>OV815284.1:35286367-36765534 GCA_929108145.2 Limnephilus rhombicus | reverse complement strand
TAATTTTTTCCCGGGCTTGATTGGGTTAACAAAGACCTACTCTACTGGCGAAACTAATTACTGCATTCCAGGGTACCATGTAACAATAATAAGAATAAACAAAAACTCTGATATTGGAATACCTATTTCCAGCCAGTATAATGTTCCCAATATTAATGTTTATGATGTTTATATTTTAATGTTTATAGTTTATATTTTTAATATAAAATTTAAAAACGTAAATAAATTATATAT
The DNA here is from genome assembly GCA_929108145.2 of Limnephilus rhombicus. Lineage (NCBI taxonomy): Eukaryota > Metazoa > Arthropoda > Insecta > Trichoptera > Limnephilidae > Limnephilus > Limnephilus rhombicus. The sequence goes on along the minus strand of OV815284.1, from coordinate 36,765,300 downwards.
TTATATTTGTTACTTCAGCCATCATATCTATGTAGACATAGTGTATATTTAAAATTCTTTGCCTCTACCATTTGTCATTACAAATTACATAAATATATCCATAAAATAACTAACCTAAAACTGCAAAATGAATGATTTTTTATGTAACGCTTTGGATAAAAAAAATTGTATAGAAGAAAATTTGTGTCACTCAAAAGATTTCAATTTAATTTGTCCTGATAAAGGATTAAGCCTATTTCATGTAAATATTAGAAGCATAGAAAGGAACATGGATGAATTAATAATATCATTAAAAGAATTAAATTATTTCCCGGGCTGCTTAGTTTTGACAGAAACTCACTCAGCCGGTGAATTGAATTTCACTATCCCGGGGTACTCTTACTACACAACAACAACAAAGTTAAACAAAAACTCTGGTATTGGAATATTTGTATCTATCCAATACAATGTACTTAATATTAAAGAGATTCACAGTATTAGTAATGTTAACATATTAAATATTGAATTTAAAGACATAAATAAACATTATAACATCATTGCTATTTATCGAACACATAGGTCGATAGTGTTACACTTTATTGATGAATTAAAAAATATTTTATTAAATTTTAGAAATAAAAACAATGTTTTTGTTGGAGATATGAATTTAAATATCGCAAGCGACTATTCTAGTAAGGATAAAGATAGCTATCTCAACATGTTAGCAGAACTCAATTATTTATCGTGCATAAATTCGTACACTAGAGACGTTCGAGGTCAACGACCTTCATGCTTAGATCATATTTTTACAAAAATACCGGATATCCAAAATATAACAGCAGCTGTCATTCACACAACTATCACTGATCATTATTCTTGTATTTTTAACCACAAAACCAGCAATCCAATATTGCCATCATTTAAACAAACAAAATCTTCCAAAAAAGTACTTAATATGGATACATTAAAAAACAAATTTCAATCAGAAAATTGGATCGAATTATTACAATGTAATGATGTCAATATCTGCTGTAAAATATTTGAAGAAAAAATATCTAAATACATAAATGACTCGTCAAAAAATGTAATTCCCAAACACAAACTGTCTAACTTCAAACCTATAAAACCATGGATTACTCATGGATTAATAGTATCTGTACGACGTAAGCAAGCTCTTTATAAATTAACAACTCAACAACCTAATAATAAAAACTTACTTAATCACTTTAGAGCATATAAAAATAAACTTACATATATCATAAAACATACTAAAGAAAGTTACTATAAACGGAAGTTGGATCTAGCTGAAAATGATAGTAAAAGAGTATGGACGGTTGTAAATGAAATAATTGACAAGAAAAAGAACAATAATAACGAAATCAATGCTATTAATCATGATAACTCAAAAACATGCTGTAAAGAAAACCCCTCAAAAGCTGCAAATATATTTAACACTTTCTTTGCAAATGTTGGGAAAAATCTCGCCAATCTCATTCACATTGATCCAAATATTATAACATCTCCAGACTGTAATATAAATGCTAAAAATAAAATGACAACATTTGAAGTCACCACAGAGGACGAAATAGTTTCTATCATAACCGATATGAAAGGAGGATCTGCTCCGGGCTTTGATGCAGTCACGGTTGATATTTTAAAAAACATAAAAAATCAAATTTCTAAGCCATTAATGCATATAATAAATACAAGTTTCCAAAGCGGAGTATTTCCATCAATTTACAAACTACTATTACCCCAATATTTAAGTCAGGTAATCCAGAAGAAGTAAATAATTACCGTCCCATATCAGTAATCTCAAATATAGCAAAAAATTTTGAAAAACTAGTTAAAAAAAGAATGAGCCAATTTATAAAATGCAACGATATAATTAATGAAAACCAGTTTGGTTTTATGGAAGGTAGAAGCACACAAGATGCAATTGCAAAATTAAGTAGCCTTGTACATAGTTCATTAGATAAAACATTTAAATGCCTGGGAATTTTTATAATAATAATAATAATAATAATAATCTTTATTCAATGAAATAACAACAATATAACTAAAAAAAATAAAAAAATATACATACTCAATTTAGTTTACAAATAGATTACATCAATCAGTACAGAAAAATTAACAAACAGAAAGTAATGTAAGAAAGGTTACACAGGAGTAGTATAGTTATACAGTATTTTTAGTTGTGCATTGCCTGCCTCACTAGGTGAACCTGTATTGAGGCAGAAATTTTGTTAATTGTTTCTCGCAATTTTATCTATGGTTTTTTTATAAATGTGTAAAGTAGGTTTCCATACAGCAAAAACTTTATTTTAGTTAACATTATTGTTTGCATATACCTACACAATTCATAAACTGCAAGGTTATTACTACAATAACAACTGTCAATGACTGGGCGTTTGGGTGAGGGCACCAGTATAGGCTCGATCATTAGAATGTATCCATATTTTAACATATTTTTTAAACTCTCTCTGTGTTTGACTCAGTTTGATGTTTTCTGGGAGAATGTTGAATATTTTTGTGGCAAAGTATCTAAAGCTACGTTGACCAAAGGTGGAAGAGAGTGCTGGAACTTGCAATATGTTTTTGTTGGAGTTACGTGTAAACCTTAAGTTTATTTTTTTTTCGTAAAGCACATGTTTGTTTTTAAAGAGATGCATGAGGATAGTTTTTACATAGATCTGTCGAACATCAAATACTCTCATTATTTTGAATATAAGGTCACTGTCTGCAGTTAGAGGAAGTTTGAGAATAATTTTCATAATTGTTTTCTGTGCCTTTTCGACAGGATCTAGAGCTGATGAAGTGCCCCCTCCCCATGCAATGATACCATACTCAATGATAGATTGGGTGATTGCAAAATAAATCGTTTTTAAGAGTTGTAAGTTAAGAAAGTTCCTTATGGATCTGAAGAAGTGTATTGTTTTTCTAATTTTATTTGCAATGATCTGGGTATGTAGGTTCCATTTGAGGTATGGGTCAATGGTGAGGCCGAGGTACTTTATCTGTGAAGTGCGCTCTATACTGGGGCACTCCCTACATTCATTGGAATTCGTACAGCTATGAATTTTTATGGAGTAATCATCATTAGGTTGGCCTGTAGTATTGATGCTTGAAGTAACATATTTAGTTTTCTTCGTGTTAAGGGTAAGTGTGTTTATATCTAGCCATTTTTTAATGAAGTTAATATTTTCTTCAGCTTTTTTAAATACAGCTGACCAATTATTGTCTTCGAATAATAAGACGGTATCGTCTGCAAAGCTAACAATGTGTCCTTGACTTTCAAGGTTGCAAAAGTTGTTAATATACAGTAAGAACAGAGTCGGTCCCAAAACGCTTCCTTGTGGAATTCCATAGTCAGTTGAGCGCTGATTACTGAGAGTATTCTGTATTTTAACCTGTTGTTGGCGTCCATTTAAGTAGCTTTTGAAGAAGTTTAGCTCTTTGTCCGAAATGCCGATGTTCTCTAGTTTTTTAATTAGTTTAATGTGTGATATTGTATCAAAAGCTTTAGAAAGGTCTAAAAAGATTGAGATACATTTATTTCCTTTATCAAGGCTTTTTACAATGAAGTCAGTCACACTGGCAATGGCATTTGATGTACTTTTGTTTTTTTGAAAACCATATTGATTAATTGAAAGTATTTTATGGCTCTCGACAAATTTTAAAAGTTGTGCATTAATGAGGTTTTCAAAAACTTTAGACAAGCTATTTAGTAGAGTAATTGGTCTATAGTTGTTGATATCTGTCTTGTTTCCAGATTTGTAGATGGGAATTACGATACTTTGTTTTAGGTTAGAGGGGAAGTAGCCCTGTGTAATGCTTAGGTTTATAAGGTATTCCAGTGGCAATGTAATCTCCGAAGACAGCATTTTAAGGATTTTGGTCGTAATTTCATCTGGTCCAGCGGAAGAAGTGTTTTTTAGAGATTTAATTGTACTGAGAATTTCTTCTTTTGTTACAGTTCGGAAGAGAAATTTTATATTTTTTTTATTTGCTTGATCCTCTGAATTGGTAGATTGGGTGATTCCACTCTGGGGGATTTGAGAAGCAAGATTTGGACCAATGTTAATAAAAAAATTGTTTACATGATCAGCAACGAGTTTAGGATTTTTTGAGGTTTCGACAATATGTCCATCAATAGAAAGTTTATTTATGCTTTGTTTCTCTTTTGTAGTTTGTGAGTTTGTGGCTTCTCTTAGTATTTCCCATATTTTTTTGGGATTGTTGTTACTTTCTGTAATTTTTGCTGAGTAGTAAATTTCTTTTGCTTTTCTGATGACGTTACAACACATGTTTCTATATCTTTTATAGTGGTTGGATGTTATTTGGTCATATGAATTATCTTTGGTTTTTTTGTGTAGCATGTTTCTCTTGTGTATGCAATTTATAATGGAGTGGTTAATCCAAGGTTTCAGGGGTTTCAGTTTATTTGTTATGTTTTTGGTCAACGTCGTGGAATGGTAGTGTAGTTCGTTTTTCAAATAGTTAACAAAGTATATCCATGCGTCCTCTGATTGTTTAATTTGGAAGAGTTTGTACCAGGATTTGTTCTTAAAGTTTTTTATTAGGTTTTGAAAATTGATTTTATTGTATGCTAAAGGCATGTTACATTTATTTATTTTGGTAGCTGTTTGTATTGCAAAAATTGTTGAATAATGATCCGTGATTGTTGATTTGTAGACGATACTTTTGGATGGTTTTTTGGACTTTACCATAATGTGGTCAATGCATGATATAGATCCATTAGTCGTTCTTGTTGGTGAGTTGACGGTACTCACTAATCCATGGAATTCTAGCATGTTAATATAATCTTGGCTTTGGTGGTGTTGGTTGCCCGGTAGTATGTTGATATTTAAATCACCTATTATTATAATATTTTTAGCATTGGAGAGATTTGAAAGTATGCAACTAAGACTATTTAGGAAAGGCGTAATGTTACGAAACGATGGCGAGCGGTAAATAGCCAGGATTACAGTATCATTGTTGTATTTTATTTGCGTGCAACTTGCGTTCTGAATTTTTAGTTCGGTTACTGTGAAGTTTTGATTATTTTTTGTGTATACAACAATTCCATCGTTCTGATTATCAAAAAGAGTTGAATTATGCGATGTGTAGGTTTTGATGATTTTGGGTGTATATGTGTTTGACAACCAGCATTCGGTCAGGATGATTATGTCGAAATCGACATTTATGTGGTGAAGTTGTATTAAGAGGTCATCAAAGTTTTTATTTATAGATCTTATGTTTTGATGCATAATTTTGGTATAGATACCATTCTCGATCAGGCGTTTACATATATTAGTATCGGAAGTTGTGTAAGACTGGTTTTTGTTATGCATTTCCTCATCTAAATATTCCATTGTGAAAGGCATGTTGAAAAGTAATTATACAGCAAAAAAATTGTTTATTTGTTTATGGGAGCTCCACTGTCCATGGCAATAACCGGGAGTTTCACCCTAATTATAGAGAATGAATTAGCTAAGTGGATAATTATTATTGTTGTAGTTCGAAACAATATGTTTAAAGTTTCTCCTTACCATTTGATAATGAAGGGTGATCGGGGCAATAACTAACCGGAACTGGAGCTCTCCAGAAACAACTAAACCATTTTTATCAGATCATCAGCGTGTTTAATGTAGATTATTTTGTCTCCTTCTTTTTTTCTAATCATAATTTTTGAATCTTTGTACCACACATAGTTAAATCCCGTTTCTTTCGCCTTTGATTTTGTTCTCCATAGAAGGTCTTTGTAATACGGACTGAGAATTTCGCTGATATAGATTCGTTGACTTCCTGGATCCTGCGAGGTGGGAGAGTTTAAAAGTTTCCTGTTTGTAAGAAGTTGGTATCTCTTTTGTCGATTGTTTAGTTTAACATGAAATTTCGGAGTTACTCCCGGTCGTTTATCAGGGATCCTCTTCATTTCCACGATATCTTCTCCTTTTATATCAACTCCTGCAATTGAAGCCACCCGTTTTATAGCATCAAAGGTCTGCTCGTCATTTTTTGGAATGAGGCCGGAAAACTCCAGTGAATCATCTTGTGATCTTTGATCAACTTCCGCCAATTTGACTTCTAGGCACTTTATTTGTTTGTCCTTTTCTGCAAGTGTATTCCTCAGTGACTCTACTTCAGAAACCAATTGAGTAATGGTTTCCATTTTGGCAATTAGATCGTCATATTGTCGGCTGATGAAATCTCTCGAGTTTCTACTCTCTAGGTTTTCATCTTCAATTTTTTTTATAATCGCCAATTTAAAAGCTTCCAGTTTTGTTACCATTTTTTTTTCCATTTTCTCGATTAATATATCAATTTGAGAAGATACATCTGTGTTCAGGCTCGTTGACATGGGCATTTGTCCTTTGCTTCGAAGGTTTTTGTCAGCAGACATTTTTTTTTTGGTTTTGTGTTCTTTGTAGTAGGAAAGGTTGAACACTGGCACTAATACTCTATGTTATTATTGTATTATTTCTATGTTGTTATTGTGTCTGACGTTTGGTTCATTTATGTCAAAAACGAAGAGTTTGGACACCAAAAACACACAGACAACTCTGGTTCAGTGCTGTCATTTGAACAACAGATCACCAGTTACGCACCTCTAGATCAGATCTGAGCTTTAACACCAATTTCAATTAAAAATTTGCAGATAGAACTACGACTGAACTTTTGTTGTGATATCCATAGACAATGAAATAAATTATAGATCTCAAAAAAGCATTTGACAGTATATCGCATGACAAACTTATAAGTAAATTAAGAAACATTGGATTAAATGGTTCAGCTCTAGAATGGATAAAAAGCTACCTTTTCAAACGTCCCCAAGTTGTAAAAATTAATGGTGTGCTTAGTTCACTAAAAATGAGTCATTTCGGCATACCTCAAGGTACAGTCCTGGGACCGTTACTGTTTATTAACTATGTTAATGACATATTCATACAAAAACTAAACGGAAAAATAATATCTTATGCTGACGATACTGTCATAATAATTGAAGGTACGGATTGGAATACTGTTAATAATCTAGCTAATATTGATGTTAACATATTGAAAAATTGGTTCGATAAAAATCTCCTCTCTCTAAACACTGAAAAAACAAAATTTATCCCATTCTCTATCAATAAATTCAAATTAGAACCAAATTTAAACATCATAATACACCAAAGTAAATGTAATAAAACTAACTGTAATCAAGATTGTGCTATACTTAGTCCAACTCCCAAAATCAAATATCTTGGTGTATACATAGATCAACATTTTAAATGGAAAACACATATTTGTGAACTTGTCAAAAGGATTAGGAAATGTATTTATATATTTATTAGACTTAGAAATATTCTTAGCTTAGAAAACCTAAAAAGAGTGTACTATGCAACTATTCAATCTATATTGCAATATGGTATTATTGGCTGGGGAGGAACATATGACAATATTTTAAATCCCCTCAAAATTGTTCAAAGGTTGATAATTAAGGTAGTCTTAAAAAAACCGTCTAAATTTCCTACTGAAATTCTTTTTTCAATATTCAATGTGCCTATAATAGACAAAATCTATAAAAAATATTCAATTCTTCAAATTTACAAAGAAATACAGTTAAATACTCGTAACTTCCAATTCAATACATCAGCAAGATATCAGAAAACTATTAAAATTCCTAAATTTAATACTAAGCACATCCAAAATTCCTATCTTTATCTGGGCATAATCTATTATAACAACCTCCCATTAAAATTAAAAACCATCGAAAATATGCAGGAATTTAAGCCCAAATTAAAAAATTACCTGAAACTACTTTAAAAGTCCCAAATATGTTTACTTTGTATCTTAAAGTCTGCTATTTTATAAATCATTTATTCCTTCTTTTTTCTTTCATTTCTTAGTTTCTAAATCTCTGAGTCTACTATTGTATAAATCTTGCGTTCTTTCTTACGTATCCTTTACTTACTTATTACAATAATTTTTGTTACTAACTTACATGATTCTTCCACTTATAATGATTTTTTAATTTATATTATGATTTTTTTAAACTCTTCAGGATTTTTATTTTTAAATTATACAAGATTTTTTAACCTTCTTATTATTTACAATAGCCGTTATTACTAACTTACACGATCATTAATTTATTAATTGAGCTAGAACTCCCTCACCAAACACAAGAGCATTGTCTCTTTATGGTGAGGAAAGGCAATTTATTTTTATTTTTTGTTAACCTTATGTAACTATGTAACTATGTAACTGTTGTAACTTCATATGTATTTTTAATAAACATTGCCAATAAAAAAAAAATAAAATAAAAAAAAATAAAAAAATAATAATAATAATGTCACATCACAAAGTATCCGCTTCATATGAACAAAAAGTAATAAATTTATTATATAATAAAATATATTGAAACTTTTGGAACATTAAAAAATTTTATATACGTTAAAATAGTAAGTTAAATGTGATATAAATGGTATTGGTGTTGGTGTTGGTGTGAGTGATGGTGTTGGTGTTGGTGTTGGTGTTGGTGTTGGTGTTGGTGTTGGTGTTGGTGTTGGTGTTGGTGTTGGTGTTGGTGTTGGTGTTGGTGTTGGTGTTGGTGTTGGTGTTGGTGTTGGTGTTGGTGTTGGTGTTGGTGTTGGTGTTGGTGTTGGTGTTGGTGTTGGTGTTGGTGTTGGTGTTGGTGTTGGTGTTGGTGTTGGTGTTGGTGTTGGTGTTGGTGTTGGTGTTGGTGTTGGTGTTGGTGTTGGTGTTGGTGTTGGTGTTGGTGTTGGTGTTGGTGTTGGTGTTGGTGTTGGTGTTGGTGTTGGTGTTGGTGTTGGTGTTGGTGTTGGTGTTGGTGTTGGTGTTGGTGTTGGTGTTGGTGTTGGTGTTGGTGTTGATATAGTGATGGTGTTGGTGTTGGTGTTGGTGTTGGTGTTGGTGTTGGTGTTGGTGTTGGTGTTGGTGTTGGTGTTGGTGTTGGTGTTGGTGTTGGTGTTGGTGTTGGTGTTGGTGTTGGTGTTGGTGTTGGTGTTGGTGTTGGTGTTGGTGTTGGTGTTGGTGTTGGTGTTGGTGTTGGTGTTGGTGTTGGTGTTGGTGTTGGACCTTCAGATAGTATTAAGGTAACATATGTAACATATATATATATATATATATATGTTACCTTAATACTATCTGAAGTATTAAGGTAATAAAATCCAGTATATATATATACTTATAAATATAAATAATATATATATATATATATTGATACGAGCATGAAGAGTGACCCAAAACCCCGTCACTAAAAAATAAACGCAAAAGGGAATCAGTCACGGCTCGAATCGAGCTACCCAGTGTAGTCTAGGTACTTTCGTACGGTGGTTACACAAATCCATTTTTTTTTAAACGCACCAGAATTCGAATTGAATTGTTTTGTTTCATTTTTCTTTTTTTGACGGATGAGAGTTTTTTTTGAAGAAGCGTCATGTGAGACGATAAAAAAAACATTAACTTATATTCTGTGAACTTGTAAAATAAACTATCGTACCGAGATACTTGTATTTTGTTTCTGAGCCCACTAAATTGATACTCGACCCTACCAATATATATTTTATTTCAGATTGTGCGATCATTTCGCGAATTTTTCAGGATTCACGTAAAATATTTACGTTACGCCGAAAATACGGGAGTCACAGGTTGTGTGGCACCTGTGTTACTGAATTTAGAATTTGGAAAAGTGCAGTGAAATATGGCGCTTTGTCGATTGGGGCAAAATAGTTGAATTGGTGAAGTTCGTCAATAAGCACCCACGAAATATTTTCTTTTCTATCTTTGAATCTCTATAGTTTAGGGTTTTTGAAATGAAAACTTCTTTACAACCGTTGTGATTTGAAACTCGATGAAACGAAAAGCGACACTAAAAAGAGACATACACTTACATCTGTAGGATTTAGCCTAAGAAAGGATGGGATAGTATAATCGGTCTTTTTTAGGAAAGGAAGGTAAAAAATTTTGAGAAAGAAGGGTAGGTAGAAATATGGTGTCAGTGTGTCCAGGAGTAACGGGCGTATGAACCCATCCCTCCAATTGCGGTACAAGATGATGAGGGAATCTGGCTGGACGGGTCAAAAGTCCTTCCTTAACCAGTCTCCCGATCCGGCCCACCCGGATAAACCTCACTCCTTGGACCCGGGAACCCCTGCTAAATTACCAAACGTGGCGAACCACTCGTGGTGACCAACGGCAGAGATGTTGGTTATCCAATAAATGATACCCGCCTCTTAAATAAACAACAAAACAAAAACAAGAATAGAAAAAAACATGCACACCAACTACAAATACCAAAACAAACACATCCTTTGGACAAAACACTACAGATAAACCAACACAATATATAAAACAACTACCTAATATTATTGAATACGAAAAACACATAAGAAACTGGCTACAATCCTTTTAACTTTTAAATTTTAATTTTGTCGAATTGAAGACGATTTAAATGTTAATTTTTATTGTTTCTATTTTCTATATTAACAAAGAACACTTCTTGTTTTATTATTATAAGCAATAATTATCAGCTTGAAACACTCATCCACATTGAAAAATCTTCCGAGAAAAGATACAAGACGCCAACGAGACTTATGCATAGCACAAAGGGTAACAATTATTGCTTATAATAATTGTTACCCTTTGTGCTATGCATAAAAATCTTGTCTTAAACTTTAGTTTAACAATTAAAAAATAATAACTTCTTGTTTTGTTTTACTATTTATAATTTACAACTGAAAAATTTCCTCTACAATACAGGTGAACTCCTAGTGTGGAGGACAATATATTATACCTTTGTAATGTAAATATACTAAGAATACATACATTGTAATGCTCCTAGATATCATTGTTCAGTAGTTATGTATAGTTGCCATAGATGGTCAAAATATAGAAAGTTTTAAAAGCCTAAAACTTACCACCATTAAAATACCTCACGTGGATAACCATGTCCGATAAAATCATTAGGAGTTTTCGCCGTAAAGTCAGCCCTTTTGAAACTTCAGCAATCCGATATCATCGGGTTGTTTATTGATTAACCTTAGGGCCAAGCATTAGGTGTGTGCATGTGGAAAATGGTCTGCCAAAGCACTTGTAGGGATAATCACCACCCTTTGAGAAGGGTTAAGATCTCTACACTCCGCCAGGAATAACCGAACTATCAACTATTTACCTAGACTAATTTCATGGGATTAGAAAGGCTCTATGAACTGGCAAAGTTTGGACATTAATACGAGTAATTGATACGTCAGGCACAGTTTGTCTTAGGTAATCGAAAATTAGATTTCTGTATGGAGAGGCTGTGTGTACTGTAGACTGTTTCGGATTTAAAAGTTATAATTAAGTGTTTATCCATTCTGTTGTAGTAATTTTGGTAATTAAATTATATTAATTAATGTCTTGGATCACTTAGTTTGATTGAAATTATGTCGGATTGGGTAGATAATTTATTGAAGCTTGAAATGTTTGGGTTAAAGCAAGTCCTAACTGACTTAAAAACTTTATATCTAATAGGTTATTTGTAAATACCGACCGAAACTAAATCAACGAAATCGTCGTCCGATTTTCCCATGATCCTAATAAATAGAGATTTGTAAATGAGCTTCATTTAGTTATGTTTGTGTTCAAGTATCCTTTCCAAAGCAGGAATGACAATTCGGGAGCCGGGCGCCTCGGAAACTATTTTTTTATTTACATGAGCTCCACACAGGAGGCCCTGAGGAAAATAATTTCCATCAGGGCCTATGTCATCTTTGGGGATGCTGAGTGGAAGTATTTTTAAGGAAAGGAATGAGAGGAGAGTTCTGGGAAGGAAAAGGGTTTAAGGGGTGGGTAGGAACCTGGGGTTCAGTGTATCCTGGTCATCTACCTCCAGACCCACCCACCTCCCCCCATGAACCCGGGCACCCGTGCTAAATCACCAAACGTAGCGAACCACTTGGGGTGACCAATGGCAGAGGTGTTGGTTATCCAATAAAGGATCCCGGGGTGGTGGTACCCATTTCCGCCTCCCAAATTTAAATTAAAGAACACCTCTGCCATTGGTTACCCCAAGTGATCCGCTACGTTTTTGGTGACTTATCAAGAGTGCCCGGGTTCATTCATTGGGTGAGGTGGGTTCAGATGTTATATACACAATACACCAGCTGCGTGGCGGCCGGATCGGGAAAGCTCAGTTTGGGGAAACTCCTTGACCGATGGGTGACATTGCATTCAATTAGCAAGACAAACAATATTGATTGAGACTTCCGTATGAACAAAAACTCTACGATAATTTTTCTTCGCATTTACAACTATTCAATCATTGTGAATTAAACGCCACAGATTTATGCGGCAGCGGCAAGGACTGAATTTCACAGGAAGGCAAAAAGCCAGCCACATAGCTTTTATTAGATCAAGAGAATATTATTTTTGTATTACTATTTTTATAATTTAATTTACTGCTTGACGACTTCACTTTAACAACTGTTAACTTATAAAAAGTACCAGCTAGTACCCGGCATGCGTTGCAATGTCACACAAAGAAAGAAAATGTTTCTCCCTGCGCTTCCTTTCCCATGCGTCCCCGTCCATTCCCCTTCCGCTTCTCTTTTTCCTCCCCTGGTCCCTCTTTGCCGCTAAACTATATGAAATACATACATGTTTATGCAAATTTCATAACGTCAAAACTCACCAGTATATATATATATATAGAAACTTTCGCGGGCGTGCGCACATCAAATCACCAAAGTTTCATTGCAATTGGATGAATGGTATAGGAAATATTTTTATAACGCCAGAGCTCACCATTATATAAATAAACATTTGTGGCCATGCGTACAACAAATCACCAAAGTTTCATCGCAATTGGACGAATGGTTTAAAAAATAATTTCATAACGCCAGAGCTCACCATTATATATAGAAACCATCGCGGGCGTGTGAAAAACAAATCACCAAAGTTTCATCGCAATCGGATGAATGGTTTCATGGACAAACAAAAAACATTCATTTTTATATTTTACTTAGATGAGATAATAATATTTTTGACTGAAAGAATGGACTTGCAAGTAGTGTAAAAAATCAGGAACGACACGTATGAAGTTCATGGGTGCAATTCATCCCTGAATATAATAATGACTAACATTCAAATTTTCCGCTCTTTATCCAACAATGTACAAGAAATCCTTATAAAACTATGCGACCCTTTAAAATTAACTTGAAAACTTTTTCACATAGAAGCATAAATAACCGAATTTCAATGGTGAGCGGAAAACTCAGAATGAAATCAACTCAACACCTCGTTTTAAAAGTCATTAAAAGTGATGAATAAAATTTATATAAGGCGCCGCATCCCGGCTCAAAAAGGAGAAGATGGAGAGATTATGTGATTGTGAATTATTATTTTTAATTGTTAAACTAACGTTTTTAAGACAAGATTTTTATGCATAGCACAAAAGGGTAACGGGACCGTTGGCGTCATGTATTTTTTCTCGGAAGATTTTTCAATGTGGATGAGTTTTTCAGGCTGATAATTATTGCTTATAATAATTGATTATGAATGTTGGACAGAGCGCGCTAGTATTTGAAATGATAAAATTGAAGCGAAAATTGTGAAAATTTTTAATAAAACACGACTCGTTTAAAATAGAGCAAAAATCTCGTGAAAAGCGTCTGAAGTATTATTTAAAGAAACATCGTGAATTTTTTCACAACTATAACTTTTAAAATAAGTGAAATGAACGTAAATAATAATTTTCGGAGCATAATTTGCGATTTTTTTTTCTATCGAGGGGATTTCATATAATTTGCATTTCGGCGTGGAACGCGTCTATACAGGGTGTAACAGGACGTACCCGAGGGATTTTAACCAGTGTTTCCTGAGCATATTTGGAGTAAAAAATGTAAATGAAATTTTGGTCTCCGGTGACTTTTTTATGACATTTATTTTTTTTTTCTTCAAATTAAAAAAAAAATTCTTCCGTTTATTGTTATTGGTCACTCAGCCGAGTAACCGACCAACCCCTCACCCCGTCTCCAACTATCCAACACCTACCGTTTTTTAATGTTGTTGTAGAAAAAATAAATTAAAAAAACGTCAAAAATATCACCGGAGACCAAAATTTCATTTACATTTTTTTCTCCAAATATGCTTAGGAATCGATGGTTAAAATCCCTCGGGTACGTCCTGTTACACCCTGTATATTATCTTAAAAAAATAACATGTATTTTTTTTAAAGCTTAAAAACTTTAAATGTTTAAGGGAGATATGTACCTAAGACATCGGTGGAAATTCGGGTAGCGGCGGCTTAAATGGGTTGCGTTATGTTAGGTTACGAGGTATTTTTTTTAATATTTGTTAATGACTTCTCGAAGAGGTGTTGAGTTGACTTGATTCTGAGTTGGCATTGAACCCATTTCAACATACCTAAAATTCATCAACCTTGTCTATCAATTCATAAATTGAAATGTGTCTGTATGGTTGCCGGTAGGCGGCGTGGATTTGATTTTCATACAAACCGACAATAACTTTCAAAACAAGAGATAGTTCATTGGTCTACAGCCCGGGTAATGCCGGGAACTTCTGGAAGTGTGTGATAATTCTGAAAATCATTTGTAAATAAGGCGGGAGAATAAAATATAATTTTTTATAACGTATCAACAAAAATCTACAGATCAACCCAGATATTTTTTTTATAATTTACCCTTGGAATACCAGTTTAAAATAGCATAAAATGCCAATCACCCGCCGTACGTCGCGCAGGCTGACACTATTTTCGTGATAACTTACTTGTTTTTTGCAAAATGATGTTTTTGTACATTATGCCATCTTACCAGATAATATGTCTAAACATTAATATTTTTTATATGTCTACCTCATAGAGTTTCCTCAGGAGAGCTACTTATATTCGAAGATATATTTTTTCTCTGTAATGTCGTAAAAATATATTCTTGAGTTTTATTATATTTTCACTGCTAAATATTTATAATAAAAAATAAGGCACACGAAGACTTCCTATTAACAAATTCAGTATTGTGACTGGTTAGGCATTATAATATGTTTTTTTTAGTTTTGTTTGTTGCAAATGTGGTCATTATGGCTATATCATTGCAAAGTTTTGATGACGAATAGCTGAAACTACCCTCAAATACAGCGGTTTTGTATCTTGGGAGAATGAGTAAATGGTCCCTTTGTCGTGTACTATGTGCATGCGAGTCACGGTACTACTGCAGTCTGTCAAACAGATAGGAAGAAACGTTCGAATGTATCAAATTCTATATTTTAAACATCATTTTCCTGCCAAGCGTATAAAATAAATTTTAGTATGCTATGAGCAGTTTTTAAGGTTAAAAACTCCATAAAATCGACGCGATGCGGTGAGCACTCATTTCTTAGGTCAGTGGGGAGTTAGCCTTATTTTTAAACCCATACTGAAATTATGTTTTTAATGTGATCATGTCAGAGAATCTGTCTGATCTGAATCTGAGAATCTTAGTTCTGAAGACATCTAAATCCCATTCCACTTAATTTCTTCTACAATTTCAATCTTCCATAATAATAGAGTGTTTAAACTTCCCTTAAAACCCCCGACACGTTGAGTTTGGAAAATCGGGTGAATAGGGAACCGCTTCACGGAATTGATAGCTGGTGAGATTGAATTGCATTCGCTGAGTGGAATCCCGAGCCGGACTCCGGTCACTTGGATTCTACTTGATTCAAAGTCACTCTGTCAGAAAATGAGATTTTGACTTTAAAACCATCGGAATTGAATCCACAAGTTTGGCCTGTGCCCTGAAAAAAATACTAAAATAGGTATTATACAAATCGTGATTTTGCTTTCGGATACTAAAACAGTTATCACGCATAATATCATAAATGATATTGTTGACATATTTGATAAAGATGTAGATGTATTGCTTTTTGCAGATGATTTAAAAATATTTAAAATCATCAAAACCGCTGAAGATTGTGCCTGTCTACAAAATAATTTAAACAAATGAATTAGTTGGTGCTCTATTAACAAACTTTATCTGAACATAAATAAGTGTTATTCAATAAGTTTTTACAGAGTAAGTCAACCAATTATTCATCCTTATGAACTTAACAACTCTACCCTTACCTCTGTCGAAGAAATTAGTGACTTGGGCATAACTTTCGACTCTAAATTAAACTTCATATCCCATATAAACTCAATCTATAATAAAGGTATCAAAATGCTTGGCTTCGTTCTTAGAAATTCCAGAGGTTTCAAGAATATTTCAACTTTAAAAATTTTGTATACATCCTTATTACGTAGTCAAGTCGAATATAACTCCTCGATCTGGTCCCCCCATTTTAAAATACATTCAGATTCAATCGAAAAAATTCAACACAAATTCTTAAGACATATTAATTTTAACCTCGGTATTCCCATTGAAAATATAAATTATAATTACTTGATGAAAGAATTAAATTTACTAAGACTGTCAGATCGAAGAATTATATCAGACTTAATATTAATGTTCAAAATTGTATATGGTAGAATAGACAGTCCTGATCTAACTAAGCTCATTGAATTTCATATTCCCACGAGAACCACTCGTTCTAAAATCCTTTTAAAATGTAACAATAATCGGACTGAGTACACGAAACACTCACTTTTACCTAGGTTGCATGAAGTTACTAATAGATATGCAGATGTGATAGATCTATTTAACTGCACGGAACAGAGGTACAAGACGGCTATGCTATCATATTTTTTTAGTCACTATTAATTTTATTTCTATTATAGATTTTTGCATGTAAATGTATCTCTGGTGTCACTTCCCAATGTATCGTCACAATTAACTGTTATACATACACTGTTTTACCATTACTAATATTTTGAATATGAATTTGTGACATGTAATTAATGTTTATGGCATACTTATGCCGTTTGTATTAAATAAATAAATAAATAATAATGAACAACATAACTTTAAATGTATTTTATTTCATTTCGTGTCTCGTTTAGGTTTTTAGTATAATCTTCTTCTCTAATAATTTATTGCATTTATTTAGTGAATTTAATTGATACGAGATATTTACAGGTACAAAGAATTTTTATTTATTTATCTATAAAAAGTATATTTACATCGTTTTTATTATGCCTGTCTCACTAGGATATACCTGTGTCGAGATAGGCTTAGAGGTATATAAATGAATATCGTGGTTACAAGAATATTTAAGGTAAAATACATATTAATTTGAATAGAATTAAAACAGCAAGGTGATTGGAAGAGTGGGTGGGTCTTTTAAAGAGAGTTATCTTGTAAATGTTGGAGGAGATGAAATATAGTAGTAAATTCTGTCTAATCTATTTATGGAGTTAAATTTGACAGGATTCAATATTTTTATTTATTTTATATGGATTAGGTCGTATGTGAATAGTTATTTCTGTCTACGTGTGATTTATTTTACAGATGTTTGTAATAGTGTGACGTCCAATACTTACAACCCATTTCTTTATATCTTGTTTGAATTTTGTCAAGGATTCAGTTTGTCTGATTATAGCTGGTAGTGTATTGTATATTTTGCAAGCTATGTATTTAAAGTGTATTTGTCCAAAGGTGGTTTTGGAAAACGCAGTTTAGAGTAGTTCTTTGTTTTTGGCTCGGGTATTGTGTATTGTTGTGTAGCTTTGTATAGTGTTTTATTGTTTTTGTGTAAATTAACTAAGACGGATCTTGAGATTCTTGAGTAGAGCTGTTTTATATCCATTAAAGCCAAATAATTTAGATATAGTTAAAGGTACAGTATACAACTGAAATATATTATAATATGGATCGAGGATAAGCTGCAAACAGGTGTGAATACATTATGGCCCAGTCAACATTAGTTTCTACCCTCCGATGGACACATCATATCAAACAATAAAATGATCTCCCCAAAACAATACACATTTTCCTAAATATGAGAAACATTTATAAGCTAAAAAAATGTATTTGCCCTTTGTCCAATCCATAATAAAATATAGAATCATTGTTTGGTGAGGAGCAACACACTCTGTTATCGTTCACATGGAAATCGCACAGAAAACCATCTTAACGGTAATACCTAAAAAATGTATTTTCCCTTTGTCCAATCCATAATAAAATATAGAATCATTGTTTGGTGAGGAGCAACACACTCTGTTATCGTTCACATGGAAATCGCACAGAAAACCATCTTAACGGTAATACCTAAAAAATATAGAATGATATATAAATACAGATCAAATATTCAACGAATTTAAGGTACTATACGCCAATTAACATAAAAACACTAATAATAATAATGATTTATGCTTGCCATTCAAGATAGAGTCATTAATACTAAAAATTATAGGAAGATTATAATCAAAGATATAAATCAAATTGATGATTTATGTAAAAAATGTTTGGCTTTTCCGGAAACTATGGAACATATTATATCGGGATGTTCTATATTAGCGCCGTCCGAGTATACATTTAGGCACAATCAGGTTTTAAAAATAATCCACCAAAGTTTGGTAATTAAACATAACTTGATTGACTGCCGTAATATAGTACCATATTATGAATATGAACCAAATTCATTTTTAGAAAATGAATTTTATAAAATATATTATATAAAACTATACTAACAGACAGAACAATTAGTCATAATAGACCTGATATAGTTTTACATGACAAAATTAAAAAAATAACTTATATCATTGATGTAGCTATTCCAAATTCCTGTAATATTTCTTAAATTAATTAAATTAAACTGTTTCTGAAAAAATTAGAAAATACACAGATTTGGGAAATGAGATTAAAAGAATTTGGCAATCTCGGACTATAAAAATATTACTATTTGTTATTTCGGCTACTGGCATTATACCTAGGTCTCTGATTCAAAATTTAGGCGTATTAGATTTGTCAAAGAATTTATATATAAAAATGCAAAAATCGGTAATTTTAAATACATGTAGGATTACAAAAGATTTTTTAAATATTTATATTGAAGGATCAGTAGGATTTATAGGTTCAATTAGGAATTCCACAGAGCCGAACCCTCTGATATGAAAATATCTGGAGTCGGTGAATTATTTTCCCATCTGGTCTCTGGTAGGTTGACATATTTTTCTTGTATTGTTTTGTAATTATAATACTTATAAAGTGCAATTGCATAACGTGGATTGACCAGATGGTCATTTGGGAAGTATGTGAAAGGGTTTAGTTTTTCCTGTGGGGAAAATTAAACCCGGACATTTAAATCTGGTGCGTAAAGATGATTTATATAGCGCTGTTTTTGTGAAAAATTACCTCAAGGGTGTTGTACAAACTTATAATACATTTCTAAAATCTGAAAAAAAACTACAAGCTAGACAGACAATTAAAAACAACTTATGGCTAAAAATTGCATACACCGGTTCATTGATCACCGATACGAAATATATGTACAATATTTTGACCAATAAACGCGATGCTGCCTAAAAATTAATGAAAACAGGACCATACTTACCTGGGAGGTCGCTTGGAATTAACACTGTATATTGTCCATTTAAAGAAATTTAGATAGAGTTCGCACGCAGAGGACATAATTGTGAACACATGTTATTTAATTCTGAAAAATATTTTTATATTAATGTGTAGTGTATTCTTTGATGAGTGTATTTTGGAAAGTAAAAGCAACATTTAATGGTGGGTGGTGCAGTAGTACATATAAGGATTGGATTTTTCTATATTTTTTAACAAAATAACAAATTTCAACAAACACAAACTATCATTAATAGATCAATCAGAAAAGTGTACAAAAAACATAAAAATTCCAACGGTAAACACAAGTTTTGGACAAAGACACCACAAATACCAGGAAATAAAAGAAATCAACAGTCTTTTACTGGGTACATAAAATGAGGGAGATTTTTTTTTTAAAAGAAAGACAAACATTCCCGGGTTACGAATAACCCAGCATGTTTGAAAATCTCCTACTACCACCACAGAAAGCCGAAAATGTTGCTTGTGTTGTGATGGAGAACTTAGCCATTCGAGGAATCGAACACGCGACGCTCGGGTGGGACCCAAGCGCTATGCCCACTCAACCGCTGACCAGACAAAATAATCAATCGCTATGCCCATTCAACCACTAACCAGATAAAAAAAATTCAGATACAAAATTAAAAGATGGATGTTACAAAAATTTATAACGTAGAGTTATGAAACATTCAATGTAATACACGTAATACAATCATTATATTCAACCGTAACTCGTAAGACTTGCGTTTTTTTTTCATAACCGCCTTTATTATTATATTTTATTTTATGTTATCTCAGTTTTATTTTAATTTATTTCAATGAATTATTTAATTTTATCTGTTTATTGAATTTTACTCAATTGTTAAAATACAGCAATTGTTAATTGTTAAAATACAGCCTAGGCAAAGCACCAGCCGTGGGGCCCCCTTTTTTTTCAATTATTTCTGGCTTTCACCCTTCAAGGGTGTTCTAGGCCATCATTTATAATTACAGAGAAAGGAAAGGTGAATTTATATATTAATTTTATTTAAATGTGCAAATTTCAGAATTTTATGGAAGATTGGAGTAGAGTTCAGACTTAGAAGAGATGAGATGTTGAATGGAGGAGAGGCAATTTCTGATAACGCTTGATAGAAGAGAGGATATTTATTTAGAGAGGGACAATCAAAAAAATATGTGATCTAAAGTTCCCACATCTAGACCACAGAACGTACAATCTGGGGAGTCAAGCACATGAATTTTATAAAGGTGAGAAGGAACGGAACAATGTCCGATTCTCATACGAATAAGTAAGGAAATTTCTTTTTTGGAAAAATGGGGGAATTTTTGAAACCACGGTTTTGATGGGATAGTCCTTTGTATTGAGGCGTAACGGGCACCCTTGGATTGACTAGCAATGTTCCAATACTCTGTCCAAACATTGCGAGATCTATCTTTGATGATGGAAAAAATATCAGACAGGGGAATATGGTTTACGAGGGTAACGGTAGGGTTAGACGCTCCTTGTTTTGCCAAGGAATCAGCAATATCGTTACCCACTATGCCAACATGTCCAGGAATCCAAATCAGAGTGACTGTTTTTCCAGAGCTTTGAATGGAGGTTATCAATACTCGAATAAGACATACAAAGTGATCATCAGGATGAAGAAGAGGACTTGTTTTAAGTTTTTGGAGGGAACTGAGAGAGTCAGAGAGAACAAGAGAATGTTCAAAATTATTTTTTATTATATATTTGAGAGATTCAATAATCGCAATGCACTCAGCAGAAAATATTGAAAATTGGTTTGAAATTGAATAAAATATTCTTTCATTAGAATTATTGTGGTAAACGTTAATACCAATACCACAGTTAGGAGAGTCCGGAGATTTGGAGCCATCAGTAAATAAAAGAGAAGAGTTGGGCCATTTAGAAGAAATAATGTCATTGAACATATTATTGACAGTACGGGCTGAGAGATTGGAATGACTTTTAAGGATGCCGATCCCTTCTAAAATCGTTGGGGATAGGGTGACGTGACTATATTTTAATTTGTACAAAGGAAGAAGATCATTTTTGATAATTTGAAGCTCTGAGAGAGAGCGAAAATTTTTACAGATGGCAGGGAGAGGTTTAGTTCGAGCTCTGATTGTAGATGAATGTGTTGAGTCGTTGAACAACGAGACTCTGGGAATAATCTGATGACTTTTAGAATTTAAACATTTAAGAACAAATTTGTCAGCAAATAATTGACGCCTTAAATAAAGAGGAGGATCAGAACATTCTACTTGAAGGGAATTGATGGGCGACGATTGCATCGCGCCAGTTATTATTCGCAATGACTTAGGTTGAATTTTGTCTAATTTACTGAGTGCATTTTTGGATGCAGTACTAAAAAGTGGGCAGGCATAGTCAAGATGACTTCGAATAAGTGCATTGTAGAGCAACTTAATGCAGATAGGATGAGCACCCCACCAAACGCCAGTCAATGATCTGATAATATTTAAATTTTTTTCACATTTAGTAACTATATTATTAATGTGGGAAGACCATTTAAGTTTCCTATCAAATGTTACTCCCAAAAATTTTACTTCAGAAGCATTGGGGATTGGAGAGTTTTTAAATAAAATTTGAACAGGGGGGTTATTATGACGATTTGAGAAGGTAACACACTGACTTTTTTGTACTGAAAGTTCAAGACCATTTAAAGTAAGCCATGTGTAAAGGGCATCCATGGCTTCATTAAGATATTTGACGGCGGATGGAATGATTTTGGATGATAAGAAGAAAGCTATGTCATCTGCGAACTCAACAACTTTTACTTGAGGGGGAATGGTGACATGCATATCGTGTGTGTATATATTATACAGTAAGGGGGATAATACATCGCCTTGGGGTAAACCCTTCCAAATTGACCTACTCTGAGGAGTAACATCTGGTAGCTCAATGAAAATTTTCCTATCGAGAAAAAGATTAATAATAGATTGGACAAACATGAGGGGTAAGCCAAGGCCTAAAAGTTTTTTTTTAAGAATTGGGATGGAAACATTGTCAAAGGCGCCTTCTATGTCTATAAAGACTGCAAGACATACTTCTTTGTTAGAAATGGATAAATTAATATCAGTGCTGATGATGGCAAGGTTATCTTGTGTAGATTTCTTTTTCCTAAATCCAAATTGGGATGGAGAGAGAAGATGATTACTCTCGACAAAAAATTCTAGCCGGTTTTTAATTAATTTTTCATAAATTTTACTAAGGGTGGATGAAAGAGCAATTGGCCTATAGTTGGATCCAGAATTGGGTGATTTGTTTAATTTTAGAATTGGGATGATTATTTGAGAACTCCAGTCATCAGGTATTATGCCAGTCTGGAAGATTTTATTTAAGATGCTTAAAAAGTGATTTAGAACATTATCATTACTATTTTTGATAATGCTATAAGGTATACCATCTCTGCCTGGAGATGAGTCCTTGACTGTTGATAAACAATTTTTTAATTCAATTAAAGTGAATGGAGAGTCAAGCCAATGATCAGACATAGGAGTGTTGTGGATTGGAGTTATTTCATCTAAGTTAGGTACAGAAGGGGGGGCAATTTTGTCCAAGAACTCGTCTATCCATTTAGAATGAGAAGCTCGAGGAGATGTTGGACTGAAGGAGGATCGAAATCTTCGAATCATAGACCAAACTTCCGAAATTGGAGTGTTCGGAGATACTGAACTGCAGAAGTTGTACCACCCGGATTTTTTTTTTGACCTCAATACCCTTTTGGCATTGGCTTCGGCATTTTTGTATATGAGATAGTTCTCCATAGTCATATTGTGACGATAGGAAAGAGATTTAGCTTTCCGAATTCTCACTACTTTGGAACATTCCTCATCCCACCAGGGAGTTGGAGGGAGTTTTTTGAGAGATTTGGTTTTAGGGGGAGGATTTGATTTATTGATTGCAGTTACGAGCATTGATTTGAAGTTATCGTAGTCATCTTTGACAGATAATGTATTGGTATAGGATAAATTTTGTATAAACTTATCCATATGTGAGTTGAATTCGTCCCATTTGGTGTGTTTTGTTTTAATCTTTGTCGAAATATGGGACTTGTCTGAATGGAAAGAAGTTTGATAAGTGATGGTGAACGGGAAATGATCACTGGAGCAAGGGTCGGGGGACACCACCCACGAGGAGAGAGGTGCCAGATTAATAGAGCATATGGAGAGATCCACTGCACTGGGGTTTGTGTTGGGGCGAGAGATTCTAGTAGGAGATCCGTCATTCAAAAGAAAAAGGTTGGATTCATCTAGGAAATCCATCACACTTCGACCGTCTCGATCACAGAAAGCAGAACCCCAGACGGGGGAATGGGCATTAAAATCACCCAATAAAAAGAAAGGAGGGCTTAGTTGACGGACAATTTGCAACCACGCTTGTTTATTGAAGTGCGATGTTGGGGGAAGATAGATAGAAACAAAGGAAGTATCCTTTATTTTAGCTGCAACCATTTGAAAGTCAGCATTGGGGGGTTTGATATTATTTATTGGGAAAAACGGAAGGGATTTTTTAATAAAAAGGGCAGCACCACCGCCCGTACCTTCTAAGAATAGTTCTAATAGTAAGAATTCTGACATCTTGAAGAGCCATTTTGAATAAATGATTTTAATGTGGAAATAATAGAAGCAGCGTTGGACGGTAGATTAGTTTGAGAAGAAATTAGGTCAATTAGAAGCATAATAAGAGTTTGAATAAATGAAGAATTATCTTGGGAGAGTTGTTCAGAAAGCTTTTGATAGTTTGTTGAGGATGAATTATAATTGTTTGCGCACCCATTTGTGGCGTGTGAAAGAGGAGAACCATTGGGATTTAAGAGAAGTGAGTTGTGTTGTTGCTGATCGTATCCACGAGCCTGTTTAGAGATAGGGTTTTTGTATGTGAATTTTGTTGAACGGGAAGATGTTGAGGAGGAGGCGAGAGGGTTGGATGAAGAGTTACTGGATAAAACCTCGGAAAATGATTTTTTGACAGGCGGGAATAATTTAGAAGCCTGCAGAAAAGACAAGTTCTCAGAGGCCATAGAAATTTTTATATTTTTTGGCGAGATTGTTCGGGGCAAGAAGAGTTAATGGCGGAATGAGCGCCTAAGCAGTTAAAACATTTAGGTGAAGAGAGAGAAGAACATTGGTCAGCCGAGTGGTTTTCTCCACATTTGAAACATCTGGGAGGGGATCTGCATGCAGCTTTGGTATGACCAAAACGGCAGCAGTTGTAACATTGAGTGGTGGGATAAGTGTACATTTCAACTGGTAAGGAGTTGAAAAATAAATAAATATGGGAGGGAAGAGATTGTCCTTCGAATGTGATGACGACAGATTGGGAGGGCTTCCAGGAAACGATGCCCTCAGAGGTGTCCTTATAATTTAGCCTCCTGGCTTTTATGGGATTGCCGATATGTTGGGGGGTTGAAAGTGAGGACAGGATTTCTGGAATGGACAGATCGGTCGAGATACCCCTGACCAGGCCCATTCGAGTGACATTGAAAGTTGGGATGTACGCCTTGAATTTAGAATTTGATGAAATAAATATATTTTTGATAAAGTTGTTGGCGGCTGAACCTGACAGGAATTCAACAGAGATTCGGAAGCGACCCTCGGCTTTAACACCTCCAGGTTTAATCGAAAGGTTCTTGTTATTTGAAAGAAATTTACCAAATTCAAGAGGATGGATGGTTTTACCTTGTTCAGTTTTTTGCGCATATACAATGTAGGGGCCACGGGAATGAGTAGAGTAAAAGATTGTTGGAGGAGGTTGAGGAAGAGCTGGAGGGGACTGAGAAGACAAAGGCGAATCATGTTTTTTTGGGGAAAGGGGACTAAATTTTCTTTTTTTAATTGAGGTTAGGATGACAGATTCATTGTCTGAAATGTTTGAATGTTCTGAAAAGTCTATTTTATCTGAAATGTCTCCATCTGGAGGGTCAGGAGGGGGATCTGGGGGCTTTGTAAGGGGTACAGGAGGGAAATCCTCCTCCATTGTTCAAAAAATTACAGCTAATATAAAAAGTGACAGAAGTAAAAAAATTATATAAATATCTGAAAATGAGCAGCAAGAAGTGACTCCTGGAAGATCAGGGGGGAGAAGATTCCAACACACTAAACTTTTTACAGCCAAAACACAATAAAAAGATTGGTTTAAGAATATTTTTTGAAAGAGCAAAACAAAAGCGGGGCCCCCTTTAAATAATCTAATAAATATGTCTGTACATTTATTTTATTAAATGCAAAAATTTCAATTTAAAATTTAAAAAAAAGTAAATTCCAGTTTTAAGAAACTAATCTGGTTCAAACTTACAGTTTATTACGGGTATATTATTACAGTCATTTTTTGTACAACATAATATCAAAGTACAAAAATTTTTCATTATATTGAATTTCACATAATTCAATTCATTATGTACAGACATGGGTGTTGAATAAAACATGTTGAATAAAACATTATTTTAATGCAATTATTATTAAAGCAAAACTCTTGTGTTTTCTAAACCATTGCAGTGATTTAAACAGCACCGTCTACCTGTAAAAGTTAGCCATTGCATCTATCTCATCGAACTATGATTTCCGGTTGAATGAATTCAGTATTGGAGGAGGAAGTAGGAAAAATGAAAACGGAAGTGGTTTATTAAAAAATCTGTTTTATCAAGCTAGCTTCTTTACATTTTTCAGTCACTCCAAGGTGATAAATAAAGGACATTGCTTTTGATGACATTATCAGGTGGGTTCTTCCCAACTTTTCTGTTTCCTATCTCCGTTTTTTTTTTACATTAGATCCACACAGGAGACCCGGAGGAAAATTCCTCCAGTTTCCATCAGGGCCTATGCCATCTTTGGGGATGCTGTGACTTTGGCTATTATCTTCTTAAAAATGTGATACCAACAATGAAGGGGGTAACAAAAATCATGAACTTTCCAGTGTATTAAATATAATGTCCTCCACGTACAAAGTCGTATCTTCTCCAAGCATAAACTTTCTAATAAAGTGTGTTTATCGGAATTGACCTGCCAGTTAAGTATGTTTCTGTATCTATTTATTAATAACAAAGTTAGCTAGAGCCTAAGAATTTATAATAGTATTAAGTATTATTATTATTAAAAAAATTCATCCCAAAGAAATCTGGTAAAAATATTATGTTTTAAGTATGTACAATTTGGAAGTCGGGAATGGGTACCGCCACCCCGGGAACCTGTATTGGATAACCAACACCTCCGTCATAGGTCACTCCAAGTGGTTCGCTACGTTTGGTGATTAAGCAGGGGTGCCCGGATCCTTGGGCAGAGGTTTGTCTAGGTCTTAGAGACGGATGACCTGGACACACTGAACACCAGATTCCTACCCACCCCTTAAACCCTTTTCCTTCCCAGAACTCCCCACTCCTTCCTTTCCTTAAAAAAAACCCTTCACACAGCATCCCCCAAAGATGACATAGGCCCTGTGGGAAATTATTTTCCTCTGGGCCTCCTGTGTGGAGCTTATGTAAAAAAAATGTACTCTATCGATTTATGTCTCTATTACAATCATTTCCAATTTTGAAAATGACGTTTAAGTTCAAAGCACATCCGAATTCTAGAGTTCATTGAACCAGAGTTACAGACAGGCACTCAACTGAAATTAATGTTTTAGATGATGATCTCCCATTTGGTGATGCATTTGTTATCAACATCTAATTTTCGTTTATTTTTTTATTTGTTGAAGAGGGTAGGCAACATTTCAAACTCTTTGAAACTTTCAACACCCGAATTCAGATTCCGATCCAAATTAAAAAGCAATTTTGAAATCCCGTCAAGTCTTTCACTCTGATTATATTGAAATTTAGTGAAACATAAGCCGTAATGTCAAAAACCCACCTTGTTCCGTTCAGGGTTTAATTTCAGGATAAAAGCTTAACTTATCAGAGTAATAATTACATCAAAATTCCACAAAGAAGGCTATTGTTCCAACATTTTAGCGCGAAAATAGGGGAATTAGTCTCTAAAATGAAGCCAGTCTGTGCCTTATTTAAAACCACCCTTCTAAACGGTAACACAGCGGCTTAACAAATTATAACACCTCTCCGGTGGACAGCGTTTTTATAGTTTCAAGTGCGCGTACTCGGAAATTTCAACATTTTTACCTGGTGGTTTTAACTATATGTTTGAAACGGGACCGTTGTTAAGTAGCATGTTCGACCCCATAAACTGATGTAATAGGTGATCTCGGTTAAAACGATACCGAGAATATTGCCTGTATATACACGAAAAGCTTTTTAAGATCTATAACCCGGCACAGGATCAGCACCACCTCATCACTAAACTTCGTACCGCAACCCACACTAATCAGCTAAACAACACGTAACGACATCGCCTCGCCTCGGGACAAACTAGTAAACGGCATGCGGTATGTGGTCCAACTCGTTTACCGCGTACCGCGCTTATGTCGCACTGTCGCCGCGCTTACGTCTTGCCATCACCGCGCGATGGTGTCCACCAGGTGACGGTATTAAGCCGGAAGGCGCTGAGCCGCCCCGGCGATGGACCTGCTTTGTGTTGAGGGCTGGTTGACGGCGAGGCGATGTTTATCCTATGCGGAGTCGATATAGTATATGTGAAAACCTTTAATCTTCCGTTGAAATAATGTTTAGAATATTTTGTTTAATTTAAGAATGTTCGGAGATTCAAACCGACAAAAAAGGTAAAGAAATTCACAAAAAGATACGTAATGTGTACTTATTTTCGTGCTTAAAAAAAGGCGTGAAACGCCGCTTGCGGTTGCTTCGTCCCTTTCCCATAATTCGTGGTTCGGTTTGCGGTAATACCTACCTTTATACACGCTTAAGTAAAACACGATCAGTAATTGCACAAACAAAATTATCAACTAGCAGACTTTCAAATATCAATTTTTAAATATTTTTTGGTGATGCCATAAAAGAATTCCCACTTACCGGAGTCAGGACTGTGGCATCCCCATTTTACGAATGTTGTGAGACTGAAGAAAGTGGAGAGACTAGACGGAGAAAGAGAAAAGCAAAATGCAGAAAATGAGACGTGCTTTTTTACCAATACCAACTAATTAACTATTTATTTATTTATTAACGGTATAAATATACCATAAATACATATTACATGTCACAAAATATTAGTTGTAGGAAAATAGGAAATAATTTTTAAAAAGAGGTAAGTTAATTGTGGCATTTGATTAAAAAATGACACAAAGGGCTACAATTATATTAAATACTATAGTAAAAATAAAATTAATATTGATTGAAGATATATGATAAAATAGCCTTCTTGTCCCCAGCTTCCGCGTAGTTAAATAGATCCACCACATCTGCGTGTCTATTACTAACGTCATGTAATCTAGGTAAAAGCGAGTGTTTCGTGTACTCAGTCCTGTTGTTGTTACATTGAAACAAAATTTTGGAGCGAGTTGCTCTAGTGGGTATATGAAATTCGATGAGCTTAGTTAAATCAGGACTGTCTATTCTACCATTTACAATTTGAACATTAATATTAAGTCGGATATAATTCTTCGATCTGAGAGTTTTAATAAATTTAATTCTTTCATAATTAATTATAATTTACTAGCTTTTTTCCGCGGCTTCGCTCGCATGGTATTAGGGGATTTCCACTCAGCCTCCTCCACCTTCCCTCTCCCCACTCCACTCCCCTCATCAATCCCCCTCCCCCTCCACCCACCCCTCCCCCCACTCCACTCCCCCATCAACCCCCCTCCCCCCTCCACCCACCCCTTCCCCCTCTCCTCCCCCTCCACCTTTCCTATCCCTACACCATTCATCCATCAACCCCCCACCCCACACCCTCCCCACTCCACATCCCCCCACCTTCATCCACCCCTCCCCCTTCCCTTCCTTCCCTCCCCCTCTTCCACCCACTCTGCCTCCTCCACCTTGCCTCTCTCCACTCCACTCCCCCCATCAACTCCCTCCCCCTCTCCCACCACCCACCACTCCCCTCACCCCCTAACCCTCCACATTCCCTTTCCTCACACCACTCCCCCCCCCATCAACCTCCTTCCCCCACCCCCTACCCCTCCCCACACCCTCCTCAATCTTTCCCCTTTCCCCTTCCTTCCCAACCCCCTCTCCCTCCCCTAACCCCCTCTCCCCCCTCCCCCGCACTCACCTCTCGCATTCCACACATTCATTCCCGATACATTCAGTTTTCTAACTGCTCGCATGCCACCTATTATAATTTCTTATACAAATTTCATAATGCCAGACTCAACGGTAGTTTTATACAAAAAAAACGAACAAAAAAAAAGAATTATCCAATTTGTTTCAGTCGTTCGGGTTTATGCATTTCGCATACATACGTATATTTCGGTGATTCATTTTTAGAGATAGTTATTAAGTATGAATTATTATTCTTCTTTTTATATTTTACCAAAAAATGCGATACCTGTCTATCCAATTAAAACAATAATTGTTCTGTGATGTCAAAATTCGAGAATGACATTTTGCTAAACAAAGATTCTTAAATAAAAATTCTGTTTTAGAAAATATTTAAATTAGCGAAGTACCTACTTCCCTAATAATTTGAATCGATTAAAGAATTATAGATATCTTACTAATCGTGCCACCTATTGTAATTTTTTCATACAAATTTCGTAATGCCAGAGCTCTGTGCTATGGCCTATATGTTTATATTATTGTAAAGTTTCATTAAAATCAATTCAGTAAAGTAGGATTTAGTGTTTTATACATATTTGAATTTTAACATCAAAGGGATGTCCATAGTAACCTAATTAAAAAAAAAACATCGTTTCCAAGGCGACAATTGGCGTTTGCAATAAATCGATTTTGTTAACGACAGAAAACGTATGATAAATAATTTCATAACGCCAGAGCTTACCAATATATATAGCCTATAGATCTCGCAAATAATGTAGCTTTCTATTAGTGAAAGAATTTTTAAAATCTATTCAGCATTTTTTGCGTGAAAGAGTAACAAACATACATCCATACAAACTTCCACCTTATATATCTTACTATTATAATATTAGTAAGATGTTTTCAATGGGAATACCGAGTTTAACCAATACTATGCATTTGTTCAGTTTGCCTCAGTTGGGGAACAGCTTACAAAACTAGTCTGAACCCCAGTAGAAATTTTTCAAAAACTCGTATTGAAAAATGTATTAAAAATACCTCCAGACATGCTCCAGACCGATAATAATACTGAACGCATATTCGAAAACTTCAAAGTTCCAAAATTTAAAAACTTATTTTTGAAAAATAGGCCACTTGCATCACATTTTTTTTCCGGTTTAAGCATATTCTAAGACCCACCGTTTTTTTTTTAAATCGTATTTTTGAAACCCTGGCGATTTTTTGAAAATTTAAATCCAAAAAATTGGACCACTTTTTATAAACCGGAAAGATGGTACATGATTTTATGGGTGCGAAAAAACGATAATTACGTGACCGAAAATCATTTTTGAAAAACCGTCGTATTCCACACGAATGGCACAGGAGAATGACGAGGCATTCCAAAAATATTACATCTAATAAATATTTTTTTCTTTGATCCATCTGATTGATCATTAATCAATATAATGTTTAACGTCTGTAAATGACTAAATCCAATATAATAAACTTGTACATGTAAATTATATTATAATAATATATTATAAAACTTGATTTTGTTAAAATCAGCACCATTACCATTATTCTTCTAAGACAAGTACAGAAGGCATAATATGTACGGGGTTCTCTTCGTCACATCTGTCAAAAATTTGCCGAAAATCAAAGTGTTGCCATGTAAAAAAATAAATCAGTGTGGAATTTTACAAAATTAATTTAATATTATCGGAGACGGAACATTTTCATGGAGTGACGTCACGAGCCCAAATAACGTATTTATTGAGTTATAAAAAACTACAAATTTCTAAAAAAAAATAGTAACATTTTCGTAATCTTAGTAGAAAAATCTATCCACATGATTTTTTCCAAGTCATTATGAAATCCATGCAAGTGGCTTATTCAATCGTACAAATTATAAAAGAAAAAGATAAATACTCATTCAAAACTGAAAATCGTACTAGACTTAAACATGTATTTGTATGCCCCAAACTAAACACTTATTTTGCCCAACACCATTACACACACCAAGGAAAATACTTCCTTAATAACCTACTAGTAGAAATCAGAAGCATTATTGACAAAGTACAATTGTTGAAATCTATCAAAAAGTATTTTAGAGAAATCATCAACGGGAATACTGCTACTTCCCTTATTTTCACATGAATGTAACCCTAAAAATTATACCTACTTTTCTTCATATGGATGTTTGTGTCTTTTAGTTAAAGGGCCTTGATTGCGATGTGATTTAACTATATATTAGCTGTGTATTAAATGTACTATATGTGAAACACGTGAGTGTATTAACTGTAAATATATGAAATGTAAACTCTTCTTCCATCCACAAGCAAATGTTTTTAATGGAAGATAAGTAATATTATGTAATGTTCCATTTTTAAGATGAATATATACGTGAAATCCCATTTAGATACTATTTTGATTAATCTTTACGACGAATCGGCTAACAGTATGAACATCAAAAAATATGCTACGGATAAATCGAAGCTTTTACTAGCTTTTCTATGTAATGAAATTACAATAAAATTATTATTTACGTAACAAAAAATATAAGCGTAAACCACCAAAAAAAATGTTTTTTCATGACTTAACTATGAGGTAATACAAGAAACAATTTTTTTTAAATACCCCTTTATTGCTAAGCCTATTTTTGAGGTTTTCAATGTCCTAACTTTTTTTCGTTCTTACAAAATTATGCACAAAATAAATAAAAACCATTTTTTCGCTTACTAGCCTCGTGCAAAACGTCGCTCGATTTTAAAATTTTGCAGGCATGACATTCGAAATATTTCTAGCGTTTATATTCCTCTTAAGATAAATTAATTTATTATTTTACAAATAAGGGTATAAGTATTAAAACACACGATGACATCAATACAATCTAAATCATTATTAATATTTTATACTTTTTGTTCTAATGTCTCTGAATCATGAAAGATTTCGGACAACACCATCATGTTTTTAAAAAATAAGGGTATTCGGTAATTAATCCTGCCCTCAATTACATGATCATCTGACGTCACACGTCTCCGTGACTTTAGCGCTAATGTGGCGCCAAACAATGGCGCCCTAATCCTTCCTAGCGGAAAAGCGCGGGAAACGGCCAAAGCACAAGACTTTTAAATTAATGAAAATTGGCTGAAAGCAGAGCCGCACTGACCCCGCTGGCTACCGGGATTCCCCAGCGGGCTCGCGGCCAATGAGCCGGATCAAAGTATTCTATTGTTTACTATTAAATGTTCCTCTTACAATGTTGTTGGAGAATCGATGGAGGCTGCATTGACATTTATTTTTGTTTATTTATTAATTTATTTGTTTTTGTTTTAAAGAATACATCAGTACAAAGAAGCTTTGACTGCCCAACTAGGAAGGTCTCCCGTTCTAGGACAGTCAAATGACAGAAACATTTTGATAGGCGTAAATTTAATTTACAAATGGCCGATTTTGGTCACAAATCAAAAAATCATCGCCAAAAAACTTTATCTTTATCTTTGTATATTACTTACGTACTGAAGCTCAGGCAAAAATATTTAATTATTTATAATTAACTGAACAAGTGTCCTTTACGTACATGTTTTTTTTTTCAATATAGAAAGATGAAAGAAATGTTAAAGTATAAGATTACTTGTAAATAAACCAAAATAAAAATAATACATATTAATACTAATTTAATGAAAGCAGTAAAGAAGAAACAAACAGAAAAAAAGCTGTTGATAATAATAATAATATAAAGAGAACAAGACACAGAAAAACAGAAAAATATAATGGTCGTAACTGGGACTAGAACCCAGAACCTCTCATCTATCCAGGACGTGAGTTTACCAATTGCGCCCTACTGCCAAACCGTCATAATAGTCAATCTCATATTTCAAATTTTAGAATTAACAATTTTATCTTCAAATAATTAATTTTTCACATCATAGGCAACTAACTACCCTTTTTATTGGAAACAATCATCCTAAGAATAAGTTTGTAACCTCAATAGCGTCATGGATAAATATATCCGATTTTATTTATATGGATCTATTGACTTTTTATAAAAGTCAATATTCTGGGTTCGAGTCCCAGTTGCGACCATTATCTTTTTCTGTGTCATGTTCTCTTTCATATTTTTGTTCAGATTATTATTATTTTCTTCTTCAATGATATATCACTTTGTTACTACAATATTTTCAAAGATACATTACCCTTATTTTTAAACTTTTCACTTTGAAATTAACTTTTTTACTTGTACCGCCAAATTATTGGTGTAATTTAGCACTTTAATTAATATTACCCACGCACAGGCAGTGCCTTAGTCGGTTTCCATTATCTACTTTTGTCTTATATATATTTTTACTTTTTTACATTATTTTTATCTTGTGTTATGTTATATATATATTCAGAAAATATGTAAAAATTACTTTTGAAATGTATCATGATAAAATGGGAAAAAATAAAGGAAAAAAAAATATGGGAATCACCTTCAAAAGTTATGAAAAGAGAGTTTTTCTTATAAAAATTGAATAATACATATTTGTTTATGGAAAACTGAAAACCAGTCCGCCCCTGATTTCGTGAACTTTCTCCTTTCACGGAAAAAAGAGAAAATGGAATAGTCGATCCCAGTTTTAATTTCTCATTAGGAGGAATTGGTGCGAAGAGCTTTTCCAGCGAGGACCGCCTTTGTTGAAGACTAGCGACTTAATAAGGTTATTCGTGAAATGAAAAATGTATTCCGCGCATCCTCATCTGTTTTGCACGGAAAAAACTTTATAAATTCAAATTCAATAAAGAAGCTTTTGTTGCTATAAATTCAGTATAAAAACTGGGCGCTCTACGAAATTGCTTAGTCTTCCTACGTAATGACTGGGAAAACGTTGTAAAAAAACTTCAATCTTCTGAAGTTAAATTAGGTTCCAGGAGTCATACTTTATTCCAGAAGCCATATTTTATCATTACTATAAAAATGCGTTTTTTCATTACCTCCATGGTTTTAAAAGGTAGATTGCCAGTGATACTGCAAATGATAACAGTTAAAACCTATATTAATAGTAGAGTGAGTGACACCTGTAGGTTCTTTAATAATAATAACAATAATATTTGGATGATTTATAAAGCGCCGTTTTTGCGAAAAATCACCTCAAGGGCGCTGTACAAACTTATAAATTTCTAAGATCTAGAAAACTACAAGATAGGCAAACAATTAAAAACAACTTATGGCTAAAAATTCCATCCACCGGTTCATTGATCGCTGATATGAAAAAATATATACAATTTTGACAAGTTTGAACAATGAACGCGATGCTGCCTAAAATGAATGAATACAGGACCGTGTACTTACCTGGGAGGTCGCTTGAAATTAACACTGTTTATTGTCCATTTAAAGAAATTTAGATAGAGTTCGCACGCGAGGGACATAATTGTGAACATGTGCTATTTAATCCTGAAAAATATTTTAATATACTAATTATTAGTAAATTAAGAGATCGTGTAAGTTAGTATTAACGGCTATTGTAAATAATAAGTAAGGTTAGAAAATCATGTATAAATTTAAAAATAAAAATTATGATAAATTTAAAAAATCATTATAAATTAATGAATCATGTAAGCTAGTAATTATATGTCGGTAAATTACAGGTTACTACAGCCCAGGCAGATGGCGCCAGTCGTCGTAGTTATCTTTTGACTGACAAGTCAGTTTAGCTCTATGGTGGGAGATCAGGTGTATTTTTTGGATATAAAAAGACGGTCCTTGTATTACTATTCCTCCTTTTTTCAATAAGGATTGTACGACTAACACCAGGGCCTTCCTGATCTTTGTTAAACCAGGATGGGGAACCGGGCCGGGATATATTGTTAAATGTTTTAAGTGTTTCTTTGATCACGTTTTTGAAGTGAAACTTCTATAGCCCCGCTTTGATTTGGATTTCGGATGAAACGGAAATTACGATTACTGCACCTGCGACGCATCAACTGCGTTCATTGGCCGCTTTGATTATGATGTCACTTTTAAAGGCTCCTATTGGTTGAGATAAGAAACGGAAATTACGATAGGTCTGCGCTCATTGGTCACTTTGATTATGACCTCTCTTTTCAAGTATTGGTTGAGATATTTTTGGTAAAGTATCGCTTCTGCCGCGTTTTTTTAAATATTATTTTTTATTGAATTTTTTTTAACATTAAAATAAGTGTGAATAAAAAAATTTGTAAAAATCTCAGAGCGTTTAAATTAAAGAATGGCCTCATATAGAACCCAACAACTACAACATCCCCAATTGGGAATACTGAGGCTGAAGAGAGTGGAAAAGGAGTGGAGATGAGATGGGGAAGGTTGGAAATAACTTGGCTATTTAGATCTGAAGGGTGATTTTGTATCTTTTGTGTTAAGTCAGCGTTACGAGACAGTTAAGGGCCATTAACCAGCCAGAGGCCGAGAATTCAAATTTCGTCGAAAGATGTTCTTACGATCGTTCAGGGCGGTTCCAATGAGAAAGATTAATTATTCTCTGTACCAGCTTTTTAAAATAATAACTCAATATCGATTTTATTTCATTCAAAATGTGCTTTAATTTATACCTACATTCAAAAATGCTGAAAGGCGTGATGATAAAACTATTAAAATTATGTACTTTTTGTTATTATTTTTTGATCATAAGTACTTATAATTTTTTCAATAATGCCTAAGCAAAATAAGAATTTTTAAAAAATCTTAAATATATTACTTTGTAAGACCGTAAATAAATAGACAAAATGAATTATTTTCGTCACAAAACACGTGAACGGATCTATTTTAAAAATTATTTTATTTAAACTAAAATTAAAATTCTGAAACATAGCTTTCCCAGATAATTTAATGATTTATTTTACTGCATGATTATATGAATGAAATGTGTGTTGTATAACACAAAATTTGTTTTGAAAATTTCACAAATCTGCCAACGACCTACGGTAAAACCTTATTGTACTAAAAATTGACATATTTTCTCGAAATTTAAAACATAGCTTTACTATTCAAAAGAATAGCCTTCCGAAATCAATTTATATTTTTTTGTGGAAAAAAGTCAATACGTCTAAATTTTGATTTAAAAATGACATATTTCTGGTTTTGTCTGGTTATTCCCTCTAGAGATAAAAATGCAAAATCCGTTGGATGTTGGAAGACTCCAGATACTAATATCTACAGCCTGTGTGTCGGCCGAATATCTACAGCTCATATGTTGGACTAATATCTACGAACTTCAGAGTGTTGACTAATATCTACAGAGCTAAGGTCGAACGAATATCTATGACGGTCCCAGTGTTGACTAATGTCTACAGAGCGTAGGTTGAACTAATATCTACAGAGCGTAGGTTGGACTAATATCTACAGAGGGCAGCTGAGCAAGACGTTGTATGGAAAAGCATAAATTACTTCAATTACGTAATTACATAGGCTTAAACATTTAAAGTACGTACTTGAAGTTTTTGCATAATATTACGTATTTTGCTGTTTACGAGGACAATAATTTATTGAACAAACATTGAGGTCATAATACAAAGATATTTATTTATTTTGATATACACGGCACCACAACCTAACCTAACCTAACCCAACCTAACCTAACCCAACCTAACTTAACCTAACCCAACCTAACCTAACCTAACTGACATAGAAATGGTCATGGTAACAGACTAAACCATTTAGATGCACTCGAAATAAAGAAAGCTGTTAAAACAAAAACCCAAATCCTTAATATTCAGCTAAATGTGTCCGATAGTCCGATATTAGGGATTTTTACATACATACATACATAAATTAAGTTTTTTAAACTGCATACGCAATATTAGTTATTCCAATGTGCTATACATAATTGCAAATCCAACCTCTGCCAGTGCTGTAGATATTCGTCCACCCTTTGGTTCTCATAGATATTAGTCAGCAGTTTGAGCTGCAGATATTCGTACGCACTTTGGTTATCATAGATATTAGTCCGATTTTTTCAGTTTTTGGAATTCCTGTAGATATTTGTAGACGCCTCCTGTTGGAAGGCATCTGTCGTGCGTTATTGGCTAGTCAAATTTCTGCGATTTTCTATGACTTTCATTGGCTTGTCTATGCCCTTCATGTGTTGATGTCAGTCAGTGTGGATTAATGACCTTCTTAAAAACACGGATCATTATTTATTAATTATTATAACTACTTTCATATAAGCCATTTACAAATGACTATCCATTTGTCGTATTCTTTTTATGTTTGTATGCGAATACATTTGATTTGCCAATTTTCCTTTGACTGACATCTCTTAACGAGGATTACGATTGTCGTATTCGTATTTATTGTCGTATCCATTTGTCGAATTCTTTTTATGTTTGTATGCGATGACATTTGATTTGCCAATTTTCCTGCGACTGACACCTCTTAACGAGGATTAGTCGTCTTTGACGTTAGCGTAACTACTTTTAAGAGTTGATGATTTAACACATGCGCAGTATTTAGCGAATCATAATATCGTTTTTACGATTACTGTCAAAATTTGTCGAATACCGCCGATTTAACACGCCTTAGACCAGGGGTCACCAAATGGCGGACCGCCGACCTATTTTGTGCGGACCTTGTGTTAATAATACAAAATATTTTACACATGTGTCTTTGCTGCCGTCGATTCGCCTTCAGATGAACATCCTCAGTAACATTTACTCTCTACATCCTGTGATGAATGGAGCAATGAAGCTGCAAATATTTTTGGGAGTAATGAAGCTGCTCTCCGATGGAAATGATCAATTTTCAAGAGAACACAGTTTTAAAACACCAAAAACAGGAAGTATCTTTTCTAGAGTTTTGGATAAAATTTGTTTGTGCTAACTTGAAACTTCTAACTTTGTTTGGGTCATCATATGTTTGTGAAGAAGCATTTTCCAAGGTGAAAAAAAAATTCCGGAGCAGACTTACTGATGAACATCTTCAAGATTTAATGAACATAGCCTGCACAAAACTTAGTCCAAAATTCGGAAGGATAGTCCAAGGCAAAAAATGTAATTTTTCTAATTGATGTTGTAAAAAACCCTTGATTCTTCTTTTTGTTCATAACATTGGTTGATTATTTAATAAAATAATGTTCCGGAACCCATTTGTTTTATTTCTTCATTGATATTATATCCACACATATTTAAAAAGTACAGTTTATTACGTCAACTGTTAAACCGGGGAAGGGGGAGGGGGGGTAGGCTTTTTCCCTTCCGGACCGCGACGGTCTTGTTATTAAAAAACGGACCCCTAATGAAAGTAATTGATGACCCCTGCCTTAGACCAATGTTTCATAACCGTATTGAAAGCCACAATAAAATTATACAGCCAATTGCCAACACTTTGAAAATCGCCTTGTAAGCGCAACAGCTATCACAATAATAAAAAACTAATATTCTTGCGGAACTTAATAATAACATCATTGAATTTAATTTAATAAAAAGTACTATTCATGTTACTTTGTAGTGATATTATCGGACAAAGTACGAGTAGTTCATGTATAATTTTATTAATGTATCTTTTTACTCCCGTTAAACAGATGTATATTAAATTATATATTACTATTATTATATAGGGTTTTAATGGACGTACTTAACTTACTTTTAACAGTAATTTTTGACGTTTTTTGGAGTAAAACATTTTAATTAAGTTCTGGTCTTCGGTGACTTTTTGGATGTCCTTTATTTCAATTTTTTCTTCAAAATCAAACAAAAAAATCTTCTTCGAAATGAGTGACCAGTGATAATACGTAGAATAATTATTTTCTTGGATTATGAAGAACAAAAAAAATACGTCAAAACTGTCAACGGGAACCAAAATTTCATTTAACTTTATACTCCAACAATCACTGGTTAAAATAAGTTAAGTACGTCCCTTAACATCTTTATACAGGGTGTTAAGGGACGTACTTGACTTACTTTAACCAGTGATTCCTGACATTATTTGGAGTAAAAAATGTAAATGAAATTTTGGTCTCCGGTGACATTTTTGATGTTTTTTTTTTTTTTTTTTCTACAAAAACGTTAAAAAATGGTAGTTGTTGAACAGTTGGAGGCGGGTCAAGGGGTTCGTCGGACACCCGGCTGAGTGACCAGTGACGACATGCGGAAGAAATATTTTTTTGTTTGATTTTGAAGAAAAAAAATTTGAAAAAAAAAAAAAAAGTCACCGGAGACCAAAATTTCATTTACATTTTTTACTCCAAATAATGTCAGGATTCACTGGGTAAAGTAAGTCAAGTACGTCCCTTAACACCCTGTATATAATTTTTTTTTTTAAGAAAAATAAACTTTCCCCGGTTACGAATAACCCGACAATATTTTAAAATCTCCTTCTACCACCACAGTAAGCCGAAAATGTTGCTTGAATCGTGATGGAGGACTTAGCCAGTCGAGGAATCGAACACGGAACGCCTGGTTGGGACCTAAACGCGATGTCCACTTAACCGCTGACCGGTCATTATATATATATTATTATTCTTAATACGAGTAAAAATTGTGAGTGAAATTTTGGTCCGGTGACATTTTTGATTAATTTTTTTCCAACTTAACATCGGGTTATCATCAGTATAAGAGGTTTGGCGGTCACTCGACCAAGTGACCAGTGACATGTGAAAAAAAAATTGTTGGATGTTGATGAAAAAAATTTTAAGCATATGTTTGTTTCAAAAAGGACCAATATTTTATTTACATTTTTTACTCCAAATAAAGTCAGGAATCACTGGTTAAAGTACATACGTTCAAAAAATCTTTATCTTATTTGTAAGCGTTTGTAAAGATCATTTCATAAAAATTCTCCAGCCCTAAAGAGTAAAGAGTCCTAAATTCTCCAGCCCTTTCAAATAATTATCAACCCTACTAATCTTTGCCACTAATAGTTTCATAAATATAATACTAATAGTGAAGGGAGTAGCAAATGTAAAATCAAGCAATGTCCAGTGTTTTAAATATAATGTCCTCAGCGTGCAAAGCCGTATCTTCTCCAAGCATA
The DNA here is from genome assembly GCA_929108145.2 of Limnephilus rhombicus. Taxonomy (NCBI): domain Eukaryota; kingdom Metazoa; phylum Arthropoda; class Insecta; order Trichoptera; family Limnephilidae; genus Limnephilus; species Limnephilus rhombicus. The sequence goes on along the minus strand of OV815284.1, from coordinate 36,724,747 downwards.
AACTATTTATAATTTTTATTATATTATTAAGTCTGTGTTTTAGAACCCTTTATATTTATGATTACTTTACGAGCATCAACGCCCAATTTCGTGCGTTACTTATATAAATATGAATTTCCCACAAATATAAAATTTCTATCTCTAAATTTCTAATAGCTTTTTGAATATGTACATTATTCATATTTTCCTTTTAGCTGAGCTACGGGTCGGTAATAATAAATTCACAGAAAAACAATACATTTCTCTTCCACAAAAGCAGCGCAAAATTTTCAATGTGCTTTTTAATTTATTAAAACGATGCTTCAAAACCAGTGTACCTACTCTCACCATGGTAAAGAGAAAAGCATTTATACTTAAATAATGACATAGTGCTACTGGCACCATCAATTAGTGTCTTGCGATTAGTCGTCACTTTATTTCGATAGAGATCTAACTTTACTTTACCTTGTTTTGGATACGAGGTGTCAAAGTTTGCAAAGACGAATTCTCATAATCTATTTATCGATTTGTGATTTTGAGGTTGAATCTTGTGTAAAGTATTTTAATTGAATGTATTTTAAAGGAAAATATTTGCGTAAGATATATACTTAGCATCTTAAAACATAACTAAGCATGCAAATAGAACCATTTTGCAACCAGCTAACACACAATAATTAATCGCATAGGTTCTAATTACATTTCTCTTATGTATTATTCTCTTATATTCCAAGCTGGGGCCACGTCCTATTTAAACATTTTCCATTAAAATGTGATAAACTAAAATACTTAATAAATGAAGACAATATTGGCGAAACTCTATCGAAAATCTGAAAACAGCATATACCAATGATTTATTTTAGTAATTTGTACATTTAAGTTTACAAAATTTCTAATTAATTATAATATTTCACATTGCAAACTAATTTTTATGTAGTTTTATGTAGCTCCTACAATACATCTTGAACTTTCCAATTGGTGTGGACTTTAATGTTTCTGGTAGCGTGTTACATAACTTCATTCCTTTGTATAGTAAACTGTTCTGCGTATTCGCCTTGTCTTTTTTTGAAGCCTGATTTTCTTGCACGTCCTTGTGTTATGTCTGTGAATTTCCTTGTTGAATATAATTTTATTTGAAAAGTATTTTGGTAAAATGTTGTTTATTATTAAACAGAAAAATCCTTAAAATATTTTTGCACCTATGGGACTCGAACCCGGAACCTTTCGCTTTCTGGGCAAATGCGCTAACCACTGCGCCAAGGTGTCGATATCCAATTCGGTCATTTTTAACTGTATCATACTTCGAATAAGTTCTGATTTTTCGGTTTCCAAATTTTCGATTGAGTTTCGCTACTATGGTCTTCATTTAAATTAATATTACAATTTGAGGTTTTACTCATTAAGTTTAAAAAAAAATACTTTACACAAGATTGCATCTCAAAATCAAAAATTATTGTTAAATAGGTTACGAAAATTCGTCTATGCAAACTTTGAAACCTCAGAACATGGTAAGGCGAAGTTAGAACCCTATCTAACTATAATGCAACTGTAGAACTCGAGATTGGGGTTGCGTGTTGGAAGTCTTTATTGAGTTCTAACAAGATTATAATTTTACAAATCTATTCTGAACTGGACAGCGGAACTGATTAAATACACCACCGGTACTAGGTAAACAAACGAACGTGGATTTTTACTGGGTCAAGGATAATACTGAACGCTATGTAAACACTGGAAACACTGTACTATGCGCGTTGCTGAGCGCCTTTATATAGTCCGGCGAGTCGGCGTATTGCTTTGTCTGGTAGTAATTCTTCACTCGGTGACTTTCTCGAAAGCGCCCGAACCGTGCATTTCAGGCGCGCAATGGTTCGTACCTTTTCTGGAACGTTCTCGTCTTATCAAAAAATCAACACAGGTAACAATTTTGGTACCGCATGCGCAATTCTGAAAACTTCATATCAATGTTCGATATTTTTTGAGGTAGCCACAATATTTCATGTTTAAATGCTTTTATTATATTTAATTAAATAAAGACAATATAAGCGAAACTCAATCGAAAATCTGGAAACAGAAAAATCAGAAAAAGATATTGACACCTCTGAACCTCCGCTTATATTATACTTTCGAATTTTGATAATTTATTCAAACTGTGCGATTTATTCAACCGAAATGATCATGTTTTGTTGGCGTTTTTGTATAAAACGCATAAAGTTGGCAGTTTCATTTTTAAAATAAAGCCTTGTGCTTTTTAACAATATATGTATTCAACTTATTAAAGCATAAAAATATACATAAAGAAGCCCGATTAAATTGAAATAATTAAAATTAAAGTTACATCTATGCGAGGCAATCCAAGAAAATTATTGACTTAGGGTAAAAGCCGGATAGTTGCGCCACTTTTCAAAAAAGCTTTATTATTAAAAAAATATGTACTTTCTAAGAATAATGCAACATGCGTATTAAATGCAGGCCTTTAATCTTTTATAGTAGCCTATTTTTGTAAACATAATTAATATAGGTTTTGAGAAAATTCTGTTTATTTGACCTCTCCAAAAAGGGATAGTTGCCTACTTTAAAAGTATAGATAGATGTCTCGTGCGAGGATAAACGCCTCACTATGATTTTTTTGGGTAGAAACAAATTTATATTAATTCAAGTAATCCGTCTTTATTATTTACTGAGATTCTTTATTAACTACTAATCAAAATATTAATCATCATTATAAAATACTAATAAGTTTTAACGTTTTAAACTGTAAACATACAACAAAAATAGCCTCCAAACTTTAAGTTACGTAAGTTATTATTAAAATATTATTATTTTTCTTAAAGACAGAACAATACGGGAATTAACTTTGGCATTAGCAAATTATCAAAAGAAGCCATCGTTTACAACTTTCCACATCTCATGCAATGGTTTTCGATTGTTGTACAAGTTTCATGCAATCACATTCGACACATATCACATTGAATCCAATCCAATTTTGATTTAGTAAAATTGTAATTTTCAAATATTCTGCGCAATAATCGTCTACTGAAACTTTTTTATTCGTATTAGCGTTTTTCACTTTTAATAATTCAAGAATCCCCTAGAACGACTGTCCGCAAAAGTAAATAGGGCGACTATTCCTTTCGAAACGGATTGTTGCCCTCTTTATTCGCGAATTAAATAAAAACTATTCAACCATAAAACGTAACAAACAATTTACTTTAAACTCCAATGCATGCATTGAAACAAAAAGTTGACTGAAACCACAATCAGTAATAAAAAATATTCAATAGAAATTACATCGAAGAAATAATTTCAAAGCCCGTCAAAGGTTGGCCGCGGAAGATTTTCGTTCACACAAACAAAACGCGTGCGCCTACTCCAACGGTATACATGTCACTGAGGCCTGCGAGAGGATTATTTCTAATTATAGTAAAGCGTTAATGCCACCAACATTCCTAACATAGTGCATTCAAAACCGGGGCATGTATCCCTCTGGGACAAGTATCCGGCTTTTACCCTAAGCGTAGCGTTATCTCGAAATGTTGTTTTTAAAACTAAGCATGTAAAAAAATTCTTGAATTTGTTAATTTACCTCGATTACTGTTTACTGTTTACTGTTTATCTCACCCTGGCGCAAAAAAAATTAACATCACCGTAAAATACTTGAAAACTTATTTAAACTTTAAGTTCTAATCGGAAGGGCACTGACCTAACCAACGACTAAATCTCCGAGCCCCTAAGTATATCACAACCACCCTCACTACTACCTCCACTCCTAACCACAGTCGCGAGGTGGAGCAAAACCCCTTACGGCCAAGGATCAAGGACCATGGTCAAGGAACCTAAAGTTCATAAGTTCATCGTGCAACTGTACTTAAAATTATTTTACATTTACCTTCTAACACAAAGATCAGGTGAGTAATAAAGGTTTTTGTAAAATATGTCAAGGTTTTGAGAAACGCTGTTTTTAGACACATCTGTTTTCATTGTTAGAAAAGGGTATTCAAAAATCAGTTCATTCCTTCAATGTTAATTACTAACATACTAAAATATTTTTCTCGCATAAGACACTTAAATTATATAACACGAATAGAATATCAATATATATCAATACATTAATATTACTTCCAAAATAGTTTACTTGGTTCACTATTCCACTAACGATAACTAGCAAATGGGTAGTTAACAATTTTGTTTTCCGCTTTCAATTCGTCAGACGCGTGTCAGGTAATCTTTAAACTATTTCATATATATATATTCGATATATTTTTTCTTCAGATATAGTAATGCAATATATCGACCCGGGAACTCTTCTCAGTGATATATTTAAAACGAAAACCATTGTTAAACTGTTGTTAAGATAAATAACGAAAAAAAAATTTATCACGAGGTGAGTTTTTCATTCCCTATTCATTGAGTTTAATATGACAATTGTTGGATTTTGGCTGTGTATGGATATAAGGCATAATATTTTATTAGGACATCTTCAATGGTGTGTCTTCATGTGCATTTTGATTCGTATTTCTTTAACAATTTTGTTTAATTAAGTTCACAAAACGCTGGAAGAATTAGGTAGGAATGTTTTAATTTTCTTGATTTATAAAAGAAAAATATGATCATACTTTCCAGCCTGCTATTAGCGTAGGTACCATGACCCTTCTTCCGATATAGGCGAATTTCTTTAGATTCGATATTTTAATACCCAAAAATATTATTTTTCTGAACTTCCAACTTTAATATGGAAACAGCTGGAGACGCTGCTTGCAAAAATGAGATTGCTTTTTTATAGTTTTTACGTCCATTTTCATAAGCTGTTGGCAACGAGTAAGTTGTAAGATAGATTAAGATAGGATTTTACTTTTTAAGTTTTTCAGTAATTTTATTAATTGCGAACCATTAATGTGATTTTTTTAACTTTTTTAAATGATTATACCATTTTACTATCGTTATGTAGTAAAAAACTTTTTGCTTTTGAAAATTGGAGAACAAATAATAATTGTCAATAAATAATGTGTCACTCCTTACACCGGCTCTTTCTGTGTGTACCTCTTTCTGTGTATTCTGTGTGTAATTTGGTTGTTTTATTAATTATCCCTGAATATTCACGTATAATGAATTTATTACTAACTAACTAGCAGTTTCCTCGCAAATAAAGACAAAGAAAACAGACAATACATGGTGTCTACACGATAATAACACAGGCGCAAAATTCACGTATCAATTACACACGGACGAAATTACACAAAATCAAAATTACACATGGACAAAATTTCACATGGACAAAATTATACATGAACTAAATGACATATTGACAAAATGACACGAGAACAAAATTACACGTGGACAAAATTGAACATGGACAAAATTACACATGGACAAAATTACTTATGAACAAAATTATACATGAACAAAATTACACATGAACAAAATTACACATGAACAAAATTACACATGAACAAAATTACACATGAACAAAATTACACATGAACAAAATTACACCTACTTAAATTACGCTTTCTGGAATTACACACGTTAAAAAACATCCGCTTTTTAATGGGTTTAATTTTTGTGGTATTTCTTTTTTTACATTAACTCCACATATGTCCTCTGTCATCTGGGATGCTGTGTGGAGGGTCTTTTTGAGGAGAGGAAGAAATGAACATTGGTCTTGAAGAGACCCATGTTGTAGGAAGGAGGAAACACAGAGGCCGGTAAATCATTCCACAGCCGAGCTGTTGAACACAAGAACGAGTCGAAGAAACGACCCGTTCTCATGTAACAAATTTCAACCATGTACAAATGTTGAGCACGCGTTTGGCGTGTTTCCCGACTATGCACCGGTGCCGAAGGGATCAATGATGCTAGTTCCTCGAAGCATCTTCCATTGTAATACCGGTAGAACAAGGATAGCATTCCCACCCAACGCCTGTGCTCTAAAGATTGCAATCCGTCTGTTAAGATGGGAGAATCTATTAAACGGACCGCCCGTTTCTGCACAGAGTCGAGGGTATTTTTCAGGTACTTTGGAGCTCCAGAACAGAAGTGGCTGCCAAATTCAACCGTGGGGCGCACTTGTGATTTGTACAGGGTTAGCAGTTGTGTACTATTAAAGTATCTGCGGGCCCTGTACAATACGCCCTGTTTTGGGAGGCTAACATTACTCTGGCTTCGATGGAGCCCCCATACCTGAGCTGGTCACTTAGGGTTACACCAAGCATATCAATGGAGGGCCTGTTCGGAAGATTGCTTCCGTTGAAAGATACTAGATTTTCATTTTGATCCCTTTTAGACGTAATCAGACAAGATTGGGTCTTTGAAACATTAAATTTAACGAGATTATTTTTACCCCAAGAGAAAACACTCTCGAGGTAACCATCCATTCTTTGCTTCAAAGCCCTCCGAGCCGTTGGAGTTTGTGAGCCCTTTGGGGGTTTGTCAAACAAAAAGCGATCATGGACTGTACTGTCATCCGCGTAACAGTGAATTGGTGCACATGATAAAAGGTCGTTGATGTGCAACAAAAACAAAGTCAGAGACAGAACAGATGAGTGTGAGGAAGAGGTGAAACCATCGGCTACCGTCTGAATCGACCTCTCCCTCAAAAAGTCGGCACTCCACGTACACAAGGATGCGGAAAGTCCGTAAGAAGGCAATTTGTTGACAAGTCCCCGGTGCCAAACCCGGTCAAAGGCCTTGGGAATGTCCAGTGCAACCATGCGTCACATACGCGAGAAGATCACCGCACGAGCGGTTCCGCCGGAATCCATTTTGACGATCGTTAATAATTTTGTTCTTCTCGAGTATGTGAGCAGTTTGTCGTTGATCACACGTTCCATCACCTTAGACAGAACTGATGTGATCGCTATGGGACGGTAGTTGGCTGGGTTGGAGCGGTCACCCTTCTGTGGAATAGGATGGATAACCGCTTTTTTCCAACCAGAGGGCACAGGGCCAGTCTTCAGGGACATTTTAAAAAGTTTCGTCAAAATCGGAGCTATTTCTGCAGCGCACATCTGCAGTACCAGGGCAGGTATTCTGTCAGGCCCACTACCTTTATTAACATCAAGCCCTAGTACTTCCCGATGCCGGATCCTCAGCTTTTTCATACGAAAACCGCAGTGAGGAACCGACGTTGAGACAGCACCTTGGTCATCAAGGGTTGAGTTAGCCGCAAACATTTTACTTAATAAGTTTGCCTTTTCATTGGCGGTGTTTGCTAGTGAGCCGTCAGGTCTGGTAAGAGGTGGCAGACTAGATTTGCAGAAATTGTGACCTATTGAGCCCGCAAGCAACCAGAATTGCCTGCCGCCATGCGGGCATGCAGCCAGCTTTCTGCTGATCTGCTGGTCGTGCACGAATTTTGACCTATTTATGATTCTCTTGGTTTCCTTTGCCCTTTTGTTGTAAGCTGTTCTGTCTTCGGATGTTCTAGATGTGTTGTAAGCTCGGTAAGCCGCGTTTTTTCGTCGCACTGCTTCAGCGCATTGTCGACTGAACCACCGCTTTGAGCCTACACCAATTTCCTTAACAGTAGATTGGATGAAGCCATCCATCGCGGATGTGATGACTTCACCAATTTCCTGGTCACATCTTGAGGGATCCGAAGTCCGAAAACAGACAGCTGTTTTTCATATATAAATTCAAAATAAATTTCATATTGAAAAAAAACGAAAGTTAGGTTAAGTTTTTTGACATGTCTAATTCCAGTAGATGTAATTTATGTACATATAATTTTGTCACAGTGTTCTCAGTTCTGTCTGGGCGTACACCGCTGACATTATTATCTTTTATAAAACGTGTCATACGTAAATACTTGTTTGTTACACTGAACTTGATGTAGATAATATCAATCGAAAATCCCAAGACACCATCAATTTAATAGTCACCTACCTTACATCTGTTTACGGCTGATAACAATAGATAATCCCTAAATACGTAATAAATAAATTGATAAAACCATTCTTAATATGCCTTCATTATGGTACTAATAACGAAAATATTGGACATTGGAAAATTCAGTTTAGTAACACGACTGTTCGCGCACTATATGTATATTGGGATTAGTTAGGTGCGCATTCGCAGACTTGGTGGGTAGCAAATGTCAAAATCCTGAAATTATCCCACCTACCTAATCTTCTCTAAATGACACCATGAAAAAAGACAATTGTTGCAAGAAGTACCCAACTTTGGAGAGGTGACAAGTTTGATTATTGGAGCTCAGTGTAAATTAACATCTCAGACAGGGCGCATATATCATCAACATCTATCTACAAGAAATATTACGATTTCAAAATTTTAATTAAATTTTGTGAAGTGTACACCCGAACCTGGAGACCAGTGAGGCCCCATCTGTAACGCTGAGTCATATTTTCCTTTTTTTCCAATATGGGCTTATCTTATTTTCCAGAAGCCCAGATTTTAACCATCGACTGACCATCCATCAGATTTTGCGAGTGTATGCATATTTAATCGTCCCTAGAAGTTAGCGAACAAGTAGTTTCGGGAATGGTCCTTCGGGGTTGCATGGGGCTTTGCTCTGCACACTTAACCGCCAAAGATACAGTGGAGTCACAGTTTCGCGACACATAGCAACCAAGATGGGAAAACGCAACAGTAAACTACTAATTATAATACAGATTTTACCACTCTTTCATTATAAATATGCAAACCTTGCAATATGTAAAATCATGACAAACAATACCGTTCAACATGATAAAAATCATAGTTTAACCTGACACCTCCTCCCAAATATTGTGTATATTTGAGGACAAATTGTACCGGTTTGAAGATGGCCGTGATAGGCTGAAACCGGTAACCGTGGAGGAATAATATGTTCCAAGGACCAGTAAAGTTAAAAAATAAAAAAAGGGAAATAAGTATTAAATTGTTTCAATCTATTTGGTATAAAAAGAAGAAGAACGTCTGTGGCGGGCGGTTTATTTTTTATACGAATTGCGAAATTCTTTATTTAAAGCCCGGGCAACGCTGGAGACTTCAGCTAGCACATATATCATAACAATGGAATTCCTCCACGAATTGTCATCAATAATAGAAATATTAAGCAAATCCTCACTGTGTATCAATCAAACGCCGCTTTTCTGGGGAAGGGGTCTCCAAACTACGACCCGCGGGCACCACCAATCCGGCCCGCCATAGTTTTTTTTTTTTTTACAGTGAATACCGCACAAGAATCTCAACTGCTCCCGTCTGGAGCCAATGAGACTATGGCATCCCCAATTGGGGTATGTTGTGAGGCTTAAGGTAGTGGGGAGGGGAAGGAGGTGAGGAAGAGGAAGGTTGGGAAGTACCTGGCTATTCAGATCTGGTCACTAAACACGGCTAAAGCCATTTTCAAGCAACGTTTCAATTCTGAATGGTGGTCTTACACCAGGGCGATACTGATAGTATCTTCCACTCTAGAACATGCCGCAAATATACTATATATTATTTTAAATGAATTAATTGTGAAATAACACAAATTAATCAAATAAAATTTATTTGCGCATGCCGGGTTCGAACCCGCGACCTCCGGATTGTGAGTCAAGAGTTTTACCCACTGGACTACGGAGGTCGTCATTTATTTGTTTATTTTGATTACACTGTAAAATTTACAATGTAAGTAAATCACATAAAATAATAATCAGATGTTTATTTTAACGACTAATTAAGAAACACAATAACTGACACATCTAATGAAATTGAACAGTATGACTGTAATTAATTATACTAGATATATACTAAAAACTTACAATAAGTGACATTAAATATTAAAATTATTATTAATGAGATTTATGAGGCTGTCACTTTTACTGAAAATTGTTTGCAAAATATCAGAAGCGACTTCAAACGCTCATCAGTAAATTTCGATTTTGTAAATTTTTCTGTGTATTTTATTTTGGAGAATGTTTTTTAACACATAAAAGTAGTGCCGAAAGCAGAAAAAAGCCACAATTTATGCAACTGATCAAACAATGTGAGTGGAATACTCTTATAAAATTCTTGCAATGATGACTGTAAATAATTTTCATTCAAAATATCGCTACACTGCAAATCAATCACATCATTTCTATGGCTAGAGAATTTTAGAAGGTACGATTTTCCTACAATATATATTTGGCCTTTGGGATTAGTCAAGGAATCAGTGTGGCCCTTAGTCTAAAAATTTTGCAGACCCCTGGTCTACAGCATTATAAATTCATGGACTGTATTAACTAAAACCATCGAGTAATTATTTCAGAATCTCCGACAGATCCCAAGGAGAGGGCTGGGAGAACATGAATTGCGGAGAGGTTTGTTGCCTTTAAAATGCTGCCTCGCCCGTCGTGCCCTTCCTGCTCCTCAACAATTTATTTTACACCACAAGATTCAGCAGCTTCCACAAATGAATATTGTGAATATTTCAGTCTGGAGATAGGATTATAGAACTATGGCGGATGGGTAATGGTTTTAAAGCACGCAAACAATCCTGATGACTGAGGAACTTTATTATTTCTAATGTGTCTTGCAATACCCCAACAACACTTTAATGTGTCTTGCTACACCCCAACAACGCTTTTAATGTGTCTTGCAATATCCCAATAACTCTTAATGTATCTTGCAACACCCCAACAATACTTTCAATGTGTCTTGCTACACCCCAACAACGCTTTTAATGTGTCTTGCTATACCCCAACAACGCTTTTAATGTGTCTCGCAACACCTCAACAATGCACCTGCACCTGTTTTAATGTGTGTTGCAACACCCCAACAATACTTTTAATATGTCTTGCAACACCTCAACAACACTTTTATTATGTCTTGCATCACCAACTAGGGCAGCATTAAGGTGTACTCATCTAACAGAGACAGCCCATCGTCAGGACAATCGTCACCCTGCTGGCTGGAACCCAAAATATTTTGGACATACACCAGTCAAGAGAATTAGGGCCAGTATTTCAATATTCTCAGGAAATTTATCAGTTGTTGGCTAATATTGTCACGATTCTTCCCAAAGAAAATTTTGATGAAAGTAAATATCTCGCCAACATTGAATAGCAACTGAAATTCCTGCCCTAAGTACGGTAAATCTTAAGGCCCGGTAGTAAGCGTTCAAACAGAAGAAGTAGGTAGATTGAAATGTTAGAGAGAGCGCGCTTATATTATAAAACGATAATAAATTAAGTGAAAATAATAAATTAATAAAACACGACTCGCTTAAAATAGTGCAAACATGTCTCGACAAAAGCTTTTGTTGCATTTAAAAATAAAAATAACGTACATTTTTTCAGGAACCTAAAAACTTTAGGTTTTCATGAGAAATATGTTATAAATCGCTGGAAATTCAGATGGGTGGCTTAAACCTATCCGCTTCAAATAAATAACAATAATTTTAAATTCCACAAAATTAACTTTTGGCAGTTTTATCAGTTTCTTTGTGAAATGATATACCCTCCGCTTTCTCTATAATTCTTCCACATTGGGTTGAAAGGATATTAAGATCGAGAAACCGCCTCCCGCTCCCTCACTCCGCGCTTCTCCTCCGCGAGCACAGATGGTGCTATTTATTTTCCCATCTCGGATTTAATAAGAAACTTAACCTAAGTAAGGGCCTATCCATTTGGAGCAAAAGTTTGCCGTTTTACGTTTTACAGTTTAATGATACTTCCTTCAGAAGTTACGCAGAGAGTATTAGTACGCCAAGTGTCATAATGCCGTGATCAAATCGAAGACGTGGTGCACAAACACATTAGTAAGTACTAGTCCTGGGTCGGTCGATCATTTTACACGACCCGGGTCGCTCATGACACACTGGCGTCACGAGCGGGTCGCAAAGACCCGGTCTTTTCGCGTCACAAAATACGAAACTCAATAATCGAGTTTCTCGCGCCAGTTGCCGCCCAGACCGGTCAAATCATAAGCGACCCGAAAAACCCACAATAAAACAATAAAATAGCTTTAAAAGTTGGCCAAAAAGGCCACACCAATAAAGTTACAACTCAAACCTTGGGGATTAACAAAAATTGCGAATTTTATGATTATATAGTTCCTCTTAGGTTGGGTTATAAAACGCTGATAGTAAACACTTTACATGTTTGGGAACTTACTTGAAGTAACCGTGGGATAATTTTATTTGCAAAACATAACAAAAAAATAACATGAATATTACGAATAATTATTTTACTTACTAAATAGAAAAAATCGCATTCTAGAACGAACAAATACCAAGATACGCTCTAATTAAAAACGACTCCGTGTCTAGTTGAATATTCAACAATCGAATATACTAAACAATCCCGCGATGACGTGACACACGGGCATAAAGCAGGATACTGTTACGTTAGGGACGTGTGTGTTGATCGGCAAGCGGCGACCGAATGGTCCGAATGTGCCGCAGTTCGCAGTTCTCGCTGTCTCGCCACTCGCCACATGGGCGACATGGGCAACCGGCGACCGGTCGTGAGAGTGTCGTGAGTCTTGGGGTGCGGGAATGTGTTGTAGTTCGCGGGTCTTGAGACCCGGATGCTGACGAATAAATAACCCACTCGGTCTTTGGCGGCTCGTAAGAGGGTTTCGACGATCGGGTCATTCACGATCGACCCAGGACTAGTAAGTACTGTAATATTAAGGGGGCAGCCCACTGTGCGTGGGCGGTAAATGGGTGTATTTTCCGTAATTAATTTCAAGCAAACGATGAATGGTTTTTTTTATTAAAACTCATAATCAATATATACACATAGAAAAATGTGTACAAATTTTTGTACGTGAATTTAAAGCATATTTTGCGGTGTACGCCGCTTTCGACAGGACACTTGCTTTTCGGTGGTTGACAGCGATTAAGCCATACGGTTCAACAGAAAAATAATATTAAAATCTATGTAGATACTAGACATGTAGGTTTATTGCACCACGTAGGGGATTTTGATATCTAGAAAGAAAAAAATGGCGGACCAGCTAATTTTATTTCCGGTTTTTATAAATAATTAAATATATAAATAAAAAAATAGAAATAGGCCATTTATAAAAAAATCCCTACGTGGTGCCATAGAGACTGGATTTTCAAACAGTTAAAGACTTAGTACATGTAAATCGGATGTATGTATAGTTTTTTAATATGCTGTCAACCGCGTTGAACAAAAGTAGTTTTGAGAAAAACGCGTTCAAAGTTTTGCTGAAGGATAATTCAACGTACAAACTGTTTCAAACCGTTTCACATAAAATGCTGTATCTCTGTCAATTTTACGAATTTCTTTAAAACATTTGAAGAGAGCATTTTTAACAAATGCATCTTTCAGAAAATGAAATAAAAAAATAAAAAAATAAAAACATTTCACAGTGGGCTCTCCCAATATTAAGTTAAAACAATCATGATGTTCGTAAAGAATGTCTCAGGGGATTTTATTTGTGCGTCGAAGCTATTTATGAAATTTACAACATAATTTGGTGCAAAAATTACAGTTGTACGACCAACTACATCGTACATGAAATGGTGAACATTTTATGTCATTACATTCTATTATTTATTTTTTTTTTGAAACGCATCTCATGGATTTTTTGAAATGCCGGTGCTTTTCGTGAAATTTGCAAATTAACCTCAGCAAGAATGGATCGCCGTGATCGTGACATAAATCACAAACTTGTACATATTATAATATCTATGTTAGTGATAGAGCTGGGTCGATCGATCGTTTTACAAGACCCGGATCGCTCACGACCTATTGAAGACGCGAGGGGGTCGCGAGAACTCGCTCTTTGAGCGGGTTTTACACATGGAAAAAATGAAATAAATCGAAAGCTATAAATAAAATCTACTATACTAGGTCATACCCGAAATCCGATTACCCATATAAAATAATATAATGAAACGATTAACAAGAAATAACAATGTCATTACTTTTTATTTTCCCAAAGAAAATAAATAGATTAATTTATGAGAGTAATTGACCAATTAGCCCAAGCCCCTGACGACTTATTCCTCGAAATCTGGAATTTAATAGTACAGAATAATGAAATCCAATGAAACTACTAACAGAACTCAATAATATAATATGTGCGTTATTTCCAAAGCAAATAAATCGTTTGGCTAACCATTTGTAAATTTGCCTTCATGCTTGAATCAATAATTATAAATTCATTGTTGTGAAAAATAACAACCTGTAATTAATGTGAGAAATTCCAAATAGATAAGACAACAAAATTCATCAACCTTAAAGTGGGTAATGTGTGTTAATAACGAGAATTATAAATTGTGATTTTAAAACAATGTTTGTGGGGTTTTTCAGGTTTCAATGCCTCATTTATGTTTATAATTATCGTTCCCGCTTTTGAAAATCTCGTTCGTACGGTACTGAAATTCAAGTTTTAAAAAATACATTCATCTAAATCCTATAGATGTAGGATGTAGGTGTTTGCCTCTTTTTTTGTTTCATCGAGTTTCAAAACACAACGGTGCTAAAGAGAAGTTTTTACTACACAACGCACTCTTCCTAGGGTGAATTGCCTACTTCATTTAAAAATGAAATTACTAATTATGTCGTTCTGAAAAATTGTACTACGGGGTTAATGTAATATTTTAACGAAAAAAAATTGACAAGAAAAATGTAAGTATTTACATTATGGACTAGCAATAAAATCTTCAAATTAAACAATGTTTTGTTTCACCCCTAAAGTTTTACTAATTTTATTTTTTTTCAAACTTAAAATTGTTCCACTTTTATCATTTTAACATTTAAAGACATTATTTTATGACAGCTGATCGGCGTTATAACATCTGCAAATTTACATATTATATATACTTACCGAAGTTCTGCGTTTCTAAGTAAATAAATTTCGACTAGTGTCTTGCCTCTTGCCTTAATTTAACAGTAAAATAAATGGAAAATAAAAACTTATGGTGCCGTTAAAAATCGTAGGATGCAAGGCCAAAGATAAGAATTTAAGAATCAATTCCTTTTGAAATTGAGAATCAGATCAAGTGTGTCACAAGATTGAATTTATTCATTTAATTCAGTCAGTTAATTTGGCCACGTCTAGTACAATCCTTGTCGATCAACCGTACTAGGGGTCCTGCAAAGCGAATCTATATCTTTTGTGGGATCGTTATCGAGATAACGGACGTGATCTTCTGTCAGATTTGTATGATTTATTTGCTTTTTCTATGTACAACGTTCATTAAATGAATAAATAATCATGCGTACTAGCAGAAATTCGTGTTTAAAACTATCTAAACTAAAATATGTGACAGTAAATATGTAAAAATCACACAAATCTGACAGGAGATAACGTCTGATATCTCGATAACGATCCCACAAAAGTATAGAATCGCTCGGCTGGTATATGAGTGATTTCTGTGTGCTTTCTTTCTTCCTTGTTGACAATCTAATTTGCTTCGCATCTTTCGTCCCGTGTCGCATTTTTCTTTTAAGTTCCTTAGACAGCATATCTATATAAATTTTATGTATAAATATTAGGTCCTTACATATGAAATTGGCGTTTTGTATGGGAGGAACATAAAGTCGATTTTTTAAAATATAATATATTTATTTAATTAAAGTATGTAACATTGCTTTCTATGCACTTTTGCCATCTCATAGGAAGTTCATCGTCCCTTTACTAAAAAAACCATTCGGACGGGAATGAATAAAATCTTTGAGAGCGGTTTGGACTGCCCCATCGGAGTTGAATTGTTTCCCTTGCAAAAATGTTAACCAAATTTTGAAAAAAATGGTAATCTGTTAGGGCAAGGTCCGGAGAGTATGGTGGATGTCTTAGACGTTCCGATTGAAGCTCCTCTAATTTGGTAGCCGTCTGTTGTGCAGTGTGTGGTCTAGCGGTCAACGCGCGTTTGTTGATTTGCTTCACTCAATTCGTGAGGTACCCACCTTTTAAGCTTTTTCACCTTCCCAATTTGCTTCAAGTGGATTAAAACAGTTTTATCACCAACACCGCAGCCTGCAGCTAACTCGGACGTGGTTTGCGATGGATCCGCTTCCACAATAGCCTTCAATTCTTCATTATCAACTTTGGTCCCGGCCGTCCACGGGGCTTGTTCTGCAGGTCGAAATTTCCAAAACGAAAACGTTGGAACCAAAAACGCACTGTGTTTTCTTTTGCGGCACCGTCGCCATACACATCATTAATCCTTCGATCCGTTTCTGCAGCACTGGTGCCACGGTGGAACTTGTACACGTAAATAACGTGATATTTCAAGTTTTCCATTTTGTAAACTAAATGACGCAAATAAAAAAAACAATTAAGGAAAAAAACAAATGAATTATAATTTTCGAAACAAAAATAAACGAGTAAATAGCTGTATAAATTTGAATTTGGAATTCCTGACCAAAGAGAAGATATTTGAGATCAAAGTTGCTAGTACGGCAAAACGCTAATTTCATATGTAAGGACCTAATATAAGTACATTCAAATATATAATTTTCATTTTTTTATAAGAGCAAATCTCTTTTTATAACCTTTGAAGGTTATCCCCATCAATGTAAAACATCATTAAAAAAGAAGGTAACACTAATAAGATAAACGAAATTCCAAAATTAGTCGAAGATAATATTGTCAATTCTAAAATTTTAAATATGACATTGACAATTAGACGGTTTGATGGAAGGTGGCGATGGCCGAATTTGTAAAGGCGCCCGTCCCGGTTAGACGAGAGGTTCTGGTTTCGAGTCCCGAGTATCGTTTAGATTTTATTAGTGTTATCTTCTTCTTCAATAATATGTATGGTTTTCTTCACCGTCTTTAATCTGTCTTCTACATATAAGAATTACATTGGTTTTATCAATATTCAAACGATAAAGTTCGGTAGTAAGTAGATATGTATTGTATATGAATTGGGTTTCAATAGACTTAAAGGCAAATCAAACGTAAACTTTAAGGATTCGAATCACTTTACTTGCCTATTCAGTATATTCACTCAATTGCTCAACTTCGAAACTGATCGGCCTGTTTGTATTTTTTTCTAGATATTTCATTGGATAATGTTTGAAAACTCTTTTGAATGGGGTAAACTTACAAATGGTCTTCAGAGTATTTTCGCCTTTATTAGAGTAATAATTTATTGTGGCGTCTTTATTGGGTTTATAGATTCTTAATGTAGTTCTAAGATTTGTAACAGGACAAAGCGATAAAGTAGATACAAAACTTATAATATAAATCTTTGTATCCATGCCTTAAAATTCGTTTCACAGGAAACGCTGTGATCAGAAACGTAACTTTAGAGTACGATTGATTTTTCGGGCTTTCTTTCACTTTCCAAATACAACATGGGTCTTTGCAAGACCCAGATCTACTTCTTCCTTTCCTAAAAGAGCCTCTGCACAGCATTCTCAAAGTTACCATAAGCCCTGAAGAAAATAGTTTTTCTTGGCGCTTTCTGTGTGGAGTCAACGTAATGCTTACTAATTTACACAATTCTGTTTTCATCGTTCAATTTCCACGTTCCTTTACTTGGTGAATCTACATCACTTGAAAACGACAAAAAATATCTTCTTTAATTCACTTTATCATTTAATAATCTTACTAACGGTATTTTATATACAGGGTGTATCAAAACGTTCTTGAAAGAATAGCCAGCGATTTCTGAGCGCATTTGGAGTAAAAATGTTGATATAATTTTGGTGTCCGATCACATTCTTCCACAACTATAAACAAAACATTAAAAAAACGAGTGGGTTTTAGACTTTTCGACCACACGACTAAAGTTAAACTTCACTAACTTATAAAAGAACGTATGACATTGGGGTGACATATGACATTGTGGTGACCTATGACTCTGGGGTGACCTACGATCGTGGGGTGACCTACGACCGTGGAGTGACCTACGACCTTAAGGTGACCTACGAACTTAAGGTGCCCTACGAACTTGGGGTAACCTACGACTTTGGGGTGACCTACGACCTTGGGGTGACCTACGATCTTGGGGTGACCTATGGCATGGTTATTCAATAAATGATTCATTGTGCTCACACCTCTCTCTCTTGCCCTTACAGTAATATACGAAACGTAACTCTCCCGCCCGGATGTTCGCCTCGCCCGATCACCGTTCGCATCGATCTCCAGCCATCATTCACCAGCTTACCCCCCAAGTCAAAAGCCCCCAAGAAAAATTATCATCAGAAAATGACATCCACATTTTACTCAAAATATGCTGAGAAATCGCTGTTGGTGAAAGTCTTTAGGGTACGTGCTAATACGTCGTGTGCAGCGATCTTGAAAGGATATTTCATAAAAATATGTTAATTATTTTTAAATAATAGACAATAACCGTTATTATTTGCCCAAAGAAACTAATAATACATTCCAAAGTGACCAATTTATTTATAAGAAACCAACTCGTATAATAGGTAATTGACAAATCGAAATCCTCTCGATCGGTCAAATCGACGAAACCGTATTTCACCGTCCAAAGCCAATTTACTTTCTGCCTTATTTGTATGATTGGTGTTGTATTCCCTTACCCCGGGCGTTATCAGAACCCTAATCCTTATCTTAATCGCAAACGTTCTATGGAACCAGCACAAAAAGGGCAAAGCCACCGGGATCATTTGGGCTCTTTCACACGGAAGGTACGAAATGAAGATTAATAATAAAGACCAAAAAACCTTAGACACAAAGCAAAAAAAAAAACTTGCAAAATGATACCACTCTACCAAAATGATCGAAAATTTTCTTACAATTTTTTTAAGCTCCTACTGATGATAGTAGCACTTTCATGAGGTGTTGCCAAAACTTCATCGTGTTTGTTCTAAATGCAGTTTAACTTTTTTGGTGGGGATCATCGAGTAACAATAGAACCAATTACAGAAAATGCTTGTCATTACAACAAGGTTTTGGTTTAAATTCTACAAAACATTTGCACCATTGTTATGAGGTGTCTTTAAAACCTTTTTGTTTTTGTTCAGGTGCAGTTATCGTTTTTTTTTCGTATGGATCATCAGTGACCGGACATTATAATATTTCCCAGAAGGGAGGATATAATATTTTGGGGTCGGGAAAATTTTTCCGGCCAAATTGCTTGTCGGATTTTCGTTTTGTTCTTCTCGACGTTGATTAATCGAAGCATTTTTCACCGTTAATGAGAAAAACTACACGTACCGTGAGAGGGCCGATGCGATGCAGGGATCCCGCTTATCTCGTTATAACATTACAATATCGCACTTTTACTATACGACATACTCGTACTACACCGACAGGCTAATTTGTTCGGTTTTCAGATCTAAACGGTGTTAAAAAGAGAAAACACCATGCTTTATATTCAAATCTAGAAGTTAACCACAAAATAATTAAAATGTACACCTTTATGAATAGGAAGTTTCTCGCCGCAATTTGAAAAAAAAAATAAAATGGATTTTTTTTTTGTATATGTTTATGTGAAACGATGAAAAATTGAGTTGACGATAACATTTATGATACACTAGCGAGTTTCCGCCATGCGTTGCTATGCCACTCTATAAATAAATTGTTTCTGTCTGCGTGTCCTTTCCCATTCGTCCCTTCCTCCTCCCCTTCCTCTTCCGCGGCCCCTTCCCCTCTCGCGTTCCCACTTCGCCTTCCCTCTCCTCACTCCCTTCTCCCGCTTCCCCCGTCCTGCGAACCCCCCTCCCGAGTTCCCCTCCCCTTTCCGTATTCCATACATTCAGTTTTCAAACAGCTCGCGTGCCACGTATTGCAATTTTTTATACAAATTTCATAATGCCAGATCTCTTTATTATATATATAGGAACCATCGCGGGTATGCACACATAAAATCCCCAAAGTTACATCGCATTCGGATGAATGGTTTAGCAACGCATAGCGAATGTACAAACATTTTTAGATTTTTATATTTATAGATTTGCCTAATAAAATATATTTGTCTTTAAAATAATTTTGTATAAGTAATTTTAATTCGCAAAAGACCTAAGGTAAGACATTTTTAAAACCTTTTTTATTGTTAGCGTTAAAAAAAATTACATGTTTATTTTGAATTAAAAAATTTGAAAGCTTATTTCATCATCTTTCTAAAACAGTTTTTTTTATGCAGATGCGTTCAGAAATATTCCATTTATTTGGATTTTACTGCAAAGCCGAGATATTTCGACCTACCGAAAAAATAGGTCCCGAGGCCTGAGTGGTTAAGCTCGTGAATAGAAAGATATAAAAAAATCGAAGTTTTGAAATAATATACATACATATAAGAATTTCACGTCAGATTTAATTCAATTTAATTGGAATAAAATTGGATAGTTCGACCCATCAATGTAATATTAATCGTTGGAAAAGAAGATAAACGAAACACGAAAGAGAACCCAGCACAAAAAATAAATAAGTAACAATTGCCAACTGGGAATCGAACCAAGGATATATGTCTTACCGACACAACGCCTAAACCACTCTGCCGTTGGGACCTATTTAATTTAAGTCATTTTTATGTTGGCACATTTTAAATTCAGAATTAACAATATTATCATCAACTAATTTTTTCCACCATTTTATAGCTACGAAAGCAGCGGTCGTCACACTTTTCTGGTCAAGGGCCACAAAGGGCAATGTGAGGTACCACTGCGGGCCGCACACTTATGACTTCGGGGGGGGGAGGTGTTGTAGCTTTTTGTTTAGCAAGTTAAGAATGCTACAAAGGAAGTAGCAACCATGTGAAGGTCCTTCTTGTGTTCATGATATAGTGTCAATTATTAATAATAATAATACACGTAAAATCATAATAGGTACTAATATATATATATAAATATAGATAAAAATGATAACAGTACACACAATAACAAAAAATGACCAATATTACGTTTATTTTGCTTTGTTAGTATGTGATAAGCGTGTTTTTTGGTATTTTTTAGAACATATTTATTTTTACCTACCTACACCCTCACTGTGCCATCTCTACGTCCTCTAATTTTCCCTGGGTCTTCTACTGCCCCCCTGAAAGTCTCAAACGACAATATAATTAATTGTAAAAAAAACGGATACTATAATTATTTGTACATGAAAAAATATATATTTAAAAAGAAAACGCCAGATACTTGTGCGGGCCGCACAGGTAACCGCCGCGGGTCGCAGTTTGACGACCACGGTACTTAAGAATTTATTTGTAACGTTGAAAAAGGTCTATTGAGACCTATTTAATTCATTAATTTGTGTACATATTTAGATTTAAAAAGGTAATGTACGTACATACACACGTCCATATATATATTGACGTGTGTATGTACGTATATGAAAAATGTTAATGGGGTACATCACCATCCTCTTGATGGATTATCTATATAATGACATTTATTTTCGATTTACGATTTATTTATTTACTAGCGAGTTCCCGGCATGCGTTACAATGCCACTAATAAAGTAATTGTTTCTCCCTGCGTGTCTTTTCCTATTCGTCCCGTTCCCCTTCCTCCTCCCCTTCCCCTCCCATATCCCCTTCCCCTTACGCGTTCCCGAATATTATAAGATTTATAAATAAAAATTAAATTCAATTCAATTCTGTCATGCGTACATACACTGAAAACAAAATATTGGTAAAAATTAATTTTATTCGAAAATTGATCAATCAATTTAGTACCTAACATCTTGATCCAATTCAAAGTATTAGGTGAATACTTCAAATAAATTCATCAATTTAAAGATTTTCGAAAAGTTGATTGAACAATCATTGCGGGTGGAAAGAATGAATTTTGAAAGTTTCAAACATTTCCTATGCTTAAGAGGGCATTACCAGAGAAAACCAGAAATATGTCATTTTCAAATCAGATTTTAGACGTATTGACACTTTTCCACAAAAAATTATAAATGGATTTCGAAAGATTGTTCTTTTATCTAGCATTCGCATGTAATAAATTTTGAGAAAATTTTTTAATTTTTAGTATAATAAGGTTATTCCATAGGTCGTTGGCAGATTTGTTAAATTTTCAAAAAAGATTTTGTATTATACCACACCTATTTCAAATAATATAATCATGAAGTAAAATAAATCAATACATTATCTAGCAAACGCATGTTTTAGAATTTTAATTTTAGTTTCAATAAAATCGTTAAAAAATATGTACGTACACGTGTTTCTTGGCGAAAATTGGTCCATTTGTATATTTATTTGCGCACTTACAAACTAATATATTTCAGATTTTAACATTCTTATTAAATTTAGACATTATTAAAAAATGATAAATACTTATAATCAAAAAATAATTACAAAAAGTACATTTTTTTAATAGTTTTATCATCACGCCTTTCAGCATTTTTGAATGAAGGTATAAATTAAAGCTAATTTGGATTGAAATAAATTCGATATTGAGTTATAATTTAAAAAACCTGGTACGGAGAATAATTAATCTTTCTCATTGTAACCGCCCTGCACGATCGTAAGAACAACTTTCGACGAAATGTGGATTTTCGTCCGCTGGCTGGTTAAATGCTCTTAATATAGTAATACATAGACAACTCATATAAACATTTATAAGCAAGCATATTTAAAAGTCCGTGTTTACTTCGCAAGCATTAAAGTCTGTGTTCACACTTCGGTACCCGAATCTATGAATAGTGGCTAAATACCGGATAAGTTAGCCGGGTTCTATTTCTCGAGTATTCATTTGTTTACTTATTAATATATATATATATTATCTAAGTATAAGATACCAAAAGGTTGGTGAAATAACCCCAAGTTTGTAATTGAATACCCGTAAACTTAAAAAAATATTGTATGTTATAGGATAACTAACTACCTATTCGTAAAATACATTTTTAATATTAATTTATTAGAACATGTATTGACGTGATTAACTCAAGATAATTAAATGGCAGTTGATTTTGGTGATGCGCGTTTTCATCCCGCGACAAAATATCCCCGACTAAATATCCTAGGACAAAATATCCCTTAACAAAATATCTACTAAAACTTAACCTAACCTAATAAAAAATGGGTCAAAAATAATACAGACATCCTATAAAGGCAATTAATTATTATTCAAAAATAGTAAACTGGTCAAAAATAATACAGGCATCCGTATTATTTTTTCCCCATTTTTTTTGTTAGGTTAGGTTTGTTGGTAGATATTTTGTTGGGGGGTGTTTTGTCCGTAGGATGTTTTGCCGGAAAATGTTTTGTCGGGGATATTTTGTCGGGGATATTTTTTCGGAGGATATTTTGTCGGGGATATTTTGTCGGGGATATTTTGTCGGGGATATTTTTTCGGAGGATATTTTGTCGGGGATATTTTATCGGGGATATTTTGTAGGGGATATTTTGTCGGGGATATTTAGTCGGGGATATTTTGTCGGGGATATTTTGTCGGGGATATTTTTTCGCGGGATGGAAAGTAGCGGCACCGGAGATTTTTGTTCAATGCACTTTGGAGCCGATTAAGCAGTTATTATGTTATTCCTGCGAAAAACAACGGTCTTCATTGAATTCTGCTAACAAATCGGGATTATTTGAAAAACGCATAAATCCGCAAACTTTTAGAAACTTTTTAATAATGGGTAAATTTTCATAACTATGAAGCTGATACGAATGAAATTATGACCTGCACTGGTTACTGGTGAAAAGTTAATAGATAAAACGATTTTTTTCGCACACTATTCGCAAAGTTTGTATTAAATTACCTAATGCTAATGGATTTAAAGATAGTTTTCACCGTTTGGCTTGAAATTGATAAAACTAAATTATAAAAATGAATGTTTCTTTTTTTAACTTAATGAATAAAACCTCAAATTGTAATGTATTTAATTAAATGAAGACAATATATGCGCAACTCATCGAAAATCTGAAAACAGAAAAATCGGAAAAAGATACGGTCACATATAGCATATAGGACTCGAACCCAGGGGGACCCTTTGCCTTGCCGGGGCGCAGCTCTACCGACTGAGCTAATGTGTCCCTATCCTATTCGGTTATGGTTAACTGTATCATACTTCAACCAAGAACTAACAACATTATCTTATTATATGTACGATTGCAAGATTCAAGCCTGAACTAAATGCTATCTAGATAGTGCCTTGCATAAATTTTCTTTTCTTTTCTTTTTAGATTATTATTAAATTTTTACAATAGTGGCGCCCGAAATGTTTGAAAAATGTATGTATTAACAGCAGCAGGAATAGAATCCCTTCTGACCCGAAGACGGTTCACACCAAGCATGCCTAATAGAAAGTCGTTAGGGTGGAGCCACGGATAGTAGCCATACTCCCTCAGGTAAAGAAATCTCAGAAATTTCTTCTAAACCTTCTCCAACATGAGGGAATACTTCACTTGGTGGGGGCTCCAAACCACCGATCCACTCTCAAGCCTACTTCTAAGCAAAGTATCGTATGGTATTGTGAAAACCCGGGTGTTTCTGAAATTTCTCGCAGTGCGTAGGACAAAACCCAGGTTTCTCAGTGAATAATGATACGTCATTACACTCATTACGATATGAGCATGAAAAGTTAACCTACTATCAAACATAATACCAAGATCTTTCATATTGGAGAAACGTTTTAAATTTCAAGCTCTCATAGTATACCGGTGAAATCAAGTACGAAGCGCTCTAGTGAAAGAAAGAATTAAACATTTTGAGATATTGAATTCAATCTGATTCCGTTTACACCAGTCAACAATTCTATCAATGTCCGATTAGGGTCGAATGCAGTGCTTGTGTTTGTTTGTATTTCCAAAAAAAAGTTTTAGGTCTTCATCTTAAAGAGGTTACATAAAATGCAGAATAATTTCGGTTTTATCATTATGGAAATATCCTCGTCGTGGAAGCCCGCCTCAGTCCTTCGTCCAGCATTGATGCGCAATGGAGAAAAATACTGGCTCCTAATGTGGTCACAGAATCCTAAAAGCCAATTATTGCTATTTTTTTAAACCTTTATTTCATGTACAATCATAATCACCTGCTTTTCTTTTTTTTTATCTTTTAAATATTTTGTGTATGTGATTATAACCCCTATGGAATGTGTGGGATTGCACTATTCTCCCCATATACTGGAATAAACATTTATTATTATTATTAATAAAAATCGAAAAGAGGAGCGGTCCTAAATTAGATCTCTGGGGAACTCCTGAGAAAACAAGAAATAATTTTGATAAGAATATTCCATGTGATCCAAATTGTTTTCTTTCATCAAGAATATGAGAAACCGGAAAGAAAAACTTATCGCTGACAATTTATTTAATAAGATATCGTGGTTTACGGTATCAAAGGTCTTTGAAAAATCATCGTATGAGCAATATACTTGGTAGCATTTATCTAAAGATTTGAGAAGAAGGTTAATGGGGACCGCGGGAGGGGAAGGGGGTGGGGGCAGAGAAGGGGTCGTGGTAGGAGTACAGGGGTGGGAAGCGGAACGCATGGAAAAGGACATACAGGTAAGGGGTGGGGATGAGGGAGAGCCATGGGGAGGGATTGTAAAGGATTATAAGTTTGAAAAATTCATGCTTCTCTGTGAGAGGAAAACGAAGGAGGGGAAGGTGGAAGGGAAGGCGGAAGGAGAGAGGAAAACAACAAATAATGTTTATCCAAAAGCACATCAATAAACAGAATTTATACACAGACACTTTCATTCTTTGGGTGGCATTGCATTGGGTGTATTCGCTAATAAAATATAAAAAGAATATTCAAACGAGAACCCGTCTGCTTGGTCCAATATATTCGCACCTCACAATTCGGAAGCCTCAGTTTCTTGCGAAAATTCTGAAACCGTCACTTTGGATCGAGATTGTAGAATATCTATGCAAAATAGCTTTAATATTTTAAAGGCAATAAGAAGCACTATTTTGTTCTCTTTCTGGTTAACAGAAAAAATACATATTTTTGCGTGAGAGGAAAAGAGATATAAAGCTTTTAAAATGTAAGGTCGCTCGGGACGTTTTTGGTCTTATGAAAGTATAACGCGATTACATGTTTTGGGATGTATTTAATCCTAAACAAGCAGACGGGTTAAATGGAAAACTTCAGTTTTTCTTCAAAGTTTTGATGAGCCGCTACAAATATTACGATTTTTCTTAAAAACACAAAGTTCCAAAAAACACAAAATTTTGCGGTTCGACCTTTAGCGTGGAAAAAACTTTACCGTCGCGGCGCTGGGCTTTGTAGATGCATTTTAAAGTATTCCGTTTTATAAAATACCAAACGTGTTTTGGACAAAATTATGTTGAAAAACGATAAAAATCAACAATGGCTCAAAATTATTTAGTATTTCTGGATGATGTTTAAGCCTTGGGGATATAAGATTTTCGCTTGCGGCGCTTTCTATGATAGTTTCATTAGAAAATTACGGATTTACAAAATATTGTTTCATGCTGTATGTAGCCCATGCCAAATGCCTACCATACCCCCGGCTGCCGGGGAACCAACTGAAAATCGATTAATCGACCTACCAATTAAAAAGGTTGATCATATTCTATGTGGTTCATTGAACACACGGAAAGGTATTCGAATAGCGGAGGTCAAGTCGAACATACATGAAATGAAACGTTGGTAAATATGTATGTAACATCATGCACCAACCATCAGAGTTCAAAGTTCAAAACTATAAGATTAACATAACATGTGAACATCAAGCATATTTTCCACTCGGCGGCACGTTAACATTAATTAAATTATTGTTCTAATCAAAGTTTTCCTTCTGCAGGTTCTACTGGGAGCTTATTCCCCGGTGTCCATTCTACTGAACACAACATTTTAATTAACTGTGCTTTATTAAACAGACATACCGAACTAATCTCTGAAATACTAACCTAATTCATCTACGCAATAGTGCATTCGAGAAAATATATTACACTCCTATATCTGTATTGCTTATCTTAACATAATTTTAAAGTCTAGTTACTTTTCCGAATACATCGTTTTCAATTTGAAAAGGGTTTATTAAAGGGAACGGCTTCGTAACCCTTTTCGTGCAAAACTTAATGTTTTGTTTGTTTTAATCAAAAGATATAGCAAATATCTAATACGGTTGTGTGCTACTTTATTGATTTATGTTTTAAAGTATAAAATATAAGTAATCAATTTTTCACGATTTTAGAAGCAACTTTGGCACTTATTTGTGAATTAAATTGTAATTATTTAAAAATGTTTTATTTACTACTAGCTTTTACCCACGGTTTCGCTCGCATGGTTTTAGGGGGAAATCTATATTTATAAAAATCAAAATATGCTAGCTTCTGGGTTTGTAGTTCCCGGCATGCGTTGCTATGTCACTTAATAAAGATATTGTTTCTCCCTGTGTGTCCTTTTCCTTCGTCCCATTCTTTTTCCGCCTCCTGTTCCTCTTCCACATCCCCTTCCCCTCATGCGTTCCCACTCTGCCTTCTCCGCTTTCCCTCTCGCCTCTCTCTCCCTTTCCCTCACTCTCCTAGCGCTCCCCCGTCCCACGAATCTCCCTCCCGATTTCCCCTCCCCCCACCCGTATTCCACACATTCAGTCTTTGTACATTCAGTTTTCAAACAGCTCGCGTGCCACCTAATGCAATTTTTTTATACAAATTTCATAATGCCAGAGCCCACCAGTATATATACATATATAGAAACCTTCGTTGACATGCTCACAACAATTCACCAAATTTTCATCGTAATCGGATGAACGGTTAGGAATGCATAATTTCATGATTCCAGAGCTCACTATTGCATACAGAAACCATCGCGGGCATGCGCACATCAAATCTCCAATGTTTCATCGCAATCGGATGAACGGCTTAGAAACGCGTAATTTCATGATGCCAGAGCTCACTATTGTATACAGAAACCATCGCGGGCATGTACAATGTACACATCAAATCCCCAACGTTTCATCGCAATCGGGTGAATGGTTTAGCAACGCGTAGCGGACATACAAATATTCAAACCCAGAAACAAACATATTTTTATTTTCGTTATTTGTTTTGGGGGTGTTATGCCGTGTTGCGCTACCCCCTTCTTTAGCCAACGTTAACTTATCGTATTTTGATTTATATGTATAGAAACACGATGAAATACAAAATAAATAATTGAAATGATTAAAAAAAGCATTTCGATGGGCGTAAATGCAAATTACAAACGGCCGATTTACGTTGTTAACACAAATTTGTCGCGCATATATTAAAATCATTAATCATTACCCAAGGAAATTTTTTTTTTTATATCTAACGTTAAATTTTTCATTATATTAACTTGGGTGGGTAAGATTTTAAATTATTGTAATTACTTAACTCACAAAAAATGCCAAATGCCTCTAAAATTACGATTATTATCGTTTTTTTTAAATTAAAAACAATAAAATCGTCACATTTGCAAAAAGCAAAAAGATATATTATTATATATTATTCTGTTTGCTTTAGTATTTTTGCCTCAAATCCAAATCAGCTCAGTGTTTAGATCAGAGCCCCTCACCAAGACTAAGGTTGTGACTATATTCCTAGATGCGACCGTACGATTCTGATTTTTTTTAATCGAATTTTGTGAGTTGCTAATATTGTCTAAAATGATTAAATATTACAATTTGTGGTTTTACTCGTTATTTTTCATGATTCCATGTCAACTCAGAATGAAACCAACTCAGAAACACCTCAGAAAGGTCATTAAAAGCTATGAAAAAATAATTTTAAAATACCCGGTAACCCTAACCTAACTTAACCTATTTAACCAATTTTGAATATTTTTTATCATCACTCTTAATGACATTTCTGAGGTGCTTCTGAGTTGGTTTCATTCTGAGTTGTCTGGTCACCATTTTTCATATATATACATTAAGGTGGTCCAGGCCCATATAGTAAAAAATATAAATTGAAATATAGGTGTAGCCATCCACTTGATTTGTTACACCTACCATTCCTATTATGTGTAAAAAATCTATACCTTTCCTATTATGTGTAAAAAGCTCCCTATCTTATATACAAGGGGGTGCTCATCGAACTAGTAGTTTCTGTCAAAATGTTCAGGATTTTAAGTAAAACACGTAATTTATTAATATTTTTATTAATATTACAAGTATTTTAATCAAATAAGTATACAAAGTATTTAAATGGGAACAACATTTGGTAACAAAGCAATAATTAACGTAATATTAGTCGCAATCTTTCAAAACTATGTTTGTTAACTCCTTTTTGGATGTTTTAGTAGAAACGATTTTTCTATTTTGTTCAACGATGTGAAGTAACACCTCTCTGCGCTGTATCATTAACATATCAACGCTATATCAATGTTGATTACCTTCAGCTTTTGCCTTGAAGGTAATCAACATTGTCATTCCAAGTCTCAGGAGGTAATTGCAAGAAAGCGTCCTTGATATCAAGAAAAGAGCGTTATCAACGTTCTTTGTGTTACAAAAGAATCTAATGTAACCTCTGAGGCAAGCTTAGTAAAATCACCTCGTACTGAACGATTACATCAGACAGCTTATCAGAAAACAAGGCAAATGCAACTAGTTCATCTGACAAATACTATAAGTGACGCTCTATGACACGCCTAGCTGCTATACTGACTTCGGAATCAATTTTAAGCTCTTCAAAAGTAGTAAGTCATTTACTGGTGCATCTGCCACCAAAGGCGCTTCGATCCAAACTTTGGTGTAGATGAGAACATCAAAACTAACAAATCGAACAATTTGGTTTTCTTCTCTCTTGGTTAGTTTAAATGCTTGTAAATTATTTGGAAAGAGAAAAATCTTCAAAGCCTATTGCAATTTTGCCATCCAACGAGCATGATGAATCGGACCTGGATTGCGCCAATGTATCTCGGTTTGTTCAAAGCAATCATGGTGAGCTTTATTAGCTCTTCGTAATTATCACGAACTTGATTCTCTTCAGATAGAGCTGTTGTAAGACTCTCAAGAGTATTTTCAGGGAACTGTTCTACGTTCTTATCGAGGTCAAGACAATCGTAGTGCTCCTTCGGTAATGTTTTTTAAATATCGCTGAATCTTTTGAAAAGTGGGATTTGAGGAGGGCTTGATGGCCCAAAACACATAGTAAATATTTTTGAAAGCATTTATTCAAAATGAATGAACGAAGGAAGTAGTGTAAGAAGAATATACGACGCGAATATGAATGGTAGAAGAAGTCGGGGACGCCCGAGGAAGACATGGCACGATCAAGTGAATCAGATACTTGAGTCGGGTCATGTCAAAAGTCAGAATAATAGAAGAGAATGTATGAGACGATGTATGAATGTGAGTGAGGCAAAGAGTGTGTGCCAAGACCGAGTTGTTTGGCGGTCCATCCTCTCTGCCTACCCCTGCGGGGAAACGGCGTGATGGTTAGTTAGTTAGTTAGTTTAATTCAAAAACGTGATGACGACAAGCAAGCCACAAAAAGAAAATATTTTTCTTGTGAATTTCTTCCTCTATGAAACTTAATCAATTTTTCAATGCAGTAATTCGGTTGTCTGGTCGGAATACTAGATTTACTCCATACTTCTACAAGTTCTTGAATAAATATATGCGTGGAATCTTTCACATTTTAGGATTCATTTAATATGTGGTGATAATGGAGTAAAACTTGCCGAATATCAAATCTCGAACCCTAAGTAGAAAAATTTCGTCTTTTTTTCGAGTAGATGAACTCATTTTATTACACTGATTCACTTCACAGTCTACTAAACAAGTATCAAAACTGTGTAAATTTGACCATAAAATACTCTTTAGTAGTTTATTTTAATATTTATTTAATAGTTTAACACACGAAACTGTCCTGTAACAAAAAGCAAAAATTAAGTATTTTACACAAAAAATTCAAAAACAACACTCGATTGGGCACCCCCTTCTACTTAAGCTATCTCGCTGAAATTTTACTATGTTACTTCTATGAATACATGTAACAAATTAACGGGGTGGCCAAATGAAAAATAATTTTAAAAAAATTTGGACCACCTTAAAATACATATATATTTCTCAACTTTCAAGCCATGTACTTCTAAGTCATCTTTGGGGATGCCCAAGGAAGAAGAGAAAGTTCTGTAAAGGAAAAGCTGTGCGGTGTGGGTAGGAAGCTTGCATTTGTCAGGCATTCATTTAAACAGTTTCGTGCCAATTCAGAATCAAGTCAACTCAACACATCTTTGAAAAGTCAGAGCTTTGAAAAAATTACTTAAAAATAGCCCATAACCCTAACCTAACGAAATCTTTTTAACCAATTTTTTTTCGTCACTTTTAATGACTTTTTAAAGAAGTTTCCGAGTTGATTTTGTTCTGAGTTATCCGGTCACCCATTTAACCAACCGATCAATTTTCATAGTACTTTCATGTTAATCCTCTCTTAAGTAATACAATCTAGAAAATAATACAATAATAGATTCTCTCATTCTCAAGGCTGCTTCAATAAGGTGGATTTTTTCCCCATTATTTGGGCTTTGTATAATGTATTCCAAGGGATCTAGGAGAGCGGGAACGGCGGAATACAGCCTGGATTCGTTGGTTCAACAATACGCCTTATTCCCTCCCCTCTAGAAGGCTTTCCAACTTTCAATCCATCGACATAAGAAACATTTAATTTCGCTCACAGCATTTGCGTACAATATTAGATTTCACATCCATTCAGTTAACGGAAAATCAATTTATTCTTCTGATACGTATTAAATAGATTAATTTATGTTATATAATAATCTAAACGAAAATATGAAAGAGAACAAGACACAGAAAACAGAAAAAAGGCAATGGTCGCAACTGGGACTCGAACCCAGACCTCTCGTCTAACCGGGACGTGCGCGTTAACCAATTTCGCTAAAGCTACCTTCTGGGAGGTCTGGGATCGAGTCCCAGTTGCGACCATTGTCTTTTTTCTGTTTTCTGTGTCTTGTTCTCTTTCATATTTCCGTTTAGATTATTATTGTTATCTTCTTCTTCAATCATATATTACGTTGATGGTAATAACCTTCAAAATTTATAAAAGAGAGTTTTTCCTATAAAAAATTTAATATTCAGTTAGACTTTTATAAAAAGTCAATCGTTCCAAATTCGGATACTTTTCTCCGAGACGTTTTCCAGAATGTAGACCACTTCTTAGAATGATTGTTTCCAATAAAAAAGGGTAGTTGCCCATGGAAAAAAAAATTAATTAATATTATTGTTAATTCTAAATTTTAAATATGAGATTGACTATTATGACAGCTTGACAGAAAGTAGCAATAGCGAAATTGGTTAAGGCTCTGCAACCGGGCCAGAAAAGAAGAAGATGTAGAGATACGAAATTACGAATGTTAGAGGAGAGCGCTAACATTTACGGCGACAAAACCGATGCGAAAATTGCGAAAATGTTTAATAAAACACGACTCGATTAAAATAGAGCAAAAATCTCGCGAGGATTACCTTAAACAGCATTTAAAGAAACACTGTGAATTTGTTCATACATATAACTTTTAAAATAACTGAAACAAACGTGTTAATAATAATTTTTGGAGCATACTTAGCGATTTTTTTCTATAGAGCGAATTTTATATAATTTGCGTTTCGGCGCAGGCAAAGTCTAGATATTATCTTCAAGAATAACATATGTATTTTTAAGAGCTTTAAAACTTACCGTGTTTAAGAAAAATGTGTAATAAATCGGTACACATCCGGGTTGCGGGCCCTTCACGCGCACGGCCCGGTTAGACGAGAGGTCTGGGTTCGAATCCCAGTTGCGACCATTGTCTTTGTTCTGTTTTCTGTGTCTTGTTCTCTTTCATATTTTCGTTTAGATTATTATTGTTATCTTCTTAAAAAAGCTTGAGATACATTCTATCAATAAACAGATTTAAATGAAATATTAATAACAATAATGTACTCTTACAATTGTTTCAGGTAATTTTTTAATTTAATTTGGAATTTACGTTTATTATCGATAATTTTTAGTTTTAATTGGAGTTTGTTGAAATAATTTATACCTAGACACAGATAGATATTTTGGATGTGCTTGATATAAAATTTTGGGATTTTAATATTGTTTTCATATCTTGCTGATGTATTGAAATGTAATTATTTTAGCTGTGTTTCTTTGAAAGTTTGTAATTGAATACTTTTTATATATGTATATATTGTCTACTGTATATACTTTAAATATTGAAAAGATTTATTTAGTAGAAAATGTAGATGGTTTTTTTAGGATAACCTTAATTATTAATCTTTAAACTATTTTGAGAGGATTTAAAATAACATCATATGTTCCTCCCCAGACTTATTTGGTTGATTTCTGCTGAACTACCAAAATCCATAATTTTGATTTTGTAACACACATAATTAAGACCGTGATTATAAACTTTTTTTTATGTCATACTTTCTTATGTTATACTTTCTTTTAAATATTATTTATTTATTTATTTATTACATTTAAATGTGTCACAATGTACTTCACTCGTTGTAAAAACATTATAATTTACGATTATAAAATAAAAGGCGAAACGTTATCACGTGCAAAATCCGTGAGGGATATCGGTGTCGTCTTTGATCCCGAACTGACATTCTCTTGCCATATATTGCAGCTCACTCAGTCTTGCTACAAACTTCTTGGGTTCATCATCAGGACTTGTAAGCAGTTTGATAACCAAGCTGGAGTACGCGAGCGATGTTTGGGCCCCGTACCACCAGAAGTACATTGATATGTTAGAGCAAATCCAGAAGAAATTCCTCAGGTATGTTTATATGCGGAAGCATGGAACCTATCCAAGGTTCATGCACCATATTGACTTACTTGAGGAAACTGATTCTGTGAGCCTAGAAACTATAAGGAAAACAAGGCTTGCTATTCTGTAATTTGGAACAATTTCATCAATAGCCCATTTCTCTTGGGTTGCTATGATTTATATGTACCAGACCACTACAGCCGAAGTCGACATCATGACTTATTTAAAGTACCGAACGGCAGAACAGACGTCTTGGCAAAGCATAGCATGACGAGAGGAGTGGTGCTGTTAAATGAAATTGCAAACCATTTGGATGTAAGTGACTGTATTTTATATGCCTTAAAAACATTATTGGAGATTCACTTGCCTAAATGCTGATAGGGTAACTAAATTGTACTGTAATTGGAATTATTCTGTTGTACAATAATAATAAAAATAAAAAAAATAAATAAAGCTTATTTTTTGAATCATCGAATTAGTATTTTTCTAATTAGTACTTAATTTCATTATATAAGTATGTGATGTTTTCTAACAATTACTACAACAGCATTTATCTTTTTACACTTGATTACTGTTATCAATTTATTACATTTTCATGTAAAAGCTCACTAGGGCATGAATAAATAAATAAAATAAATAAATTGGTTCCTAAAACTAAAACCAGGGGGACAGCTAAGTGCTGAACCAGCATATTGTTATTATTTTAAGCCACGGAGGACAATGACAGTTAGTTACTGATTTCAACAATCATATCATCAAATATTCCCGCTTGACATTCAATTTCAAATAGATTCGCTGTTTCACAACATATCCCAAATTTAATTAGGTACTGTTATTAAAAGCAGGTAAAAAAATTCAATATTATACTACACACACTGTTTAGTGCTTTAAACACTAGATAAAATAATAATTATTGCTTTAAAACGTGTACAAACACGGCAAAAATGCGAAAATTTTCAACAAATCTTGTTCATAATCTTAGTTTAACAAGTTTTGATATATGGCAACGTACCTACTTCAAAGCAGGTTCAAATCCCGTCGTGAGAATATAATTTTTATTTGTTTAATTTTTAATGTCATATATAACAATGTTATATTACGCAGTACTCGTAGGTGTACACGTGGCACGTTCCAGCGAGGCAGATACTTTCAACATTACGATTTAGAGGGGAAACTTTCTTGAAATGGCTTTAGCCATGTTTGGGATCAGATCTGAATATCCCATTTCTTTCCCCGCTACCTTTAGCCTAACAATATACCCAAATAGGGATGCCCTAGTCTCGCTGGCTCTATACGGTTGAGAGCAGTTATAGAACTCTTGTGCGGTACTTACGTTTAAAATAAATTAAAAGTGTGCATTTCATAAGCGGTAGAAGTGAAACCCTTCACTCACACAATCTCAATCAATAGGATCCTGGAAAAGTTAACTAATACTTAATGGTAATAAAAAATAATCAAATCGGCCAACGCGCGCAGTTTCATTCAATCTCAATTTCTCGCAGGCTAAATCCTATAAATGTATGTGATGTCTCTTTTTAATATCGTTTCCGTTTCATTGAGTTTCAAATCACAACGGTTAAGAAGTTTCACTCCAAAATTACAAGTGTGCGGTTCACACTCAGTAGAAGTGAAACGTTCAGAAAAATAAAGTAGACAAGAATGGGGAGGCTATGAAGCACCGCACAAAGAGGAGACCGATTATTCTATCTCATTCTCTCGCAAGTTAAATTCGTCTATGTGTTTGTCTCTTAGTGTTGCATTTTCGTTACATCGAGTTTCAAATCACAATGGTGCTAAAGAAGTTTTTACTTCAAAAAGTTGTGGGTGTGAGAATTATTGATACTTGTGAATTTAACATCATTTTCAATTATGTAAGAATATATCCGGATATTTATATACTTTGTTGATTGGAACTTTCTTGGAATATTACGACTTTGGCTGAATAAAAAAATTATCTAGCCAAAAGTTGCAGTAAGAACTTTTTTTCTTGAATCCCGTTTTTAGATGTAATCTTAGTCCAGATATGTTTTTTGTATGAGAAAGTCAAGGAGTTTTTCAAATGGTACTCTTCTGGCGTCGGGTATATTGACCCTTTTCACAAACTTCCAGAATGATAAATTCGCTGGAAATGTTCCAGATTGATGGCTTTACTGGAAGGGGGTTCTTCCTTCATTAAATGATAATAAATTAGTTTTTTGAAAAATAGGTTGTGTAGGGCCTGGGCATACTGTCGCGCGCAAACAAAACCAGTCCACGGAGAATTAATGGTTGACGACAAAAATACTTGGGTTTTTTTCATTGACTGACCTGCATAGCCATTACTTTATTCTATATATGGACAAGGTACTTTATCCCTCAAACCTCGGACATATTTGGTTGGAAGGTCAAATATTTTCGCCTTACAATAAAATCCAAATAAATGGAATATTTCTGAATGCATCCAAAAACTAAAACCTCTATTTGAAAGGTGATGAAACATGCATTATTTTTTTTTAATTCGAAATAATGCAAACATGAAAATGTTTTATAAATGGCTGACCTTACTTTTTTTTCTAACTAAAATTACTGATAACGAAAAAAAAACACACACTTATCTTATTAGCCAAATCTATCTATCTATCTATCTATATAAATAAAAATGAATGGCCGAAATGTATGTACGCGCACAACTTCCGAACGACTGCACCAAATTGGAAAATTCTTTTTTTTTTGTGTTCGTTATTGTCAGGACAAGGTTTTTATAAAACTACTGGAATTATGAAATTTGTTGGCATAGTAATTTCATTAAAGATAATAATAATCTAAACGAAAATATGAAAGAGAACAAGACACAGAAAATAGAAAAAAGACAATGGTCGCAATTGGGACTCGAACCCAGACCTCTCGTCTAACCGGGACGTGCGAGGGAATAAATTCGGTGTTTGGGCTAAATTCCTAAAAAATAAAACTAGTTATTTTTATACTAATTTGGGGTCGGGGAATCCGAATCTGAAAGAATTAGGCGGCGGCAAGTAATATTAACTGAATTACAGGACTTTAAAAAATTTTATACACATACAGGAAAAAAGCCATTTTGGAAGCATTTTGATTCCTAGAAAATCAAACAAGTTATTTTTATACTAACTATGGGCCGGGGAATCCGAATCTGAAAGAATTAGGCGGCGGCAAGCAATATTAACTGAATTAAACGACTTTAAAATTTTCTATACACACACACATTAAAATAATCATTTCGGAAGTATTTTGACACGCGTAGTACAAAGATCATAGAAAAACAAGAAATATACAAAAACATGTGCCGGCAGTGTTACCAGCTCTCAAAAATATTTATCCCTATATCAATATGAAAATAGATAACAGCAGAAAAACATACCTTATAAATCGACCAAGTCTTTCTTCGTCCGTCGTATCGTCCTGTCGGATACGCGGATCATATAAGAGTCCAGCTAAGCGGTAAAACTCCAGCCCCTTTATACCGCCTGCTCGCGTCCCTAACCTAACCTAACCTAACGCTAGGTTTGTGTAATATGGTTTGTGCCCCTTTATACCGCCTGCTCGCGTCCCTAACCTAACCTAACCTAACGCTAGGTTTGTGTAATATGGTTTGTGCCCCTTTATACCGCCTGCTCGCGTCACGGCAAAAAAACATCCCTGTTTTCGAGTAGTTTAACGGCTACGCTAGGTTTGTGTAACATGGTTTGTGCCCCTTTATACCGCCTGCTCGCGTCACGGCAAAAAAACATCCCTGTTTTCAAGTAGTTTAGCAGCTACGCCGGGTTTATGTAACATGGTTTGTGATACAAAAGTGAGTAAAATTTATAAAAAATAAGTACTTAAAATATAAACATGTTATTTTACGTTATTAATATTACTGCTTAATGGCAACACTTAATTTTGTGTGGTAAAAACATCTATGTTATCTTGTTTTTCTATGATCTTTGTACTACATGTGTCAAAATACTTCCGAAATGATTATTTTCATGTGTGTGTGTATAGAAAATTTTAAAGTCGTTTAATTCAGTTAATATTGCTTGCCGCCGCCTAATTCTTTCAGATTCGGATTCCCCGGCCCATAGTTAGTATAAAAATAACTAGTTTGATTTTCTAGGAATCAAAATGCTTCCAGAATGGCTATTTTCCTGTCTGTGTATAAATTTTTTTAAAGTCGTGTAATTCAGTTAATATTGCTTGCCGCCGCCTAATTCTTTCAGATTCGGATTCCCCGACCCCAAATTAGTATAAAAATAACTAGTTTTATTTTTTAGGAATTTAGCCCAAACACCGAACTTTAGCCCGTGCGAGTTAAGCAATTTCGCTATTGCTCCCTTCTGTCAAGCCGTCGTAATAGTCAATCTCATATTTAAAATTTTAGAATTAACAATATTATCTTCAACTAATTATTTTTCCATATTATGGGCAAGTACCCTTTTGAATATAAACAATCATTCTAAGAATTGGTAATTTAATTCATTCATAATTTCTTTTCAAATCGCGGTCGGAAACTTTGGTTTCATAAGGATATAAATTTTAATTATTTTGTGGATAGTTTTTAGATTTGAATGTAAAGCTTGGTGTTTTTTTTCTTTCTAATACCATTTAGATCATAGGTTCTCAGCGTGGGCGATAACGCCCACTTGGAAGCGTTTCAGACCTTCAGGGGGGCGGCAGAAGGCCAAGAGAAAATTGGGGGCTTTTCAGACTTTCAGGAGGGCGGTAGGAGACCCAGACAAACCCATCCCACCCATCCCATCTTGTCCCATCCCATATTGCCCCACCCCATCTTGCCCCATCCCATCCCATTACGCCCCCTCCGTTGTGGTTAATATAATCGTGACGACAATTGCTGTTTCAGATTTTCAGATTCACGAGTTAGGGGGGCGCTAGAAAAAAAATAAGTGGGCGGTGGGCAAAAATAAGTGGGCGGTGGGCAAAAAAAGGCAGACAATCTATGATTTAGGTCATATTTCTAACCATGGTAGTAAGGGAGACAAAACGATTTCTATGAGATCGATATAAGTTGTTCCTAAAGCGAACAAATTAGCCTGAGGGGTTAAGAAATATTTTAGGGAAGATATGCATGTCATTTAAAGAGACCATGTTGCGTCAAAAATAAATAAACGTGACTGCGCCCGTTTGGAGCCAATGAGACTATGGCAGCCCCAATTGAGGTATGTTGTGAGGCTGAAGGTAGTGGGGAGGGAAAGGAGATAGGATAGAGGAAGGTGGGGAAGTACCTGGCTATTCAGATCTGGCCACCAAACACGGCTAAAGCCATTTCAAGCAACGTTTATATTCTGAATGGTGGTCTTACACCAGAGATATATTGAGAGTATCGTCCACTCTGGAACGTGCTGCAAATACACTTATATTATTTTTAATTAATAAATTGTGAAATAAAATAAAATTTATTTGCCACGCCGGGATTCGATCCCGCGACCTTCGGATAGCGAGTCAAGAGACTTCGCAGGCCGTATATACATATATATTATAACAGATAAGTTGTATAAAGGAGTTCAATTGGTATGTAAATAACATGAGTCCAAAAGAAGTAAGTACTATTTAAATAAATGAAGACAATATAAGCGAAACTCAATCGAAAATCTGGAAACAGAAAAATCAGAAAAACATATTGACACCTCTGGGACTCGAACCCAGGACCTCTTGCTTTCCGGGCAAACGCGCTAACCACTGCGCCACGGTGTCGATATGAAATTCGGTCATGTTTAACTGTACCATACTTCGACTAAGAACCACCTACATTATCTTCATTTTCTTTAACGCATATATTATTGGCAACTATCTTTATGTCACCGTGGCGCAGTGGTTAGCGCGTTTGCCCGGAAAGCAAGAGGTCCTGGGTTCGAGTCCCAGAGGTGTCAATATGTTTTTCTGATTTTTCTGTTTCCAGATTTTCGATTGAGTTTCGCTTATATTGTCTTCATTTATTTAAATATTACAATTTGAGGTTTTTCTCATAAAGTTAAAAATTTAAAAAAAAAAAAGAAGTAAGTACTATTAAAGAAGTTACAGAGCAATGTGTAGTAAGTT
This sequence comes from Limnephilus rhombicus, assembly GCA_929108145.2. Taxonomy (NCBI): domain Eukaryota; kingdom Metazoa; phylum Arthropoda; class Insecta; order Trichoptera; family Limnephilidae; genus Limnephilus; species Limnephilus rhombicus. The sequence continues at coordinate 36,685,205 of OV815284.1, read as the reverse complement.
TGTTATTATTATAATAAAAATAAGCATGAATTATGCTTTGCCATTATTCTTACAATGATATTCTCGTCGTGATTTACAATATGGCTAATTTACCTACGACTTCGTTAGCGTACCAGCAGGCGGGGTAACCGTGGAAAAGTTTGAAAATTTTGCGACGGATTAGGATGTAAACTTTCTAATGGCACTGATCTGCCGTGATACCATAAAAACATACACCGATTAGCCACGCTACACCATTTTACCACCATGTAAATGCCGCCAAAAAATTTCACACACAACCGAACCCAATGAAGGGAATTTTGTGTATCTGTGATTTTATTTAAAACCGAACAGTATTAACGGAGTTGCATAATATGTATATATTTTTTTTAGTTATTTCTAGGTATTTTCATTCAAGGCTTAATTTTTCCATGGAGGATTAAAATCATGCTTTTTCAAAATATATGTCGTGTCGTCATCACTTTTGTTATTGCACGAGCAATATTTTCAGCTGATAATGGTGATTGTAGGAGGAATCTAAATTTGTTGTTGTTCGGTTGTTTTCTAATTTCAACAAAAACAATTGGCTTTAGACTTCAGACGATCAACAGATTTATAAGAATGGTTTATTGCATTATAACCGTTGCATAATCAACTACTCTGCCGTAGGTTACGGGGTGAGGGTTTAAGGGGTGAGGACTGTTTAGTCTTGGAGTCAGATAACTGCCCACCTACTATATGGCGGGCCGGATTTGGAGAGACTGGTAATCTTTCCAGTAGGTACTCACTGGACCCATCGTCTTCCCCCGCAGTGGGAGGGGTGAATTCACACGTCTGTAACTCCTGGACACTCTGATCCCCGGATTCACACGCACTATTTTTACCTTTTTCCTTTCCGGATCTTCCTCTTCTTCTTTTCTTTAATCTGCCCAGCATCTTCGAAGATGACATAGGCTCTGAGGGAAATTATTTTCTTCGGGAATAAAAAAATTCGAGTGCAGTTCACACGCGGTAGAAACAAAACTTTACCAGAACAATCTCAACCAATACTTGGAAAGTGAGGTCATAATCAAAGCCACCAATGAACGTAGACCTAGCGTAATTTCCGTTTCATATCTCAACCAATAGGAGCCTTTAAAAGTGACATCATAATCAAAGCGATTTGACGGTCGGCGTAGTGCAGCGGTGAGGCGCTTGACTTGCATTCCGATGGTCGCGGGATCGAATCCCGGCGTGGCAAATAAATTTTATTTGATTAATTTGTGTTTTTCACAATTTATTCATTTAAAATAATATATACTATATTTGCGGCACGTTCCAGAGTGGAAGATACTCTCAGTATCGCCCTGGTGTAAGACCACCATTCAGAATTGAAACGTTGCTTGAAATGGCTTCTGCCGTGTTTGGTGACCAGATCTGAATAGCCAGGTACTTCACCACCTTCCTCTTCCCTATCTCCTTCCCCTCCCCACTGCCTTCAGCCTCACAACATACCCCAATTGGTTATGCCATAGTCCCACTGGCTCCAGACGGGAGCAGCTGGGACTCTTGTGCGGTATTCATGTAAAAAAAAAAAAGCGGCCAATAAGCCCAGTTAATGCGTCGCAGGTGCAGTAATCGTCATTTCCGTGTCATCCGAAATCCAAATCTTCGTGTTCGGCAAAATTCTCTCTTTTGCACTCCGATTTCTATGGGTAAGTATTTAAATCGTTCTCTTTACTTTTTTATCTGAGTGCAATTCCTACTATTCCAGATATAATATCCTCGCTGAAAGCTCTAAGGACCGGCAGAACGGAAATATCGGAGCCTCTGAGTGCATTGTGATGTCACTCTCGATGTACGGAGTAAGATGCGACAAAAAGTATCAAAAACCTCTCTCTACAACTTCCTCCCATGGACCACTTCCAAACTGTCTTCCATCGTGCTCAAATCCCCGTAAAATACGTTATATTTCAATTTGTACTATTATCGGAGATCGCGCTGTGAACGAAAACGCTACTTTCTGAACATGGTGTGTTATCCAGTGTTGAAGGCTTTAGAAGAAAAAACAAGCTTTCGAGTCACAGGGAACTATGGAAAGAATATGAAAGCATCACCTATCGCCAGTCCCTGCTGCAAGCTTTTTTACGCACGAAAATTGGAAAAAAATATATAAAGTTGACGTTTCAATTACTTACTTGAATCGTAGAAATATAATGACAAAGTATTTTAATAAATATTTGACTCTTTTATTTTTTACATGCGCTCCACACAGGAGGCCCTGAGGAAAATAATTCCTATCAGGGCCTATGTCATCTATGGGGATGCTCGTTGGCAAGAGATCGGCAAGAGAGGGTTCGGGTCCCAGATGCGATCATTACCGTTTTATTCTTCTGGGTCTTGGTCTGTGTCGTGTCTCAGTTAAATGTAATATTTATTTATATTTTTAACTTTTTGAGTACAACCTCAAATTGTAATATTTAATTAAATGAAGACAATGTTAGTCCTTATTATGTTGTCCCAGGGGTGCCAATATATTTTTCTAATTTATCTATTTCCAGATTTTCTAAAAAAATGTCTAAAAATTTCTCAAACGTAGCGAACCACTTGAGGTGACCTATGGCAGAGGTATTGGTTATCCAATAAAGGTTCCCGGGGCGGCGGTACCCATTCCCACCTCCCAAATTAAAAATTGACTGGATTATAAACAAATATGATTAAAATGTGCACTTTACTTAGTTGAAAATTAAAAAATTGGTCGGGTCAAGATGTCGCGGGTTCAATTCCTCTTTCAATGCACAAGCAACATCTTCCGCTTATTATGATGCTGGTAGGAGATTTTCAAATTGTCAGGTTATTCGTACACCGGGAATACGAATTATGACTCTTTTTCTTTTAAAAAAAGTAGTACCCAATAAATAGATAAGCCTCACCCCATGAACCCGGACACCTCTGTTATCCAATGAATGTTTGCCGGGCGGCAGTGGTCGCCTTTCAAATTGATTCCTCATCCCATAACCCGGGAACCCCTGCTAAGTCACCAAACATAGCAAACCACTTGGGTGACTTACGGCAGGGGTGTTGGTTATCCAAAAAATGTTTTCCGGGGCGGCGCGGCGGTACCCATCCCGTCCCGTCTCCCAAATTGATAAGAGAAATTAAAGAGAAACAATGATAATTGTAGTTCCGTTATAATAAATAATATAGCTTTGTTTTGTGAACGGTCACCTCAAGTGTACATTACACTTTATGGGTAATCTAACGTAATACATTGAGAAAATATCAGATATTTTCATAAATATTATGTGTATTTTAAAATTGTGGCAGCCCTACAAATATTATCAATTTCTCTGGGAACGCATATTTTTTGAAATGATACTTCTTGTCGACAATTATTTGCCAAGTTCCAAACCAGACCTTTTTGTAATAATAAAGCGCGCGCTTTCCTATTGACCCGCGCGCTGCAGATACACCTCCTGTCGAATGCGTTAAAAGTAAATTTCACGACTCGTCCGAAATGTTTTTTTTTTGTGGGGAGAACGGGGCCTTAAGTATAAAGTGATGTGTATTAATAAGCAGACATTATGTACTTCCTGTTTAGTATTAATTTGTACCCTGAAAATGCTTAAGTAAAGCGAAACCGGTCAGTTAATAAATTAATAAATCTCGTGGTTTCAATCAAGTATTTTAGTTTATCCAGATTTTTTACTGAGTTTGGCTAATATTATCTTCATTTCATTAAATATTACAACTTATAAAGTTAAAACCAAATTTTAAAAAAGAAATATATATATATAATAGCACAAGAGTCTCAAAAATATCAAGTGCAAAAATCTAGAAAGTTGTGGTTTTATCAATGTGTGTTGTGTGATGATGAAAACTAACTTCGAACTTTCTAGAATAAGCATTACGAACTTTTCATCGGAGAAGACGCATCTGTTTACCAGTTACGTTACACCCCCATTCTAAAATAATTTAGCAATTTCTAATTTATGAATTATTTTTACTTTCAAATAAATATTAAATATGAATATATAAACACACATCCTTGGATTGTACCGCCAGGTAATAATCTGAGTAATCCGGAAGCCGCCATTAGCAAAAACGTTGGGAAATTTGATTATTCATAACTATTGCCCATAAACACCATACTAACAATATGATTACAAGTCTATTAAATAATATTGAAACATGACTTCACAATAGATTTCAGGGAACACCGAAACCAACGCATTAAGGATGACTCTCAAACAAAGGGTGGTGGAAAATAAAACCCCTAAATTTAGACAACTCAATTTGCAAACTGGTTAATACCAAATAACACACTTTCTTAACGATAATTGTTTCTGACAAGGACTAACCTACGGGAAAATAACTCAATTTTATTGACATCATTAAAATCAAACGAGTCATACATTACCATATAAATTCTTGGAAAGCCTTCGGGTTAGGATATTATATATTTTTGTTGTTTTGAACAATTTGGGAGGCGGGTATGGATACCGCTATCCCGGGAACCATTTATTGGACAACCAATACCTCTGTCATAGGTCACCCCAAGTGGTTCGCGGGGTGATGGGCTGGATCTAGGGAGACTGGTTAATGGAGACCTAACCTGGACCTTTCCAGCCGAACTATCTAAGAACTATCACCGAACTGCTACAAGCTTTGTTGCGAGTTTCGTCGCGCGAAATTTGGATAAAAATGATACAAGTTGATTACTTATTCAATAACTTACTTGAATGGTAGAAAGTATTTTTAATTTATCATTTAAGTTTTAGGATGGGTTGTTTCAAAAAAAAATTTAAATCATCAATTATTTAAAGTCATTTTTCACGTTCTACAAGTTCTTTTTAAATACTGTTATTACATCGTTATAGCCCAGTTGCTTCTGAAAATCACAGAACATTCACAGAACGTCAAAATTAACTTAAAAAATTTGATTAATGGTTTTATTTTTTTTTAAACAACCCATCACAACACCCTAGTTTCCCAAGAAGAAAGTTGTGCCCGGCGTTAATTTATGATTAAAACACATTTTCTTATCAGGGCTGGCGGCACCCGCGATAAGTTGAAATTTTTCTGATATATGGATATACTAGCGCAGTACCAATTTTTTAAATAATAAAATATTATACTATAAGTAGGTAGGTACTTTACAGCTTATTTGAATTTTTCATACAACTAATTCCAAAATAACGCTTAAATTCATGGCAAAATTATGAACCAGATTAGGAATAACTAAAGCACATCATGAACGAAGGATTAACAGAAAGCAAACGAATTTAGTGTAATGATGATGGGTTATTATAGTTCTAATTTTGCAAAGGACAATTAAAATAATTTTCTGCAAATTGTTATAAGTCGGTAGGTACCTACTTTATTGCTTGTCTGAATTCTTTACGCAATCAGTTACAATTCTGAAAATGTCACTTATAGTCAAAGCAATTTTGAGTTCATTGAATCAAATTTCACGGGAATGCACAAATCAAAATCAGTATGTTTGATAATATTATTTTTTCATCCTTCTCCGGCTTTTATTGCGTAATTAGTAAATATAAATCTCAGCCGAACGGATGGTCCTAGATTTTAGATAGTAATGATTCATTCGCTTTTAATAAATCCATTAATCTCTGATTATTGTCGAGTAGGTAAGTACATACCTAATGAGTCAATTATCGAAGTTGTTTTATTTCGCATTATGCAGGATGCTAATTGAGATGGCAATCCTTTGAGAATTAGTTGCAGTGTTTCCTGAAATTAGTTGCATGCTTGTAATCCGATGCTTATGTTAATTTGAATTAGAAATGGTCTTAATTTAAAAAAATTGCTATACAACACTTTAAGAGTTTCAAATGCCTGAAAGCAACCGACTATCGCATCACCAATTTCAAGTAGTTCGAGTTTTGAATATATTTGCATGTGATTCCGATGAACGTTGAATGCACTGTTCCACGGGAACTCTAGGATTATTATTTATAAATTTTATGAAATGAATTTGGTGGACGTAGATTGTATTTTTTTAGATTAGCACCACGCAGGAGGCCCTGAGAACAATAATTCCTCTCAGCGCCTATGTCATGTTTAGCGATGCTGTGTGACGGATTTTTTTAGGAAAAGACAGGAAGTTCTGGGAAGGTAAAAATATGAGGGGAGGGTAGCAATCCGGGGGATGACGGATGTATGAACATAACATCGAGAGAGAGTGACCTGCTGGAACAGTCAAAAAGTCTTCCTCAACCAGTCTCTTCCGATCCGGCCTGCCCCGCAGTTGGTAGGCACACGCATTCGCCGCCAAGGCCCAAACAAACCTCTGCCCATGAACCCGAGCACCCCTGCTAAGTCAGCAAATGTAGCGAACCACTTGGGATGACCTATGGCACAGGTGTCGGTTATCCAATAAATAAATAGGGCGGTGGTACCCATACCCGCCTCTCAATTCATTTAATGTCAAAGAAATTTATATTACTAACTCAAACTGTCTTCAAATAACGTACAATGTCAACACATGTATCATTGCACTTTACCGCTCTCCTTCTCAACCTAACATCTCCTCATTTTTGCGCGACATAAACTGCTATCTCACGGATCTACACAAAATAAAGAACTTAATTCTAATGGGGGATCTTAACATTAACATTTTAAAAAACAACGAACATCCCCAATGCCAAGACTATCTAAACACACTGATGTTCCACGGAATGGAAAGCACAATCAATTCAGCAACACGATGTACGCCATACTCCTCCTCCTGCATCGACCATATTATGGTTAAATCAACCAACCAATACACCTCCGAAATCCACATGTCATCAGTTACAGATCACTACGCCACCTCTTTCACAATGAGTTCCAAACACAACGTACAAAGCAAACCTCCAACTAAAACAACGAAGAAAACAATCAACTATGACAATCTTAACAAAACGATTAACTCCAAATCGTGGGACACACTCTATAACAAAACTAACATAGAGGAGGCCTGGAACTACTTCTCTACCTACCTACAAGATATCCTTGTCCAAAACACCAAAATCACCACAAACACCATTCCTAAAGCGATCAAACCTCTCAAACCTTGGATAAACCATACTATAATCAACTGCATTCGGAAACGCAATTCCATACACAAAAAATGTGCCACAAATTCATATGATATCACACTCCATAATTTCTACAAAAGATACCGTAATATCTGCACACAAGTCATTAGGAAAGCCAAAAATCTATATTACAACAAAAAAATTTCCGAATGCAACAATGACCCTAAAAAAATATGGAAAGTCCTCAAGGAAGCTACCAATTCAAATAAAGCCACCGACACCTTAAACTCTCTCAATATCAAAGATATCACTGTAGACTTTACATCGAACCCCAACACAATTGTCAATTACATAAACCAGTACTTTACTAACATAGGTCCGGAACTAGCAAAAAAAATCCAAATAAATAACGATACGCTTGGTCCAAGTGACCACGCGACCAATGATGATTTCCCAACCCGCTTTGTTCTCAAAACGATTACAGAGAAAGAAGTTTCTAAAGTAATAAACTCGCTCAAAAACTCTTCATCAACCGGCATTGATGAAATATCTAACAATGTTCTTAAAAAAATTGCCCCTGGTATACTTCAACCCTTAACGCATCTACTTAATATTAGCATCCGCCAAGGGCTATTTCCCACCATTCTAAAACAAGGTCTCATTATCCCTATTTTTAAAACTGGCTCCAAACTTGATATTAGTAATTATCGTCCTATTACGTTGCTAAATTCCCTCTCAAAATTATTCGAAAAGATCGTCAATAATAGTCTCATGGAATATCTGGAAACCAATAACTTAATATCGCCGCGGCAATTTGGATTCAGAAAACATAAAAGTACCAATGATGCTATAGCCACGGTCACTGACCATATTTCTGGCCACCTTGATAAGGGCTTGAAATGTCTATCGGTATTTCTCGACCTATGTAAAGCATTTGAAACAATCTCACACAGCAAACTAAAACGCAAAATGTTTAATATAGGTATTAGGAACAAAGAATTAGGCCTCCTCTCCAGCTTCTTATCTGACAGATCCCAATGCGTTAAACTCAATACCACAAAGAGCCAGAATTTGCCCATTAGTTACGGGGTCCCTCAAGGCAGTGTTATAGGTCCAACGCTCTTCCTAATATATATTAACGAGTTATGCAACCTAGATATCGATGCCACTATTGTCAGTTTCGCCGATGACACTGTCCTACTCTTCCAAGCAAAAGATTGGCTTACCGCATATTCCAAAGCGGAGGAAGGAATTCAACAGGTAAAATATTGGCTTGACTCGAACATATTAACTCTAAATGTACAGAAAACCAAATACTTACTGTCTAGTCTCACCAATATCCCAAAGTCAAACCCAGCCCCGCCATTAAAAATACACAAATGTCAAAATTCATCTCTAAACCGGAACTGTGACTGCCCATGCCTAGAGCAAGTAAACATTATCAAATATTTAGGAGTAACCTTCGATACACACCTGAATTGGAAGCAACATATACATAATACTACAAACAAAATCCGAAAATCTATATACTTTTTCAAACAAACACGCAATTTCCTTCACCTAAAACTTTTAAAAACAGTATATTACTCATTGTGTCAATCTCACATCGAATACGGAATTCTAGCCTGGGGTAATGCATATTCCAATGCCCTTGATCCCATCATGAAAGCACAAAAACTAATCATAAAAATAATTCTTAAAATGCCGCTTACTACCAGCACTGATATTATCTTCAATTCCTTCAACGTTATGGACATAAAACAGCTCTACTCAAGATCCATATTACTTATTTTACACAAAAACAACAAAACACCATACAAAGCTACACAAACAATACACAATACCCGAGCCAAAAACAACGAACTTCTCCAAACTCCTTTTTTCAAAACCACCTTCGGGCAAAGACACTCTAAATACATAGCTTGCAAACTATACAATACACTACCAACTACGATCAGACAAAGTGACTCCTTTACAAAATTCAAACAAGATATTAAAAAATGGATTATAAGTATTGGACGCCACACTATCACGAATATCTGTAAAATAAATCACACATAGACATAAATAACTTTTCACATACAACCTAACCCATATAAAACAAATGAAAATAATGGAATCCTGTCAAATTTAACCTATAAATAGACTAGGCAGAATTGATTTCATTACTCCATCTCCAACATTTATAAAAAAACTCTCTTTAAAAGATTTATTACCCTTCCAATCACCCTTCTGTTTTAATTCTATTCATAATATGTATTTTACCTGAAATATCCTTGTAATTACTATATTCATTTATATACCTGTACGCCTGTCTCGACACAGGTATACCCTAGTGAGACAGGCATACAAATAAAACCATTGTAAACATATTTTATTATAGATAAATAAATAAAAAAAATAAATAAAAAAAAAATTGTAAAGATTAGATATGGAGATGGGAAAAATATTAAGGGATAACAAAGTTTATAAAGAATCTTACATAAAAGGACCTTGCAACTATATTATTTTGCTTCTAATTTGCGAAGTAGAATCCAGAAAAACTGAGGACCAGTTGTTTCGCAGAAACTCAAATGTGACATTGACTTTGAAAAATCAAATGGCCATAGAGCGCCATTTTGATTTTTGAAAGGTCGCCGTAAAACTCCGATTCTAATGGCGTTTCAACTTTCTATCAAATTGCAACAAGCTTACAAGCTTTACAATACGATCTCTTCTGCTGTCCACATTTTTTTCAAAAACTAAAACGGTCTTAGAACCGGCAAAACCCGGGACCTTTGAACTGTCAAAAAAACAAAAAGGTCAATTGATGACAATGTTATTATTGAATTTCTGTGAAACAACCCAACCTAAGAAAATTAAGTATGTATAGAATAGGACCGATCTACATAGAAAAATATTCAAATAAAAGTTCGTCGGGTAGAATGATATATAAATATTTATTAATTAGTACAGATAGTATAAGAATAAAATTACGGTAAGACATAAATTCAATACAAAAATTAGTCAAGAATGTAACAATGAAACAAACAAAAAAAATCAGTTGTTAACAATCGTATATCCCTTCGTCGTCTGAAAACCTCACTCTCTTCGATGGGTGTCGTGGTGGTGCTCTGTCTCTGGGCCTTCTGGGACACTTGAGAGCAGATTTGAGTCCAAATGAAGCAGAGGGAGCTGGTGTAGCCCTGGAGAAAGACCGCGATAGTCTTGCGGCTGGTATCAGGTCAACGGGATCCGCAATGCTGATGCGCAGAAACGGCTGGCACAGATCCGAGACGTCAGAACTCTTGGTGGTGCGAAGATGCCAGCGTAGCCTGGTCCTCAGGACTACGTCGGCTTTGATAACCTTCATCCAAGAAGAATGAACTTCTGAAGCAGCAGATAGGGAGCTGTGGTCCAATTGACGGAAGATCTTAGAAGCTAACTCGGATGGCAGTTTAGCCATAAGGTCCAAGCCGGGAGTCGAGCAGGTTGTATCCATAGGGCAAAACAGATAGTTCAAAGCTTCCATGGTAATAATAATTATAGAATGAAATAAGTACTTTGTTCAAAAACCACTTTATTTTTATTTATATTTGTCGACCGTTTTCGATTGAACTCAACCTTCTTCGGGACAATAAACATGTAAACTAAATTACTGTACAGAGTTAAGATTCTAAGGTAAACACAAAAGAAAGAGAGAGCATATAAGAGAGGGAGAGAACATCAGATACTGGTTGGTGGAAGGGTAGGAGGCGGAGTCACGAACAGGTGGGGGTGGGGTAGGGAGAAAGGGAATAACTTTAAAATCGGACTGTTGGTTAATTCTAACTGTTTGTTTAAAATTTGGCAATTACGTTTCTTTGATTTGGATATTTCTAATGCTTCTGAATTATTAAGGCTTATTCCTATTTTATTTATATTTATTATTTTTACTCCTGTATTCATGTTAAATTTATGGTCAGTATCAATTAAATGGTCAACAAATTCTGAGAAACCTGTGCTTGTAAGGCACCTGACGTGTTCTTTAACTATAATTCTCTGTTAATTATTATTTTTTAATTTATAAACTAACGTTTAGACAAGATTTTTATGCATAGCACAAAGGGTAACAATTATTACAAGCAATAATTGTCAGCCTGAAACACTCATTTTACATTGAAAAATCTTCCGAGAAAAGATACTTGTTTTCAGGTGGAAAAAATATAACAAGCAGTAATTGTTGAATGAAACACTAGTATATATTGAATTATTTGGCGGGTATTTGATAAGCCGCCATAGCTCAGTGGTCAGAGCATTCGACCGGCAATCGGAAGGACACGGGTTCAAGTCCCGTTGGCGGCAAGTATCTTTTCTCGGAAGATTTTTCAATGTAAAATGAGTGTTTCAGGCTGACAATTATTGCTTGTAATAATTGTTACCCTTTGTGCTATGCATAAAAATCTAGCTAATAACGAACGTTTGAAGGAAGAAATTGCCATCTGGCAAGTTTTAATAAACCCACCTTTAAAATATTATGTCTTCTAAACTATTGTTCATATTCATAGATTAAAAAACGAAGAAAAGAAATTATTAATTCATGCTTTTTGTTTATCGACTGCACAGATAATGTTAAAGAATTTTTTTTGTCATTGTATATATATAATTATAATTTTTTTTTAACCAATACATATAATATATAATTAACCAATATATATATAATATATAATATTATCTGTATATTATTTGCACTACATTTTATTCTGAGGAATCTCTGAAGCCTTTAAATATGGTTTCAAAAGAAACGAATCTACAATTTTTAACTATCAATATTTGAAGTTCGAATACTTCAAAAATTCTAATTAGAAGGGAAGTTTGGATACCGCCGCCCCGGGAACCATTTATTAGATAGCTAACACCTCTGCCATAGGTCGCCCACATTTGGTGACTTAGCAGAGGTGTCCGGGTTCATGGGGTGAGGTTTGTCGCCCGGAGCTTGGCGGCGGACGCGTCTATCCACCAACTGCATGGCAGGCCGGACTGTTGAAGGGACACCTTCTGACCTCACACCTTTTCCTTCCAAGAACTTCCTCTCCTCCCTTTCCTAATAAGACTGTCCACACAGCATGCCCAAAGGTGACACACACCCTGAGGGGAATTATTTTTCTCTGGGCCTCCTGTGAGCAGCTTATGTAAAAAAAAAACTTTTATCTAATTCTAAACATTTCGTATTTGGGGTACAGATATCTAAATGAACCTCGAGGCGTCGTTAAGGGCCTTTAACCAGCCCGCGGATGAAAATCCACATTTCATCGAAAGATGTTCTTACGATCATACTGAGCGGTTCTAATGAAAAATATTAATTATTCTCCGTACCAGCTTTGTAAAATTATAACTCAATATTGATTTTATTTCATTCAAAATTTGCTATAATTTGTATCTTTATCCAAACATGCTCTCAAAGGCGTGATGATAAAACTATTAAAATGATGTACTTTTTGTAATTATTTTTTGATCAAAAGTATTTATCATATTTCAATAATGTCTAAGCAAAATAAAAATGTGAAAACAAAATCTTATATATATTAATTTGTAAGACCGTAAATAGACAGACAAAATTGAGAAATTTTTGTCATAAATAAGTGTTTGGATATCTATTATTTCAATGATTTTATTTTAACTAAAATTAAAATTTTCAAATATGCGTTTAGTAGATTAAGTATTGATTTACAATAATATATGATTAATGTTCACTTTTAATATATGATTACACGGTAAGAAATATGTCTTGCAAAATGAGATTTTTCGTTAGAAAATTTAACAAATCTGCCAACGACTGATGGTTTAATCTTATTATACTAAAAATAAAAAAAAATTTCTCAAAATTTAAAACATGCGTTTTTTAGATAAAAGAACAATCTTTCGATATCAATTTATAATTTTTTTTTGTGGAAAAGAGTCAATACGTCTAAAATTTGATTTAAAAATTACATATTTACGGTTTTCTCTGGTTATAACCTCTTAAGGCAAGAGAAGTTTTGAGTCCCAGATGGGACCGTTACCTTTTTATTTTTTATTTATCTGAATATTGTTCTGTTTCATGTTTCGTTTAGATTTATTAGTATTGTCTTCTTCTTCCATGAAGTAATTTACAATTATTTCCGAAATGCATTTCGTACATTGGAAGGAAAATATTTAATACAACTGCAGTCTCAAAAATATTAAGTATAAAAAAACGATAACATTGTGTCCCATTTAAATAAAAATCGGATATGTTTATCTGAGACACTATCTAGGAGAATATTGTAGTCATTCAAAAATATAGCATTGGGAAATATGTATTGGGAAATTAATATTGTTAATTCTTAATTTTAAAATGACTCATTAAATCTTTCTTCCTCTTGGTAGAAAAATTATGTTACCATCAAAGCAATGAATAAAGAAAAATTAAAAAAACTCACTAAATATTATTTCTTGTAAAATCATGACAAAATTGGCACCTTTAATGGCCTATCTCTTATAATTTAAAACACAAAAAATATTCTAGCGCATAACCGTTGTATGTAGGAGTATCAAAAATGTCAAATATAAAAAAAACGAAATGTTGAAAACTTACTTCGAACGGTGTAGTGCAAGCATTACGAACTTTTCATCGGAAAACACGTATCGGCGAGTTTGCCAGTTTCGTTACACCCCCATTCTAAAACAGTATTGAAATTTTTAATTTACAAATTATTTTCACTTTCATATTAATATTAGATAAATATTAATATAACAACACAGGTAATAGGATAGTACCGCCATCAATTACCTGAGTTTATATCAGAAGATAATTATCCAGCAGCCGCCATTAGCATAAATGTTGGGAAATTTGTTTATTCATAACAATCGTAACTATAGCCCATAAACACCATTCTGACAATATGACTACAAAATACATAAATAATGTTAAAACATGACTTCATGATAGATTTCAGGGAACACCGAAACCAACGCATTAAGGATGACTCTCAAACAAAGGGTGGTAGAAGATAAAACCCTTAAATTTAGACAACTCAATTTGCAATCTGGTTAATAACAAATAACACAATTCCTTAACGATAATTGCTTCTGTCAAGGACTAACTTATGGGAAATTAACTCAATTTTATTGAAATCATTAAAATCAAATGAGTTATACATTACCATGTAAATTCTTGGCAATCCGTCGGGTTAGGAAATGAAATATTAATGTTGTTTTGAATAATTTGGGAGGCGGGTACGGTTACCTCTATCCCGGGATCCATTTATTGGATAGCCAATACCTCTGCCATAGGTCACCCTAAGTGGTTCGCTACATTTGGCGATTTAGCAGGGGTGTTCATCGGGTGATGGGTGTTCAGATCTTGGCGGCGGATCTGCCTGCTCACCAGCTGCGTAGCGGGCCAGATAGGGGGAGGTGCCCGGGTTCACGGGGTAAAAGGCTGAATCTGGAGAGACCGGTTAATGGAGACCTAACCTAGACCTTTCCTGCCGAACTCTCTTTACCCATCAGTTTGCGCCGCAGTGGGAGGAATGGATTCATACGTTTATAATTTTTATCCTTTCCTTTCTTCCTAAATAGGCTTCCCACACAGCATCCCCAAAGATGACATAGGCCCTGTATGGTTCCAATATAAAAAAAATACACCATACGAGTGCCTTCCATGTAGCTTTGAATGAAAACCGATGTTGCAATGATATAACATGTTTTGACCACTTCCAAATTGTCTTCCGTCTTGCTCAAAACCCCGAAAACTAGGTTTCATTTTATTTGTACTATTATCGGAGATCGCGCTGTGAACGAAAGCGTTGTTTTGTGACCATGACGTTTTATCCAGTGTTGGGGGTTTTAGAAGCAAAAACTTATAGGCTTTTGAGTCTCAGGGAACTGTGAAAAAAATATGAACATATTGTGGGCTTACTGCGGAAAAGCACTAAGTCAAAAATACCAGTTTCGAGATAATTGAATTTGAATGTTTGAGCAACGTTTACTTTTTTAAAAAATGTCGAAGTCATTATAGGGACGGATATAGTATAATAGATTGTTTTGTTGTCTACTTATGCCTATACTTATTATTTAAAAATAACAGAAAAATACATACTTTGAAAAAAATAGAAGAATACTGGATGATTTAATGCTTTTTGGCTGATACAATATTGCAAGCACCGAAGTAAGAATAGTTCGGTGGTGTAACATTTTTATTTTAATAATACATATAATGATTTAAATTTTTTGAATCAACCTATCCTAGTTTCCTCTAAAAAAATTTGGGCTCCGCGTTAAATTTATGATTAAAACATGTTTTCTTTTCAGGGCGCCGCGATGCTTTGGAATTATTGTGATATGTTTATATACTAGAATACTAGCGCAAACTATTGCCATCATATCAAATCAAAGGATAGTTTAAATTCTTGATTCTTAACAAATTAGTTAATTTTTTTTAAATAAAATATTATATTAGGTAGGTAGGTTGCCGCTAGTCTGAATTCTTCTTATAACTGATTCCAGTTTTGAAAATGACACTTAAATTCAAAGCAAATTTGTGAACCAGATATCACGCAGGACTAACTGAGCACATAATGAATGAAGGACTAACTGAAGCACATCATAAACGAATTTATTATGATGATGATAGTAGCGCATACCCGAGAAAAATTACGGGTTATTATCATTCGAATTTTATAAAGGACAATTAAATAATTTTCTTTCAAAATATTAGCAGTAGGTAGGTTCCTACTTTATCACTTATTATTTACACGATAGTTACATTTCTGAAAACGAAACTTAAATTCAGAGCAATTTTGAGTTCATTAAGTCAAATTTCACAGATGAAATGAGATGCATAAACAATCGAAATTAATACATTTGATAGCAAATCATTTTCCTCCAGCTATTATTACGTAATTTACTCAGAAAATGCAAAATAGTAATTTTAAATCTCAACCGAACGGTCCTAGATTTTAGGATTCATTCGCTTTAAATAACCGACCACCATAACACGGGTATCAGCCTAGCTTGGTGGTCAAAAAATCCTCTAATAAATGTTACCATAAAATTTTAAGCAATGAATAAAGAATAATTTAAAAAAAAACTCCGTTTAACTCTAGTTATTGTCGAGTAGGTTAGAACATACATATAATTGTTTTATTTCGCATTACGCAAGATGCTAATTGAGATGACAATCCTTTGCGAAATAGTTGCAGTGTTTCGTGAAATTAGTTGCACGCTTATAATCCCATAAATGTATTAATTTGAATCATAAATGGTCTTCATTTTAAAAAATTGCTACACCACACTGTTTCAAATGCCTAAAAGCAACCGACTATCTCATCACCAATTTTAAGTAAAGTTACGAAGATGAACAGTAAAAAAGAGTTTTGATTATATTTGCATGTGAACTCTAGGATTTTTATTTATAAATTTTATGAGGTTAATTTGGTGGATGGAGATTGTATTTTTTTACATTAGCACCACACAGGAGGCCCTGAGGACAATAATTCCTCTCAGCGCCTATGTCATGTTTAGCGATGCTGTTTGACGGATTTTTTTAGGAAAAGACGGGAAGTTCTGGGAAGGTAAAAATATAAGGGGAGGCTAGCAATCCGGGGGATGACGGATGTATGAACATAACATCGAGAGAGAGCGACCTGCTGGAACAGTCAAAAAGTCTTCCTCAACCAGTCTCTTCCGATCCAGGCTGCGCCGCAGTTGATAAGCAGACGAATTCACCGCCAAGACCCAAACAAACCTCTGCCCATGAACCCGAGCACCCCTGCTAAGTCACCAAATGTAGCAAACCACTGTGGTGACCTACGGCAGAGGTGTAGGTTATCCAATAAATGGTTCGCGGGGCTGCGGTGCCCATACCTGCCTCTCAAATTGTAAAGATTAGATATGGGGTTGAGATAAGATTAGGAAATGGCAAAGGGTATAAAGAATCTTATTAAAAGGACCTTTCAAGTATATTATTTTGCATCTCATTTGCGAAGTAGAGTCCAGAAAACCTGAGGATCAGTTGTTCAGACAGAAACTCAAATGTGACATTGACTTTCCATTCAGCGCCATTTTGAAAGGTCCCCGTTAAACTACGGTTCTAACCGAGTTTCAACATTCTATCAAATTGCAACAAGCTGACAAGTTTTGCAACACTATCTCTTCTGCTGGTCACAATTTTACGGGACCTTTGAAGTGTCAAACAAACAAAAAGGCCAATCGATGACAATGTTATTATTGAATTTCTGTGAAACAACCCAACTTAAAAAATTTAAGTATGTACAGAATACGATCGAAATAGATAGAAAAATTTTCAAATAAAAGTTCGCCGGGTAGAATGAAATATAAATTTATTAATTAGTACAGAAAAATAAGAATAAAAATACGGTAAGATATAAATTCAACACAAAAAATAACAAAATCAGTTGTTAACAATCGTATATCCCTTCGTCGTCTGAAAACCTCACTCTCTTCGATGGGTGTCGTGGTGGTGCTCTGTCTCTGGGTCTTCTGGGACACTTGAGAGCGGTTTTGAGTCCAAATGAAGCAGAGGGAGCTGGTACAGCCCTGGAGAAAGACCGCGATAGTCTTGCGGCTGGTATCAGGTCAACGGGATCCGCAATGCTGATGCGCAGAAACGGCTGGCACAGATCCGAGACGTCAGAACTCTTGGTGGTGCGAAGATGCCAGCGTAGCCTGGTCCTCAGGACTACGTCGGCTTTGATAACCTTCATCCAAGAAGAATGAACTTCTGAAGCAGCAGATAGGGAGCTGTGGTCCAATTGACGGAAGATCTTAGAAGCTAACTCGGATGGCAGTTTAGCCATAAGGTCCAAGCCGGGAGTCGAGCAGGTAGTATCCATAGGGCAAAACAGATAGTTCAAAGCTTCCATGGTAATAATAATTATAGAATGAAATAAGTACTTTGTTTAAAAACCACTTTTTTTTATTTATATTTGTCGACCGTTATCGGTTGAACTCAACCTTCTTCATGACAATAAACATATAAACTAAATTACTGTACAGAGTTAAGATTCTAAGGTAAATACAAAAGAAAGAGAGAGCATGTAAGAAAGGGATAGAACATCAGATACCGGTTGGTGGAAGGGTAGGAGGCGGAGTCACGAACAGGTGGGGGTGGGGTAGGGAGAAAGGGAATAACTTTAAAATCGGACTGTTGGTTAATTCTAACTGTTTGTTTAAAATTTGGCAATTACGTTTCTTTGATTTAGATATTTCTAATGCTTCTGAATTATTAAGGCGTATCCCTATTTTATTTATATTTATTATTTTTACTCCTGCATTCATGTTAAATGTATGGTCAGTATCAATTAAATGTTCAACAAATTCTGAGAAACCTGTGCTTGTAAGGCACCTGACGTGTTCTTTAACTGTAATGCTCTGTACTGTAATTTATTTTATATGTTTATTGTCCTGAAGAAGGTTGAGTTCAACCGAAACCGGTCGACAAATATAAATAAAAGTAAAGTGATTTTTAAACAAAGTACTTGTCTCATTCTATATAATGTCAAGCCACAAAGTGTTTGCTTACTACGATAATTTAATTTTAATTAGTTTCTTATGAGTTTATTTATTGTTCTGTTATACGTGGTGGAATTATATTGTATTAAAATTGAAATTAAAACACTTTTTAACTTATTTCCACTTATTTATTTCACCAGTACCGGTTTCGTCCTATTATGGACATCTTCAGGCTGGTAATTGACATTCTTTTGTTACAGAATTTATTCAAATATACATTTATTTATACATTGTGTACCTACCTACCTAATTTTGTATAAATTCTGTAACAAAAGAATGTCAATTACCAGCCTGAAGATGTCCATAATAGGATGAAACCGGTACTGGTGAAATAAATAAGTGCAAATAAGTTAAAAAGTGTTTTAATTTAATAATAATTAGTTTCTTGGCGCAATTACTTGAACCAAGGAGGAGATCTGTTTTGTGTGAAATTGAAACGTCCAGAGGTCCTATTTCCTATCAGTTCGACAATACCGTGTATAATCGACTTACAAAGTAATTAATATTTCCAGGACACGACAGGTAAGCCGGCAATAAAAGGTTAGATGAGTCATTCATTGAACCAGGTCATTTCCGATTAGTCTATAGTAATATAGCCCAATTAAAGTTTAAGTAGCTATTTAATGTTTAAATGCGAAACTAATAATATATGTTTTGATGAATTATAGTGCAGATAATATAAATACTTATCTGATCAGATGGCAAAAATCGGAGGTAGCTAATTAACGAACGTTTGAAGGAAGAAATTGCCATCTGGCAAGTTTTAATAATCCCACCTTTAAAATATTATGTCTTCTAAACTATTGTTCATATTCATAGATTAAAAAACGAAGAAAAGAAATTATTAATTCATGCTTTTTTGTTTTTCGACTGCACAGATAATGTTGAAGTTTTTTTTTGTCATAGTATATATATATTTTTTTTTTTTTTAACCAATACATATAATATATAATTAAGCAATATATATAATATATAATATTATCTGTATATTATTTGCACTACATTTTATTCTGAGGAATCTCTGAAGCCTTTAAATATGGTTTCAAAAGAAACGAATCTACAATTTTTAACTATCAATATTTGAAGTTCGAATACTTCAAAAATTCTAATTGGAAGGGAAGTTTGGATACCGCCGCCCCGGGAACCATTTATTAGATAGCTAACACCTCTGCCATAGGTCGCCCTCATTTGGTGACTTAGCAGAGGTGTCCGGGTTCATGGGGTGAGGTTTGTCGTCCGGAGCTTGGCGGCGGACGCGTCTGTCCACCAACTGCATGGCAGGCCGGACTGTTGAAGGGACACCTTCAGACCTTACACCTTTTCCTTCCAAGAACTTCCTCTCCTCCCTTTCCTAATAAGACTGTCCACACAGCATGCCCAAAGGTGCCACACGCCCTGAGGGGAATTATTTTTCTCGGGGCCTCCTGTGAGCAGTTTATGTAAAAAAAAACTTTTATCTAATTCTAAACATTTCGTATTTGGGGTACAGATATCTAAATGAACCTCGAGGCCTCGTTAAGGGCCTTTAACCAGCCCGCGGATGAAAATCCACATTCGAAAGATGTTCTTACGATCATACAGAGCGGTTCTAATGAGAAATATTAATTATTCTCCGTACCAGCTTTGTAAAATTATAACTCAATATTGATTTTATTTCATTCCAAATTTGCTTTCATTTGTATCTTTATCCAAACATGTTCAAAGGCGTGTTGATAAAACTATTAAAATGATGTACTTTTTATAATTATTTTTTGATCAAAAGTATTTATCATATTTCAATAATGTCTAAGCAAAATAAAAATGTGAAAAAATAATCTTATATATATATTAATTTGTAAGACCGTAAATAGACAGACAAAATTGAGAAATTTTCGTCATAAATAAGTGTTTGGATATCTATTAATTCAATGATTTTATTTTAACTAAAATGAAAATTTTGAAACATGCGTTTAGTAGATAAAATATTAATTTACAATAATATATGATTAAAGTTCACTTTTAATATATGATTACATGCTACGAAATATGTCTTGCAAAATGTGATTTTTCGTTAGAAAATTTAAAAAATCTGCCAACGACTTATCGTTCAATCTTATTATACTAAAAATAAACATTTTTTTTCTCAAAATTTAAAATATGCGTTTTCTAGATAAAATAATAATCTTTCGATATCAATTTATAATTTTTTTTGTGAAAAAGAGTCAATACGTCTAAAATTTGATTTAAAAATGACATATTTCCGGTTTTCTCTGGTTATAACCTCTTAAGGCAAGAGAAGTTTTGAGTCCCAGATGGGACCGTTACCTTTTTATTTTTTATTTATCTGAATATTGTTCTGTTTCATGTTTCGTTTAGATTTATTAGTATTGTCTTCTTCTTCCATGAAGTAATTTACAATTATTTCCGAAATGCATTTCGTACATTGGAAGGAAAATATTTAATACAACTGCAGTCTCAAAAATATTAAGTATAAAAAAACGAGAACATTGTGTCCCATTTAAATAAAAATCGGATATGTTTATCTGAGACACTATCTAGGAGAATATTGTAGTC
Source organism: Limnephilus rhombicus (assembly GCA_929108145.2). Lineage (NCBI taxonomy): Eukaryota > Metazoa > Arthropoda > Insecta > Trichoptera > Limnephilidae > Limnephilus > Limnephilus rhombicus. Next base: position 36,664,137 of record OV815284.1, on the reverse strand, counting down.
ATTCAAAAATATAGCATTGGGAAATATGTATTGGGAAATTAATATTGTTAATTCTTAATTTTAAAATGACTCATTAAATCTTTCTTCCTCTTGGTAGAAAAATTATGTTACCATCAAAGCAATGAATAAAGAAAAATTTTAAAAAACTCACTAAATATTATTACTTGTAAAATCATGACAAAATTGGCACCGTTAATGGCCTATCTCTTATAATTTAAAACACAAAAAATATACTAGCGCATAACCGTTGTATGTAGGAGTATCAAAAATTTCAAATATAAAAAAAAAACGAAATGTTGAAAACTTACTTCGAACGTTGTAGTGCAAGCATTACGAACTTTTCATCGGAAAACACGTATCGGCGAGTTTGCCAGTTTCGTTACACCCCCATTCTAAAACAGTATTGAAATTTTTAATTTACAAATTATTGTCACGTATAAATATTAGATAAATATTAATATAACAACACAGGTAATATGAGAGTACCGCAGTCAATTACCTGGGTTTATATCAGAAGACAATTATCCTGCAGCCGCCATTAGCAAAAATGTTGGGAAATTTGTTTATTCATAACAATCGTAACTATAGCCCATAAACACCATTCTGACAATATGACTACAAAATACATAAATAATGTTAAAACATGACTTCATGATAGATTTCAGGGAACACCGAAACCAACGCATTAAGGATGACTCTCAAACAAAGGGTGGTAGAAGATAAAACCCTTAAATTTCGACAACTCAATTTGCAATCTGGTTAATAACAATTAACACAATTCCTTAACGATAATTGCTTCTGTCAAGGACTAACCTATGGGAAAATAAGTCAATTTTATTGAAATCATTAAAATCAAATGAGTTATACATTACCAGGTAACTTCTTGGAAATCCGTCGGGTTAGGAAATGAATTATTAACGTTGTTTTGAATAATTTGGGAGGCGGGTACGGTTACCTCTATCCCGGGATCCATTTATTGGATAGCCAATACCTCTGCCATAGGTCACCCTAAGTGGTTCGCTACATTTGGCGATTTAGCAGGGGTGTTCATCGGGTGATGGGTGTTCAGATCTTGGCGGAGGATCTGCCTGCTCACCAGCTGCGTAGCGGGCCAGATCGGGAGAGGTGCCCGGGTTCACGGGGTGAAGGGCTGAATCTGGAGAGAGCGGTTAATGGAGACCTAACCTAGACCTTTCCTGCCGAACTCTCTTTACCCATCAGTTTGCGCCGCAGTGGGAGGAATGGATTCATACGTCCGGACACATTGACCTCCTGGACACATTGACCTCCAGATTCCTTCCCACCCTTATAATTTTTATCCTTTCCTTTCTTCCTAAATAGGCTTCCCACACAGCATCCCCAAAGATGACATAGGCCCTGCATGGTTCTAATGTAAAAAAAAATACACCATACGAGTGCCTTCCATGTAGCCTTGAATGAAAATCGATGTTGCAATGACATAGCATGTTTTGACCACTTCCAAATTGTCGTCCGTCCTGCTCAAAACCCCGAAAACTAGGTTTCATTTTATTTGTACTATTATCGGAGATCGCGCTGTGAACGAAAGCGTTGTTTTGTGACCATGACGTTTTATCCAGTGTTGGGGGCTTTAGAAGCAAAAACTTAAAGGCTTTTGAGTCTCAGGGAACTGTGAAAAAAATATGAACATATTGTGGGCTTACTGCGGAAAAGCACTAAGTCAAAAATACCAGTTTCAAGATAATTGAATTTGAAAGTTTGAGCAACGTTTACTTTTTAAAAAAATGTCGAAGTCATTATAGGGACGGATATAGTATAATAGATTGTTATATTGTCTACTTATGCCTATACTTATTATTTAAAAATAACAGAAAAATACATACTTAAAAAAATATAGAAGAATACTGGATGATTTAATGCTTTTTCGCTGATACAATATTGCAATCACCGAAGTAAGAATAGTTCGGTGGTGTTACATTTTTATTTTAATAATACATATAATGGTTTAAATTTTTTGAATCAACCTTTCCTAGTTTCCTCTAAAAAAATTTGGGCTCCGCGTTAAATTTATGATTAAAACATGTTTTCTTTTCAGGGCGCCGCGATGCTTTGTAATTATTGTGATATGTTTATATACTAGAATACTAGCGCAAACTGATTCCATCGTGTCAAATCAAAGGATAGTTTTAAATTCTTGATTCTTGACAAATTAGTTTAATTTTTTTTAAATAAAATATTATATTAGGTTGGTAGGTTGCCGCTAGTCTGAATTCTTCTTATAACTGATTCCAGTTTTGAAAATGACACTTAAATTCAAAGCAAATTTGTGAACCAGATATCACGTAGGACTAACTGAGCACATAATGAATGAAGGACTAACTGAAGCACATCATAAACGAATTTAGTATGATGATGATAGTAGCGCATACCCGAGAAAAATTACGGGTTAATAACCCGTAATTTTTAAATAAAATTCAATTCGAATTATATTAATAATAATAATATAATTCGAATTTTATAAAGGACAAATAAATAATTTTCTTTCAAAATATTAGCAGTAGGTAGGTTCCTACTTTATCGCTTGTCCGAATTATTTACACGATCGTTACAATTCTGAAAACGAAACTTAAATTCAGAGCAATTTTGAGTTCATTAAGTCAAATTTCACAGATGAAATGAGATGCATAAACAATCGAAATTAATACATTTGATAACAAATCATTTTCCTCCAGCTATTATTACGTAATTTACTCAGAAAATGCAAAATAGTAATTTTAAATCTCAACCGAACGGTCCTAGATTTTAGGATTCATTCGCTTTAAATAACCGACCACCATAACACGGGCATCAGCCCAGCTTGGTGGTCGAAAAGTCCTCTAATAAATGTTAGCATAAAATTTTAAGCAATGAATAAAGAATAATTTAAAAAAAAAACTCCATTTAACTCTAGTTATTGTCGAGTAGGTTAGAACATACATATAATTGTTTTATTTCGCATTACGCAAGATGCTAATTGATGACAATCCTTTGCGAAATAGTTGCAGTGTTTCCTGAAATTAGTTGCACGCTTATAATCCCATGACTGTATTATTTTGAATCATAAATGGTCATCATTTTAAAAAATTGCTACATCACACTTTAAGAGTTTCAAATGCCTAAAAGCAACCGACTATCGCATCACCAATTTTAAGTAAAGTTACGAATATGAACAGTAAAAAAGAGTTTTGATTATATTTGCATGTGATGCCGATGAACGTTGCATGCACTGTTCTACGGGAACTCTAGGATTTTTATTTATAAATTTTATGAGGTTAATTTGGTGGATGGAGATTGTATTTTTTTTACATTAGCACCATACAGGAGGCCCTGAGGACAATAATTCCTCTCAGCGCCTATGTCATGTTTAGCGATGCTGTTTGACGGATTTTTTTAGGAAAAGACAGGAAGTTCTGGGAGGGTAAAAATATATGGGAGGCTAGCAATCCGGGGGATGACGGATGTATGAACATAACATCGAGAGAGAGTGACCTGCTGGAAAAATCAAAAATTCTTCCTCAACCAGTCTCTTCCGATCCAGGCTGCGCCGCAGTTGATAAGCAGACGAATTCACCGCCAAGACCCAAACAAACCTCTTCCCATGAACCCGAGCACCACTGCTAAGTCACCAAATGCAGCGAACCACTGTGGTGACCTATGGCAGAGGTGTAGGTTATCCAATAAATGGTTCGCGGGGCTGCGGTACCCATACCTGCCTCTCAAATTGTAAAGATTAGATATGGGGTTGAGAAAAGATTAGGAAATGGCAAAGGGTATAAAGAATCTTATTAAAAGGACCTTTCAAGTATATTATTTTGCATCTCATTTGCGAAGTAGAGTCCAGAAAACCTGAGGATCATTTGTTTCACAGAATCTCAAATGTGACATTGACTTTCCATTCAGCGCCATTTTGAAAGTTCTAACCGAGTTTCAACATTCTATCAAATTGCAACAAGCTGACAAGTTTTGCAACACTATCTCTTCTGCTGGTCACAATTTTACGGAACCTTTGAAGTGTCGAACAAAAAAAAGGCCAATCGATGACAATGTTATTATTGAATTTCTGTGAAACAACCCAACCTAAAAAATTTAAGTATGTACAGAATACGATCGAAATAGATAGAAAAATATTCAAATAAAAGTTCGCCGGGTAGAATGAAATATAAATTTATTAATTAGTACAGAAAAATAAGAATAAAAATACGGTAAGACATAAATTCAACACAAAAAATAACAAAATCATTTGTTAACAATCGTATATCCCTTCGTCGTCTGAAAACCTCACTCTCTTCGATGGGTGTCGTGGTGGTGCTCTGTCTCTGGGTCTTCTGGGACACTTGAGAGCGGTTTTGAGTCCAAATGAAGCAGAGGGAGCTGGTACAGCCCTGGAGAAAGACCGCGATAGTCTTGCGGCTGGTATCAGGTCAACGGGATCCGCAATGCTGATGCGCAGAAACGGCTGGCACAGATCCGAGACGTCAGAACTCTTGGTGGTGCGAAGATGCCAGCGTAGCCTGGTCCTCAGGACTACGTCGACTTTGATAACCTTCATCCAAGAAGAATGAACTTCTGAAGCAGCAGATAGGGAGCTGTGGTCCAATTGACGGAAGATCTTAGAAGCTAACTCGGATGGCAGTTTAGCCATAAGGTCCAAGCCGGGAGTCGAGCAGGTAGTATCCATAGGGCAAAACAGATAGTTCAAAGCTTCCATGGTAATAATAATTATAGAATGAAATAAGTACTTTGTTTAAAAACCACTTTTTTTATTTATATTTGTCGACCGTTTTCGGTTGAACTCAACCTTCTTCAGGACAATAAACATTTAAACTAAATTACTGTACAGAGTTAAGATTCTAAGGTAAACACAAAAGAAAGAGAGAGCATATAAGAGAGGGAGAGAACATCAGATACTGGTTGGTGGAAGGGTAGGAGGCGGAGTCACGAACAGGTGGGGGTGGGGTAGGGAGAAAGGGAATAACTTTAAAATCGGACTGTTGGTTAATTCTAACTGTTTGTTTAAAATTTGGCAATTACGTTTCTTTGATTTGGATATTTCTAATGCTTCTGAATTATTAAGGCGTATTCGTATTTTATTTATATTTATTATTTTTACTCCTATATTCATGTTAAATGTATGGTCAGTATCAATTAAATGGTCAACAAATTCTGAGAAACCTGTGCTTGTAAGGCACCTGACGTGTTCTTTAACTGTAATGATCTGTACTGTAATTTATTTTATATGTTTATTGTCCTGAAGAAGGTTGAGTTCAACCGAAACCGGTCGACAAATATAAATAAAAGTAAAGTGATTTTTAAACAAAGTACTTGTTTCATTCTATATAATGTCAAGCCACAAAGTGTTTGCTTTCTACGATAATTTAATTTTAATTAGTTTCTTGTGAGTTTATTTATTGTTTTGTTATACGTGGTAGAATTATATTGTATTAAAATTGAAATTAAAACACTTTTTAACTTATTTCCACTTATTTATTTCACCATTACCGGTTTCATCCTATTATGGACATCTTCAGGCTGGTAATTCACATTCGTTTGTTACAGAATTTATTCAAATATACATTTATTTATACATTGTGTACCTACCTACCTAATTTTGTAAAAAATCTGTAACAAAAGAATGTCAATTACCAGCCTGAAGATGTCCATAATTGGATGAAACCGGTACTGGTGAAATAAATAAGTGGAAATAAGTTAAAAAGTGTTTTAATTTAATAATAATTAGTTTCTTGGAGCAATTACTTGAAACAGGGAGGAGATCTGTTTTGTGTGAAATTGAAACGTCCAGAGGTCCTATTTCCTATCAGTTCGACAATACCGTGTCGTCGACATTTCCATTAATCGACTTACAAAGTAATTAATATTTCCAGGACACGACAGATAAGCCGGCAATAATGCGGCCTACACACGACACTGCATTTAGTGACTGCGGCAGTGACTGCAGACAGGGTGGAGTTTAACAAACGAGACAGCGCCAGTTTGCTCAACTACACGCTCTCTGCAGTCTCTGCCGCAGTCACTACATGCAGTGTCGTGTGGAGAGCCCATAAAAAGTTAGATGAGTCATTCATTGAGCCAGGTCATTTCCGATTAGTCTATTGGAATAAAGCCCAATTAAGGTTAAAGTAGCTATTTAATGTTTAAATGCGAAACTAATAATATATGTTTTGATGAATTATAGTGCAGATAATATATATACCCATCTGTCCAGATGGCAAAAATCGGAGGTAGCTAATTAACGAACGTTTGAAGGAAGAAATTGCGATCTGGCAAGTTTTAATAAACCCACCTTTAAAATATTATGTCTTCTAAACTATTGTTCATATTCATAGATTAAAAATCGAAGAAAAGAAATTATTAATTCGTGCTTTTTGTTTATCGACTGCACAGATAATGTTGAAGATTTTTTTTTGTCATAGTATATATATTATTATTTATTTATTTTTTAACCAATACATATAATATATAATTAACCAATATATATAATATATAATATTATCTGTATATTATTTGCACTACATTTTATTCTGAGGAATCTCTGAAGCCTTTAAATATGGTTTCAAAGAAACGAATCTACAATTTTTAACTATCAATATTTGAAGTTCAAATACTTCAAAAATTCTAATTAGAAGGGAAGTTTGGATACCGCCACCCGGGGAACCATTTATTAGATAGCTAACACCTCTGCCATACGTCACCCATATTTGGTGACTTAGCAGAGGTGTCCGGGTTCATGGGGTGAGGTTTGTCGTCCAGAGCTTGGCGGCGGACGCGTCTGTCCACCAACTGCATGGCAGTAAATAGACAGATAAAATTGAGAAATTTTCGTCATAAATAAGTGTTTGGATATCTATTATTTCAAAGATTTTATTTTAACTAAAATTAAAATTTTGAATCATGCGTTTAGTAGATAAAGTATTGATATACAATAATATATGATTAATGTCCACTTTTAATATTGTGATATTTTTTGTCTTTTTTATCGTTGTATTTTATTTTATCCTTATATTTGTCTGTATTTTATTTACTCCTGGGCACTTGGCACCAGTCGTAAATTTTTCGTTTTCTCTTGGCTCTGATCGATATTTAAATTCTTAAGGCTTTGCATATGTGTGGTAGGGATGGAAAATTCCTCCCCTACGTCACACAAGCCTTTATGAAAATTGGACCCTTATTTCCTCTGATAACTACAGAAAGCTACTTAAAGCTCCCTTGTACTACATACCTTTAGAGATATTTGTACTTAACTAATAAATACGTTATTTACGACTTTGAACGTAAATATTTTCGTATTTAGGTTGTAATTAAACTCCATCAAACGTTGTGTAATTTTTTGATTTATGATATAGGACTTTAATTACTTTCATTTTTGTGGTAACCCTCTTGATTCTAAACAGAGTGTTGAATTTCAAACTGTATTGGTCTCTCTCTTGCAAATCTAACCTTAAGTAATTTCTCTAAATGAGCTAACTTCCCTTTGACGTTTATTATGATTCCCTACACCCTAATGAATTCATGAATAAACAATACTAATCGAAACTACACATGACTAATTGAACAGATAATTAAATATAACTCAAAGGGTTAAATGTCAGTAAATTTGATTATGATTGTATCTTGTATCTGCTGGGCGCCCCTCCATTTTGATTCAGCTGCTATAAGGTACATATAAAGATGGATTTAGTAGGTTAATGTAATTAGTTAATTGCATATTTGACGAACTCAGAATAACCCTTTCTGGCAAAATTTGGCTCCTGCCTCCATCAAGTAAGCAAGGTGATCAGGTGTCATCCCAAAATTCGCACAATCTTTTGGCACGGTTCGATTGATTGATACCTAAGTTATCGCGTCCCAACCGAACCTTCCTTCGCCATCATGCGCTGCCTTCAGGACTTCCCCCGAGCCCAGATACCTCCAAATTCCTACTCCTCCAAAGTTTACTATTTACTTAGGGCGAACCGGTTTCGTCCTATATGCAATCATATACTCACGGGTTTGTGTGGAGTTACGGGTCGTGAATCCTCCCTCCACGTTCAAGAAATGAGACGAGAGTGACCCGACAGGCCTAAAGCACTAATTGTAAGTGAGTTCGTTTCATTCAATGAACAGTACATAAAAAGATATATATGTAAACATACGTTTTGGGAAGGTTTATAACTTGCAATACGAAACTACCTGCATCGCATTCCAAGCTCGGATCTCGCCCATCAAATTCTGCGAAATTCTCAGATTGATACCGAATACATACGTAAGAATAGTGGGAGATATAAATAGATACTAATATATTAAGATCTTATCTGGCGATGTGTTCTGGAGATTCGCCAAAACTCCAAGCTTTTGTTTGGTTTTGTTGACGGTTTTGTTTGAGAGATCCGTCATCTCTATGGTTTGGGTAATGTTATAGAAGCGACCACTGCCTTCTATTGGTTGAACTGTATTTTTTTTTCTTTCCCTCCCCTCCAATGTTCAACTTTTGATAAATTCTTACTATCCCGTGATTCTCAATTGATTCATGTAAATCCTCATTACCCCTTATTAAGCTATCCCATGATTTATCAACTGCTTCATGTAAATTTTCAATACGCCTTTTTAAGCTATCCCGTGATTTATCAACTGCTTCATGTAAATCTTCAATACACCTTATTAAGCTATCCCGTGATTTATCAACTGCTTCATGTAAATCTTCAATACACCTTATTAAGCTATCCCGTGATTTTCAACTGCTTCATATAAATCGTCAATACACCTTATTAAGCTATCCCGTGATTTTCAACTGCCTCATATAAATCGTCAATACACCTTATTACGCTATCCCGTGATTTACCAACTGTTTCATGTAAACCTTCAATACATCTTTTTTGATTTGCTATAATAAATCTGTTTATTTTCAATTGTTTAGTTTGATAGATATCTCTTTACGTTCAAATTAAAGATAGTGTTTAATTTTTTTTTTTTTGTTTCTAATAATTGCGCAATATAATAATTTTATCCGGTTCCTAGAAGTTAATACCTAAGTACGATATCCACTAATCAAGGTCATTTTTTCCTCCTTTTCACCGTAGTCGAACTAGTGCCCCAGTGACCGACTTATTTTGTAAACAATTTGAGTTATGTTGTAAACATTCCCGACGGCCTCGTGACCTAGATTCAAAGCGTATGAGATGTTTACTTTAGACATTCCCGATGACGTGTGAGATGACCCTAATTTTTTTCTTTGTTTGATAATGATGTACTTAGCGCAATTGTCTAGTCTGATCCCCGATTACGAATACATATTTATTCATTTTTATATACTTTGTCTCAATAAATAATTTATAATATTGATATGTATAATTATATTATGATTGAAATAATTTCTAATATCATAACTTATTTCAAATGTTCTGGATTTTCTGAAATTTATATTAATACATATATAAAATTAAATATAACATATTGACTTGGAAATTTATCACACATTACTACTTTTAATAGCTATAGATGAATTCAGAGGTAGGAATCGATACCCTTTTTTCCTCTTTTTATATAAGTGTTTTTTCTTTTTGATTAAAATTTTTCTTGGGAACAATAAAATTATATATATACATATATATATAAAATATACTTATAATATTTATAATATTTTAATATAGTTACATACCACATTTTAAGCGAGTAATATTTTGGTCAATTAATTAATTCAAATACCAATGTATGCTGCATTCCGCTTTCTCCTTGGAATCTGTAAACTTTTATGTAATTGGAAAACTTACCCCTACCAGGTTTTTCCGACCGGGAAATACACAGTAAAACCTTGCTGCAATTTTCCCAAATTAATTTTTATTTTCCTAATTTTAAATAAATTTTTTTTTACTTCAAAAATTTTTTTTTTTTTCATTTAATCTGATTAATTAAAATGATGTATAAACTCTATCGTTCTAAACTGTATTTTATTTCAAAACTCGTTGGTTAAATAACACTTTAAATGATAGTTACTTCACGATTAATTTAGAGATGGTAAATTGTTGTTAAATTAAATTTTTATCCCTCCGAACTTTTATGTATTAATAAACTATTATTTTGTTTTATTATTATTATTTAAGATAATTAATTTAAATATTTATTATTTGTTAGAACACTTTCCATTTAGATTGAACACACGTATTTAATTATAACTTCTTCACGCTTAATTATCACATCACTTCAGTTATTTATTGCACTAATATTAAACGCGAAATTTCTAAGTTTAACAATACGATATTTAGTGATTATAAAATCCGAATTTTACACTAAAACAAATTGTATTTATCACGAGCACTTTTATTTTTCACAAGTAATTAATGCGTTGACTTTATTTTTATTTTCACTGACTCTAACTGCAAAGTAATTTTTTTTGTAGATCACTGGCTAGAATGTGAAAATTTTCCTAAGTCTTACAATAATTATCACTTAGAATTTTTCAACTTTTAAATTACCAACCGTTTCGTCACGTCTCGCGAACTTTTAACCCTTTCGACCACGACCGTAGACTGTCCCCAACTGGCATTTGTCTCGTCTTTTATACCCCTCTCAGTCCAAAAGAGCGTATCTGAATCTCCTGTAATAAACCAATCTAATTACTATCAACTCGTAATTTCTTGAAACCTCCCCATTATTGTCGAATGCGGTCCCTTAATCCCTTCCGCGTTTGATACTTTAACTTCTGTCTCGTACTTCCATACTTACAAGATCCGGATTTAGTAAGATCCATATTTAATTGCCCAACTTCCTTTGTCCTGGTGTTCATACAAAATTAGCTTGAATTTAATAATTTTAAAGTTCTATTTTCGTCTATTTCGTAACATGTCCATGCGTACGGCATCTACCATATGTTCCAAATCTGTCCCCAAATTCGCCTATCAGAGATATCTTCATGTCGAAGTCTTTCTCGCAAATTGTTCATTTTTATTTTATTATTTTTCCTCGAGTTTTTCTGTATTCTATATGAACCTTTCCATTTAAAACCGAATTTTCTCTATTTACGTCGTATATTTGAATTTTCCATTTTTTTCTCGAATTTTCTTTTATTCACGACACTCTTTCCATGAATTTCCTTATTTATTCTTACGCTATTGTTCATATCTCTATAGATTTTTATATTTCAAGCCGTATTTATTTTATTCACTGTTAATCTAAGATTTCCTCTGTTTTTCTCTGTCGTATCTTCTTTCCCCTCGCTTCCCTGTACTCCCCTGATATAACCATATTGTTTTTTGATGTTTGCTGCCTCTTGGAAAATTTCATTTTCTATTTGTTATTAATAAATATATCATTTTTAACATTTTTATAGGAGATACCCCCTCTTCGGCCCTTAAATTCCTGTCATTTTATTGCTTCATAGAGATCGTCCCCCAAATTCCGTCTCATTCTTACTCAAAATCCCATAAACCATATGCTTTGACAGTTGTATACGTTAATTTCTGTACCCACCTGGCAATAAATCCTTTTTTATTTCAGTGTCGTTAACTTTTACGAGAATTCTATAATGTAAATATTTCATAAGACCCATGATAATTTTTATAGCTCTTTTAACGACTAATTGCCCTTATCTAAACAATTTTCATGTTCGAATATTCCTTGTTTATCACAACAAAATACATCTGAGATCGACAACCATTGTAATGTCTCCTTTTTCCCTACAATCGCGTACTATGTTACACTATAATCTCCATTTTAATTACGTAAAATGACTCCTTTTCCTGAGTTTTTCTATCGCAATGTTTTCAGCATTTTCCACTCCCCTCTGTACTGTACTCTATTTTCCTCTCTAGCACTTGTTACTGCACTAAACCTCTGAGATGTACCCTCGCACTCTCTTTAAAACTCTCATTTTTTTTTGACGTTTTCTCCCTAAATCTTTCATCGTAATATCCTTGCTCCGTCTAGAATTGATAACAATAATTTTCCATTGTTTTTTCAACATTTCCATTCCCTTTAGCACGTTTTCCCTCGAATCGATCATCTCCGGTCGTCACAAACAATCGTATTATAGATGGAAATCTCCCGCAGACGTGCCTCTCGATTCCTGCGTTTTCTACTCAATATATTATTGCTAAAATTTTTCCATCGTTATCCAAGTGTTTTTTTTCGCACCTAATATGCTTTAATGCATTCGAGAACTAAGGTTAACGATCTCTGAAATTTACTTGTTATTCATAACATTTCTCGGGTTCATCGTACTTTTGTCCCTGAATCGAATATTCTTTCCCATGGAGTTTATTCACCTCTCGGTCCGATGAAAACGAAAGGATAATTAATTACATTCTTAATTGCCGAGTCCAAAGGTCGTTCCTTTGTTCTAAAAATGGGCTCGGCCCTCTTCTTGTTGATAGGCTGACTTGGTTTCTAATCGCTTTTGCTGCAATCCAATTGGCTGTCAAGATATCACGGCCTAAAGTATATTGGGGAGTCCCTGCCTCTGATTATTTGTTGATACCATCTGTGATTTTTTAATCAATACTCGTCTCACTTTGTCTAATTATAGATCCCTACCGTAAATATGAATTCACTTTACTCTAATCCGATAGATGTCGTAGATGTGTCCGTTTTATAAGTAATTGATATTTTCTTTTTAAATTAAAGTGGGAAGCTACGATATTTTCTAATTTTCACTGTTGATCAATGCAATTCATCACAATATATGATTACATGGTACGAAATATGTCTTGCAAAATGAGATTTTTCGTTAAAAAATTTAACAAATCTGCCAACGACTTATGGTTTAACCTTATTATACTAAAAATAAACATTTTTTTCTCAAAATTTAAAATATACGTTTTCTAGATAAAAGAATAATCTTTCGATTTCAATTTATAATTTTTTGTCGAAAAGAGTCAATACGTCTAAAATTTGATTTAAAAATTACATATTTCCGGTTTTCTCTGGTTATAACCTCTTAAGGCAAGAGAAGTTTTGAGTCCCAGATGGGACCGTTACCTTTTTATTTTTTATTTATCTGAATATTGTTCTGTTTCATGTTTCGTTTAGATTTATTAGTATTGTCTTCTTCTTCCATGAAGTAATTTACAATTATTTCCGAAATGCATTTCGTACATTGGAAGGAAAATATTTAATACAACTGCAGTCTCAAAAATATTAAGTATAAAAAAACGAGAACATTGTGTCCCATTTAAATAAAAATCAGATATGTTTATCTGAGACACTATCTAGGAGAATATTGTAGTCATTCAAAAATATAGCATTGGGAAATATGTATTGGGAAATTAATATTGTTAATTCTTAATTTTAAAATGACTCATTAAATCTTTCTTCCTCTTGGTAGAAAAATTATGTTACCATCAAAGCAATGAATAAAGAAAAATTTAAAAAAACTCACTAAATATTATTACTTGTAAAATCATGACAAAATTGGCACCGTTAATGGCCTATCTCTTATAATTTAAAACACAAAAAATATACCAGCGCATAACCGTTGTATTAGAAGTATCAAAAATGTAAAATATAAAAAAAAAACGAAATGTTGAAAACTTACTTCGAACGTTGTAGTGCAAGCATTACGAACTTTTCATCGAAAAACACGTATCGGCGAGTTTGCCAGTTTCGTTACACCCCCATTCTAAAACAGTATTGAAATTTTTAATTTACAAATTATTGTCACGTATTAATATTAGATAAATATTAATATAACAACACAGGTAATAGGAGAGTACCGCAATCAATTACCTGGGTTTATATCAGAAGACAATTATCCTGCAGCCGCCATTAGCAAAAATGTTGGGAAATTTGTTTATTCATAACAATCGTAACTATAGCCCATAAACACCATTCTGACAATATTTTTATTTTTATTTATTTATTTTATTTTTTTTTATTTTTTATTATTAAATAAATGTTCACATGATGGGTACATTGTTGGTATTTTTTGACTACCACACTAGGCTATTGCCCGTGTTGTGGTAGTCATACATGACATATTATTTTATATAAACAGATAAAAAAAATATGAGAAGAGGAAAGAAAAAATAACATATGTAGGGATAAATAAAACTAAAAACAGATAAAAATAAAGATATAACAATTAAAAGTAAGTTAAAAAATAAAGAATAAAAAGATAATTTTAAGAAGATTGAAATAAACTCTGGTAAGTATTATTATTCTTGAGATAAAAATAGAAATAAAAATAGAAATAAAAATTGGTAAGTATTCTTCTGCACGAGAGTACATGTTTGTATTCGCTTTTGATATTCTTTCTCTGAAAGAAGTTGGAAAGAGTGTTAGAGAAAGTAAATTTTTTTGTTTGTAATTTTTTTTTAATGTAATGTTAAGTTAAATTAATTAATTAATATATTTGTTTTTATTGTAATATTAAGCTCTCATGTGTTGTTTGAAGAGATCTCTTCCCTTTTCAAATAATATGACTACAAAATACATAAATAATGTTAAAACATGACTTCATGATAGATTTCAGGGAACACCGAAACCAACGCATTAAGGATGACTCTCAAACAAAGGGTGGTAGAAGATAAAACCCTTAAATTTAGACAACTCAATTTGCAATCTGGTTAATAACAAATAACACAATTCCTTAACGATAATTGCTTCTGTCAAGGACTAACCTATGGGAAAATAACTCAATTTTATTGAAATCATTAAAATCAAATGAGTTATACATTACCATGTAAATTCTTGGCAATCCGTCGGGTTAGGAAATGAAATTTTAATGTTGTTTTGAATAATTTGGGAGGCGGGTACGGTTACCTCTATCCCGGGATCCATTAATTGGATGGCCAATACCTCTGCCATAGGTCACCCTAAGTGGTTCGCTACATTTGGCGATTTAGCAGGGGTGTTCATCGGGTGATGGGTGTTCAGATCTTGGCGGCGGATCACCAGCTCACCAGCTGCGTTGCGGGCCAGATAGGGAGAGGTGCCCGGGTTCACGGGGTGAAGGGCTGAATCTGGAGAGACCGGTTAATGGAGACCTAACCTAGACCTTTCCTGCCGAACTCTCTTTACCCATCAGTTTGCGCCGCAGTGGGAGGAATGGATTCATACGTCCGGACACATTGACCTCCTGGACACATTGACCTCCAGATTCCTTCCCACCCTTATAATTTTTATCCTTTCCTTTCTTCCTAAATAGGCTTCCCACACAGCATCCCCAAAGGTGACATAGGCCCTGTATGGTTCTAATGTAAAAAAAATACACCATACGAGTGCCTTCCATATAGCCTTGAATGAAAATCGATGTTGCAATGACATAGCATGTTTTGACCACTTCCAAATTGTCTTCCGTCTTGCACAAAACCCCGAAAACTAGGTTACATTTTATTTGTACTATTATCGGAGATCGCGCTGTGAATGAAAGCGTTGTTTTGTGACCATGACGTTTTATCCAGTGTTGGGGGCTTTAGAGACAAAAACTTATAGGCTTTTGAGTCTCAGGGAACTGTGAAAAAAATATGAACATATTGTGGGCTTACTGCGGAAAAGCACTAAGTCAAAAATACCAGTTTCGAGATAATTGAATTTGAATGTTTGAGCAACGTTAACTTTTAAAAAAAATATCGAAGTCATTATAGGGACGGATATAGTATAATAGATTGTTTTATTGTCTACTTATGCCTATACTTATTATTTAAAAATAACAGAAAAATACATATGTAAAAAATAGAAGAATACTGCATGACTTAATGCTTTTTCGCTGATACAATATTGCAAGCACCGAAGTAAGAATAGTTCGGTGGTGTAACATTTTTATTTTAATAATACATATTTTTATACAAAATAGTTGTCCGATACATTAATATAATCATCATGACTTCTTGTCGTCTACCCCTGCGTATATTACGGACTTCAATTATGAGAAAAGAATATTATGAACTTAATATTAATATTTTTGCCGCTCTTGACATCATTTTTGTCAATAATAATTCAATTTAGTCAGCGATAAACTTACCTATGTACAGAATACGATCGAAATAGATAGAAAAATTTTCAAATAAAAGTACGCCGGGTAGAATGAAATATAAATTTATTAATTAGTACAGAAAAATAAGAATAAAAATACGGTAAGACATAAATTCAACACAAAAAATAACAAAATCAGTTGTTAACAATCGTATATCCCTTCGTCGTCTGAAAACCTCACTCTCTTCGATGGGTGTCGTAGTGGTGCTCTGTCTCTGGGTCTTCTGGGACACTTGAGAGCAGTTTTGAGTCCAAATGAAGCAGAGGGAGCTGGTACAGCCCTGGAGAAAGACCGCGATAGTCTTGCGGCTGGTATCAGGTCAACGGGATCCGCAATGCTGATGCGCAGAAACGGCTGGCACAGATCCGAGACGTCAGAACTCTTGGTGGTGCGAAGATGCCAGCGTAGCCTGGTCCTCAGGACTACGTCGGCTTTGATGACCTTCATCCAAGAAGAATGAACCTCTGAAGCAGCAGACAGGGAGCTGTGGTCCAATTGACGAAAGATCTTAGAAACCAGCTCGGATGGCAGTTTAGCCATAAGGTCCAAGCCGGTAGTCGAGCAGGTAGTATCCATAGGGCAAAACAGATAGTTCAAAGCTTCCATGGTAATAATAATTAGTTGCTTGGCGTAATTACTTGAAATAACGAGGAGATCTGTTTAGTTTAAAATTGAAACGTTCAGAGGACCTATTTCCAACCAGTTCGGCAATACCGTGTCGCCGACATTGCCATTAATCGACTTACAAAGTAATTAATATTTCCAGGACACGACAGGTAAGCCGGCAATAAAAGGTTAGATGAGTCATTCGTTGAGCCAGGTCATTTCCAATTCGTCTATTGTAATATAACCCAATTAAGGTTTAATGTTTAAATGCGAAACTAATAATATGTTTTGATGAATTGTTTTTATTTATTTTTATTTTAAATACATAAACGGCTATACTGCCTTTTATAAATAAACATATAATAGAGTACAAAAGTAAGAAAAATAATATCATTACATAATAGTTGTTTTAAACTTAAAGATAACATACAATTATTTTGTGTATCACAACAAAAAATATCAAAAAAGAACAATGAGAAATAACATCATTTCATTTCAACATGTCCATATTGCGTATATAAAGTTACATATGGAAAAATAATTTTTGAGTGCATGTTTATATTGCGCTAATTTTAAGAAATAAATGTCGCCGATGTTAGCATATTCATTTCCCAAAATGTGTAATCGACCGATTGGTGAGTAATAATGTGATAATGTATGTATGATATTATAGTAGAACGGTAGAGTCAGTCTATTGTTAGCGCGACCAGGGTATCTAGCATGGTCGATCGATATAGGTTTTATCGAAAATGTCGGTAACTCTCCATCGCTCCCGAGCACGACTGCAGACCGCTAACGAACAAAAAATAGTTCACAATGACTAGGGGCTCCTAATATATTTGACGTAAGCTGTTGTTTATTCGTTAGCGGCCTGCGGTCGTGCTCGGGACCGATCGCAAGGTACCGACATTTTCGATTAAACCTATATCGATCGACCATGCTAGGGGGCCAGGGCAATGAAATCGTATTAGTTCTATTAAATCAGGGGTATCCAGGACAGAGTGAATTATTTTATATAATATTAATAGATCACAGATTTTTCTGCGATCTGATAAATTTACTGATAAACTGTAGTGCAGATCGACGTACTTATCTGTCCAGGTGGCAAAAATCGGAGGTAGCTAATTAACGAACGTTGGAATTAAGAAATTGCCATCTGGTAAGTTTTAATAACCGACTTCAAAATATTATATCTTACCTAAACTGTGCATATGAAGTATTAACAATATTATTTCAAAAACTTAAACGAACTTATTTATTTCATAAATTAAACAAAGTTACTTTGTTTGAACCACTTGTAATGGATAACCACAAAGTTACAGCTACATTCAAAAGTATATTATTTATTTCATGTTATTTTGATTTCATGCCAACTCAGAATCATGTCAACTCAACACCTCTTTGAAAAGTCATTAAAAGCTATGAATAAAATTATTTTAAAATAGCCCTTAACCCTAATCCAACATAACATATTTGATAGTGGTACAACGAATACTACTTTTACGATTACGAATATCAAACCTACTATCCGGCGAATACGAATACGAATAACTTGGCAGAGTAATAAAATACTCATTTATTTAACCTTGTTCTGTTTGTTTTGTATAGGTACCTATAGATTCGCTGGTGATAGGCGATTTCTTTTTTCAGTTTGGATGTTGCCAGTCGTTGAAAAAAGCCTCTCCGAGGCGACTGTACATGGCTTGTATGAAAAATATTTTTGCGCGATTTTTTTCAGTCGTGGGAAATTTATATCGTTTATCGAAATGTTTCCATATATCACTTTGATCACGTTTACGAGAGGACATCTTATTTAAATTTAGTTCCTTTTACTTCGCAGCTAACTCACATGTAACAATATAGGTACTTGCACTTGACCTGTGCCATCGACTGTCAAATACTGAAACTACTAAGAGAAAGAACGCGTATTAAATGAAAAATTCGAGGTTCATAGTACAGTGCCACAAAATCCATAGACATTTTGACATTTCTGTGACAATTTATTAATTCAAAAGTTTTTTTTATAGTATTCGTATTCGTAAATATATATTCGCCGAATACGAATATTCGGTAAATGTTTACTATTCGGCGAATACGAATATTCGTATTCGTATTCGTTGTATCACTAATACTTAACCAATTTTTAATAATTTATTTTAATGACTTTTCTGAAGAAGTTTTAAGTTGATTCTGAGTCGTCGCGCGTCGGGTCACCGTTAATTTGTATACCGACTAACCGACTGCACAGCTAAAGTTGTAGATCTTTAAATTATTTGCACTAAATATTTGATTCTAGGAAGCCCAAGAATTTAGTTCCCATAGAAATTTTTTCACATTTTTTTTAAATTTAAATATTTGGTAGTCTTTGAAGCTCAAATTATTTTATTTATTGCTATTTGGTAGAATAAAATACTATTTAATTCTTGCATGTAACATGGTTTTAAAATCAAGTAAATATATTGATATTGGCAGATTGCCTGTTTTCGGTTCCATGCCAACTCAGAATGAAACCAACTCAGAACTACCTCAGAAAGGTCATTAAAATCTATGAAAAATAATTTTAAAATAACCGGTAACTTAAAAATTTTAGATATTTTTTTATCATCACTCTTAATGACCTTTCTGGGGTGGTTCTGAGTTGGTTTCATTCTGAGTTGGCCGGTCACCCTTGTTTTCATATTATTTATTTCTGTTTCCTGTATTTTGTTAACCTTGTTGCAATTTCATTATTATTTCTCATTGCAATTTCCCAAAAAACATGTAAGTTTTTTCTACATAATAGTACTCGGGGGGTGCAACTCTGAAACAAGGAATGTTCAGGATAGAACTAAAAAAGTTGAAAAACTATATAATTTACAGTTATCTGAAAAAAAAAATTTATTATCTATCAAAATTATTGTGGATTTTACGACAGATTTTTCTTCCATCGTAGTGGTTGTTTAAAAAAATTTCAAATTGTTTTTTATTTTTATTTTATTAATTCATCAAATATTTTATGTTCATTTTCACGTTCTGCGTAACTTATATTCAATTTCTGTTATAATATCCTTAAAGGCCAGTTGCTTCATAAAACTTAAATAATCGCAGAACAGAAAATAACTTAAAATATTTGATGAATCTGTCAAATGTTTTGAAACAATTTCCTTGGTCTGGAGTTGATTCTGTGGGTATGCTTCTCGTTTGTAATAATATGTAAATGAACGTCAGAGCGTTTATACTCAATTTAACGTACATAATATAATATTTATTTAAAACAAAAAAATTTAAAAACAAATTTTTGGCGTTTTCCAAAAGAATAATCTGAGCCGTGTTTTTGTTTACGTTAAGATTTTATTTATATATTTCTTCTTCACAATTTAAATACATTTTCAGCGTGTGATTATTAACCCCACTAGGATTCGCCTATATCAGGGTTAATAATTACTGATTGATTGATTAATTATATGTTATGTCTTTAATTACGATATCCTGAGATGGAGGATTAAGATAAACGAAGTTACCTTTCAATTTTAATTGGAATAATTTTTATGTAACTTTTGAAGGATAGATAGACCTATCAATGTAATAACTGCATCAAACACAGCATTTACCCCAATAATTTTAAACTCGCTCACATTATTCCAATACATAAATCCGGATCCCAATGTAAAACAGACAACTACAGACCAATAACTTTAACTTCACAATTATCCAAGATCTTCGAAAAGTGTTTAAAACGACAAATTATGAACTTTTTAGAATCCAAGGCAATCCTCTCAGCTAATCAATATGGTTTTAGAACTAACCTGTGCACCGACGACGCTGTATTTAGTTTAACCAAAAACATATATTCTAATCTAGACTCTAACACTAAATCTCTAACCATCTTCTTGGACCTTAAGAAAGCGTTCGACACAGTCAACCATAGAATTCTATTAAAGAAAATCTTTAACATTGGAATTAAAAACAAAAGTCTCATGTTATTAAAAAGCTATATATTAAATCGCCAACAACGCACAAAAATAGGACCAAGCTTAAGCACTTACGGTCTAGCAAAACATGGTATTCCTCAAGGAACTGTCTTAGGACCACTTCTCTTTCTAATCTACATCAATGACCTTTGCAATATTGTAATACCAGGTAAAATTCTCTCTTTTGCCGATGACACTGCAATCACAGTACAAGGTAAAACTTGGGAAGAAACAATCAGTAAAGCCAACAAATGCATTGCAATAGTCAAAGATTGGCTAGATAGAAATCTTCTTAGCCTAAATTATGATAAAACTATTTTTATTCCCTTTTATAATTCCCAAAAGTCATCCCCTAAAAATAATCTTAACTTGAAGTTCCATAATGTTAATTGTAACTTTGCGACATGCACAAACTGCGAAGATGTAAAATTAGGAAAATATATCAAGTACTTAGGTGTAACTATAGACAGCCAACTCAAATGGACTTACCATGTAGAAAAAACTGTAAATAAACTGAGATACTTAAATTACATATTCAAACGTATGAGCAATATCGTCAATACAAGAACCATGAAACTTGTTTATGATGCATTGGTGCTTTTGTCCATTTCCTATGGAATAATCGCCTGGGGAGGAACATACAATAACCATATAAAACCATTGGAAATTGCTCAGAAGTCCATCATTAAGATAATGTACCAGAAGTCCAAGATGTATCCTACCAATCAGTTATTTCAAGAAACTGAAATACTAGAACTAAGGCGGATCTACTGTATCCAATGTCTAAAATATATTTTTACACGTCCAAACAATTTCAGTAAAAACACATATCGTTCTAGCCAGAGACATAACACGTGCGTGTACACAGTGCCTCACTGCAAAACCAGACTGGCCCAAATACACATTACCTACATTGCCCCAAAACTATTCAATTCCATACCCCACTCCATCAGCAAGGATCAAAATCTGAACGTACTTAAAAAAAATGTTAAAATCTGGGTAAAAAATAATTTGGAACTGAATAAGTTTTTTCTGTAATTCAATCAGCTTCTAAAATGTGGAGTCTTTCTGAATATTTAGAATAAAAACAGGAAATATATATGTGTATATATATTTATACTCGTATGTACATGTGTATTTAAGTATGGGTGTAAATGTGTGTTTATCTTAGATATATTTTTAAATTTTTATACTCCTATGAAGTCAATCATGTTGATCACTGTAGAAATTATGCATATATATATATTTTAATTTGTGAGTTTATCTTACATATATTTTTTAATTTTTAAACTCCTACGAAGTCATTCATGTTGATCACTGTAGACTCTATGCTTATATATATTTTTTTTATTTTTTTATAATTTTATTTTAACTACCACTGTTATCCACATAATATAATACCCACACACAGGCTTCGCCTTTGTGGGATTTTTTTTTGTTACTTACTTTTTTGTTATTATGTATTTACCCATATGTAAATGTACCAAAAAAAACTTTGCTAATAAAAAAAAAAAAAAAAAAAAAAAAAAAAAATATACAGGTTGTCCGGGGGTAAAGTGCATTAATTTCGGGAGGTGATTCTATATGATCGTAGGAGTAAAAAAAATTAACAACTTTTTCCGAAATTCCAACATTTTTTTTTCCCATACTAAAAGACGTACCTACTAAAAATGCTTAGTGTGAGGTACGACTTTCTTGTTGAGCGCCCGCCGTGCACGATTGGGGCAACATTGCATGGTTGTAACTGGCCCATATCGTAACAGCGGAAAATAATAAAGCTGGCGGCACCTGTCTATTTTTATCCTTTTACCACAAGACGACCCCTTAAAGTTGAAATTTCGAGAAAATTATTTATATAAAATTATAAAATTATTTATAAAATTAAATATATTTATCTTTTTTACTTATAATTTCATGTAGAATCACCTCCCGAAGTTAATGCACTTTACCCCCGGACACCCTGTATAATTGAAGAGAAACACACA
The DNA here is from genome assembly GCA_929108145.2 of Limnephilus rhombicus. NCBI lineage: Eukaryota > Metazoa > Arthropoda > Insecta > Trichoptera > Limnephilidae > Limnephilus > Limnephilus rhombicus. The sequence goes on along the minus strand of OV815284.1, from coordinate 36,641,617 downwards.
CAAAACAATCAGAACGATACATAAAACACAACCAGAAACATAAAAACAATAAGATAACGGTCGCAACTGCGACTCGAACCCAGGATCCCTTGTTTTACTGGGACCCAGCACCTTTTCCAAATCGGCCATTGGGATCTAATTTTTTTCTGTCATTTTTGTCGATCTCATATTTAAAATTCAGAATTAAAAATATTATCCTCAAATAATTTTTCCTATAAGACAATCGATTCAGTATTCGCGTCCCGGTTGCGACCGTTGCGTTTTTTTCTGTACTGTTTCATGTTTCATTTAGATTTATTAGTATTATCTTATTTTTTTCACAGGAGGCCCGGAGGAAAATAATTCATCTTGGTGGGCATACATTAATTACGTGAGCAGTTTTTTTTCCAAACTAGACCCCTCCACCCCCCTTGGTGAGATAAATTTGGGCGACTTCTAATATCCTTTTCAAGTAACGTGAGATTTTGCGGGACCCCCCCCCCTCTCCTCTTTTGAGCTCACGTAATTAATGTATGCCCCCTTATGCCATCAAGGACACATGTCATCTTTAAGGATGTTGTGTGGGGGGATTTTTATGAAAGGAAGGAGAAAGGTATGAGGGGTGTCTAGCAATCTGGGGGTCAATGCGTCCAGGAGTGACGGATGTGTTTTTTTATTTATTTTTTTATTCCAGTTTAAAGAAAATTACCTTTTCACTCATTTAACTAGAAATAATTATACACATTAAGATAAATAAATATTTCAATACAGCGCTTTTCTATTTTATTATTTTGTTTATCAAGAATAAATACAAATAATTTTTTTTTAAATTTACCCAACTTCTTTTCGTTTTTAATGTCATTTGGGAGGCAATTATATAAGTTGTCCCCCTCGTAACCAATGGATTGTTTACCATAGTTCGTGTGGATGGTGTTTAAATGTATGTTATCGCGTTGTCGTGTAAAGTGTTTATGTACTTGGGACGTTTTAATGAATTCTGTGTTTGTGTGTACGAGATTATTTTGTATATAAGGAGACATGTATTGTATTCATATAGTTTTCTTAATGTTAATAGTTTTGTTTCCGTATATAATTTTTTTGTGGATGTTCCGGGCTTGTAATTAAATAGTTTTTTGATTACCTTGTTTTGTATTACCTGTAATTCATTTATGTGTGTTTCACATGCGTTTCCCCAGATTTCAATCAAATAATTTAAATGTGAGTGTACGAGACTATAATATAAACCTATTTTTAATTTATTTGGCAACAGATATGATAGCCGGCTAAATACGCTAATAAAGGGGATGATTTTATCTTTAATACCTTGTATGTGTTGTTTAAATGTCAAATGCTGGTCAATGCACAGCCCAAGATATTTTTCCTGGATCAGGATTTGCAGGTCGTTGTTTTCAATTTTTAAGGGTACATGAGGAGGAATTATTTTACGGGTTGAGCTTAAGATCATGTTTCCTGTTTTTAAAACATTCATTGTTAAAACATTTGATTGGAGCCAACTGTTGATTTTTTCTAGGTCTCTTTGTGCATTTTTTAGTAAGATGTCTAAATCTTTTCCCCAGTAGAAAATTGCAGTATCATCTGCATATAAAAAGATTTCACCATTTAAAATTAACTGCGAAATATCATTGATGTAAATTTGGAACAGTAGTGGATCTAGTATGGACCCCTGCGGAACTCCATAGTTTATTGGAACGTATTTGCTATTTTGATTGTTAATGCTAACGAACTGCTTTCTATTGCTAAGATATGATTTGAGTAGATTGAGAGCAGGACCAACTACACCAATTTTCTCGAGTTTCTTGAGAAGTATGTCATGACTAACTGTATCAAATGCTTTTTGAAGGTCAACTAATATAGATAAAATATAATTTCCACCATCAATGCCGCTTCTAAGTTTATTAATTAAGTCATTTATTGCTCCTAGGGTGTTAGATTTTTTCCTAAAGCCGTATTGTATTTTATATAAGATTTTTTTTTGCAGAAAATTGTTTAATCTTTCGTAAATTACACGTTCAAAAATTTTAGATAAAATTGGTAAGATTGAGATGGGTCTGTAGTTTGAGGTAAAATTTGTGTGAATCCATTCCTCACACTGCAATGCAAGCCGATGGTTCGAAGAGTCCGGCTGGAGATGTCTAGGTTAGTTCTCCGTCAACCAGTCTCTCCCGATCCAGCCCACCTCTTATTAAAATGCATTCGCCACAAATTCCTATATAAACCTCTCCCAATGAACTTGGGTACCCCTGCTAATTCACCAAACGTAGCGCACCCCTTGGGGTGGCAGTGACCTATGGCAGGGGTCTTGGTGATACAATAAATGGTTCCCGATACATAAATATTCCCTATTCACAAAAAATCATTTTTACTTAATAAATCTTTACGTAGTATAAAATGAAGTTGCTCTCGCTGTATGTGCGCTTAGATCTTTTAAACTACGCAACGGATTTTCATGCCATTTTCACCAATAGATAGAGTAATTCACGAGAAAGGTTTTTAGGTATATAATTTGTCAAGGTTTTGTATAAATTGGTTGAAATACATGATATACTCGTATCTGGCCAAGCGGCAGCGGGCAGCGGGCAGTATGCGGACAAAAGGGCGGTGTGGATTTGATTTAACAGATGGCGTTGGTTATAAAGGTTTCGTTAGCCACAGCAACGTGTGGCCGGGTCTGCTAGTATTAAATATATATAAATATATACAATAATACTTGTAATTGGATTACACCAAATTATCTGGGAAAATTAACCTAAAGCCGCCATTAGCTAAAACTTTGGTAAATTCGGTTACTCATAATTATTATGGTGCGCGAACACCCGAACGACAATTCTATTAAACCTTCATAAATAATACGAAACATGACTTCACAATAGATTTCAGGGAACACCAAAACTAACGCATTAAGGATGGCTATCGAACAAAGGGCGGTAAAAAATAAAACCCTAAGATTAAGACAATTCAATTAGCAATACGGTTAACACCAAATAACCCAATTTCTTAACGATAATTATAGCTTCTGACAAAAGCTGACCTACAGAAAATAACGAATTGCTGTCATTAAAATCAAATGAGTCACACTATGTAAATTCTTGGAAAGCCGTTGGGGTAGGAACTTATACATAAATATTTTTGAACATCTAAGTAAATCATGGCTTACAAATAAAACTATTACAGCATGTATAAACCACAAAAAACAGAGTGTGCAATTCACACGCGGTAGAAGTGAGGTCTTCAAAAAACTAAAGTAGATAAGAGTGAGGATACTATGAAGCACTTTTTGTAATAATGGTAAGGATGATTTTTTTCCATACTTTGTCGTCGAATTCCAGTGCACCTTTCCTATACATTTGGTCATCTTATTAATATTTGTCTTTTCTTCTTCAGTGTCGCTAGATTTTACTTTTTACTTTTGTGGTTTCTTTTCCCGTTCATTTTCTAGTGGTTTGAAGATTTTTTTTTTTGATTTCGCAGGTTTCGATCCTTGGTCTGGCCGCTAAGGTTTGTCAGGCGCTTTATACCACCAGACCAAAGGAGACTTTCGTGGGTCCGTGGATTTATCGTATTATGTTTCAACCGAGAACTTGTGAAATAAATAAATATTTTATTGCTATCTCATTCGTTCATAGGCTAAATCGGGGACATATAGACATTGGGGAAGAGTGTCTACGACGGCATGCTTATATAAAATATTTATTTTTAAAAATGTACAATGAATATGATGTTATTAGTAATAGAATACTTTTTTATGACCAAATAGCTATCATAAATATTAATAAAAAAATAAAGAATGTTGGTTTTCATTTAAAAAAAATATTAACACAAACTCAAGTATGTCATCTTACCCATTGATGAGATGGCATAGACTAAACCCAGGTTACAAATACTAACAAAATTTTAGAAGAGTTGAAACATACGTCACAAATAACATGTTTTGCTGTTCTTGAAAGGCCAATGCATTTAGCAACGCACCATTTCTTACGAATTTGGCATTGAAGCCACCATTATTTAGCTCGTGAAATATATGGAATAAATATATGGAGACATGTGGTGACATATCTGAAAAAAAAGTTGTTAAATTAATTTATGTTTAACTAATACCTTTTTATTCGATATTATGTTATTTCATAAATCCAAAACGGCGACGTTTCACATACAACAAAAAATTCTCAAAATATTTCTCATGAAAGATGAGTTTGCCAACCACCGCCTCAGGGTGTATGCCGTCTTAACAACATGTACCATAATGAACACGTTTGAACATTTTTTTAAAACTGCTGCGAAAAAACGCAAATCACTTAGGTACTCTAATAAAACCACAAACTATTCATAAGTATTTGGTACATTGACTAACCTTATTCCATGCAGGGCCTCGGCACCAGGTCGATTCAAAACTTCACACAATATTATTTCAAAACAGCGATTTTACAAAAATGACGCGTGGCACTTGGCAACACATTGCAGACTGACCAGCCGAGTGGCTCTATACCTTTTGTTGGATTGTTATCGAGATAACGGAGGTGATCTCCTTACAGAATTGTGTGATTTTTAGATATTTACTGTCACATATTTTAGTTTAGATCATTTTAAACACGAATTCCTGCAAGTATGCATGATCATTTATTATTTAAGCATTACCCCGCTTACTGGTTAATACGAAATGTTTATTATTCAAACAGTTAGATTTAGCTTTATTGTTACGAAAAGTGAGTATTTATGTCGGGGTCGACCAAAAAACATGCAAAATATATGCATTTAACATTTAAATTTTGTTAAAATTAATTCACTCACGCAGTGACGCCATTTTTCATTCATCGTTTTTATTTTAACATTTCATAGACATTCAATCAATGCTGCCAATCATAGAAAAATATTATTTCTATATAAAACAAAGTGAATTCATTATTGACAAGTTTGTACCTGTATTTATAACAGTGGAACATGGAAATGTATTAGAATAATTAAAGAATTAATTAATTAAATAATTTAATTAGAATAATTAAAGAAATGTATTAGAATAGTTACACAAACCCGCTAGACAAACCCTGCTTTGCGAAACAAACCATTCAAAACCTGGGATGTTTTTTAAAATTATAATAACACGCGAGTTTATTTTAGAGAATTTATTTTATAAGATTGGTACTTCCGACAAATGTCATATTTTATTGTCTTTTAGTTAAAAAAGGAATATTCCGTATTATCCGTGCATCAAACTTCGACAACACGAACGACCCGTATTATCCGTGAGGTGATTATTTATTTATTTACTAGCTGGTCCCGGCATGCGTTGCTACGCCATTTAATAAAGAAATTGTCCTTTCCCATTCGTCCCGTTCCCTTTCCGCCTCCCCTTCTTCTCCTGCGTCCTCTTCCCCTCTCGCGTTCCCACTCCGTCACCGCCACCTTCCCTCTCCCCACTCCACTCCCCTCCCCCTTCCCCCGTCCGGCGAACCTCCTCCCGAGTTCCCCTCCCCCCACACACGCCCCCTTCCCTTCCTGCGTTCCCCTTCCACCTTCCCTGCCTTCCCTCTTCCCTTTCCCGCTCCCCCGTCCCGCCAACCCTCCTCCCGCGTTCCATGTATTCAATCCCAGTACATTCAGTTTTTAAACAGCCCGCGTGCCACCTTTTTCATGTACATATATTAAATTTGGTACCTAATATAGGTACCTATTTAAAATATCTAAAATTCTTGATTCGATTCAAACTATTAGGGGAGTACCTATTTTAAATAAATTTATCAACTTAAAGATTTTCAAAAACAGAATCCTGATTTAACAATCATTGTTTTGCAAAATGTCATTCTCAAACACGCGAACTATCAAACTGTGCGGGTTTTCTGAAATTATCCAATTTTCTTAATTTTTATCACCGTAAGAACCATCCTCGTACTTCAAGGAATATTCTAAAAAAAGAATTAGCGAAATCGGTTCAGCTGCTCTCGAGATTTGCGCTTAGCAACACATTCAGCCATTCATTTTTACATATAAGATTGTACGTTGTACATAGAAAAAGCAAATAAATCCCACAAATCTGACAGGAGATCACGTCCGTTATATAGATATAGAATCGCTCGGCAGTTTGCAGCTCGCACCTAACCTAACGCTCCAAAGTCGGTAATTGGTGGAGCCATATTGTGGATAGTTTTGAAAATATGATCACTATGCCATCTCAGCCGCTATGCCGTCAGAGACACTCTTCCCCTATGTTTTTGTCTATTTTTAGTGTCGCTCGCTTGGAGGCGTCTACTCAAATCTACAGGAATTCCAAAAACTGAAAAAATCGAACTAATATCTATGAGAACCAAAGTGTTGACGAATATCTACAGCTCAAACTGTTGACTAATATCTATGAGAACCAAAGTGTTGACGAATATCTACAGCTCAAACTGCTGACTAATATCTATGAGAATCAAAGTGTTAACGAATATCTACAGCACTGGCAGAGGTTGGATTTGCAATTATGTATAGCATATTGGAATAACGTAATATATTTGTTATTAGTTTTTGGGATATTATGGCGTGTTGCGCTACCTCCTTCTTTAGCCAACTTTTAAAAATCTCTAATATCGGAATATTGGACACATTTAGCTGATTAGTCCAACCTACGCTCTGTAGATATTAGTTCAACCTACGCTCTCTAGATATTAGTCAACACTCTGAAGTTCGGAGATATTAGTTCAACATATGAGCTGTAGATATTCGTCCGACATACAGGCTGTAGATATTAGTATCTGGAGTCGCTCGCTTCCGTTTCATCGAATTTAAAATCACAGCGGTGCTAAAAAGTTTTCACTTCAACACTGCATGCTGAATTTCTTCAAAAAAACTTCCCCGGCAAAATCGGGGAACCGGCTAAAGGACGCGGACTTCGAACATCGTCTGCGGTTGGGCCGATAGCTATACGCATTCTCATTGGGACTGCCCGGTGGTCTATGGAATACTTTCTCTGGCTTTTTTTAATATGTTTTATTTTATTTCTGCTATTATAGTAATTACTTACATTATAACATAATCATATAACTGTTTTTTCCTCATTACTTATTTTATTCACAGAAGGTTTCTTCGACTGTTCATAGCCGTTATTTTTATTTTTCTTTTTCTTTTACTAACACTATTATCTCTTTTTGATGTTACCTATTTCAGAAGAATTATTCCACGGGCTGCTACTTCTATTTATCTTTTGTATAATGTTAATGTAAGTACTTGCATACTGCTTACTAACCCCGTATGCATGGACATTGGAGGGTCTAGAGTCGTTCAAATAAATGTAGCTTCGTTCAAAAAAAGTAGAGTCTTGACGTGTGCGGTGAAGGAGGAAACCATATGTTTCCTTATAACGCCGTTGGGAAAGTGGTGGGTCCCCTCCAATGCATGCTGAATTTAAAGTGTTGTTAAACGTTTCATTTTTTTCAGTGTGGTCTTTCGCCGGGGTGATTCTGAGAGTGTCTACTAATTTAACGACGAAATGACTCGTTATGATGCAGCAGGCATCAACTTTGAACTGTGTTACGCTTCCGAAATTAAATTATACGTAATTATGTTTAAAGAAATGTTGTTCACTTCACCCGCTCTTCAGTTCATGCGAACAACTCCGTCATAAGTTTTCCTGGCAGAAGTTTCCCCGGCTCAAACGCCCGGAGTCGAAGCAATAACTTTATATGGCTTTCGAATAGGGAAATGGGAACATCTGGATTACGGCAACTTAAATCCTAACTACGAAGACTTCCCAAGAATATTTCAAATTGCAATCGTTTCCAAATTATTATTTTGTTGACGTTGGATTGGGATGTACGTATGGATGGATGCTTAGTCGTCTGAACGTTTCATCTTGAAGAGTCTTTTTTTATAATCGAATGCCATTATGTTTAACGAAAAACTGATTATTTCATTGATTTCTTTTGAAGTGGAAACATCTTTAGCACCGTTGTGATTTGAAACCCGATAAAATAGAAGCCAGCGATACTAAAAGTAGATAAACAAATACATATGTCGCACCCGGGGAATAACGATGGCACAAGTCAAAAAATGACACTTTTGATTTGTGCCATCAGAAATGTTCCAGGATAACTTTTTACCCTCGAAAAAAACGGCATAACTCTTAAAACATATTATAGTGGCTTTAAAAGCGAAAATTTCATTTTTAAATTACAATAATTTACTCAAATTCAAGCGAAAATAGTAGCACAATGATCATTGCACCGCTATTATTATATTAAAACTAATAAATATTAATATACTGCTTTTCAACTTTAGTAAAATAATGTTTTTTTTTATTTTATTTTATTTTATTTTATTTGGAAAACCAACAGTTACATTATTTACTTAGGTGTATTAACATATGTATATGTTATTGAAGCAATAATAGGTTTTCACTGGTGTGTATTAATTAGAGAGATTAAAAAGTTATAAAAGTTATAATAGTTATAATAGCTTATTGGGATGGGATGGTGGGCGGGAGGGGAAGGGGACGGATCTAATCTGGGAGTGAATAAGTTATTTGTATAGGAGTATAATAGTTTGTATATGTTTAGAAGTTATTTATTGTTTATTTTTTTTAGAATTTGGTTAATAAACTGATTTAATACACTAAAACCAAATATTCAAACTGCTCTCCTGAAAAAAGAGGTTTTTTTGAGTTGTGCCATTGTTATTCCCCGGGTGTGATGTGTATGGGATAGCCCGACGTTTTGTAGGGAACCCACTTGCATAGCGGGTGTAAAATGTGTGACCTATAGTTTAAGTTTAGACTTACTGAATTCAATACTTTGTTTGTGTGAGAGCACTATGAAACCATAGATGATTTTACTTCAATGGCAAGCCAGAGATATATAGGATTTAGCCTGCGAAAAGGTGAGATTGCAATAAAATATTTATTTATCTCACTGGTACTCGGTTCCAATACAATACGATATATCCACGGTCCCTCACAAGTCTCCTTTGGTCTAGCGCCTGACAAACCTAGCGGCAAGACATTCAGTGGACCAAGGATTGAATCCTACGAAGTCTATAATTATAATTATACATAATTTTTTTTTTTTAGAGTGAATACCGCACAAGAATCTCAACTGCTCCCGTCTGGAGCCAGTGAGACTATGACATCCCCAATTGGGGTATGTTGTGAGGCTGAAAGTAGTGTGGAGGGGAAGGAGGTGGGGAAGACAAAGGTTGGGAAGTACCTGGCTATTCAGATCTGGTCACCAAACACAGCTAAAGCCATTTTTAAGCAACGTTTCAATTCTGAATGGTGGTCTTACACCAGGGCAATACTGATAGTATCTTCCACTCTGGAACATGCCGCAAATATACTATATATTATTTTATATGAATTAATTGTGAAATAACACAAATTAATCATATAAAATTTATTTGCGCATGCCGGGTTCGAACCCGCGACCTCCAGATTGTGAGTCAAGAGTCTTACCCACTGGTCTACGGAGGTCGTCAAAATTATCCATAAATATCCAATCTTCAAACCACAACAAAATGAGCAAAGAAAACACAAAAGAAAGCGACATCCAGAGACTCCGAAGAAGAAAACTCAAATACTAATAAGATGACCAAATGTATAGGAAAAGGTGCACTGGAATTCCATCCCAAAAATATGGAAAAAATCATCCTTCACATTGATCAAAAAAGTGCTTCGTAGTTTCCACACTCTTGTCTACTTTAGTTTTCTGAAGGTTTCACTTCTACCGCGTGTGAATTGCACACTTTTTTTGTTAGTTCATCACATTTCCTCTTTTACTTTTAACATTTCAAATTTGAATAAAATCAGTTCTGGGTGCCAACTAAGTTCCAAGTGCCAATTAAGAGTTCCAATTGCTCCCAACCGTCTGGATCCAGTGAGACTATGTCCCCAGTTGAGGTATTTTGTGAGACTGAAATTAGTGGGGAGGGGAACGAGTTAGGAAGAGGAAATTGGGATAGTACCTGGCTATTCATTCCTGGTCACTAAGCTAAAGCCATTTCAAGCAACATTACGTTCTGAATGGTTTTTTTCCATCAGGGCACTTCTGAAAGTATCTACCACTCTGGAACGTACCGAAAATATAGTATCTATGTGTTATTCTTAATGAATAAATTTTAAAATAACACTGATGTGGGTATGGGTACCACCGGCCTGGGAACCATTTATTGGATAACCAACACCTCTGCCATAGGTCACGCCATTTTGGTGACTCAACAGTGGTTTCCGGGTTCTTGGGATGAGATATTTCCGGATCTTGCGTGGCAGACCGGATCGGGAGAGACCGGTTGAGGAAGACTTTTTGACCTCTCCAGAAGGAATCTCTGGGAATATCGCCTAGCAACGCAGTGGGGGGGGGGATAGATTCATTTATCCGTCACTTCTGAACACACTGACCTCCAGAATCCTAACCACCCCTCATACGTTTTTCCTTTCCAGTTTCCTTCCATCTTCTTCCTTTTCTAAAAAGACCCTCCACACAGCATCTCCAAAGATGACATAGATCCTGATGGGAATTATTGTCCTCAAGGCCTCCTGTGTGAAACTAATGTAAAAAATATATGTATCGATCAAATATGGGAGGCGCGTCTGGGTGCCGCCGCCCCGGGAACCATTTTTTGGATAACCAAAACCTCTGCGTAGGCACTCCAAGTAGTTCACCACGTTTGGTGACTCAACACGGGTGCCCGGGTCCATGAAGTGAGGCTGGTTCAGATCTGCCCACCAACTGGTTAAGGAAGACTTTTTGACCTCTCCAGTGGGACTCTCTCTTCTAACATCGCCTTGCACCGCAGGAGGGGGGTAGATTAATATATTCTGAACACACTGACCCCCAGATTCCTACCCACCTGTTATACATTTTTCCTTCCCAGTACTTCCTTTCCTTCCTTGCCTAAAAAGACACTCTATACAGCATCCCCAAAGATGAAATAGGCCGTGATGGGAATTATTGTCCTCAGGGATTCCTGTGTGGCGCTAATGCATAGACATCAGAATTCAATAGACCAGAACATACAGGTGAGGGGTAAAACCAAACTATGGGGGGCGAAGAGAGGAAAAATGACTGTGATTCGTTAAAAAATCAATCTGACAGTATATAGGCATCTCGCATTATAATATCACCATTTAGTTCTTAAAAGCAAAATCTGCTTTGAATGAATAGACCTTTTTTCATGGGAGCGCGAATTGCTTGCCACGTTAATAACATTTTTGCTAAGGCCAAATGCTCGCCCCGAAAAGATTCGCCCCAATTCACATAGCAATATTTTGTTGCCGTGTTTAGTTAAGACGCTTTTACAAATGTTTCATAATTTACTTACCCCTGTAACAGGCGACGAGCACACTGGAGAACCGCCCACATTCGCTATGTCCATATAATATGTGGGTAAAATGTATAGCACAAGCTACCGTTTTTGGCGTGTTATTTCGAAAAATGTATGGATGTTACTTCCGCGCTGTTCAGGACAAAGCTCCAGCTGGCTCCATGATGAAGGGGAAATAATACGTTTTTATCACATAGGGCAGGTCCAGATATATTCATATGTCCGTGCGCTAATGTAAAAAAAAAATAAATGTATTAATCAAATAAAATTGACTAAAATTGTGCACGCCTCGGGCCCTTTGCTACGAATCCGTACCAAAGGATCTAATCTAAAATCTTCCACCCTTATCCATTTGTGGACGCAAAAATTTTAACTAGAGAGCCGTACTTAACTAATGTAATTTACATTTTAGTTCATTCTTCATCTAACAATCAGTAAGGTGTAATCTTATAAAAATCTATAACTGTAATCTCATAGTTTAGAGCCCGCGAGGTCAATGATTCTATGTCTATTTTATCTATTTTACAGGAGGCTAAAAAACCATTCTCGAAATTGGTTCACCTCTAAATGAATTGTGACATAGGACTCATTTTTGCAAACTGATGTCCATGACGGAGCCGTTTATGGAAGAGTACTGTTTACCTAAACTATCTAACTAACCATCACGCCGTTTCCCCGCAGGAGTAGGCAGAGAGGACGGACCGCCAAACAACTCAAACGCCAAACAACGCCAAATAATTTGGTAGGCAGGTATGGGTACATAATTTGGTAGGCGGGTGTGGGTACCGCCGCCCTGGGAACCATTTATTGGATGACCAACACCTCTGCCACAGGTCACCCCAAGTGGTTCGCTACGTTTGGTGACTTAGCAGGGGTGCCCGGGTTCTTGGGGTAATGTTTGTTCAAGTCTTGATGGCGGGTGCGTCGGCCCACCTTCTGCGTGGCGGGCCGGATTGGGAGATGCTGGTTGAGGGAGACCCTTTACAACCGGTTACCGCTGTCCGGGCCGCTCGGTAGTACAAGGGCCCGACCCTCAGGCTCACGACTGAGGGTGGGCTGCCCCATCAACGAGTGTAAAAACCCCGCCGCTACTGTTGTGCCGGTTCGTGACCGGAGGGGACCCAGCAGTAGCGTTTGGGGCGCATCGGGTGACCTCTCCAGCCGGACTCTCCCTATCCATCGCCTTGCACCGCAGTGGGTGGATTGGATTCATTCGTTCGTCACTCGATCCGACACTTTGATCCCCAGCTTCCTACCCACCCCTCATACCTTTTCCTTCCCAGACCTCCCTCCTCCCCACACACCATCATAAACATATTTAATAAAAATCATGACAACACAAACAACAAAAATTAACAGCATTACAGCGGCGAGTAGTAGGCGACCCCGGCGCAGGCCAAAAATGTTGGTGAATTACACCAACATTCGCGGCCTGCATACCAATTTAAACTGCGTCCACCACCACCTTTTTTCTCAACGCCCCAACCTACTATTCCTGTCTGAAACGCAGATAGCCGAGCCTGTAGACGCCTCCTATCTGGACTGCCCGGGCTTCACCCTCGCAAGCAAGTTCAGACCTAAAGGAGGTGTCTGTCTCTATAGTCGAGCTGACGTCAACTGTGTGCGACTGTTGAATCTGGGAAACTCCAGATTCGACGTAATGTGGGTACGCGTCAATCTTGCCAGTACGGTAAGATTCTACGCGTGTTTATACCGCTCACCGAACCTTAGCGAATCAGACACGTCCGAGCTCTTCAAACATTAATAATAATAATAATAATAATAATGATTTATTGTCTTCATTTCTTAATAACAAATAGAGATAATGATATCCTCACTGGGATCTCCCGTGCTGAGGATTTCATTTACATTTTATAATTTAATTATAAGAATAATATGAATTCGACATAACATATATCATGTAGTATTTTTTTTTTTAATAATTATAAAGTAAATAAGATAGTGTTTTTTTTATAATTCAGTTCATTAGATTCGGTTTTAGTCTGTATTTGATTTCAGTATATTTTCTATTTCTGATCTCCCTATATTTAGTATCCAGCTTTAGTATTTAAGCGACACTATTGATGACCTCTTGCCCCGCTACCCTATGCCAGAGTTTGTGGTCCTGGGGGACTTCAATGTTCATAACGAACCTTGGTTGAAGTTCTCAGGATCAACAGACTCGGCTGGACGCCAAGCGGAATCCTTTGCCCTTTGCTACGGATTGGAGCAAATGGTTCAGGAGCCTACAAGGGTTTCTGATGTCCAGACTCACCGTTTCAATCTGTTAGACCTATTTTTAACTACTGTGCCACACGGTTACAGTATTGAAGTCACAGCGCCTTTAGGATCGTCCGACCACTGCCTGGTGACGACATCAATCCCTGTAAACTTCAGACCACCAAACGAGAGGCTGAAGAGAAAAGTGTGGCACTATAGGTCAGCAGATTGGTTCGGTCTGCGGGCACATTTTAATGCTTTCCCGTGGTCAGCTGTCTGTTTTCGGACTTCGGATCCCTCAAGAAGTGTCCAGAAAATTGGTGAGGTCATCACATCCGCGATGGATGGCTTCATCCAATCTACTGTTAAGGAAACTGGTGTAGGCTCAAAGCCGTGGTTCAGTCGACAATGCGCTGAAGCAGTGCGACGAAAAAACGCGGCTTACCGAGCCTACAACACATCTAGAACATCCGAAGACAGAACAGCTTACAACAAAATGGCAAAGGAAACCAAGAGAATCATAAATAGGTCAAAATTCGAGCACGACCAGCAGAAAGCTGACTGCATGCCCGCATGGCAACAGGCAATTCTGGTCGCTTGCGGGCTCAATAGGTCGCAATTTCTGCAAATCCAGTCTGCCACCTCTTACCAGACCTGACGGCTCACTAGCAAACACCGCCACCTAAAAGGCTAACTTACTAGGTAAAATGTTTGCGGATAACTCAACCCTCGATGACCAAGGTGCTGTCCTGATGTCGGTTCCTCACTGCGGTTTTCGTATGAAAAAGCTGAGGATCCGGCATCGGGAAGTACTCCATGTTTTACGAGGGCTTGATGTTAATAAAGCTAGTGGGCCTGACGGAATACCTGCCCTGGTACTGCAAAGGTGCGCTGCAGAAATAGCTCCAATTTTGACGAAGCTTTTTAAACTGTCCCTGAAGACTGGCTCTGTGCCCTCTGGTTGGAAAAAAGCGGTTATCCATCCTATTCCAAAGAAGGGTGACCGCTCCAACCCGGCCAACTACCGCCCCATAGCGATCACATCAGTTCTGTCTAAGGTGATGGAACGTGTGATCAACGACAAACTGCTCACATACCTCGAGAAGAACAAAATTATTAACGACCGTCAATACGGATTCCGGCGGAACCGCTCGTGCGGTGATCTTCTCGCGTATGTGACGCATGTTTGGGGGCGATGCCTGGAACGTTTCGGTGAGACCCAAACGGTTGCACTGGACATATCCAAGGCCTTTGACCGGGTTTGGCACCGAGGACTTGTCGCGTTACGGACTTCCCGCATCCTTGTGTACGTGGATTGCCGACTTCTTGAGGGAGAGGTCGATTCAGACGGTAGTCGATGGTTTCACCTCTTCCTCTCACTCGATAAATGCTGGCGTCCCGCAGGGATCGGTTCTGTCTCCAACTCTGTTTTTGTTGCACATCAACGACCTTTTGTCATGTGCACCAATTCACTGTTACGCGGATGACAGTACAGTTCATGATAGCTTTTTGTTTGACAAGCCCCCAAAGGGCTCACAAACTCCAACAGCTCGTAAGGCTTTGAAGCAAAGAATGGACGGTTACCTCGAGAGTGTTTTCTCTTGGGGTAAAAATAATCTCGTTGAATTTAATGTTTCAAAGACCCAATCTTGTCTGATTACGTCTAAAAGGGATCGCAATGAAAATCTAGTCTCTTTCAACGGAAGCAATCTTCCGAACACGCCCTCCATTGATATGCTTGGTGTAACCCTATGTGACCAGCTCAGGTATAGGGGCTCCATCGAAGCCAGAGTAAAGTTAGCCTCCCAAAAACTGGGCGTACTGTACAGGGCCCGCAGATACTTTAATAGTACACAACTGCTAACCCTGTACAAATCGCAAGTGCGCCACACGGTTGAATTTGGCAGCCACCTCTGGTCTGGAGCTCCAAAATACCTGAAAAATACCCTCGACTCTGTGCAGAAACGGGCGGTCCGTTTGATAGATTCTCCCATCTTAACAAACGGATTGCAATCTTTAGAGCACAGGCGTCGGGTGGGAATGCTATCCTTGTTCTACCGGTATTACAATGGAAGATGCTCCGAGGAACTAGCATCATTGATCCCTTCGGCACCGGTGCATAGTCGGGAAACACGCCAAACGCGTGCCCAACATTTGTACACAGTTGACATTTGTCACATGAGAACGGGTCATTTCTTCGACTCGTTCTTGTGTTCAAAAGCTCGGCTGTGGAATGATTTGCCGGCCTCTGTGTTTCCTCCTTCCTACAACATGGGTCTCTTCAAGACCAATGTTCATTCCTTCCTCTCCTCAAAAAGACCCTCCACACAGCATCCCAGATGACATAGGCCCTGAGGGAAATTATTTTCCTCAGGGCCTCCTGTGTGGAGTTAATGTAAAAAAAAAAATTTAAAAAAACTCGGTGTTGGCACACACTCTGTTTACCTAGACGTAGATTATGTAATTCAAAATTGGCCTATATTCTTTTTCTTTTCTAGGTAAATATTGACAAAATAGGGATAGGCTTAACGCGCCTTTTTTATTTCAAAAATTGTTAGTATCAGTTAGATTATATATGAAGAAGTAGGTATTTCAGTTTCCGGAAATGGAAAATAATGCATTTTGAGAGGGAATAACCAGACAAAACAAGAAATATGTAATTTTTAAATCAAATTTTAGACGTATTGACTCTTTTCCACAAAAAATTATAAATTGATTTCGAAAAATTGTTCTTTTATCTAATAAAGCTATGTTTTAAATTTTGAGAAAAAATATTTTTCTTTTTAGTACAATAAGTTTTAACCGTAGGTCGTTGGCAGATTGTTAAATTTTGTAATAAAATTTTATATTATTCAACATACATTTTAAATCATATATTACATGCAGTAAAATAAATCAATAAATTATTTGGGAAAGACACTTTTTAGAATTTTAATTTTAGTTTTTAAAAAATCACAAAAAAAAATCTGGACCCTTTTTTGTGACGAAAATTCTTCAGTTTGTCTATTTATTTACGGTAGGTATTACAAACTAATATGTTTTTAAAAAATGCAATATTATTTTGCTTAGACATTATTGAAAAATTATAAATACTTGTGATTAAAAAATAATTACCAAAAGTACGTAATTTTAATAGTTTTATCATCACGAGTTTGAGCATTTTTCAATGTAGGTATTTATCAAAGCAAATTTTGAATGAAATAAAATCGATGTTATACAGTTACAACAATAACAATAGGGAGAGTGTACACGAATTATTTTTATCCCAATAAAATCATCTAAAGCAATCGCAAAAAGTATTAAAATCAAAGTGTTTCACTACTCATGACGCCAATCGGGACTAATCCGAAGGACATAAATATGTGTGATATTGTTACCGATATGGAAGAGAGGGCAATCAGATCCAAAAACGTCATATTGTATAACGTTCCTGAGAGTTTGTCAGATGAAAAGGCTGTCATCATTACGGAAGATAGAGAGAAAATTTCTTCGGCTATAAAAACCATCGACCCGTCATTAAATCTAATCAACGTCAAAATATTCCGACTGGGTGCCAAAAAAATTGCTAACAAAAATCGTCCAATTATAGTGGAATTTACTGACAATATCGCACCGAAACTCTCCTACGTAGTAGCATAAATTTTAAAGACGGTATCAAGGCCATTAATGACTTAACTATTCTCCAACGTAACCAATTGGTGGAGCTGAGAAAGCAATTATTGTACCGTCAAGAGAATGGTGAACCAAACCTTACCATAAAGTACATAAACTCCAAACCAACTATTGTTACAACTATTCCAAAAAACGACACAACCAAAACAAATTGAAGTGCTATTATCAAAATGTCAGAGGCTTGAAAACTAAACTTAAGGACTTCAAAATACATGCCCCGACATTGCAACATGATATTCTCATTCTAACGTAAACCTGGCTGGAACCATCAATTAACTCTGCTGAGCTTAGTCTACCCCACCATCATATTTACCGGTCTGACAGAAGTCGACATACCAGGAGGCGGTGGTGTCATGATAGCTGTCAACAAGGCACATCCTTCAAAACTTCTGAAAACCAAAAATTGTAATGTGGAGCAAGTTTACATCTTACTAAACGGTAAAAAATCAAAAAAATATCATAGGCAGTGTTTGTATTCCACCGTCATCGGATATAAGTGTATACAAGAGTCATTTTGAGGATATTGAACAACTGTCGTACAAATTTCCAAACAGTAAAATCACTATCATCGGTTACTACAATTTACCAAAAATTAATTGGGGCACCCGTGACAATTCTACAGTATCACAAAACTCTAGCTTATCTGAAACAGAAAAAGAAATAGTTGAATTTTGCGATTTCCTTAACCTAGTTCAGTTAAACAATGTAAAAAATGACAATAATAGATTACTAGATCTTGTTCTTTGTACCGACATGGCAACTGCGGTTGATAAGTCACTCGACTCAGTTCTTACCCCTGATTCTCATCACCCACCTTTAGACATTACTATACTATGTAACCCTATAAAATGCCAAATTAAAAACCAAACGCAATTTCTCAACTTTAATAAAGCCAATTATGTTGCAATTCGCGATTATCTACATAACACTGACTGGTCTATATTAGAAGGAGGAAACCTTGATGAAAATATTAAAGCCTTTTATGATCACCTACATAAAGCCATAGAAAAATTTATTCCGATTAGTTATAAATTATCTTCAAATTTCCCTAGCTGGTTTAGCAAGGACCTCATTAACATAATAATTGAGAAGAAAAAAGCCCATAAAATATACAAAGAATCAAAAAGTCTTTCTGATTTTACAATTTTCAGCAAGCTTCGAAAAGATTGTAATAAATTATCAAACATTTGTTATAATAATTATAGAATGTTGAATTTTCGATTGTTAACAATGTAAAACATTTTTTTAACTGTTGTAAATCCCAAAATAATAATAAACTTGGCATACCTGAAACTATGCACTACAAACTGAAAACTTCCTGTAAAATCAATTAAATTGTCAATTTGTTTTCAGTTTTTTTTAAGGATGTGTATGAAACCGATATCCCTGATGAAGACATTCCAAACTTCGAGTCAGATATAAATTTACAACTATCTCAGATACATATTGATATACAAGTCTCTAAATGTTTTACCTGTCAGAGGATTATTGTTTTATAATATTATAAGTCAACATGTTATGTTGTCCGATTCCTTGTACAGGGAAAGAGTTTACCATAAACATAATACAAGATTCACTCAAAATGAAGGATTGGTGGTTCCGAAATGTACCAATAAATACGGTGAAAGGACCCTAAACTATATTGTACCCAAAATATGCAATAAACTACCAATGACAATCAAAAATAATAACGTTTTTAATGGTAAAGTCAAATATAAACTAAGGAAATGGCTATTAGATAGGGATGATTTATATTGATGCCCTACCGAAGTCCTTGTATTCTTTACTGAAACTCACATTGAAGGAATTGGTAAATTCATTACAATTTTTGTAATACCTAATGTATATGAAACTTTTAATTTACTTGTGATTATATTTCATTTGTTCATACTAAATCCATCTGTACTTTTTTATTATATTTATTTATTGTTCTTATACGCCCGTAGGGGCTTTTACATAGATTATAAAATAATATTTAAGATATCGAGGATTACACATACATAGAATTTATATCAAACGTTATAAAAGTGAAAAAACTTTTAAGAATATACAAGTAGTTTTTAAAGAAAAAACTACTTGTATATTCTTGCTTAAAACTGTGAAATATTTTAAACAATGTAATATTTAACAATACCATAGAACAAAATATAATATAAAACATTACAATAACACATCAAATCGTTAAATATATTATACCCACGTTACAATAATTTGTAGGATTCCACAAAGTGTTGGTTTAAATTGCATTTTAGAATGTAAAGGGAATCAGCGAATATATCTACAATACCACCAAACTTGTTGCCTAAATCATGCATCCTATTGGCAAGTGAGTGTGATTGATAGTTGGTTGTGTATGTGTTGCAAAAGAATGTTATATTTTGTCTAGTATTCCTTGTCGGTACATGGAGTTTAATACTAGAAACGATTATATCATAACATACTAATTTTTTTATTATATCATATCATTCTAAATCCATTTGTACTTTTTTTATTATTTAAGGCTTCTAGTGCTACTTACATGTATATACTATTTCGGTAATTTAAATAATCTATTTAATTGATATTTAGCATCAAAATTATAAAATTATATGTATACAATGTTTGAAAATGTACCAAGGTTGTCATTATGTACCTGCTGACAAACTACATAAGTAGTTTAGCGGGTTTAAATGTAAATAAATAAAAAATAAAAAAATGAAAAAAATAAATTGCAGTATGTATCAAATTACTGGAACCTAAATCTTGCTCAGGGCCAGATAAAATTGCCCCGTATTTCTTAAAAACTGTGGGGCTAGTGTCTCTTACCCACTGTACCTACTATTTAATCAATCACTTTTATCAGGCAAGTTCCCACAAATATGGAAAAATAGCTTTCTTACTCCAATATTTAAAAGCGGAGATAAGTCTTTAGTTGAAAATTACAGGCTAATATGCATACAATCGTCGATACCAAAAAATTTTGAAAAGTCAATTCATCAAAAAATATGTTCTTGCATAAAATTTAATATCTCATCATTTCAACATGATTTTATCTCTGGACGATCTACTTTAACTAACCTTACACTGTACGAAAATTTTATCTCAGGTGCTCTTGCTAATAGAGAACAAGTTGACTCAATTTATACGGATTTTAGTAAAGCCTTTGATAAGGTTTGCATTAAAATTCTTATAAATAAATTGTCTGAACTAGGAATAAGTGGTAAATTATTATGCTGGATTAGGAATTATTTATCAAAACGTGTACTAACTGTTTCTATTAAAGAACACTTGTCTTACGAATTTGAAGCAACTAGTGGTGTGCCTAAGGGTTCGCACCTTGGTCCAATATTGTTTATACTATTTACAAACGATTTCACTTCCATATTATCTGATGTTAACATATTATTATTTGCTGATGACATGAAAATATATAAAATCGTTAAAAATATACACGACTGCTTGTTCTTTCAATCCAATTTTGTAAAATTCGCAGAATGGTGTACCATTAACAAACTTACACTTAACATTAAAAAATGTCAAATCATGAGTTTCTTTAGAATAAAAAACCCCATCAAATACAGTTATTCACTTAACAATCACAGTTTAATGTCAGAACCTGTAATAAGGGACCTCGGAATAACCTTCGACACTAAACTACTATGTATCAACCACATTGATATCATTACTAATAAAGATATGAAAATGCTGGGCTTCATTCTAAGACTATGTAAAGATTTCAAAAACATTCATACATTTAAACAACTATATACAACTCTGGTTAGGAGTCATTTGGACTATAATTCCCCCATATGGAACCCTTTCTACAAAAGCCACGCAAACTCCATTGAAAAAATCCAACGCAAATTTCTCAGATCAATTAATTTCAAATTAGGAATTCCCGCGGATGACATATACTATGATTCTCTATTACAAAAAATGCGACTCTTATCGTTAAAAGATAGAAGAATACTCAATGATCTTATTTTTTTATTTAAAAGAAACAATAACTGGTTTGACTCCCCTGAATTGGTCTCGATAATAAATTATCCGTACCTAGTAGAACAACTCGTCTCAAAACACCTTATTATTGCAACAACACTCTCAGTAATGCAGAAAAAAATTCAATAATACATCGTTTACACTCTTTAGGTAATGAATTTGCTCATATCGATCATGCCCAAAGTCTGTCATCATACAAAAGATGCATTAGACAAAATTTATCTGCTAGTACCACCACGTAATCATAATAAATATAATCATGTAACCATAATATTATGTCCTACCAGTATGCACTCGAATACCTCTATGGATTAGAAACATATCATGCAATATAACACGACAAGAACTGGATTTCGCCAGCAGGATTGCCCCCAGTACAAACCGTGATGCAAAAAATGAATGACCGAGGAACATTGTCGTCAAATTAACTCGCAGGTACCTTAAGGATGAACTTATAGCTGCAATAAGAAAGAGGAAAGGGATGCTTGCTTCCGAATTACAGCTTCCTGGAACCAGTAAAATATATATTAACGACCTTTTAACCTCAAAAAACCAACTTTTGCTGAAGCAATGTCGCGATATAAGAAGCGCTGGTAAAATTCGCTATTGCTGGGTTAGAAATGGTAAAAATTTCACTCCTATAAGCGATTCAACCCCCATAATACTTATTCATGAACAAGAAGATGTCAACCAACTCTCAATATTGAAGTCCACCCAAAATTCACGTACCACGTCTGCAGTCTCTTTATTAAATTAAATTCATTAAAATTACTTAAAAACTTCCCTCAAACAAGTTACTTAAAAGTTAACCTTTTGGAATGTTGGAATTATCTTTATTATATTCACGATATCTCCATTGTATTAATTAAAGCATCATTAGAGTGTTTCATTTATCACAAAAAACTGTTGCTAACTTCTGAACATAATTATTCTTTAAAACAACAACAAAATATTTATTATATGCACGATTTCTCCATTGTAGTAATTAACGAATCATTAGAGTATTTCAAATATCCCAAAAACCGGTTGCTAACTTTTGAACAAAATTATTCTTTAAAACTTCATTATTTTTATGTACTATCACAATCTATTAAATACAAAAAACGATCGCAACCCATTACAAATAATTGCACAATGATAACATACTTTTATGTAACAACTGTATGTTCAGTATCTTGTTTACAATTCAAAAACCTAACGCTGTCAACAATAATGAAAACTGATACCATAGACAAAATCATGTACCACAAACAAACCAAAACTTATGATGTTCATAATTGTCCACTTTCAAAGCATAATTACTTACTTTTCAATAAATTATTTCCACATCAATTTTACATTAAAACGTATTTAATAATGCTTAATATATTATACTTTTCAAATGGATTCTAACAAAATGGCAATAACATTTTATTTTCAAAATGTACGTGGTTTAAAAAGTAAATTAAATAATTTATACTGCGAAGTGCTCAGTTGCAATTATGATTTAATTTGTTTTACAGAAACATGGTTAGATTCCACAATCTATGACCATGAAATAGTAGATGATCGTTATAATATATATAGACGCGATAGGGACATATCGAGTTCTCTTAAAAAATCAGGTGGTGGTATTCTAATAGCCATTTAAAAAGAAATGACATCTTTTTTAGTCTCAGCACACATCTCAAAATCTACTGAAGATTTATGTATTAAATTTAAATTACATGAAACATCCATACAATCCATTAACTTATCCATATATACCAATCGAAAATCTCACAGATTTTTTTGAAAAGTTTCAAACGACGTATAATAACTTTTCATCAGAGGATATAACAATAATAATAGGTGATTTTAATGTGCCATCTATTAAATACTCACCAACTGTCAATGAAACGCACACCATACCAGTCTTACATAATAGCCCAAAATCAATATCTCTACTAGACTTTCAGAATTTGACTGGACTTAAGCAACTCAATCATGTCTGTATTTTAGATTTAGTGTTTTCCAATCATAACCTCAACATTAAAAAAAAACAAAGTAGTGATAGTGAATAATATCGTATGGTAATATAATATCATGGTAATGTTAGTATTGCAATCTAATGTAATCTAAGGTTATGAAATGTAAAAACTATGTAATATAATGTAAAAAGTATATAATTCAATATTCTAGTTAAGTAAGTGAAAATGTTATTTTCTTTTTTACTGGAATAAAAAGTTATGAAAAAAAAAATTGTTTTACATGTGCTATCCAAAATTGACTCTTATCATCCTCCCATTGAATTTGATTTTTTAATGTCCAAATACAGACCCATACCCACCAATCCAGATCATATCCAATATAACTTCAAAAAAACGGATTACATTAAATGCAATGAAATGTTATCACTTAATAACTGGGACGATCTTAACACGCTGAATTGTAATGACTCCCTACTACATTTGTATAACTTATTATGGCTATCAATTGAAAAACACACTCCGCGCTTAAGAATCAGGAATAATAAGTCCAATTTGGTTTAGCAGTGTTCTGATCCACCAACTCAGAGAAAAAAAAAATTAGAAAGAAATTAAAAAAACATAAAAATCAATGTGACTATGACAGTTTTTCTATCTTGAGGGCTAGAGTAAAAGCATCCATACGTTCATGCCTTAAAGCCTATGTAGATTTAATAGAAAATTCTCTTCCTAACAGTATCAAAAATCTTTCAACCCTCATTAATTCGAAAAGAATTTCTAATTCTCTCCCCAAAATCATGCATCTCCGTGACAAATCAGCAACAAATAAAGAAGATACATGCAAACTTTTATTATTATTATTATTATTATCTACTTACTTCTCTTCTGTTTTTAGCTCACCATCCAATTCTAAAAGTGACTCTAAACTTTCATCCCCACTCTATAATTATCCACTGTCTCATATCAAAATAACGTTAGGCGAAGTCAAAGCGAAATTAAACACTGTTGATATCAATAAGGGTTCCGGCCCAGATGGAATTCCTCCACTATTTATTCGAAGTTGTGCAGATCAGCTTGCAATACCATTACACAAAATATTCATCAAAAGTCTAAACGATGGGGTATTTCCGGATCTGTGGAAGGTTGCCCACGTAATTCCGATCCACAAATCTGGCAGTAAAAATTATGTAACTAACTACCGACCTATCAGCCTTTTATCTTATTTTGGCGAAATATTCGAGTCCATTGTATATAAAACCATTTTTAACCATGTTACACATATACTTAGTCCTTTCTAACATGGCTTTGTAGCTAAAAGATCCACAAATACTAATTTACTCGAGTATATGGACTTTCTGTGTAAATCAGTGAATAATAAAACACAAGTAGATGCCGCGTACACCGACTTCAGTAAGGCCTTTGACAAAGTTAGTCACTCTATCTTAATGAATAAACTCGATAAAATCGGCATTCACGGAATCCTGCTTCGTTGGTTAGAATCATATTTATCACATAGAAGTCAATTAGTTACTGTTAACGGATTTAACTCTTCCCCAATATTAGTTACGTCGGGCGTACCACAAGGATCTCACCTTGGACCCTTACTTTTCTTAATCTTTATTAACGAACTTACATATAAACTCCGCTGTAATTTTTCTCTATATGCTGATGACCTCAAATTATATAAAGCAATTAAATCTATGAAAGATTGTGAACTCTTACAACAAGATCTTAACACAATATCTACCTGGTGCGTTGACAATGAAATGGAACTGAATATAGCTAAGTGCAAAGTTATAAACTTCACCAAGAACACCAACAAAATTCTTCTTTCATATAGTTTATGTGGTCACAATCTGGAAACAGTTGAATCAATAAAAGATTTAGTAATTATATTTGATAACAAACTAACATTCAACCAACATATTGAATACATTGTGAGTAAATCAAATAAATTACTTGGTTTTATTGTAAGATCAACCAAACTGTTTAAGAATTCTAATAGCCTAATAATTCTATTCAATTCCTTAATCCGAAGTGTTCTTGAGAAAGGATACCGTCTAACTGTGCCAGTGTCATTTCATTCCTCTTTACAAAATTAATCATTTTATATAGATAATAGTTTTAAAATAGTATTGTAAATTAGTGTAATATAGTTTTTACTTGTATATTTGTTTTCACTGTAAGTATTTGTGTTATATAATTGGTTCTTCGGAGCAGTTAAGGTAAGATTTTTTTTTTGATTTGTGTGCTGTAGATTTATTCGAAAATGGATAAAGAAAAACCATCTGATCCCCCAGATGATGGTTTGCTATCTGAATCCTCGGGTGTTACAAAAAAAATAATCGCGGTTAATATTCCGGAGGCTTCGGACTTCGTAACGATTACGTCAAAAAAAGAAAAATTGCTAAACCAGCAGTTAATAGAAATGCAACAGATTTTGAACAAATACATCGAAAAACACCCTCCACGCAAAACGACTCCCTTCCAAATAATTCTGTTTTACAGGATGTAATTCCGTCCACTTCTTCCTCGATTTCAAGTCTAAGTCCAGCAAGCCCTTCAACCACACCCGCCCCACTGGTAAACAATACTCCTTCACAAATGTCACGTCTGTATAATAATCTTGATAGACCACCTTACATTACACACGTGACTAAAATTTCAAAGGATGAAAAACAATCAAATTTATACGATGTGGACTTTGGACATTTTATGTTTAAAAATAAAATCCACCCTGTCTGGAATGGAGTAAAATCGGTTGGGCGTAACCGTATTTCTGTTGAATTCAAGACAGCGGCTGAGGCCAATAGCTTTGTAAAATCTGATGTTGCCAAAAAAAACTCGTACAACGTTTTCATACCTACATATCAGGTTACAAAGTTAGGTGTCACAAAAGGGATCCCACCGCACTGGTCGATAGAGGACATCCTGGAAAACATTACTGTTCCTCAAGGTTTCGGAAAAGTTTTAAAAGCGCGTCGTCTAAATTACAGGTTTAATACGGGAAACTCTGTAGAATGGAGACCCTCCCAATCCGTTGTCCTAACATTTGACAGCAAAGACCTTCCACAAAATGTTACTATGTTTAACGTCTCTCTACCAGTAGAGCTCTATGTGTTCCCAACTGTGCAATGCTACAAGTGCTGCAGATTTGGACACACGAAGAACCTCTGCAGATCAGAACCCCGTTGCTTCAAGTGCAGTTCGTCCCATAGTGGCGATTCCTGTGATAAAACAGAGGAAAATTATAAATGTTTAAACTGCTCCGGTACCCACATGTCCATCAGCAAAACTTGCCCTGAACTGTCAAGGCAGCGCAATATTAAACACACAATGGCCGAGAAGAGCATCTCTTATGCGGAAGCATCAAGAATGTTTAACAAATCCATTCCATCTTATTCTGAAGTAACTTCCAAAAATTCTAAAAAATCCACCCCTTCTCAACCTTCTTCTTCTTCATTTAGAAAAACTGTTGAAAGGGTCGTGAAACCTAGAGTTCTAACAAAAAAAAATAATGCTAATCACGAATCCCTTCTGTGGTTCCCTAATGGACAAATTCCTTCCAGTTCAAATTTCAATTCTTACCTAAAGTCATCTACTAAAGAACAAAATTATAATATAGACCTTAACTCTACACTAATCACCTCATTTTTACATATTTTACAAACTTTAAATAAAAACAACATTCAAATACCGTCCCACGTTGCTAAACAAATTACTAATATTATCAACTCAACTAGAAATGGCTCCTCTGATGAGGATTCTTCAGTGGAATTGTCATAGTCTTAGAAATAAGACTGAAGAATTTTTAAACACATTACACTCAAACTCAATTGCAGTGGCTGCCATCTCGGAGACGTGGCTGGAACCGGATTCTGATTTCAGAGTCAGGGGATACCACTGTCTTCGAGACGACCGTCAAGATGGAAAGGGCGGCTCCGCTCTTTTCATTAAAAAATCATTACCCTTCTCCCCTGTAGATGTAAAACCAATTGGTTGTCCTTTTCAAGTGACGGCCGCAAAGGTTTTTGACACTACAATAATTTCTTTGTATATATCACCATCTAATAAACCTTCTAAATCAATCCTAAAAGCTATGTTTTCCAAGGTCCTTCTCTTGTTCTGGGAGATTTCAATGCCCATCACGGATTATGGGGAGCTCACAATTGTGACAGAATGGGCAGAGATATTGTTGATCTACTAGATGAACTAGACTTTTGTATTATCAATGATGGTTCTCCTACTCGTCTTCAGGTGCCTGGTCAGCGACCCAGCATGGTTGATCTTACTATTTGCAATTCCAACATAGCCGCATCCCTGTTATGGAAGGTTTTGGATGACCCTCATGGGAGTGATCATTACCCCATCCTCATTGAATCCTCAAATATTTATCATTCCAACAAAAATGTCAAGTGCAGTAGTCGAAAACCAAGGTTCTTAACTGCCAGGGCCAACTGGAATGACTATTCAAATCATACAAAGTTCTCTGTGCAAAATCTGCCCTCTCCAACTACAGAAAATGTTGCGGAATGTTACGATTTATTTGTGTCTGCAGTCATTAGGGCCGCAGAAAAATTTATCCCCATTAAAACGACACGTAACAAAGGGAAACCTCCCCCAGCTCCTTGGTGGGATATTGAATGCTCAGACGCAGTAGATATGAGGAAAAAATATGCGAAAATTTATTCAACAAATATGAATATGGAGAACTTCCTTCAGTATAAACAAATTGAAGCTAAGACCAAACGTCTTCTAAAAAACAAAAAACGTCAAGGCTGGAAAAAATTTTGCACATCATTATCTCCCGAAGTTCCTCTTTCAGTTGTTTGGAATTCAATTCGCAGGTTTAAGGGTTATCACGTCCCAACGGTGACTCGACCACTCACTTCAGAGTGGGTGAAGGAATTTGCCGATAAACTAGCTCCTCAAACTGCAAGTAATTTTAATGAAACAGAATTCACATACTCATTTAAAACACGGGGTTGGATGGACACCCACTTCAATTTAACGGAACTTAGGGAGGTCTTAAACGATCTCACAGACTCATCCGCTGGTGTAGATGGAATTCCTTATAGCTTTATTAAAAACTGCGACGTTACCACACTAAACTATTTTCTTTCAATTATAAATCTGATCTTTGACTCCGGCAAAATTCCATCATCCTGGAAAACTCAAATAATTGTTCCCATTCTGAAACCCCAGAAAGACCCTAACTCTGGACTTTCTTACAGACCTATAGCTCTGTCATCTTCCTTAGTTAAAATAGCTGAACATATGATTAAAAGACGTCTAGACTGGTATGCAGAAAATGAGAAAATTCTTCCCAGCTCTCAGTTTGGCTTTCGAAAAAGAAAAAGTACGATCGAAAGTGTGTCCATCCTGACTTCTGATATCCAGTTAGCCCTGGCCGATAATGAATTCCTTGTCGGTGTTTGCCTTGATGTGTGCGGAGCTTTTGACAATGTTTTATTGGATGTTTTATTTAATAAATTATTAAAAATTGGCATCCCTCGTAAGCTTTCCAGTTTTATAATTAACCTCCTTCTTACCAGGAAAATTCAAATCCAGGTGCTGGATTCTCCTCCACTGGAAAGAATAGTAAACAAGGGTTTGCCTCAGGGCTCCGTCCTTAGTCCTATCCTTTTTAATATTTATACCTTTGACCTGCATCGGAGTATGCATCCATCTTGTAAAATACTCCAGTATGCGGATGATCTTTTTATATATATTTCAGGACGAATTATTTCTATTCTGGAGGATGTGATTAACATTTGCATGAAAAACCTTGACACCTGGTTAAAAAATCACGGCTTAGAAATTTCTCCGTCCAAAAGCAAAGTTATCGTCTTTTCCAGAAAACGTGTTACTCCGCGTGTAACAGTCCAAATAAATAATTCAATTCTCCCTATGCAGGTACAAATAAGATTCCTTGGGGTAATTTTAGACTCTAAGTTAACATGGAACCCGTATGTTAATTTAATCATTAACAAATGTCAAGCTGGCCTCAACACTTTACGTGCCGTTTCACGGGTCTGGTGGGGAAGTCATCCATTCACCCAAAAACTTTTTTATAACGCATATGTTAGGAGTCATTTGGATTACGCGTCATTCCTCATTGAACCCACTTCTAAAAAGAACCTCGCAAGGTTGGACCGTATTCAATTTCAATGTTTAAGATTGATTATCGGAGCAACGCGTTCTTCCCCAATTAACGCTTTACAAGTGGAGGCTGTGGAGGCTCCTCTTCATTTCAGAAGACAGTTCTTGGCTGACAAGTTTTTATTTAAATGCTTAAGACTCTCTAATCACCCACTGAAAGACAAAATTACTACACTCACTGCTCAAGTGAAATCACTTCCATATTGGAGGAACAAATCAATCCCTCTTCTTGTTAAAAGCCTCCATACGTACTGTTCGTATAAACCCCTCTTAAATCCATCAGACAGACTTCCTTTATATGCCAACTCCTTTCGTATTCATTTGTGTAAACCAAATATTCTTTTTTCTCTCGGCATAATTAACAATCACGAAGCTCCAACAAAACTTATCCAAATTTTAAATTCGAAATATTCCAACTGGTAAATTATTTACACAGATGGTTCCAAGTCTCCCTTATCAAACCATGTGGGAGCGGCATTCCACTGCCCATCAGATCTAGTCGATAGAAAAATTAAACTTCCAAAAGAGGCTTCCGTTTTCACTGCTGAATGTATAGCCATTTTTGAATCCCTCAAATACATTGACGATGTTAACATTGGAAAATTCTTAATTCTCTCCGATTCCCTGAGTGCACTTCAAAAATTAAACTCTTCCCCTTTCCATTACCCAAAAGACGATTTCTGTGTTGGAATTCGCACTTTAATTCATAAATTAACCGACTCTGGCAAAGAAATCATCTTGGCTTGGATACCTAGTCACTGCGGTATCCCTGGAAATGAAAAGGCCGATTCATTGGCGAAAGATGCCATTATTTCGGGGGATATTTTATATAACTTTTTAAACACCGATGACATTTTCATAAAATTGAAGGAAAACATGATTTCCACATGGCAGAATCATTGGGAAGAATCTAGTCAATCAAAAGGATATAGCTTTTTCACAATTCAGCCAACGATTCCTTCAAAACCGTGGTTTTCAAGACTTTCTTTTAACAAATTCTCGACATCATCCATTTGCCGCATGCGGATAGGGCATTGCTGCCACAATGTTCACCTGACAAAAATTCATATTAAGAATTCTGCGATGTGTGAATGTCGTCTTGGTGAAGAGGATCTCAATCATATTTTTTTCAGTTGTCCTTTAAATAATTCATACAAAAATTTCTTCCCTCACCTAATCAGTTCGGGTATATTGCCTCCCTACAACATTGCATGCCTGTTATCTTCTGTGAACAAACGCGTGTATAAAGTCTTGGCTAATTTCCTGAATATTAACAGCATCAATTTGTAACTGTAAGTTAAGTTTCATGTATTTATTTATTTATTTTATTTTTTACGCACAATAAATTGTGTCAGCATATCTTTTAATTTCCTTGTTATGTTTAATTAAAATCTTCTCTTATTGTAATAATTTTGCGTATTATTATTATTATTATTTGTATAGTATTATTATATAATGTAGATAGGTTCTTGTTATTAAAACTAAATTAGTTAATATTAACCAAAAATTACACTCACAAAATTACACTCACAAAAGCATTCACTTGACACTGGCCAGAACACTCTTTTGGGGTGAAGAGCCATTAAAAAAAAAAAAAAAAAAAGTGTTCTTGAGTACGGGTCAACAGTCTGGAATCCACATTATATTACACAGGTATCTAGACTCAAATCAGTCCAAAGAAAATTTACACGGATTTTGTCTTACCCTAGAGGTGTCTATCATCTTCTAGACGGGTACGAACAAAGATTTAAACATTTCAAATTAGAGAGTCTAGTTAAAAGACGTAACATAAATGACCTCTTAATGCTTTATAAAATTGTGAGTAATCGTGTAGACAGTAACTTAGTCAACCAAGTCAAGTTATACGCCAGGCCCAAATCTACAAGAACCCTTAACATATTTTGGACCGAAATTTTTACGAATAATACTGGTTATTTTAATCATATCTCTAGAATGACTCGATCATACAACGATCTTGTTAAAATACACAGTTTCATAGATATTTTTGTAAATAGTATAACATGTTTCAAAAAATATGTCCACAATTTGTGCACTTAAAAAAATTTTAAAAAATTGTTGTTTTATTACTTTTCAGTAAGTACTTCGTTATAAATATTGTATACTTGTTATTATTGTGTATTTCAATTTTGTATTTAAGTTTTCAAGTTATGTATAAATAATACTTGCATTGTTTTTCATGAGTTTGCTTATGTTAAAATGCATGTGTGATTACTGCAGACACATTAGTCTAGGGGTATTTATATTTGTATTCTAATTTATTATATATTACCCACAAAAATGTTGTATAAATATCCTGTTTGTGTCTCAAATAAATAAATTAATAAATAAATCATAGGTACCTACTTTTCATATCGCTTTGTATACACCGTAATACCTTCCATTTATTTATAATATTTTTTTTTTAATTTTTGGTTATCTTCAATATTTGGCTCCTAAGAGCATCTCTTACTGTTTACGTGTCATACTTTTTTATATTTATAACTTTTGTACTTTATATTATTTACAAAGGTAACTTATAGTATATATTATTTCCTGCCTTTCATTTTTTTATCTTTACTTTTTACTTTTACATTATACTTTATAGTTTACACTTTAACTTTATACTTTCATTTTATACATCATAATTCTATTTAATACTCATTCTCATTACCTTAACTCCTTTTTTTTACCTTTTGTTTTTATATTTAACTTTACATTTATATGTCACTTTCTTATGTTATTGTATTATAATATGTGTATTATTATGTCAATGGCACATGTTGTGCCGTATGTTTTGAAATAAATAAATAAATAGATATTGAGTTATTACGTTAAAATGCTGGTATGGAGAATAATTAATCTTTCTCATCGGAACCACCCTATACAGTTGAATGGGGTACGTCATCGTCCGACGAAATTTAAATTCTCGGCCGCTGGTTAATGGCTCTTAATAGCTATTTCATAAAAAAACAGACAATTTGACATCTTTTCTTCACGCCATGTTTTGGTATAATAGTATTAAAATAGATTGTTCATGTTTTGGTATAATAGTATTAAAATAGATTTTTCCAGCAATTTTTGTTTCTTCTTTTAATTAAACCCAAACTAAGAACCTATTTTAGGGTCATAAGTTAATATTTTTAATTAAATAAGAGAAGAAAAAACTAACATTAAAACATTCCCGTCAATGTCAACGACCGCCAAGTGAATAATCGATTCTAATTTTAACGAAATAATTATTAAAATTCATTATTTTCCAATTCCGGAAACTGAAATACTTACTTCCCAATATTATGTAACTGATATTAAGTGTTTTTGAAATAATTAAAAAGTGCATATTAAGCGTGTCCCTATTTGGAAATATATTATTTGTGCATTGAACAGCTTACTCGTGTGATGAACTCGCCTTAATAATAATAATACGTGGATAATTTGTATGGAGCCATTTTGTAAGAGCGCTAAAATAATTTCTGAAATCCAAATAACTACGGGGTTGATGAATTTATGAAGACCCCCGGCGAAGGCCATTCTGAATGCAAAAAAAGGGCTTGGAGCCACGTGTGACCGTGTCGTTTTGGGATACATTCTGGCCTTCAAGTACATGATAATTAATTACTATTTTGAAGGTCTGACACTGCAACAAAAAACTAAAAAACATGAAATAACGTCAGAATTCTTCGAAAATGGTGATTAAATTTGACAAGTTCGGTCATTAAGTTAAATATCCGCCATGAGAGTTAACGATATTTGAAGGATTTTAGAGAAAAAGTGAATAAAAAAAGGGTACTTGGACGACTCAGACGGGCAGGGAAGGAAAAGAAGTGAGATCAAATTTTAAATAAAGACAGTCAGGATAGTTTCGGTCTCGGGGACAGACGGATTTTGAGAGTCAGGGTAATTTCGGTTTCGAAGACGGGCGTGTTTCAGAGTCGCGGTTATACAGGGAATAATAACAGTAGTTCGGACGTGTAAACGGAAAATAAGTCACTTATTGACAAAATTCAAAGGAAATCAAATTTTAAATAAAGGAGTCAGGGTAGATTCGACCTCGGGGACGGACGGATTTTTAGAGAGTCAGGAAAAGTTCGCGGATGAGGACGATCATTTTGCAGTTATTCAGGGAATAATAACAGTAGTTAGTTCGGTGCGGGTGAACCGGAGATAATTCGTTTATTGGCAGAATTTATTCAGAAAATTGAGTTTTATACATGAGAAAGGTCATGAGACGGAGATTCTATTTGAACCTAGGCGCGAGAGTTGGTTTTGAAATGAGTAGTTGCATGACGGTTTGTGGAAATGGCTTGTGTTTTCAAGAGTGCTTTTAGTGTGTTGTGCAGCATGGAGGATTTGGTAAGTTTGAAAAAATTACATATTTGCATTACGTATTTAGTACGGGCCTTGTGAAAAAAAAAAGAAACAAAAGCCAAGTTTAATTCTAGGTTTCGGGGAGTGTGCCTACCCAAGGTCATGCTGAGATACCTTATAGTGAGAGAGGGTTCTGGGTTTTGGTCATAAATTTAGACTGCCTTTCTTTTGACACTTCGGGCAACAGCTAACATTTAATTTTGTGTGACTAGACACTTTAGGCGGGTTCCCTGTCTAGTCGATGGGGTGTGCGGAATCAGAGTGCAATCCGCATGCGGTAGAGGTGAAACCTTCTGAAAACTAAACTTCGGAAGAGTGACGAATTTAGGACTAATGTAGATTATCAGGAATACGTTAATTGTGAGGTTTATTTATTATAACATCGTACCAAGTGTTAAAATTATTTCACATTTTATTCTACGAAGCACCGCACGAAGAGAAGGTCGATGGGTTACGAAGCACTTCACAAAGAGGAGACGGATTAAAGTACCTCATTCTCTCGCAGGACAAATTCTATAGATGTACGTGTTTCTCCTTTTTGCGCCACTAATTTTCGTTTTATCGAGTTTCAAAGTCACAACGGTTTTAAAGAAGTTTCATTTAAAAAAAAGATAGCTGTCAGCATTTTAGAAACAAAGAAATTACAGTTGTACAGTTTACATGCGGTAGAAGTGAAACCTTCAGAAAACCCAAGGAGACAGGAGTGGGGAGGCTACGAAGCACCTCACAAAGAGGAGACCGATTAAAGTATCCCATTCTCTCGCAGGATAAATCTTATAGATGTGTTTAGTGTCGCACGTTTCCGTTTCATCTTGTTTCAAATCACAACGGTGTTAAAGAAGTTTTCATAAAAAACAAAAAAAACAGCTGTCAGCATTTTAGAAACAAAGAATTTACAGTGGTGTAGTTTACACGCGGTAGAAGTGAAACCTTCAGAAAACCCAAGGAGACAGGAGTGGGGAGGCTACGAAGCACCTCACAAAGAGGAGACCGATTATAGTATCTCATTCTCTCGCAGGATAAATCTTATAGATGTGTTTAGTGTCGCACGTTTCCGTTTCATCTTGTTTCAAATCACAACGGTGTTAAAGAAGTTTTCATAAAAAACAAAAAAAACAGCTGTCAGCATTTTAGAAACAAAGAATTTACAGTGGTGTAGTTTACACGCGGTAGAAGTGAAACCTTCAGAAAACCCAAGGAGACAGGAGTGGGGAGGCTACGAAGCACCTCACAAAGAGGAGGCCGATTATAGTATCTCATTCTCTCTCAGGATAAATTCTATAGATGTGTTTAGTGGCGTTCGTTTCCGCTTCATCTAGTTTCAAATCACAACGGTGCTAAAGAAGTTTTCAAACCAATAACCATAATGGTGTCGCCGAGGTGCAAAGATTGTAAGGGGAGAGGGTCTTTTGGCGATGTTTTGTTAATTTTAACGGACAAAAGGTATTTATGTATCTTACGATTGTGTTGCGAGACATTACATCAGAAATACTAGGTTAGGGGTTATATGGATATAATAAATTACATTACATTAGGAATACCTATTCTCAAAACATTTTAGAATTTACTCAGTAATTGCAGATATTTGTTAGGCAAGGTCTGTACGTACTAGGTATATTGATTTGGAAAAATGATGCATTGCATGAGGCTTCTGTTTACTAACAAATGTATACAATAGAATTCCCATTCCCAAAAAAAATAAAATCCCACGCCTTTTACCTCAAATTTCAGGGATCTCAGAAAAACTGTTATGTAGAGACCTACATAAGCTAGCTTTTGACTTCGTTTAAACTCGCGCATGGAAGTGTGCATAGCACTTTACGTTAGGTATATTTTATACAGAATTTACATTCTAGCTTAAATCCTTAGTATTTGCGATTGAACGAGACCAACAGTAGGTATTCATACATCGCGCGTGACGCGCTCTGCTATCATTATTTAGCAAATTTCCTTCCTTCAAATTTAACCGAACGAGTTACGGCGCTGAAGCTGGTGATTGCTGGAGTAATTTTTGAGTTAAGCTTCCCTATTCCATGTATGTAGGTTACACCTATGCAGTTATGATCGGGGGCGAAGTGAACGATTTGCTGGTGGGCTACACTATTTCCCAAATGTGGGGGCGAAGCAAGCGATGGTTACAGGCTTTGTACAATTAAATTGGAATCCTTTGTGATGGAGGCTTGGAAACCTGTGTCTCTGGACGGCCCTGAAGCAGTTGAGGGCGAGGCAGGAGCCGTCTCATGATGTCGACGTATATGCTATCACATGTATCGTCATAAAGGCATTGGGGGACGTCTGGAAGGCAAAGGACGTGCTCCCACAACCCCCCTCTTTAGCCCCCTCCAGAGGTATCAGCTGATAAGAGTCGCTGTCGCGGGAGGTCAATTAAATACAGGACGGAGAAAACGATCTGGCCGGGCTACCTCCGTAATGAAGGAAAAGAAGTGACGAAATTCGCGATGGCTTCACTACCCTTTGGTTACGCTCGTGGGGAGTTACCTTGTCAGCGGAACGAAGAGAACATGACATACAGAGTTGTTTTAGCAATCGATCGGCGGCTCATTGTCGGAAACCGGATAAATTTTCATAATCCTCCCCAAAATTAGAATTAGGGCATCATCCAGCATCAGGTTGGGAATGTACTTTGGACGAAAGCGTAGCAGGGGAAATGGATGGGATGGAAGTCGGATTCACGACCCGGTGCCATTCATTCCTGGACCCAGCACCCTGGAAGCCGAGCTTGACATTCCTTCTTCGAGCTGATATTTGAGAAGAGCTTGGGATATCACCTATCGTAGGGCGGATGCCCGTGACGCTAAATGGGGGACCGTCCCCGTCACGCCTGTTTCCGTCATACGAGGGGAGGTATTTTCATTCAAATCAAGTACCGATGATCACCGCGGCTGAAAGCTGACGCATGTTTATAACGTGCCTAGGAAAACGTAAGCATCATTTCTACTGGTTCGAGGCGGTGTGCTGGACGGAGAACGGGACTGTTGGGGAGCTGTGTGACTGCAGAGGCGAGGGTCGATGACATCAAAATCCACCTTCACTAAATTCAAACTTCACGAGAACAGAGGGGGGAGCGGCTCCACCGACCTCCTGACATTGCCGCTTGTCTAATCCACTTCGGTTTAATGTTCATGTTCGATGCTATAGGAGTGAACGGAACTCTAGTCATTGACATGCTGAAAGACTTCTACAGTATCATCATCATCATCATCATCATCAATTCGGCTTTGAGGATGTCACGATCTAAAACCTCGTGCCACCCACGCAATCCTGAATACTTCCGGACATCGGCTACCACACCATAAATCGAAGCAGATCCTCACATCAAAAGATATGAGTTGACATTTCATCAGGCAACATTAGCATTATCACCATTATAATTTGGCGGCGCATTGGTTGAGAACACTCCCACTATCACCATACGAACCGGAAATACACATCAAACCCTTTCCCGACAGGAAGCAAAACATGTCGATTTTTCATCAGTCGCTTGCGACCATCAAAATATTCTCTGGAGGTGTTGGAATTGGAGACTGACCGGGCGGTTTTAATTGAACCTCACCAAGTCAGTTGCGGAAATGGAGGAGTCCAATTGTAGCAAGACATATTTTGTTTCATGTCAATCCCTAGTAATCTCCCAAAAATACCTACTCAAACTCAAAACTAACTAACAAGCTTCACTTACAATGGTGCCTGTAGAATTTGTGCATCCCGGGCCTGTTTTGATTGAATTTTGATTGAAAATCCGTAACTAGATTACAAATGTCAAATTATTTTATGTGTTAGCACCCCAAGAACAGCAGAGGATACGCTGCGTCACGCTAAAGGTAGGATCTTCCCAATTAAATGTATAAAAGTATATTTTTGTACTAGGTACTAGGGAAGATGACGCGGGTTAATTCAGAAGAAGTAGTCATCAACGAACAAGTATAGAACGGACGTTAGTAGGGGAGGAAGTTGCACGAACGATAGCATTAGTTATTTTCAAGTTAGCTAGAGTCAGTCATTGTAAATCGGACCCTAGTGAATTGTAACACGCCATACCTAAAAGAACAAGGGTTTACCACAAACAAATTATTAATTAAATTGTATTAACCATATCAAACCTTTAAAGCAAAAAATGACACAACGTTAAGGGGTTAATTACAAGTTGATTAATTGAGAGCATCTCGCCACGTATACCTAAAACGTATTACGTAAAGGGGTGTCGAGGCGCTGCCAAAGGAATGAAGAGGAGAGAAGAGTGAGCGACGAAACTACAAGGCTACGAATACGAATTCGAGGCGACGAACTCTACGTACAGAGCTTTCGTTGCAGAGCCTACGAACGATGTAGAAAGATAGAAACCATAAAATCAAGTTTTAAAAGAAAAGGAAAATTAATTAATTACAGGTGCAAGGGTCGGATTTATTACAGTGGTGCCGCGACCAAGGAGAGAGCGTCCACACCGAGCTTGTTCTAAATTTTCCTAATTCGAATGTGCTTTGAAGGAAAAGCATAAAGCTTGTAAAGTTTATTATTAATTAGGGGGGGGGGTAAGAGTCTTTAATTTATTACAGTATTGCTAAGTGACCAGGAGGTATGGTTTTAAAAAGTGTTGCATTTTGCTGGGGTTTTATACAATGACATTCACAAGAATAGAAAAAAAAGAATACAGTAGGTATGACGGTTCGGTTGTCATCGAAAATGACTGAAAACAACAATAAAGAAAATACAAAGTAATTACTAGGACAATAATAGATGGTTAGCAGAGGAATTTGAAATAATAATGTTTACATTAGCTTAACCAGATAAAAATAGGAAGGGTAGGCTGATGATATTCAACCTTCAATAAGCCACCGGATAAAGGTATCATATTATTAGGGGAGACGCGCCGCAGGTCAAAGAAAAAAAAAATTGAACAAAATTAATCAAGAATAGTTAGTTCAGTAGCGTCTACATTAGCTTCACCAGATAAAAATAGGAAGGGTAGGCTGATGATATCCAACCTTCAATAAGCCACCGGATAAAGGTATCATATTATTAGGGGAGACGCGCCGTATGTCAATAAATATTAGAACAAAACTAACCAAGAATAGTTAATGGTATCCAACCTTCGATAAGAAACAGGGAGAAAGGGTGTTACATTATTAGGGGAGATAGTCCTTCAATAAAGTACATTCAATATCAATTCACCGTGGTGAGAATATTGAAGTTAGTCAACTTTCAAAGTTTGAACGGTTGTAGAATTCGGGTTTAGGCCGGACGATTAGTCAAAATAATAACGATACAAAATAGGTTGTAAATATTCAAGTTTTGGTACGGAAGATAGTATATGGCGTAGTTGAAAAAAATAAATAAACAAAAGAAGTAGGTAGTTGGTCTATTCAAGCGTCATGTAACCCGGCTTACAGAATAAACGTATCCAAAATGTTTTATTTAAATTATGCACGAGGTTAAAGGGACAACACTAATAATTACTTGCTTAAGCGTATGAATCTTTGGGAATAAAATGATTACTGCAGACAGTTGGCATTTCTTAATCAGTTAAAAACTACATTTAGGGTGATACTGTTCCCCAGTAATTGTAAAATTTAAGACAACCGTAGCAAAAAATTAAGATAAACACTGACCGCTATGTGTGAATAGAACAAACACACAAAACGAAAGGTCGGTCACACTCGTATAATAACAGGATGTTATGAAAAAAATACACTGGACCTTCGAGGCGCTTGCCGGTTGCAATCCATTATTTAAAACCGAAAGCACTAGTTTAAGGGAGAACACGCCGTCTGGGTAGGGGCCTTATGTTAAATGTTCGGCTTTGAAGGAAAAATACCATACATCGTGTGAGTTGAGATGATAAGTGAAACCTCACCATGTCGCCTCTTAAAATCAGATAAGAGATAACAGCGGACGAGAACTACAAGAATGCAAGAAAAAAAAAAGGTTTCACCGGACAATAATACTGACGGGTGG
The DNA here is from genome assembly GCA_929108145.2 of Limnephilus rhombicus. Classification (NCBI taxonomy): domain Eukaryota; kingdom Metazoa; phylum Arthropoda; class Insecta; order Trichoptera; family Limnephilidae; genus Limnephilus; species Limnephilus rhombicus. The sequence continues at coordinate 36,602,021 of OV815284.1, read as the reverse complement.
CTGGCATTGTTTTGATGTAGGAATGCGGTTGTAATTGCTATGGGGCTATGGGACAGTTCGGCTTTGGAGATGAGGACAATAGCAGAAAAAAGGTCAGTTTCATTTTGAGGGGAGATCATAAAAGAAACATTAAGTAAACACTCAGCTTGAGAAGATAGGTCATTAAACTGGGTCGGGTAATAATAATAATTGGATAATTTAGTGACATCGTTTTGCGGTGCATTATGAGTTCTTGGACGGTACCTAATGGTTTATTTACAAATGGAAAAAAAAGCATTCATATAGACCGTTCGAAAAAAATAGGGGAGTGACGGTTTGAATAAAAAAAACAGTGATTTAAACAATGTTTACAGGTTTTAAACGAAATAAGTTCAACAGGATAATTTAAAAGAAACGAGATAATAATAGTGATACGAACAAAAAAAAATACATTTACTCTTTGAACTTAAAGTGCTAGTGGTGAGAAGTTAGGAAGAGAATTAAAGTTTTAGTGAGTTCAAGTGATAATAATCAACCATGGAAGGATCAGTGTCTAGAGGGGAAGGACGTGGGCGACCTTCGGCAAGAGAGGAGGTCACCGCCGCAGTTGAGACCGTGGGAGAGACGTCGTCACAGGTAAGCTTGGGGCAGGTGACCAGCATCATTCGAAACGCGCTAGGACCGATAGTGGAGAAGATACAGTCCATTGAAAGACGAGACCGGCAGCGGGAGAGGAGGACGTGCTCCTGGGATCGGAGAATCGGAGCCAGATTGTAGAGTTGCTCCCGGCACAGGAGAAGCCCGCTTTTAAAGGAGGGAATCAGCATTCGATTTCCTTCCTGGAGGACCTGCGGGAGTATACGGAAATCGAGGCGGACGGACAAGTTAATGGTGGCCCGAGAGAGTCTCAAGGGAAAGGCTAAAAGGTGGTCGAAAATCTACTGTAGCAGGTGGGAGACGATTGAAGATTTCGAGAGGGACTTCTTTGGCGAATTATTGGAGCGAGGTCTTCCAACATAAACTCAGGAGAAAGTTGTCAGATGCGTCCTGGGAACCGAACGGTGGCAAGACGATGCTAACGCACTTTGCTGAATATTGGGAGCTGGCCAAGGCCTTGAAAATAACTAGCTCGCCAACCGGCGTGATAAACGAGAAGCTTCGGTCACAAAGGTAGGAGGCCATCAGGACGACGCGGGCGGGTGCGTCTCCAATAAAATAATCTTGAAAGGATAAATTAGCAAGAAGGAGTAGTCTTACATAGGGGTGTGACTTTCCATCCGTAAGACGAACGAGTAGTAAAAATATTTATAGAAAAAAAAGAAAACGCGATAAATTGGTTAAATTACAATGTTCTGCAAGGGTCGGGCACCGTCTGCGGAATAATTTAAAAGAAAACAAGAAAACGCGGACAATCAAATCGAGTTGCACATTGTAAATTAAATACAGGGAGATGTGAGATTTGCAACAGGAGGCAGTGAAAAGAAATTATGACGCAGTTGTGATTTGGGCCGCGGGGCCGAGACAAATTCCTGGAAGTATGGGGGGGCGACGCAAGGAACATTGACCGTAGTTTCGACAACAAAAAAAAAAATACTACGCAAGGTCGGTGGAGTAGAGCAATAAGAAGGAAGGACGACGGTGTACAAGACAGGGCCGGATTGGGAAATATTTGTCATAATAATTTTGGAAACAAAAAAAAAAATTAAAAAGATTTGAGGCGAGTCCAAACGGGCTGACTACTGCTAGAGTTCTGTAACAAAATATGTGGCTGTAGTTCGTGATTACACCTACAACAAATATTTTGTTTCATAAAGGGGAGACTGTGATGAACTCGCCTTAATAATAATAATACGTGGATAATTTGTATGGAGCCATTTTGTAAGAGCGCTAAAATAATTTCTGAAATCCAAATAACTACGGGGTTGATGAATTTATGAAGACCCCCGGCGAAGGCCATTCTGAATGCAAAAAAAGGGCTTGGAGCCACGTGTGACCGTGTCGTTTTGGGATACATTCTGGCCTTCAAGTACATGATAATTAATTACTATTTTGAAGGTCTGACACTGCAACAAAAAACTAAAAAACATGAAATAACGTCAGAATTCTTCGAAAATGGTGATTAAATTTGACAAGTTCGGTCATTAAGTTAAATATCCGCCATGAGAGTTAACGATATTTGAAGGATTTTAGAGAAAAAGTGAATAAAAAAAGGGTACTTGGACGACACAGACGGGCAGGGAAGGAAAAGAAGTGAGATCAAATTTTAAATAAAGACAGTCAGGATAGTTTCGGTCTCGGGGACAGACGGATTTTGAGAGTCAGGGTAATTTCGGTTTCGAAGACGGGCGTGTTTCAGAGTCGCGGTTATACAGGGAATAATAACAGTAGTTCGGACGTGTAAACGGAAAATAAGTCACTTATTGACAAAATTCAAAGGAAATCAAATTTTAAATAAAGGAGTCAGGGTAGATTCGACCTCGGGGACGGACGGATTTTTAGAGAGTCAGGAAAAGTTCGCGGATGAGGACGATCATTTTGCAGTTATTCAGGGAATAATAACAGTAGTTAGTTCGGTGCGGGTGAACCGGAGATAATTCGTTTATTGGCAGAATTTATTCAGAAAATTGAGTTTTATACATGAGAAAGGTCATGAGACGGAGATTCTATTTGAACCTAGGCGCGAGAGTTGGTTTTGAAATGAGTAGTTGCATGACGGTTTGTGGAAATGGCTTGTGTTTTCAAGAGTGCTTTTAGTGTGTTGTGCAGCATGGAGGATTTGGTAAGTTTGAAAAAATTACATATTTGCATTACGTATTTAGTACGGGCCTTGTGAAAAAAAAAAGAAACAAAAGCCAAGTTTAATTCTAGGTTTCGGGGAGTGTGCCTACCCAAGGTCATGCTGAGATACCTTATAGTGAGAGAGGGTTCTGGGTTTTGGTCATAAATTTAGACTGCCTTTCTTTTGACACTTCGGGCAACAGCTAACATTTAATTTTGTGTGACTAGACACTTTAGGCGGGTTCCCTGTCTAGTCGATGGGGTGTGCGGAATCAGAGTGCAATCCGCATGCGGTAGAGGTGAAACCTTCTGAAAACTAAACTTCGGAAGAGTGACGAATTTAGGACTAATGTAGATTATCAGGAATACGTTAATTGTGAGGTTTATTTATTATAACATCGTACCAAGTGTTAAAATTATTTCACATTTTATTCTACGAAGCACCGCACGAAGAGAAGGTCGATGGGTTACGAAGCACTTCACAAAGAGGAGACGGATTAAAGTACCTCATTCTCTCGCAGGACAAATTCTATAGATGTACGTGTTTCTCCTTTTTGCGCCACTAATTTTCGTTTTATCGAGTTTCAAAGTCACAACGGTTTTAAAGAAGTTTCATTTAAAAAAAAGATAGCTGTCAGCATTTTAGAAACAAAGAAATTACAGTTGTACAGTTTACATGCGGTAGAAGTGAAACCTTCAGAAAACCCAAGGAGACAGGAGTGGGGAGGCTACGAAGCACCTCACAAAGAGGAGACCGATTAAAGTATCCCATTCTCTCGCAGGATAAATCTTATAGATGTGTTTAGTGTCGCACGTTTCCGTTTCATCTTGTTTCAAATCACAACGGTGTTAAAGAAGTTTTCATAAAAAACAAAAAAAACAGCTGTCAGCATTTTAGAAACAAAGAATTTACAGTGGTGTAGTTTACACGCGGTAGAAGTGAAACCTTCAGAAAACCCAAGGAGACAGGAGTGGGGAGGCTACGAAGCACCTCACAAAGAGGAGACCGATTATAGTATCTCATTCTCTCGCAGGATAAATCTTATAGATGTGTTTAGTGTCGCACGTTTCCGTTTCATCTTGTTTCAAATCACAACGGTGTTAAAGAAGTTTTCATAAAAAACAAAAAAAACAGCTGTCAGCATTTTAGAAACAAAGAATTTACAGTGGTGTAGTTTACACGCGGTAGAAGTGAAACCTTCAGAAAACCCAAGGAGACAGGAGTGGGGAGGCTACGAAGCACCTCACAAAGAGGAGGCCGATTATAGTATCTCATTCTCTCTCAGGATAAATTCTATAGATGTGTTTAGTGGCGTTCGTTTCCGCTTCATCTAGTTTCAAATCACAACGGTGCTAAAGAAGTTTTCAAACCAATAACCATAATGGTGTCGCCGAGGTGCAAAGATTGTAAGGGGAGAGGGTCTTTTGGCGATGTTTTGTTAATTTTAACGGACAAAAGGTATTTATGTATCTTACGATTGTGTTGCGAGACATTACATCAGAAATACTAGGTTAGGGGTTATATGGATATAATAAATTACATTACATTAGGAATACCTATTCTCAAAACATTTTAGAATTTACTCAGTAATTGCAGATATTTGTTAGGCAAGGTCTGTACGTACTAGGTATATTGATTTGGAAAAATGATGCATTGCATGAGGCTTCTGTTTACTAACAAATGTATACAATAGAATTCCCATTCCCAAAAAAAATAAAATCCCACGCCTTTTACCTCAAATTTCAGGGATCTCAGAAAAACTGTTATGTAGAGACCTACATAAGCTAGCTTTTGACTTCGTTTAAACTCGCGCATGGAAGTGTGCATAGCACTTTACGTTAGGTATATTTTATACAGAATTTACATTCTAGCTTAAATCCTTAGTATTTGCGATTGAACGAGACCAACAGTAGGTATTCAGACATCGCGCGTGACGCGCTCTGCTATCATTATTTAGCAAATTTCCTTCCTTCAAATTTAACCGAACGAGTTACGGCGCTGAAGCTGGTGATTGCTGGAGTAATTTTTGAGTTAAGCTTCCCTATTCCATGTATGTAGGTTACACCTATGCAGTTATGATCGGGGGCGAAGTGAACGATTTGCTGGTGGGCTACACTATTTCCCAAATGTGGGGGCGAAGCAAGCGATGGTTACAGGCTTTGTACAATTAAATTGGAATCCTTTGTGATGGAGGCTTGGAAACCTGTGTCTCTGGACGGCCCTGAAGCAGTTGAGGGCGAGGCAGGAGCCGTCTCATGATGTCGACGTATATGCTATCACATGTATCGTCATAAAGGCATTGGGGGACGTCTGGAAGGCAAAGGACGTGCTCCCACAACCCCCCTCTTTAGCCCCCTCCAGAGGTATCAGCTGATAAGAGTCGCTGTCGCGGGAGGTCAATTAAATACAGGACGGAGAAAACGATCTGGCCGGGCTACCTCCGTAATGAAGGAAAAGAAGTGACGAAATTCGCGATGGCTTCACTACCCTTTGGTTACGCTCGTGGGGAGTTACCTTGTCAGCGGAACGAAGAGAACATGACATACAGAGTTGTTTTAGCAATCGATCGGCGGCTCATTGTCGGAAACCGGATAAATTTTCATAATCCTCCCCAAAATTAGAATTAGGGCATCATCCAGCATCAGGTTGGGAATGTACTTTGGACGAAAGCGTAGCAGGGGAAATGGATGGGATGGAAGTCGGATTCACGACCCGGTGCCATTCATTCCTGGACCCAGCACCCTGGAAGCCGAGCTTGACATTCCTTCTTCGAGCTGATATTTGAGAAGAGCTTGGGATATCACCTATCGTAGGGCGGATGCCCGTGACGCTAAATGGGGGACCGTCCCCGTCACGCCTGTTTCCGTCATGCGAGGGGAGGTATTTTCATTCAAATCAAGTACCGATGATCACCGCGGCTGAAAGCTGACGCATGTTTATAACGTGCCTAGGAAAACGTAAGCATCATTTCTACTGGTTCGAGGCGGTGTGCTGGACGGAGAACGGGACTGTTGGGGAGCTGTGTGACTGCAGAGGCGAGGGTCGATGACATCAAAATCCACCTTCACTAAATTCAAACTTCACGAGAACAGAGGGGGGAGCGGCTCCACCGACCTCCTGACATTGCCGCTTGTCTAATCCACTTCGGTTTAATGTTCATGTTCGATGCTATAGGAGTGAACGGAACTCTAGTCATTGACATGCTGAAAGACTTCTACAGTATCATCATCATCATCATCATCATCAATTCGGCTTTGAGGATGTCACGATCTAAAACCTCGTGCCACCCACGCAATCCTGAATACTTCCGGACATCGGCTACCACACCATAAATCGAAGCAGATCCTCACATCAAAAGATATGAGTTGACATTTCATCAGGCAACATTAGCATTATCACCATTATAATTTGGCGGCGCATTGGTTGAGAACACTCCCACTATCACCATACGAACCGGAAATACACATCAAACCCTTTCCCGACAGGAAGCAAAACATGTCGATTTTTCATCAGTCGCTTGCGACCATCAAAATATTCTCTGGAGGTGTTGGAATTGGAGACTGACCGGGCGGTTTTAATTGAACCTCACCAAGTCAGTTGCGGAAATGGAGGAGTCCAATTGTAGCAAGACATATTTTGTTTCATGTCAATCCCTAGTAATCTCCCAAAAATACCTACTCAAACTCAAAACTAACTAACAAGCTTCACTTACAATGGTGCCTGTAGAATTTGTGCATCCCGGGCCTGTTTTGATTGAATTTTGATTGAAAATCCGTAACTAGATTACAAATGTCAAATTATTTTATGTGTTAGCACCCCAAGAACAGCAGAGGATACGCTGCGTCACGCTAAAGGTAGGATCTTCCCAATTAAATGTATAAAAGTATATTTTTGTACTAGGTACTAGGGAAGATGACGCGGGTTAATTCAGAAGAAGTAGTCATCAACGAACAAGTATAGAACGGACGTTAGTAGGGGAGGAAGTTGCACGAACGATAGCATTAGTTATTTTCAAGTTAGCTAGAGTCAGTCATTGTAAATCGGACCCTAGTGAATTGTAACACGCCATACCTAAAAGAACAAGGGTTTACCACAAACAAATTATTAATTAAATTGTATTAACCATATCAAACCTTTAAAGCAAAAAATGACACAACGTTAAGGGGTTAATTACAAGTTGATTAATTGAGAGCATCTCGCCACGTATACCTAAAACGTATTACGTAAAGGGGTGTCGAGGCGCTGCCAAAGGAATGAAGAGGAGAGAAGAGTGAGCGACGAAACTACAAGGCTACGAATACGAATTCGAGGCGACGAACTCTACGTACAGAGCTTTCGTTGCAGAGCCTACGAACGATGTAGAAAGATAGAAACCATAAAATCAAGTTTTAAAAGAAAAGGAAAATTAATTAATTACAGGTGCAAGGGTCGGATTTATTACAGTGGTGCCGCGACCAAGGAGAGAGCGTCCACACCGAGCTTGTTCTAAATTTTCCTAATTCGAATGTGCTTTGAAGGAAAAGCATAAAGCTTGTAAAGTTTATTATTAATTAGGGGGGGGGGTAAGAGTCTTTAATTTATTACACTCGTTAATACGGAATATTTTTATACAAATGGTTAGATTTAGCTTTATTATTACGAAAAGTGAGTGTTTATTAGTGGGAGACAAAAAAACATGCCAAAAATATGCATTTAACGTAATTTTATATTTATCGTTTTCATTTAACATTTCATGGTTAATCAATCAATGCTGCCAATCATAGAAAAATATTATTGCCATATAAAACAAAGTGAATGCATTATTGACAAGTTTGTACCTGAATGTATAACAGCAGAACATGGAAAGAAATGTATAGAATAATTACACAGAACCGCAAGACAAACCCTGCTTTGCCGAACAAACCATTAAAAAATGTAACTAATTTTAAAAAAAAACTTGCTGAAAATGTAAATAATTTAAAAAAATTGATAATGTAACTTATTAAAAAAAAATAAATATATAAATAATTTTTAAATTATGTAACTAAGTTTAAGAAATGGCCAAAATCACCCTTAATGGGTAAAAGAATCACCCAAATAAATGATTTAAAAAAAACCTGGGATGTTTTTTAAATTTAAAGGGTGTTCAGACATCTAATATAACCGCTAGCAGGTATCTGTTGAACCGCGAGCGCTTATGTTTTGTGCCGTTCACACGGCGCAGATCAAATATTTCTTCCTATGGTAGGAGAGGGGGTCAGTTGAATTTACGAGCGGCCACGGAGTGCGCATTTTTTGTACTGAATCTGTCATCCACCGGTCTTGGCAGCTCCGTAATTAAAATGACCCCCTCTCCTGTTTTCGTCGGAGTGGGGGGCGCTTAACTATTGGCATATCGCCTCAGGAGCGGTTACGGCGTAAGATGTGCATTGTCTATGGTTGATGTGCGGATAAAGCGCTCAGGTGTGAACGGTCTAAAGGGATTGTATGGAGAGCGATATATGGCGTGCTATGATCTTTTATATTTATATGCTCAATGTGAACGAGCTCTTATGATGACACGCAGCTTTCGTAGTTTAAACCTCAACCCCATAATTCGACGTAGGTACTTTTTTGTTTTTATTTTGATAAGAATTTATTTTATAAGATTGTTACTTCCGACAAATGTCAAATTTGATTGTTTATTAGTTAAAAAATTAATATTCCGTATTATCCGTGCATCAAAATTCGATAACACGAACGTTCCGTATTATCCGTGAGGTGGACTTTGTATATTTACCGGAAATATTTACCTTTTTTGACATAGGACCATTGAACTCTAGGGTACTAAATTATTAATTCATAATACCAAAAATATTCAAATAAATAGTAAAGTCAAAATCATTCACGTTTATTGATATCCAATTACAATTCAAATAACGATTTCACACGGTTTATCGACGAACAAGTAAATAATATTTCAAAAATGTATGCATACGAGGAATTTCAATTTGGTGAGCGAAATTTTGGCTCTTTGTGTGCAGTTATTTCACTCGTCTGGAACAACGCCATGTACGGGGCATGGAGCAGGTGGTGGTCCTTTTTTCCCTTTCCTCTTCTCTCTTGTTCCTTTGCCACCGCCAGATGAGTTGGACTTCTCATCTTTTCTGCTTGATCTCCTGACTTTTCCTGATCTCACTTTTCTCGGTGTTCTCTTCATCTTTCTTCGGCATTGATCACAGCATTCAGAATCGGAATCACTCATTTTTACTGCTTGAAAAGCTCTCCTCACCAAACATGAGTTAAGGCCAGAAAAATATAATTTTGAATGCGAAAAAAATAGAAGTTGTGATGTTCTATTGTTAATAACAGAGTTCAAAATCTGTTCCATTATTTTTTAATGAACGAACTTATTACGAAGTTCATTGGGTACTTGGATACACATTTGTAGGTGGAATATTCTTTACGAGGAATTAAAAAAAAAATTGACAGTGCAATTCACACGCGATAGAAGTTAAACTAGAAAGTATTTTTGCCTGTTTATTTTAAAGAAGTTTGAAGGTTGGATATTGATTTACAAAAACAACTTTTTTATTTTGGAATTCGAAGGATTCGAACCTCCGCCCGCTGAGATTTGCGACGCACTATACCGCTGCGCTATGGGACGCGCTTGGCGAGGAGCGGATTTACGCATTATATTCCGACGACCCGTAAAGAAATAAAATGGCCAATGAGCGCAGATCTATCGTCGTTTCCGTTTTATATCTCAACCAATAGGAGCGTTGAGCGCAGTTTGAGCTTCGCAGGTGCCGTAGTGCGTCATTTCCGTTTCCGAATCTTTTCAAATCACTCTAACGTGGCTAAGGAAGTTTCACTTCAAAAATACCTTTTCTAACACAAGCATGGTGGGTGGTGGCGCAAACACGAACTAAACGATTAATAACATTTCAATTATTTATTATGGTTAGGCAGAACGGGTAGGCAGAATGAGTGGACCTCTCACACACTCTTTTCTTCATTAACATTCATACATCGTATCATGCATACTCGGACTTTTTCTACCATTCACTTCCAAATCAAAAATTCGCCTTCACATCTTTCTTCATCCATTCGCTGCACATGCCTAAACTATGTAAGAAAATCTATCTTTTGTAAACAAGGTAACGACATAACCAATTAAAATTTAGAAAACAAATAATGTTTTTGTTTATTTTATCGCAAAAAATTTCTTCCCATCTTCAACTCAATATTCATATATACGGCCTCTTTGTTCGGTGAGTAATGCTCTCGACTAGCGAGTCGGAGGTCGCGGTTTCTAATCCCGGAAAGTAAATTTTATATAATCGATTTGTGTGATTTCACGATATAAATAATATACGATACGGCACATTCCGCAGTGTAAGACAATTGAAATGTGGCTTGAAATGGCTTTAGCCGTGTTTGGTGACTAGATATCAATAGCTAGGAACTACCCGACCTTCCTCTACCCCTTCTCCTTCTCCTCCACACAACTTTCAGCTTCACAACAAACCCCAATTTGGGGTGCCAGAGTCTCACTAGCTCCAGACGGTTTGGAGAAGTTGGGACTCTTTTTCGGTATCCACATGATAAAAGCAGGAATTTGCATACTTCTGGCAAATTGGAACTGAATACAGACTCCTGTTGTGATATTTTTTTTTCATATTCACAATTTTAACATGTAGGTACCTACTATCTATGATCGTTTCCATTTTTTTATGACGTCGCGTCGCGTGATATTACATTTATTTTTCCTATAAAAAGTCAATTACAAACAGGAACGTTGTTTTCATAGGACTGGAATATTTATACATGCAAATTTCAGCGACAGCGGCGTAACTACCGCCCAGGCAACATGGACAGCTTCCCGGGGAGACAAGACCGCGAAAAACACGTCCAAATTAACTAACAATTTTATTTCATTTTGAAACGATTATAAGGCGCAAATTGCCCCTTGATAATTTATTTATTTATTTATTTATTTATTTACGGACTTACGTCCAATTTAAAACAAAGTATCACGAAGTATAGAAATGAACAATGTAAGGATTCAGATGGTACATGAAAGCAAAGACAAACAGTGAAAATAGAAGAAAAATAAGTGTCAAGTCACGTCAAGACCTTGCAAAAATTAGGGTGAATATTACATATCTTCATTTGTTTAAAGAGCGACAGAAATCATTTAAGCTAATACCAAAAAAATCAAGGTCTTGACGTGAGTTGACCAGTCTACACATTCTGGACAGTGGTGAGTTATAACCATAGTTAGTCGAGTGCTGATTGAAGAAAAGCAGGTCTTTATTTCTGAGTCTACGAGAAGGTATATTAAATGTGATGAGTTGTAGTAATGTAGGCGAGTCGATTAAACAGTTAATAATTTTGAAGAAACAAATGAGATCAGATTTTATCCGACGGTCTTCTAAAGGAGAAAGGTTTAGAGTTTGTTCAATTTCAGCATACGAGTAATTGCCTCGCTCTAATCCTAGCCTCCAAGCAATTCCCTTTAGGAACCGATGTTGAACGGATTCAATATGACGAATATGGACAGCATAAAAGGAGACCATATAATACAAGCATATTCAAGATGGGGGCGAACCAAGGAGCAGTAAAGAGTTCTTAGGGTATTTATGTTTTTGAAGTCAGAAGTGGTTCTAGTGATAAAACCAAGTAGTTTGAGAGATTTATTAACAATCGTATTTATATGTTCCCGGAAAGAAAGCTTGCTATCAAGAGAGACACCAAGATCTTTAATAGATTGAACAGTTGTTAGGCAATTATTATTTAATTTGTATTCGAAAACAATCGGATTTTTAGATCTGTAGAAGGACATAATTTTGCACTTATCGACATTTAGTTCCAAGCAATTAATTTTACACCAGTCATTGAAAGAGTCAATATCTGATTGGAAAAGAAGGCAGTCATGGTAGTTTTTGATTATTTTTAGGATCTTATTGTCATCAGCAAAAAGCCAAAAGCGTGTGTGAGAGAAAATACGAATAATGTCATTTATAAACAAGTTGAAGAGAAGCGGGGCTAAATGTGCTCCTTGCGGTACGCCGGATGTTACTTCAATAATAATAGACTCAATGTTATTTATTTTAACTCTTTGATTTCTATTGCTTAAATAAGAATTAAAGAAAGATAGCAATGGGTTTCGTATACCTATAGCATATAGCTTGGCCATGAGGATAGCGTGTTTTACTTTGTCAAAAGCTTTAGAAAAGTCGGTATATAGAACATCTACTTGTGATTTATCTTCTAGGCCATTGACTACGGTGTTGGTGAAGGAGAGTAAGTTTGTAGTGGTAGATTTAGCAGATCTAAAGCCATGCTGTTCCTCAATCAGCACATTTTTGAAAATAGGTGTTATTTTTTTTGTGATTATAGATTCAAAGATTTTAGGAATATGAGATAACATCGATATAGGTCTATAGTTTTCTACGTTCGACCTATTACCCGATTTAAAAATAGGTCGTATATAGGAAACCTTCCAGGAATCCGGAAAAGTGGCAGATGATAATGATAAGTTATATAATAAACAAATTGGCTTAGATACAACAGATTTACATTCTTTCAATAATATTTCAGGTATACCATCAGGACCAGTGCTTGTTTTGCTGGGAAGATTTTTTAAGTAATTGAAAACATCTACAAGTGTGATTTCGCAATTATTAAGGTCAATAGTATTAGCATATTTAAGTGGAGGGATGGTGCATATGTTATCAGTATAGACAGAGGAGAAATGTTCAGCAAAAAGGTTGGCAATATCGAAATCGTTGGTGGCGTGAGTATCATTAAAAAATAAACTTGAAGGGAGATCGTTATCAATACGTTTTTGTTTAATAAATTTCCAAAATTGTTTAGGGTTAAGATTTAATTTTGTCTCAGTGAGTTCAATATAAGATTTATAACACAAGTTAGATTCAATTTTGGATAATTCTCTTAACTGAGAAAATTTTTGATAAAGCGCTAAGTTGTTCGTTAATTTGAATAACTTGTGTGTTTTCTTTTTTTCCATAATCAAATGCTTTAGTTTCATACTGAACCAAATAGGAAATTTATGCTGGGAAAAAGTTCCCCTTGGAACGAACAAATCTATAGCATGAGTTATACATTCGTTGAATTTAAATACAGCATCGTTAATATTGTTGTTTGATAACATACCTGCCCAGTCATATTGGGCAAGGTACCTATTCATGCCAGTATAATCACCTTTGTTAAATTTGTAGTGGAATGTGACTGCTGATTTCAGAGTGTCACTTTTGAAAGGATTAGTGAAGTTAATATCGAGTGGTGGATGATATTTATCTATTGGTAATATTGAGTCAGTAGCTTCACATACACAAACGCTAGGCATATTGGTAAATATTAGATCAAGACAGTAACCTCCACAGTTATTGATCGAGTTTAATTGGTACATATTCAGGAAGGCAAAGAAATTTACTATTATGGAAGCATGAAGGGAAACATTATTAGGAGTTTTCACACCATGACTATCATTAAGCCACACTATTTTAGGAAGATTATAATCACCACAAATAAGTAAGGAATCGGCCTTTATGGAAACACGCTCAACTGCTTCAGTATGTGACTTATAGATTTCTATTGAAGAGGAGGGGGGAATGTATACACAACCAATGACAAGTTTCTTGGAACCAAGTAGAACGCAAATAAATAATTGTTCAGATCATTATTATTGATACAAGAATGTGGCAAGAGTATTTTTTTTTAATACATATCATTACCCCACCTCCTCTACACTTGTTAGAAGAGGAAGAGCGGTCACAGCGAAAAATAATGTAGTCATGGAGTCCAAGTTCTGTTGAAGCAATATTGTATGATAGCCATGTTTCAGTAAAACATAAAAAATCATAAGGGCATAAATTTATGGAGCATTTAAAGGAGTTTAGCTTAGTATTGAGACCACGAATATTTTGATAATAGTTGGAAAAGTTAGTATTAATAAGGTGTCGATTCTGATTCAGCCTAAAAAATTGACTCGAGATAATTCGCGTCTCTCAGCGGCTTGGCGGGCAGGACAGTCAGGGGAGCCAGTGTTGTGTGTGGACGGTTTTCTAAAGAACTTGCAGGTAGCACATGCTGGTGGCTTTTCAGGAGTCGGGCAAGCATCTCGATTGTGTCCAGGTTTTCCACAGTGAGAACATGTAGGCATGTCTGCGTTACATTTCGACGCCGTATGGCCGTAAAGTTGACAGTGTCCACATTTTAGACTGTCGATCCAATCCCTTACGGTGTGTATTTGCCAGTCCATAGCCAGTTTAGAGAAGCGAATGAGGGAGTGACGAACAGAAGGAGGAACTCTGAAGACATGAGTGCACAATCCGGTACGAGGTCCTACTTTGTGAGATAACTGCAATTTATCTTTCAATTCATTAATTTGTAGACCGGTTTCGTCGTGTGTTTGCTGGTGGATTGCCAAGATGATGTTCTCGAGGGGCACAACTTGAGGTAGACCATGGATAGCTATCCGAGGAAGTTTATGTGAAGAAACTGCTGCTTTCAGACCAGCATCGGATAGGGTCGGTGCATTGGCAAGTTTTATGGCCTCTGCATCGGTACTTGGATGCACGACTACACCTCCGTTCCTTATTTCTCGTACCCCCGTGATTGTAATTCCCAAAGATGATGGGTTAGTTGAGGTTTTGAGAGTTTCAAGAGTACTGCTGGAAGGAAGTGACTTGTCATCTTTGGGGAAGATAAGTACGGCTGGTCTCGCAGGAAGTATAGGGGCATTGTTTCTTGTGTTCGGTGGATATTTCGGGAGGACTTGGTTGGACGTAATCGAACTATACGTTCTGTTCCCATTTTCGGGTGTTTGATTAGAAGACATATATTTGTAGGTCTTCAATTCTCCTTCAAGGCTCCCTAACTTTACACCCATTTGACCGACATTACCCAATAGATCGGTGAATTTAGGGGCGAGTTTCGCTATTTGTTCCTTGGTGAATTTGTTAGATGTGTCCATTATGATGATATTTAATAGGTTTAAAATAGAGGTTGCCTTTGCCAGGAATTGTTGGGCAGAGTTTTCTTGTTCCATTATAATATTATGGATTATTATTAGATGTAGGTAGATGTTAGAATGGTAGAATATTCTGTTAACTTTTTGTCTATGACTTCAAACTTCAAATTCAAATTCAAATTCAAATGGTTTCAAATTCAAATATCACTTGTCATGTTAATTTCAAGATTTTGTTTTTAAATTCAATCTTATAATATATCTGTTCTCACTGTAATTATTTATTAATAGGAAAACGATCCACTATTTTAATGTGATACACTTAGTTTAGTGTGAAAAACACAATCTAGATATCGATTTTTGAAACTTTTTGTAGGACAAAAATATTTGGTTACTTATGAGAAACTCCATAGATTATAAAAAGATAATATGAAAAAATAATATGAAGATTCTGCAAATATCATTACAGGATCCGTATTTTCAAATCGGTTAAGTTAACAAAAGCACTGTGGCCTTGAAATACTAACGGCCGTTATTCCCAAACTTTTCGATCGATCAATCTGAGTCTTCGATCAGCTGAGTGATTTGTTTAGTAACGCTCGATTCGCTTGTTGGTCGGAGAGTCGCGTTGGGAAGGGCGTATTTATGCATTTGAGGAGTGTTGAACCAAAATTTCAGCTCAACAGTTGATCAGAAGAATTGCGAACAACGGCCGTAAGTGTATAATCTGAATGACTTGGTAAAGTGTTAGAACCGCCAAGAACCGACAAAACTAGAGACTATTTGAGGGAGGTGTTTTTTTTCCAAATCTGAGCGCCTTTGGCTCACAAAAAAAATATATTTTGTTATCATTGGAGTTTAACGAGAGATGGGAAGGCTGAAAGAGATATTGAAAGAAGGGTGAATGCCAGTAACTCCATTAATGGTGGACTGAATGCCGTTGGCGCTAATAAAAAACTGTCAAAAAAAGCGAAGCTAGCAGTCCACAATGGAGTCCTGGTACCTACCCTGATGTATGGCAGTGAGGCATGGAACTGGCAGAGGAAGGATGAAAGTAAACTGAATGCTGTTGAAATGAGATCCCTGAGACGTATGTGTGGTAAAACAATGCATGATCGTGTGAGAAATGTGGATATCCGCAAAGAATGTAAGGCTGATGTAAGCATAATGAGTAAGATTAAGAAAGGGACCCTCAGATGGTTTGGGCATGTAGAGCGAATGAACGAAGAAAGTAGTGTAAGAAGAATATACGACGCGAATGTGAATGGTAGAAGAAGTCGGGGACGCCCGAGAAAGACATGGCACGATCAAGTGAATCAGATACTTGAGTCGGGCCACGTCAAAAGTCAGAATAATATAAGAGAATGTATGAGACGATGTATTAATGTGAGTGAGGCAAAGAGTGTGTGCCAAGACCGAGTTGTTTGTCCTCTCTGCCTACCCCTGCGGGGAAACGGCGTGATGGTTAGTTAGTTAGTTAGTTTTAAAGTATTGGTGACCGATAAAGTAAGGCCATCCGCTGATGGAGAAACCGATAAAAAAACCAATTGGCCACTCAATCGCTATCCACAGGAAAGAAACTTGTGAATTTCATTGGCGGTCCACATACAAGCAACTTGTTAAATACCAGTTGGGCGCCGCGGCCGTCGCGTTTCAGTTGCCTTTATTTGACAGGTCGTCATGTCAGATCAGAAAAATATCGATTTTGTTCAGGAGGTTGATAAATTGAGTGGTGCCGTGAAGTGAGTTGCCAGCCAGTTTTCGGTTTCTCCATGAGAAAAATTGTGCACGATGGCAGTTGGCCGATAGGTTCAATGCTGTTAGAAAGCGTGTATACTACTCCCATGGAGAGATCGTATGCACATCATCGACGGTCGTCCTAAAAGCCGTTCAAAAAAATCTTCATCCTCACACTTACTTTATGAAAACGAAAAAAAAATCATAGAATGTCTAATGTATTTAATCATACTCCCGTATTTCGAGATCGTATTTTCTTTTGAATCGTAGTTCCGGTTTTGAAAACATGCAAAAAAAAGCTTTATTTAATGAAACGCACAATATGGTGAAAAAAATCGCTAAATCTTTATTCGTTTATAATTTTTTTTAGTTTTTTTTTTAATAATATGATATTATCGTTTAAAAGTATAAAAGAACCTGTCCGGGATGACTTATTTTTAGATTTGTTACACTTATTTCAAATTTCTTGGTTTCTTTTTGTGAAAATATTGTTTAACTATTGCCTCTCAGAAACTGGGCGTACTGTACAGGGCCCGCAGATACTTTAATAGTACACAACTGCTAACGCTGTACAAATCGCAAGTGCGCCCCACGGTTGAATTTGGCAGCCACCTCTGGTCTGGAGCTCCAAAATACCTAAAAAAACTCTTGACTCTGTGCAGTCCGTTCGATAGATTCTCCCATCTTAACAGACGGACTGCAATCTTTAGAGCACAGGCGTCAGGTGGGAATGCTGTCCTTGTTCTACCGGTATTACAATGGAAGATGCTCCGAGAAACTAGCGTCATTGATCCCCTCGGCACCGGTGCATAGTCGGGAAACACGCCAAACACGCGCCCAACATTTGTACACGGTTGACATTAGTCACATGAGAACGGGTCGTTCTATGACTCGTTCTTGAGTTCAACGGCTCGGCTGTGGAACGATTTACCGGCCTCTGTATTTCCTACCTCCTACAACATGGGTCTCTTCAAGACCCGTGTTCACTCCTTCCTTTCCTCAAAAAGACCCTCCACACAGCATCTTCAAAGATGACATAGGCCCTGAGGGAAGTTATTTTCCTCAGGGCCTCCTGTGTGGAGTTAATGTAAAAAAAAAAAAAAAAAACTATTTTTTGTTTATTATATGTAAAATGTGACTAATTAGACAATATTTCGAAATGATTTTATTTCTTCAGATTTGCATTTTCGACTGAACAATTAAATATTTATTACGTGCTTATAAATAAATAACATTATTGTAATAACTTGCATTTTTATTTCGGTTCCACAAATTTATTAATGCATGCATTCAAATAAAATATTGAACATCTGAGTCATTAATGTAGGTACTTATTGATACGACGTTATATTATATTGTAAAGTCCCGTCAATTATAGAAGAACGGTCATTGTCACTCATCAATATTATAAGAAGAAAGTTACCACGCACGTTCCTTTCGAATGCTCAATGATGACGTTGATACGACCTCTGCCTGGTTTAACCGTCTATTCCCTTTATGACTTTGTTTAGTGAACATGTCTGCACTTTATCGTTTTAAAATAAAATAGTTTATTTATTTTAAACTATGGGCAACATTGTTAGAATTGGAGTGAGATCGGCTTCACAAGTTTGCTTGGTTTCTGAATATTTTTCTTTACGCCATTGCCAAAACATTGGGTACCTACTCGGGCACAAAATTCGGTATTTCAGACGTGGCACAGGGTACCTTTACAAAAAACTTGGAAATGGGATAGACCGCCATTAGAATGCAAGGCAGACACCCTGAATTTTTATTGTTTTATTGAATTTTTAATAAGTAAATTTGGAAACCTTACACGTGTCGCGTATTGTTTTCCATTCCTTAGAACTTTATTACAAACGATTGGATTGCGAAAAGAAAGCATTGAATTTAATTAAACGTAAACATTGGTACAAATACGACAGATTTTTCTTTATGTACCTCCCTACTAGTTAGTTGATAATAATTATTTAAGAGGGCATTACCAGAGAAAACCAGAAATATGTCATTTTCAAATCAGATTTTAGACGTATTGACTCTTTTCCACAAAAAAATTATAAATGGATTTTGAAAGATTGTTCTTTTATCTAGCATTCGCATGTAATAAATTTTGAGAATTTTTTTTAATTTTTAGTATAATAAGGTTATTCCATAGGTCGCTGGCAGATTTGTTAAATTTTCAAAAAAGATTTTGAATTATACCACACCCATTTCAAATAATATAATCATGCAGTAAAATAAATCAATACATTATCTAGCAAACGCATTTTTTAGAATTTTAATTTTAGTTTCAATAAAATCATTAAAAAATATGTACCTACGTACATGTGTTTCTTGACGAAAATTGGTCCATTTGTGTATTTATTTGGGCACTTACAAACTAATATATTTCAGATTTTTTTTAACATTCTTATTAAATTTAGTCATTATTGAAAAATGATAAATACTTATAATCAAAAAATAATTACAAAAAGTACATTACTTTAATAGTTTTATCATCACGCCTTTCAGCATTTTTGGATGAAGGTATAAATTAAAGCTAATTTAAATTGAAATAAATTCGATATTGAGTTACAAATTTAAAAAGCTTGTACGGAGAATAATTAATCTTTCTCGTTGTAACCGCCCTGCACGATCGTAAGAACAACTTTCGACGAAATGTGAATTTTCGTCCGCTGGCTGGTTAAACGCTCTTAAAATTAAATTATGTAACCTTTAAGGCACATTAACCAACGGCCGAGAATTCAAATTTTGTCGAAAGATGGTCTTGCGATCGTATCCTTGCGACTGTACAGGGCGGTTCCGATGAGAAAGATTGATTACCGGCATTTTTAACTTATAACTGGTTCCCCACAAGTGGTTCGCTACGTTTGGTGAATTAGCAGGGGTGCTCGAGTTCATGAGGTGAGGTTTGTCCCAGTCTTGCCGGTGGTTGCGTCTGCCCACCAGCTGCATGGCAGGCTGGATCGGGAGAGAATAGTTGAGGGAGTCCCTTTGACTTCTCCAGATCTGCTCTCTCGAACATCGCCTTGCACCGCAATGGGACGGATGGATTCATTCATTCCGTCACTCGTGGACACACTGATCCCCAGACTCCTACTAGCCCCTAATTCCTTTTCCTTCCCAGAACTTCATCTCCTTCCTTTCCTAAGAAGACCTTCCACACAGCATCCTCAAAGATGACATAGGCCCTGAGGGGAATTATTTTCCTCAGGGCGTTCCGTGTAGAGCTAATGTAAAAATAAAATATCTCGACATCGATGGATGCAATAAAAATGCTCAAACGTGTGATAATAAAATTATTGAAATAATATACTTTTTGATCATAAGTATTTGTAATTTTTCAATAATATCTAAGTAAAATAAGTGCGTTAAAAAATCTGAAACGTATTAGTTTGTAAGACCGTAAATAAATGGACAAACTGAAGTATTTTCGTCACAAAACATTTTTTTTATGATTTTATTGTAACTTAAATTAAAATTCTTGAAAGCACCTTTCTTAAATGATTTATTGATTTATTTTACTGTGTGACTATGCGATTTGAAATGTGTGTTATATAGTACTCCTTTTTTTAATTTAACAAATCCTAAGTCTTCTTTGGCCCTCCTACCCAAGTTCCATTCCTGCTGCAATACAATCAGGGCTGGAATCAGAACTGAGTACAGTACACACTGAGAAGTTTTTCCTTATTTTCTTTTTCGGTCGTTAACTTTTTGAACCAAATGGATTTAACGCTTGTATTAAAAAAAAACTTAAATAAAGAAATCCTGGATAATTTAAATCTTTTTTATTTTAATATTTTGAAAAAAAAAATTAAATGACCGAAATATAAAATAACACATCAGTCAAATTAAATTTATTAGCCCACGCCGGGAATTGATCCCGCGCCCTCATGATTGCTAAACAAGATCCTTATCCCTCGACCACGGTGGCTAAATCAAAATTTAAAAAATAAAAAATAAAAAATAAATAAAAAAAACAATATAAGGTCTCGCGTTATTTTTTAAAGTAAAATTTTTGTTTCAAAGCTTTATTTATAACCGATAATGCGAGCTTAACAGGTACTATAAAAAAAAAAACGATTCAAATTTCGAGAAGCAGAAGCTGGAAATTCGAGAATGTTGCTTTGAGTTTTTATCATTATTTTTTTTCGAGAATAATTATTTATCAACACATTTTCAGAGTTCAAAAATATTTTGTCTTTTCAAAATAGGGAACAATTTCATGCGGAATAATTTTCCGCTTTCCACTTTTGTGCATAAACTTTATTTGTATTTCTTCGGCATTAACTATGTTACAATTTGAAGACATTTTGTTTTTAAAAAAAATTAAGTTTGGTTCTGAATGATGCGTCAAAGCCGGTAGCAGATAAATAAAATTTAAGTAACAAATTTAAATCGAAAGTAAAATTCTTCAAAACAAAATGTATAAACTTCATCTGATATTTTTTTCGGAAATGTACGAATCACTAAATAGTTAATAACAAAAAAATTATAAATCGATAAAAGTATGTTGTGGGCATGTCTGTGTATCCAAAGCAAGATTTTATATTCTTACTAGCTGACCCGCGAACGTTGTTCTACCATAGAAATTATTTCTAGTGAATATTTTGGTTGCTAAATAAAAAATAACTATTGTATTGTATTTCGTTATGTTTGAAATACCAACGGTTAAATTTGTTCATACAAAAATACTAAAATCGCGATTAAAAAATAGGAAGGTGGGGGTAGGAGGGTGAAAATTTGGGGTTATAGGTATTTTTTGAAGCAAAAAATTTACGTAAAAAATATTTTTGTGAATAGGGACACCCTAATCACCTAGCTAATCACCTAGCTAGTCACCTATATATACTGTACGACCTATTCTCATACATACCAAATATACAATAAAAAATTTCATAAAAATCGGTCGAGCCGTTTCGGAGGAGTGCGACCACAAACACCGTGACACGAGGTTTTTATATTTATAGAAAAATTAATCAAACATTTCAAAATAGAAATTAATTTTTAAATTTCATTGACCTGTCTGAAGCCTAGAAGTCGATAATTATTATGCAATTTGGCGATCTTAGTTTTCTTCCAATTCGGTATGGATCACACTTCTAGCGATTATCTGCTCTGTGGTTATAATCTTATTTACGTTGCTAGAAAATACTGCAAAATTAAATATTTTATGAGAAAGATGCAAAACATAGCCATCTTTATTTCTTTTGTGCGCTATAACTCATTATTTTATTAAAAGATAAGAGAGCCAATTTTGCAATGCCAGTTCCAGCGCAAGAGTTTCCTAACTATCCTCGTTATGTTGCACTGAATGAATGAATATTTTGCCTTCATTCCGGGCCAAAAGCTTTCAAATATCAACGTTTGCTATAAACACCAATATTCATATATTTTTTTTTACATTAGCTCCACACAGGAGACCCTGAGGAAAACATTCCCTCGGGGCCTATGTCATCTTTGGAGATGCTGTGTTGAGGGTCTTTTTGGGGGAAAGGAAATATAGGAAGTTCTTTGAGGGATGGGTAGGAATCCGGGGGTCAATTATGTTCAAGAATCAATCAAGAAAGAAAATAAGTTGACTGGATAATTTTACCAATAACTATTTATTTTTTGTTCATGTGAAGCGGATACTTTGTGATGTGACATTATTAATTTAAAATAAAACAATAACTTTGTAAACATCAATACTTTTTTATATTTATGCCGATCGGGTTTCGCTACAACCGTAGCTTCATCAGGGCAGTATAATACTCTACTAACATTTTACATGTGTGTTATAATATATAATTTACCGAAAATGGGCTGGACTCGTCAAGTGAAGGAGGAAGAAGGCGTAGATGGAGAATTGGGAAGGTAACGGACATGTTTTTTTTTTACAGTGAATACCGCACAAGAATCTCAACTGCTCCCGTCTGGAGCCAGTGAGACTATTTTAAAGAGAGTTATTTTATAAATGTTGGTGATGGAGTAATGAAATCAATTCTGCCTAGTCTATTTATAGGTTAAATTTGACAGGATTCCATTATTTTCATTTGTTTTATATGGGTTAGGTTGTATGTAAAAAGTTATTTATGTCTGTGTGATTTATTTTACAGATATTCGTGATAGTGTGGCGTCCAATACTTATAATCCATTATAATACTGTACTAACATTTAAATAAAAGTCCCATACTAAGATTGTTCCCTATTGATAAAGAAGATAAAAAGACCTCCGTAGTCCAGTGGGTAAGACTCTTGACTCACAATCCAGAGGTCGCGGGTTCGAACCCGACATGCGCAAATAAATTTTATTTAATTAATTTGTGTTATTTCATAATTAATTCATTAAAAATAATATATAGTATATTTGCGGCATGTTCCAGAGTGGAAGATACTATCAGTATCGCCCTGGTGTAAGACCACCATTCAGAATTGAAACGTTGCTTGAAAATGGCTTTAGCCGTGTTTGGTGACCAGATCTGAATAGCCAGGTACTTCCCAACCATCCTCTTCCCCACCTTCTTCCCCTCCCCACTACATTTAGCCTCACAACACATCCCAATTGGGGTGCCATAGTCTCACTGGCTCCAGACGGGAGCAGTTGAGATTCTTGTGCGGTATTCACTGTAAAAAAAAAACATGTCCGTTCCCTTCCCAATTCTCCATCTACGCCTTCTTCCTCCTTCACTTGACGAGTCCAGCCCATTTTTGGTAAATTAGATATTATAACACACATGTAAAATGTTAGTAGAGTATTATACTGCCCTGATGAAGCTACGGTTGTAGCGAAACCCGGTCGGCATAAAGTATAAAAAAAAGTATTGTTTACAAAGTTGTTGTTTTATTTTAAATTAATAAAATTATTTTTTTTAAGTTGTTTCTTATACGTGTTCACACATTTCTAATGAAAAAATACATGTTTTAGTAGTTTACGCTTAAATTTTTTTAGAAAGTAATTACTAAATTTATTTAAATTCTACTTGGAGTAAAAAGTAGTTAACACTTCAATTTATCCAGAGCATATTTTTTTTTATACTTGAGAAATAAACCGACTCTTAGTAAAGATTATTGTACTAGTAAAATAGTGATTTAGCATTTTAAGAGCTGAAAAAACTAACATCTAAGAAAACCTTCTAAAGTAACCGATTTAACTTGTTTAAAGTTTTTTTTTTCCTAACGTTTCATGACTTTAAATTACTTTTCAAAATTGTGTTGGTTTTGTCACTGCACTGAGTTGTCCGATTACCGATAAAATAATGTTATGTATTTCGTAAGCAAACCCGTTAAAACTATCATCCATATTAAAACGTGCCTGTCGGCTATAAAGCTCATAAGCGAGATTAAATTATTAAAATAAAACATCAACATTCTATCGGGCCCTTTACTGAAACAATAGGCCACTTGCATTGAATTCATAACGACTTGGAAAAAATCGTGTGGATAGATCTTTTTATTTATATTGCGAAAATGTTAGAAAAATTTTTTAGAAATGTATACTTTTTTTAATTTTTAAATAAATAAATCCATTATTTGGGCTCGTGACGTCTCTACATGAAAATGTCCCGTCTCCGAAAATGTTCCTATTAAATTTGAAAAATTCCACACTTATTTATTTTTTTTATATGGCATCACTTTGATTTCAGGCGAATTTTTGAATTCGTTCACTAGATTTATTGTTTGTTCTCTGCGAACTTATCATTTGGTTTGAGTTTTTGACAGATATTCTGAAGAGAACCCCGTACATTTTAGAAGTCGGTAAGTATTTTAGAGGTATAATGGTTATGGTGCTGATTTTAACAAAATCAAATTTTATAATATTTAATACGCACCAGATTTAAATATAATAATATATATATATTAATATATATATATTTATTTTTTATTTTATATACGCACCAGATTTAAATGTCCGGGTTTAATTTTCCCCACAGGAAAAACTAAACCCTTTCACACACTTCCCAAATGATCATCTGGTCAATCCACGTTATGCAATTGCACTATATAAGTATTATAATTACAAAACAATACAAGAACAACATGTCAACCTACCAGAGACCAGATGGGAAAATAATTCACCGACTCCAGATATTTTCATATCAGAGGGTTCGGCTCTGTGGAACTCCTAATTGAACCTATAAATCCTACTGATCCCTCAATATAAATATTTAAAAAATCTTTTGTAATCCTACATGTATTTAAAATTACCGATTTTTATATATAAATTATTTGACAAATCTAATACGCCTAAATTTTGAATTAGAGACCTAGGTATAATGCCAGTAGCCGAAATAACAAATGATAATATTTTTATAGTCCGAGAATGCCAAATTCTTTTAATCTCATTTCCTAAATCTGTGTATTTTCTAATTTTTTCAGAAACAGTTTTTTGAATATTACAGGAATTTGGAATAGCTACATCAATGATATAAGTAATTTTTTTTAATTTTGTCATGTAAAACTATATCTGGTCTATTATGACTAATTGTTCTGTCTGTTAGTATAGTTTTATCATAATATATTTTATAAAATTCATTTTCTAAAAATGAATTTGGTTCATATTCATAATATGGTACTATATTACGGCAGTCAATCAAGTTATGTTTAATTACCAAACTTTGGTGGATTATTTTTTAAACCTGATTGTGCCTAAATGTATACTCGGACGGCGCTAATATAGAACATCCCGATATAATATGTTCTATAGTTTCCGGAAAAGTCAAACATTTTCTACATAAATCATCAATTTGATTAATATCTTTGATTATATGCTTCCTATAATTTTTAGTATTAATGACTCTATCTGGAATGGCAAGCATAAATCCTTCTATTTCTGCGCTCAACTCTCCAATACTCAACCATTTGTTTGACGAAATTTTGTCAACATACGTTTGGTTGAGATAATTGAAGTGTTTTGCATGAATAATTTTATTTGACCAGGAATCTAATAATTCCTGGTTAGTATTTATAAGAATGTTGGCATTCTCGTCATATAAATTTAAAGGTGTAATGTTTCTATCTGCCTTGCAAATTATTTTGTGCATTTCTGAGCTATTAGCTTTCCTATGGAAAAAATTTCTAAGCATTTCTACCTGATTGTGTTTCAAAGATGTTATTTTGACTACACCTCTACCTCCTAAATTTCTAGGTAAATTAATTCGTTCTATAGCTGAATTTGGATGATGGCAATTAAACTTTGTTAACGTAGTTCTAATTAATCGTTCTAAACTATCTAAATCTGTATTGGACCATTTAATTATGCCAAATGAGTACGTTAATAAAGGTATTGCCCAAGTATTTATTGCTTTTACTAAATTTTTAGCAGATAGATTGCATTTTAAAATTTTTCTGATCCTAGTTTGAAATTTAATCCTAATATCATTTTCAATACTAGTGTGATCTAATCTATTCGATTGCGGGTATCCTAAATATTTATAAACCTCATCCCCTTTCATACTTTTAATTTTGAAATTTCTAAATATACCCTCGTCTCCATCTACAATTTTGCCTTTCTCTATATGGATCGTTTTACATTTATCTAAACCAAAAGTCATTTTATATATGAGTCTCCTTGAAAAATCCCTCTTTTTATTGAAATGCCCGGTACTACTATTTTCTTACCTTTTAAATTTACTAGTAAATCTGTATTCCAAAAGGACATAATATATATTTATATTCTTATTATTATTATAATTTACAAGTACAAGTATATTACATTTGATTTAGTAAAATAGACGTTGAACATTATAATAATTTATGATCAATAAGATGGATCAAGGAAAAAAATATTTATGAGATTTAATATTTTTGGTATGCCTCGTTATTCTCCTGTGTTATTCGTGTGGAAAACGTTCATTTTTTTAAAATGATTTTCGACTATGTAATTATCGTTTTTTCGCACCTATAAAATTATGTCCCGTCTTTCCGGTTTATAAAAAATGGTCTGATTTTTCGGATTGAAATTTTCAAAAAATCGCCACGGTTTCAAAAATAGGAATAAAAAAAATAAAATAAATACAGAATGTCTTAGAATATTTGCCTAAGCCGTAATTTTTTTTTAAAAAATGTGATGCAAGTGGCCTATTACCTCAAGAGCGCTTTATGTAAATAATCAATTTGGGAGGTGGGTATGGGTACCGCCGCCCGGGAATCATTTATTAGATAATCAACACCCCTGCCATAGATCACCCCAAATGGTTTGATATGTTTGGTGACCTAGCATTGCCCGGGTTCATGGGGTGAGGTTTGTCTAGGTCTTTGCACACCTACTGCGTAGTGAGCCAGATAGGGAGAAACTAGTTAAAGAGACCTTTTTATCTCTCCAGCCTGACTCTCTCGACCATCGTCTTGTACCGCAGTGGGAGGGCTGGATTCATTCGTCCGTCACTCTTGGACACATTCACCCTCAGATTACACCTACCCCACACACCTTTATCTCCACCCTGACTTTCACACAGCATCCCCAAAGATGACATAGGACCCGAGGGAAATTGTTTTCCTCGGGCCCCTGTATGAAGCTAATGCATAAAAAATCTTCACATGTAGCAAACACTTTGTGGGAATACGTAATCTTAATATATAAAACAAAGTCGGGTTAGTTACACTATTTATAACTCGAGAACGGCTGGGCTGATTTTGATGATCTTTGATTTGTTTGATTTGTCTCCGCCCCGGATAGGATAATAACTATTAAAATATCACAAGAGGGGTATAATATTGAACTGTGCATGAATTCCAAACATTCAAAAACGTCAAATGTCAATGCGTTGATTGTTGTGCATTTGTTTTTAATTATATAATGCTGCCCTTCTTTCTTACACACTTAAGGGAATGTACCCTACTACGTGACCTCTTCGGGGGGGGGGGGGTCTTCAAAATGTCACGCTTGGTACAAATGAGCGGCAGTTTGCTTAGGATTTTGGTCACCGGGGGGGGGGGGGTTATAAAATTGCAAAAAATTGGTCACGTAGTATGGGTACGTTCCCTAATGTCAATAGTCGAAAATGAGATAAATGGTGAACGTATGTCTGCACACCTCCAAAATAATAATACAATAATTATGATAAATCTCTGAAATGAAACGCATTTTTTTACATAAGCTCCACACAGGAGGCCCTGAGGAAAATAATTTCTCTCGGAACCTATGTCATCTTAGGGGATGCTGTGTGGAGGATCTTTTTAAGGAATGGAGAGGATAGAAAGTTCTGGGAAGGAAAAAGGTATGAGGGGTGGGTAGGAATCTGGGGTTCAGTGTGTCCGGGAGTGACGGACGTATGAATCCATCCCTCCAACTGTGGTGCAAGGCAATGGGTCGAGAGAGTCCGGCTGGAAAGGTCAAAAGGCCTCCCTCAACCAGTCTCTCTCGATCCGGCCTGCCACGCAGCAGGTGCGCAGGCGCATCAACTGCCAAGACCCGGACATAAGTCACCTCATGAACCCGGGCACCCCTGCTAAATCACCAAACGTAGCGAACCACTTGGGGTGATCTATGGCAGAGGTGTTGGTTATTCAATAACCGGCAATATATAATATAAGCGGCGGCACCCGTATCCGCCTCTAAATCCGTACACAACGCCATCTCTGATAATGACAAAAACAAAACACGGACAGTTGCGCATTGATAATTGCTTCATTGCGTAATTTTTAACTTAATAAAAAAACTCAATTTAATTCAACACTATTGATTCTGAGGCGATACGAAGTTCGTCGGGTCAGCTAGTTATAATATAAAGGGTATGAAAACATTAGGATTTGTATTAAGAACAATTAAAAACATTGAATCGTTACAAATCATTAAACTACTGTACAGTACACATCCCTTGTTAGAAGCCTAATAGAATATAACTCCATAGTCTGGTCGCCCTTCTACAAAATTCATATTCATACTATTGAAAGAATTCAAAGAAAATTTCTACGTTTTGTAAATTTTAAACTTAACATCTCTTTAGAGCACATAAATTACCCGTCGTTAATGAATACTTTCAATATTCCAACATTAACCTTTTTATTAAAATTATTAAACTCTAAATTCGACAGTTGTGGAACTCCTGCAATTAATAAATCTACATGTACTTACACGAACAACTAGACAAACATTGACATTTTATATACGTACATCTCATTCGAACTATGATTTACATTCTCAAATACAACGTTTGCATAGTCTTGGTAACAAATACTTAAACAATATGGATGTATTTGACAATAATTTGAACTTAGCAAACTTCAAACGCCATATGTGCCAACTATTTATTTCTACCTATCCCATAAACTAATGTGAACAACAATTTTAAACATTACCTACTTTGTGTCAACACCTATATTTTATGGACTATATTTTGTTTCTTATATTTTATGTTACCTGTTTTTTGTTAACGCTTATATTTTATGTAACCTAATTTTTTTTATATTATATATTTTTTTAACGCTCATATTTTATGTAACCTATAGTTTGTTTTTAACACATATTATGTTACTTGTATTTCGTAAACCCATTATTTTCACTGTAGTTAAAAAAAATGTACTGCATTCTATGTAAAAGCCCTATGGGCGTTTAAATAAATAAATAAAATAAATAAAAATAAAATAATAAACACCATAATATAACTTTGTTTCAATTCCACCTTATTATTTCTTTATCTAACCGGTTTTGCTTCATCGTGAACCTTCCTCAGGGGTGAATAAAAATATATTTTATTCAATATATTTTTATTTTATAAACCGAAACCGGTTGAATAAAGATATAATAAAGTGGAATTGAAACAAATTTATATTTATTTTTAATTTTTTAATCTTTTTTGGGTAAAATCTCAAATTATAATATTTAATTAAATGAAGACAATATTAGCGAAACTCAATCGAAATCTGGAGACAGAAAAATCAGAAAAGATATTGGCTCCGCTGGGACTCGAACCCAGGACCCTTTGCTTACATGGCAACATCTCTACCGATTGAGTTACGGAACCCATATTAATTCGGTCACTTTTAACTGTATCATACTTCGACTAAGAACTACCAACATTATCTTCATTTTCTTAACGCACATATTATTGGCTGCTATCTTTATATATGATTGCAAGATTCAACTCGATAAAAATAAAATGGATAAAAATTTATCCAGACACTATCTAGATTGCATTTAGTTCGAGTTGAATCTTGCAATCATATATAAAGATAGCAGCCAATAATATGTGCGTTAAGAAAATGAAGATAATGTTGGTAGTTCTTAGTCGAAGTATGATACAGTTAAAAGTGACCGAATTAATATGGGTTCCGTAGCTCAATCGGTAGAGCTGTTGCCATGTAAGCAAAGGGTCCTGGGTTCGAGCCCCAGCGGAGCCAATATCTTTTCTAATTTTTCTGTCTCCAGATTTCGATTGAGTTTCGCTAATATTGTCTTCATTTAATTAAATATTACAAATTTATATTATTGTGTTTAGTATAAAAAATCAATTTTAATAAAAATAAGAAATGAAAGACATATTCCAGTCAGAGTTTGTTTTGTCAAAGACAGAAAATACATTTGAAATGTAACTCTGTGACCTACAATACATTTCAACAAAAAATATTCATAGAGTTTGTTTATTCTTGTTCCTGGGAAAGCTAATGCAGTGATCAAAGCGGGAAAAAAGACATCCATCACCGTGTCACCAGCACACAGCGAGAGGGAAATTCCTCTTGTGCCGGAAAACTTATTTCCGCTCCACAAATTTACTCTTTATCTACATAACCAAGTGTTTTTTATTCTATTTTTATTTTTCGGAATATCTCTTGAGGAATATACAAGATAAACATCTACAAAGTATAAAGGTATGCTAAAACGTTGTATTTATCATTATGTGTTTTATCGGAAATCAAGCGTGACGTCTGCCTACATGTATCTAATATAATATAATGATATGAATATAACCGTATTAGTGGGATCCTGAACAATATTTATGAGAATTAAATTTAATTTTTATAAGAATAACTCTCTTTGCAATAATTTTTGAGGTAATTCGCATTAATGTAAAACATCATTTAAAAAAAATAATAGGTACTAATAAATCTAAATGAAAAGAACGGGACACATAATAATATATATTATGAGAATCATAATTAGAATTTGATAAATGTCATTCTTGGGTTACATTTATGGAAAAGAACTCTTTGATAAATAATCATCTCATATGATTTTATTTACTTGTGTTATATGTTATATGAAAGCAGACGTAAGATCACGAAAGTATTACATTAAAAAATTGTGATTAAGTATACTCAAATCAATTATGCATTTTCATAAAAACACAGCCGAACATTCGGGTGTAGAAAAATATTGAAGAAAGTTGTTTTTTTTCTGTATGGCCTTAACCACTCAGGTATATTGCCATTGTGAAGGTTTTTTGTGTTAAACGAACTGTCAGATTTATAAAAACTTTGTGTTATTTCCGCTTCGCAATTATACCACACACGCATATACTATCTACTAGCAACAACATTTACAGTAATATCACAATACTAATAAAACTTGGAAAAAATATACTGCAAATTCTCAAATTC
Organism: Limnephilus rhombicus; assembly: GCA_929108145.2. Taxonomy (NCBI): domain Eukaryota; kingdom Metazoa; phylum Arthropoda; class Insecta; order Trichoptera; family Limnephilidae; genus Limnephilus; species Limnephilus rhombicus. Next base: position 36,571,053 of record OV815284.1, on the reverse strand, counting down.
GGTTTTTATCATAATATTGTAATGATTGTTTTGTTTTGAAATATTTATTGCATTCAGTTCGCTCCAGTATAAATACTTACCTGGTTGTCGCTTATTTATCACACTCACATACTCTCTTTATATTTACTTATGTTACATTTAGTTCGTACTTAAAGAAACTTTTTTTTTCTTTTCACAATACTGCATACCAAAAAAGAAACTTTTTGTCATAAGAAATTAATGTACAAATAGAAAATCATGGTAATATAATAACCTCTGAAACTAATGTTGCGTCAAATTGTATAGATATACTAAAGCCATATACACGATTAAAATTATTCTCTACAAATATTCGCAGCATAGATAAGAACTTTAACAATCTACTAGTAACGCTTGCCGGTTTGAATAATATATTTGACATAATAATTTTAACTGAATGTTGAATCAAATCAAATTACACTCACAAAAAAATTACAGGATTTACTGTTTTCAATACATTGAATAACAATACACAGTCAGATGGAGTAATCGTCTATGTAAAATCCGATTTATACCCAATTATCACTGAACTATCCATCGATAATGCCAACTGCCTTAAAATTAAAATAAACCAGACCACTATTCTTGCACTATACAGGTCACCTAAACAACAAAATGTTTCATCCTTCCTCAAATCTTTAGACGTGGCCTTATAGAACTGTAGATCAAATGAAGAACTAATAGTAATCGGTGACATTAACATAGATTTAGATTTAACGGTGACAAACACTCGATTATAAAAACCTAATGACTCAATACGGGCTTGTTTCTCACATTAATGTCCCAACTAGAGTAACCGACATGACCAAATCATGTATTGACCACATATTCCTTAGAACAAAAAAATGTGAAAGGAATTGTATATCAATCAACCATAACTGATCACTTCTCAATAGTAATTGGCCTCGCGAATAAAAAAAACATTCCCATTACCTCATGTGAAAATATATTAAAGACTAAGATCAATTTTGAGGAACTCACCTCCAAAATTAAATTGGAAAATTGGCTCTCTACTCTAAATTCTTCAGATGTAGATGTATGATTTAATAAATTTTCTGAAATACTATTGAAACATATTGAGGCTGTTACCATTAAATTCCCTTTGGATAACTCAAAAAATAAAAATAATAAAACCATGAATAACAGATGGCTTAATTTTTTGTATTAAAAAACGGGACAAACTTCACAAAAACTTACTCAACAATCCAAATACATAAGCCCAAATATTTTATAAAAAATACAGAAATATTTGTAACAATCTCATTAGAATCACTAAAGAAAACTACTATAAACAGAAATTGTCCAGAGCCGGTAATAACAATAAAAAAATTGGCAAATTATTAAAGAAATATCTGACACTGACCATTCAATACCACCAATCAATAAATTAAACATCAACGGACTAGCATCAATAAACTAAACATCACTAAAAGACGACCCTGACACTGTTACCAATCACATAAATGAATAGTTTTGTAATATCGGAAAAAACTTAGCATCACAAATTTTAAATAAAACATCTACCGATGAAAATACTCTTGCCGACAATTTCAATAACTCTGCTTGTGAAACGAATAATTCATTCACACTCAACCCCACCAACTCTGCTGAAATTTCACAAACTATTAAACAATTAAAGCCCTCCCATTCATGTAACCATGATAAAATATCCTCAAACACACAAAAAATTATTGAACCTTTTATAAATCAACCACTAGTACATATCATTAACCTGAGTCTCAATAAAGGTATATTTCCGAATAAACTCAAACTTGCTTTGGTTCAACCAATTTTTAAGGCTGGAACTCTTACGGAGATATCAAACTATAGACCTACCTCCATTTTATCATCACTTTCCAAAATTATAGAAAAAATGGTAAAAAAAATACTTACCGACCATCTTACAAAATACAATATTCTCTCGCCAAACCAGCATGGTTTCAGAGAAAGGCTAAGCACAGATTCAGCTATTCTAGAATTAGCATCATACATAACAGAAGCCCTAAATAAAGGCGATAAATGTTTGGAAATATTTCTGGACTTGGCTAAGGCATTTGACACACTCTCTCGTCCAATCCTCCTAGCTAAGCTACAGAAAATCGGAATAAAGAATAAGGTTAAATGGTTCAAATCTTACCTAACCGACAGAAAACAATTTATTAAGTTACCATCACACAAATCGTCTCAACCTATCAGAATCAATTTTGGTGTACCACAGGGCAGTGTACTCGGTCCAATACTTTTTCTCATATACATTAATGATTTATGTAGATTACAAATTGATGGCAATATAATCCCTTTTGCCGATGATACTGCCCTAGTACTAAAAAGTAAAACATTGGTAGAAACTTTTCATAGAGCGGAAATAATTTTGCAAAATATTAAACAATGGCTGGATGATAATTTACTCACGCTAAATATAACTAAAACAAAATACCTAACATTCAGTACAAACAATCCAAGTCAACCCTCAAGTAATCATGTACTAAAAATACATTCTTGTAGTGATATATCCAGCTGTCTATGCGATTCCTTAGAACAAGTAGATTCCATTAGATACTTAGGCGTAATAATTGACAATAAACTTCGATGGGAAGATCATGTAATTAATGTCACAAGCCGTATACGGAAACTGGCATATATCTTCAGATCATTGCGCAATATACTAAAAAAAAATACACTGAGAACAGTATATTTTTCCCTGTGTCAATCAATTTTATCGTATGGTATAATTGTCTGGGGAGGATGCTCTAAAACTGTATTAGATCCATTAATAAAAGCCCAAAAATTGATAATACGGACTATTTACAAAGTACATTATATACACCCCACAAAAGACCTATTTAAAGTCGACAAAGTTCTTAATATAAAATCCATATACGTAAAAAATATTACCTCTTATTTTAAATTCAAATTTACAAAAAAAAATTATAAATTCAAAATATAATACAAGATATTCCAATCAATCCAATTATATTATTCCAACAACAAAAACTTCAATAGCACAGTCCCAGTTTAACTTTCTTGCACTTAAAATTTTTAATAACTTATCAATTGAAATAAAGTCTAAAGCCAAATATCTCACTTTCAGAAAGGCGCTTGCTGACCTTCTGATGAGTGACTACGATAGTGTTTACAACTTGTTTCACATACTTAGATAGTGATATAAATGTATTATTTATTCTTTTTTATTTCATTTAAAACCGAGAAGTGCAAACATAGCATGCGTATATTATAACTCTATGACATATGTATGTATAAATATCATGCAGTATTATCCAGCCTCCTTTATATGTTCTTGTTTTTGTCACTATTTGCTGACGGCTTGTTTCTGCCATCAAACTTAAGTGTATATATGTATGTGTATGTATATGTACGTACATGTGTATATATATGAATATATATGTATGTGTGGGTATGCATAAATACATGTTTATGTAAGTATATATTTGTATGTATGTGTGCATGTATGTATGTATGTGTATTTATGTACATACATAAGAGCTACTTTACTTATTTGTGTTTATTTTTCAGGCAACTTTGGCAATTTGTGAGTTATTGTAAACATTTCTACCAATTTTCAATATATTTTTTATAATTTTACTTAAATATGTTTACCTACACCATCTAGACTTCATTTCAAAATAACTGTCCTCCGTTGGTCACCATGATACAGGCGGCTGCCTAGTATGGTGACCTAATGTATCTTCTCAAGTAAATGTATTAATCGTGTAACATGTACTTATAAAAAAATAAATAAAGCTCTATAAATGAAATATTTCTGGACGTAACCGAATACTAAAAACTTTTTTTGGAAGTGTATGAAATAAGCTTTCAAATTGTGTTATTACAAATAAATATTACCATTTGTAAATATTAAAATTTAGAATGCTAACACAAAAAAATGTAAAAATGACTCACGTGATGATTTTATGTGTAAACGGTACTAAAATCACGGATTATGTAAAAAAAAAAAACAATTATTCTATGCTATAAATGTATAATATTTTGTCACCTCACTTTTTTACCAATTCAAACAAGAATATTTAATAAATAATTAACAATGTCCAACGGCGCGTACGCGATGTGGCGAGTGAAAACTGTTTCTAAAAAATAATTATTTTCTATATATTTGTTTGGAAAATTTTGAATAAAGATGTGAAGTTTAATTTAATATGGATCTTTTACTTTTTGTTTTAGGGTTGTCACTAGAACAATAACAGATTTATAACGGTTTCTGTGGGAATACACGCTTGAAAACAAGCTTATTGTACTTGACTGCTATTGTTACTTATATTGTCGTGTAAACACGCTTAGGGGTCGGAGTGGTTATATTATCATTTTAATTTTTTACTTGATATTCCTCGTAGCTTTTTACTACTAATAAGTGTTTAGTTGTTTTTAGAGCCTAGCACTGTGAATCTGATAATTATGTAAATTTGGGAGGCGGAAATTATCAATTTGGGAGGCGGAAATGGGTACCGCTGCCCCGGTAACCTTTATTGGATAACCAATTCACCCCAAGTGGTTCACCACATTTGGTGATTTAGCAGGGGTGCCCGGGTTCATGGGGTGAGGTTTGTCTAGAATCTAGATATCATAGAGTCATCCGCCTCCTAGATCTAGACTCTAGATCTAGGAGGCGGATGACCAAGACACCCTAAACCCCAGATTCCTACCCACCCCTTAAACCCTTTACCTTCCCAGAACTCTCCTCTCCTTCCTTTCCTTAAAAAACCCTCCACACAGCATCCCCAAAGATGAAATTATTTTCCTCAGGGCCTCCTGTGTGGAGCTCATGTAAAAAAAAATGTAAATCATCATATCATAAAGTTTTAAGTTCTATAAATAATATCATTTACCCACCTATTACCCAGGCAATTTGACTGTACCAAAAGGGAAAACCTTCCTGGTTGGACAGTCAAAGCTTCCTTATAATGTACATTGTATCAATTGAATAATTAAATTAAATTTTTAAAAATATATATCACTTTACAGAACAGAAAAATAAAAAGATAAATGGTCTAGTGGTAAAGATCCTAGTTGCGACTGTTACCTTTTTTATTATCTTAACTATTCGTGTTTGGTATTAAAATTTTATTATTTTGAGATAATATTTATTTAAAATACAAACATCTGAAAGATAATTTTATCTAGTTGTCTAAAATGATATTTCTTTTTGCGACAACTTCAAAAGTAAGAAATACATAGAACATGGAACAAGACAGAAAAATAAAAAGCTAACTGGTCTACTGGTACAGGTCCTAATTGTGACCTTTTACCCTTTTATTTTTCTGTGTCTTGTTCCTTTTTATATTTTCGTTTAGATTTATTAGTATCATTACTTCTTCAATAATAGATTTGAGACAAACATTCGCGGGTTACGAACAACCTGACAATATTTTTAAATCTACTACCACCACAATAATATGATTCTTGTGTCTTGATTGGGACTTAACCTGCTGAGGAAAAACTCACGACGCCTGGGTGGGAACCAGACGCGATGCCAACTCAGCCACTGACGGGTCAAAATATTACCGGTTAAAGCAGAAAAATCTCTCACATATTCCGTTTGTAATTACTATTACAACGCATCTATTTTTAGATCGCTAATCTTTTCAATACTTTTTATAAAGTTTGCGATGGCAAATAATAATCTATCAATTAAATTTTTCTTGGAAATTACATCAATATCTGCGAAAGAACTATATAATATTTAATATTTCAATATTGTACAATGCGAAAAGAATTGAATCTATTCTGAAAACGTTTACGGCGTATGCGAACCGAAGATCGGGTACGTACTTTATGTTATATATTGCCCCCGGCTTCGCTCGCATAGTATTAAGGGGTTCCCACTCCGCCTCCTCCACCTCCCCCCCCCCCCTTCCCCCCTCCCCAACCCCTCCCCCTCCATACCCGTTACATTAATTTTTCAAACAGCTCGCGTGCAATGTATTAAAGCGTAACAATCAAACGCGTGCAGTTTCGCATTTATTTTATACATATTTGGAATTTAACTATCAAAGTGATCTCCATAGTAACCTAAACAAATAACAAATGACAGCGCACGTCAAATAGTTAGTTATAGTTACCAAGCAACACTTTGTTTTTCGTCTGGACAATACGGTATAATAAATAATTTCATAACGCCACAGCTTATTCATAACCCCAGAGCTCAGCCTATAGTACTGGCAAATAATGTAGCTTTCTGTTAGTGAAAGAATTTTTAAAGTCCATTCAGTATTTTTTGCGTAAAAGAGTAATAAACATACATACATTCTTTATAAAATTTCAGAATTGTCTGTCCAAGAACCTCAAAATATCAAATATATATAAAAGCATCGAATGGTTTCGCAAAAAAGTTCATGATGACCTCTGACGTATGCAAATTGAAGCTCGCGTAAGAGTACCTACGTACGAGCGCGGCCAGGCGACCAAAACAGGATTGCTACAGGCTAAAGCTGCCACCGTAGCCGCACCGTCCCCGCTCTGTAACGAGATTACACACGTAGAGCGTAGAGACAGGGCTGTGAGCGATGCACCCCGAGCACACCCGAGCACCGGCACAGCCAGAGGGCGGTATAAAGGACGGTACCGTGCGCCGCGGTGAATATAAACGTGCTTTGTTTCTTTATGTAACAGCGCTCTTACGTAATGGTGAAAAGTCGAGAGGGGTCAAACTGTTTTAAGTCGAATACTACATTAGAGAATCTTTGTTTAGATAAGAGTTCAGTCCTTAAAAAAATGTTTCCCACAAGTCCCAACGACACGATGAAATTTCATGGAATTTCGAAATGCTTCCGATGAATTTTAAATATGCTTTATACTTATTTATTTTTTTAAATCTCGTAAAAATAAAAAACAAATGCAATTTCTACCGCGTGCAATTCGCACGCTGTAGAAGTTAAACCTTCAGAAAACTAAAGAAAAGAGTGGGTAGGCTACGAAGCACCGCACAAAGAGGACACCGTTATAGGTACTATCTCATTCTATCACTATAAATCCTATAGCTGCCCATGTCTCTTTTTAGTGTCGCTATCTTTCGTTTCATCGAGTTAACGTTCACAACGGTGCTAACGAAGTTTTCACTTAAAATTAAAAAATACCATTTAAGAAACTAGATAAAATTATCTTTCAGATGTTTATATTTTACGCGTGTATGTAAAAAAAATTAAATTCGAGAATGTTTTCGAAACATTTTGACTCGAAACATCCGTAATTTGCAAGGGTGCCCGGGTTCATGTGGTGAGATTTGTTTAGGCCTTGGCAGCGGATGCATTTGCCCATCTACCGCGTGGCGGGTCGGATCGGGATATATCCACTGGTCAAGGAAGACCTTTTGAACTCTCCAACCGGAGTCGCTCGACCCATCGCCTCGCACCGTAGTGGAAGGGACGGATTCATACGTCCGTCACTCCTGGACACAATGACCCCCAGATTCCTACTCAAACCTTTTTCCTTCCCAGTACTTCCTCTCCATCCTTTCCCTAAAAATACTCTTCACACAGCATCTCCAAAGATGACATAGATATCTGAGGGATATTTTTTCACATTAGCTCCACACAGGAGGCCCTGAGAAAAATAAATCCCCCCGGGCCTATGTCATCTTTGGGGATGCCGTGTGGAGGGACTTTTTAAGGAAAGGAAAAAAAGGGTGGGAAGTAATATGGTATGAGGAGTGGGTAGGAATCTGGGGGTTAGCTTGTCCAGAAGAGTGCGGATGTGTGAATCCATCCCTCCCACTGCGTTGTACGGCAATGGTTCAATAGAGTCCGGCTGGTGAGATCAAAAGATCTCCCTCGACCAGTCTTTCCAGATTCGGCCCGCCACGCAGTAGATGGGCAGACGCATCCGCCACCAAGTCCTAGACAAACCTCATCCCCATGAACCCGGGCACCCCTGCTAAGTCACCAAACGTAGCGAACCACTTGTGGTAACCTGTGGCAGGGTTATCCAATAAATGGTTCCCGGAACGGCGGTACCCATTCCCGCCTCCCAAATCACAACGGAGCTAAAGAAGTGCCACTTCAAAAAAACTTTTATATTGTATGAGGACGCTCTGGTCAGATGTGACCTTCAGAGGCTCTAATGGAATATGATGTTTGTGGCTGATAATGTCCTTCGAGGCTTGAGGGGAAGCGAGAAAACTGACCCAAGCCTTTGAACGCTTAAGAGCCCGTTCACACTTCCTTTTTAAAAACGGAGGCGGGTCCCGTTTTAAACGAAAACGGATCCTACTCTACGAAAATCCTACGAAAACAACGACCAAAACATTTTATTAGCTCATTCTTCAGTAGACGGTAGTGCGCAATGGACGACGATGAAGCTCTTGTTGTCATGTGGTACTGATTAAAAAGAAGGAAAAAAGTGAAAAGAAAATTTTGGGTACACCCAATTATAGCTGAAAGATTTTCTATAGGAACATTCCAAGTGAGAATTGAGAAGTGATGAACTAAAGATACACTGAGAAAAGTATACTTTTCCCTGTGTAATTTTATCGTACGGTATAATTGTCTGGGGAGGATGCTCTAAAACTGTATTAGACCCATTAATTAAAGCCCAAAAATTGATAATACGGACTATTTAGAAAGTACATTATATACACCCCACGAAAGACCTATTTAAAGACTTCAAATTTCTAAATATAAAATCCATATACGTAAAAAATATTACCTCTTATTTTAAATTCAAATTTACAAAAAAAAAATAGATTCAAAATATAACACAAGATAACCTAACCAATTCAATTATATTATTCCAACAACAAAAACTTCAATGGCACAGTCTCAGTTCAACTTTCTTGCACCTAAAATATTTAATAACTTATCAATTGAAATAAAATGTAAAGCCAAATATCTCACTTTCAGAAAGGCGCTTGCTGACCTTCTGATGAGTGACTACGATAGTGTTTACAACTTGTTTCACATACTCAGATAGTGATATAAATTTATTATTTATTCTTCTTTATTCTTTTTTACTTTATTTCAAACTGAGATTTGCAAATTTACAGTAATATTTTCATTGTAACGCTTGATATATATATCAAAATACTAATAAAACTTGAAAAAAATGTACTGCAAATTCTCAAGTTCGGTTTTTATCATAATATTGTAATGATTGTATTTGTTTAAAAAAATAATTATTCCATTCAGTTCGCTCCAGTATAAGTACTTACCTAGTTCTCGCCTATTTATTACACTCACATACTCTCTTCATACTAACTTACTCGTGTTACATTTAGTTCGTACTTAAAGAAAAAAAAATTTTTTTTTTTTTATAATACTGCATACCAAAAAAGAAAAAAATTGTCATAAGAAATGAATGACATTAATTTATAATTTTACTTAGATATGTTTACACTTACGAGTACTAGACTTCAATTCAAAATAACTATCCTCCGTTGGTCACCATGATACAGGCAGCTGCCTAGTATGGTGACCTTATGTATCTTCTGAAGTAAATTTTTATATAATGTATTTATAAATTATAAGTGTAATTTTTACATAATGTATTTATAAATGTATTTATAAGTTATAAATTATAAGCAAAATTTGTACCTAATGTATTTATAAATTGTATTATATTAAGGTATTATAAAGTACATTATTTTTCACAGTCCTCCTCACTAGGGTTTCCTGTTCTGAGGCGGCCTGTAGTTTTTCCACATTTGTACTTAGTATCCACTTGTCTTTACATTTACATGGTCTTCAGTATGTTTGATAGTTCATTTTCACTTTGTTCTCTCAATCATATTTTTACTTTAGTTTTAAATTTATTTATTTCTGTTATTTTTTTTGTTTGAGTTGGTAGAGCGTTGTATAGTTTTGTCGCATTGTATTTCATATTTCTTTGTCCAAAAGATGTTTTCGAACTGTAAATGTAACATGTACTTATAAATGAAATTAAAATAAATAAAAAAAAGTTCTTTAATTATTGTAGAATATCTATCACTTCCTTTAACTATCTACTGGGACGAGTTTCAGAGAGCTTAACGTATCAAAATACAAAATTGAGAGAGTGCATTTCCTTATTGTAATTACTAATATAATATATATTATAAAATAATGTTAAAAACGCCAAACACAACCGCGTAATTTGCCTGCTCGCTTGCGTCTGGGAGCGAGCGGTGGTGAAGCGGGGTGTGGCGGGGTCAAAACGGATCCATTCATTGAAATGTATGAGCCAGCGCGTTCTGTTCACACTTCAAAACGGGCGCTCTGCGTAGGCGATCTCTCCGGCAAAACATAACGGATCCGTTTTCAAGCCGGAACCGACAAGTGTGAACAGCTCCATAGAGCCACTACAGCGGCTAGGGCTTCCTTTTTAAAAAACGGGACCCGCCTCCGTTTTTAAAACGGAAGTGTGAACGGGCTCTTAATTCGATATTATTAACCTAATTTTAATGTGATGCATTCATACTACAAAATATGAGTAAACCACTACACGACATCACCACGCACCGTTTCAGAGTGGCGAATTTCGATAATTTGGCATGACATCATTCACAATAAGGTAAGAGTAAATTGTTGTTTTTAAATGTAAATATGGCATACCTAATTATTTATATCATATACCTACTCGTAGCTCGGCGCTAAGTACCTACTGTATTTTATTGATTGTAATAGAGAACTCCAGTCCTATTTTTTTTATTTTTTTTAATGGACAATGACCTTCTAACTTAAATAACTGCATATTTATTTTTATTTTTAGAGTTAGTTTTAATAGTTAAAATAATTGTCAAAGTTTTAATTTTTCAAGATCCTCCTAAAACCATTGTATGTGTGGTGATCCGTGTGACGGCATCACTCCTGAAAAGTTACTGTAGGATCGGGCAATCAGCATCTGCCGCCATTTTGAATTCGGTGTTCGAAGTATTCTCCCTAGAGTAGCGTTACTATTTTTTTGTGCAGTAGTTTTTGAATATTTTCAATAATAGACATAAACTAATAAGACATACCGTTATTTTTTAAACATTATTTGGGCCTAAATAAAGTTTCAATAAACACAACAACTAAATCTCTGTAAAGAGTATGTAAATAAACGAATAAATTAATACGATGGCTTGCGTCATATCTACATTCCCATACATTTCCCATACAATGACTTTACGGTGACGTCACAACTCGAGGAACAGTGACGTCACCACTAAACATTTCAATAATGCCAACTTGACGGCGTGTTTCTACGACCCGATTAAAAATGGGCTTTTTAATATTTTTTTAAAAAGTCTGCGTTTAACATCATTTAATAAATATATATATTCAGAATCAGCGTTTATTGGTCTATATGAACATATTTTTTTAAGGCCGTAATATTTTTCACTGGAGTTCCTTATTGTGATGACCGTGGCCGGTTTTCTTATGTATTCTAGACTCCCTTTGATGAATCTAGATTCCTCTGATTATGATGTTATGATGATCTCAGTGCTGGGTGTATTCGCAATAATAAGACGTGGGTAGTCTATTGATGTTTATTCCGAGATATGTACAATAGTGCTTCTTAGGAAGTCAAATGGTAAAGAGAACGAATGGACAACAATCACAACCTTTTATACGTTACTCATGCTGTCTCACTCATACACGCATGTCTCTTTCATACAAGATAATAAAAATACGAAATAAACGTTTTTTGGTTTTTTATACCTGACAAGTGTCCCGAAATAAACGTTTAAAAAAAATGTAATACCTTACAAGAGTCCCAGCTGCTCCCGCCTGGAGCCAGTGGGACTATTGCATCCCCAATTGGGGTATGTTGTGAGGCTGAAGGTAATGGGGAAGGAAAGGATATGGGAAAGAGGAAGGTTGAGAAGTACCTGGCTTTTCAAATCTAGTCACTAAACATGGCTAAAGTCATTTCAAGCAATGTTTCAATTCTGAACAGTGGTCTTACGCCAAAGCGATACTTAGAGTATTTTATTTTCCCATGCCGGGATTCGATCCCGCGACCTTCGGATTGCGAGCCAAATGCCTTACCGCTAGACCACGCCGGCCGTCGTATGAATTGCATTTGAAAAATAAAATTATCAAATTTAACATAAATTCAAAATGAGATTTTCAGTAGCAACCTTATGTTTATAGATATTATTTGAGAAAATCATGAGATAATTAACTTTAACTGTATTTAAATATTGAAAGAATTTCTAATGATCCTGGTATAACTGGATAAATTGCAGGAGAATCCCAAACAATAAACACAACATTTTTAATTGATATACTTAGCAATAATACTTAGAATTTTCCAGACAGTGGGTAATAAATTATTGATAAGGGTGTAATTGGTATAATTACACCCAATAGGGCACCTAATTATATTTTTGAATATGTAATAATAATAATAATAAAATAAGCCTGTTTATTTCTTGTTTTACAATAGTTGGTAGTTACAATCTTACAATAAACTCAAATTTGATTTGTATTAGTAAGTTAGCTTAGATTATGTTAGTAATATAAGTATATGGTTGGAATATATTATGACTCCTTAAATTAGATCTTTTAAGGCGTACACACTCCTAATAATTTTTGTTTGCTCAAAACTCACATTTTAATCATTTCAGGCGAATTTGTAACTATAATAACTTTTTTTATTTCCATGCCGCACGAGGGATGCAAGTTATTTATATTTTAGTTTAATTAAAACAGTACCTTACCATTGATATATTTTGCGTACAACGATTTTAAAACTTTATAACCCGTTTTTCAACTATAAAGTTAGCGGTAAGCACCAGATTTTATTTTTCTAGACGATGAATTAATAACTTCGGAAGGCCAACATCGAGACAAATTTTAAATATTTGTAACACGTTCTTCAGAATTAATTAAAATGAACGCGGTGGAAAGGTCGTATTTCCAGGCCTGCTAGGGTGAATTCGACCGTACGTTCGTCCAATACGCCGTGCCGCGGAGTATATTTGTTTACACGCTTTCTTCACTTAGGTCGTTAAGATTCCCACATTATTTTGTCTTCTTCTTCTTTTCTTTTTTTTCTTTGATACGGCAAATTCGACAGCAGGTCCGTAAAATACATGGGTCGCGAGTCACAATTTGTATACACGGCGTCTTTACTTAAGTCGTTAAGATTCTGAATATATTTTAGGGTATATTGTCATCTTAAGAACTTTAATACTTTTGCATGTATTTTTATACGAAACTATCTGGTTCGCGGCATGCGTTGCAATGCCATATTCAAAGAAATAAATTGTTTCTCCCTGCATGTCCTTTCCCGTGCGTCCCCGTTCCTCTCCCGCATCCCCTACCCGCCCACGTTCCCCTTCCACCTTTCCCGCCCACCCTCTCCCCTCTCCCACTCCATCGCCACGCCAACCACCCTCCCGCGTTCCGTATATTCAGTCCCAGTACATTCAGTTTTCAAACAGCTCGCGTGCCACCTATTACAATTTTTTATTCAAATTTTCATTTTTCGTATATTACTAATATTCATTTTTGTATATTATAAGAACAATCAATCAAATTTGGTACCTATTTAAAATATCTATAATTTTAAAAATCCATAGACAATTTTTTTAAAACAAAAAAAAACAGCTGCCTCCTAAATTCAATTTCATCAAACGCGCGATTGTCAAACGTGCGAAGGTAAAATAATCGTTAAGTTTTTTTAAATTATTAAATTTTCTGCGCTATTTTCTTAATTTTTCTTTCCGTAAGAACTTTCTACAAAGTATTAGAAAAAGATGAATGAAATAGTTAAAGTCGTTCTGAAGTTATGGCGTGACCAAGGGAAACGGGGATTCATTTTTACATATGCACTCGTAGATTGTTAAAATTTATATGTTTCTCAATATTATATAGTGCTTAAAAACTCCTTTAAAAATAAAACCACACAATTTTCCCCGTGTTAAATTTATTACCGACCAGGAGTACATAAGTTTCAGGAGATTAGTTCACCCCGTTCACCGCACTCGCTCGCCACCCTAACCGCCCGCGCCGTAATGACGGGCGACGACGGGAAGCAGCAAGAGCCGAGAGTAATTCCCTCCCGTGTAAGAATGCAGTGTTCGCAGCACTAAGCCGGAGTCAAGCAATGCTTGTAAATCTATTTATTAGCGGCATTTGGGATTATTTCCGAGCTGTGGAACAGACTTGTTGACACTGGACAGGGGAAAATTCTTTCATTTATAGTGCTTAGGTGGCTCGTCGGAACTCTAGCAACCCATCGCAATTTGTTTTTATTATTTTTTTTATTTACGCCCGTTAATGTAATGAAGCAGTCATCAATCAAGTTACAAAAATTAATTGGAATGAAAATTGTTCAGTGTATTCGTTTTACTATTGCGAGTATCGCATTCGGATAACAAAATAGCTATTCATATTTCAAATCTCAAATAGAATAGCTGACCGAATGGGAATAAATAATTGTTATAAAGGTGTGTTCATTATTCGTACACTCTGTACACCGTTAGGTTAGGTTAGGTTAGGTTTAGGATTAAATACGTATGTATTTAATGAACAAGTTGCTAATTTATTCCGCAGTTCATAAATCAGCTAACAGATGGCGCAAAAAGCATTTTCCTACGCACAGCCACGCGGCGCATGCCCACAGCGCATGCGCGGTACCAACGGTCACCACCGTACCTAGCGCGCGGGCGATAAACGAACCGGCCTTCAGCGCCCGCCATTACGTACCACCACGGGTCGACAAAGGTCGCGTTTCGCGAGCCGGATTGCTGCTCTTTGCACGAAACACCCGTCGACCGCGTGTAAAGTTTTACCACGTGTTTCAAATCCTTATTAAGAGTTCGTGCTGAGTGAGCCGAAACGGGAAGTATGTTTAAACTTCCGTCCCGCTGTGCGGGACTTCAAACCAGATACCGGACCGGTGCCCTACACGGGGGCATGCTCACCCACGCCTGCTCTACGACACCATGGAGTCCCTAACTTCCACCACCTCGTAAGCTACCCCCCTTCTCTTTCCTAAATGTGCTGATTTCGTTAGATTTAGAGTTAGATGAATTCCAGGGAGAGAGAGAGTTTAACGTAGCTTAGTTCAATTCGTAGCATAACCCACTCGCCGTGTGTAACAACTGTACTTGTATTTGCCCCCTGTGCTATATTGAATAAACCCTGTAAATTGTACCTTCCGTGTTTTAATTCTTGAGAAGTTCCCACCGACACACTCTGAGAGTACCATTATTGGCACACGTGGACAAGCCGCGGCGGGCCTTCCGGCCCTGAGGAGTCCATGTTCCCTTGCTAACTGAGCTAGTCCCAGAGGGGCCTTTCTGTGAGTATTGCAAATCGCTCATCAAGATATAACTTATCCCTACTCTCTTACCAAATAGTACTTTCTTTGATTTTATATTGTATTTGTATTTTTTACAAACACACTTGTACTTAATGTACTTGTATTTTTATTTCATTTTAATAGTATTTTAATTACACAAATGTACTTGTATTTTTTAATTTTTTTTTATACATGCTCCTTGTATTATTTTTAATTCAATAATACGTATCTTCTTTCATATACTTTTCATATTATTTTTAATTTTTCTGTTTTTCCATACTTATTTTTTATATTCATATATTTTAAACTTATGTGGATATTTTCGCATTGTTTTTAATTCCTTTCTACATCATACTTGTTTTTGATGCATAAATTATTTTATTTTTATATTATTTTGTTTTTCATTTAACTTATTTTTAATTTGTATTATTATACTTAACATAAAATTGGCAACTACAACACGGGCATGTGCCTAGTGTGATTTTTATATCTTATGATACCTTTTTTTATCGAAGAAAAACTTCTTAAGTACCGTTGTGATTTGAAATTCGATGAAACGGAAGCAAGCGACACCAAAAAGAGAGAAACACACACATCTATGGGATTTAGCCTGCGAGAGAATGAGAGAGCAATAAAATATTTATTTATTTCACGGGTACTCGATCCCAATATATTAGATAAATCCACTGTCTCACGCAAGTCTGAAGAACCTTGGTGGCCAGACATTCAGCAGAACTTGGATCGAATCCCTGGATATCCAAAAATAAAATAAACATTTTTGTTTTTGTGATACCGTGTCGCCAGCTCCGCTAACTTTTACAGGTACAAAATAATCGTGACAAGCAGTGGCGTCATTGCCGCGGAACGGAAGCTAGCATAAATACCACGTTTTAGTGAACTTTCCATTCCGTTCCGCGGCAATGACGCCCCTGCTTGTCACGATTATTTTGTATCGGTAAAAGTTAGCGGAGCTGGCGACACGGTATCGCTTCTAAGTAAATAAGCACACGCTTCACCACTAAAAATTACACATCTACCGGATCTGCCGGATCTACTTTGATGATAGACACTGCAACGATGTCCGAAACGTTGGCTAAAGAAAGAGGTAGCGCAACACGGCATAACACCCCAAAAACAAATAACGAAAATCCTTCATATTGATTTTAAAAAAGTGCTTCGTAGTCTCCCCACTCTTATCTACTTTAGTTTTCTGAAGGTTTCACTTTCACCGATATTTATTTATTACCCTTTTTAGGGGCTTTCACATATGAATATGCTCTAAATAATGAACTGCTTGAGTGGTAACATTTTGTATTATTTGTTTATTGACAAATTAAATTGAATTGGTATAATTATTTCCCTCCGTTAGTATTCTGGTCCAAGAGAAATACATATCCCGACTTCTAGTACTACGTGGAGGAATCCGAAAGCTAATCAATGCAAGCAATTCTGGACTATCAACTGCATCATTTAATATCATCATCATTACATAGTATAAAATGAAGTCGCTCAAAATTTATGTGCGCATAGATCTTTTAAACTACGCAACGGATTTTCATGCGGCACCAATAGATAGAGTGATTTAAGAGGAAAGTTTATATGTATATCACATACTTATTATAGTAGAGAAAAACCGAGAAATTCAAATATTCAGTTCAGGCAGCGGGCAGCTGGCAAGCGGGTGGTGAGGATTTTATGGTGAGTTGGGTAATGGCGTTGTGTTTCGTTAGCCACAGCAACGTGTGGCCGGGTCTGCTAGTTTTATATAAAAAATAGCAAGTCAGTGAACACCTTCAGTCTGAAAATTTAAGCATATTAATATCATTTAAAAGAGTGTTGTAGTTCAACATAATTGCTGAAATACTTAAATAAAAGTAAGCATTTATTTTGAACTCTTTCAATAGCTTGTACGTACATGAATATTATAATGTGGGTTCCAGACGGGAGAATTGTATTCAAGTTGACTTCTAACAAAGGCAAAATACAACAGTTTAATACATTTAATATTGTTGAAATTTCTAGTTAGCCTAGTTATAAATCAAAACGTTTGTAAGCCCTTACTTGATATTTCCATTATGTGGTTAACAAATGAGAGATTTGGTTGAAAAGTGATGCCTAAGTCTTTAATTTGTGTTAATGTCTCAAAAGCATTGTTATCAACATTGTAATTATAAATCACTGGATTTTGTATTCGTGAAAATCTGACAGATTGAATTTTTGAGATATTTAAGAAAAGTTTATTTTCATTGCAAAAAAATTGTAATTTTTTTTGTATTGTTTTGAAAAATTTTACAATGGGAAATATTTTGAATAATTTAAAAAAAATGATGGTCGTCAGCAAAAAGTAAGAGGGATATTTCATGAAATATTTTTGTAATATATATTTTTTTAATGTCGATGTTTCTTGCAAAGTTTTTCGTGAATGGTTCCCCCCCAAATGTTCAATGTTTAATATCCTCATAAACAGTGCAGCGGCTACGACTGATAAAAACATATTCAAAATCATTGAAAAATAAAGAAAAAATAAAATTTATTAAGTGCACATATAATATAATGGTGAATATAATTTGAAGATTTCAGCAATCGAATTAAGGTTCAATTACACAATTTATTAATTTGGGAGGCGGGTATGGGTACCGCCGCCCCGGGAACCATTTATTGGATAACCAACACCCCTGCCATAGTTCACGCCAAGTGATTTACGACGACAGGTTTACCCGGGCTCACGGGGGTGAGCTTTGTCTAGATCTCGGTGGCGAATGGGTTTGCCCGTATAATGCGTGGTGGACCGGATAGGGAGAGGCTGATTGAGGGAGACATACTCCAGATCTCTCCAGCCAGACTTTTCGATCCATCACTCAGTGGAAGGAAAGGATTCATACGACCGTCCACTCCTGGACACGTCGACCCCCGATTCCTACCCCTCACACACTTTCCTTCTCAGAACTCCTTATACTTCCTTTCCTTAAAAAGGCCATCTACACAGCATCGCCAAGGATGACAAAGACCTCAGGGATTTTTTTTTTACCTAGAACGGAGGTGTTATAAAAAAAATACTTTTAACTCACCAAAGGATCAAAGTATGCTATTTTCTAATATTAGTTATGCAGGGCGTATATAAGAGGGGGAAGGGCTTAGGGGGTTTAATCCCCCCTATCCCCCTAATCGGCCTCAGTATTACGTAGGAAAAATAGGATAGTACTCGTAGATTACATTCCTGGAAAATATAACAGTATTATATGCACCATTATTTGTGATTTAATTTTTTTTTTTTTTTGGAAAACGAACATTTACAATAATTAATAATGTTTGATGAAATGTGTGTAAATATTTAACCATTGATAGGTTTTCACTGACGTATATTAAATTATTTAGTGAGTAGTTATAAAGAAACGTAGTTAAATTAGGTTATGTGGATGGGATGGTGGAAGGGAGAAAGGGATGGATCTATTCTGTGTAAATAGTAGTTTGTACGTGTAAATGTTATTAATTCATTTAAGATTTGAAAATATTAGATACTGTGTTAAAGAAGTCGAATTAACTCTTTGAATTGTTAAAGATGTGAAGCGCGGTGAATGAATGTATTTTGTTTAGTCATTGAGGAATGTTTAATGCGTGGTTTTGTCTGGTTTGTCTCTCATTGGCACTCTTAGTTGAATTATTTCTAATAATTCCGGGCAATCTATCGTAGAGGTAGCTATTTTTTTGTAAAAATAGTACGTCTGCCAAATCTCTTCGCCTTTCCAAAGTCGATATCCTGGAGAACGCGGCTGACTCTTCGTGGCTCAGATGAGGACGATAGCTCCGAAAATCAAGGTAACGTAGAAATCGGTTTTGCACTTTCTCAATCCTTTCTATGTGACATATATACTTGGGATTCCAGATTTGAGAGGCGTACTCCAGAGAACTACGTACGTACGCAAAGTAAAGCATTTTCATGGTTTTTACTTTTTTTATGTGATGTAAATAATAAGTTGTGGTAAGTGGAGGTACCAGAAAACTTCATAATAAATCTTCCAACCCCCTCCCATTCGCTCTTCCCCTCAAGATTATAATCATATTAGTAGTGTTTCGGTTTCAGTTACGGCAAGTTTCGGGAAAAAAAAACTAATTTCGGTATCAGTTTCGGTTTCGACCGCATCGAAACTCAGCGTTCGTGAATTATCGCGCGTCGTTCGGCTGACTTCGGGTGAGTTCGTGGGTCGTGTTTCACCCTTTCGGTTTCGACCGCATCGAAACTCAGCGTTCGTGAATTATCGCGCGTCGTTCGGCTGACTTCGGGTGAGTTCGTGGGTCGTGTTTCACCCGCCATCATCAGCTGAGTTCGCCGGCCGGTCCGACGTGATTACAATTAAAATGAAAATACTCAATTAATGAGTTCCTTCCTTTATAGGTGTTGACAAATTTTTGTTCCAGAAGTAGTTAACATGTTTGTTTGTTTTATAGCAGTAATATCAAAAAAATCTTTTCACATTCTTCAATTATTGTTTTTTTTTAATTAATGAGGTGCTTCCTTTATAATGTAAGTGTTGATTATTATTGACAATTTTTTTTTCCAGGAATTACCTAGTTAACATGTTTTATTAATTTTCATAATTTTTGTTTGTTTAATAGCAGTAATATAAAATATTACATACTTCCATTACTGTTTTTTTATTTCATTTAACACGTGTTAACTGTCTGTATAAGTGTAAAAAATAATCTAAATTTCAGTAAACTATAGATTTTTAACATTTTAAATAAGTTTCGGTTTCGGCAGAAACTGAGACAGATATCGAAGATTCGGTTTCGGTAGATAGTCCTGTTTCAGTCAGACACTACATATTAGTATATTAGTATGTTTACACTATATTATATATAATAAAATTATAACAAAACTATATTATAACAAAACATAAATCTTCTTTCCTTCCCCGCTCCCTTTAGCCCATAGGTTCTCAGCGTGGGCGATAATGCCCCTTGGTGGCGTTTCAGACTTTCAGGGGGCGGTAGAAGACCAAGAGAGAATTGGGGGGCGTTTCAGACTTCCAGGAGGGCGGTGGGAGATCCAGAGAAACCCATCCCACCCCACCCCATCTAGCCCCATCTCGCCTCATCCCTTCCCATTAGGGACCATCCTTGACAGGGGGTATGGGGGGGGTCACGTGCACACATGAGTGCACTGCGATACATGCGACTGCCACAAAATATTTTCCCTATCCCATTACGCCCCTTCCGTTGTGGCAAGTGTAACCCCATCGTGGTATCCCGTTACGTCCCCTCCGTCGTGGCAAATATAATCGTGTTTCGGATTCACGAGTTAGGGGCGCTAAAAAAAAATATTCTCAAAGTGGGCGGTGGGCAAAAAAACGTTGAGAATCTGTGCTTTAGCCCATGGAAATAATATTAGATATTAGAAATGCCTTCCAAACGATATAATTGAATGGAATCCAATATCTTCACTATATTTATAGAATGTGTTTCAATTTTTTTTTTCCTCCTTTAAAAAAAAAATAATGAAGATTGGTTATTGGCTTTGTGGACACGAAACTCTCTGACAAGATATTTTTTAATTGTTTTTCCTTGTTCTGTGCTTCAGCCTCTCAACATACCCAATTTTGGAATGCCGTAGCACAACTGGTTCCGGACAGGTGAGAACAATTGTGTGATTGCGATTACCGAAGATTTCAGGTCAGCCTAGAAAAGGAAATAAGAGATGATTTCCCTAAAATCGTAATGCATTCCAACACAGCATAACTTATTAACCCCTAAGAATAATTTGTTCGGTCTCAAATAGCTTCTCCCTTACTATCATGGTTAGAAATATGATCTACGGCATAACAGAGAGAAAAAACCACCATTATATTCAAATCGAAAAGTTAACGGCAAAATAATTGACATGTATGAATTTTCGTTATTTGTTTTTGGAGTGTTATGCCGTGTTGCGCTACCTCCTTCTTTAGCCAACGTTTCGGACAGCGTTGCAGTGTCCATCAGATCCGGTAGATGTGATTATCTGCCGGATCTGCCCTGATGATATGCAACGCTGTCCGAAACGTTGTTGGCTAAAGAAGGAGGTAGCGCAACACGGCATAACACCCCAAAAACAAATAACGAAAATACTTTTGACCGTGAAAATCTTAAAACGTACCTGACATGTAAGAAATGAAAGTTTTCGAATTTCGAAAAAAAAATTATGGAATTTTGGAATTCATTAATAACTAGCTTTTTCCCGCGGCTTCGCTCGCATGGTATGAGGGCATTCCCACTCCGCCTCCTCCACCTTCCCTCTCCCCACTCCACTCCCCCGTCAGCTCCCCTCCCCCCTCCCCCTCCACCCAACCGTACCACACTTCACTCCCCCCATCAACCCCCCTCCCTCCTCAGGCCGAGGCTAGAGGGGTTAAAACGATGGTCTGCACTGGGTTGAGAAACGGAAAGGAATAATTTCATTTTACTAGTCATAAATTACTTTAAACTCCAACCGCATTAGAATAATCATAATTCATAAGTTGTGGAATGAATGACGCGGGAAAAGGTGAGTCGGGCAGACAAGTCGACTTCCGTCGCGAATTTCCCGCGGTTTGTAAAGTTGTGGGTTGCCCAGGAACAGGTTACGTAAATAACGTTCCCGGAATTCCCAATATTATTCAATTATTATTCCTTTTCAGATGATAAGTTGGGGACACCGTGGGCTGACTTACTGGAAGTCGGGAAATAAACACATCAGAATAGTTGAGATAATCGAGTTTTAAAGATGGCGGACTTTAACAAATTATGCATTTTTAGCAGAGAAATTTCATTTAAGATTTAACCACTCATGCCTCGACCATATTTTGTGAGAGGGTCAAAATATTTCCGCTTTGCAATAAAATTCAAATAAATTAAATATTTCTACATACATCCAAAAACTAAAAACTGTTTTTGAAAGGTGGTAAAATAAGCTTTCAAATTTTATAAATCGAAATACCGAAATTGAGTAATCTGAAAGTATGTTGCCTATTGTATGCCGATGATGCGGTGCTGATATCTAACAGTACGGAAGATCTACAGTCTCTCATGTCTAGGATGAACGAAGTTTGAATGAAGAATGAGTTAATGATGAGTGATAAATGTAATAGTCTAAAGCAGGGATGCTCAAACGGTCGATCGCGAGTGCTTTTTGAGTCGATCGCGAGAAAAATTTGCCGATGTAAATAGATCTATTCACAGTTTTTGTTTTAGTTGATCCTTAATTAATAAGACCGCCCATTTTTCACGCCTTTTTTATTATTTATTTTAAACTTATATTGTCAATGGTCGCGCCTTTTTGTCGTTGTATACTATATCCTCATCTATGGTGTGTGACGTCACAAGTCCCCATAGAAAAAAAAATCGTCAAATTATTGCATATTTATGGTGAAATATTGTCGAAAATTGCCCACTTCAAAAGCCCGAAGTTACCGATCTAGTTTCTAGTGTGTGGTTTGGTTTATTTATGAGTCAGTCAGTCCGAGTTGTAACTTGAAGGCGATGTAGTGTAGTTTTAATTTGCCGCACACAGATTTAATTCCAGTTCATAATGTAAAATTTCTGTTGTAATGTTTCGAAGGCAAACCTATTCTCTTATTCGAAGTGCAGTCATAAAATTCAAGTTGCAGATGTATGTATGTGCTGCCAGAATCAAAGAGAAACCATTGTCATGTTCTGAGTGTAGTTTTAATTCACTGCACACAGATTAAGTTTAAACCATTTTTGTGTTCAGAATGTAAAATTCCAATTGTGGATTCATCTGCAGACACATTTTGACGGAAAACATTCTCTTATTCGAAGTGCAGTTATAAAATTCTAGTTGCAGACTATTTATGTACTGCCAGAATCATAGAATAACCATTTTCATGTTTTGAGTGTTGTTTTAGTTCACCGCATACAAATTTAATTTAACGATAAATTAAATAATAAGTTACGCAGAAAAGATTTTAAATTAAAACCTGCCTTGTGTGATGAGGATGCGAAATCCTATTACATGAGTACCATTCCCGATTTCCGAGAGCAGTTATAAATTAGAGTAGAATTTATGAACATAATTTTTATAGGAAGAATACTCACAGTCACATGTGATATAAAAATGAAGGAAGGATTTCTACCCCCCCCCCCCCCCCCCCTCCCTATTGGAGTCTAATAATATTGCGGTAAGTCGCCAGCAGTTCAAGTTTGAGCACCCCTGGTCTAAAGTCATGGTACTTGAAAGAGAGAATACGAAAACAATGTGCAACATAGTTGTGAATGATGAATACTTGAAGCAGGTGGATGAGTATGTTTATTTGGGAAGTATGTTTACGAGAGATGGGAAGAGAGATATTAAAAGAAGGGTGAATTCAGTTAATCTATTAATGGAGGACTGAACGACGTGGGCACCAATAAAAAAACTGTCCAAATAAGCGAAGCTAGCTATCTATAATGGAGTACTGGTACCTACCCTGATGTATGGCAGTGAGGCAAGGAACTGGCAGAGGAAGAATGAAAGTAGACTTGCTGACAATGCTGTAGAAATGAGATCCCTGAGATGAATGTGTGGTAAAACCATGTACGATCGTGTGAGAAACGTGGAGATCCGCAAAGAATGCAAGGCTGATGTAAGCGTAATGAGTAAGGTTAAGAAAGGAACGCTCCGATGGTTTGGGCATGTAAAGCGAATGAACGAGAAGAGGAGTGAGTATATAACGCAAATGTGAATGGTAGAAGAAGTGGGGGACGCCCGAGAAAGACATGGCACGACCTAGTGAATCAGATACTTGTGTCGGGCCATCTCGAGAATGATAGAAGAATGTGTATGAGACGATGTATGAATGTGAACGAGGCAAGGAGTGTGTGCCAAGACCGAGTTGTTTGGCGGTCCGTCCTCTCTGCCTTACAGCGTTATGGTTATTTAATTAATTAGAAATAAACATATATTTTTTTAAGTATAAAACTTTTGCATTACAACAAAAAATTAAATGTCTCACCTAAAGTTTTTTCTAACTAAAATTACTAGAAACGAAAAAAAAATTTAAAATATGCATAATTTATTAGACAAATGTATTATAGTGCCATCGTTTACTCACTTTTTGGCGTTTCATGTAAAAATAATTACATAATAAAAAATTCCCAAAGTTTCGTAATTTTTTTTTTCAAAACTTTAGTTTTTTTTAGGTGTGTGTGTTACTTATTTTATGGTTAACTTTTACATTTGAATATAAATCGTAGTGCTTTCTCTTTCTAATACCGTTTAGATCATACTTCTAACGATGATAGTAAGGGAGATACAACGATTTTAACGTCAACGAGACGTACATGAGTTGTTCGTAAAAGCGAACAAATTAGTCTGAGGGGTAAGAATTTTTATATCGAAAACAGTTCAAATATTATAAGCTTAGGTAGGTACTTACGTAAATAAAATATTGTACACTTGACAAAAATGTCATATCTTAATGTTTTACGACCAAGCTTGTACGAACCGTTTTGTGATTATTTTGGTAAATTGGCGTACATATTACAGGGAAATTTGCATGCGCTATAACGGGAATGGTTTCAGGAGGCTGACCCTTCCGGAATATGGTTTCAGCTTTTCAAATTTATTTCGGAGCCCGTTTCTGGGGAATGCTAATAAATTATTTTTTTTAATTAAACATTGACGTATGCTTAATTTTTATTGACATTTAAAATTATATCAAAACTCCTTTCACGGATTAACGGGTCTTTACAATAAAAATCACAACTCTTAGGCTGGCAGATATCAAATTAACTGTTTTTTTTTACAAAAACTTTATGTTTTAAAATATTATTTGAAAATTTTGCGGCCTCTGTCAAAACCAGTAGATGCCTAAGTAGTCATCGTAATCAATAACACGGGTCTGTGACTGTTTTTTTCTTTGAAATAAGAGGTAATTCCCTTGTATTTTTGGTTGCTGAATTCGGGAAAATTATCAAATAAATTCCATCACGTAAGGTTTTTCCGGAAAACTCAAAATACTGTTGGATTGACTATCTTAAGGCGCAAAACGGGGTTTATTGCCGAAATATATTTTTTTATTAAATCCAAATCGACCTTCCAGAGTGGAAGATACTCTCAGTATCACCCCGGTGTAAGTACACCATTCAGAATTGAAACGTTGCTTAAAATGGTTTTAGCCATGTTTGGTGATAAGATAATGTTATGTTTTATAGACTGAAACAAAACATTTAGTATTAAATGAAAAAACACACTTTGTAACACACCACTTTTTATTAGAATTGATATTTAACAGCCAACCAGGTTTCGCTCATCTCGAGCTTCATCAGACCTGTGTAACATTTGGATTATTTGTATTTTTTGTGTAGAGCCGTTTTTATAAATAAAAAAATCAGATTGTGCAATTCACACGCGGTAGAAATGAAACCTTCAGAAAACCAAAGTAGACAAGTATAAGGAGACTACGAATCATTTTTTTGTGAAGAATGATTTTTTCCATATTTTTGTCGTCGAATTACAGTGCACCTTTTCATACATAATTGGTCATCTTATTAGTATTTAGGTTTTCTTATTCGGAGTCGCTAAATGTCGCTTTCTTGTGTGTGTGTGTTTTTATTGCCTGTTCATTTAGAGTGGTTTGAAGATTGGATATTGATTTTACAAAAAAAATGTCTTTTTGAATTTCGTAGGATTCTTGGGTTCGTAGATCCCTCGGTCCACTGAATGAACCAAAGGAGGCTTGCGTGGGACCGTGGATTTATCGTATTATATTGGAATCGAGTACCCGAGAAATAAATATATATTTTATTGCTATCGCATTCTCTCGCAGGCTAAATCCTATAAATGTAAGTTTCACAATGGTGCTAAAGAAATTTTCACTTCAATAATATCAAGAGCAATTTCCTAGGTGTTAGGTTTTTTAAGTATTGTATAAGTACTTAATTTTTTGTATAAGTATGTAACAGATTTGTAACGCCTATTGCAACCCACCCCCCCCCCCCCCCCTTTAACCCAGGGCTACAATCGTATAATGTAGGAATGATGGAGTTCGCAGTTACTTTAAAATTAATCTTATTAACAATTTATGCGGAATTACAATGGAAAAATTAACCGATATTTAAGTTCTATTTAATCCTTTTTCTTCTGCGAAATTCATCAGCCCCATTGAATCCCAATACAAAATAAAATCAGGGCGTGAAATGAGGTGAACGTGCTTCCCATAATGAAGGTCCCTCGCGGCCAATCCAACTGCTGACTAACCTGTTGAAGTGGCGCGAACAATTGTTGCATAATGGGGAAAGATACGTCGTTCTGCTGAAAGACTAAAATTTTACTGAAGATTCTTCCAGGTCCGACAACCTTTTTGTCGGGACTTTCTTTTTTATGTCGGAACCTGACATGTTATTACATCTCTTCCGATGTTTTTTTTTTTATTTCTAGCGTCTCTTTGCGCTGAGGTGCTTCTACGCGCTGTTTTATTTACCAGCTCCCTTGCACGGGATGTATTGAAGCTTGGCCCGTCAGCATTTTCTGCAAACGAAGGTTTTGTAGAAATTGCTTTGCTTAACCCACGGCTAGCATGCTGATGACATTCTCTACCTACAGATAAACCACAAAAAATGGATGCAGGCCTTATTTCGGAATGGGCTTCCACTGATCCGCACACAATCCACCCCAGCTGCGTAAGCTGGATGGTTATGCCGGCGGAGACCTTCATTCTATCATTCGTCATGATATCCCAAAACTCTTCCGCCCCCAAGAGCATGTCAATGGGTGCTGATACATTGAATTTTGGGTCTGCTAGTTCCAATCTAGAAGGCAGTTTTAATTCGCTCCTGGGTATGGTCGCCTGCGGTATATTTGCGGTTATATCCCGTAAAATTAAGCAAGAAATGTTCTTTTTATAATCCGATTTCAAAGAATTCAATTCTACCGACATACTTTTTCTTATATGGGTGACATTATTATGAATTCCTGATACCGTATTGTTTATTTGATCAAATTCTAAATTTAATCTTTTTGCAAAACCTTCCCTCAAGAAGTTAGCTTGAGATCCCTGGTCGATCGAGACCCGGGCTGTATGTATATTGTTATCCGCTCCAGTGATGCCAACCATCGCTGTAGATAACAATACTATTTTTTTCGCTCCGCCTACCGCAGAGTAATTGTTTATAGATACTTCTTCAGCATCCGTCTCTGTATTCGAGGGTTCCAACCCGAATACTTTTTTATGCAGTAACATATTGTGATTTTCATCATTTAAAGGTTACCTTGCAATCACTTGCAAAATGACCCGGTTTCAACCATTTAAAACATGCTTCGCTCTCTTTTATCGCATAAACCCGATCCTGTATTTTCAAATTTAAGAATTTTTTACAATAATATACTAGGTGATCCTTATCGCAAAAATTATATTTCCCTTTTTTTAATGATAAAAATGCTACGGATTCCCTTTTCGGGTTATTAAATCCCATCTGAGGCTTAATATTAACCGAGGGCTTTTTATCCGTCGTCTGCATTAATTCTAGAGTCTGTGCTTGTAATGATAAACACTTTAGAAATTCCTTTAAAGTAGGTAGTTTTCCCTCAATGGGCGTTTGTTCCCAAAATTTTCTCGTATTTGAATCTAATTTATTGGAAATCACGTAAATTATTATAGCGTCCCACTGCTCTACGGGGACTGCAAGGTTTTGTAATGCCTTCAAATTCACGTTGCTTGCATCTATTAATTTTCGTAATCCGACCTGATCTTCCATCTTCATATCCTTTAATAGAAATAATGTCTGAATGTGCTTTTGCACTGTAGTTCTTAAATTGGTAAACCTTTCATGCAACAATTCCCATGAAGTTTGATAACTTAATTCTGATATTTCCAAATTTGCTATTATTTTGGCCGCATCACCTTTTAAACGCGATTGCAAATAATAATATTTTTGGATATTACTTAGCGAATTGTTATTGTGAACTAATGCCTTGAAAGTTTCTATAAAATTATTCCAGATTTTTTAATCTCCATTAAATTCCGGAAGTTTTAAATGAGGTAACTTAATTTCAAATTTAGTTTGTTCTACTGAATCCATGGCTCCTTTTTGCTGTAGCTAATACTGTAAAAAACTGATTTTCGAAAGTTTCACGTTGAATTTCGTTTTCCTCTACATTCGAGTCGTCAATACTTTCTATTTGGCACAGGATTGTTTCGAATTCGTCTAATAAATCCATGATCTTGTCGTACCTCAATTTAATCTCGTTAGCCGATAGCGTATTTAGAACCTGATTAAATCTTGTTTTTTTTTTACAGTGAATACCGCACAAGAATCTCAACTGCTCCCGTCTGGAGCCAGTGAGACTATGGCATCCCCAATTGGGGTATGTTGTGAGGCTTAAGGTAGTGGGGAGGGGAAGGAGGTGGGGAAGAGGAAGGTTGGGAAGTACCTGGCTATTCAGATCTGTTAATTTCCCTTTTAAAACTGACCGTTTATTGATTAAGCTCTTTAATTTCTCCATCCTAAATTTCTATCTGTCGGCGACAATACCTCAAAAAAAGAAATAAAAAGGAAAAAAACTATATCGTAGCTTATACGTAGTGGCGACAACACTCAATAACAAAAACCGCAAAAAAATATATTCGTTCATTTGTTTGCTGCGTCTGTCTGATTTGATGCACAAAACAGAGAGAAAAAAATATATCGTAGCTCGTATGTACTGGCGATAATACTCCACAGAAACAACAAGAAAATGTATTCTGATCCTTCGTTTGCCGCAATTACGATGTTGATAAGATTCTTACAGATCAAATAATAATTAAATTTGTTCAATGGCATTTTATCACTTGCAAGTTGGAGTTACAATTGTGATTTATTTTAATTATATTATTTCTTGCATTTTTTAATTGTATTGAAGATAGGTGATAACAAAAAACTGATTCTGAACTATTTTTCTTTAAAGAAATTAATTATTGAGATTGCTCTTTAGGACTGGGGTAGAAGATGATAAGGGAATTATGGGCACTTAGCTCTGTTTCTTGTTGACTTTCTTGATGCTCTGGATTGCTTTGGATTGCTGTTTCGTTCTTGGCCGCTGGTTTTTATATTTGGTATTATTTTGAGTCCAATTTTTGCATCCGGTTCTGAAGGATCATGTCAATCATTTCAGACTTATTTTTATATTGTAAAACACTTTTTAATGTGGAATGTTTTTATTTACAATCACGTTGAATTTACAACAATGAAATCAACACTTTTATAATAATTTGGCCCGGACCCCGCCTGGGGAATTAGGGGAACGGTACCCTAGGTATCGTTTAATGCGAGAGAGATAGTATTTTGAACGACAACCTTTTTATACTATTAAAAATAGAAAATACCCGGAGATAAGGCTTACAACCAACAGACAATAATAAACAGAGACGGCTATCGGAACCTACTTGGTCACGTGGCGTACTTTAGCCAGCCAGTATCAATAACTAGCCTCAATAAAAATTACCTAGATGTCTCTAGTGTTCATTATTTCTTAATAACCTGATCAAGATTAAATCAATGATTATCTACAGCAATCATCCCATAGATGTCTCTTTTCTTAACAGTACCTACTTAACAGTCGACTCGATATTTTATAATCTATGTGTATATTGTGTATGTAGGTATATTCGCACACCGCGGCCGCTCGGAAAGGTTCGAGTTTCCGGAGATTGACGAGCGGGCACACAGTACAATGGAAAAGCTGGCGTGTTCGACAGCGTTCAGATCTATTTACGAAGCCTTGGTAAGCAGTCGCTACCGTTGACATAAATACTATATTACTTGCGATAATTGTAATTCACAATAAACTAAAATAACGAACTTACGTTGTAATCATTATTATTGTGGGCTAGTGAGCCACAGTTTTAAAGAACATTACACTATGGATCATTAAAACTATATTAAAAATAATCAATAAAGCAAATTGACAAGATTAATGTCAATAATTAAAAGTAATTACTATCGTGATTGTGATTAAGGAATCGACATTACAATTAATAACATTAAATGTCATTTCTTTCCTTACAGAAAAACTCAATTGTATTTAAATTGATTGTGTCGCCCAAATCACAAAGAAAATATCATTATGTATATACATTTTTTTTTTATTCTTTTAATAAAATAAATAATGGCTGAGATCGAGAAACCCCGATCAACTGCTTGAAAGGCAGTACTCTGGCACCATCAACTATTTTAATAGCAGAGGCAAAAATTTTCCTTATAAAAAAATAAGAATTATAAAGCAAACCCGTGAAAAATCATGGAATAATATGATTCCAAATTTGAAAACGTCGTATTAATATTTTTTTTATAAACTATTATATTATATTTGGTAGGCACCTAATTGTTCGTTGAATTATTCTTCAGAAAATTGATACAATTTTTTTAGTGTGACTTAAATTCAATTTTTAGACTCACTGAAGCAAGTAAGTTTTAATGATTGTAATTATTATTGTAGCCTCCAAAAAAAATTTGTTTTTTCAAATATTTGTATGTTTTTACAGTAATTATACATTTTTTTACGTGTTAAAACATATTTGTAATATGAATATAATAAAAACCTTTTCTCACCATAAAGAAACAAGGCTCTTGTGTTTGGTGAATGAATTCATGCTCAATTAAATGTTATCATTTCAGTAAGTGAATAAATTATATTGCAACTAATAACAAGAGATATGCAAGAAAAACTTGAGATATATAAATAAACAGTTTTCAAGATTTAAAAGAAATATTTATAATTGTAAAGTAATCTTACAGTTGTTTCAGATAATTTTTTAATTTAATTTGAAATTTACGTTCATTTTTCACCCGACAAACTTTTTTTACTCATTACACACTTTTTTACACATTAAGGGTAGATTCGAAAAAAAAATACATCTTAGAGATAGAACCAAAACCACCTCAACCCAGGCCAGGACACTGAATTAAGTCGACCCTCCTCCGACTAATAAGGTCCTCCTATGTTATTATTATAAGTAACTTTATCTTATACCTCCTATGACTACTTCATTAAAACATTTTTAAATCGTATGTAAATTAGAAGCCGACACGATTCCGTGTTGTGTATTTTTGGTAGAACCCACGTTCTGTGTATAATAGGGATGTATATTTATTAGAGAGTGTCAATTATTTCAACTTTTGAATTCAGAAACACCTGGGGTCTCAAAAGTTGCGTCTTACAAGGAAAATGAGAACTGCATTTAAATATATATATATATATATTTAAATGGTTATTAGCTCGCTAAAATGCATTGAAAATCAGAAAAAAAAACCTAAAACAATTTTTTTTAACGTAATTTAAGCAGATATGATTAGAGATTTTCACGGCCAAAAGTATTTTTGTTGTTTATTTTGGGGTGTTATGCCGTGTTACGCTGCCTCCTCCTATGTCAACGGTAACGCTGTCCGAAACGTTGGCTAAAGAAGGAGGTAGCGTAACACGGCATAACACCCCAAAAACAAACAACAAAAATAATTTAAGCAATTAATTTTTTTTTCAATAATTTAACCTTTTAACGTTTGTTTGTTATTAAAAACTGCGTAAAGCTGACATAAATGAAAAAAAAAATGTTTATGAATACAATTAAGTCAACATGAAAACTGATTTTATCCAGAAAAATGTGTTATTTTCCCCTTTTATATTTTTAACAAACACATCACGTACTCGTATGTTTGAAAAAATATTTTTTTGCGTTTTTTGTACTGCACTTATGAAATAAAAATTAAGTTTGCCACAAATTATTAAATATGGACCCTTTGTTTTTTTTTTCAAATCACTAAATCTATTTTTTTTCAAAACTTCCGGCCTTTTCATGTATTTTTACGTTTTCGAATAGCTACAGATCATACGCAACTTTTGAGACCTCAGGCGTTTAAAAATAAGCCAATTTTTTTCTCTCTATGGAGAGCAACACAAGCTAATGTATATCTTCCGCGTGAAGGAAGCTATCAATATTTATCTGAATGAACTAATATTACATTGAAACTGACAGAAATATCAATTGTCAGATTGGTCAGTGTAACTAAACAAAGGGAGAATTTCTGGATATTGAGACCGTCAAACTACGCAGGGCGGACCGCGCATTGATCGATACTACCAAATGAAATCAGGAACGTAAGGTGGAAAATATGTTTTCCAATTTGCGGGTAGATAAATTTTAATACAGAATTCCCAAAGACACTCTGCCCTTCCTCTTTCTCACCTCCCCCACTGCCCCCCTCCCATCACTCCTGACCCCGGGGCCCTCTTACAGGAAAACAATTAACTGGTTTTGGTCCGAGATACGGAGATATTTTACAATGGAGGTTGCTTCGTGTAAAAAAATTATTATATTTATCCATCAATTCGAAATTAAGATGATTTGTGAAATAAGTATATTTATTTATATAATATGCCCACAAAGGCTTTTACAAACATTTGATATATCCATATTAATATTTTATAATATGCGAAAGTGCGTGTGTTTGTTACGCGTTTGTTACGCTTTCACGCCTAAACCACTAAACAGTTTTTGAAAATTCTTTCACCAATAGAAAGCTACATTATAAGCGAGTAACGTAGGCTATATATAAAGGTAGGCTCTGGCGTTATGAAATTTGTATAAATGAAAATGTGTGTATTTCATATATTTTAGCGGCAGGGAGGAAAGGCAGGGGGAAGGCGTGGTTCGCGGAGAGGGAAGAGACGAGGGAAGGAGAAGGCGGGGAAGGTGGAAGGGAACGGGGACGCATGGGAAAGGACATGCAGGGAGAATTAATTTATTTCTTTGAATGGCATTTACCAGCTAGTGTACAATACCAGCTAGTAGGTATACAATAATTTAGTGGAACGGTATTTGAAGAGTAAAATTTATTAAATAAATATGAAAGAAGAAGAACAATAAAAGTTAACCTTAGTATTATTGAGGTATGTTATTATAGCTTTCTTGTAACTAAATTTCGTGCAGTTGAACATCTACTATTTCAGAGAAAATATTGCTAACTGCTTGCAATCTAGGTATAAGCGAATATCAAAATCACCTGATTTCTGAAATTGTTGTTGCAATTAAAATTAAATTTTGATCGAGTATTTCTAGTTGGTACTTGGTAGTCAGAGGATTCACGACGAGTTCATCGAAAACGACTTCAGGGAAAATCAATTCATTGAAAGCAAATTCATCGAAAACGAGTTCATCGAAAACCAATTCATCGAAAATCAATTCATCGAAAACCAATTTATCGAATGATCAATTCATCGAATTGCCAATTCATCGAAAAAATATATTTTGTTGATATTTGAGAGAAATGCCGAGCGGACCGAGAAGTTAAAAAAGCATTGGTCAACCTAAACAAACCTAACCTAACCTAACCTAATCTAACTTAACCTATTTAACCAATTTTTAAATATTTTTTTATCATCACTCTTAATGACCTTTCTGAGTTGTTTATGAGTTGCTTTCATTATAATATTTATTTTTTATCATCACTCTTAATGACCTTTCTGAGTTGTTTATGAGTTGGTTTCATTAGGAGTTATCTGGTCACCGTTCCTTAGATATCCCTTTTTTGCAGTATCAGACAATCGGAAATCGAAGAGATAACCTATAAATTTTACATTGTCACTACGAAACTGACAGTTGCTAAACACATTTAGCTCAGTTAAACAGACCTTTTTGGGTATTTAATTTTGACAGCTCTAATATCTAGAAAAAAAAATGTTTTTCGATGAATTGGCAATTCGATGAGTTGATCATTCGATGAATTGATTTTCGATGAATTGATTTTCGATGAACTCGTTTTCGATGAATTTGCTTTCGATGAATTGATTTTCGATGAACTCGTTTTCGATGAATTTGCTTTCGATGAATTGATTTTCGATGAACTCGTCGGTTACCTAGTCAGAGTAAGTCAGGGCTATCTGTAACACCATAATATTGTCTATATAATATTATTTCGATCGCAGATTTTCCTAACGTTGATAATGTGTGCTTGATAATACAATTATCATGCGGGAAATGATACATTTTTAAATGTCTAAATTCTTTGTTGGACCTATTCGAAAATATCTTCAAAAATAGAAGTTTTCAAAATGTATCTGCTGACAAACCACAGAAGTACCTACTTAGCAGGATTTAAATGTCAATAAACACCAACAAAAAAACAAAACATCAAATTCATTGGCCTGCATGGAGCTGGAAGATCTCAAATCACCAATATGGGATGATGCATTCGTACAATAACAATGCTCTGTGACGAAATCCTCCTCCAAAAAATTACATAAATATGAAGATTTTAATATCACGTCTAGATGAATTCTTGATTTTTAAAATAATTATTATTTTTTTATTTTTTACTTAATTTTTAAGCCACCACTCCGCATAAAGTTGGGACTCGTGAAAAACTTCGTAAAAGCTATGAACAAGGATGGTGCAGGCTTTCAATATCTCAAAACGAAATTTCCCCAAATCAAGACGCGAAATTAAAAGAAGAAATGTTTGTAGGTCCGCAAATACGAGAGCTTATGACGGATGAAGCTTTTAATTCGAAGTTAAACAAAGCAGAAAAAAGAGCTTGGGCGGCTTTTATAGAAGTGTGTCATAATTTTCTTGGTAATACAAAAGTTGACAACTACCGACAAATCATTCGAGAACTTCTTTCTGCTTATAAAGCTTTAGGATGCAACATGCCACTCAAAATTCATTTTTTTCGTGGCTACTTGTGGGTGGCTCCTTGCTCCTTGAAAATTTTGTCACAATGGATCGCTTTACGGGAGAGCAAAAAACTGGGTCAAACATTTTTATAAAAACGATAATTCTTACGTTGCTGCACCAACAATTACAGAGTACTAATCGGTGCCAAAGTATTAATTTAATTAATAAGTTAAAAACTTCTAAGAAACCGGCACGCCTCTCAATCGAAAATAAACACGGTGGCCAAGGAGCAGGAGGAGTGAATTGAATGTGGCGCGTGTAAACATATCTTTACGAGACGATCCTAATATGTCGACGTGCAGGCGATCAGATGATTATTTTCAACCAGATAGATTTTGTTCAACCATAGTTGCAGCAGTTCGTTGGCTACAACAATAAGACTTCGATGCAGCAGATGGCCCAACCTGCCATACCTCCAAAGAGAGTACAACCGTGGTTAAAGAAATTTTCCCTAACAAACTGATCTCGCCCAGAGGAGATATTCCATAGCCTCCACGCAGCGCGGATCTAACTCCAGCTGATTTATTTTTTATGGGGCTATCTTACAAGTCCAGTCTACGTAAATAAACCAGCGACGATACTCCAATTAAAGGAGAACATCCGTCGATAAACGGTCAACAACCCCGAGCTTTGTGTCGAAAAGTTGAAATGATTTTCCAGCATATTTTTGTTTTTATCAATAGTCATCTATTTAAATAAAATCTTATTTTTTCATGGTTTTTTCTAAAGTGCAAATATTTATAGGCCTCCCTATATTACATTGATGGGAATAACCTCTAAAAGTTATAAGTTGTTATAAAAGAGAGTTATTTAAAAAAAAACTCTGTTTATTTTTTTATACACTTGCCTCGGGCAGGGGTGGAAGGGGGATGCTTTTCGGGGTAGTTTTTGAAAAAAAAAATCTAAAACCTTTTTTTTTTACATGAGCTCCACACAGGAGGCCCTGAGGAACATAATTTCCCTCAGGGCCTATGTCATCTTTAGGGGTGCTGTGTGGAGGGTTTTTTAAGGAAAGGAAGGAGAGAAAGGAGAGGAGAGTTCTGGGAAGGAAGAGGGTTTAAGGGGTGGATAGGAATCTGGGGTTCAGTGTGTCCTGGTCATCCGCCTCCAAGACCTAGACAATCTTACGACATTCAAAAAGTTATATAATTAAACTTATAAGCATCGAGTTCTGCGGCGTTTCTTTGTTCGTGTAGTTTTTTTTTCTAGTGAAGAAATGATGTATATCAACATACGATTTACAACAAATACGTTTTTTTTATATGAATGTATTCACCTTGAAAGTAGCTTCTATTGCTGAAACAAGCAGTTGCGTTATTTCAGCCGTTCACAACTTATACATTAGGGAGAGATAGTGAAAATTATTTCAACGGGGATGAGTGTTTCAGGCTGATAATTATTGCTTACAATAATTGTTACCCTTTGTGCTATTCATAAAAATCTTGTCTTAAACGTTAGTTTAACAATTAAAAATAATAATTTAGAGATAGTGAATTTCCCAGATAGTAGCTTGTAAACTCGCTCAGTGTCATCGACGCTTAATATACCATTTGACCGGGTTCTCCCTAATGTATAAGTTGTGGATGGCTGAAATGACACTGAGCGAGTTTACAAGTTACTATCTGGGAAATTCATTATCTGTTAGTAAACTCGCTCAGTGTCATCGTGTTACTTGCTAATTAGCAGATTGTTGACAATCTACGAAAAAAGTTGAAAGGTCGTCAACTTTACTCGCCACACGCTTACTCGTGATTGGTTTATTTATGTTTTC
Source organism: Limnephilus rhombicus (assembly GCA_929108145.2). NCBI lineage: Eukaryota > Metazoa > Arthropoda > Insecta > Trichoptera > Limnephilidae > Limnephilus > Limnephilus rhombicus. The sequence continues at coordinate 36,534,369 of OV815284.1, read as the reverse complement.
AATATGGCTGCCAATTAACATCTGATTTTAACTGTCCAACATCTGGCAGAGTTAGTTCACGCAGGTGTCGTTATTCTCGCTACTGGCGCTAGAAGCTACCTGCAAGCTCAGTTTCCTACCTACTGAGCGAATGGACAGTTTTGTGTGTCATCATGACAATCTCACTCGTCGATTTATCCGCTTTTAAACATAGTAGATAGTAGCTTGTAAACTCGCTCAGTGTCATCGACGCTTTAGTGCGAGGCATAAAATATACTAAAATGCGGACACGAACATCATCCACTATCCTTAGAAGTCCCATTTTAGGTGAGAATTTCAACAGCTTAAATGAATTTAAAACTTTATTAATTCTGCTTCTACCACAAAACAAAACATAAAAGTAAGTAGCGGTTAAAAGGGCGACCTTGAATCCCGAAGCTAAACTAATAAACTAACCATCGCACCGTTTTCCGCGGGTTATTCAGAGAGGACAGACCACCACCATCTCTTTCTCCGCACACACTCCTTATTTCATTTTTATTCGTATGTCGTCTCATACATACTCTTCTTTTATTCCTTACAAGTAATATGAGTTACTAATGACCTAATTTTATTGTCAAATCGTTATTATATTTATGAAGTATGGTATTTTTTATTGCTTTTTGAAGGGATACATTTTTACATTGGAGTTGGAATGGTCTAACCTAATTACATATTTTAATATCGAAATTATTATGAAATAAAAGCAATAAAAAATATCATAATCCATAAATATAATAACGATTTGACAATAAAATTAGGTCATTAGTAACTCATATTACTTGTAAGGTTTTTCCCTAATCATCATTGAAGTGAGCTGTAAACCCAATGTAATTAGCTTACTGGAATAACCAAAATATTTAGAAATTCGATAGTCTAAAACGACTTAGCAACAAATATAATTATTATAATTGATTACAATCCTTGTAGACCACCCCTCTACCCCTCCCCAATATGTTGTGTATATAAACCGTAGACTAATGGTGGGTTTCTTCATTTACCGAGAATGCTAAATGCAATGCTAATTGTAAAAGTAAACGGTCAAATGCATAGAAATTTTTAAATTTCAATCGTTTACTTTTACAATTAGCATTGCATTTAGCATTCTCGGTAAATGAAGAAACCCACCCTAAGAATTATTTGTACCAGTCTGAAGATGGTTTTAACGAGCTGAAACCGGTTACAGTCAAATAAAATTAAGTGGAATAAAGTTTTATATTCGTTTTATTATAATATATAATAACATTCCTATACTGAGGAATGATTCTGCATCTTTTGTGAATACGGAAAATATTCTATACGGAATCGGCTGTCAAAATCGGTTTATTTTTTATGACTTTCAATAGGCCACTTGCATGGATTTCAAAACGACTTGGAAAAAATCGTGTGGATAGATTTTTTTACTAAGATAACGAAAATGTTAGTAAAAATTTTTGGAGATGTACAGTTTTTTTTTATAAATAAATCCATTATTTGGGCTCGTGACGTCACTACATGAAATGTTCCTATAATTTTTTTTAAATTCCACGCTGATTTATTTTTTTATATGGCAACACTTTGATTTCAGGCGAATTTTTGAATTTGACATTTAACGTTCACTAGATTTAATGTTTGTTCTCTGCGAACTTATCATTTGGTTTGACTTTTTGACAGTTGTTATGGACATACATTTATATATACCCGTACGTTTTATGCTCTCTGTACGTGTTTTAGAAGTATACTTAATGGTAATAGTGCTGATTTTAACGAAATAAAATTTCATAATATTCTTATTATTATTATAATTTACAAGTAGAAGTAGGTATATTACATTGGATTTAGTAATATAGACGTTGAGCATTATTATGATTTATGATCAATAAGATGGATCAAGGAAAAAAAATTTATGAGATGTAATATTTTTGGTATGCCTCGATATTCTCCTGTGCCATTCGTGGGAAAACTTTTTTTTTAAATGATTTTCGGCTATGTAATCATCGTTTTTTCGCATCCACAAAATTATGTCCCGTCTTTCCAGTTTATAAATGGTCTGATTTTTCGGATTGAAATTTTCAAAAAATCGTCAGGGTTTCAAAAATACGATAAAAAAATACAGAATGTCATAGAATATTTGCCTAAACCGAAAAAAAAATATTTAAAAATGTGATGCAAGTGGCCTATTGCTTTTTCTATGGGTGATGTTATCTGTCTCTGATCTTAACTAGTTTGAAACACTAAATACTGTAAGTATACATGATTATTCATTAAAGTGTTATTTATTTATTGAAGTGGAAGAGCCATATCTGTGAATTGGTTAAGCGTATCAGAAAGGGTATATATGTATATATATATTCATAAGATATTTTAAAACTCAACAATCTAAAAAGAGTAAACTATGCACTAATCCAGTCATTAATTCAATATGGAATTATTGGATGGGGGGGGGGTCATACAACAATATTCTAACCCCGATCAAAGTGATCCAGAAGCTAATCATTAAAGTAATCCTAAAGAAATCTTCCACTTATCCAACAGAAACGCTTTTCGCAGATTTCACGGTGCCTGGAGAAGAGAATATCTTCAAAAAAATGCAATTATCCAAATTTACAAAGATAATATCTTCCAAAAATTTGAAACTCACCAATCAAAAAGATATCAAGACAACATCAAAATACCAAAATTTAATACCAAACTAATGTAAAACAATTATATCTATTTAGGATTAAAGTTTTTCAACAACCTTCCTATTGAAATAAAAAAAAACCAAAGACATCAACTGAAACTCAAACTGAAGCTACACTTCATCAGGAATAATTAACTAAATAATTTCCCGTTTTTTTTCTTTCTTTCTATTTATTATTAATCTATATTCATCTCTATTTTATTTAGATTTTTCGAATTTCTCCTAAGTGCACAATATTTTAGTATGTAACCGTATCCTATGTATTGTTAGGAGCGGGCCCCCAAACATGTCCCAAGCTAGCTCTCAGGGGAGGCATGATTTACCCTCTATTCAGGTGGTGGGTCGCTCGAGGCTTCAGAAATTCCTTCGCATCTCAGTCGTCTGGCAGGATACTCCCCCTCTAGGAAACCCTCCTGCCGTAGCAGAATAATAACAGGATTGAGTTAAATAGATTCATGTATTGCAAATTTAAAACACAGTACATAGGTCATTACAGTACAATTCAACACAAGAAATACATACTACACAATCCTAGCTATCGTGTTTATAACCTCAAGATCCCTAAACGAAACTCTCTGAGTGATGGCTTTGCGCGGGAGTTTACAGTCTATCGTTAAAGGACACAATCAAATGAGGAAACAATTGTACAGCTTACATGATGTTGGGGGGGTCTTCGTCTTCCGGCTTCCAGGGGCACCTCCCGAGTTTAGGACAGAACCGAAGTTTACACAGGCATGGTGAAATAGCAGCGCTAAACCCGTAGGTTATTGAATTAACATTGCAGGTTATATTTGAGTACAATTCGAGTGATAGTACGCCGGGCGCGAACAGTGGGAATCAACGCGCGGGCTTAACGTGTGCCCGAGGCGGCTCGCAATTCTCAACTGGTGGAAGGGATCGCGTGCGGGTGGGCGGATGGGATAGGAAGTAGGAAGCAGGGAACAGGGGGGAGAGCAGGGTGTTGTGTAGTTTGCGGCGAATTAGGAGTTTGAATTCTTTGTCGTTTGGGCGTACCATAACACTTCCCCCCGCGCTTGGAAAAAAAGCGACGTGGCAATGGAGCTGTAGGGAAAAAAATCCTCTTATGCTTCCATCGGGGTTTTGAGAGATTCGTTGCTTGAGAGATTTCCTAGCTAGAACATACAGTTTTATGCTATAGTTTGGGTCACAATGTTTGTAGGGAATGGGTGGGGGTACATACAATGTTTGGACAAGACAAATTTGGGAAAAGTACATGGTGTAAAACAACATACAAGGTTATGCAATTGAAAATAACAATACACATGGTTATGCAATTGAAAGAATGACAATACACATGGTTATGCAATTGAAAGAATGACAATACACATGGTTAAGCAATTGAAAGAATGACAATACATTTGTACAAGAGAAGAGAAAAAGTGTGTGATTCTAAGGTTTCATTGGTCTTGGAGCTAAGTTTGTGAAGCGTGGATTTGTTTGGTTTCGGAGAATTTCGAAGAAAAGGACGTGACTTCACGGATTCTAAGGATTACATTATCACTGTAATCAGACCCATTTGAGACAACGCTCAGGAGTACACTTGGGCCTTAGAAAACACTTGGTTTTGTCGAAGACGTCGAAGTTCACGAAGTGGAGACTGTGGTTGCTGTGCCGCGGCTATGGTTACAGAGGTCATTGAAGAGAAGAATCCAGTATCTGCAGACATGCCAGTGCGAATCCTAAGTGTTATTATGGTAAACACGGATCGTATATAATGGTTATTGAAGCATAATGTAGCTCAAGATAACTTGTATTGGTGCGCATTCAGCGAATACTGGTGGGTCAAGGTAATGATGGTTTACACATGACGATATATGCGTCACTGCATGACAGAGCAAGAGACGACAAGGTTGGCACTGATAGCAAGAGTAAGAACAAACCTAAGAGCTAGCGTGCCCAAAAGGTAGTTTAGAGTGTCATAAAGTATAGTGGGACAACTCAGCTTGCTGTGGCACGACAAGACAACATACGTATGGGCGGTATGGTCTGTGCTTTCAGGAACAATTGCGTAGAAAATGGCAGCAGGAGAGACCTTGTAACCACAGCGCGTGCTGTCAGGAAGTGAAGCTCAGCTTGGCTGTTGGTGATGACATCCGCCTGGGCTTCTTTTTAAATCCGGGAGGAATTATTATTAGAGCAAAATTCTTGAAGTTTACCTGCCTAGGGACCAATGAAGAAAAGGTTTGGAGAGAAACAAAATGTGTCCAGATAATGAAATAACGAAATTTTAACCACCGACCCAGAGAGTGACGAAGAGAGATTCCTAACTAAATTGTGATTACATGAACATTTTCCTTTGCCAGGATGACTTGGCGTTTGCCTAGTGACAATATGTCTTGGTTAAAAAACAACCGGCCCTCTATGGCCTATGCTAACATGAGATGGTAACATTTTCGCAGAATTTCAAAGAACGAGACAAAGAATCGTGAACTAGTCACGGCAAAGGGAAACCAATTCATGAATAAAGGTTGTCAAAAGGAGACAGACGGTACGCCAAGTGCATATCGTACATATCCAACATTCATGAATGTGTTTCGTGGAATTGAGAAAAGAGAGAAAAAAAACTGGTGAGACATATGCAGAGATTGAGGGGGAAAACCTGTAGATAACCGGACAGTTACCTATTCGAACTCCAAGTGAGGGCGAGATATGGTCAACGACAGATTTTTCACTTCATAACATAAGTCTGAAACATGGGGAATGGGAGGAGGAGGGGAGAAGGGAGACGAGTTGCGAAACTTGCTAGAGACTGGACCAATTTCCGATTCAAACTCTATGTGAAAATGAAACATAATCAACCAGCAGATTTCCTGACTCTTTACATTTATCAAAAAGGATGAGGAGACATTTGAATACACATTATATCAAAGAGGCTAATCTTTCGCGTGTATTGGGCAAAAGATTAGGGGTCATTTTAAAAACTTCTACATGATTGTGAGAAAAGACAGACCCTTGCTCCAATTTCACAAACCTGGGGGTTTTCTTGTTCGTTCTCCAGACAACGAGTTAGGTGGTTTTTTGTGCTCAATCGATTAACTCCCACAGCACTATGCCCCATAATTGACAGTGAAGCTGAAAACTAGTCCTTTTGGGATAGTAGATACTCCTGGGCTTCTTTCCTTTTTGCAAAGAAGTAAAAAAACAGGAAGTCCACGGGCATTGGCGTTGAATGACAACAAAGGGTTGTGGACTACATTTCGTAGATCGCACACAAAGGGTTTGATATTATTTCGTTCGCACGACTCATGGTAAGTGTTTTAACGTCTCCACGTATAGTGTACAAAATATGTAAGTACATACAAGATATAACTCAATTATAGACAGAAGTCAAAGAGTTTATACAATGCATCCTAAAGAAGATAGCAAAGCCGATATTATGTCGTTCACACGAATCACGGTAAGTATTGTTATTACGTCTCCACGTCTCGTGTACAGAGTTTATACACAGTTATACATAAAAGCGGTACTCATGACAAATAAATGACACACGACCGGAACAGGTTATACGAAAAGGGTGGTACTCATGGCAAATGAATGGCACACGACCAAAATAGAACGTACAAAATGGTTCTCATGACAAATGAATGGCACACGACCAAAATAGAATGTACAAAATGGTTCTCATGACAAATGAATGGCACACGACCAAAATAGAATGTACAAAATGGTTCTCATGACAAATGAATGGCACACGACCAAAATAGAATGTACAAAATGGTTCTCATGACAAATATGTCACACGACCAGCTCAATAACATTTAGCTATGAGAAAAAAGTGATTATGACGAACTTCTCGTATCGCGGCAGGTATTTTAAGGATCCCTCCTATAATGGTGGATGTTCTAAGGATCTCTCCTATAATGTAACAGGGTTACGTTTAAATACAACACAATAAACGTTAACTATGCTTGTTTTAACACAGTTTATAAAGATTTGTTAGATTAACTAACTCCGTAGCCCAGGAGCGTACGATAGGATAACAAGGAGGTAAACAATTTAATGTCACTTCGTATGTTATAAAGGCGGGGTGATGACAGAGTACATTTCTGTTTACACCATGTGACAAACAAAGACAGACCTACATGGTTTTACATACTGTCTATTGCAGCAAACTTCAGTGGGGACAAATAAAAGGGACCAATTGTGGTTTTACATACCCTTTGTGCGGTTACAACATACCAGGTTATGTGCAATTTAGGTTGCAAATACTTGGTTAAATGGCGAAACAGGAGTTGAATGCCTATGTTTGTAAAACGATGATCAAACAAAACATTGATGATTTACGTTAAACTGCGGTTATTTATGTACGGAAATCAGGGCTGCCGTTAGGTTTTATTAACCTTTTCCGTAAGGGTTGAAGCATGTAATACAAGACATACATGTTGTGAAGAGGGACAAATCGAGGACTTCTTATAACAACAAAAGACCGAGTATTTGGTTTTACGTACTTTAGTTGAAACGAGTCCATGAGGATTTGTACAAGGATGGAAAGACCAATTTAAAGGCTTTTCCTTTATTTATATACATATGATTTCAAAATGGATGTGTCAAAATCCAATTTGTTAGCAAAGAGCTCGGGTAGGACGCCATCAATTTTTGACATTTGAGAAAAAATTGAAAACTACTATACACAAGGAATGTGATTATGTGAGTAACCACTTATCTTTACCATGATGGGTAAAATATGGAGCATGTTGAGATGGTTTACTAGTCCTGGGTCGTGATTTAACGCTTTGGAGTTTACCAAATCGATTATAGAACGACGCTCCAGTATTTACAGAACATAAAAAGAAAAAAATGAAGAGATTCCTTCCGATATGATGAAAAAAAAAACAACAAACAAAAATGGTGAAAATTACAATATTGCATTACATGGCAAAGCGTGCCATGGCATGAACGTTGCGTAGTGTGAGGGGTTGAGAGGCAATGATTGGGTTCATGACTTCCCGAACACTGTCACTCGAGGGGTGTCTCTGCTCTAAAGTGATCAATTTTGGAACAGGTGAGAAAAAAGAAAGAAAAAAGAAAAAAAAATAAAAAAACGTGTGAGACAAAAATTACGGTGGTTGCCAATTCACGAACATGAACGGGGCAAACTACACCGTGGATTGTACATAAATTTACAAAAATGATTTTTTAACAATATTCGTTTTATCAACGAAAGGGTGGGCATGTAATTGACACTTTACACGCCGGCCATTGTAAGACTTGGTGTGCTTACAAAAAGGTTGTGGTGATACACACTGGATCATTTTAAGTTTGCTGAGATAGTGGGGGCAGTTTTACTTGACTCCTCACTTCCAGATTTTGCGATATCCTTAATATGGTAATTACCAATGTGTTTTCCAGAGCAGTCAGACAAGGAGTACACTAGATCTGATATCTTTCTTAGAACTTTGGCCTTCACAAAACGTGGTGCCAGCTTGGCAGAGAAATACATGGCTCCTTGGGAAAGTGTGTTGTTCTTTCTCCAAACTATGTCTCCTGTATTGAAGGTGACATGTTTCCTACGTAGGTTGTATCTGTCCGCACTCTTTTGATGAGCCAGGAGCAAAGCATCAGTGACTTCACTGTAGATGGCCGACAGTTCTTCCAGACGATGGGCATAGTCCGCGGTAGGGTTGCTTGTGGTGGCAATTGACGTAGGAAAGTTTGTGTTCCTATGTAGAGAACCATGAACAACTTGTTCCATACCGTGTTTTAAGAAGAAAGGTGTGTAACCAGTGGCCAGATTAACAGTGTTGTTCATTGCAGCCTGAATTTTATCTAGGTTTTTACACCAAGTACGTTGATCTTTATCAACTAGAATAGCCAGAGCTGTGTTGATTGTTTGGTTATAACGTTCGACGGTGTTATTTTGTGGAGTATACAAGGTATTATAGTAAATATCCTTGATTCCGTATTTGGCAAGAAAATCTTTGAATTCTTGGGCAATAAATTGTTTTCCGTTATCAACAATTACGGTTCTGGGTGTTCCGTAAGGTATAAAAATGTGTTTTTCCAGAAGTTTGATGATGGCGGACGCGTTGGCTCTTTTTAAAGGAAAGATCCAACAGAATTTAGTGAAAACATCCACTACACTAAGTATGTGCATGTGTCCGGCATAACTTCGGGGAAAGGGTCCGACGAGGTCCATTGACAATGATTGTAGGGGTCTGTCGGCACGTTTGGGATTACCCATTAGGCCGGCAGGTGCTGCCGTGCTATGTTTATAGGCTTTACAAGTTTCACATTTAGAGATGTAATTGCGAATTTGCTTGAAGAGACCAGGCCAGTAATACTTCAAGGAGATCTTTTTATACGTCTTGAAATTTCCTGGGTGTATGGAGTCGGGAGCACTATGATTGTCAATAATTATTTGTTCTCTACCTTCGAGGGGAACGACAAGTTTCCATGAGTAATCTTCGAGGATGGATAGTGGTACCTTGCAATTACGGTATAGTTGTCCTTCTTTTATGATAAAATTAGGAAACTTTTGTTGGTTATTTTTACAACCTTCGAAGATTTTCAAGTACCATTCATCTTTTGTAGATGGAGGGGGGGGCAATTGTGTCAACATTTAATGAAGCCAGTTCAATTCTTGAAAGGGCGTCGGGAACAATATTGTCCGCGCCTTTACGGTGAACAACATCAAAATTGTATTGAGACAAACGGGAGGACCAACGAGCGAGCCTACCGGAGGGATTACTTAAAGAGATCAACCATTTCAAACTACTATGGTCTGTAACTACAGTAAATTTGCTACCGTCTATGTAACCGCGGAAATGGTGAACAGAATCCAATACAGCCAATAACTCTTTCTCGGTAATTCCGTAGTTTTTCTCGTGTTTGTTTAATGTACGGGAAAAATACGCTACAGGGTGTTCGCCATCTGGGAATTCTTGAGTAAGGACTCCACCGATTCCTACATTGGAGGCATCCGTGTGGAGGGTAAAAGAGAGTGCAAAATCCGGGCAATTCAGAACGGGAGCTTTTTGAAGGGCATTTTTTAGAGTTGTAAACGCTTCTTCAGCTTCGACAGACCATCGGAAATTGCTGACACCTTTACGGATGCCGGTAATTTTATTTAAGGGGGCTGCGATAGTGGAAAAGTCTTTGATGAATCTCCTGTAGTAACCTGCAAGTCCAAGGAAACCTTTGACTTCCTTCGCGTTTTTGGGTCGGGGAAAATTTGCCATGGCTTCCACCTTAGCGGGGTCTGTTCTTAGACCTTTTTCGTCGATAATGAATCCCAAATAACGTAGACGGGACTTACAGAATTCAGACTTCTTCAAGTTGATGGTTAAACCAGCGAACTTGAGTTGTTGAAAAACTTTTTCCAGCATTAATAGGTGTTTTTCAAAGGTATCGCTGACGATGATGAGGTCGTCAAGGTAACAAAACAGGCTGTTATCGACTTCAGGACCGAAAAGTTTGTCCATCAGTCTTTGTAACTCGGCGGGGCTGTTTTTTAGACCAAAGGGTAATCTTTTAAAATGGAACATTCCCCTACCAGGTACAACGAAAGCAGTTTTTTCGCACGATTCTGCGTCCAAGGGTATTTGCCAAAACGCTTTGCTGAGATCGACAGAAGAGATGAACTTGGCGTTACGCAGCTTGTCTAAGGTTGCGTGAACGTGAGGTAAGGGATACGCATCAGCTTCCGTGCAAGAGTTTAAACGTCTACTGTCGAGACAGAAACGTGCAGAGCCGTCTTTTTTAGAAACCAAAAGAGTTGGGTTGGTCCATGCACTTCTGCTGGGAACCACCACACCCATTTTTAACATTTCATCAAGTTCGTTTTCTAAAAGTTTAAGTTTTTGGGGGGCTAAGTTGTAATAACGTTGCTTGATGGGTGGGCCATTGGTTTTGATATGGTGTTCAACCAAATTTGTCAAACCTAATCCACATTTTTCGAAAGATATTGACTCGAATTTATTGACCATTTCTTTCAGTTGGAGAGCCTGGTCCGTGCTTAAATTTTCGTGAGGTATTATTGTGCGGATCTCACTAATTTGAGCAGTAGTGGAGGTTTCGCCAAGAGTATTAAATACTTGGGGAGCAACATTGAATGCCTTCCAGAAGTCAACGCCAAGGATGAAATTCTGGGATATAGAGGGCACTATTAGAAAATTGATTGTAACTATTTTATTGTTACAATTAATTGGCAGGGCAAGGGCACCGATGACCGGTTGGGAAACATTATCCGCAGTCGTCAGGTGTGTTGATTGGGGCGAAATTCTAAAATCACTGTTAACAAAAGGCAGGTGAGCATTGTTGCCAAGACAGCTGACAGATGCACCACTATCAAGTAATCCGGAAAAGGGCACATTGTTAACAGAGAAAAAAGCATAGGGTCTCCCATCTTTAGCTTGTTTGCAACAAACCGAAGAAACATTTAAGGTCTGGTTAAAATACTTAATGTGTGCTAACCAATCAGTCCATTCTTTAGACCTTGGTTCAGAATGGGTGCCTGAGAGGTTATTATTTAGTTTTTTGGCCTCTTCATGTAGAAATTTGGTGGGGGCTTGGAGAAATCCACCTGAGGTCTGACATCGCTTGGGTTTTGTAACCTTTCCATGTTGTGCCTTGATTTCTTGAAAATGTTGCGCAGTTCGTCGCTTGGAGGAGAGCGGTCCCTAGAGTGATGCCTCTTGAAAGTTCGGGGTTCCTTAGATTCCAGAAACCTTGCTTGCTTGAAACAAGTAGTGGCCAGATGGCCTACTTTTTTGCAAAAAGAGCACACTTTTTTGTTGTTGAATTCTGGTTTTAAACCAGACGAACGGCTTGGCACAACTACATTATTTGACACATTCTTTATGTTTTTCCTATCCTGGTACGATTCCAGAAGGAGACAGACTTCGTTTAGCTGGGCTAGGGATGCAATTTTCTGTGAGGTAATGATGTTCTCGTATTTGCTTAAAAGGCCATCAGTTATGACTGGTAATAGTTCAGCTTCCGAAACGGGATGTGAAAGCTTGATGTTAATGGATTCAGCCCTTTCTATGAATGTTGCTACAGGTTCATTTACTAGCTGTTTAATAGATAGTAAAGATAATTTGATCCGGTGCTGGGCTTCCGTTTTTCCGAAGCTCGAGATTAGGGCAGATCTGAGTTTATTCCAATCTTTGCATTTAGTTTTTTGAATGCGGTGCCAGGGTATCAATTCTGGGGAGATGAGTTCTATGAAGTTTTTTCGTAGAATCTCGAATGGGATATTTTTGATTGTAGCCGTTTCTTCAATACGGTCAATGAAATCCAGTACATCGGAGACGCCATTATATTTGATTTTCCACGAGGATAAATCGTAGGTTTTATCTTGTGTCAAGGTGGGTGCGATGTCCTGTTTTATCATTACTTGTGGCATAGGTTCTTCGTTAGGAACAAGATTATTCAAAACTTGCGTAGCCGAGCGTGAATTATTTTCGCTTGAGGGGGCGAGGTTTATTCTCTTAATGTACTTTTTGTTGAATAAAAGTGCATAAGCCTTTAATGTAGGTTTAGATTTGCTTGATGGCGAGAGTCCTCTATCCCTTAAAGCAGTTTGTAAGTGAGTTTTGGATAAGTTGTGCACGTTGGGAATGATGCCCAAATTGGATGATGCCATAGCTTGATTGTTTTCCATTGTGAGTTTCCCAGGTGGTGAAAAAAAATTGCCAGGGGTCTTCTTTAGCAAACGCAAAATTAATTTTGTGAGGCACTTTTCACTTGGTAATCACTGGTTGGTATTTCTAAAATAGTTATAGAAAACTGTATTCCATACTACAATTTGGTATATATGACACCAGAATCTTTGTCAAAGGAAGGCACAAGAAAAAATTTTTGCGTGGAAAGACCTAAGTAGTAAAGGTTTTTGTGTTTCACTGACCACTTTGAGAAAACTTGTGAAATTCACAAGTATTTATTTTTTTTCCAAAAAAATTTTGCCAGGACTGGCCTTTAGAAAACGGGTTTTTTATTTTTCACAAACCACTTTTGAGAAAACTGTGAAATTCACAAGTATTTATTTATTTCCAAAAAATTTTGCCAGGACTGACCTTTAGAAAACGGGTTTTTTATTTTTCACAAACCACTTTGCACTGAGAAAGGCACTAAAATTCACAAAAGGCACTCTTCTGGCAAATAAGGACAAACTTCCGGATGAAAATAACTGAATATGGGATTTGTTACGAAACCACATTAAAATTATTTTATTTTTTCATGGAACCAATCATTGGTTTTATTATTATTTCACTTTTTTTTATGTAAGGAAAAAAAAACAATTCACTTTACACTTATGCTGAAAAAAATGCGGTACCTATAACGTAGAATGTGGAAAGAAAGTCATTATTTTGTTCATTTGGTGAAATATACGTGGTACTAATTTGACAGACACAACAAGTGGGCCGATCGGTATATTGTGCAAGAAAAACGTGAGTGTGAGATTTTTTAATTAAAGAATCCACAAGGTAATTGGAATTCCAAAACCAAATTTACAATAGCGATCTCCATTGCTTCCGACCTTAGTGACAGAAGGGCGATTTTATTATTCAAAACACTGCATAGTGACAGGGAATTGTTCTGCCTGATTCAAACGGATTTTTGCCGTTGGAGTTTGGCGCGATAAACGCACTTTTGTGCTTCGATGCGCGTGGGTGCGCGCGCAACTCAGAGATTAGGTATGTATTTACCGCGTGAAACATCGGGCCGTTGATTTGGCGCGAATTACTGTTGCTCGTCCGCTGCTTTGTGAACAAAGGGGTCGGCGCGTGCGCAGTCAGATTCGCGGTTTAAATGCTGCCGTCTTTCTGGTTAATACAAAATGGCCATGTTTTCAACTTTGACGCAATTTTTTTTATAATTGCAATCAAATCTGCGTTATGGACTTAACTTGCACATGGATTTCTGTGGTTTCCCACAGAATTCATTATTCACTGGGTATAAAACACCAAGACACAGTACAATCAATGTTTACAAACAGTTCCTATGCGGGGAAGATTTCGACAGGGAGCACTCCGTAAGGCGACTGAGACAATGGCAAAAATGAAAAAAAATTCTGGGCCCCACTATGGACGCCAGTGTTAGGAGCGGGCCCCCAAACATGTCCCAAGCTAGCTCTCAGGGGAGGCATGATTTACCCTCTATTCAGGTGGTGGGTCGCTCGAGGCTTCAGAAATTCCTTCGCATCTCAGTCGTCTGGCAGGATACTCCCCCTCTAGGAAACCCTCCTGCCGTAGCAGAATAATAACAGGATTGAGTTAAATAGATTCATGTATTGCAAATTTAAAACACAGTACATAGGTCATTACAGTACAATTCAACACAAGAAATACATACTACACAATCCTAGCTATCGTGTTTATAACCTCAAGATCCCTAAACGAAACTCTCTGAGTGATGGCTTTGCGCGGGAGTTTACAGTCTATCGTTAAAGGACACAATCAAATGAGGAAACAATTGTACAGCTTACATGATGTTGGGGGGGTCTTCGTCTTCCGGCTTCCAGGGGCACCTCCCGAGTTTAGGACAGAACCGAAGTTTACACAGGCATGGTGAAATAGCAGCGCTAAACCCGTAGGTTATTGAATTAACATTGCAGGTTATATTTGAGTACAATTCGAGTGATAGTACGCCGGGCGCGAACAGTGGGAATCAACGCGCGGGCTTAACGTGTGCCCGAGGCGGCTCGCAATTCTCAACTGGTGGAAGGGATCGCGTGCGGGTGGGCGGATGGGATAGGAAGTAGGAAGCAGGGAACAGGGGGGAGAGCAGGGTGTTGTGTAGTTTGCGGCGAATTAGGAGTTTGAATTCTTTGTCGTTTGGGCGTACCATAACAGTATGTACACCTACACATATAGATGATCCAAAAGTCTCAATAGATCCTATTATATACTTACCTATTGCATAATGTTATTCTATTTCAGTTATAATTAGTGTAACTCGCTCATCAAGCACAAGAACTAGCTTCTTATTTGGTGAGATTGCAATTTTAAATAATTTCTGTACCCATATGTAATTATATATCATACAGTAATTCGTGTTTTAAACGCTCTAAACTAAAATAACGGACAGCTGACATCTGATATCGGCTCACGTCACCATAAAAAAGGCAACTGAAAGTCATAGATAATCTCACAAATTTGACAGACGATCCCTGGAATCTTTCCGTGTCCACAAAAGACACAGAATCGTTCTTCTGTTTCTGTTAAGTATATTCTACATCTTATAAAAATAAGGTTCTTTGGTTTTCATCGCGATAAAACAGGTTTTAATTATTTTTTACGACTAGCTTTTTCAGAGAAGCTCTATTTTTAACAAAATTGCGGCCGATCGCGCTTTCCAATTTTAAACTCGAATTTATTAACTTCGTCCAGCAAGATTACACATAATATTTTTAAGGCACAAAAGCTTGGAAAAAAAAGTTTTTAATTTATAAAAATGTCTAAGAAATTGAGTAAATATAAGAAATATTATATTTTATAACTAATTAATTAACCGTCACGCCGTTTCCCCCACGGGGTAAGTCGCTACCGCTGTCTGTGCACTTAGATCTTTTAAACTACGCAACGGATTTTCATGCGGTTTTCACCAATAGATTGATATATAGAGTGATTCATGAGGAAGGTTTTAAGGTATATAATTTGTCAAGGCTTTGTGTAAATTGGTTGAAATAAATAGGGGCAATACGTGTTCCTCTGGACGATTGTTCCTCTGGACAATAGTGTTATTTCATAAACTATCAATTTTTGTATTAATTAAGTACCGCCAACAAATGCGCATTTTAATGTTGATAACACTGATTTAATCTCCATTCTCTCCTGTCAAAGCTAAAGTGAGAGACGATGATTATATTTTTGAAGACTTAAAAGTCTGTATTATTTAAACTCTACTTTGGAATGCATGTTTTTCCAAGAAACCGCGAAGGTATTGTGATGAATGCTAACCTTCAATCTACGAGAAGCCCACAAGGAAATTTTTTTCTCCTTAATACTATGTAGAGAATTCGGTACATTCGGCGACATCTGTCCGAGCAGTTGGGAACTATTACAGAGATCTGTATAAAGACTGAAGCGAGGGAAACCCCGTATCATAATTGTCTCGAGAACAAAGAAAGTTGACATTCTACCAATGAGAGATTGTGCAAAACGATTAATAATAATCTGAACCAATCAGAGAAAATAGAGGCGTGTATAGGGTTAGTGGACTTTGATCAGATTGAGTGGCCTTGAATAAATTCTCACAGGAACGTAGGGTGAACGAACTGTATAATAAACAAACCTTTAGACAAAGGATTGAAGGATTATTAACCCCGGATCGTGTTTACATAAGGCGAGATCGAAAACTGGAGGTTTTGGGCGCCAAAAGTTTCAAATGGAAACAAAAAAATCTTAGACGGGAATGTTGAAGATAAATATCACCGATAAGGGCACGGAAAACGTAACATGAATGGTCCCAGGGGACGATTTGATTAAAACCGACCTGTAATGATGGCAAAAAACGGGTGGAATCTCGGAAAATTTCAAAACTGAATATAATAGCCTGGGAAAGGGGGAAAACCCTATTTATATGGTGATGGAACGGTGAAACGAAGTAATTAGAACCAAATATCTCAAGAGAAAACTAATTGGAACTACTTGAATAGGTACCGATATAAGGATAACTCTGTTCTGACAACACCATTTACAAAAAACAGGAGATTGAGAAAATTATATCTAAGACCGCAGTACATTTTGGTCACTCTACAATTAAAGCAAATCGCAGGAAAAGATGCTTAACGTAGTCTGACGAAAGGAAAAATGAAAAATATACATAAAACAGTGGAAAATTATTGTTATCAATTCTAAATGAAACGGAGATATTAGAAAGACGATTTTTAGAAGAAAATTTATTAAAAAGATGGTGGTTTCGTTGGGGGCATAGTTGTGTGCTAGTTGCAATCTCAAAGGAAATACAATTAGTATTGTTAAGTGTCTGGGGTCAAGTAACAATACCGGACAAATTACGGATGATTTTATTCAACAGAAATGGTCGTTTTATGTCATTTGTGCCGTTGAAAGGATCACATAATTGAGCTTGACTACTGACAAAGTGGACGCAGGAAATGGTTGTCGACCACACATGTATTTTGTTTTCAAAAACAATGAAGATCCGAACATGCCTTTTATTTACACAAGGCCCATTATCGATTAAAAAGGGCAATAAAAATTATCATTGCTCTAACGTAATGTTTAAAATAAAGAATTCATATAAAATTTTATTACAAACACATTAACAATGACTTATTACCAAAGTACATAAAAATTTTAAATAAATACATGTCAATGAGAAAATTTATGTGATTTCCTACGTGAGAGAGATGTTAGGCTGGTTTCGGTCTAAAACATGAGATAGGAGATTATCAGAGATTTGACAAAAGGTCGTATACGGAGGAACCGAATTTGGGGTTTTTTCTATGGAAGTCTGGGTGATCAGAAGTCATTTTCCTACGAAAGGAGAGCTCTAAGAAGTCTTTAAAACACCATGGTTTGATAAAGAACGAGGAGTTGGTAGAGAGTTTTGTTGAGAGTCCGTTGGCAGTTGGGATACAGACCGGGGTCCAGGAACAAACGTATAACTCTTTATTAAAAGTTGAAATTTCTACAAGTGTTTGCAAAGGAGTAAAATCGGTATATAATCTCCCTTTAAATTGAGGAATAAAAAAATTCCAAAAAAGTACTTAAAAATAATACTTCGTGAAAGTTCGGGTGTTTTGTTTTATAATCAAAGTGTTTAAAGTCAGTAAATAAGAATTTAATAATATTCGGGTTTCTTTTACAACATATAGTTATTGACTTTCTAATATTTAACAAAAATACAGTGTCTTAAAATAAATACAGTTTACCGGATAAAAGAAAACATATAACGCGATTATTTTTAAAACTTACTAAAGGTGATATAATAATTAAAGTATAATTCTACTTTAAATTACTTAACATCGGTGAAATAAATAACAATAACGAATTTCTCGAGTGATGGTTTTGCGACAGTGTTTCCATAATAATATGCCTTAAAATTTCATTGTGAATTAAATAACGAATTATAATAAACAGTAGTGATCATAATCCGAACACTTAGAGAACGTACGTATCTACGGTTATTAATTCTAAAGTGATATTAAAATATTGAGAATAAATAATAATTTACCTTATTCCGGGTTTTAAAATTAAAACATCTGAATTTCAATTTGATAAATCATTTTCGAATCGAATGAAATAAAAACAATAGTTAATACGAGTTTGAGAAACTAAGTGAAATACCGAAGTGAATCTTAAATAGACAGATATTTGAAGAGTTTTTTTTCATCATCAGAGTCATTTCTCAAGAAGACCGATAGGAATCCGTTAGCTAGGAAACAAAAAAGGGAAGCCTTGATCACAATGTCGTTGTCATAAAATTCCCGACTTGAAAAATTGTAATCGATCGAGGCTGGTAAGATTTAACCAATTATTAATTATTTTCAGAGACAGAGAAGGAAGGGACAGGCGGCATCACCAATAAATCAATCGGAGCTTTAAAGTTTTGTCACTAACACACTGATAACAATTCTCACTTGCTCGAAAGTAGGTCAAATAGGAAATACCTACTTAAAAATTAGGTCATACAAGTACTTGTTTTAGTTAGGTAGGTCTATTGTTTATTTAAGCGCGCATAAGGATACGGCGACATAAGATATCAGTTTGATTCGTAACCGAAATACCTATATTTCTCAAAACTAGGCCAAGCAAATTATACCTTAGTTGAAACTAGGTCATCCAGATACCCCTTAGGTTAGCAAAGTACCTACTTAAACGACCAATTTTTGGGTAAAAACTAGGACAAATAAAATATAATAGTGTTAGTTAAACAATGAATCGTGTTTCAAAAGGACAATGACTGTAGAAATAAAACGAAAGGAAACGCATCACTAAATCAATTTTGGTATCCTAGCGTACTTGTAAAACAAATACCTATTAGCTTCCTCTCACCAGCATGATTAGGGTATGTTGATATGACCTTCGATTGTGTATCTAAAAATTCGATTGGAGTTCAATGTCATCCATTGACACAGTCACCTAGATCCCATCAATAGATAAACAAAACAAAGCATAAATGCCAAGGGACAAGTTTATCAATTATAGCTTACGACGAAATCTGCATTCAATATGTGATAGCAACATTGACGTTTAAATTCATTCAATTCTAAACAACTTGATTATACTAGATCGATCGCCAATAGGTAGCATTGTTACAGCATGCAAAAATTTCGCAAAGTAAAGTACCGCGACTAGCTTCAAACTCAAAAGAGCTCATCATTATTATTCAGGAGGTCATTGATTCAATGAAAACATGATTTATCTCATTTTATAAATTTCTCTTATAGGAAGTAGGTATCCAGGAATCCATAATCACTCGCAATCCTAAATACCTAACACACGAGGAACTAGTGACCTCATTTAAAAAGCACTGGTGTTCAAATACTCATACAGTCCTAAATCCTGAATTTGCACACGTATCTAGACTTCAAGGCTTCTGTATGTGAGTGTTGGCTATCCGGAAATGTAAGTGTCAACCTTTCTGGTCGGAGAGCTTTGATCCTGTGGCGGTATTGTCGAGGTGGGCATACGGGGAAGAGGAAGGACGTATGCGGACAGTACGCTGACGCGGCATTAAAGCTGCAGGTTATTTGCATACCGTATGTCCTTGTCGAACCTGAAAGCAAACATAAGGCTCACGAGGTGCGTTTTATGTCAGCTAGTCAGAGGTGGAGTGTAACGCTGGGTCGGTCACGCGGGAGGATGGATCTGCCCGTCACAAGCTTACGCCACATTCAACGGATAGAGGCATGATAAGGGAAGACATGAAATACCCCTTCTAGACTCAGTAGAGTTAAATTCAATCCGGAGGAGACGGAAGTCGGAGTAAGACAGAAAAACGGCATGAAGACTAGGTATTCCCCCTGCTGGCGTGAAGGGCCCCTTTCATAGCATGAGACGCCCGTTGAAGAGGGTAAAACTCGGATCTAAGGACAAGCCTAGCAAACGTACTGGGGAGAATCCGGTTTGTAATTGTTGTTCATCGGTTTTCACTTGGTTAGCGGAGGAGCCGACTTTTCAGCAAACATATTTCCCCCCCCCCCTTCCCATGTCCATCCATTCCTACTTTTCAACAATTTTGCGAATACTATCCATGAATACAAAACACTATGTTAGGGGAAGTTGCAGACAAGGACTTCGAGTGATAAAACTGGACCTTCAAATACGACCATCCTACAAAGGTAAGGTTTTTTCCTTGAATTGTTTAATTTATTAATTGTTGGTTTATGTTATCGACGCATCAGCGGTGATAGGAAGGATTAAATTATATTACATAATTAATACATTAATATATATTACATAATTAATACATTTACATGGGAAGATACATTAGGTCACCATACTAGGCAGCTGCCTGTATAATGATAACCAATGTATAATGAAAAAAAGTAGAACCACATTCGCTCACCGACAATTTTGGTTCATTGCCCCCAAAATATACAATGCATTGAGCACCGATATAAAATCAAATATTACCATACCTCTTTTTACTATTCGTGTTCAAAATTGGATATTCGAAAGGGGGCGAGATTTTTTTAAAGAATATATGACTTCCTAACCATTTTAAAAGAAAAGAAAATAATTAAATTAACTAAATAAAATATCATACTTGACAAACCTCCAGTAAAAATTTTAGCTTTCATAAAAAAAAAAAATTATAGATTAACATATTTAAATCCTACTTCTTAGTATTTTATATAGTTATATTTTAGTATTTTATTTTTTATATATATTTTATATAGTATTTTATTTTTAACTTCTTTAAAACATTTTCTTTTTTATAATCCTTTATATATTTATATATATATGTATATGTAAATATATTTATATATATGTGTGTTTGTATGTATTTATATGTATTTGTGTATGTATGTGCATATGTATTTGTATGTGTATACGTATACATATATCTTGTTATATTTTACCTTAAATATTTTTATCTTTTTTCTTTATCTTGTTTCTAATATCTTATAATTTCTATTTCAAACCTATATTTTGTTCTAGTTCATACACTGTATAACTTATATCATGTATGATTACCTTAACACGGGCATTAGCCTAGTATGGTAATCAAGAAAAAAAAACATAAAAGTGTATTTTCAAAAATTGTATGAAATAAAAAAAAATTAAAAAAAAAAAAAAAAAAAAAAAATAAAAAAAAATGGTGACCAAATGTATTTTTTGCAATAAAATATTGTTTTGTTATGGTTAGCGGAATTGTGTAGCCAAAAATCAGTAAAAATACTTCGGCACGTGACTAATAAGCCATTCATTTTACCCCAGTAGTCCTGTTTGTGAATATTTTGTCACCTAGATAAAAAAATAGATGACTCTAAAATAGGTTTTACCAACCTACTCATAGGATGACAGTACATAATCTAGAAAAAATTATGGCAAGAAAAATATTCTAGACTATAGCAACTGTTCTATTATTTAAATAAACTATGTATTCCTGTTAGTGTTTTATCGTGTTTATGACATAGAAAACATTTATTGTTCATTGTACAGAGGAACATTACACAGTGACCAGAGGAACATACAGGGTATTGTTCCTCTGGACAAAAAACAAGTCTTATTTCAATTGTGTTTATTTCGCAATATACAAAAAAGTAGCAAATAAAAAATTAGATTACATAGATCATTTATCTGACCTCCAAAATATATCATTTTATAAAATAAATTGCTAATAGTTTAGAAGAAAAAAAATAAAGTTTACTAAAAACTGGGAAATGTCCAGAGGAACACGTATTGCCCCTAAATAAAGGGAGCGGGCTGGAAAGCGGGCAGCGGACAGCGGGCAGCGAGCCGGCAAGCGGGCAGTGTGGATTGGATTTAACAGATGACGTTGGTTATAAAGGTTGGGTAATGGCGTTGTGTTGCTATATAATTTCTAAATATATCCACTGTATAATTTCTAAAGCCAATTAAATTAAATTTCCAGTACCGTATTTATAATACTTACTACCTTTTTTATAATTTTACTAACATTTCGGAGATTAACGGACAGTTTGGGAGGCGGGTATGGGTACCGCCGCCTCGGAAACTATTCATTGGATAACCAACACCTCTGCTATAGGTCACACACACCAAGTGGTTCACTAAGTTTGGTGACTTAGCAGGGGTGCCCAGGTTCATGCCCAGATTTGATAGGTCTTGTCGGCGGATGCGGTTGTCCACCTACTGCATGACGGGCCGGAGTGGTAGAGATTAGTTGAGGAAGTCCTTTTGACCTCTCCAACCGGACTCTCTCGACTCATCGTCTTGCACCCCTGTGGGAGGAATGGATTCATTCCTGGACACACTGACCCCCAGATTCTTCATACCGTTTTCCTTCCCAGAACTTCCTTATAAAGACCCTCCATAATCAAATTAGGAGGCGGGTATGGGTACCCGGGAACCATTTATTGGATTACCAACACTTCTGCCATAGGTCACCCCAGTGGTTCGCTACGTTTGGTGATTTAGCAGGGGTGACCGGGTTCATGGGGTGAGGTTTGTCCGGATCTTGGCGGTGGATGCATCTGCCCACCAACTGCGTGGCAGGCCGGATCGGGAGAGACTGGTTGAGGAAGACCTGTAGACTTCTCCAGCAGGACTCAGAAGATTACCCACAGAGGGGGGGATTAATTCATTTGTCCGTCACTGCTGGACACACTGACCCCCAGATTCCTACCCACCCCTCATACCTTTTCCTCCCCACGACTTTCTCTCCTTCTTTTCCCTAAATAGACCCTCACACAGCATCCCCAAGATGACATGGGCCCTGAGGGGAATTATTTTCCTCAGGGCCTCCAGTGTGAAGCTAATGTAAAAAAAAAAACTGCGACCCCAAAGATGACAAACGCCCCGAAGGAAATTGTTTTCCTCAGGGCCTCCTGTGTGGAACTAATATAAAAAAACGAGTGTGCTTTAGACCATACGACTGAAGTAAAACTTCACAAACTTATGCCAGGTACCCGCTGTATACAATATTATATAGGGCAGGCGCTTGTATTGCAATGTTGTTTCCCGGGACTTGGGATGGAACCATTTCAGTTTAGTTGACCCCGAGGTTACAGTGGCCTTACAACGCATGCCGGGTACCCGCTGTTTATAATGTTACATAGCGCAGGCGCTTGCATTACAATGTTGTTTCCCGGGACTTGGGATGGAACCATTTCAGTTTAGTTGACCCCGAGGTTACAGTGGCCTTACAACGCATGCCGGGTACCCGCTGTTTATAATGTTACATAGCGCAGGCGCTTGCATTACAATGTTGTTTCCCGGGACTTGGGATGGAACCATAACAGTTTAGTTGACCGCGAGGTTACAGTGGCCTTGCAAGGCATGCCGGGTACCCGCTGTTTATAATGTTACATAGCACAGGCGCTTGCATTGCAATGTTGTTTCCCGGGACTTGGGATGGAACCATTTCAGTTTAGTTGACCCCGAGGTTACAGTGGCCTTACAACGCATGCCAGGTACCCGGTGTATATAATTTATTTATTTATTTACGGACAAATATTCCATTAACACTATAACAATAATACGAATAACAAGCGTGCGTAAAGGCCCGAACCGCCCAGCAATCGATCACCGTTCGCATCGATTACCGTTCGCATAAAATATATATTTATCCTTTTTCGTAACACATTCACCAGCTTACCCCCCATGTCGAGCGTGCGTAAAGAGGTTTTACTTCAAAAACGAGATTTCAATTATATTCAAATAAGAGAATCGCAACTGAGAGTTTTCTCGCTTCTTTAGAATCTTTTAGAATTCAATAAGTCCTCATTGAAATGCGTTTTAAAAGAAGATTCGTTTTTTAATCTAATTTTTAACCAATTTGGATTTTGGAATGAATGAATTTGAAATATACTTCTCTCTACTGATTTATTGTGTGGAAAGATTTTAGTTATTAAGAGGAACGGCTGCGTGGCCTTTTTTCATACTAAACCTAATTGGAATATGGCTAAAATACTTGCCCAATCTGAATAAGATATTTTTTAATCAAAATGTCTAGTACGAATATGTGCAAATTTATTTATTAATGATTTAAATTATAATATAATGAAAATCAAATCACTTTGTTTAAACTACTATATATAGACAAATTAGAACAAAATTATAATAAAGACAAAAATTAAAAAGCAGAGGTGATTATTTGCTTAAAAAATGCCACAAAGTATGTTTGCTAAGATTGAAGAAGTAAATTATAATATATAGGCCATTATAGGATTCTATATTGCTTGATTTTAGTGGCAAATTTGGCAATTATTTGTAATTATTTAAAAAAAAAATCTACTGTATAAATATAATGAAACAAAATATAAAATTGTTAAATGTTAAGAAAAGCATTTTGACGGGCTTAAATTTAAATGAATAACCTCAGATATATTTTCGAACACAAATCCTTCGCACATTAATTTAAATTTGGGTCCAAAAAACGGTTTTTTACATTTTTTTAATAATTTCCTTTAATTCACAAAAAAATTATAAATTTGACTCTAAAAGCATGTACAATTTAATCATTCAATAGCCGATATTTCATAATTTAAAACACAAATAAATAAAGTGCATATTTGTAATAGATAATAATTTAAAATAATATATAGTATATTTGCGGCATGTTCCAGAGTGGAAGATACTATCAGTATCGCCCTGGTGTAAGACCACCATTCAGAATTGAAACGTTGCTTAAAAATGGCTTTAGCCGTGTTTAGTGACCAGATCTGAATAGCCAGGTACTTCCCAACCTTCCTCTTCCCCACCTCCTTCCCCTCCCCACTACCTTCAGCCTCACAACATACCCCAATTGGGGATGCCATAGTCTCACTGGCTCCAGACGGGAGCAGTTGAGATTCTTGTGCGGTATTCACTGTAAAAAAAAAAAAAAAGATATTAGAAATTAAGTTAGTCTCTTAAATACTGGGCATTCTTTTCAGGGCACGCAGATACTTTATTAGTACACAACTGCTAATCCAGTACAAATCGCAAACGGGTCTCTCACGGTAGAATTTGACAGTCGCCTCTGGTCTGGAGCCCTAAAATACCTGAAAAAACCCTCGACGTTGAAAATAGATAGATGTATTACAATAAAAAAACGAGTGCGCTTTGGGTTTAGACCACA
The DNA here is from genome assembly GCA_929108145.2 of Limnephilus rhombicus. Taxonomy (NCBI): domain Eukaryota; kingdom Metazoa; phylum Arthropoda; class Insecta; order Trichoptera; family Limnephilidae; genus Limnephilus; species Limnephilus rhombicus. Next base: position 36,509,489 of record OV815284.1, on the reverse strand, counting down.
CAACTGAAGTAAAACTTCTGCTCCATCTATATAATAGGAAGAGAAATGCTCTCTCATTGCTCTCTCTCTTACTCCTACAGTGTGATACAGACAATAGGCCTGCACTGTGTAACGTAACTGGCTATGAGAGAAAGAGAGAAAGAAAATGTGTGCTCGCACCTCTCTCTCTATTGCCCCTACAGTAATATACGAAGCGTACTCCCTCCCTCTCCCTCGCCTCGCTGACTTGGGGAGTAAGCTGGTGAAAGCGTGACGAGAGCGTTACGAAAAGTGTGATCGGGCGAGGCTAACAGTCGGGCCTTTACGCACGCTTGACTTGGGAAGTAAGCTGGTGAATGCGTGACGAGAGCGTTGTGAAAAGTGTGATCGGGCGATGTGAACAATCGGGCGAGGCGAACGGAAGTTGAGAGGGAGATATAAGTTGTGAAGTTTGACTTCAGTCGTGTGGTCTAAAGCACGCCCTTTTTTTACTACTCCGTGGGTCAGACTCTCCAATTTTGGGTTTCAGACAAGATTGTTGGTTGGCTAGAAATAAAATGTCAAAAACTTGACAAAATTCATCAAATTTAAAACGCTGTTTTCTTGGTCTCTATGGGTTTGAATCATGAGAGAATTTGGTTATGTGATAAGAATTATAGTTTTCAAATCGATTCAAGAAAAAAAATCTTTTTCCCTGCCTCCTCCCTGTACCTCCTCCCTTCAACCTTACAACCTACCCAAATTAGGGATGCCATAGCCTCACTTGCTCCGGGCATTTGGCATTCTTGTACGGTCTTCCCATAAATAAAATAAATATTAAAACTGTGTCACGAGGATTGTGATTTATGTTATCAGAAACCCAAGACAAACTAAGCCGCCGTGAAAGAAACATGCGCCCAAAAAATAATAAATCAAACATACCCAGAGCGACATGCTAACTTTAATAATGTGCTTTATTATATCTGGATTCTGGGAAGGTCTGCCTTGTGAAATCACTTCATTGAAACCAAAAAACATTCAATTTGGGTACAGGTTCCATACAAGAAAGTAATGAAAAACCCGGTCGAGCGTCGAATTGCGAGTGAAATGTTTTAGGGGGTGACCAGAACTAATATTTCAAATTATATCAGTTGCTAATAGAGAACTCCAGCACATTTTTTTAAGAATACTGCCCTTCTAACTTAAATAACTGCATTTTTATTTTTATCGTTAGTTTTAATAGTTACAATAATTGTCAAAGTTTAAATTTTTCAAGACCCCCCGAAAACCACCTTATGTATGGTAAATCTTGTGACTATAGGATCGGGGAATCAGCTGATCAACTGCCGCCATTTTGAATTCCGTTATTTGAAGTATTCTCCTTAGAAGTACCATTACTACCATTACTGTGTAGTAGTTTTTGAATATTTTCAATAATGGAGATAAACTAATAAGAGATACCTTTATTTTTTAAACATTATTTAGGCCTAACAACTAAATCTCTATAAACAGTATGTAAATAAACGAATAAATTAATACGATGGCTTGTGTCATATCATACATTACCATATAATGACTTTATGGTGACGTCACTGTTCGACGTGTCGTGTGGTGAATAGTGACGTCACCACTAAAATTTCAATAATGCCAACTTGACGGCGTGTTTTTACGACCCGATTAAAAATTTACTTATTAATATATTTTTTAAAAACTGCGTTTAATATTATTAAATAAAACTTATATATTCAGAATCAGCATTTATTGGTCTATATGAACATATTTTTAAAGCCATAATATTTTTCACTGTAGTTCCTTATTATTCGCAGAAATTCTCAATTTTTTAGAAGTGCTTATGAAGATTCATGTCAACATCTCACCTTTTTTCCCTTGACCCAATCGGTTCGAGGACCCGTCGCTTCGATAAAGCACCTATCCTGTGCCTCTATCCTGGAGGAGTCTTAGCTTGGTCGATCGATAAAACCCTATATAAATATTATATTGTCCAAATCTGTCATCTTTTTTTACATTAGCTCCACACAGGTTGCCCTGAGGAAAATTATTCCCACAGGACCTGTAGGGGCGTGTAAATAGCCCCTGACACGAGGGCTGACTACCCTATGTAAAATTAACGAAAATTGAATTCTTCCCTATGTGACACAAAAAACAGTCGACCCAGCAACTCCAAAAACCAAAGTGAAAAAACAAACAAACACTCACTCAGAGAATGCAGCTCAGCCACGATGTCCACACGAAAAGACACTTCTTTTCAATAAAAATGTCAAGGCGATATCGCATAATCTTGACCGATGTTTTGCACAGCAAGGAAGTTTCAACAATACACAATTAGTTAGTTTTCATAAAGATAAAAATAAAAAGCAAAATTTTCCAAAACAACAGATGACAGTTAGTTTCACTTGTTTATGTACTATTTTTAAAATCAATTCCATTTAGGTGTCTTGGATGAATTATTCTTATGACTGACCAGGAGAGACATCTCTTGGCCTTTTACTGACACTCCCGTCAGAAGTAATTGCTTGATTCACAAAGGTAAGGAAACGCATGAATACACTGCATCTCAAGTCACATAGGTTCAATTCAATACAATACAAAACCCATAGATGGCGCCCTTATGGTCTTATAGCATAAATTATCAATTTAAAGAAATTAATGCCCAAATATATTTATGGCGCGTATCCATATTCCCCGCCTTGGAAGTTCGTAGAGCTTACAAAAGAAAGAATATAAAAATTCAAATGAAACAAGAAATGAAATAGAAATAAAGTGACTATTCACCGGTAATATTCAGGAATGACACGCATTGGAAATTCGCAGAATCTCACAAAATAAAGAAAAATAACCAAAAATACAATGTAATAAAGTTCAAATTTAATCGAACAATTTTATCCATTCCGGGATGGATTTCAGTTATCACGCCTAAAGGCCAATTTAACGGAGGGGAATCTTCTTGTCCCACTAGTACGACAGTTCCGATATCAATCGGATGATCAGAAGTAGTCCACTTCTGCCTGACTTGCAAGGTGTGCAGATACTCTGAACGCCACTTCTTCCAGAAGGACTGAACCATGCTGTCTAATAATTGCTTACGCTGAGTCAAATTGATTTTACCGTCTGCCAGGACAGAAGCAGGCAAGTACTGCAATGGTGTCGACATTAAAAAATGCGCAGGCGTAAGGACTTCTGGATAAGGGTCAGAAGACATAACTGTAAGTGGACGCGAATTCATTATGCACTCAATTTGAACTAGCACAGTCTGTAACTCCTCATAGGTGAGAAGCTGAGTTCCAATCACACGGTACAAGTGTGTCTTCATGCTCTTTATGTTCGACTCCCACATACCCCCAAAATGAGGCGCGCGTGGTAGAATCATTTTCCACTCTATACGACGCTTAGCGAGTTCGCGCTTTAATGAGGGCTCATATTCAGATTCAACCAAAAACTTGTAGAGGTCATCTAATTGTGCCTTCGCACCCACAAAATTAGTACCATTATCTGAATACAAGCATGTTACCGGGCCACGCCGAGAAATAAAACGGCTGAAAGCAGCCAGGAAAGCATTTGAAGTTAAGTCAGAGACCAACTCAATATGAATAGCCTTGGTCACAAGGCATACGAATAGACAAATATATGCCTTTTGAGAATGTTGTCCTCTCCGACGAGTCAGCGTAATACGGAGTGGACCTGCGTAATCTACACCGGTATGTACGAAGGCCTTTGCTTCTGCAACACGATATGACGGTAAATCTGCCATCTTCGGTGTAGGATGCGATGGATTTAAGCAGAAGCAACAATTGCATTTCCGCACCATCGCCCTAATAACAGTCCTAGCATCTAATATCCAATAGCGTTGACGTAAGATAGACATAAGAAGTCCTGGGCCTGTATGACAGTTCACGACATGAAAGTGAGCGATGATCAGATCGACAACACAGTCATGTTTGGGAAGCAAAACCGGATGTTTAACCTCAAAAGGTAAATCCGATTTAGAAAGCCGCCCCCCAATACGTAACAGATTATCTCCATCAAGAAATAGAGATAAACTCTGAAGTCTTTTGGAATGAAATTTGCCTTCCTGGAGTGCAGCAATATCTCCTGCAAAATGAATACTCTGCACAGCACGAATCACAGCCTTTTCAGCAGTCATAAGATTATTGACCGTTCCCGAGGAAAGTGATATCTTTTTTATGAATCGGAGGACATAAACAACAATCCTTAGTAGTTTATCCCAAGTGGATATACGCTGAGCCAGTTCACTCAGGACCGATTTTTCACCCTGAAATGTTGCAATGAGCACATTAGCCTTGTGTTCAGGCATTTCACCAGTATTGGTAGGGTGAAACGGTTTTAATGGCCATTCCAAAGGTGGGCTGCGAATCCATGATGGGCCGTTCCACCATAAATCATGTGAAACGAGTTGGGAAGGAAGCATGCCACGAGAAAGGCAGTCGCTCGGGTTTTCACTACCAGCAACATGGTAAAAGTTCTCTGGAGACAAATTTTCTTGGCACTGAGCTACGCGATTACTAACAAACACCGACCAGCGATGCGGTGAAGAATGTATCCAAGAGAGCGCAACGGTAGAATCGGAAAACGCATATGTTCCTGCAATAGGAAGACGCTCAGAATAATTATCTTGAACCGTCCGTATTAATTTGGACATCAATACTGCGGCACAGAGCTCCAAACGAGCGAGGGTCGTCACTTTGGTGGGAGAAACCTTTGATTTTGCGCACAACAATCTCACTGTAATTTTTCCAAACAGATCAGTGGTGTGCAAATAAATCACACAGCCGTAACCATTCATGCTTGCATCGCAGAAAGCAACAACGAGCACCGTACTGTCTTTCAGGACACCAACATGGCGAGGGATTTTTATCATTGAAATTAGCGGAAATTCCTGTGTAAGCGCCGAAAACCGACGAATAACGCTATCAGGGGGTGTATCATCCCAACCAATGTTGCACAGCCATAGCTCTTTGATAAGTAATTTAGCGTACAGAATGACAGGGGCGACCAAGCCGAGGACATCAAATAAACGGGCGACTATGGAGAGTATGCTCCGCTTTGTGCACTTCTCCTGAACATAAGATGTCGTAAAGAAGAAGCTGTCATCAGCTGGTTCCCACGAAAGGCCCAACACCTTAGAGGTATTGTTAGAACCAACAGTGAAGTCCACTAGGCTGCGGTGAGAATCCGGGAGGTTCTCAAGTACAACTTGAGAATTACTAGTCCATTTTACTAAATCAAAGGCACCGGACTTAAACAACGAGATTAATTCTCGAGAAAGACGTATGGCGCTGGGCTCATCTGCAATAGAATAGACCAGGTCGTCCATATACAGCTTGGACTCTGCCACTTTGGCAGCATCCGGGTAATGTGGTCTCATATCCTGGGCCAACTGGCGAACCGTCCGCATTGCTAAGTATGGACTTGCCGTCAAGCCGAAAGGAACTCGATTGAACTGAAAAGTTCGTATGAGACCATTATTTGAGAATCGAAATAAGATCCTCAGGTATCTGCGATGCTTGCTAGGAACTTCAATCTGTAAATACATTTGCTTTATATCCGCAGTCATAGCGATGGGAAAAAGACGAAAGTCAAGCAAAAGCAGAAACAAATCGGCTTGCAAATTGGGACCAGTATGAATAATGTCATTCAGTGACAGCCCTGTGTGTGTTTTAGCACTAGCATCGAGCACAATACGAGGCATTGGTTTGTCTGGACGAGTGACAGCATGATGTGGGATGTAATATCCATCTTCTGTGATATCAGACTCTGAGACTTCTGATAGGTAATTATTTTCAATATATTCACTGATAACCTTGTTATAATTCTCCTGCAAAGCAGGGGAATGTTTAAATTTTCGCTCCAATGCCAAAAATCGGCGTTGGGCAGCAGTACGAGAATTACCCAATTGTCTTGGATCTTTACAGAAAGGTAAAGCAACAGAATATCTACCATCATCAGTGCGAGAAATTGATGAAGTAAAGAGATTCTCACATTCTGTCTCCTCCGGACTTAGAAATTTTATATTAGGTATCTCTTCTAACAGCCATAATTTTTGCACTAAATCATTAAGTGCGAGTGCCGAGAATGATGTGTTTGTGTTGAGCACATTATTGGGGTAATCACCCATCAACACGAAACCGAAAGCGGTCGATAACGCGGGGGGTGCACTAGTACCCGATTCAACCCTGTTCCCTAAATAAATATATGGGAACAGTTGTGCACCGATGACGACATCCACGCATCCAGGAATATTCCATGTTAAGTCTGCGAGAGGTATGCCCTCTAAGTACCTCATATCACCCTTGGCTATATAGTGATTAGGTAATTGGTCGGTGATACTGTCAACGACAAGCGCATGTATATTATATTTATTCTCTGGGTATACGCGAGACTCAATATCCAAATACACGTAACCGAAAATTGGTCGAGACGTTGATCCAATTCCTTTGACAAACGAATTACTCAAAGGAATTATTGGTAAATTCAGCGTCTTACAACAATCGACCGTAATCAAATTATTTTGAGAGCCATTATCAATTAGGCACCGAACAATAACTTTAATTCCGTTTTTAAGCTTCGCGTATACTTGTGCGGTCGAAAGTAAAATAGAAGAGTTCGGTGTTACTTTGGCACAAAGCGAACACGAAGGATTGACATTCGCGGTCCCCTCCACTTGCTTATCACCAATGCCAGTTCCATTGATGCTGGATGACACTGGAGGGGGGACTGACGGTTCTTCACTGGTAGGTACTTGCGACGTATGTACATGAGTATTGGTTTTCGTATTATTCACACTGCCGAAATGTAAGAATGTATGATGACGTTTATTGCACAAATCACAAACTAACCCCGATTTGCATGACTTGATTGTATGTGAACCACTAAGGCAATTTACACAGGCATTTTTCGATTTTATAAATTCAAATCGAGCCTGTGGGGAACTCATACATTTAAACTTTGAGCAAACGTTGATTAAATGATCAGTTTTGTTACACAGAATACATCCTTTCGGCGGAGCTGGGAAGCGCGGAATATTTGCATTACTCGCGACGAACGATTTAGTATTATTTGATCGGGAGGACGAAATGGGATGCGTTTTATTTACGACACCATGCGAGTTACTCGTTCGTTCTAAAATCTTTACTTGATCTTGTACAAACGAAACTAACTCATTATAAGAAGGAATTTCTTTATTACGAACTGTCAGCTCAAAGTTCTGAGCCGTCTGTGAATCAATTTTTCTTACCGCGCAGTGAAACAAAATAAAATCAGTTAAATCTTCAATACCTAACTGCTTTAATGCCGACACTGACGAAGAATATCTTTCAATGAAAGAATTGAGACTGGCAGATGTATTCGTGCAGTTTTTCGCATCGAGAATATTATTTAAATAATGTGTTCCTAGTGTACGTTTATCTTGATATTTTTTAACTAAACTCTCCCAAATGATCTGATATGTATCACCCGAAGGCACAATGCCTGCGGTTATGTTCAAAGCCCCGTGTGTGAGTTTTCCGACTAAGTACTGCACACGCTGCGAGTCAGTTAGCTGTCTATTATTATGGATATTGGCTTTAAATGACTCAAAAAATTTCGACCAACTTTCATTCTTACCATCGAACGTTGGAAGATCTATTGCAGGAAGATTAATCATACACGGCTCCCGCGACTTATTTTGTGACGTCAGTGACTCTCTTACAGAAGTTTTCATATTCGATCTAGTTCGTTTGACCTTCAAAAAAAGATCATCAAAAGCATTTAAAGCTTGAAAATCTGGTTTAAATTCTGGATTTAAAGTTAACTGACGATCATTGATGCTATCTATAATATTTTCAAATTGACTTCGCATTTGATCAATCATCTCTGACTGAGCCATAAACACTTCGTTATTTCTTGACTCAAAATTAGATATATTATTTGTTGCATTATACAGATCGTTCATACGAACAAAAAGATTTTCCTTTTTTGCGGTTAAAAGAATAAGCGATCTGTCTTGAGCCTCATCAAAACCCTCCTCCGTAATTCTTGGCATTTTTTATATATGCGAAAAGATTACCACAAAATTTTACAATAATGTTACAATGTTAATAATTAACTAATAATAATGTTGCGAATAATTATCCAAAATTACGACAATTCTGCGAACAATGTTAACAATTAATTAATAATAATAATGTTGCGAATAATTATCCAAAATTACGATAATTCTGCGAACATCCAAATATGTCATCCAAAAGCAAAAAACAAGACCAGCTATAGTTCTCAAAAAATGAGAGGTACTTCAAATTTACCAAAAAAAATACGTAAATTCAAACATCCATGTAATTAAGCTATAATCTCGAATTGAATGTATGAATGAATTAATAATCCAGGCTACGAAGGACCAATAAATATGTAGGGGCGTGTAAATAGCCCCTGACACGAGGGCTGACTACCCTATGTAAAATTAACGAAAATTGAATTCTTCCCTATGTGACACAAAAAACAGTCGACCCAGCAACTCCAAAAACCAAAGTGAAAAAACAAACAAACACTCACTCAGAGAATGCAGCTCAGCCACGATGTCCACACGAAAAGACACTTCTTTTCAATAAAAATGTCAAGGCGATATCGCATAATCTTGACCGATGTTTTGCACAGCAAGGAAGTTTCAACAATACACAATTAGTTAGTTTTCATAAAGATAAAAATAAAAAGCAAAATTTTCCAAAACAACAGATGACAGTTAGTTTCACTTGTTTATGTACTATTTTTAAAATCAATTCCATTTAGGTGTCTTGGATGAATTATTCTTATGACTGACCAGGAGAGACATCTCTTGGCCTTTTACTGACACTCCCGTCAGAAGTAATTGCTTGATTCACAAAGGTAAGGAAACGCATGAATACACTGCATCTCAAGTCACATAGGTTCAATTCAATACAATACAAAACCCATAGATGGCGCCCTTATGGTCTTATAGCATAAATTATCAATTTAAAGAAATTAATGCCCAAATATATTTATGGCGCGTATCCAGGACCTATTTCATTTTATTGGATGCTGTGTGAGGTTTTTTGAAGAAGAGGAAGTCCTGGGAAGGAAATAGTATGAGGGGTGGGTAGAAATCTGGGGTTCAGTGTGTCCAGGCGTAACTCAATGAATCCATCATATGAATACATCCCTCCAACCTCGGTCCAAGGCGATTGATCGAGAGATTCCGGCTGGAGAGGATAAAAGACTCCCTCAACCAGTTTCTCGATCCTGGGCACCACGCGGCTGGCAGGCAGACGCATCGGCCGCCAAGACCTGGACAAACCTCACCCCATGAACCCGGGCACCCCTGCTAAGTCACCAAACGTAGAAAACCATTTGGGGTGATCTATTGCAGAAGTGTTTGTTATCCAATAAATGGTTCCCAGGGCAGCGGTACCCATACCCGCCTCCCATTTATGGTCAGTTATCAATATTTGCAAGCACGGTCTATGATTGTTAATAAATTTTAGCGCGGCCTCCGTAGTATCAGATAAATTTCGGTTAACTATCGATATACACATATTTTTTAATTATGTCGTTCGTTATGCTAAATTACTGGCTTATTTAATGAACGGATTGAACTAACGAAGCTCTTTGAAATTAAATATGTCGTATACGCCATCCATAGACTTAAATAATGCATCTACGACGCAATCAATTTATTCCGGTCGATCTTTGAGAAACGAAAATGGTTGAAAAATAAAGACCTCATTAACTAATTAATTACCGTTTTGTATCAAAAGGTAAATGTGGATGGCCAATGCTTATTCAGGTTAGTATTTCAATTCAAGATTGCCAATTTACTAATATTTATACGCAATAGGCCACTTGCATCACATTTTTTAAATTTATTCCATTTTAGGCAAATATTCTAAGACATTCTGTATTTTTTTTTTTTTTTATCGTATTTTTGAAACCCTGGCGATTTTTTGAAAATTTCAATCCGAAAAATCAGACCATTTTTTATAAACCGGAAAGATGGGACATAATTTTATGGGTGCGAAAAAACAATAATTACATAGCCGAAAATCATTTTTTAAAAAAAAGAACGTTTTCCACGCGAATGGCACAGGAGAAAAACGAGGCACACCAAAAATATTACATCTCATAAATATTTTTTTCCTTGCTCCATCTTGTTGATCATAAATCATTATAATGTTCAACGTCTTTATTACTAAATCCAATGTAATATACTTTTACTTGTAAATTATATCATCTTAAGAATATTATAAAATTTGATTTTGTTAAAATCAGCACCATTACCATTATACCTCTAAAACACGTACAGACAGCATAAAATGTACGGGGTTCTCTTCATAACATCTGTCAAAAAGTCAAACATAAGTTCGCAGAGAACAAACAATAAATCTAGTGAACGTTAAATGTCAAATTCAAAAATTTGCCTGAAATTAAAGTGTTGCCAATTAAAAAAAAAAATCAGCGTGGAATTTTACAAAATTAATAGGAACATTTTCTGAAACGGGACATTTTCATGTGGTGACGTCACGAGCCCACACAATGGATTTATTTAAAAAAAAAAAAAAAAACTATACATTTCCAAAAAATTTTACTAACATTTTCGTAATCCTATTAAAAAAATCTATTCACATGATTTTTTCCAAGTCGATATGAAATCCATGCAAGTGGCCTATTGCTTGGCGTCTGACATTTCGTTGTGTCAATTCATAGAAAATACCTTCAGTGTTGCTAGCGTCTATCATTTTTTTTATTCCCTGTTAATATCGGTTCGGTTTTGAACGGTAAAAGCGTGCTCGGGACATCGATATAAAATCATCGGAAGTTATGCCTATCGATCCAATATCGTTAAGTTATCGATTTCATCATGATAGAGCTCCAGGGCTACTTCAGCGACCTCCGTTTATTAAAGGTCCAGCCTCTCCTCGCACAATCCATGAAATTAGGTTCCCCAACATTATCTAGAGTCTAGAGTGGCCAACTGAACATCTTCTCTGTGGAATTGACGCCAGTATTTAAAACGGATGTCTGTCTCCTGGCAATTCAAGTGTGGACTCAAATCATCTCATGTGGGATCTTCCTTTGAAGAGTAGCAGTGATTTATTGTTTTAACCCCTGTTTGTTCGCTTTTCGGAACCACCCACATGGGTCACGTAGAAATCTTTGTGTCCCTTACTATCATAGTGAGAAATGTAGTCTAAACGGTATTGGAAAGATAAAATACTGTGCTACATATTTAAATCTAAAAGTTAACAACAAAAGAATTGAAATGTACACCATTTTAAAATCAAAATTTCCGACTGTAATTAGAAAAAATTTTTGGGAACATGAACATCAACATTTTGAAATATTTTTAGTGACGACCGAAGGTTCGGTTTCGGTTTCGACAAGTTTGGGCAAAAAAATTTAGTTTCGGCATCAGTTTTGGTTTCGACCGAAAATCTGCCGAAACTGAAACCGAAACCGAAACCAAGACTTTTTTAGACATGTTAAAAATCGATTGTTTACTGTTATTTGGTTTATTTTTTACGCTTATTCAGACAGTTAACACGTGTTAAAATAAATAAAAATGATTGAACTATGTGAATAAATATTTTTTTTGTATTACTTCTATAAAACAAACAAATTTTAAAAAATAACAAAATATGTTAACTTCTTCTTGGAACTTCTCGTTCGGCTGACTTCGGGTGAATTCGTGGCTCGTATGTCACCCGCCATCATCAGCAAAATACTCAATTAATGATGTCCTTCCTTTAAGTGTTGATTTTTGACAAATGTTTGTTCCAAGAAGTAGTTAACATGTTTGTTAATTTTGATTTGTTTTATAGCAGTTATATCAAAAAAACAATATTTTTTTACATACTCAATTATTGTTTTTTTTTTATTTCATTTAACACGTACAAAAATAATTTTGTGATCGTAAACGCAACAAAAATTAAAATACTCAATTTATGAGGTCCTTCCTTTATAATGTAAGTGTTGATTATTGACAAATTTTTGTTCCAAGAAGTGTTGTTTGTTATTTTTTATAAAATTTGTTTGTTTTAGAGAAATAATATTAAAAAATACATTACTTTTTCACATACTTAATTTAATTTTTTTTATTGATTTAATTTAACCGTGTTAACTGTCTGAATAAGTGTAAAAAATAAGCCGAATAACAGTAAACAATCGATTTTTAACATGTGTAAAAAAGTTTCGGTTTCGGTTTCGGCCGAAACTGAGACAGACACCGAAGATTCGGTTTCGGTTTCGGTGGAAAGTCCTGTTTCGGTCGGACACTAGATATTTTTATTAATTATATTTACATGAAACGACAAAAAAAGTCAGGCGATGATGACGTTTATAATGCGTTTTTCTAATAAAATATGTATCAGTTTTTATTTAATTCGTAACTAGTAATTTTAGGTAGAAAAAACTTAAAGTAAGCCATTTTTAAAAAGTTCTTAAAATTTATATTTAAAAAGTTACGTGATTATTTCCCATAATAAAATTTGAGAGCGAATTTCATCACCTTTTAACGCAATTCTTAGTTTTCGGGTACGTTCACAAATATTCCAATTATTTAGAGTTTATTTCAAAGCGGAAATATTCTGACTACTGACAAAATATGTTCGAGGCTTGAGAGTTTAAGAATGAGTTAACTGAAATTCAAATAAAAATAATTGTTTTGACCACCCGTTAAATAATTGAATGGGATTATTATTTTTCTTGGTTATTGATCGAACCTGTTTGGTTACGGGTTATTATTTGCACTATTGATTGGAACATAATTGGAAATGAAAACTTTCCTCGCCGCGCACAACTTTTGTATGTTTTCACAAAAGTTTTTCCATGTCAACACAAATGGAATTGAATGGGAAAATATTACATATTGCAACGCAATAAAGCTACAAACCAGTCATACAAGCCAGCACGATAACCCGAGTTGCCATTGCTACTTGTTTTTTAGTACTTATATATTTTTGAAAAAAAAAGTGTTTCTCGTCGATTTATCAGATTTTTTTAATGGAATCTGAAGAAAATCTCATTCTCCACATATATGTACAGACAGATTTGTAGTAATTATAATTTTTCAATAATGTCTAAGTAAAATAAGAATGTAAAAAAAATCTTAAATATATGTAATAGTTTGAAAGACCGTAAATAAATAGACAAACTGAAGGATTTTCATCACAAAACACCTGTGCGGATATTTTTTTAAATGATTTTATTTAAACTAAAACTAAAATTCTGAAATGTAGCTTTCCAAGATAATTTATTGATTTATTTTACTGCATGATTATATGATTTGAAATGTGAGTTGTATAATACAAAAGATTGTTTAAAAAATTTACAAATCTGTAAACGACCCGTAGATCGTAGTAAAAAATAAACATATTTTCTCAAAATTTAAAACATAGCTTTACTAGATAAAAGAACAGTCTTTCGAAATCAATTTATATTTTTTTTGTGGAAAAGAGTCAATATGTCTAAAATTGGATTTAAAAATGACATATTTCCGGTTTTGTCTGGTTATTCCCTCTTAATGGTTTCGTCCACGCGAAGCCCGCAGAACAAAATGAACCGCTCCCTTTTACATGAGCTCCACACAGGAGGCGCTGAGGAAAATAATTTTCATCAGGGCCTATGCCTCCCTACTAGCAAAATGATAAAATAAAATATACGGGTCTTCTCATCTCATAAAAGTTTTTGAAAAGTGGAGCTTTCAAACTTTATGATTTGAAATAAACGTAAAAAAAATATATGTAAATTTTTTGAATGCAGAGTTAAAAGTTTTAAAAATTAGCTCACCTTTTCCATAGTAAGCAAATGTATTATAAATGTTATCACTCACTTTTGTCACCTCATGTAAAAATAATTCATTAAAAATTCCCAAAATTTCATAATTTTTTTTTTGCAAAAATTGCGGTCGGAAACTTTGGTTTTTCATAGATGTATACGTTTTAATTTATTTGCGGTTATCTTTTAGATTTGAATATAAAGCGTGGTGTTTTCTCTTTACATATTGATAACATATTGCTCTAATGCAGGCGCCAGACACGAATTCAAAGAAGTGATCAAACAAGTGTTCACATGTGTGGCACGGGCATTTGACACTGTTGTCACATAAGTGATCACTTAAGTGCGCTTTGCCGTTCGGTATCGGTTTTTCAGCGCACATCAAAGGGATCAAAGTTCAAAGTTTGCGTGCCTGCCACACTGCGCGAAGCCCAGTTGCGGGAGCGTCGCCGTGGAGACTTGTCGTGCGTAAACAGCCAAACGAACTACCGATGGAGTGGAATAATGAGAGCATTTTCGAGTTTATAGAGTTGATGCAAGTAGAGCCAGATATAAGGCCATAAAAATCGAAATAACATTTTTGTTTATTTATTGGCACATGTAATAAATAATTAGACGCACATAAATAATATAAGCAAACTGTGTCGACCAAATCACCGTTCATGTAGTGTGAAGTCTATTTGAAAACTGTGAGCTCAAAGGAGTGATCAAATCTTTTAACACATTAGTAACTCATTAGTAATTGCTACTTTAAACACATTGAACAAATAGAATCGTGTCTGGTTAATCATAATAACGTTAAAGCTTTTTGGAGATTTGTCAAACACAAGAAACAAAACATAAGTACTATCCCCCAAAACATGACGTTTGGTGAAAAAAAATCATCAAACGGCGAGGAAAGCAGCGAACTATTTGCCCAACACTTTTCATCAGTGTATGAGAAAGATGACATTAGAAGCAATGAAGAGACTCAACCTCAATCTGAATCAATAGACTATTCGAACAGCTCTCTGCACACAGTAAACATTAGTGTACACGATGTAAAAATAGAAATGCTTAACCTCGACCAAAGCAAAGGCCCTGGCCCCGACAAAATTCCACCACTCCTAATAAAAAAATGTGCACACAGTCTCGCACTCCCTCTGACTATCATTTACAGGAAATCATTATCTTCATCTATTTTTCCAACAAGATGGAAACAGGCTAATATTGTACCAATACCTAAAAGCGGAGACCTTCACGAAGTCACAAACTATAGACCCATCTCTATTCTCTGTTCATTTGCGAAAATTTTTGAAAAATTAATTTGTCCATATCTGAATTATCATCTCAAAAATCTTATAACTCCAAAACAGCATGGTTTTCTCTCCCAGAAATCAACATCCTCTAATTTACTTTGCTATGTCAATACCTTAACCGAAGCTGTCGATAGAGGTCAACAGATAGACACAATCAACACAGATTTTAGCAAGGCCTTCGATAAAGTAAATCATAGATTACTAATTCACAAACTAAAACAAATGGGTGTTCATGGTACCTTGCTAAATTGGTTTTACTCCTATCTAACTGACCGCATACAAAGAGTAGTATTTGATGGCTATGAGTCAAGAGGATTAGATGTGCCATCTGGAGTGCCGCAAGGGTCCCATTTGGGCCCAATCTTGTTTCTTGTTTTTATAAATGACTTGTGCGATGTTATTTTGGATTCTGAAATTTTGTTGTTTGCTGATGATTGTAAGATATTCAAAATTATCCATACATTACTAGACTCAATACTTCTCCAAAACGATATTAACAGAGTTTTAAAGTGGTGCAACGACAATAGAATGTTTCTGAATTCTTTAAAATGTTTTTATTTTTATTTTAACTTTATGAGTTAAATCTCAAATTGTAATATTTAATTAAATGAAGACAATATAAGCGAAACTCAATCGAAAATCTGAAAACAGAAAAATCAGAAAAAGATATTGACACATCTGTGTTCACATAACCTTTACGCGTAAACACAATTCTATTTCAACTCAATATTTTATCGACGGTACTAAACTCCAGGAAGTCGCAACCATTCGGGACCTAGGCGTATTATTTGATAAAAAACTTACTTTCACACCTCATATCGACAATATCATTTCTAGATCTATGAAAATGCTAGGATTTATCAAACGAAACAGTAAACATTTTAAAAATCCCACATAAAAAATAACGCTGTACAATTCCTTCACCCGCAACGTGTTGGAGTACGCAAGTGCTGTATGGAGTCCAACCTACAAAGTTCATATTCAGCGAATAGAGCAGGTTCAAAAACATTTTATGTACCACCTGGCATATTCCGATAGGCGAGCTCGATCACTTCCTCACTACACTGATAGACTAAAATTCTACAATATACGCACCCTTGAACAGAGAAGACTAAATACAGATCTAAATTTTCTATTCAAAATTGTAAATGGTTTAATAAACTGTCCTTTTCTACTTCATCAAATCAGGTTCAATGTTCCTAGAATTGGTTCACGACTGGTAAATTATGTTCCGTTAAATATTAAAAAATATCGAACTAAGCTGGGGTATGACTCAGCCTTATCGAGAATGTGCCGTAATTTCAATGAGGCTTATAAAAAACATTCGATTAATTTGACAATGTCAACATTGGCCAACTTCAAATCAAATCTTAACAAGCTTTAAAGCTCCCTATTACGTTGTTCTATAAACTTATGAACCTATTAACTCATTGTTCTAAAAACTTGTTCCTTGTAAAACTTGTTAATTATTATTTTGTAATGTACATATAGTATGTGTTTGTGTGAATGAATGTAATGTATATGTAAGTATTATATTATCAATGCTGTGTTTGTCTATAATTAGTGATAGCATCAACCATGTTCAGTGTAATTTTATCTGTGAAAGCTTTGATGTAAATCACTGTTGACAAACCTAATAAAAAATAAAAATAAATAATAAAAATAAAAATTTAAAAAAATAAAAAAACACATATCTGGAACACATATCATCAAATAGGGGAATATTTTGATAAATCTATTAAAATTGACTAACACATTTACAGTATTTTGTCGGCTGAAAGAAAAAACTATTTCGGATTTTTTTAATATTTTGTACCTACATACTGTGTGGTTTAAATTCAATACCTAATATTTTAACTTTGTATTTATTTTTGTTCAAGTGTTTTAAACAGTAGTTTCATGCACTATTTACTAGTATAATTTTATATATGTATGTAAAAGCCTAAACAGGCGTAAATAAATTATTTATTTTAGGCGTAAATAGATTTTTATGCCCTACTGGCTCTACTTGCATCAACTCTATAAACTCGAAAACGCTCTCATTATTCCACTCCATCGTTAGTTCGTTTGGCTGTTTACGCACGACAAGTCTCCACGGCGATGCTCGCGCAACTGGGCTTCGCGCAGTGTGGCAGGCACGCAAACATTTGAGCTTTGATTCCTTTGATGTGCGCTAAAAAACCGATACTGAACGGCAAAGCGCACTTAAGTGATCACTTATGTGACAACAGTATCAAATGCCCGTGCCACACATGTGAACACTTATTTGATCACTTCTTTGAACTCATGTCTGGCTCCTGCTATACAACAATATGTGACCAAATGTGTGCGCAAAGTCTTCAAAGAAGTGATCACCTATTTGAACTTCTGTCTGGCGCCCGCATTAACTAATGTGAATTGTTTCGAAAACCGAGCCTGAGGAGACTTACTTGATAGTTGGGAGCTGTCCTGTGCACGGAATCTCAAAAAAAAATCAAAGTAAAAGAAAATATTAGCTAATTCATAGTTTTACACATGTACAAACCGGGGCAAATAATGATTAGTGATCGTTTTGACAGAATTCGTTGTTCTTACTTGACTGTTCACCCGTGTTTTTATTACCTATTATTGCTCCCATTTGAGAACTAGGTTTGCGATAATAAATGAGAAAACTAGATATAAAAGTTTGTAGAGAAAACATAAAGTACGTAAGATTGCCTACAATTTGGTCCAATCCCTTTGTTCCCTGAAAGGTTTTCCTTCAGGTTTCGGGAAAGGATCTGTTAATGTCACGATTATCCTTTATTTGGAGACGACCTCCCATTGTTGGGATTAGGGGAGCGGGAAGGACAACAGATGTGACGAAAAGGGCGAAAAGGACAATCATTTTAACTTTATTCCCGCCTGAAATGTGACTTATGCCTTCATAAATCCGACTCGCCCTAATCTCTTTAATATTTTACTGCGACTGTGGAATTTTACACGTAATTATCGAATGTTTTATTAGGGGCTTTGAATTTCAAGCCATTAACCCCGAGACATCGCTCATCCAGATTATGGATCGACTTTTGCTTTTGGATGATTAATTTTATAAATAAATTAATGGTGGAAAGCAGTTAGTTGGTGGTTTGACATTTTTAATGAAATAAAACAATAACCGTCACGAACGATATCGTGACACTAGAGGAGTGGACTGTAAATCTGTAATTTTTATGATGTAAGACAATTGATGGCGTTTTTTTATAATCACTCACAGGACGAGGTAATTTGAAGGGATAAAGCCCTACCTTTGCTGTGGTCATATGAAGCTTGGGTCTAAAATTGGTGATTGCTTGCACAAGGGATTGTTAACTTCGCTTAGTTAAAGCGATTGTTAACTTCACTCGGTTAACAATTAGTATTTTTTACGAATTTTAAGCGGGATTTCCAGAGAGAGCTGTGATCGATTTCAAGATAATTTTCGACTGATTTAAAATATAGATAATATAAATTTTGTGCAATAATATTGTAAATGTGTGCCAAGTAGGTAGTCATCTTCTTCTTTTTATACTAAGTAGGGCATGGAAGGAAAGGACAAAAGGAGATGAATAGCAAAGCGAGGAACTTGGGAAAATGGGTTTCAGTTCATAAGCTGTTTAGTGACTGTGTTTATAACCACGATTTAATTTTATTTTTTTATACCAACCGGTTTCGTTTAACACAAGCGTTATCAGGGTATAAATTAAATTGATCAAAAATTGTATTTCAACGTCAATAAAACTAAATGGATGACATTTGGACGACTAGATCACTCTCAACTAATGATATAGTTAAATGGTTGCAATGTCGAAAAGGTGGAAAGTTTTAGATACCTCGACAGTATTCTCACGGAGACTCTTAACCCGGATATAGAGGTTAGGTGCAGAAGCAGCAAGAACTGCGTTCATTAAAATAAAATCCCTCTTCTGCAATGACAATATCAGCTTAAAACTAAGGCAGAGAATGATAAAATGTTATGTGTGGTCGGTCTTGCTCTATGGATGTGAAACATGGACCTTGAAAGTAAATACCATGAACAGGTTAGAGGCTTTTGAAATGTAGCTTCACCGGAGAATACTCAAGGCCCCATAGACCGACATGATCACCAACACAGAAATTCTCAGGCGGACTAGAGCACATAGAGAACTGCTTACATTAATGAAAATCAGGAAAATTTCATATCTGGGTCATATACTTCGAGGGGAGAAGTGTCACTTGCTCCATTTAATATTGAAAGGCAAGATAGAGGTTCGCCGAGGGCCTGGTAGGAGACAAATGTCTTGGCTGTGGAATATACGAGAGTGGACCGGCATTAGAAGTGTGGAGGAGCTATTCCCGGCAGCAGACAGAGAGTCATTTTCAAGAGTGATCGCCAACGTCGGGGGGACCTGATAGGACACACACAAAGAAGAAGAAAAATTGTGTGAGCTATATATACACACAGAAAGTACCGCCCATCATAATATTTTTCTTTTCTTTCAAAAACGCGGTCAATAAAGAAATATTATATATTATATTAAAATATATCAGGATTAAATGACAAGTGTTCCCAATTGTGTCCTCTGCGGGCGAACTGTACCTAAATTTCTTTAAATAAACAATAAACAGTGTTAATCTCAAGTGACTTCCCAGGTATATTTTCTTATATATGGGAACGCATATTTTCTGCCTGTACAGAGTATAAATGAAACAATATAATGTACATTTTTACGCAGCATCGTGTTTATTGGTCAAATCATTGTACATATAGTATAAACTGGCTTTTTCCCGCGGCTTCGCTCGCATGGTATTAGTGGGGTTCCACTCCGCCTCCTCCCCCCCCCCCCTCTCCTTCCCTCCCCTCTCCAACCCCCCTTCACCCTCTTTAATTCCCGGTACATTCAGTTTTCAAACTGCTCGCGTGCCACCTATTGCAATTTTAAATACAAATTTCATAATGCCAGAGCTCACCAATAATTTTATTTAAAAAAAAAAATTATAGAATTGGTGCAACCGTTCGGAAGTTATGCGCCCACCCCGACACACATTTCGGCGATTCATTTTTAGAGATAGATAACGCCAACATAGTTTCCATGGAAACCGTTTGTTTTGCTTTTCTTCTGACGTTTGCAATAACTCGATTTTGTTAGGGATAGAAAACGTATGGTAAATAATTTCATAACGCCAGAGCTTATCCATAACGCCAGAGCTGACCAATATATGCAATACTCGCAAATAATATAGCTTCCCATTAGTGAAAGAATTTTCAGTAATGGGAAGTCAATTTAGTAGTTTTTGTGTGAAAGAGTAACAAACATACATCCATATAGACATACATCCATACAAACTTTCGCCTTCATAATATTAATAGGATAGGATAGTATACATACGGTGATCGATTAACCGGTGGATACAATTTTTAGCTATAAGTTGTTATAATGGTTTGTCCAGTTTGCAGTTGGAAGTAGGATTGTAGAAATGTATTATAAATTTGTACAGCCCTTGAGGTGGTTTTTCATAAAAGCGGCGCTATACAAATTATCCAAAAATTTGAGACAAAATATAAAATAAAGGACAATTTTTGGAGATCGCTGGCAACGGTTAATATGCACTTTAAAAAAAAACCTTTTGATTCACCTTAATTACATTAAAAGGCAACTATTTGCATTGGGGGAAGTGGAAAATATTTCATTCTAAATTTCGATTACGTAAAATTAAAATTAGCTTTCGTCTTGTGAGATTGTACCTACGCCATTAGCTATTAGCTCATTCGCTGTCACTTTGGTATGTTGGTATTCCTGATACACTTGAATGTATAACGAACGGCTAGAAGATTTTGAAGGTACGGGGCACTTTCTTTTGAATCACAAACCATGTTACACAAACCTAGCGTAGCCGCTAAACTACTTGAAAACTGGGACGTTTTTCTTGCCTTGACGCGAGTAGGCGTTATAAAGGGGCACTTTCTTTTGTATCACAAACCATGTTACACAAACCTAGAATTCCCATGAAGTCTGCTACGCTTTGCTCTAGCATCTTTTCGTACAGTTACAAGAATACCAACATAACAAAATGCCGTTTGAAAATAATGTTTAAAAATGGACGGTCTCGTTTCACAGAATGAAAGCTAATTTTAATTTTACGTAATCGAAATTTAGAATGAAATATTTTCCACTTCCCCCAATGCAAATAGTTGTCTTTTAATGTAATTAAGGTGAATCAAAAGATTTTTTCAAAAAAAGTGCGTATTAACCATTGCCAGCGATCTCAAAAATTTACCAAATAAAGGAATAGTGAGAAAGTTTTAAATTAAAATCTTATCCATAGTAATAGAGAAAAAGAGACAGATGTGTACATAATGAGTTACCATATTATATCTACAGGGGAAAACGTCACGTGAACAGGTGATGGGGTTTTTGTGAGTTACAAAATCAAAACCAAAACCCAAATTCTTAATAATCAGTTAAATGTATCTATTTATTATATTAGATATTTCCCATAAACTCATAAAAACCCCATTAACCCTTAATCACCCGTTCATATGATGTTTTATCCCTGTACCTGTGACGACTCCAGATACTAATATCTACAGCCTGTATGTCGGACGAATATCAACAGCTCATATGTTGGACTAATATCTACGAACTTCAGAGTGTGGACTAATATCTACAGAGCTAAGGTCGGACGAATATCTATGACGGTCCCATTGGTGACTAATATCTATGGAGCGTAGGTTGGATTAATATCTACAGAGGGCAGCTGAGCAAGAGGTTGTTCGGAAAAGCATAAATTACTTCAATTACGTAATTACTAATTACGTAAAGGCTTAAACGTTTAAAGTACGTACATGAAGTTTTTGCATAATATTGCATATTTTGCTGTTTACGAGGACAATAATTTATTAAACAAACATGGAGGTCATAATACAAAGATATTTATTTATTTCGAAATAGACGGCACCACAACCTAACCTAACCTAACCCAACCTAACCTAGCCTAACTGACATAGAAATGGTCATGGTAACAGACTAAATAATTTAGAAGCACTCGAAATAAAGAAAGCTGTTAAAACAAAAACCCAAATCCTTAATAATCAGCTAAATGTGTCCAATAGTCCGATATTAGGGATTTTAACACACATACATACATACATAAATTAAGTTTTTGAAACTGCACACACGTTATTCCAATATGCTATACATAATTGCAAATCCAACCTCTGCCAGTGCTGTAGATATTCGTCCACACTTTGGTTCTCATAGATATTAGTCAGCAGTTTGAGCTGTAGATATTCATACGCCCTTTGGTTCTCATAGATATTAGTCTGATTTGTTCAGTTTTTGGAATTCCTGTAGATATTACTAGACGCCGCCACTGTGACCGTTCCTTCCTCAGGGCGACATATATTTTGCTCTTCGAAAGGAACAATTGTTCCGAGCATATAAAAAATTTAATAGTTCACACAAATTAATTTTGTTTAATTTATTTATATTGGATATCGACAAAGTTATGGCTATATATTAAGAATTATTGATTTTATCTATACAAATATACCTATATTTTTTTAATATCTCCAGGAAACTTTTTCTACATTACCTACAGTTCTTTAAAAGTTTAATCAATAACTCACATATTGGTTGTTCTTATTGAACATCATCAAGTACATTATTTTTATTTTTTTTAATGTCATGTATATTATCGAGGCTTCTGACTCACACGATGGTGTAATTTTTTGCCTCATCTGTTTTTAAATTATAATATTATCATTATAATTTATAATGTTCTTTAAAAGTTACTTAGTCCTTTTGTATTCATTTTGTATAAAAATTCACTTTCAAATATTTTCCAGTTTACATGATCTAATAAATTTCATTATTCTTGATATGGCATGAAACTCGGTTGAGGCTATTAAATTCTAACTTCCGATGAGTTCGAGGTCATTAGTATTGTCAATCTCTGTCGTTCATATTTAATGCACTTCGATAATGTGCGCTCGACATCTTCAATTTGTTCACATATCTGGCACATTGGAGAATCAGAGAGGCTTATCAAACACAATATTTTTCCCATTAGTGCATGACCGGATATTATAATCAAGCATATTATTATTTCTGTTGTCTGTGATGTGCGTTAGTTCTGCATGAACTCAAATTGAATTTTATTTTTTAACCTGTTGAAGGCCTGAGGAACAACACGGAAATTTCACGACAATATATGATAATTATGTAGCGCCCACTTGCGCCGAATTAATTGCACCGCCACTGGCGCTGTACGAAAATGCGAGAAATACTAGAAATGCTAGAAATGCCATTATTGACCGGCCGCACAGGTAAATAATAATTCCGGCACTTTCGCGAAAGGTCTCGAACTAGTGGCTGCGCAATAAAATTCCCGCAGAACATTCGGGCAATTTCTCCGCTTTGCGTGAATTCTCGCAACATTACCTGGCGCGCTAGCAAGCTACTCTGCCGATCGCGCGAGTATATAAAACAGCTCATTTCAGCGCTCGCTCACTCAGTCTCAGTCAGTCCCTTCATTCATCCGGTCGAGTAACGGTCGAGCAGTGATTACAAATAGTCCAGTGCCGTAACACTTTACCAGCCCTCGCGGGGCAACCGCCCGCACAGTCAGCAGCAAGTGAATAACGTTTGTCCAGTGTGACTTCAGGAACATTTCCAACACCTTCGAGGACTCCTTCTCCAACTACCATCCGCTGTCCGGCCCGTTCACGCCTCAACATGAGATGTCACCCGACCTATCGACTACCAAGCACGCGTTTGCTGTTTCATATAGGTGCAACCCTCATCGCCTCTCAAGGTTCCTTCCTGCGTCACGTGTGTGCGCCGACACAAAGGACACACAGCCGCCATATCCCGCCAACACCACGGTGATCGACCGCCTGGACCAAGGTCACTTCTACACCGCCTCGGTGTAGAGCAACACGCCGGCTCCCTGAAGACCTGTGATCTTCACCGCCGTAGTCTCCTGACCATCTTCACGCATCAGCAACGCATCAGCATCACTAACGGCACCACTGTCACTCCGCTCCGCTTCGACCCTCGCTACGTAGCCAAATAAATACTGACTCACTACACCGACTGACGCATTTTATTTCGCAGCCCGTCTCTGCCGATCCGGCCCGCTCCCTCAATTGTATAAAGAATTCAGACAAGGGACACCTAAAGTAGGTATCTACTTACGATATAATATTTTTGACACCATTTCAAAATTGGAATTGATATGTCAAGATTTCAGACTATCCCATCAGTTCTGCGCTAGTATTTAATTATTTACAAGTAATAGTCTTCTTTTGACGGCCACCGTGGACGAAGGGTAAAGCTCTCGACTAGCAATCCTAAGGAAGCGTGTTTAAATCCCGGCGTACGCAAATAAATTTTAATTAATTAATTTGTACAATTTCACAAGCAATTAATTAAATATAATATACAAATATGTTTTCGGCACGTTACAGAGTAGAAGATACATCAGAATAGCCCAATAATGGTTTAAGATCAGAATTGAAACGTTGTTGCTTGAAATGGCTTTAGCTACGTTTGGTGACCAGATCTGAATAGCCAGGTACTTCCCTACCTTCCTCTTCCCCATCTCCTTCCCCTCCCCCCTACTTTCAGTCTTACTACATACCACAATCGGGGTTGCCAAAGTCTTACTGGATCCAGACGGGAGCAGTTGGGACTCTTGTGCGGTATTCACGTAAAAAAACCTTGATTAATATCCACGGTTTACAATTATCAAAATATTTCGAATGAATAACAGATAGCTAGAAACTTGTATGGTGAGAGGTGTCGTTTCCAATAGGTACATTTTTTAGTATTGAATTTATTATAAAAGTTCAAACTATGCGGAGTCAGTAGAATTATGCATGAGTTCGAGGGTATTGGAAAAGTGAACGAGATGGGGAAGATGTAGATTGGAAAGTAGCTGGCTATTCAGATCTGGTCACCAGACATGGAAGCCATTTTGAACTATTTTTCGGTTCTGAATAGTGGTCTTTTACAACTGTGATACTTTACGAAGAGTGCCGAATATATCTATACATATATATGTAACACAAAGAAGACTGTGGATTTATTTTTCTGCAAATCTACAAAGATTGGTGAAATTTTGCACACTTGACCTTTAAAATAAGAGAAAGGTCATTTTCTACATGAGGTTTCGAAAACCACCCTCATTCCTTTTCCCACCTACAAATTATTTCATGCTAGCGAGTTCCCGGCATGCGTTGCATGGCCACTCAAAGAAATAAAGTGTTTGTGTTTTAATTCTGTCCCCTTCCCCCTTCTTCTTCCCCCCGTCCGCGCCTTCCTCCTCTCACCCTTCGCGCGACCTTCCCCACTCTTTCGTTCCCCTCCCTACTCCCGGATTCCCTTCCCCCTCACGCCTTTCCGCCCTACCGTTAAACCATATGAACGCACAACAAATCACCAAAATTTTCATCGAAATCGGATGAATGGTAGAGGAAATAATTTGATAATGCCATAGCTCACCATTACATATAGAAACCATCGCGGGCGTGCGCACAATAAATCACAAAAGTTGCATTGCAATCCTATGAATGATTGAGAACGCATAAGAGACAAACAAAGAAACGTTCATTTATTAAATAATTAAAATACGTAATACCTAAGACGTATTTAATGTTGACACCGACACCTACATACTATTTTGATATCACTATTTAAAATCTTGTTATTTAAAATTCTGAATAAAGACCTTGACTTGGCAGAGCTTACTAAGTTAATAATAATTCTTATTCCGACAAGATCAACAAGACAATCCAATTTATTTCATTTGCCCACGTGTAGAACTAACATTAGAAAAAATTCCCCAATTCCCCGTTTATGTGCGCAATATAATACAAAATTTTACAATATAGACATTTTTAACAATACCTACCCTTCAGAAAAGGCCACTTTTTTTATATCCTTTATTTTTTCCCATTATACATTCATTACAAAAGAAATTTTTACACATTTTCTGAAAATATATTACATAACACAAGGTAAAATTAAAGTAAAAAAGTAAAAAATACATATATGACAAAAGTAGATATTGGGAACCCACTAAGGCACTGCCTGTGCGTGGGTAATATTAACTATGTAAACTGCTAAAGTGCTAAATTACACCAATAAGTTGGCGGTATAAGTAAAAAATGTAATTTTCCAAGTGAAAGTTTAAAAATATAGTGACACATAGGGGTTAATTGATTTTTTGTTACGCTTTCAAGAAGATAAGCTAAGTAAGTCTTGAAGTTACAGTAGAATTGTAAAAATGAAGTATGAAGGTTTACATAGAGTTTATAAAAAAAGTGTTTCAACATCTGCATCATTTAGCCATAATTTTAATTCTTTTATGTAAAGTGCTATTTTATCTGTCATTTGAATGTGTTTTGGTAGAAGATTAAATGTACGAGGACCAATAAAACTGCCATGTGTTTGCATTAATTTGGTTTTGATTTGGGGAACTTGAAACACATTATTAGTCCTTTCGCTAATTCTATTTTCGTTTTTTGCGAAACAATTTTTGTTTTTAAATACATATTTCATTGTTTGCAATATAAATAATTTACGGATATTGAATATTTTTGTCTCTTTGAATAATATCTCAGTCGGGAATGTTTTAATTATATTATACATAATTTTTATCCAGACACTATCTAGAGAGCATTTAGTTCGGGTTTGAATCTTGCAATCGTACATAAAGATAGGAGCCAATAATATATGCGTTAAGAAAATGAAGATAATGTGGGTGGTTCTTAGTCGAAGTATGATACAGTTAAAAATGACCGAATTTTATATAGACAAGATGTCCTGGGTTCAAGTCCCAGAGGTGTTAATATCTCTTTCTGATTTTTCTGTTTCCAGATTTTCAATTGAGTTTCGCTTATATTGTCTTCATTTAATTAAATATTACATTTTTTTAATTTTTTCCGGTTTAGGCAAATATTCTAAGACATTTTGTATTTTTGGCGATTTTTTGAAAATTTAAATCCGAAAAATCAGAAAAAAAATTATAAATCGGAAAGACGGGACATAATTTTATGGGTGCCAAAAAACGATAATTACACAGCCAAAAATCATTTTTAAAAAAGAACGTTTTCCACACGAATCGCACAGGAGAATAACGAGGCATACCAAAAATATTACATCTCATAATTTTTTTTTCCTTGATCCATCTTATTGATCATAAATCATTATAATGTTCAATGCCTATATACGACTAAATACAAAGAAATATACTTGTACTTGTAAATAATAATAATAATATTACAAAATTTGATTTTGTTAAAATCAGCACCATTACCATTACACCTCTAAAACAGGTACAGAAGGCATAAATGTACGGGTTCTCTTCGTAACATCTGTAAAAACGTCAAACAAAATGATAAGTTCGCAGAGAACAAACAATAAATCTAGTGAATGTTAAATGTCAAATTCAAAAATTCGCCTGAAATCAAAGTGTTGGCATATTAAAAAAATAAATCAGTGTGGAATTTTACAAAATTAATAGAACATTATCGGAGACGTGACATGTTCATGTAGTGACGTCACAACCCCAAATAATGATTTATTTATTTTTTTAAAAGGTACATTTAAAAAAAAAATTACTAACATTTTAGTAATCTTAGTTAAAAAATCTATCCACACGATTTTTTCCAAGTCGTTATGAAATCCATGCAGTGGCCTAATAGAAGTAACGCGTACGATCGAAAATTAATACATGAGTGTGGAATGTATCGAGAGCATCTCCTTATATCCTTATCCTATTTTCCTCTTCCTCCCCTCACCAAAAATTAATTTTGAGATATAATAACACTCCACCTCCAAATAACTCTGACATAGGAGAGCTTTTTGACTTGACTTAATTTAACACTATATACATGTATCTCTATATTTTTATGTATAAGCTGTTTGTCTCTTACCAATAAATAAATAAATTAATTAATAAATTATAGGTAGGCACATACCTACCAATAGAGAGGAAATGATATCTTAATGTGGGTATTATGGAAATAACGATCACGATATTAATTCAACTAGGTTTTACAGCACAGAGATAACAGCGGAGAGAGGAAATCACAGAACCCTCTGAGTTATTAATTGTTTCCTTTATTTTCCATTCCAGCCAAACGAATTGAAAACGAAGTAAGAACATAAAGGAGAGGGTTTTCAGGTAGCGCTCGAAGCTTTGTTTCAAAGACTGTCGTGTTTTCAGAACAATATTCGTCTTCGTAAATATAATATAATGTGGATTTAAAACAAGCATAATATTACATTACATACCGAGACACGATACGGCGTGGGACGCTGGTATTTTTGAAAGTATTAAATAATTATATTATTTCTTCTAACACAGCAAACTTATTTTGTGGCACCATTTTGATTTAAATTAATAAATTACTTCGTTTTTACCACTTTTCTTGTTTACAAAACCAACATGTTTCGTGAGCAATGCTCACTTCTTCAGGGTTTTTTATTGATACTAATTATAAATAATAGACGTAGACAATGGTGTCAATTGAAAAAGAATGAACATAGACAGTGGTATCATTGAAAATATGAGAGTGGGTAGAGGAGAGAGGGGCAATGGGAGACAATTCTATGATTTCCATTCTATGATTCATAGATTAGTTAATGTACCCCTATCTCCCAATAATTTGTCAATAGAACTCAATATTATTAAACAAATTGCTATCAATAATGGATATAACACCAATTTAATTGAAAACATTCTTAATAAAAAATACAAGAATAAATTCCTTAAATCATATATCTATCCTGTACAAAAGGATCAGGAAGAGAAAAAATGGAGGAAAATTATGTATTTTAATAATAAAATTTCTAATTCCTTGACAAAGAATGTACCAAATAAAATTCTTCCTGTATTTTATGCAAATAACAAACTTAAAAATAACATTGTAAATAATAAAGATAGAGATTCAAAAATGAAAAAATCTGGAATCTATAAATTGAAGTGTAACGATTGTGGTTTCTTTTACATAGGTAAAACTTCGAGAAACTTCGAAGTAAGGATTAAAGAACATAAGAAATCTTTAAACAATAACAGTTTCTCGGAGTTTGCCAACCATTTGATGGAAACCAGTCACACCTTTGACTTCAATAGTGGAATAGAATTAATTCATTATAATGTCAATGGCATTCAGTTGGATAAACTAGAAATTTTAGAAATCCGAAAGAGTGTTAATGCGAATTTGAATATTATTAATAACCAAAAAATTGTTCTTAAATGACCCAATATTAAACCCAATTGTTCCCTTTGTAAATTGTCTCCCATTGCCCCTCTCTTCTCTACCCACTCTCTAATTTTCATTGATACCATTGCCTATGTCCATTGTTTTTCAATTGACACCATTGTCTACGTCTATTATCTATAATTAGTATCAATAAAAAACCCTGAAGAAGTGAGCATTGCTCACGAAACATGTTGGTTTTGTAAACAAGAAAAGTGGTAAAAACGAAGTAATTTATTAATTCAAATTATATTATTTACTTTATGTTTTATTATCAGTGCACAAACAATATTAGTTAATAACCATCATAATATAAACTTGCTGTCCTTTTTCCGCAAGTGACAATAAGTAGGCGTAAACAAGACAAAGGGGCTGTTTTACGCCGCTAGAAGAGTATACCGATGCACAAATACATTCTAAGCTAAGGGAACGTACCCATACTACGTGACCTGTTCAGGGGGGGGGGTCTTCAAAATACCACGCTTGGTACAAATGAGCGGCGGGGGCCTTAGGTTTTTGGTCACCGGGGGGAGGGGTTAAAAATTGCAAATAGTTGGTCACGTAGTATGGGTACGTTCCCTAAGCTTTTGTGTTGGTTTTAACTCTCATCGTGTTGCCAATGCTTAACGTGACGTATGTCCCGTTGTGAACAGGTCATCCCGTTTTAGGGAGACTCGCACACCAAATCAAGTCGGTAAAAGATTATCTCAAATATTTTAGTAGAGAAATGGTGTTCGAAGTGTGATCTATACCATTGTGAAAGAGAACTGATGTAACCAATTAGATTAGCCAGAAGACTTGTTGACTCCTTGGACCCTGGCAGATAATGAAATTTGCATATTGTGTTCAAGGAAGACTTTCGATGTTTGTATATGTTGAATCAATTTCACTCGGAGTTAAATAAAATTGGTCTTAATTTTTACACACACCACATTTCCATCGTCGTATCTCTTCAATGGGTATCGTGGATTACAAATCTAGTCTTTTATGAATGCTGTACTGTAGATAAAACGGTGAAATAGGCCAGACCAGAGAACCACGCTCGTATTAGACTAGCATAATAGTTCCAACTGCTCCCAATTGTCCAGAGTCGGAGCCAGTGGGACTATGGCATCACCAATTTGGGTTTGTGATTAAGTGATAGAGATAGAGAACAGGAAGGCTGAAAAACACATGGCTATTCACACCTGAGCACCGAACTAGTCCAAGCCATTTCAAGCAACGCTTGTTTCGATTCTGAGTGGTGATCTATCACTTGGTCAATAGAGTAATTGTTGCGATTCGGTAATCTATTACTTGGTCAATAGAATAATTGTTTCGATTCGATGATCTATCACTTGGTGAATAGAATAATTGTTTAGATTTGGTGATCTATCACTTGGTCAATAGAGTAATTGTTTCGATTCTGAATGGTGATGTATCACTTGGTCAATAGAGTAATTGTTTCGATTCGGTGATCTATCAATTGGGCAATAGAGTAAATTCTACTTTGAAAAGCCTATGGTATAGTCCGTGCACGAACCATAGTGGTTCATCCACCCCTGTTCATACATCCACGACTACGTTACTTGTTCCATTTCATGAATCGGCGCAACTTTCAGTTCCCTGTACCATAAAACAGGAAACAGAGACCTACCGTCATTTCCATAAATGTTATTTGAAACTCACTTCGCGTCAAATGGCTCGTAAAGACCTGGAGAAAAGTAGACTCAGTTTATTGTTACCTTTGCAGGAAAACTTTCAACTTGTTACCAACAACAAGGAAACTAGCAGAATAATTAAATATGCTAATCAGGCAGAATTCATTGTTATAAATCAGCGATGGGCCACTGTCGGTATGCCTGCACTATATATTGTGGTATCAACTATATCAAAATGTACCAGTGAATCAACATGATCAGATGACAAATGTCGTCACAATAGATAGAACATTCTAACGAAGAAATCACAAGATTATAAAAGAGTTTTTTGGGAACATTGAGTATATTCGAACAGACTATGTCTAGTGAGGTGGGTAAAATAAAACTTTGTAAATAAATGAAAAATAAATAAACGCCCGGGTTGCCGGCACTGAAACTGAATTTGCGGCACGTTCCAGAGTGGAAGATACTCTCAGTATCGCCCTGGTATAAGACAACCATTAAGAATCGAAACGTTGCTTGAAATGGCTTTAGCAGTGTTTGGTGACCATGTCTTAATATCCATGTACTTCTCCATCCCTTTCCCTCCCCACTATTTTCAGCCTCACAACAAATCCCAATTGGAGATGCCATAGTCTTACTGGCTCCAGACGGGAGCAGCTGGGAGAGGTATTCACATAAAAAGAAATAAAAATAAATGTATGTTAAAGTTTGGGCATCACGTCTGTCTTATGTACTATAAAATAAAAACAAAAATAAATAAACTTCTATAACCCAATCCAGCGCAAAGTAACCGGCGCACAGACAATTCGGTTTTGTCAGATTTGAATAATATTGTTGGAGATTTTTTTCATTAGTAATAAATTGGTAATTGCACGGTCTTTGTGTAAATAAATCACCGATGAACGGTTGGGAAGTGATTTTTTTTCTAAAGTTGTATATGTACAGGATATCGGCAATGAGCGTAATGCTGCAATAAATGCACATCATTTTATCATGTTCAGGTTGATAATTGTACAGGACAATGCTTATATGTAGTCAGTTTAGTATTGTTAGAGGATTTTGTATACAGTTTTACACGCAAAAGACGTCATATTATCAGCACTGCGCAGTGCATATTATTGGAGATGCTATTACACGCTGTTAGTATTCCCACGTTTACGGAACGGCGACGGCACAAAAAAGGAATAAACGTACGCTCCTTATCACAAAAATGCTACAGCTCTTACACATTGATAATGGTGAGACAAAAGATGAGACACACAATGTACGTATGTCTGTTTCCTCCAAAGTACTACTTTTTTCCTTTAAAAGTGGGAATATTAAAGGCCGCTATTATTTTTAATAATGGTGTTGAATTATTTATTATGTTTATTGTTCTTTTTAAAAAAGGAAAATCAAATTTTATTAATCTTTGTAAGAACGGATTGTTTAAAAAAAATTGACGGATTCATAAAATATTTTAACCCGTTCAGACCTGAATTATTGTTAAGCGAGAAAAAAAATATTTAAGAGTGGATTAGGCTTCATTGGGGTTTTAATA
Organism: Limnephilus rhombicus; assembly: GCA_929108145.2. Taxonomy (NCBI): domain Eukaryota; kingdom Metazoa; phylum Arthropoda; class Insecta; order Trichoptera; family Limnephilidae; genus Limnephilus; species Limnephilus rhombicus. Next base: position 36,477,002 of record OV815284.1, on the reverse strand, counting down.
AAACAAAAATATTTTTTAATTTTTTTTTTTGTATTGTTTATTAGGAAATTGAAAATGTGCATAATTATGCCCAATAGGTCTCAACGTACGCAGAAAACTGAAAAAAGGAATGTTGTTGAATAGGTTGTTAATATGTTTTTAATTTATATTTTAATACAAAATTTTCAGTGTAAGTTTATTATTGTTTTTTATTATTTTTTTTACATTAACTCCACACAGGAGGCCCTGAGGAAAGTAATTTCCCTCAGGGCCTATGTCATCTGAGATGCTGTGTGGAGGGTCTTTTTGAAGAGAGGAAGGAATGAACACTGGTCTTGAAGAGACCCATGTTGTAGTAAGGAGGAAACACAATTGTCCTCCAAATATACAGTTTTTACGTCAAAGTTATCGTCGTCACTCAGGTCTGCGTCAGAACCATTCTCCAACAATCTCAAAATCACCTCCAAGTCTTCTTTATTCATAGGATTATACATTTTTCCTAAAATTAACCAGAAAAAAATAAGTTTTTCAAATCACAAACAAAGATGTACAACATTTTGTATACATTGTGGAAAGGTGCCACAGAGACTAATTGTGCACAATTCTGCACATCAAAATTGAAACACGTCCATACGCTTATGTATTTCACTATTTACTTTTTTGATTCGTACATTATTATTATTAACATTTTAAAATTGCACCTACGTACTCCTTTTGTTAAATATTTATGAAATTTTAGTAAAAACAATGAAAACAAAATGTACTTACCAGCACTCCTGTCAAATGATTCAGACGCACTATTTGAAAGAACCAATATTTATAACTTTCACGGGTAAATGTCTCCACTAGTCATATTTTTAGGCAATTATAATGATGCTAGTCTAATAAAAAATGGGAAACATAAAAAAAACATAAAATTACACCTTATATTATGCTTTGAAATTAGTGTGCATAAATATGCTCAAGAGGTCTGAATGGGTTAAGTTAATTTTCACGTTCTGTGTAAGTTCTATTCAAGATCTGTTATTATATCATTATAGGCCAGTTACTTCAAAAAACTGAAATATTCAGAGAAATTGAGTAGAACTTACACAGAACGTGAAAAGAAACTTCAAATATTTAATGATTTGTTCAAATTTTTTTAAACAACCATCCACCGGATCTGCCGGATCTGCCCTGATGATGGACATGACACGCTTGCTTGAACCCAACAATGCCCATGACACGCTTGCTTTAACCCAACAATTTGGTAAGGGGTGTAGAGTGTAGATACCCCCGCCCCGAGAACCATTTGTAGGATACCCTCCACCCCTGCCTTAGGTCAACGCAAGTGATTTGCTATATTTAGTGATTTAGCAGAAGTGCCCGGGTTCATAGGATGAGGTTTATCTAAGTCTTGGCGGCGAATGTGTTTGCCCAAATGGAGTGGAAAAACAAAAAAAAACGGGGCCGGCCGGACCAGGAGAGACTGAGTGAGGGAGATCTTTTCACCTCTCCAGCCAGGACCTCATTACCTTGCACGGCAATGGGAATAATGGATTCATACGTCCGTCACTCCTGGACAAACTGACCTCCAGATTCTTACCCACTTTTTCCTTCCTAAAACTTCCTCTCCTTCCTTTCCCTAAAAAGACCCTCCGATCACAGGCCTCGAGAGAAATTGTTTTCCTCGGAGCCTCCTGTATGAGCTGATGTAAAAAAAAAAATTAAAATGGAAGAAAAAAAACAATAATTATTAAAAAATAAAACCCAACATCGTCACAAAGTAATATTCGAAAAAAAAACTTATCCGAAAATTTAATTTTTCAGCCTCGCTTTGCTTTTAGGGCGTCGATTTATTACGTGGGGTCCCACGTTTAGATCAGAGTTTAGATAAAAATCATATAAACAGTTTATGCGCCCCTGTATTGTACAGTATCAGCCCAGGTAAGTATTTTCCTTCGCATTTTGACAGTACCTATTACCCGGGTTAAGCTGCTACCATAAACCAACCAAGCCAAAGTGGCAAAATTATGTTGTTTTATTAATTTTTCGTTACAGATTGCGAAGGTTGATTCCACATGATAATAATTATCATAAATCATTCAGGATTATAGGGATGATAATAAAATTCCAATTAACCATGGATATTTTTTTAATTTACATTATTTCCACTCAGGAGGCGTTGAGGAAAAACTCCCTCAGGGCCTATGTCATCTTTGGGGATGTGGAGAGTCTTCTTGGTGAAAGGAAGGAGAGGAAGTTCTGGGAATTAAAAGGGTATGAGAGGTGAGTATGAATCTGGGCGTCAGTGTGTCCAGGAGTGACGGACGTGCGAATCCATCCCTACCACTGCGTCGCAAGGCAACGGGTTGATAGAGTCCTGCCGTAGAGGTAAAAAGATCTCCCTCAACCAGCCTCTCCCAATCCGGCCTGCCACGCCTGATCCAGCCTTGACAAACCTCACCCCATGAACTCGGGCACCCCTGCTAAGTCTGATGACCTATGGCAGGGGTGTTGGTTGGTACCCGTACCCGCCTCCCAAATTGAGTATTTTCTTTATAAATTTCTTAACCCCTCTGAAATTCGCCATTTAAGCCCTTAAACTGTCTCAAACGAAATGACATTTTACGAAAACTTTTTGTTATTACCGCTTCACAATTAAAGCTCTATAAATGAAACATTTCTGAACGTAGCCGAAGAGTAAAATCTGTTTTAGAAAGGTTACAAAATAAGCTTTCAAATTATTATATTACAAATAAATATTAGCATTTTTAAATATTAAAATTTAGAACGCAAACATCAAAAATAGGTAAAAATGACTCACGTGATGTTTTTATGTGAAAACGGTACTAAAATCACAGATTATGTAAACAACAATACTTATTCTATTGTATATATATGTAATAAACACTTTTGTCGCCTCACTTTTTTATCACTTCATATAAAAATATTTAATAAAAATTTAAAATGTCAAGGGCGGACAAGCCGCCGGTAGTAAATTTGGGCCGGTAAATATTTTTGTCAACTACGCGACTGACAGCTGATTCCTGTTATGTATTTCTATAGACAACTTGATAGAGATGTACAGCTTGATCTACTATCGACCTTTTACTTTTTGGTTTAGGGATGTAACTAAAACAATAACGGAGTTAGAACGATTTCTATGGAAACACACGCGCTGACGTATAAACACGCTTATTGTACTTGACTGCTGTCCTATTTCTAACGCTTATATCACCTTACGTTGCGGAGGGGTTTTAATAACTTAAAAGTATGAAGAATTCATCATGACCATGTCAGACAATATTTTTATTTACATTGTAAAAATGATAATTTTAAAGTGTTTATAATAATAGATTTTTTAAAAATCCTTTTTGTGAATACCGCACAAGAGGCACAACTGCCTGAAGCCGGAGGGGCTATGTCAGAGGTCAATTAAGGTATATTATGAGGCTAAAGGGAGTAGGACAGAGAAGGAGATTGGAAAGAAGAGTGTTTGGAATAAATATACGAGTATACCTACCTATTGAAGTTTGTGCTTTATCTAGATCAGGGTTTCCCAACCAGTGGTCCGCAAGAGGTCCACGATGTACAAGCGAGCCAGTGCGCCGGCGGTCCCTGGTCGAGAAGTCTGAATAAAAAAAATCGGGACTTTATCATTATTGTACCTTGTGGTCAGTGGCCATTATAGTATTCCGTTTCACCCCACCCCATCCTACCCCGTTCTACCCCCGCCTTTGTGGTAAATATTCTGCTGGAACCCGTCCCACCCTAGCCCATTCCGCCCCCTGCGTTGTGGTAAATATTCTACTAGAACCCGTTATACCCTATCACATTACATCCCCTCCCGTTGTGCTTACACCAACGCCACTGACCACAACGACTACTGGCTTAGGGTAGCATGAATGGCACCTGGGACGGATACCCCCCATTAAAGTTGACGTACAAGTGGTCCCGGGTCAGAAAAAGGTTGGGAACCGCTGATCTAGATAGATGACAATACGAAACATAGGAGCAGTTGTTTCACAGAATTTGAGCGCTTCATCAAATTTTAAAGTTAATTTTCAAGATCTGTGAAAGTCCTATTCAAGTTTTGCGATTATCTAAGTACTGCGAAACAACCGGCCGATGATGAAATAATAATGGAACTTAAACTGAGTTAATTGACGCAAACGATGGACTTGTATTTAATTCCCAGATACCTAAACAAATACGGTCAAAGAACTCTAGAAATACCTTGTTCCAATAATTTACAGCATGTTACCCAACTCGATAAAAAGCTGTGAATTGAGTTTCAGAACGATATGAATGCTAAGAAAATGGTTAAGTGAAAGAACTTTTTTGGACTAATCTCTGTTTTTCCGCTTTTCGTTTTAATATGTTTCCATTATTTTTTTTCCTTTCTTTAATTTACTTTGCTCTTTATTTCTTATAAATTTTATTAACAATATTTTTTTATATATTTTTATGCATTTCTCGGTTTACCCGCGTAACGTAGTACCAAAAAGGACTTTTAACTCCTGACGTTTCGGACATATCTCACTGTCCATCTTCAGAGGCCTTATGTCTTGAATTTTTGTCTCAAACTGATAGCTTTCGCATGTCTGTTCGGTCCAGAATCTAAGACTTAAGTGAGTGCAAAATTTCCTTAATATGTTATGGTTAAGGTTTTCACGGGTGTAAGATGTAAAACAATTTTCTCGGTTTACTGAACGTCTGTATCGGTGAACTTTTTTTCTTGCACTAACTTAAAGCTAAATTCGTATCTGTGAATCTTCTAATTACAAAAGCTCTGTTTCAAGTATCACATTTACTGCTCTTACTGACCTAATTGCATAAAGTTGCAGCGAGGAATGCTTGTCATGATTCTGTACAACCATTTAAAATTCTCAGAAAATGCCATTAAATGCGCTGAAAGGGAGGTTGAAACTGGTGAAATAAAGCCCTATCAGATATCACAAGAGGTACCAGTTATTTAATTTCCACTGTGTATTTTAATAACAAGGTGTTAAGAATTTTTTTTATAAGCAGAAAGGAAATAATATTTCAGATTTATTTATTTTGAAAGACTTTAAGGAGCATTGCAGTAAACTTACAAAAATGAAAAGGACAAACATCTCACAATTTCTATATTAAAATTAAAATTATGTGAAAGTTTTATTCAAGTTCTGTTATTATTTCATCATTTCACAGTACCTAGATATTGGACTTGAATACGACTTTTAAGACGACAATATACCCTAAAATATATTCAGAATCTTAACGACGTAAGTAAAGACGCCGTCTATACAAATTGCAACTCGCGACCCGTATGTTGGACGGACCTACTGTCAAATTTGCCCTATCAAAGAAAAGAAGAAGAAGACGAATAATGCGGGAACCTTAACGACATAAGTGAAGAAAGCGTGTAAACCAATATACGCCGCGGCACGGCGTATTGTAAGAACGTTCGGTCGAATTCATCCTAGCAGGCCTAGCGATTGGACCTTTCTGCCGCGTTCATTTTAATTAATTCTGAAGAACGTGTTACTAATATTTAAAATGTGTCTCCATGTTGTCCTCACGAAATTCTTAATTCATCGTCTAGAAAAATAAAATCTGGTGCTTACCGTTAACTTTATAGTTGAAAAACGGGTTATAAAGCTTTAAAATCGTTGTACGTAAAATATGTTAATGGTAAGGTACTGTTTTTATTAATCTAAAATATAAATAACTCGCATTCCTTGTGCGACATGGAAATAAAAAAGTTGGTTTAGTTACGAATTTGCCGGAAATGATTAAAACGTGAGTTTTCAGCAAAGAAAAATTTTTAGGATTGTGTACCGTCTTAAAGAACTTGAACATTATCTTTAAAATATGATAAAATCAAACTCTTTACTCATCAATCCGCCCACCTGGCCCGTCTGAAAATTCGTTCGTAGGAGCGGAATTCAGAACGCACCTACGACAGATAATTCCTATGTAACATTTCATACTTGCAAAATTTAGTATGAAATGAGATAGAGGTACGTAGGTCTCTCCATCTCCAGAAAAAACACATTCATATTTTGTCGCAGCGCACCTTCCACTAGTATTTACAATACATTGTGCACGTGAGATCTGACCTTTAATAAGATTCGCCAGATGTCACTTTCGAATAATCATTATCAATCATCAAACAGTATTAATTGGCTCGAGACTGTACGGTTGAAATTTAAGAATCCGGCTAAGAATGCAAATCTGATGCCGTCCCTTACGCAAAGCCGTTTTCGTACGTGGAGTTTTTATACAAATGTACTTTTGTAATAGAACCGAGTTGAAGCAATGCCAAAATGTGGTGACCCTTACGTTAATAGTTTGCGTGATTAGCATTCCCTGGCAGGCGTAAGTACTACGAATTTGTAATTTTATGTACCTTTCCGGATGTGGAGAGATTGACTATAATAAGATTATAATTTTTTTGTTTTTTGTTTTTATTTTTTTTTATTTTGTAACTATACATTTATTTAATTAAATGAAGACAATATAAGCGAAACTTAATCGAAAATCTGGAAACAGATAAATCAGAAAAGGATATTGACACCTCTGGGACATGAACCCAGGACCTCTTGCTTTCCGGCCAAACGCGCTAACCACTGCGCCACGGTGCCGATATCAAATTCGGTCATTTTTAACTGTATCATACTTCGACTAAGAACCACCTAGACTATCTTCATTTTCTAAACGCATATATTATTGCCTACTATCTTTATGTATGATTGCAAGATTCAAACCCGAACTAAATGCTCTCTAGATAGTGTCTGGATAAATCTTTATCCATTTTATTTTAATATGCGACATCTATTGACTTTTCTGCAAGTCTAGGATGAATATTTTTATTTTTATAACTTTTATGAGTACAGCCTCAAATTGTAATTTCCCAGAGGTGTCAATATCCTTTTCTGATTTTTCTGTTTCCAGATTTTCGATTAAGTTTCGCTTATATTGTCTTCATTCAATTAAATATTACAATTTGAGGTTTTACTCATAAAAGTTAAAATAAAAAAATATATTTATTTTTTTACATTTTTCTATCAAACATGTTAGGTATATACATATATAAAATAGAAAATATATTCGTAGTCCTCCTCACTAGGAGATTCTGAGGGGAACTATTTTTATTTTTTTTTTAATGAAAAAAATGTTTTAATGAATTTCTTCGCCAATGAAGAGTACTAGCTCTTGAGCTTGGCGTAGGAATTATTTTACAATTATTTCATTTTATTAACATACATTTTACTTAGAGTAGGTATATAATAAATATAAACTATGTTGTGATGTTAATTTTGATATGACAAGAAATGAAGTTATAACATTTTGATTGGTGATGTTATGGTTGTTGATTTTTTTAAGATTAATTGGACCTTTTTCTTGAATGATACGAAATCTGTTATTTTTTTTATTTCTTCGGGAAGACAATTAAAATATTTTGTGCCTTTCGTCACCCTACAGCAATAGTGGGATATCTTAAAAAATGCTGTTCTGAGATAATAGGACTTTTAGGTTTGCGTGAGCTCTAGCAGAATCAAATTAACTAATGTTGCAGATTAATGATGTGGCATTAGAGAGGTCAATCATTTAACATCATCACAAAATTGTAAAAATAGATAAATAATTAAATTTTTCATATTAATTTTGACAAAATACACGTAAATCTGGAAATATCTCACTGTTGCGTGGAGTTTTTGGTAATCTTCTCAAATTATCTCAGCGGTGCATAATAATATTACGAGTATGGATGGATAAATAAATTAATAATTATTGTTGTTTTTTTTTGTGTTTTATCGTGCTGTTTATAATCATAAATACATTTTCAACAGTACACACACCCAGTCACTCTTACAGTTTGTCGACAATTGTATGGGAGTAAAGTGGTAAATACCTGAAAAATACCCTCGACTCTGTGCAAAAACGGGTGGTCCGCTTAATAGATTCTCCCATCTTAACAGACGGATTGCAATCTTTAGAGCACAGGCGTCGGGTGGGAATGCTATCCTTGTTCTACCGGTATTACAATGGAAGATGCTCCGAGAAACTAGCGTCATTGATCCCTTCGGCACCGGTGCATAGTCGGGAAACACGCCAAACGCGTGCCCAACATTTGTACAAGGTTGACATTTATCACATAAGAACGGGTCGTTTCTTCGACTCGTTCTTGTGTTCAACATGATGAGTTTTGTTAGCTTTTTTGAGATAAGATCAATGTGTGAATTCCCCTGTAGTTTTTCATCAATTTCAATCCCCAGATATTTAATACTTTTTGTTTGGGTTATAGACGGACAGGAACATTGTGGAAAAGTATTTTGACATTCATGTAATTTGAGGGTATGCTCATTCATTGGTTGTCCTCGTTTGTTTTTGGAAAAGGTTAAATATTTAGTTTTATTAACATTTATGTAAGGGAGTTTACTTTTAGCCAGTTTTGAAGTACAGCCAGGCCATATTCCGCCTCCTTGTAGGTTCTTGTCCAATCTTGTTCGTGGAATATAATAACAGGGTCATCTGCAAAGCTCATTATGTTTCCATTGATGGGAAGATTCATAATGTCATTTATATAGGTCCTAGTACGCTTCCCTGGGGGACCCCGAATTTAAATGGTAGAGATTTGCTTTTTCTTTTACCAATTTGTTCTCTTCTAGTTAAGTAACTTCTAAGGAGGTTTAGTGTTGTTTCGGTTTTTCCATTTTTTTTAGTTATGTACAGTATTTCATGATCAATTGTATCGAAAGCTTTTTGAAGATCAATGAAAACTGCTAAGATTTCAGCTGGCAGTTATGAATAATAGTACCACGCGGCTACATATTACATATGACGTCATTGCCTGTCGGGGTTACTTTGTCCCGGTGACTAGCTATCACTGGATCACAGTGAATCCGGGGAACCAGCTATTTTTGGAACCAGTTCCTATCGGATTTATAAAATGGTCATCAACACTCAAACTGGGCGAAGCCGAATCAAAAGCTGCCAGCAGGGCCTAGCAGGGCCTAGCTGCCAGCAGGGCCTAGCAGCTTAAACCTGCGGAGCGGGTTTGTCAACTGCTAGTGTCATATAATATCTAATAATAATAATAATAATACAAGTTTATTCCAGAATGAAATCCTATCCTCGAATGAAAGCGAAACACAATAAGAAATTATTTTTGGCCATCCAAACATAAGTTTTCACTTTAAAAATGTTTTGTGCATACAAAAGTGAAGTGAAAACTTATTGTGCATACAAAACATTTTTGAAGTGATTTGAAGCTCGATGAAACGAAAAATTGCGACATTACAAAGAGACAAACACATACATCTTTAGGATTTAGCTAGCGATAAAATGAGACAGTATAATCCGTCTCCTATTTGTGCGGTGCTTCGTAGTCTCCCCACTCTTGTATAGTTTAGTTTTCTGAAGGTTTCACTTCTACCGCGTGGGAATCGCACACTCTGATTTTTTTTTTTTACATTTGAAAAGCCCCAGTTTAACGCTAATTCTAGGTGCGTTTTAGCTTTCTGTCAAATAGTATTAAGCTGATAAGTAGTGATAAGCCAACATGATAGTTGTACTCTTCTGCTGATCACAATTTATGCAAAACTGAAACGGACTTAGAACCCGCATTTAAGGGGCCTTTCAACTGTCAAAAAAATAAAATGGCGCTTGAATGGTCATTTGATGACAATGTTACATTTGAATTTCTGTGAAACGACCCGTCCTAAATAACTTAGCTTTTTCCTTCTTAAATCGGTTCCTCATTGCTGAGATAAGTTTAAAGTTAGAACACATTTCAAATACTCATAGAATTAAAATAATTTTGTAGAAAGTTTTCCGTATCTGTTTGTATATAATTAGGTAGAGCCCCTTGAGATGATTTTTCACAAAAACCGCGCTATACAAATTATCCAATTATTATTGTTCCCTCGGACCTGCAGTGCCATCTGTTGTGAATTATTGTGCGATGCACTCCCCTGAAATGGCCCTGACTGCGTTCAGTGTTCACGTCGGGTATTGATGGCCGTGTCATATTTCATCTTCTCCCTCACCGCCCGGTCACCACCCACCAACCACCACCGCCCCCTTAACTCCAGGACCACTGGGGATTTATGTGTTTCTATGCAGTAAAGCGATCTTCAAACAGATGCTTGATGTCATTAAATCCTCGAAGTTCAGCTATCGTGACTCGTTCTGTGTTAAGTGTCATAGGACTTTAATAACCCCGCTCTAATGCATCTAGATCTTAACTATATAAAACAGCTTTAAATCACTCAAATGCTTTGTAGATTTTTCTATAATATTTATTGCAGACAGAATACGGCAAATTCGTACTAGAATTGGCTCTGGTCTGAACTTTATGGAAATTCAAACCAAATCTTCTTTTGGTCAAAGAAATTACTTGTATCAGGCTCTACTTATATTTAATAGCTTTCCAGAACACATTAAGTGAATTAATTTTCTTTGTGTCCTTTTAATAATTTCGGTTATTTATTTGTGTTAGCCGAGGATTGCCAATGTATTTTATTCATCTTTGTCATTTTAAAACGAATAATATAATATAGTATTTCAAATAAAATATCAACCCTACAATGTTTACTACATTATAATCATTTAGTAATCACGATTATTACATTATAACGATTAGTAATCATGTTTACTTCATTAAACTGATTTAGTAATCATTTTTTTACATTATAATCATTTAGTAATCATGTTTACAACATTATAAGGATATATAATGATATATAATGATATATAGTATTATTTCTCATATCAAGGATCTGGGTATCGTATTTGATGAAAAATTAACATTTGTTCCACACATTAGTAAGGCTATGAAAAGTAAGTAATAAAAGTAAGAATAGTAAGAAGTAATTTAGAATACAATTCCACTATTTGGTCCCCATACTATAAAGCACATCAAATAAAAATTGAGAAAGTTCAACATAAATTTTTAAGGTTAATTAATTTCAAACTCTCCACACCCATTGAATAAATTAATTATGTTAACTTAATGAAAATACTTAATTTAACTGACCTATCGTGTAGAAGAACCAATAGCGATTTGGTTCTTTTATTCAAATTAGTTAATGGATCACTTGACGCACCTGACTTAACAAAACTAATAACATTCCGAGTAGCAACTCGTGACACGAGAATTCCCGAGTTGTTATTTGTTTATCGGTCAAAAACTAACTATTTCATTAACTCCCTAATCCAAAGACTACATAGGCTGGAAATAAATTCGGTTCGGTTGATATTTTCATTTATTCCTTACCTAAATTTATATCAGAAATTTCTAAAATTCTGATATAAATTTTATTATTATTCTCTTTAATATTGTTTTTGTTGTTATTTCTTTTAACTTCTGCTTCCTTTCTATTAGTGTAAAGGAAGAGAAATAATACTAAAAAACAATTGATATTTTATTGTTTCAAGTTCTATTGTTACAATGTTATACGATTGATGTTAATGCTCCAAGGGCGTAAATAAATAATCATTTAGTAATCACGTTTACTACATTACAATAATTTTTTACTACAAACTAATTGTTTACTACATTACAATAATTTAGTAATCGTGTTCACTACATTATAATCATTTAGTAATCACGATGACTACATTATAACGAAGTAATCATAACTAAGTAATCATGTTCACTTCATTAAAAATGATTTAGTAATCATGTTTACTACATAATAATGATTTAGTAATCATTATAATGTTTGCCATTATAATGTTTTATTTTCCATCAGCTTAGTAGATACCCAGTATCTGTAAGATACATTAATCATTAATGTAACAATATTATTATTTATTTATAAAATACATGTTTCATATATTAGACAATTAATTAGATTAGATTTATTAAATCACCATACTAGGCGGCTGCCTGTTTCATGGTGATCAATTCAATATTCGTTTAACATATTATTTTATAAATATATTTTTATTTGGAGGTTAAAAAAGAAATATACTAAATAATAATGCCATGCTAAGAAACAATAAACAATAATATTTTTTTTAAATAACTGGTTTTCAAAATGTATTTAAATCTCGGGTGCACCCTTTTTCAGCTCGCAAACTTTGCAGTTTTAAAATATCTAGTCCTCGCATCCAATAAAATATTTTTCTCCTATTTAATATTTTAAAATTTACTCTAAAGTCACAAGATTCGTATTTTTTTATATCTATATATATGTATATCCTTATTTATAAAAAAAAACTTAATTGTACAAAAAAATTATGCCAAATAACGAATTATTCATTTTGTCTAAACAAACGTCACTATCACAACGACAATTCTTTTCTTTAATCAGGCAGAAAAGTGCCATAACTTTATTCAGACAGAAAAGTACCATTTTATTGAAAAGTTCAATCAAAGTAAGGTTTGCTTGAATAATAATGTGAACGCAGCAGTTTTTTGCAACCAAAAACGGAACGTACAAACAAATTCACAGACGGATGAAATGCTGAACGGTGGAGTTAAAAAAGGCGAGGCTCAATCAATAAAATAAAATTATTCCTGGACCCTAATGCGTCAAAAAGATTAAACTCAAATAAATTACTAAATAGTTTGGTACTACAGGGGAGTACTAAGCCAGAACATTTTTATATCCCTTTTTATTTTTGATGTGAAACTTCTTTAGCCCCGTTAAGGATTTGAAATTCGGATGAAACGGAAATGCGTCACAAAAATTTATTATGTGATGGTCCTCGGTTCTAATATAACGCGGTAAATTCACGACTACGCGCGGGCCTCCAATAGCGCCGCGGTATGAAGCGCCTACTCTCAGCGCCCAGAGAGACATCCAGCGAACGGAGGTTCGAAACCTACCAAATTAAAAAATATATATATTTTTGTAAAATCAATATCCAATCTTTAAACCACATTAAAATAAAGAGGTAAAAGAAAAGAAAGCGACTTTCTTGTTGCAATTCTACTGCGTGTGAATTGCACACTCTTATTTTTTTTTAGAGATGTCATCCAGCAACCTATTACATATTTCAAACTATATTATGTAAATAAATACACAATTCAGATGATAGGAAAACCGTGGTTAAAAAATTGTTGAAAAAATCTACTTTATGAAGCAATTCGCATTCATTGTCTGTACTAGATCATAGTGTAAAAAGGTATGAAGAAACTCTCAGGTGCTAACATCACTCACATAAATAAATGGATTACGGGCAAGGTTGTTAAAAGGATTTTCTACGAAACTTGGATTACGGGTATGAGTAAGCCCGGAGATTTAAAAAAAACACGGATAGCTTACATAACACAAGAGTTCAGGGAGTTCATTATATCGCTGCGACTTTTAACTTGAAAATATGAAACTGTGCTTTGGGATCACCATATTATGGTGTCCAAAAATAGAACATGCCCTGCTATTTTAATTGAGCTGTAAAGTCTATTTGACCCCTTTTGGGGTCAACTCATAGAAATGGTTGTATCTCCCTTACTACCATAGTGAAAAATATGATATAAACGGTGTTAGAAAGAGAAAAGACCACGCTTTATATACCGATACAAAAACTAACCACAAAAGAAGTAAAATGTACACCTTTATGAAACCAAAGTTTCGAATCGCATTTTGAAATAAATTTATGAACAAGTTTGGGAATTTTTTTTAAATGATTTTTTCATGGAACGACAAAAAGTGACTCAAATAATAATATTTATAATCTAATAACATAAATATTTATCCTTTATATTTATCCTTTATCTAAAAAAAATATGTACTCGTATGTGTTTTTATTTTGTTTCTATCAGTAATTTTAGCTGGAAAAAATGTAACGTGTGTGATTTTGCAAACTTTTTTGTGTTTGCGTGCAAAATTTTTATATTACTAAAATTATATGTTTATATTGATTTCTAAATCTTGAAAGCGTATTTTATCACTTTTCTAATCGGATACGTTCAGAAATATTCCATTTGTTTGGATTTTATTGTAAAGCGGAATTATTTTGACCCTCTGAAATAAAACGGTCAAGGCTTAAGGGGAGCATAATGACCAACAAATTGTTGCCATTTTCAGTTTGTCCTGCTGTTTCACATACATAACTCAACACCTTTTTTAAATACATTGTCCAGCATTTTTCACACTCTAACTCAACATTTTTTTAAATACATTGTCCAGTTTTTTTTTGCACACAGGAGGCCTCGCGGAAAACAATTTCCCTTGGGATCTAAGTCATCTTTGAGGATGCTATATGGAGGATTTTTATGGAAAGGAAGGAGAGGATGTTCTGGAAAGGAAAACGATATGACGGGTGGGTAGGAATCTGGGAGTCATGAGGTCCAGAAGAGACAGACATATGAATCCATTCCTCCCACTGCTGTGCAAGGCGATTGATCAAGAGAGTACGGCTGGAGAGGTCAATAGATCTACCTCAACCAGTCTCTCCAGTAGGTGGGTTGACGCATCCCCCGCCAAGACCTAGACAAACCTCACCCTTTGAAAGCGAGAACCCTGCTAAGTCACCAAACGTACCCCAACCACTTGGGGTGACTTATGGCAGGGGTTTTGGTTATGCAATAAATGGTTCCTGGAGCGGCGGCACCCACACCCGCCTCCCAAATAGCATGTACACTGAACGTCTGTTAATGGCGTTCAAACCAGGCAATTTTAAACATTGGACTCCTATAAGAAGTGACTTATCAAAAAGACCAAAACGTACCTACACGCTAGTGGTCTATATTATATTAAAAAAATAATTGCACTAGATTCAAAAACCAGAGAGGAAATTAGGGGATAATTTTGTATGGACAAAACACCAAACGGTCTCCTCCTAAAATTTTCTTTTAGTTTTTATTGAATTGTAAGTGCAAGTGCTTTTTTAATACAAACAATTTAATACTAGCTGAAGTCCCATGTCGATATTGTAGACATTAACCTTTCTTTTGTTTTGAAGGTCAAGTGTGAAATATTTCATCAATAACTGAATAAAACGGTATTTGTATAAAAATCAAAGCCAGGCCGCCAACCACAGACACTCTTCTTACAAATAGATTGCGACGCCATAGGGGTAATTTTTCGTGAGGAGCAATGTAAAAATATCCTAATATTATCGTTAGTATAGTGTTTTATAGAAGTGCAATGTAAAATGATTGGTAGATACTTCCAAAGAACGGATATCTAAAATGGGAAATATTTTTATTTTATTTATTAGCGTTAAAAGCAGTCTTTATAAATTCACAGTATGACAGTGTTAAGAATATGTATGTCATTGACCAATAAAATAACGACAAATTGAAATTTAGAGCCATAATACAAAAATACACAACAGTACCTATAACTGATATAAACAATTCTGATAAAATGCATCTCCTTACATAAATCTACAAAAAGATGTAAAATTTTTCGAATGTTTACATTTAAATTTTAATGTATATCAATAATATCTTTCAGGAAGTGATTTTATTTAAATTCGAACTGCTGAAAGTAAGAGAGGAAATGTGAACTAAAGAAAAGAGAAATAAAAAAAATCAATGAAATATTAATTTTTAGTTAAACATGTGGTATTCGTCCGAGTGTTATTTTTATGAATGCTGTGAATTTATAAAGGTTGGTGTTAAACACATCGATATTTGGGCATAATCTATTGAAAGTGCTACAGCTTCTTCTTATAAATACATTTTCAAGATAATTTGTATTGCTTTTAGGGATATGAAATGTATCTGGAGATCGAGTAACTCTTATTGGACACCTGAAATTAATATTTTGTAGTAAGTATAAATCAATGAAGTTATGAATAATCTTATAGAACATTAAAAGGTTTCTATTATCTCGGCGTTGATCAAGAGATTTAAGGTTTAAGGGGACATAGTTTTCATCATTTCGCACGCGATAAAAGACATGTTTCATAAAAAATTTCTGAATTCTTTCTAGATTTGCTTCGTATGTAGAATAAGGAGGGTTCCACACCGTAGCAGCATAGAAGCAATAGGGAAGACTATTAAATTTACTTATCTTAAGGTGAATCTGGTGACGTTTGGCTGCTTGTGCCCACATTATTTTCTTGAGTGTGCGCGCAACAAGCTTAAGCGAGTCCGGGAAACTTGAATTGGATGAAAGCATAAGTCATTTACCGATCATTCAGACACGCAAAATAATTTTCATAAATAACACATTTGAAAAAATAAATGTCCAAAATTTTTTTTAAGTTGTTCAAATGATTCAAGTCCCCCGAGGAGCGGGAAATATGAACCGTGAGCCCATAATTTGACTGAAATTGTTTTGCTGTCCTGAACAATTTTCCTAAATATAGATTTTTTTATGCGAGTAGGTACC
The DNA here is from genome assembly GCA_929108145.2 of Limnephilus rhombicus. NCBI lineage: Eukaryota > Metazoa > Arthropoda > Insecta > Trichoptera > Limnephilidae > Limnephilus > Limnephilus rhombicus. The sequence continues at coordinate 36,460,758 of OV815284.1, read as the reverse complement.
TCAAAACTGCTCCCAACCGTCTGAGGCCAGTGAGACTATAACATACCCAATTGGGATATGTTGTGAGGCTGAGGGTAGTGGGGAAGGAAGGAAATAAGAGACGAGAATATGGAGAAGTCTCTGGATCTTCGGATCTTCAGATCAGAACATGACTTACGCCATTACAAGTAAAGTTTCGATTCTGAATGGTGTTATTTCACCAGGGCGATACTCTAAGTATCTACCACTCTGCAACGTGACACAAATATACTATATATAATTTTCTTTTTTATATATGAATACCTCACAAGAGTCCCGGCTGCTCCCGTCTGGAGCCAGTGAGTCTATTGCATCCCCAATTGGGGTATGTTATGAGGTTGAAGGTAGTGGTGACGGGAAGCAGATGGGGAAGAGAAAGGTAGGGAAGTACCTGGCTATTCAGATCGGGTCACCAAACATGGCTAATACCATTTTTAAGAAACGTTTCAATTCTGAATGGTGGTCTTACACCAGGGCAATACTAAGAGTATCTTCCACTCTGGAACGTGCCGCAAGTATTCTATATATTATTTTTAATGAATTAATCGTGAAAAAACACAAATAAATCAATTAAAATTTATTTGCCCACGCCGGGATTCGATCCCGCGACTTTCGGATTGCGAGTCAATTACCGCTAGACCACGCCGGCCGTCATTGAATAATTTGTGAAACAGTATAAAAAATCAAATCAAAATTACTTGCAATCTCCGGATCATAAAACAGTCAACCACGGAGGTCGTCACGTTTAATATGTTTCTTGAAAATATCCCCGAAACTATTCAGGGCCGCACAAGGGGCACAGGATGCAACCTTTCTAGTGTTCAAGGGTGAAGTGGGATTGAATTTGTTTTAAAAATACCTATCGAGGCGGTTGGTCAGTTCACTTTCGTCTAAATTTCTGAAAATAATTTTTATATGTTGAAAATTTCGTTGCCTGGATTTTTTATAGTTTCCTTTATTAAACGAAAACATCGCATTCTTAATTTTTTTGTGTCTTTTAATAATGCTGGAAAAAGTTTCGTGTCTGTAAAATAGCTTTGAATCGATCGGCGGTGTAGTCCAGCGGTAAGGCTTTTGACTCGCAATCCGAAGGTTGCGGGATCGAATACCGGAGTGAGAAAATAAACGTTATTCGATTAATTTGTATTATTTCACGATTATTTAATTTTAAATAATAAATAGTATATTTGCGGCACGTTCCAGATGGAAGATACTCTCAGTATTGCCTTGGTGTAAGACCACCATTCAGAATTGAAACGTTGCTTGAAATGGCTTTAGCCATGTTGGTGACCAGATCCGAATAGCCAGGTACCTCCCCACCTTCCTCTTCCCCATCTCCTTCCCTTCCCCACTACCTTCATCCTCACAACATACCCCAATTGGGGATGCCATAGTCTCACTGTGTCTAGGCGGGAGCCGTTGGGACTCTTGTGCGGTATTCATGTAAAAAAAAAAATACCAATTATTCTCTCTCATTCTCTCGCAGGCTAAATCCCATAGACGTATGTGTTTCTCTTTTTTTAGTGTCGCTTTTTCGTTTCATCGAGTTTCAAATCACAACGGTGCTAAAGAAGTTTTCACTTCAAAAAGAACACTAGAGGTGACTTCCGTACAAATTTGAAACAAATGTTCCATTCAGCCAAATGACCCAGCGCGCAGCGGTCTGTTCCACTTACACTTGCCTGGCATCATAGACCTCCATCCCATTTAAATTTCGTAAACACATTTTTGTATTGGAAATTTAAGCCTGTTTTAGTCAAATAATTGGACGTCGAAACACGCCCACAAGGCACTTCCAGTTTTCTTCTTTATTATATGGATAGAACGGAGTAGGGTAGATTATGGGGGAATGAGAAGGAAGGTGCACTCGTTACGGATTTAATGACCGACACATTTGAATGGAGTGCACCGGTTCACATGCTTCTAAAGGAAAGGATACTGTTGTTTGAATAGGAAATTATTACACGGGAAATACGGGGCGGAGGTTAACAAGATACATACATCAATGTTTGGAAACTGTAATAGGAATAAAGGATTTAAAAACTCATCCGTAACCGCAAAATTAAACATTTGTTCAGCGATATGTCCATGTTTTTAATATTAAGAACGGGTTATTCGGAATTTGAACAATTCGTCAAATTTAAAAGTTTAAGTTCAAGTTTTGTGAAAGTTCAATTCAAGTTTTGTTATTATTTCACCATTGGCCGGTAGTTTCACGACACTTGGATAGTAACAGATCTTTTTTTTAATATTTTTTTATTTTTAATATGTTTTACATGGTATTTACAAGATAATTTAATATCTCAGGTTTTTTACTACCCTTCCATTGAAAGCATTTGCCTGTGTATGGAAGGGAGTGTACATAAATGTTATTAGTTAGTACTTAAATAATTCATTGTACATAAATATAAGTGTGTAATATATATAATTTTATAATTGTTCTTTGTACAATTTCTATTAGAAGCAAGTTACATTTATACGCGGATCCCCAACTAATAATATCATATTGTAAAGTCGATTGAACTAAGGCGTAGTAGATTAAATATAGATTTTTATTGACAGAAAATTTCTAATTCTTAAAAATATATATATTAATTTTCTGATTTCGTTTACTCCTTAACATATTTGTTCCTTCCATTTCAGATTTTTATAGATAATTACTCCGAGAAATTTAATTTTATTTGTTGTTTTTAATATTGTACAGTTTGATTTGCAATAATTTTAGCTGTGAATTTTAGAATTATCATGTATGATTTCAAATGGAATTACAAATGTCTTTTCTCTATTTAATGATAGTAAATTAGTGTCGAAAAAATTCTAAAGCGTGTTGATGTCTTCTGTGGCCTTTAAATCTACATTTTCCCAAGTCTTTTAATTTATTATTAATACTGTATCGTCGGCGTATGATGTAATTTGACCATGTAAATGTTGAAAAAAAATATCGTTTACATATATGGTAAATAGGATTGGTCCAAGCACTGTACCTTGGGGGATTCCAAAGCTTGTGTCACGGCCGATACCGCGACACGAGAATGTGTGAACTGTAAATCCTTTTTTTGATTAATCAAGACCAATAATTGTGTTTTGAAATTTGATCGTAGGAAATAGGATATGAGAGGAAGTCTCTTACCTTTGACGGCTTTTTGTGGCGTTTCAGGATCGATCCTGGATTCCCAATATATCGGCACAACACCAGGTTTAAACCACGAACACTTTGATTTGATAAAAAAAATGAAATTTTGCGAATATTTGCGATATTTTGACGAGCAAGTTGTGACCCATGTCACTACGAAAATCCAACTGCCCAAGTAGGTAATGTAAACTTGGGTGGCAATATTTTTCAATTTTTCCACATGTAGATATTCCTGTATTCTTTTCCTGGTAGAGACTTTGAGGAAAGGAGGAAAAGAAAGGAATACATGATTGATGAAGGACTTGGGGAATATGGATTAAGTTTTTTTTTAAAAAGACTGTTTCAGAACCAAACAGCTTGAAATCTCTTAATCACTATTAACACGATTGATTTTTACCACTCGAGGGCGGTTTTTTAAGTAGTTGATGATCCAATTAATCGCGTTGCCTTTTATGCCAATATTATTTTTTTTAAATTAATAGCATCTCATGGGATATGCTATCGAATGCCTTTCTGAGGTCAATAAATATACCCGCACATTTTTTACCTTTATCTAATCATTCGTAAATGTGTGAAGTTACGTTAGCAATGGCATCTTGAGTGATTTAATATAACCAAACTGGTTTATCTGTTGTATTTTATTACTATCTAGGAAATTTACCAATTGTTTTTTTTACTATTTTTTCAAAGATCTTTCCTATATTAGAAATTAGGCAGATTGGGCGATAATTCGTTACTTGGTGTGGATCACCAGATTTGTAAATAGGTGAGATTATTGTGTTTTTGTAGTTCATTGAAAATATTCCTTTTGTTAAACTTAAGTTTATTAATTGAGTGATGGGCTTTATTAAGTAAGGTTTCATAGATTTTAACATGTGTGCCGTAATAGAATCAAAACCGGGAGACGAACCTCCTTTCATGTTTTCTATTATTTTTAAGATTTCATATTCTGTTGTTATTTCAAATGTTGAAAGTATATTACGTTTCTGTAAATTTTTATTTTTATGTTTTTCCGGGTTAGAATGCTTATGAATATTTTTCGCAAGATTTTTTCCAACATTTGCAAAGAAGGAATTAAATATGTTTGCACATTGTTTAGGCTGTATATTGGCATCTATAATTTTATAATAGGACTTTCACAGAACATTAATATCAACCTTGAAATTTGAACAATTCATCAGTTAATTTTCGCGTTCTGTTAAGTTCTATTCAAGTTCTGTTATCGGGCAAGTTGCTTCATAGAACTGAAATAATCACAGAATTTGAATAGAACTTACACAGAACGTGGAAATTAAGTAAAAGTATTAGATGAATTTTTCAAATTTTTTTAAACAACCCATCCTTAATCCCAATATTTGAAAAGGCATCTATAATATGTTTCACCTGAACACATTTAAAAATAATATCGCCTATTTTAGCCCTCTTACCCAAATGTGTCGATTATATAATAAGATAGAGTGTGCTGAAGTAGATATTTTTGCTGATAATTTATATGGATTCAAAAAAAATGCTCTGCGATTGCTGAAAAATATGTGCTAATTTATGTATCATTTGTGTCTTTAATTATGTCTCTTGTCTTGCCTCTCTTTAATTGTCATTTGAGTAAACTTTGTATTTTTTTTATTGTTTTATTTCTAACTATCTTTTTGTTTTATTTTATCAATCTTTTATTTAAACTGTTTAAAAATTTAACCATTGTATAATTTGGCTGATTGATTTTATATACTTTACCTATTTTTTCTTATGTGTATAATTAACTGAGTTTTTATAACTGGGTTGTTCTCACGTGTATAAAAACAATATGTAAAAACAGAGTATAAATAAATAAATAAATAATGTGTGGATAAAAGGAAGTACCTAGCTCAGACATATGAATATTTAAATAATATAGTTTCTTACTTTGCCTCTTCGGACGTGTACTTTCTTCACTCTGCCATCTCACCAATTTGGGTCACTTGGTTTAGGATAAGGGAATGAATTTAAATAATTAAAAATCCGCATCCGCGAATCCACATCTTGTGAGCGGCCAACATTATTAAACTAGCAACACTCACTCTCTGCGCAGACGGAATGTGCGGATGACCAAAGTGAAATCCGAGTCGAAATAAAGTTCGAGATCATTCTGTTCCCGACGCTCACCCCCCGCCAGTAACTTGCGTAAATCGCTTCTGTATAATAAATATTGTCGCGGATAAATAATTGTAATCGTATAATATGTTTCAAATAATTATAACTTAAACAGTGTTTTAATTTCCTAAGATCCGTGACCTTTGGAGCGGGTTTTTTCTAACGAGGTAAGCGGAGATAATCCATCCTCCAAAACGTGAATTATAATTAGGTTCTGTTAAGATCTGATAGATAATCTTAATTATAATTATGTCTACTTATGTCTAAACTAGTTGTTTTGGTCTTCTCCGTTGTTCAAATCGTCATTTTTAATAGGCCACTTGCATAGATTTCATAATGACTTGGAAAAAATCTTATGGATAGATTTTTTTACTAAGATTACGAAAATGTTACTAAAAATGTTTAGAAATTTACTTTTTTGTATTAAATAAATCCGTTATTTGGGTTCGTAATATCACTACATGAAAATGTTCAGTCTCCGATAATACTCAATTATTTTTTTTAAATTCCACGCTGACTTTTTTTTTATATGACAACACTTTGATTTCCGGCGAATTTTTTGAATTTGACATTTAACATTCACTAAATTTATTGTTTGTTCACTGCGAACTTATCGTTTGGTTTGACGTTTTGACAGACGTTACGAAGTGAACCCCGTACATTACCTGTTTTAGAAGCGTAATGGTAATGGTGCTGATTTTAACAAAATAATAATTTTGTAATAATATATTATTATTATTATAATTTACAAGCACAAGTTAGATTAGGTTTAGTCATATATAGGCGTTAAATATTATAATGATTAATGATCAATAAGATGGATCAATGAAAAAAATATTTATGAGATGTAATATTTTTGGTATGCCTCGTTATTCTCCTGTGCCATTCGTGTGGAAAACGTTTTTTCAAATGATTTTCGGCTATGTAATTATCGTTTTTCGCACCCATAAATCTTTCCGGTTTATAAAAAATAGTCTGATTTTTCGGATTGAAATTTTCAAAAAATCGCCAGTGTTACAAAAAAACGATTAAAAAAAATACGGAATGTCCTAGAATATTTGCCTAAACCGGGAAAAAAAATTAAAAATGTGAAGCAATTGGCCTTTTCCACGCACAAAATTGTTCCATAAACATAAAACACTAATGTCTCCAGTTACCGAACAACACTACGTTAAAATATTTAGTGAACAAGATGGCAAGACGGAAAGAAAACAATCGGGAGGGAATGTTTAACAGTGATGCGGTGAAGAGGAAGGGAGGGTAGGGAGGAAGTACTGCAATAGTTTAACAAGTTCTCCATGCGCTGTTATAAGTTGGGAACTATTGTTTTTACGGAACTTTTGCTGCATTCTAGAACAAAGAACAACAACTGCAACTGTGTCAGTATTTTTGAAAGTGAAAACAGATGGTAGAAGAAGTTTGATTCCCTCTTGTAGCAATGGGTATACATTTTGTTGGTTGTAGGTAGTAAGAACGCTTGGTTCTGATGCACGAATAGTTTTTATAATTATTTAATATGGTATAATAATCACATTGTTACAAATTAATTTTCTAATTAAATTAAGACAATATTAGTGAAACTAATTATTTCAAATATTAAAATTTGAGGTATGGGCATCACTTTTATTTATTTATGCGTATGGTATCCCCACCACGCAAGAAAGCATCTCTGGATCGCTCCGGCGATGACCGAGCGATTGATTCCGTCTCCAGTACTCAATCCGAACGGCCACTCGCGTTTTGTACCTCTCTACCCGTTTCATACGTGAACACTAAATTGTGTAAATATTAAATCACAATAAATGTTTGTCCCTCGAACATGAGCAAGTGTTATCAATCATCATCCAATATAATTATTAAACCGCGAAGTACCGTAATCCCCAGGAGCCTGCCTATCCCGTATGGTTAAGTATTGGTACTACCTCGTCTGATGTGGAAACGGAGCACCAGGTCAAACATTTTCCACAGCACCTCAACCCTTCAAACAACACTTCTAACAGAGGTTTTACTCAACTTAAATTAAATATTCATTCTAGACTTGCAGAAAAGTCAATAGATGTGGCGTAAATAAAATTGGATAAAAATTATCGAAGACACTATCTAGACAGCAATTTAGTTCTGGTTTGAATCTTGTAATCAAAAATATTTGCGTTAAGAAAATAAAGATAGTGTTGGTAGTTTTTAGTCGAAGTGTGATACAGTTAAATATGACCGAATCGGATAGGATAGCTCAGTTGGTAGAGCTCCGTCCCGACAAGGCGTAGGTTCCGGGTTCGAATCCTAGATGTGACCGTATCTTTTTCTGAAGTTTCTGTTTTCAGATTTTCGATTGTCGATTTCGATCAGTCTCTGAGGGCTTCCAGAAAACTTTCATTCATTGTTAAAAAAATCCGGAAACATGCTTTATATATAATAAAGGTTGGTAATTTATAATTTATATACAAACTTTACAAAAACTTTTCTTGTTTATCGTTGTAATAGGTAACAATAACAAAATTACTTTAACGACTTATACTTTGATTAATTTTTAATTTGATTGTAATTAGATACACTATTATATTATATTATCGAACTCATTTGTCCTCTCCCTGATAGTAGTATCTGACTTTATTTGTTTTGACCTGAAATGTCCAATGGTGCAGTACAAAGTATTTTGTCTTCTGAAATTGAATTCTGCAGAAATTCTGACGATAATGTAATAGGCCACTTGCATCACATTTTTTAAAATATTTTTCCGGTTTAGACAAATATTCTAAGACATTCTGTATTTTTTTTTAATCGTATTTTTGAAACCCTGGAGATTTTTTGAAAATTTCAATCCGAAAAATCAGACCATTTTTTATAAACCGGAAAGACGGAACATAATTTTATAGGTGCGAAAAAACGATAATTACATAACCGAAAATCTTTTTTTTTAAACAACGTTTTCCACATGAATGGCACAGGAGAATAACGAGGCATACCAAAAATATTACATCTCATAAATATTTTTTTCCTTGATCCATCTTATTGATCATAAATCATTATAATGTACAACGTATATATTACTAAATCCAATGTAATATACTTGTACTTGTAAATTATAATAATAATAAGAAGAATATTATAAAATTTGACTGTTAAAATCAGCACCATAACCATTATACTTCTAAAACACGTACCAACTTCTAAAATGTACGGGGTTCTCTTCAGAACTTCTAAAATGTAAAGGGTTCTCTTATGTCAAAAAGTCAAACCAAATGATAAGTTCGCAGAGAACAAACAATAAATCTAGTGAACGAATTCAAAAATTCGCCTGAAATCAAAGTGATGCCATATTAAAAAAATAAATCAGTGTGGAATTTTACAAAATTAATAGAAACATTGTCGGAGACGGGACATTTTCATGTAGTGACGTTACGAGCCCAAATAATTGATTTATTTATTTAAAAATAAAAAAAACTGTACATTTCTGATAAATTTTACTAACATTTTTGCAATCTTAATAAAAAGATCTATCCACACGATTTTTTCCAAGTCGTTATGAATCCATTCAGTATTATTATTTGTTATACACTAACAGCCTTACTAAAAAAACCAGTGAAATTTTTATTCAATTGACAAACGGCCGCGGATGTGAAAACATTACTAATTAAAAATTTGTTCTTTGAAAGAAATACACATGGTTTCCACGGCCTGAGAGGGTAGTTTATCTCTGTTTTAACCATTGATGTCCGAACGATATTTGTAATTTTTCCATAGTATTTTGAATGTTCTATATATTTCTTATTTTTGTAGGTGTCGTAAAAACAAATACCATTTATTATAACTAGATAAAATTACCTTTTAGATTTGTGTATTTGAAATACACTTTAGCTTTCAAAAACTGCCATATTTTAAGATTCAAACTCGGAAAAAAATTTCCTCCCACAATATTTTTGACCAAAATGTAGAGAAATTTAAATAAAATCAAAATTAAAAAAACACAGTCCTTTTATGTAATAAATTTGGAAGGAAACTATCACCTCACTTTTTCATCTTGTGTACAATAAAAAATTAATTAAAAATTTCAAAGTTTTTTTATTGCCAAAAAAATAACTTAGAAATAATACTGAAATTTAAAACAGATGTCTTGCATCTCTAAAGGCGTTAATTTTTTGATACGTTTACGAACACATGTATTAGATTTTAATATTATAAAAAATAATCACTTTTAAGAAATTCTCTTAAAATAAAGATCTTAAAATGAAAATTTTATCTTTTAAGTAACCTATAAAAAACAATATTCTGACAGTTCAACTTTGAAAGTACGGCGTTTGTACAATAACTTGATTAAACTGATGTAAACCACATAAATAACATGGTAAATATATCAATTATGTGACCAGAAGAGTAAATTCGTCACTACAATAGAAATTATTAAGTAAAATCACAAAATTTTCGATATCCCGCCATAAAACACACCGAGCTGTTTTGTCATCGCGGGCTGTCGCGGGCCGAAGAACTAATGCATAGGCGCGCCAATAATGCCCCTTGCGGAGAAAAATTAAAACAACATTGTTTCCTAGTAAATTAAAACCATATACAACGTTGTCACATCTTCAATGCGTTTTAACAGCGTGACCACGTAAGAAACGTTATTGGCAATAAAACGTGTTTTAGTGTATACGAGGTTTTTTTTTTTTGTATTTATTTATTTATTTATTCCATTTTTACAATTTTACAAAGTTAGGTATAAGTACAATTATTTTTGTAATTATGTACATGTAATGCAAATATTTTTTAATGGTGGTAATAATACCTCTCTAATTGAGAATTTCTCGTGTTTAGGGAGGGAGTACTAACACAATTGATATTTTGATATATGTTTAATTGATGCTACCATGAGCGTTATATTTATGTTATTGCAAATAACACAGTTAATCGGTCGCGCTGTGGTTTTTTTTTAGTAAGGCTGAATATATATTATGCTATCTGCAGCTCTAAAACTGATTTTTTTTCTCTTTATTGTATAATGCTATACTTTTTACTTACCAGCTTTACTTCTATGTACCATGTGAAAAATCTATTTATTTTTTCTTTGTCATCTTAACACACCTGTATGCACTAAAATATAAACAATGTAAATGTATGTAAAAGCCCATAAGGGCGTGAATGATTAATAAATAAATAAATATATATTAGCATGATTTGTGATTTAAAAAAGCTTGATGGGCTTTAAAAGGGGCAAATAGCAACATAACAACACAAAGCCCCTTGAAATGATTTCGCACAACACGGAGTTAAATAAATGATATTTAATTTAATAGATGTATGTTGCCCTTCGCAGCGTTTTTTTTAATTATTATTATTAACGGACTACTGTTCCATTAAACGATACCCACATATTATAGGAAATGATAAAAATAAAAAAAAAGACATAATTCCGTAAAAAAACGCCAAAAATTTATATAGTGGCACAAAAAATTTCAAGCCCCTTACTTGAGTTAACAAATCTCGACATCTGGACAGTCGAGAAAGGTACCCATAATTAGTAGTGTTAATTGATTAAAAGCAATTCATTATTTCTGAGTCTACGACTGAGATAGATGAGATGCATCGAAGAGGGTGAATTAGTAATTTGATTAATAATTTTAAAGTTGCAAATGAGATCAAAATCTTTACTTTATTTTGTGATGAAAAGATGTTTTAGTTAGTTCAATTTATTCCTATGAGTAATCCCCTCTTACTCTCTCTAATCTTCCTACGATTCCACGTTTCAAGCGATGTTGTATGGATTATATAAAGAGTATGGAAAGGAGGCCAAATGACACTGTCGTATTCAAGGTGAGGGTGAACTATCGATTTTAATAACAAAGGATTATTAAATGTCGATCTCTCATACCTATTTTCAATCTAAAAATACCACCACCGAAGAGTAATTTCATAATACAATCAACTGCCATTAGATTCCGATGCCTCGCTTCGAAATCCTAGATAAAAATACAATTTTACAGAATAAAACAGAGCACAAAGCTATCGCTCAAATCCCAAGTGTAATTTGTTAATTTATCGACCAATAGCAAGCCTGAGAAGCATCACGTCACAAGATGTAAAGATGAACTTAACAACCCAACTTGATGTAAACTTGTTGTACAAGCTTCTAAAAAAGTACGAACAAAACAGCAAAGATATTTCCTTTTTTTGTGGCAAAAGTGTTGTCGTAATTTGAATACATAGACCAACTAAAACTAACTAACAAACCATCACGCCGTTTCCGCAGGGATAGGCAGAGATGACGGACTGCCAAACAACTCGATCTTGGCACACACTCCTTGCCTCGTTCACATTTATACATCGTCTCATACATGCTATTCTATTATTCCGACTCTTCAAATGGCCCGACTCAAGTATCTGATTCACTTGGTCGTGCCATGTCTTCCTCGGGCGTCCCCGACTTCTTGAATACATAGACTATCACGAAATCAATACTACGACTATTTGGGTGTAAAGATTGCATCGGGTAATGGATTAATCTTCCTTATTCTACGAGATTAATAAATAACACAAAATAATTTTTTGTTTTTATTTTCAAAATTTGAATTCCATGGGTACAAATCCTACATCCTTTAGCGGAATTGTGGTATCCCAGTGATAACACATACAAAACAATTATAACCTAGTGTAGCAGTAAACTTTTTAAAATAACACATATATATTGAATTAACTAATATGTACTGCCAAATATTTGCCTTTGTCGAAAATTTCATAAAAAATTTAATAACATCATATTTACTGACATTTTTGTCATTCAGTTCAAAATTTTGAATTTAAAAAAATCAAAAGTTCCGCTAAGGGATAGAACCAAAAAAAAAGTGGGAAAAGTGTGGGTGTAATTTAACATAGCTTTTCTGTTTTTTAATTTATCTTGGTAAATTGTAATACCTGGCCCATAGGGCAAACTAATGAGCAGTAAAAAGTTTTAAGTGCTCTTTTTAAATAAATAACTGTTTTTTTATTATTTGAATAATAAAATTATTGAATACAAAAAATAAATAGTTTTCGGGGCATTTATATTACTTTAAAAGTCATAGGCAATTCCTTTGATGTAGCCGTTTTTTATCAGCGACATTATTAATGTTGTCACGAAAAGAAAGCTTACAGTCTAAAGTGACACCATGGTCCTTAATGGATGCCGACAGACTTAGCTATAAAAGCGTGGGCGTTATTTAGCTTGGCCTATTTCAGCATATCACTTGCCATACATTCCCATTGGGAATGTACATTGTACAAGCCTAGATTATTCGAAATAAACATGTAATTTTTTAAATATAAAAATTTTTAAAGCAAACATAAGAAAATTTTAAAATTGGCTCATTTAACGTTTTTTTTAACTAAAATTACTAATAATGAAAAAAAAATTAAAGTACACACGTATTGTATTAGGTAAATGTATTATAAACGTTACCGTCAACTCATTTTTTTGTCGTTTCATGTAAAAATAATTAATAAAATATTACCAAAGTTCCATAATTTTTTTTTTTTTAATTGTGGTCGGAAAAATATTTCTTGGTTAAATTTTAGATTTGAATATAAAGCATGGTTTTTTTTTCTTTCTAAAACCGTTTTGATTATATTTCTAATCATGATAATAAGGGAAACATACAGTTGTTCCGAAAATCAAACAAATTAGCGTGAGAGGTTAACGTCTAATCAATGTAATTTGTGATAAACTCGTTGATACATCAAGATAAAAATTAGAAGAAAGTATAAACAAAATTAAACTTAATTTAAAAGTATGCGATTGATTAACACTAAAAACTGTTTTTTTTATAATGTATGTATCAGGAAATAGGTAACTACGTACTTCTTAATAAATAATAAATAAAAAAAAATTAAAAAAAAAAACAAGTTAAATTTACGTACATACCAGTGAAAGAAGTTATAAAATCCTTCACAAATATAAAATAGAGACATTGGACTATTTGACGTGCAAATATATGTTTTGTTTATTCTTCACAACTGACATTTCCAATAGTAAAGTTTACATTAAATATATAAGATAGAATTTAGGTTTGATCATTTCCACTAAGTAAACCACTGGAGAAAATGATTTCAGGGCAATAGGTTGTGAACTAAGAACCCATTTCCAATAGTAAAGTTTACATTGAATATAAGATAGAATTTAAGTTTGATCTTTTCCACTAAGTTTTCAATTTGGGAGGCGGGAATGGGTACCGCCGCCCCGGGAACCTTTATTGGATAACCAACACCTCTGCCATAGGTCACCCCAAGTGGTTCGCTGTGTTTGGTGATTTAGCAGGGGTGCCCGGGTTCATGGAATGAGGTTTGTCTAGGTCTTGCAAGCAGATGACCAGGACACACTGAACCCCAGATTCCTACCCACCCCTTAAGCCCTTTTCCTTCCCAGAACCTTCCTCTCCTTTCTTTCCTTAAGAAAAAACCTCCACACAGCATCCCCAAAGATGTCATAGGCCCTGTGGGAAATTATTTTCCTTAGGGCCTCCTGTGTGGAGCTCATGTAAAAAAAAAAAGTAACTACCACTCTACAAAATGATTTCAGGGCAATTGAATGTGAACTACGAACCCATTTCCAATAGTAAAGTTTGCATTGAATATAAGATACAATTTAGGTTTGTTATTTCGACCTTCCACGAAGATTACACCCCAGATTTGATAGTGTTCATTTGTTTAGTTATTTACTTAATATCTCTCGATAAAAAAATATTTACTCCAGTAATAATGGAAATGTTTTATTTAATTCACGATGTTAGTTCGAAAGTTTTTTTTACCATTAAACTTAATAAGTTGAACAGAATATATCAAGTAAATACAAACAGTTGTTACTACTAATAATATTATTTATAATCTTTTGAATGTAGCTGTAACATATAAATAAAAGAAACAATATATTTTTGTTAGAATCACTTATATATTATATAAGAGGTACTAACAAAGATGTATTGTTTCATTTATTTATTTATAGTGTCCGACCGAAACAAGATTTTCTACCGAAACCGAATCTTCGGTAGCTGTCTTAGTTTCGGCCGAAAAATCGACATGTTAAAAATCTATTGTTTACTTAAATTTGGCTTATTTTTTACACTTACACAGACAGTTATCATGTGTTAGATGAAATTTAAAAAACAAAAAAACAATATTTGAAGTACGTGAAAAAAATAAGTTTTTTTTGATATTACTAAAAATTAACAAATATGTTAACTACTTCTTGGAATAAAAAATTGTCAATGATCAACACTTATGTACATTATAAAGGAAGGACCTCATTAATTGAGTATTTTAAAATAAGTTTACCATTTATTGAGATCTTTTACAGAGTTTCGGTACGGCCGAAGGTTCGGCAGAAAATCTGCCGAAACCGAAACCAAAACTGAACCTTCGGTCGGTCACTATTTATTTATAATCATCAGTCCAAATATGTAAAAAAACAGTTAGATCTTTGGGTTGCTGATCTCTCACCCAAATTATTTATTTATTTGAATAACACCTAATTCTTTAACATAATAAATTCATTAAATATCCTTCAATGACCATTATACCAAATTTTTTAATACTTATTTTTCTTGTGGTAAGAAATTGTCAAAAAAGTGTTAGGAATTTAGGAAGCACCCATATAATAATATTCACCCATATTTCTTGTAAATTTTCCTTTACACAACATTTTGCACGGCGTCAAACCCTCCTTCAAATACCCTTTTCCAGTAGTTTTAAGCGATAGCAGCAGGGAATAAAATACAGAAAACATTCAAGCAATGATGTGTAGAACCTTAGTTGAACGTGAATGCACTTTAACGTGATATTTCACAGTTACCCGGGGTGACACGGGGTAATCCATCTTCACATTTGAAGCATTGTTTCAGAAAACTGTAGACTGTGGAAGTAGCACTTGGGGGAACTTGGAAACAAATTCAAACAGACCCGTCGCGTCGCTGGGGGGCAGGGGTGAATGTAGGGGTTGGGCTCCTGAACACCGCTTGAATTGTGAGCTCAGTCTCCCGAGGAAACTGGAAACGTCTGAGTAATGGCAACACTGCCACAATTCTTTTATTAACAATCAACATTACATGAAAGAAGGAAGAATCTTTGTTAAATAATTAGTCTCGATTTTTGCAATTATAATTATTGAAAATGCTTGGCAATCAAGTTGAACTCGCAGCAAATATACCTATGTATGTAAATTATGTATAAAATCGAAGGAAACTTACAAATCATCGAAAATTATGACATGTTTGTAAAACCTCGTTACATAATATTATGGTTTAAACCATGGGTTCTCAACGTGGGCGATAATGCCCCACCTTGCGGGCGTTTGACACTTTCAGGGGGGGGCAGTAGACAGGGCGGTGCGAGCGGTGCGACCGCACAGGGCGCCGTCAAAGGGGGGGCGCCGAAAATACCCGACCACTGATCGACTATCTATCGATCGTGCGCTTAAATCATGTGGTCGGTGCGGGGAGCAAGCAGTGTTGCCAACGTAGGTGATTTTTCGCCATTTAGGCTACTCTTTAGAATCGGCGACGAAAAACGACGGCGACGGAATCGCATGCAATTACCCATGCTGATCGCCATTCTTAGAATTCGTACCCATATCTACCTACCCCAACCAAGTCTAGTGTTGACATATTTTTTTGTCTACGTAAAATTATTAAAAATCATCAAACAAAAAAATAGTGAGCTAAGTCTAAAGTGCTCAAATTTTATAAACTGTAGACCGCGCGTCAAACCAACGAATTTTTATCGTGTGAAGTGGCCTGCTTTAGTGTTTTTACCTACATTTTAAAGCTGCCACGAAGTGTCAAACTATACCCACTGAAAAAAAATAAACTGTTGTAAAATACAAATAGTGCCCCATTCGAAGAAATCTTAGTGACGCTAAAGTGATACCGATTACTATCCTATAATAATATTATCCATTTATAAATCACATTTTTACGTAAAGATCGTGTTAAACAATATTATCATGAATACAAAGTGCATTGTTTGCGAAAAAAACATTGACAATCCATCAGACTTTATATGCTGTGGTGTCTGTGAAAAAAACTACCACCTTATATGTGCAGAAATTACTGAAACGACACGCCGCAGAGCCAGGAGTTTGGAAATGTAAAAAATGTGTAAAAAATGCTAAAAATAACAAACCCCAGCATATAGATAATGTCGTATTATCAAACAACGAACAAGAACCGCCATCTATTATCAAACAAGCAAAACAGTTTACTCAACCGCCGAAACCTGAACTATCAAATCAATCAATCGACACAGAAAACTTAACATCTGAAAATATAGATGGCGCCAATAGTCTCTTAACCTCCCAATTATTTATAAAAGAGCTGACAGATTTTAAAACATCCATAATGAAATTCGTGGAAGACAAATTTGTTTCATATATAAATAAATATGAAGCTCTCATCTCACAAATAACGAAATAATAAAATCTATCCAATTTATGGCAGATCAACAAGAAGACCTAAGAAAACGGATAAATGCTATGGAAAAGGCACAAGAAATAGTCAACGAAGAATTAACTGCTCAAAAAAATCGCAATAATATACTACTAAATAATATTTCTAAACAAGATGAAAAAATTGATAAATTGGAGTATCTAAGCCAAATTTGTAACATCGAGATTAGAGGTGTTCCGGAGTCCGACATTGAAAATAATACAGAAGTTGTCAAAAAAATCTCGAAAATTATCAACTACGAAAATACCGACGTGCATTCTGTAATAACAAAAATCTTCAGGCTGGGACCGAAATTCTCCGATAAAAATCCAAGACCTATCGTAGCCACTTTCAATACCATAACATCGCGGGATGACTTCCTATCCAAATTCAAAACCTACAGGAAATCCACAACCAGTATGACAAATAAAATTAATACAAGGGACCTAGGATTATCGCAAGCCGCCAAACATATTTACGTATCAGACCAATTAACTCAAAAAGGAAAATTTTTATTATCGCAAACAAAAAAATTTGCTAAAGACAATAATTATAAACACTATTGGTCTACCGGAGGGCGCATACTTTTGAGACAAACTGATACCTCCAAGATAATTTCAATAAATAATATTGCTGACCTGGTCCGTGAAAAACGTCAATTACTTAATTAATTTAGTGACTGACGATACAAAGTACCGTGCTGCTACATCACTCCACTATACTAGATACTAATGTCTGCATTATATGCTTTTATCCGTTATTCTATTATACTCAATGTGTACTACTTAAATCTGATAAACAAACTCACTACAAAATCATTTTCACCTTTCCATTCGCATTATGGTATGTTTCGATTATTAATCTAGTTGCATCCTTATGTTAACTTATTTATCTCACCAAACTATTCCCAACAGATATACTTACCTTGCTATTATGCATTATATTGTTTTAATATACTTTATTATTGTTAATTCTATAATCATAACTTTTTTCCCTGGTTTTTTCATGATTCATACCACGATTTTCGACAAGATAACACATACTCAAAATAATGTACTATCCTCCTTCTTATTATTATTATTTAGATCGATTGTTTTTTGTGTTTGTCTCATTAGTCACACCACCACCATGATATTTTACAGATATTTTACGATAAAATGTGTTATAAAATGTGTTATTTCTTATAGTATTGCCCAATTTTCTCAGATTGTAAGTTGGTGATAGCAGATGCAGCTAAATCATCCGTTAAATCGGTTTCTTTATTTGGATTTCTCCAAAGACCATTTGTATCATTCTCTGGATCAACAAAGAGGTGAAAAGTCATATCCAAACACATAGAAGGACTATCACTGAAAAAAGTTTGCGAAACTCGCTGGGAGAGTAGAGTTTCTAGCCTTGCTTCTGTTCCCTATAACTACTCTTCAGTTCATGATGCCCTTTTGAATCTTCACGAAGAAACGAATGACTCAATTGCTGCATCAGAGGCTTTGTCGCTGATTCAGAACATGGAGCAATTTGAATTCATAGTTATAATGGTAGCTTGGTACGATATACTTTTTCAAGTAAACATTGTAAGTAAAGCTATGCAGTCTGAAACTATGGACTTGGCAAACGCATCGCAATTGCTGAAAAACTGCTCGAAATTTGTGAAGCAGTACCGGACTTATTCGTCTGCTCAAATAACAGCTAAGGAAATAGCTTCCCAGGCTGGGATAGATTCTACATTTAAGCCAGTCAGATCCCGAAGAAAGAAGCGATTATTTGAATATGAAACTGTAGATGAGACACCAAAGAAAATTAAATCTACCCATTGTATCTCTTCGAAGGTGTCTTCAAAGCAAAATTAATATATTAAAGTTTGTTTTGTTTAATAATTAAACAAAACAAACTTATATTTACAGACCAGAAAAAAACAGTCGAAAAAAACAATACCCCAGCCGCCAGACAATAATAATTACTCTCTGTTATTTGTCATAGTTCTCTCATGGTAATTTATTTGTGCTAAATCAATATTTATTTAATAAGTTGGCCAGTCTGTCTGAAACTCATGTGTTTGCATTGCAGTAATTTGTTTCTAGGCTCCCAGACAGAAATCTCCATTCTCCAGTCCTATTCCTTCGCAATAATATGTTATAACGGCGTTTAAACCGCTGATGTAAACGACACATGTGCAGGATCGTGGGCGGATTGTTGTCGACGCCATTATTACCAAGTAAATATTTTAAGCTGAATAAATTGAGTTTTCAAAGCAATTATACCCTTTTTTTACCAAGTCCCACATCGCATTCGAAAAGTCAGACAAAGGTCGTTATTATCTCTAGAATCTTTCTAAAAATAAAAATAAATGTATGCTGAAAGTCTTAAAAAGTAAACTTATGTAAATAGTTCTCCGAAAGGCTTCTGGCAGCACTGCGGGATAGTTTCAAACACGAGCCTGTAGGTAGTATGCAGTAGGCACTGCAACGCCTCGAAGTAAGCCTTTTAGTGGTATGAGATATTTATTTTTCTCGATTTAATAGGAGTCAAGCACAGGATGTATGTTAGCATCTGACGACTGTGCACTCTGATATAATATTATGTATATAGGCTGTTAAGGGACGTACTGATTCCTGACTTTATTCTGAGTAAAATAAGTAAATGAAATTTTTGTTTCCGGTGACTTTTTTCGATGAATTTTTTTTCCAATATTTTTTTCTTCAAAATCAAACAAAAAAAATCTTTCGTATGTCGTCACTGGTTACTTAGCTGAGTAACCGACAAACCCCTTACCTGGCCTCCAACTGTCCAACACCTACCATTTTTTTATGTTTTTGTGGAAAAAAAAATTTATCACCGGAGACTAAAATTTCATTTAAATGTTTTACTCCAAATAACGTCGGGAATCACTGGTTAAAGTAAGTCAAGTACGTCCTCCAATGCCCTTTATAGGTACAACGTGAAACTTCAAGTGTAACATCATTTATAGAAGAGCCTTTTTTACTGGTACCTACGAGTATCAATCGACTATCAACTTCCTGAAACCCACTGTGGTATTTTTGATTTTGTTTTATTATAATCGATTAATAATACCCGTAGATTATAAATAAATACATAATAGAGCTTAAAAAATAATTAGGTTCGTAGCAGTCCTCTCCGGAGGATTATTAAAAATTGAAATAATTAAATTTGAAATACAATTTAATTAATCTTCTTTTATTTGTTTTCTTAATTAATTTTCTTTATTGCTAGTGGAAATTAGTTATAGAGCTTCGTCGAAGATACAATAGTATATATTATAAGTATTATAACACATTATTATCAATATCGTAGCAATTTACAAATATATATTATACTAGCTGACCCGACGAACTTCGTACCGCCTTAGAATCAATAAATGTTGTGTCAACTTATTAGCTGACTTAAATTCATTGCATTGTAAATTACTTAATGAAGCAATTACAATTCAAAATGACTTAGTAAAGCAATTATCGATGAGCAACTGTATCAGCTGTCAAATGATAATGCACACAACGCCATCTTCTGGCATGTATCAGAGATGGCGTTGTATACGGATTTATATTTTTTTGTGATTTTATTACTTTTCAAATGCGCGAAGAAATTTCTCAAAATCCAGACGAACAAAAAAAATTCATCAAAATGACGCTTTTATATTTACCATGACGATTCACGGTAATGGTACCGTGGCGGCAAAAAAGGTAATAAACTTACGTTCCTTATCGCTATAATGCTGCAGCTCTTTCTTACACATTAAATAATGATAAGACACACAAAATACGTGTGACTATTTCCTCCAAAGATCTACTTTTTGCGAACGGAATTGCGTTTCATTTTCTTTATACATGTGAGGGAGATTTATGATAATGATTGTATTTTTCCTTTGGGGGGTTCAGACTTCAGACATACGGTCACCGTTTGTTTGTGTCATTTTCGATTGTTGTCATTTAATAAATGTAAGAAAGAGGGGCAGCTTTATACGTCTAAGAATAAAAGCAAAACAATCAGCGCATCGAAATATGACGTTTTTTAATTTTTGGAATTCACTCAATGTACAAATTAATTTCGTTTTTTTAATCCCTACCGCCGCCCCGAGAACCATTTATTGGATTACCAACATCTCTGCCATAGGTCACCCTCAAGTGGTTCTCTACGTTTGGTGACTTAGCAGGGGTGCCCGAGTTCATGGGGCGAAGTTTGTCCGGGTCTTGGCGGCGAATGCGTCTGCTCACCAGCTGCATGGCAGGCCGGATTGGAATGGTTGAGGGAGTTCCTTTGACTTCTCTTCTTGCACCGCAGTGGAAGGGATGAATTCATACGTCCGTCACTCCTGGACACACTGACCCCCAGATTCCTACCCACCCTTATTACCCTTTTCCTTCCCAGAACTTTCTCTCCTTCTTTTCCTAAAAATATCCTCCACACAGCATCCCCAAAGATGATATAGGCTCTGAGGGGTACTATTTTTATCCACAGGGCCTCCTGTGTGGAGCTAATGTAAAAAAAAAACACTTCAATGTTATCCTTGTAACTATATTCCATACTTGTGAGGTGTGTGAGTGAGATGCAAGAAAATCATTACTTTTTGTTGGAGGAAACAGACCTACGTATATTGTGTATCTCATCTTTTGAAAGAGCTGCTGCAATATTGTGATAAGTATAAAATTTAAGTGTGATTGAATTCTAAAAAAGCCGTTCCATGCAAAATGTTTGAGAAAATGTATTTTGTTCATAATTTTTTTCCTTGAATTTTTTTCGATGTTTTAATAGTTATTATGCTATTCGGGGTGGAGACTAATCCAAAAAATCAAAGATAAAAAAAATCGGTCTAGCCGTTCTTGAGTTATAAATAGTGTAACTAACCCGACTTTGTTTTATATATTACTAGCAGACCCGATCACACGTTGCTGTGGCTAACGAAACACAACGCCATTACCCAACCTTTATAAAATCCACACCACCCGCTTGCCAGCTGCTCGCTGCCCGCTGCCCGAATTTGAATATTTGAATTTCTCGGCTTTTCTCTACTATAATAAGCATGTATTATACATATAAACCTTCCTCTTGAATCACTCTATCTATTGGTGAAAACCGCATGAAAATCAGTTGCGTAGTTTAAAAGATCAATGCGCACATACATTTTGAGCGACTTCATTTTATACTATGTAATGAAGATTATTCATGTATTACTAATTAATAATAATATTAGAGAAATTATTATTATTATTACGAGTACGTTCTTTCAGGCAGAAAATGTATACCTTTGATAAATTATATAACATTGTTAATCTGACTAGAACAGCGTGTGTTGTTTTGAATACGCGTGACAAAGATTAACGCAGAATAATGTAAGTAATCAAATTATTATTGACCGAATAATGTTTTCAATCGAGATAACAATAGAGCTACGCTAAACCAGAGCTTACACAAATAATTGCTCAGTAGTATCAAATAACAATATACCTATCCGTTGTGGTCGAAAGTATGGATACCTTTTAGCAAAGTGGGGATATAATATGTTATATTATCAAAGAAATGATTTGTAGGTACCTATATCTGAGAGTATTATTATCTTAAGCCTCGATTACACTAAGCGAGTTTACAAGCTACTAGCCGGCGTGTTCACTATCTGCTAGTAAACTCCTTCAGTATAAAATCTGCTAGTTAGCTAGTAATATGATTACACTGAGCGAGTTCACTGGCAGATAGTGAATACGCCGGCTAGTAGCTTGTAAACTCGCTCAATGTATTCGAGGCTTTAATGAATACAATTCAGGATTCTTGTAAACCAATGTGGCGTAAATCAATCTGTTATTTTCAAAAAGAACCGTTGAAGTTTTCAAACAGCATCCCCGATGAGAAAATATCAAAAAGAAAATGAATGAAACCTTTTTTCAAATAAAATTTCTCGGTTTCAAAAATTTTTGTTTTATATTTCCCGACAATTTTTCCGGGATTTCTTTCCTATTTTTCACGAAGAAAAATAAATTATTTATAAATAAACTTTTTTATAAATTGTAAAATAATAATCATCATTATCATCATTACATAGTATAAAATGAAGTCGCTCAAAATGTATGTGCGCGTAGATCTTTTAAACTACGCAACGGATTTTCATGCGGTTTTCACCAATAGATATAATGATTCAAGAGGAAGGTTTATATATATAATACATGCTTATTATAGTAGAGAAAAGCCAAGAAATTCGAATATTCAACTCAGGTAGCGGGCAGCTGGCAAGCGGGTGGTGTGGATTTTATAAAGGTTGGGTAATGGCGTTGTGTTTCGTTAGCACGGCAACCTGTGGCCGAGTCTGCTAGTATTGAATACATAAAAGAAAAACTTAAAATTAAAATGGAGTTCTACAAATTAAACTTGATAACAATAATTTTATTTTATTTTATTATTATTGTACAACAGAATACTTCCAATTACAGTAAAATTTAGTAACCCTATCAGCGTTTAGGCAAGTGACTCTTCAATAATATTTTTAAGGCATATAAAGAACAGTCACTTACATCCAAATGGTTTGCAATTTCATTTAACAGCACCACTCCCCTCGTCATGCTATGCTTTGCCAAGATGTCTGTTCTGCCGTTCGGTACTTTAAATAAGTCATGATATCGACTTCGGCTATAGTGGTCTGGTACATATAAATCATAGCATCCCAAGAGAAATGGGCTATCGATGAAATTGTTCCAAATTTTGAAAGACAGAATAGCAAGACTTTCCGTCGAGTTTCTAGACTCACAGAATCAGTTTCCTCAAGTAAGTCAAAATGGTGCATGAACCTTGGATAGGTTCCATGCTTCCGCATATAAACATACCTGAGGAATTTCTTCTGGATTTGCTCTAACATATCAATGTAATTCTGGTGGTATGGTGCTCATACATCGCTCGCGTACTCCAGCTTGCTTCTCAGTATGCCATCCTGATGATGAACCCAAGAAGTTTGTAGCAAGACTGAGTGAGCTGCGATATATGGCAAGAGAATGTCAATCAAAGACGACACCGAGATCCTTCACGGATTTTACACGTGATAACGTTTCGCCTTTTATTTTATTATCGTAAACTATAAGGTTTTTACAGAGAGTGAAGGACATAGTGACACATTTCTTTGTGTTAAAATCTAATTTGTTTGCCAACTACCATTCAGATAGTGCATCCAGATCAGTTTGCATTTTTAAGCAATCTTGTTGGCAGCTTATTTCCATCATAATTTTAAGGTCATCAGCAAATAGTAGACATTTGCCGTTCCTAACACAGTTTTGGATGTCATCTATAAGTATTAGAAACAACATATATATGTTTATACTGTTTCTAATCAATGTTGCATGTTAGTATTTAATTATTTGAGTTTAATCCGATTGTAACCTGAAAATGTAATTACTCATGATTATATTACATGTATATGTATATAAAAACAAATAAATAAAAAAATTTAAAAAAACATAGGTCCGAGGTTAGACCCTTGAGGAATTCCAGATTGCGCTTGGATTTTTTTTTTTATTATGTCCATTTATGGAAACAATATTTTTTTTAAATAAACAGCATGAAGTGCAATAAATAAAAAAAGAAATTAATCGTATTTTAAGAAATCGGAATAATATCACACGCGCCCATTTTCAAAGTTTGAAAAAGGCGTTGTAAGCCAAAATAACTTTTTTTTAATAAAAAGATAAATGTTTACATCACTTTTATTTGTACACAATCTACATGTTTCGTGAACGATGTTCACATCATCAGGATCAAATGTATACTGATGATGTGAACATCGTTCACGAAACATGTGGATTGTGTACAAATAAAAGTGATGTAAGCAAAGTTATTTGTCTTTTTATTAAAATAAATAATGCCATCACAAAGCGAAAACCTTTCCGAAGAAGTTTTCTTCGAAAAATTAAAAAAAAAAAAAAAAAAAAAAAAACATAAAATAACTTACGTCACAATATTGGGAATTCATATGTCATTCATATGTCAATTCATTCATTAGGAATTCATATGCCAAATATTGGTTTATAAATGTGTAAATTCTAATTATGCAATTGTAAAATACAACAATTACAAATCCGTTTCCTAAAATTGATATCAGGCAAAAAAATGTTCAATTATGTGAAGGCGATTATAAAAAAATGTTCTCCTTGTGTAATGTGCTCTCTATACATAGTAAGGTAGATTACCAATTAACGCTAGATGAATTCTGGAACACATAATTCAAAAAACCTGTAAACCACAACTACCCTACTTGGCATAGACTAGCACAAATTTGTATTATTAATAAATCTCAAAATGTATACGGTGATAGAACCAAAATGCATAAAATTCCGGAAATATTTAACGCACTACCTGAAAACGTTAAAAATGAGACATCTTATTCAAACGTCAAAAAAAGTTACATCATTCTACCTCCGTAGAACATGAAAACAAATAATATTGTGGACAAATACCTAGATCTTTTAACCATTGTTAAAAATAAAATAATTTCTGTCGTACATTATGATCATTATAATAATTAGTTAAATATTTTAATATTAAGTATTATACTATTAAGCCATTATTTTGTATTATGCACCAAAATATCAAGTATTTAATTTTTATATTATTGTAAGCAAATAAATAGGAAAAATGAGAGATTTCTTACAATCAAACTGATTGATCAGTTTTGTAAGTTTTAAGAAAGACAAAATATTGTACAATTAAAAACAAAGTAAATAAACATATTTAAAAAAATATATTAAAAAATTACTTAAAAACATCTACCAATAGTTATAGGCAATAATTATCAGCCTGAAACACTCATCAACATTGAAAAATATTCCGAGAAAAGATACTTGCCGCCAACGGGACTTGAACCCGTGTCCTTCTGATTGCCGGTCAGCTGATGCATAAAAATCTTGTCTAAACGTTAGTTTATAAATTAAAAATAATAGATAATATTATAATTTAAAAACAGATGGGGCAAAAATGACAACGTTGTGTGAGTCAGAAGCCTCGATAATATACATGACATTAAAAAAAAATTAAAAATACCTTTACAGGTATACAGGAAGTATAACTGGATTAACTATTGATAGAATCAATATCAATAGTTAATCCAGTTATACTTCCTGTATCTCATTGTTTTCATCTTATTAGCTTTCCTTCTTCCTATTTTCAAAAGGTATCGTATAAACCTTCAAAGCGATTTAAACCACATCAGGTCTTAGTCAATCTGAAACATCCAAAAGAAGCTCAATCAAGGGAAAATGTTAGAAAGAAATACAGAGAAAAATCTTCTCTGCTTTTCCGATAA
Source organism: Limnephilus rhombicus (assembly GCA_929108145.2). Classification (NCBI taxonomy): domain Eukaryota; kingdom Metazoa; phylum Arthropoda; class Insecta; order Trichoptera; family Limnephilidae; genus Limnephilus; species Limnephilus rhombicus. The sequence goes on along the minus strand of OV815284.1, from coordinate 36,434,753 downwards.
ACACACAATGAAAATCATATCCCCCGGGAGCATTTTCTTTCTGAATTTTCCTAGGCCGGCTTTGCCCCACGATAAAAAAAGTTACAAACTTATTTCCCAACTAAAACCAAACATCATTAAAATAAATTGGTATGTACCTACGGGCAATGGATTCAAACTAATAAAATTATTGTATAACGGCAGGCTGGTTCAGAAAAAGTTAAAGATACAGCCGAGCTGTGAAATTAAACGCATGATTTTAACCGAATTAAACGGAATGCCCGCCAAGTAAAAAATAGCTAGTACGCACAATATTACTACCGCCCACGTCACTAGTTTAGAGAATTTTGTCTATTGTGAATTTTAGTAAACTGGGGGTAGTTTTAAGGCACAATTAATATTATCGTTAAGAATTGAAAAACTATATTTTTTAAGTATCAACGACTTCTACCATTCACTACCACGTCACGCATTCTCCGTAAATCCTTTTCTTCGTTTATCGCGTACACCTCATTTTACCACACACAATGTAGTATTTGATTCGCTTAGTCATCCCGTATCGTCCTCGACTTCTTCTACCATTCTCTTCCATGTCATACATTAGCTTTACGCCCCTTTCTCCGTTATCTCATTTTACGCCCAAATAATTTATTTATTTACTTCTTAATCGTGTTATATCTTCCTCAGGCGTCCCGGACTTTTTCTACCATTAATTTTCATGTCGTAATTCAATATCTTTATCAGCTACATATACTTCGCAAATACACAACACATGCACTTGCTCCAAATATTCATAAGTTATTCACAAACACTGATTTTTTTTATTAGACTTCCACAAAACATTTCAAAACAAAATAACACCAGGCCAATCAATGTTCAAAGTTATCGCGATCGTAGCACGGAGCTATAAATTTGCATTTATTTTGACTGGAATGAAGGCATTACATTTTTTTACGAGTACATTACGTTTTTTCTTAACGTTATTTTAACCTTTTGAGACCTCCGATGAACTCGGAGATCAAGTCGACGTATACGACAGTTTATTGGTTTTAATTCGACTCCGTATCTCATTCCAGTGTGGAGATAATGCGTATGTAATTTAAAGAAAAAAAGGTTCCAAACACCGTTTCAAACAAACTTCGAGAAATATATACAAGATAGACTACATTTATAAATTATGGGTCTAACCCTTATTTACAATGTGTTTGCTTTTTTAAACAGTAAAAATTAAAAGCTTTTAATCTTTCTAAAACAGTTTTAAAATGATAAATAGTCAATAAATATTTATTAATTAAAATACTTCCGATAAATTCTGTAGCCATCACTAAAGAGATAAACGAAGAGTGTTGTTGGTGAGTCTGTGAGTCAGAAGTACCCAAATCAATTTAGTCGTTCTTCGGATTTTACAAAAATATCGAAATTATTTCTTGAGCAGAAAATCAATTATATTGGCATATCTGGGGCCTTGGGGTCAGAGGATCTTATACAAATTGGCGACATCATTTTTCTTTCAAATCGGTTATCAAACTTTTATTACAATTGGTCACCTTTGACAGCCCCGGATCTAGGGGGGGCAAACCGGGTCGCTTCCCGGGCGGCAGTTTTAGGGGGTACCAAAATCGTAATTTATATATTTGTGTTCGTGATCCGGGGCTGATCTTTAATGATGACAAAAAAATAAAAAAGTATGATGAGCAGCGCAACACATTCTCTGGGAAAGTTCTTCCACCGTTAGCGGCCGACGCACAACCAAATGGAAGATTTCAGTAATTACGTTAATAATGGCCAACTGGAAATGATTATGTCGTTCAAAGAAAATTAAATTGTTAAAGTATCCGTGAGAGTCTGCCCTAATCGGCGCGGCTTGAGACCAAAATAATAGATGTCCAGAGGAGGATAAAGGCAAGAGGGTCCCCTTCATATATAAACCACTAGATTTGCCCACAGGAAAATCGGTCCACTGAAGTTTTCAACTCCGCCTAATTTACGAACAGGGTAAAATAATATGTGTATTTTTAACGCTTTTAAAGGCACTTTTATCCACATTCCCGTTTATAAAAACATCTGCTTTTAAACATTTTACGTTGATTAAAAAGTTATGGGACTTTATTCATGAAATAGAAAATACAATTTTATTCATCAAAATCGATATGGTCCCCTTTAAAGTACTCCCCAACGCACTTTTCCAATCCTCGAAACACCGCTGGTACTCTATTTTCGGTATGAGAGCCGTTTTGGATTTTTCATGACATCCTCTCGGGTGCTATAACGCGTTTTTAAAGTCGGTTGAACAGGAAAAAGTCACAGGGAGCCAGTTCAGGCGAATTCGAAGGTAGTTTGATAGTATTCGTGTTGTTTTTGGTCAAAAACTCACGGATTGCGACGATTGCGTAGTGTTTCACAACGACGATTCATGGTGAAAAATCCACCAGTTGTAAAATATTGAAAACACGCACAAGGGTAGACGTGCTCAGTACAGCATACTTTTACATATGTCAAGCTATGGCGCTGAAATTTTTGGGGAAGTGTCAATTACAGATATGAAACATATTAAAAAACAAGTATAAAAGATTAGCTGACTGACAGCGCCACACGGTGGCCGGTCCTAAAACTTTTTCATCAAGATATTCACCGCGTTAGTAAATCGCAAATCAATGAAAATGTGTTTAAAATATTATTTGTAAAATATAGGCAATTAATAGCTTGTACCGTGCAGAAAATGAGCGCGCCGAAAACGGTGTAGGGAAAAACTTTTTATCTTTTAAATATATGTAGAAACTTAGCAATCCTTTCCAATAATTATTTCAAATTAAAATACGAGTACCTACCTACAACGCGCGCGGCCTACAATATTATTTTCTTTTCTGTAACTTACCAAACTAATATAACAAAAGGTAAGTTTTGTTCGCAAAATTCAACCGTAGATAATATTCTACTTATTTTGCTTACAACTTACAACCAGAACCATTTCAGCAAAAACAGAAAGATAACGACGCACTAAAATACTAAATGAACATTTATATTTCGGTCAGAACTCGAAGTAAAAGCTGTTATATTTATACAGGCATTTTGATAAGAACGATGGTCATAATTAATTTTATACAGGGCCCTAAGCTTATGAGGGATTAATTTGGAATATTTCAAGTGGAACCAAAGCTTTAATATTATTTTTGAGGTGTTTTCCCAGCTGAAAGGTACCTGTCCCTACCTTACATAATAACTTACAATAACACCAGGCATTTATACAGAATGGAGTACCTATACCTACGCCTACGGAACGCCTTCGTTAATTAAATGTGATTTTTACATATTCTGCAAAGAATTATTACATTTGATGCCTAAAAATTTGTATTATTAAAAAAAACTAAGTAGTTTTTTTTTTCAATTTATAAACACCTACAAGTTCATCAACCCTTTTATGGCATGCTCCAATATCTTTGGTGTTTGGGGTAACATTGAAATCATCATCTAAAATTTTCTAGAATAAAAAAACACATAAATATATTCTCTTGACGAAGGAAGGGTGCTTCTGAAACCGGTAGAGTGTTTTAAAATAAAAGTGGTCTTAAACAAATTTATGTGTTTTTTTATTGTAAATTATGGCGAGCCTCAAAGTTAGTGCTTTTTACAAATATGTAAAATTTTCTACTCTAATTGTAGTAAATTTTTAATTTTCATTTTCCACATTGTGGTTGAAAAGTCCATAGGTACGTGGAATATTCAACATTGCAATAAATGTGCGTTGATAGATTGTTAGCTTGGATTGTTAGATTGGCCATATACATACGTCGAATGGCTTAGCCCAGAGGTTCCCAAATTGGGTGACAAATCAGGGGTGCCGCGAGGCACCCCTGATCTCTGTCCGCGGATTATATTTTAACCATGCTAGAGCATGGTTAGAAATATAATCTAAACTGTGTTTGAGAAAGAAAACAGGACGCTTTATATTCAAAACGAAAAGTTAACCGCAAAGTAATTAAAATGCTTGTCTTTATGAAACCAACGTTTCCGAAGGCAATTTGCTTGTCTTTATGAAACCAACGTTTCCGAAGGCAATTTGCTTGTCTTTATGAAACCAACGTTTCCGAAGGCAATTTGAAGAAAAATTATGAAACTTTGGAATTTTTTATTAATTATTTTTACATAAAACGACAAAAAAGTTAGTTGACGATAACGTTCATCATAACATATTTGCCTAATAAAATACGTCTGTGTGTTTTTTTTGTTAATCCTAATGATGAGCCATTTTTTTTAAATTATGTTTGCATTCTAAATTTTTATATTTCTAAAGTTTATTTCGAATTATTAAATTTGAAAGCTTTTTTCAACACCTTTCAAAACCGTTTTTAGTTTTCAGGTGCGTACAGAAATATTCAATTTATTTATTTATTTGGATTTTATTGCAATGCGGAAATATTTTGACCTTTGGACAAAATAGGCCCAAGATAGTAGTTTGAGTAGTAGTTAGTTTAAAAAATGGTTTATTTCTACCCACCTACACCTAGGTTAGGTTAGGTTACATCATAAGCATACCAAATTCGGCCATTTTTTCCTATTTATTGTAACTCTAGTACCTTTTGTTGAACTCTCTCTCTCCATTTATTTCAATGTTTAAAATGATTTGAAACTCGATGAAACGAAAAATAGCGACACTAAAAAGAGACAAATACGTGCATCTATAGGATTTAGCCTACGAAAGAATGAGATAGTACGTCAGTCTCCTCTTAGTGCGGTGCTTTGTAGTCTTCCCACTCTTATCTACTGTCTTCTGAAGGTTTCACTACTACCGCGTATGAATTGAACACTCTGATTTTTTTCTAACGATTTTACTATAACTCTGTTTCTTTAAATTTTTCTTTAAAATCTCAATAGACATTCATTAAATAAAATAATACAAATACATTAACACCCCCTTACAAGTATCCCGCATAAGAGTTTTCTTTCTTAAGAAGTTTTTTCTTTAAAAAACCTTACTATAATAGAGAATTTCACTGTGAATAAATACAGCAGTCCCGTCTGGAAAGTGTCGCCTTATTGTGGAGGCGCAGTTTCAAATGGATGCCCGGGGCACTAATTTGTGTCGAGCTTGCAGATATATATATTTATATATACACATGTATACACTGTACGTATACATTTACGTTGTTCGTATGTGGCTTAGATCAGCGGTTGTCAACCTTAACGCATTCGACAGGAGGTGTATCTGCAGCGCGCGGCTATTATTAAAAATAGTGTTTGAAATTTACAATAGGAGATTATTATTACAAAAGGTCTGGTTTGGAACTTGACTAATAATTCTCGACAAGTATCATTTCAAATATTCGTTTCCAGAGAAGTTGATAATATTGTGTAGGGCTGCCACAATTTTAAAATACACATAATATTTATGAAAATATCTGTTATTTTCTCAATGTATTACGTTAGATTACCTATAAAGTGTAATGTACACTTGAGGTGACCGTTCACAAAACAAAGCTATATTATTTATTATAACGGAACTACTATTATCATTGTTTCTCTTTAATTTCTCTTATCAATTTGGGAGACGGGACGGGATGGGTAACCAACACCCCTGCCGTAGGTCACCCAAGTGGTTTGCTATGTTTGGTGACTTGTTTGGTTCCCGAGTTATGGGATGAGGTATCAATTTGGAAGGCGACCATTGCCGCCCGGCAACCATTCATTGGATAACAGAGGTGCCCGGGTTCATGGGGTGAGGCTTTATTATATAGATCTATTTATTGGGTACTACTTTTTTTTTAAATAAAAAGAGTCATAATTCGTATTCCCGGTTTACGAATAATCTGACAATTTGAAAATCTCCTACCAGCATCATAATAAGCGGAAGATGTTGCTTGTGCATTGAAAGAGGAATTGAACCCGCGACATCTTGACCCGACCCATTTTTCAATTTTCAACTAAGTAAAGTGCACATTTTAATCATATTTGTTTATAGTCCAGTCAATTTTTAATTTGGGAGGTGGGAATGGGTACCGCCGCCCCGGGAACCTATTATTGGATAACCAATACCTCTGCCATAGGTCACCCCAAGTGGTTCGCTACGTTTGGTGATTTAGCAGGGGTGCCCGGGTTCATGGAGTGAGGTTTGTCCAGGTCTTGGAGGCGGATGACCAGGACAAACTGAACCCGAGATTCCTACCCACCCCTTAAACCCTTTTCCTTCCCAAAACTCTCCTCTACTTCCTTTCCTTAAAAAAACCCACCACACAGCATCATAGATGAGCATAAAGATGACATAGGCCCTGAGGGAAATTATTTTCCTCAGGGCCTCCTGTGTGGAGCTCATATAAAAAAAAATTTATGGTCCAAAAGGAGGTGTAGAGTGCACCTAAGCGATTCCTTCAGAAACTTGGTCAGGGTGCTTAGGGTGTGAACATACTAAAAGTCCTGACGTCTAGGTGGTGAGATAGGGGAGGGAGGGGGGGAGGAGAAGGTTCCAATTTTTGGATTTACGCTTATATCTCGGAAACGGTGCATTTCAGAGGATTTTTCAGCTCATAAAATTATCTACAACTTTTATTCTATACGTAATTTTCGAAATCCCAGCCGTTTTTGACTTAAACGCTCCACTAATGTAGATATTTTCGAATAAAATCATTTTACCTCGCATTTTTCATCAAACTTTCCTTCATATCGTCTAAAATGTTTATCAAAGAACGAAATTTGTTTGAAAGAAGTTGTAAAGAATTTAATTCCCTTTTAGATAATATGTATACATTTGCAAACTAATCTTCAACCAGTAAATATTTACAGGAATTTAAAGTTTTTTAGTAAATGTCGTCATTTTTTATCTTATTACTGACACACCTCTTTTGTTTGTAACAGATTGTGGGACTTGGATTTCATTTATTATTTCATCATTTAGTTCCTAAAACAATTAGTTTAATAAATCTTCACCAACTTGAACAGCATCTTAGCAAGTTATTGTGGCATCTCCGACGACTCCACTCCACAAAAATTGACATTATTTCACGGGTTTGTGGGAAGGGAGGATGTGCATCAAACCACTGACTGAGTTTGGCACAACCTGTTTTTGCCTACATGCACCTTTTCGCTCTTTATTTATATTCGGGGGTAAAGTGCACAAACTTCGGGAGGTAATTCTGCACGACAGTACACGTAAAAAAAGATACGAAACTTTTTTCAAAACGTTCTAAGGTAGTTACGGGTAAAAAAGTTTTTTTGTTTATATGAAAAAAATAATATTCTTCTGTGGAAAAATAATTTTGTATATGTAAAAAATTGAATTTAGAAAAAAGTTATTTGTCTTTTTTACATTCACCATCATGTACCTCCCGAAGTTTATGTAGAAATTTATGAAGTGGCAGCCCTAAAAGCTACGAGCGTAGAGGACTACTCTGAGGCGCGTGCACATCAGCAAACTACAGCTTTGCTAGGACTAGATAACCGATGGAATCTAAATTATTAAACATTTATAAAAAGGTCAAAGTAATTACTTATAACAATGTAGTCGGTTTTAGTAAACGAGCGAAACTTTTATTTACTTACATTTACGTAACGCATTTTGGTTTTATTATCCAACGAACATCTAATAATAGGTAGTAATAATACGTATGATGATGATTACAGATTTATTATCCAACGAACATCTAATAATAGGTAGTAATAAAATAATACGTATGATGATAATTACATATTTCCTTGTCCGTAACAATTTGGGACGCGGGTAAGGGTACCGCCGCCCCGGAAACTATTTATTGGATAACCCCAAGTTGTTCACTACGTTTGGTGACTTAGCAGGGGTGCCCGGGTTTGGATCTTGGTAGTGGATGTGTCTGCCCACCAGCTGCGTGGTAGGCCAGATCGGGAGAGACTGGTTGAGGGAGATCTTACGACCTCTCAGGCAGAACTCTTTTGGAACATCGCCTTGCACCGCATTGGGAGGGATGGATTCAAAAGTCCGTCACACCCAAACCCACTGACCCTCAAATTCCTACCCACCCCTATAACCTTATCCTTTCCAGAACTTCCTCTCCTTCCTTTCCATTAAAACACCCTCCACACAGCATATCCAAAGATGACATATGCCCTGAGGGGAAAAAATCCCCAGGGCCTGTGTGGAGTTACTGTAAAAAAACAAGGTAATTTTTTAAAGCAGATTTTTGTTAGCAGTTTGATCCGTAAAAATGTATTATTATTATGTCCTATAGTTTTAATAAATGAGCAAAATAAAAGCTTTTGCATTCAATGGTCATTTAAAAAAAAAACGTAATTTAATTTAAAAAAACTTGCCCGGGAATTTCAGTTTCCGAAGCATTGGAAATAGATTTATTTCCCAAAGTACGCATTCTGTAAAAAAATAAAACAATAACTGTCACCTTTGTTTAATATGTTGGTTAGGATATCAAACGAATTTATTTACTGTGTCGATTTTTTTACTAATGCGAACTACTACGACAAGCAGTTTTATTCTTGATGCATTTTGATAATTTATGCTTTTGTTATTTGGCGCTTGGTTTGGAAAAACCTCACCTCACGAACCCGGGCACCCCTGCTAAGCCACCAAACGTAGGGAACCACTTGGGGAGACCTATGGCAGAGTAGTAGATTATTCAATAAATCGGTTCCCGGGTCTGCGGTACCCATATCCGCCTTCCACACCCGCCCCTACGATTGGTTTGGCTGCTTATAGAAGGTATTGAAATATTTCTCTGAGTATCGTATATAAAAATAAAGAATGAGACAAGGTCTTGGCGGCAGATGCGTCTGCCCACCTGCTGCGTGGCGGGACAGATCGAGAGACTGGTTGAGGGAGGCCTTTTGACTTTTCCGGACTCTCTCGACCAGTCCCTCATACCTTTTTCCTTCCCAGAACTTCCTATCCTTCCCTTCCTTAAAAAGTCCTCCACACAGACCATCCCCTAAGATGATATTGGCCCTGAGGGATATTATTTTCCTCAAGATATCCTGTGTCGAGCTAATGTAAAAAAAAAAAACGATTAAGTACGTTATTTTTTGGGAGTGTTAAAGCGTCTGTCGAAAGTTACCGCCGACGACAAGTGTCTGGCAGTTTTGATTATTAATTTTTTACAATATTCTCTACAATATACATAAATTTCAGCACTGAGACGTAAGTAAAGCGAGCAATGTTTTTACGTGGTGCCTGTAGATTGGCCGTCGCTAGCAAGTATGCATACACTCTAAGTACATACTAGCACTACTTTATACCACACATTTGAGGCTTGAGAAAATAAGTAACATCTGGGGGCTCTGGACTCTCGTATAAGTGTGCCGGGGGTCCAACTGTCGGGGGATCAACTCTCATGGAATCGTATACAGCAGGGGTGGCCAACTTGATTAGACCCAAGATCATTCACTGACGAAACCCTGTGCGATCTACCCAGTGGTGTAGCGTGGGGGGCCTTTTCACCGCCCCCTTAATCGGGTATTTCAACCACAGATTTTCAAGCGCCGGGGTGGGGGGGGGCACTCATGGAATTTCTTTTTTTTTACAAACTCATTTTATGCCGATTTTTATAATCACACGTGACGAGTACTCTTCCAATAAAAATCATGTTTATTTTTTTTACACTAACTCCACATAGGAGGTCCTGAGGAAATAAAATTACCTTAGGAAAAAAAAATTCCTCAGGGCCTTCGTCATCTTTGAAGATGCTGTGTGAAGAGTCGTTTCGAAGAAAGGAAGGAGTGAGCAAGGGTCAGGAAATGGAGAATGGTATCCATGTGTTAGGATTTCACATCTCGAATTTTTACACTGAGTTGAGGGAACAAGGCAGATTTTAGCTTTAGATTGATTCTGCGTCCCCCAAATAAAAGTTATACACGGAACAGTCAATTTTTCAGAATTTCGCAGCATTTGGTAGCAACTCAGATGAAAAGCTTCACTCGGTACACGATAAATCTGCAACAAGTTATTTTAATTTATCGTTAACTGGAATTTTACATTCTGAACACAAAACTGGTTTAAGTTAAATCTGTATGTGGCAAATTAAAACAACACTCAGATGAAAATGGTTTTTATTTAGTCTGGCAGCACGTACATAGTCTGCCACTAGAATTTTGTAACTGCACTTCGAATAAGAGAATGTTTTCTTTCGAAATGTGTCAACAAATGAATTCACAGCTGGAATTTTACATTCTGATCCCAAAACTGGTTTTAAATTAAGAGTCAATCTGTTTGCGAGTTGCCAGCTTTCATTAATATTACTTTCATAATACACGTATGGTTTTCCTACGAATTATGAATTTTTGAGGGGGAAGGGGGCCGCGTGGCCCGGCCCCCAATTTTGTTTTTTTCTACACCAGCTTCACATATAGAAAATGGAAAAACGAGGAAAATAATTCCCCTCAAGGCCTATGTCATCTTTGAAGATGCTGTGTGGAGGGTCATTTTGGGGGGGTAAAGGAGAGAAAGTACTAGGAAAAAAAGGTATGAGGGATGTGTAGGAATCTGGGGTCAGTGTGTCCAGGAGTGACGAACGTATGAATCAATCCCTCCCACTGCGGGTAAGGTGATATTCCGAGAGTCCTGCTGGAGAGGTCTACGCGTCTTCCTCAATCAGCCTCTCCCGATCCGGCCTGCCATGCAGTTGGTGGGCAGCTGCGTATGCCGCCAAGATCCGGACAAACCTCACCTCATGAACACGGAATCCCTGTTTAGTCACCAAACGTAGCGAATCACTTTGGGTGACCTATGGTAGAGGTGTTGGTAATCCAATTATTGGTTCCCGGGTGGCGGTACCCACATCCGCCACCGAAAATTTAAATAAGAATAATATATTGTATAAAATTTATTCATTTCATTTCATGGATCAATGTGTTTCGATGGATCATCACACCATCCATGTGTTCAAATTACAAAAATAGGATGAAAACCATTTTCGTGTTATATGAATCAAATAGAGCTGAGGACTCGCATGCAGATTAATTCTTAGGTAAAAAGCAGTTTCATGTTTCGAATATTCTGTCAAAATCCCAGTAGCGGATTAATCTAGTGACGCATTTATTTTATTTATTTTTATTTTAAATACATAAACGGCTATACTGCCTTTTATAAATAAACATATAATAGAGTACAAAAGTAAGAAAAATAATATCATTACATAATATTAGTTTTAAACTTTAAAATAACATACAATTATTTTGTGTATCACAACAAAAAATAACAAAAAAGAGCAATGAGAAATATCACATTTCATTTCAACATGTCCATATTGCGTATATAAAGTTACATTATGGAAAAATAATTTTTGAGTGCATGTTTATATTGCGCTAATTTTAAGAAATAAATGTCGCCGATGTTAGCATATTCATTTCCCAAAATGTGTAATCGACTGATTGGTGAGTAATAATGTGATAATGTATGTGTGTTATTATAGTAGAACGGTAGAGTCAGTCTATTGTTAGCGCGACCAGGGCAATGAAATCGTATTAGTTCTATTAAATCAGGGGTATCCAGGACCGAGTGAATTATTTTATATAATATTAATAGATCACAGATTTTTCTGCGATCTGATAAATTTACGAGATTAGTCCAGTTTAATAACAAATTATAGTCCACGGATTCTCTTGCAATACCTAATTTAAAATTAATATACCTAAGGAATCTATGCTGGACTTTTTCAATCGCTTGAATATGGATATTGTAATGTGGAGGCCAAATCGTAGAATTATATTCTAAAATGCTTCTCACTAGCGTTGTGTATAAAATGCGAATAGTATCAATGTTACAAAATTGTTTGGTTATTCTAATAATAAATCCTAAAATCTTCATTGCTCTATAATAATATTATTTATATGGCTAATAAATGTAAGTTTTGAGTTAAAAATAATACCTAGATCATTTATTGTTTCTACTGAGTTTAATATAATTTTGTCAAGATTGTATTCATAAATGATCGGTTTCTTTATTTTATAAAATCTTATTATTTGACATCTACTAATGTTAAGTGCCAGTTTATTGCATATACACCAATTAAACAAGTTGTTTAAATTTTTTTGTAAAATTATGCAATCAGAAACATTTTTAATTTTTTTATATAATTTTAAATCATCAGCAAATAACAGGATATCAACATCGGAAAAAACGTCTACAATATCATTAATAAATAAAAGTATTGGTCCTAAATGGGAGCCCTGTGGCACACCACTAGTGGCAGAAAAGGCATCCGATATTACGTCATTTAACTTTACAAACAGTTACCTATTTGTTAAATAACTCTCTACCCATTTAAGAAAGTTCCCGGTTATACCCATACTCCTTAATTTATTTATCAATATTTTATGACAAATTTATCGAACGCCTTGCTGAAGTCAGTATATATCGAATCTACTTGACATTTATCTGCAAAGGCATTCGCTATAAAGTTTTCATATATCAGTAGATTTGTCAGAGTTGATCTATTCTTCATGAAACCGTGTTGAAACCTTGTTATAATCCCATTTAATTTAAAAATAATTTTATCCAAAATAATTTTTTCAAAAAGTTTTGGAATAGTTGATTGTATACACACAGGTCTATAGTTGCGTATATCGCATTTGTCACCTTTTTTAAATATGGGTGTGATGTAACTATTTTTCCATGCAATTGGAAAATATCCCGATGACGATGACATATTAAAAATTAAATAGAGGGGATACGACAAGGCATGTATACAGTATTTCAATAGAATTGGTAGTATTTTGTCAGGACCCGAACTTTTTTTTACATCTAATTTGTTAATATGGGTTTTAATTTCATTTATATCTATGTGAATGTTAGAAATTTGTAAATTGATATTAGATGAAAAAAAATGAATTTCACTATTATCAATTGTTTTGTCGTATACATCTTTAAAAAATGAAGCAAATAAATTAACAATAGTTTCTGCATTATTTCCATTTATGCCGTTATAAAACATGCTAGCAGGTATATCTATTTCATTTCTTTTTAATGACTTTGAGTACTTCCATAAAGTGTTGATGACGTTATTTGTAATTGAATTTTCCACATTATTTAAGTATTCTTTGTAACAGTTTTTAGAAAGATCGTGACATTGGCGTCGAATTGAATTGAATTGGATATAATCTTTAATTGATTTAGAATTTTTGTACTTTTTATGTATTTTCTTCTTCAATAGAGTCAAGTCAATTAAATCTTTATTGAACCACCGAGGGAAAACATTATTTTTACATTTAATGTAAGGCACACTTTTTCTATGATATTGTGAATTATTTTATAGAATACGTTCATATTTTCGTTAATATTTTCTTGTTTTAAAAAAGTCCAATCAGTAGCATTTACGCATTCATTAATATGATTAAAATCAGCTTTATTAAAATTGTGAAGTGATTTTTTGCACTGTAGATTTGGTATTTTATTTAGTGATACGTGTCATGAAGTGCTTTCTTGAATTTTAACTTCCCACCCCTATATGATTATTTCCGTCATCAGGTACTAAATATTTAATATTAGTTGTCAAAAATTGGCAACATTGTCTAGACGTTTTGATTGGCCTGAATTTTGGTGGGGGAGGGGCCCGAGGACCCTTGCACTGCGTCGGGAGCCCTGGCGAGCTTCTTCTGGTATTATGTTCACTACGGGTCGGTCGGTCGGACCTCCGCATCTTGGCGGGTAGAATAGCTTTGGTTTTGGGTATTCCAACCTTTTTTTGGAACACGTAATTTAAAATATAGTTAAATTTTATATATCTAAATCAACTCAGTGGTGTTTCCGGACGAGGTCCTCTGCCCAGATGAAACCTGAGACGGGGTAACGTACGTACAACTTATATAATTATGTGTTATCATTCAACCCTTTTATTATATTTTAGAAATGTTAACCTTGAGTTCACAAAGAGATTAAAAGCTTTTCCTAGAAGCGTCGAGTCATTAATAAATTCACAAATTATTTAAAAGCGACAAGAGATCTTCTAATTTATTAAACCCTATCATTATTCAATAAATGAAGCGACGATCGTTTTGAATCAAATCCGATCGAATTGAGAACACAATATCCCTGAGAGGAGCTAGCCGAGGTTTGTATTATAATTTGGTTTTGGTAAGTATTTAAATTGAACCATTGTTGTTGAGTCTTGAACATTGTGGTGTTATTTATTATTAATTTGTTATAAGTTCGTAATCAGGCGGTTCGAGCCCGTCGTTACGTAACACTGACGCCTTTCAACGTGGGGCTAGATTTGGTTCATTATGATTTGTCGCTTTCCTTGATTTTTTTCATAAACTCCATGCTGTTTTTCGTGATGTATGTATAAATATGTAAATAATAATAATTTTTTCCCCTTTAAATGTATAGCTAAATAAGTGATTGTGAATAGTTTTAAAAAGTTGAAGCGTGTTTTCAAACGCCGCCATTTTGATCCAGGTGTTTTTTCAACCGCCGGTATATCAAGTGTTCGAGAAGTATTTAAAAAAGTTCACGCGTGTTTTAAGGATCTGCCATCTTGTCAGCCGCATCTCCGGATTAAAAAACCATCACGTGTTTTCGACTGTTTAAATCAAGTTTTTTTGTCGTTAACAGCCACCATTTTGGAAGCATCTCAAATCGCCACGTGTTTTCGACCGTTTAAACCAAGTTTTTGTCGTTAACAGCCACCATTTTGGAAGCATCTCAAATCACCACGTGTTTTTGACCGTTAAATATTTAGTCATGCCGTATTTTGAAAAGATTCGTTTTGTTTTACGCGATTCTTGAAACAAAATGGTTACCGAAATCTCAGAATTAGATACCTCAGATTAAAATCTGCTAGCGTAGGTAAATGCATTGAAGGTACGGTATGCCCGCTCGAAAGGGAGATTGTGAAAGTCGAGTAAAACCACAATTCGGAATCTAAGCCTTGCTTGAAATGGCTTTAGCCATATTTGGTGACTGCATATTGTGATCTTCTGCTAAAAAACGGCGTTGTGGTTATTTGTTAGTTAGTTATTTAACAAATTTTCCTTTGGTAAGTGCCGCTCGCATAGCACGCCAATTTAAATTGTGTGACCTCAAGTTTAGTTTGCTTGACATAGGTTTTAAATATATTTGAATAATTTTAAATCGACGTAATTTACTTGCCATGTTCGAGTTTAAAATTTTACAAAAGTTAGATGGTCGGGGTGCAGGCACCTAAAAGCAGGTACTTTTCCTACGGTCAATTTATGACAGGGCTGACATTAGAATTCTTCAAAATATTTTTTGGAGACCTTCGTAAAGTTTAAGGTTCGTTTTATTACCGGGTAAGCAATTACCACCGGGTAGCGGGAGGAACAATTGTATGTTGAGTTCCTTTGGAGACAATAACTATTGTCTGAAGGGCTGACAAATGCACTGTTAGGCATAAACCTTTTTTTTCAGAGGCAAAGAATTTATTTCAAATATCGGAAAGTACCTACCTAGTAGATGCGATTATTTTTAGAATAACGGCCATTAGTTTGAAACAGAAATTGACCAGTCTCAGAGTGTGTTGAGACCATATTTTAGCCTTATTTTCGTTGAAACGAGCTAATGATTTAGAGTGGTAAAATAGTATTTACCTATTTAAAAATAAATTTTTAACAGTTAAAATAACGAACGCAATAAAAATCTAATCGAGTTCAATTCTCGTGATTTACCAGTGAGATATATTTTTTAGTGTTCAATGATACCGCCTTCCTTATGGGATATAAATACCTACCAGTTCGAATCTGGAATGATAATATTGCAACGCACTCCGACGTAATTACCTTACTTCAAAATTCAGTCGCGGGTTCGATTCCTTGCGAAATTATATATCTCCGTAACCATGCCGATCTCTCTATCGAAGAGTAGAAACCTATTAACGATTAGATAAATATGTTTGTGCCTATGATATTTTAGGGGATACTGTGTGGAGGGCCCTTTAAGGAAAGGAAGGAGAGGAAGGAAAGAGGGATGAGGGACGGATATAAATTTAGTGGTCAGTGTCCAGGAGTGACAGACGTAGGAATTCCTTTCTCCAAATTACGGTTCGACGGCAGGTAGTCAGTCCGATTTTATCCCATGTGGACTCAGGCACTCGTAGCGAATGAAGCAATACCCAAGTGTAGCGAATCCCTTAAGAGGATTACCTTTAACTGAGGCGCTGATTATACAATAGATAGTTCCGGGGCAGCGGTACCCATGCCCGCAACAACAAATTGATACGACAACGAAGTCTATGAAAACGGTAATGGAACGGATGTAACGGTCTATGTAACGGAAGTACGATAGCTATTTTTTTAAATAGATGGATATAATCGGTATCTGTTAATATTAATGTAAAGGTATTTTAATTAATTAATTATTTTACGGAGAAGTGATAGTGGGTTCGATTATTACGTTGGACTTTCAAGATTTTGCTCAGGATAGAACAAGTGTCTAGATTTATTCAACTAACGGTGTAGATTGATTGCATAGAAATCAATAGATGTTAATTGAAATTAATGTTATTATTTGAAATAATCAGGATAAGGAGCGAACTTATTTACAGATATTTGATAAGTTGATAGAAGAAGATCAAGATGGAATGCAACTATAATGTTGGCCCATACCAATTAGAAAATAGTTATTCAAAGAAAATCAAGATGGAATCCATCTTAGCCAAGTGGAAAATTATTTCTTCAAATAATTTTGAAATTTATTTGTTTGAGTAGAGTTTCGCACTAAGCGACGGACGTGAATCGTATTTTGACTGATTTATCACTCTAATGGTTTTGTAGGAACCGGAGAAATCAACGTATTGTGAAAATAAGATATGAAATTGACACCACACCCTTCCACACATACCTACACTCATCGTGCTGTTTTCGAAAGGACGCTTTTGGGATAGTGCATACACGTACATTACAATCGCTTCGGAGTAATTAACCGAATGTGATAACCACTAACATTCGCCACTCACACATACACTAACCTTGACACTGTTTTCGAAGGGGCCCATTCGAAAGCAGTGTGTACACACCCTACAATATGGCCACTTCGGAGTAATTAACCGGAGGTGGCTACATACACACTACACTTGTATTTTATAACTATTCATGTACATCATTCGACATTCGTATTGTATTTCATATATAACTAGCCTCTGCTTGCTATTACTTTTCACCTGTCTTTCAAGCTCGAGAATGAAGGTCGTTGGTGATTAATAATTGCGATTTGATGGTTTGCTCGTTCCGGAAAAAAACTAGCTGGCGCCCCGCGGCACAGCCCGCGTAAATGAAGTGGAAAAGCTATACTGTTTTGTGATATATTTCAACACTTTTGTCCCTGACTTCTGAATTATTATTTCATTATTATTATTGTTGTCATCATTAAAAAAATACTATAATGCGCTGACTAAAATAACTTTAAACTATTGTTGTCATCATTAAAAAAATACTATAATGCGCTGACTACAATAACTTATTGCCTTAAAACGCGATACATCGACGACAATTATATTACAGTGAATGTGATAAAACCTGAGGTATTATTAATGTGTTTTCTTGAAATTTTTGAATGGTCCTGAATTATAGGACGCTGTTTGAATGGTCCTGAATTATAGGACGTTGTTAGAATGGTCCTGAATTATAGGACGTTGTTTGAATGGTCCTGAATTATAGGACGCTGTTTGGATGGTCCTGAATTATAGGATGTTGTATGAGTGATCCTGAATTGAATTGATGCAGGACGCTGTTTGGGTCTTTAAAGGACTCTGATTTTTGTTGTCTATTTTGTTATCTGTTTTGTTTAAATATGTCGTTAACCAGTAATCCGTACTGTTAAAAAGTGGATACTGACTTCACTGAGCCATTACTCGTTCGTTAAAAGAGGGTTAAATGTGCTTTTTGTTCTACGATATGTCAATACATACATCACGACATCTAATGTGGAGTTACCTTACGCTTTGATCTCTTGTTGCTTATACAATTACTGTTCGGATAATTTTGTTTACTCTATGTGCCTTAATGCCTAAGTGTTTGTACCTTTCTAATAATTTTGTTATTTTGTTCCATGTTGACATTTCTCTCCTGCTGAGGATCCTGACTATTCCTCTAGACGCCCTGACGGATATTAATTACACGCTGACTTGCGCTACCTAGGAAGTTGCGTGTATCAAAGTTCCTGCCAGGCCACTTCGACGTGTTGATTTTGCTGTCTATTTGATATTTTATATAAATTGTAAACTATATAACTTATTGTAAACTGTACAACTTTTTGCCTAGGTTTTTAATGCTGAATCTCTATGAGAACGATTTTTTTTTTTGTAAAGTTTATCGAGGGAATTCTTTGAAGGGTTTAGATTCAAAAAACCTTCGTTACAACGGCGGTTTTTTCCTGGTGTTTTCGGGGATGTGTCATGAAGTGCTTTCTTGAATTTTAACTTCCCACCCCTATATGATTATTTCCGTCATCAGGTACTAAATATTTAATATTAGTTGTCAAAAATTGGCAACATTGTCTAGACGTTTTGATTGGCCCGAATTTTGGTGGGGGAGGGGCCCGAGGACCCTTGCACTGCGTCGGGAGCCCTGGCGAGCTTCTTCTGGTTTTATGTTCTCTACGGGTCGGTCGGTCGGACCTCCGCATCTTGGCGGGTAAAATAGCTTTGGTTTTGGGTATTCCAACGTTTTTTGGAACACGTAATTTAAAATATAGTTAAATTTTATATATCTAAATCAACTCAGTGGTGTTTCCAGACGAGGTCCTCTGCCCAGATGAAACCTGAGACGGGGTAACGTACGTACAACTTATATAATTATGTGTTATCATTCAACCCTTTTATTATATTTTAGAATCGTTAACCTTGAGTTCACAAAGAGATTAAAAGCTTTTCCTAGAAGCGTCGAGTCATTAATAAATTCACAAATTATTTAAAAGCGACAAGAGATCTTCTAATTTATTAAACCCTATCTTTATTCAATAAATGAAGCGACGATCGTTTTGAATCAAATCCGATCGAATTGAGAACACAATATCCCTGAGAGGAGCTAGCCGAGGTTTGTATTATAATTTGGTTTTGGTAAGTATTTAAATTGAACCATTGTTGTTGAGTCTTGAACATTGTGGTGTTATTTATTATTAATTTGTTATAAGTTCGTAATCAGGCGGTTCGAGCCCGTCGTTACGTAACATACGCTAATATTTAATGGAGGATGATAGTTATCTACAGGTAATATTATTTCACTTGATTTTACTACAGTTACTGAAGTATCACTTGAAAATACCAAGTCCAGTATTTTGTTATAACAATTTTCAATTTTATTTAATTGTGTTAGATTTATAAAATTTGACATGCTTATAACTTCTTTGTTTATAGTTGACAAGCCAGCGTTTTCTATACCTGTCAATTCCATAAAGTTTTGATTCCAAATGATGTTCGGAAGATTAAAATCGCCAGTTATAATTATTTTTACTTTTGGATATTTTAATTGTAAAATTTCAATATCTTCAAAATGCTTAGTATATATACTAATATCCGATTTAGGCGGAATGTACACATTACCCAATAAAATTCTGTTTTTACCTGTATTAATCATAACAAATAATTGCTCTATTTCTACGTTTTTTGTATTTAACTGTCTGGAGACAATATTTTTCGCTACTGCAATCAGAACTTCACCACCTCTTCTTTTATTGTTTTTAATGTCATCGTTTGTAGATTGATTTCTATCCCGGCGGAAAACGTTGTATCTTGACATTCCTAGTTCTGCAGTGTGAATATCCGGATGTAACCAAGTTTTTGTGAAAATCAACACATCAAATATTGAAGTAGTTATTTCTAGTCTGAGTGTGTCCAGTTTAGTTTGAATTCCTCTGACGTTTTGATAATATAGGTAACATTGATTTAGTTTATTGTGTAGTTTTTTGGTGTATGCTGTTGAACGATTTTCGGAATAGAATGAACATATTTTATCGTGAGATTTGTTTCACCGCTATTTTTCCGTTGTTCTAATTCTATTATCAGATTCTTCGTGTGATTTCGTTGAGTTATTGTCAAGTCCGGTTTTATCTTTATTCCATCGGTAATTTTAAATTTATTCCGAAGAATGTATTTTACTTGGAAAGCATCTTCAAATTCCACTTTAATTGGTCTGATGACTCCAGGTGTTTTTATTTTTAGATTTTGTGTTGGTATGTCATCAATTTTTTTGATAGTGGATATTATTATTTTTGAGTCATTTGTCAAATTTTCTTCTTGAGACAACTCACTTTCCGGTACGTTTAGAAAGATTGCATTTTTCGATTTTTTCTTCCTTTCTTCCAATTCCATTATGGTTTCACAAAGGTCTGGAATTTTTTGAGTCGGTTGATTTTGAGACAAGTTTTTGTAAACGGCGAGTTCACCTTCCAACTTCGCCATTATAGCCGCCATATGAGAAATTGAAGCCATGATGTTGTTGGACTCCGGAATTATTTTTGCAATCTGCTCTTTGTTAAATTTATTATTAGGGTTCATCATGACAGTTGTTAGTTTGTCAACTGCTTCCTTTGCAATTGTGACGAAATTAATGGATTCCATATTAATTTAGATATCTGAAACTTTTCGTTAATATTTTTGAACCGCACAGTGTAACACCCCTGATTTATATTGGAATAGGTACTGCACAGGTAAGGTTTAATGTAGGTACCTGCCGCAGAGTTCACACTGTATTATTGGCACCTTTATGATTAATTTCGCCTTTTGCTTTAAGCAATATTCGAGAATATAATTTTAATAATAAAATTGATATTTCACACTGTAATAGGTAGTATGTTTATGTAATTTTAAATAGCACTTTCTTTAACCTATACTGGTAACTGTTTTAAGCCACTATTATTAGTATAAACACTATTTAATATTATTATGAAGAGGTTAAGGGATACGTGTACTCACTTTGACAGTTTTAGATTAATGTATAATAATCGAGTTAAACATTTTGTTTCAAACCATTTTTCAAAATTCGTATTTTGCAGGAAAACCATACGCACATTATGGTACTCGCTAGCAGATTCACGCTCAATTTAAAACCAGTTTTGTGCTCAGAATATAAAATTCCCGTTGTGGATGTATCGAAGTGCAGTTATAAAATTCTAGCTGCAGACTCTATGTATGTGCCGACAGAATCAAAGAAAAACCATTTTCATGTTTTGAGTGTAGTTTTAACTACCACATACAGATTTACTTTAAACCAGTTTTGTATTCAGAAATTAAAATTTCTGTTTTGGATTCAAGTGCTGATACATTTCGAAGAAAAATATTCTCTTATTCGAAGTGCAGTGATAAAATTCTAGTCACAGACTATGTGGGTGCTGCCAGAATCAAAGAAAAACAATGTTCATGTTCTGAGTGAAATTTAATTTACACCATACAGATTATATTTAAACCAGCTTTGTGTTCAGAATATAACAATAAATGAAATAACAAGTTGCAGATTTATCGTGTACCGAGTGAAGCTTTACATTTGAGGTGCATGCTATATGCTGCAAAATTTGGAGAAATTGAGTGTTCCGTGTGTATTATTATTTTTTTATTGTGTAGGTATTTTATTTAGATATAAAATTTGACATCTTATATCTAATGTTTTCTTTTCTATGACTACTACATTATTATTTACTACCTACTGACTAAAATTTGGACTTTACAACATTAAGACATAATCCACGAAAAACTGCAAGACTTTTAGCCTCCTTAACATTTACAGGGAGTTCATTGAACATTTTAAAACCTTTATAATAAATATTATTTTGTGTTCCCGATAAATTTGTTTTAGGAAGCCTAAAATCGTTGCAGTTTCTCGTAGGATAACAATAAACTGTACTGTTGATTCTAACATTATTCAATATGTAATCTGGTAACATTTTAACTTATAAATAAAAACTAGGGTATTGAAAACTAATCTTTGCCACACACTTAATATATTGAGTTGGCGTTGCATGGTTTTTATCCCGGTATATCTGCTACAGCACAATATAGATCTCATGCCTTTGTTTTGAATTATTTCCAGCCTTTTAATTTGTGTTTTATTGCTCAGAAAGATTACACTTGAGCAATAATTCAGATGGGATGCTACATGCTACAGTTGTGTTATAGACCAATTTCCTAGTTTTAATGTCTAATTTTCCCTTTATCCTACTTAAAAAATTATTATTTTTGGCAATTTTTTTAGTTAGCATTTCAAAGTTACAGTTAAGTTTTAACTTATTATCGATTATGATTCCCAAATATTTAATTTCTTCTACTTCTTCAATATTTTGATTGTCTATATTTAGGGTAATAAGATCATTTTGTTTTTTCCCTAATACCATGAATTTACTTTTAGTTACATTTAATTTGAGTTTATTTATGCATAACCATTTAGATATTTCATGAAGTTCACTTTCTATTTTTGATAATGCATCTTCAATATTATTTTGGGATTCTTACGCAGAATCAATCTTAAGTTAAACCTGCCTTGTATGCGAAATCCTATTACAAGGATACCATTCTTGATTTCCGAGAGCAGTTATAAATATGTAGTAGAATTTATAACATGATTTTTATTGGAAGATTACTGGTGATGTGATATAAAAATCGACATAAAGTGAGGTCGTAATAAAAAAAATTTCTACCTTCCCCTCCGGGGGAAATCTGCTGTTGAATGAATATCACGTGGTCCATTTGAAAAGTATCTGCAAATTTTTTAACCATTTCATAAATATCACTATCACCGATGCAATTAATAAACGAATAACTGATGAATTCCTCTAAATTCTCAATTTTCTCGAAATCACTAAAGCGATTTTCGAAGTCTGATACCACTACCTTAATTTCTTTTGTGTACTTGGAATGAAATTGAAGGTAATATTTTATTACATATTTTTTTACAAATTGTTGGAATTTTCACTTTTCGATGTCGACTCTCATAGACGCTGTTTGACTTTCGAACGCTGCAACAGTATTCATAATTTCTGTTAATGATTTATTCTTGCCTTGTAAATCTAGATTTAATGTGTTCAGTTTTCCAATAAAATCTGCTAAAAAGGCTAAATCACATTGCCAGTCTAAATCACACAATTGCTGATAATCGTCACCCCTCTCCTCAAGAAAATTTGTTATTTTGTCCAATAACATGATGGATCGGCATTTGAAAATCACACAAGATGATACGCGCACCTCTTGTGCGGGTTCTTGTCCAGCTACGGGTCCGAGTTCTTGTACGGGTGTGAGTTCTATTGGGTTCGAGTTCTTGGCCGGACCCGTGCCTGCGATCGACTGGACTAATGGCCGCGATCGACCTGTTGGCCATCCCTGGTATTAAGGGCCCGCAACCCGGATTTGTACCGATTTATTACATATTTCCCTTAAACACGATAAGTTTTAAAGCTCTTAAAAAAATATATGTTATTTTTGAAGATAATATCTAGACTTTGCCTGCGCCGAAACACAAATTATATAAAATTCCCTCGATAGAAAAAAATCGCAAAGTATGCTCCAAAAATTATTATTAACACGTTTGTTTCAGTTATTTTACAAGTTATATATTATGTATGAAAAAATTCACAGTGTTTCTTTAAAACCGGTGACAGGCCGGAGACGCGCCGGCGCGCGCGTCACATGCGCATGCGCGAGAAAATAATTCAAATATTTGAATAATATTTTCGACAAAAAACTTTTGGTCTGCGATTTTGGCCCTTCTATGTACATAATTTGTATGAAGAACAGTGTCAGAATCTAGTTATTTTTTCTTCTGTTTGAAATTGAGTCAACCAGTGTATTGTTTACCTGACAATAAAATACACCTGTACCTTGCAATTGAGTCTATTTAATTACACACTAACAGGTTATGGGCCACATCATGCTTAAAGACACTGTGTTGTGATCAATGACTTAAGTATTAAATTGTGATTAACATTTGAATCGAACAATGTCGTTCCAACTCCCTATTGAAAAGCTGAGGGGCCGTGAGAAATATGACATCTGAAAGTTCGCTGCTCAAGCATATTTAGAAGACCAGGATTTATGGGAATGTGTCGAAGGTACGGAATCAGACCAGAAAAAGGTTAAAAAAAATGTCGTTCCAAGATTGTTTTATTGATTGAACCAATTAACTATGTTCATGTCCAGTCTGCTACAACCGCGAAAGAAGCCTGGTACAATCTTGCTGCTGCTTACGACGATAAAGGTCTTACACGGCGCGTAGGGCTACTAAGGACCCTTATTACAAAAAGGTTAGAAAACTGTAAATCTGTTGAAGATTACGTCGATAAAATTATTACCACTGCCCTGAAATTGACTAATATTGGTTTAAAAGTTGATGATGAATGGATAGGTACCATTCTTCTTGCCGGGCTTCCAGAAAAATACACCCCCATGATTATGGGCATAGAGAGCTCTGGAATAAAAGTGACTGGGGATGCAATAAAGACAAAATTTCTACAAGATGTTTCGCATAATAATTCAACATTAGAAAATCCCAATGACATTGCTATGTACGGATCTGGCTCGCCCAGATGGGGAAAATACAGCGTTTCTGGATCGGGTAGTCGCAGTTCCAGAGGGGCGGCAGAAAAGAGTTCATCCAGAAACAGATCGGAGGAAATAATTACTCCCAACTCTGCAGATCATAAAAGGGGACCCCGCTGTTACCGATGCAAGAAAAATGGCCATATAGCCCGAAACTGTGAGGTGATATTTGATACAAAAAACTGTGGAAATAAACAAAGTTCAATGTACACTGCTTTTTCCGTGACTTCTAAATCAGATGACGAATGGTTTCTTGACTCAGGGGCTTCTGCACATTTAACAATGACTGATAATAATTTATTAAATAAAATCAAAAAATCTTCCCAGTTAGGTATCACTACTTCCAATGGTGATCAAATGATCAGCGACACAGTTGGAAACCTGCAATTAATCACATCTTGTGGAGAAACAATAAATGTAAGTGATGTGTTTTATGTTCCACAAGTGAAAGTAAATTTGCTATCTGTTAGTAAAATTGTCAGCAAAGGTAATTCTGTGGTTTTTAATTCAACTGGAACAAAAACTTTAAATCGTAACAATCAAATAATTGGAACAGCATCACTAGTGAATAATTTATTTAAATTGGGTGTGCAAAGCAATGTTGGCTTTTCTGTTCAAACAAAAGCTAATGGTAACACTCTTTGGCACAGAAGGATGGCCCACCTAAATTATGATAGTTTAAATAAATTGAAAAATGGATTAGTTCATGGAATTCAGTTTTCCTCGTGTAACCCACAAGATGTATCTGAAGTTTGTGTGAAAGGGAAGGGCCACAGGTTGCCTTTCCAATCGAGCAACTCTAGAGCTGCAAGACTACTTGAAGTGATCCACTCAGATCTTGTAGGACCAATGCAGACAAATTCATTATCTGGCTCTAGATATATTCTCACTTTTTTGGATGATTTCAGTAGAAAATCCTTTGTTTATTTTCTTGTAACAAAAGATCAGGTGGCAGAGTGTTTTGAAACATTTAAAAAACATGTTGAAACGCAAACTGGAAAGAGAATCAAGACTCTTCGTACTGATAATGGAGGTGAATTTTGCAACAAGCGATTAGACAAAATCCTGCGTAATTGTGGTATTTAACACCAAACCACGGTTCCATATACACCAGAACAGAATGGTCGGGCGGAAAGACTGAATAGATCAATCCTGGAGCGTGCCAGGTGTCTTTTGATTGAAGCTAGCCTCCCAAATATTTTTTGGGCTGAATCAGTCTTCACTACAGTCTACTTGATGAATCGTTCGCCCAGCAAAAATGTGGATAAAACTCCCGAGGAAATTTGGTCAGGAAGAAAACCTACTGTAAAACATGTAAGGGTATTTGGCTGCAAAGCCTATGCACACATTCCGGATGCACACCGAAAAAGTTAGACCCTAAATCAAAACCATGCATTATGATGGGATATAGTCTTCTGTCCAAGGCTTATCGTTTGTATGACCCTAACAATAATTGTATTTTTGCATCAAGAGATGTCATTTTCTCTGAGAATGAGGAAGGAGTTTCACTCCTCACAGGGAAACAGGATAATTCAATCTTTCTTTCCTGCAGCGGAAGATGAATGTTCCTCAATAAATGAAGATATTGTATCTAAGGACTCACCCGAAAAAGTTGGCTCAGTGGATTCAGAGGACATTGCGGATTTACAGGAAACTGAAGACTTCCTAAATCGGCACGTTGCAGACTTACAGTCCGGTCTAAGAAGGCAGGACAGGATTAGGAATCTTCACAAAAAATATGATGATTTTGTGGTTTATACTGGTGTTAGTGATGAACCCTCAGATCCCTTGACCATTGAGGAGGCAATGGAGCGATCAGATAAACAACTTTGGATTGAATCAATGGACCGTGAAATGGAATCACAAATGGATAACACATGGGAACTGGTCGATCTTCCATCTGACAGAAAACCTTTAAACAGCAAATGGGTTTTTCGCACAAAGAGAGATGCAAATGGGGATATAGTCCAGCATAAGGCTCGTCTTGTAGTGAAAGGTTGTGCTCAAAGAAAGGGTTTGGATTTCGAAGAAACCTTCTCACCTGTAGTCCGATACAGCTCCATTCGATACTTAATGGTATTAGCGGCTGAACTTGATTTGGACATAGATCAGATGGACGCTGTTTCAGCATTTCTCCAGGGCGATCTTCAGGAGGAAATCTACATGTACCAACCAACAGGATACCAAAAGTCTGATAAAGTTTGTAGCCTAAGGAAAAACCTATATGGATTAAAACAAGCAAGCCGTGTTTGGAACATAAAATTGGATGCATGCCTGAAGAATATTGGGTTTCAACAGTCAAGATATGATCCATGTGTGTATGTGAAAAATGAAAATGCGACTGTGTTGATCATTGCTGTTTGGGTGGATGATCTTCTTATTTTTTCTAGCGACAAATCACAAAAATATGCTGTTAAAAATCAGCTCAAAGAAAGTTTCAAAATGACTGATATCGGTGAAGCCAAATATGTGTTGGGATTCCAGTTGACTCGAGACAGGCAAAACAAGAAGCTGTGGATAAGTCAACAGAGCTATATTGAACAGGTTCTGAAGCGCTTCAATATGTATGGATGCAACCCTGTGGACACACCACTAAGTCCTAATGAAAAACTCTCAAAACAGCAATCACCAAAAGATGAGAAAACCTCAGCCATGATGAAAAATATTCCGTACAAAGAGGCAGTCGGTAGTTTTTTATTTGCCTCTCAAGTTACCCGACCTGACATTTCATTTGCGGTTAGTTATGTGAGTCGTTTCAATAACAATCCAGGTCAAGCGCACTGGGCTGCAGTCAAACGAATCATGCGTTACTTAAAGGGTACTGCAGATTGGAAGCTGGAGTTTGATGGATGCACACCCTCTTCAATTGTTGGTTTCTGTGATGCTGATTGGGCCAGTGATTGTGACGAAAGGCGATCTGTGACAGGCTACATTTTTACTAAATGTAAAGGAACTGTTTCTTGGGGGACAAAAAAACAACCAACTGTGGCGCTATCGACAACAGAAGCAGAGTACATGTCCATGTCTGCTGCGACACAGGAGGCATTGTGGTTAAGAGGTCTGGCTCAGGAAATCGACAGTGCAGTATATGACACTCCTACAGTTATCCATGTAGACAACCAGGGAGCGGCAAATCTAGCCGTGAATGGGTGTTACCAAGCCAGAATCAAACATATAGATGTGCGACATCACTTCCTTCGTGAGAAAATCCAGTGCCAACTAATTGAATTCAAATACATCCCTACAAATAAAATGGTAGCTGACTCTCTCACCAAAGCTTTGGATAGAGAGAAATTGATGAGATGCATTTGCAATCAGGGTATCATCAAATAGGGAGGGTGTTGGAATATTTGATGCTGTCAACCAAAGATATTGAAATATAAGTGTATTTGAATATCTTTGCTGTCAACACTGATAGTTCGGGAACAATCTTCTTTTGTTATTTTTTCTTCTGTTTGAAATTGAGTCAACTAGTGTATTGTTTACCTGACAATAAAATAATCTGTACCTTGCAATTGAGTCTATTTAATTACAAACTAACATTTTTTAGTGTTTTTTCGTGAATTTTCGTGAAATGGCGTGGCCTTTGACCGGTTTTAAATGCTGTTTAAGATAATGCCCGCGAGATTTTTGCTCTATTTTAAACGAGTGGTGTTTTATTAAACATTTTCGCAATTTTCGCATCGATTATGTCGCTGTGAATGTTAGCGCTCTCCTCTAACATTCGTAATTTCGTATCTCTACATCTTCTCCTTTTCGGGCCCGGTTGCAGAGCCTTAAGGGACGTACGTGACTTACTTTAACCAGTGATTCCTGACCTTATCTGGAGTAAAAACTGTAAATGAAATGTCGTCACTGGTCACTCAGCCGAGTAACACCTACTTTTTTATGTTTTTGTTGAAAAAAAACATCAAAAATGTCACCGGAGATCGAGATCAAAATTTTATTTACATTTTTTACTCCAAATAATGTCAGGAATCACCGGTTAAAGCAAGTCAAGTACGTCCCTTAACACCCTGTATAACTACTGTGCAAAAAAGATAGGCCCAATCTCTGAATGGGCGCCGTGAAAATGAAAATTTTATTTAAATTGAATTAAATTACGTCTTCAGAAGGAGTGGGTAGTAGTAGATATACCTCATCAGATACATGGTTTCAGTTCAGCTGACATCTATACAAAACTTTATGAAGCTTTAAGCAAATCCAACGACGCAAGCAATAATTATTGCTTGCGGATATAATCTATGCTTTGGGTTTTTGTTTACCCACAACAGATGGAGTACATTTTTTGTTGTTGTTTGGAATTATTATTATAGAAATAATATATTATTAACAAGACTAAATAAATAGTCTCTGGAATAAAACCAGTCGCTTTTTATCTTATTTAATTTTAACTCATTTTTATCTTATTAAATTTTAACTCATTCGACAAAACAGCCACTATTCACAGGTTATACGACAAAACAGCCACTATTCACAATAGTAAACTCGGACTTTATAAATTAATAAATCATACATCCGCAATATACAGTATCTGATAGATAAGCTATCCAAAAGGATCGTGAAATACCCCCATAATATTTTGTTTCACCTAAAAAATTATTTAATAATTCTACCTAATAATTCTGGTTAAACGGTACGTTATAATCTACGCATTCACAGATGGCGTCAATTAAAATATTTTAGGTTTTTAATACTTTTTGCATGTTATGCTTTAAAATATTAAGGTGAATTAATTGTTTTCGCCCATACATATTTAACATGAATATAAATAAATAGGTTTGTCCATAAACAATCCCAAATCTTTCAAGAAAGGCTGACAAATGCAATATTGGATTGAGTCACCGATACAAAATTAGATTTGTCAGCCTTTCTTGAAAGATTTAGGTTTGTTTATGGACAAAACTATTTATTTATATTCATATTACATATGTATGGGCGCAAACAATTAATTCATCTTAAATTTTAAAGCATAACGTGCAAAAAGTATTAAAAACCTAAAATATTTTAATTGGCGCCATCTGTGAATGCGCAATTATAACGTACCTTACGTTTAACCTTAAATTATATTATTGACTCACCTTTTCAGACGGTCGTATCCATATTGTAAAAAAAACCTTTCGCCTTCACCTTCGCCTTCACTGCTCACGACATTGTAAATAATTGTGTAAAAATATAAGTAAATTCTTTTTTGTAACGTTTCGGTAAAGGTCATTTCATGGAAATTCTCCAGTCCTAAAAAGACCTAAATTCTCAAGACTTTCAAAATAAGTATTAACTCAACTTTGGCATTTAATCTTCTTATAAACAACAGTGATGGGGGTAGCAAATGTAAAGTCGTGCAATGTCCAGTGTTTTAAATATAATGTCCTCCACGTGCAAAGTCGTATCTTATCCAAGCATAAGCTTTCTAATAAAATGTGTTTATTGGAATTGACCTGCCAGTTAAGTATGTTTTTGTGTATCTATTTGCAAATATTAAACTTACCTAAGAATTCATAATAAATTGTACAGCGCCCTTGAGGTGATTTTTCACAAAAACGGCGCTGTTCAAATTATCTAACTATTATTATTATTATCATAGGTAACTTATTATTTAGCCACGGCCAAATTTCGATGAAATTTCGGCAGATTTGGTTGATAGAGGGAAGACGTACGACGAGAATCATGATGAACCAAACTAATCTAAACACAAAAATAATTTAATTTAAAATAAATTTGACGAAAACGCAGGGATGAAATTTAAAAAAAAATGTGTTTATTTATAGTTTATTACAATAATTCCTTAATAATAATTAATCACTTGTATTTTATGTTGGAAAGTTATTCTTTCATGTACCTACGGTTCAGATAAATATTCAATTTGACAAAATTATGACCCGGTTGGTACTATAAAAAAATTATCCAAAAAAACGAAGCCAGACGTCCGCAATGTAGTGCTGTTACTTACCCTACTGATGTATGGCAGTGAGGCATAAACTGGCAGAGGAAAGGTGAAAGTAGATTGAATGCCGTAGAAATGAAATCCCCAGAGGTGTGTGTAGTAAAACTATGCATGATCATGAGAGAAATGTAGTGATTCACAAGGAATGCAAGGCTGATATAAGCGTAATGACTGTAATGAGTAAGATTAAGGAGGAGATGCTTAGATGGTTTGGGCATGTCGAGCAAATGAACGAAGAAAGAAATGTGAGGAGAATATATGACACGAATGTGAATAGTAGTAGTAGGGGACGCCCTAGAAAGACATGGCCTGATCAAGCGAACTGTTAAACCCTTCTTTTGTATGAGATGATGTATAAGGTAAGTGAAGCAAGGTGTGTGTGACAAGACCGAGTTGTTTGGCGGTCCACCCTCTCTGTTTAGTCGTGATAGTTCTTTAGTTATTTTTGCGAGTGTAAATAAAATTCCTAACATGCTAAAGTTAAGGAGTCAATTATTTCCAAATCTATAGGTCGTTTCTTTTTAGAGGATGAATTCCAACTTTTTTGAATCCATTTTTTATTATCTGAGGATCTAGATTTTCCCAAATTTCTGTAAGTATTCTTGAGAATTGATTTTCAGGAAGCTTGGAGCCTACATGCAATCGTAGCCATTTTACAAGAATGTTCCTCCAGGAATCTTTCATTGACTTTATTACACTTGCATCTAAGGACTGGAGTAGATGGCTAGAATGAGGTGGTAATTTTATTAATGTCACATTTTCTTTTCTAGCTTCCTCAACTAGGCCTGAGTTTATGTGATGTGAAGCATGGTCAACATAAATAAGTAGTATTGGGCGAATTGGCCCCACTGCTGAAAGGAAACATTCCTTAAAATATTTTTCAATTAGTGTTGTCTCCATACAACCGTCATCGATAGCTTTATTCTGTATGCTTGAAAACTTTCCAGGATTAGTGGACTTAGGCTCGTCCCAGACAATAAGAGGTGGACACTTATCTCCGACTGCGCTGCAGCCCAACAGAACAGTAGCACTGCCTCCTGGTGAACTAATTGTGCCGGAAGAAGGATATCCAACAAGCCCGACTATGTTACTTTTGCTGGGAGAGAAATTAGCCTCATTAATATTCCATATTTGATGAGGACGGTTATTAAGGTCAAACGTTTCAATTGCGCTGGTCAAAATACCAAAATATTCGTCTGTTAATAACGGATCTAGAACTTTTTTCCTTACACATTCTACAGCTTGAGGTTTTTTTATCGATAAATTGTTCCGTTTTAAGAATCCTATATACCAATCATAACCCGGAATACCATTTTTAAAGGGGTTTTTCAAATCGTTATCCATAATATATTTGGCAACTAACTCAATTATTTCATTTTTAAAAATTCCAAATCCATATTTCTCCATGGTGTGTATATTTGCCGCTAAAGTTTTTTCAACATCAGCCGGCAGTACAGTAGCTCGCCCCATCGTGGTAGATTTCCCACGCTTCCCAGAAACATGGTTCATAATTGTTATTCTGGGTATGCCAAAACCTTTCTCAGCCTGGTACCCACTCATTCGACCGCTTTTAACTTCATCCACTGCTTCTAAAAGTTTGTCTTTAGTGTAAGAACTAGCTCTGGGGGTGCTTTTTTTATATTTTCTCCTTTTACTTTCTGAAATTATAAAAAATTAATGTGAGAGGACGCTACAATTTCGTTACAATTAACAAAAGTTTTGACAGTACAGTTTTTAATCAAATAGTAATAATAATAATATTTGGATGATTTGTATAGTGCCATTTTTGTGAAAAATCACCTCAAGGGCGCTGTACAAATCTCTACATATTATAAATTAAAGTCTTCCGACGCATCCGTCTGTCTGTCTGTTCGCGATAAACTCAAAACTAATGAACTGATTTTCATGCGGTTCTCACCAATAGGGTAATTCATGAGGTAGGTTTAGGTATATAATTTGTCAAGGTTTTGTGTAAACTGGTTGAAATATATATTACATAAAGGGAGCGGGCTTGCAAGCGGGCAGTGTGGATTTGATTTGTATGCAAATTAACAGATGGCGTTGGTTATAAAGGTTGGGTAACCAACCAATAGACGGCGTTGCATTTCGATAGCCACGGCAACGCGTGGCCGGGTCAGCTAGTTTATAATATATTTCTGCAATCTTACTTCTAACTATAGACTAGACAAAACATTATAACAACTTATTGCATCCACTGGTCCTTCGATCAGCAATACAAAACTACATATACAATGGATTTGATCAATAAACGCAATGGTGCTTAAAAGTCTATACGTAATTTTCTTTTTATTTATACTCTAAAGGCAGAAAATAAACAGAACTATAATTACCTGGTAGGTCACCTGAGATTAACACTGTTTAGGGAACATACCCATACTACGTGACACGTTTAGGGGGGGGGGGGGGTCTTCAAAATGTCACGCTCAATACAAATGAGCGGCGGGTTGCTTAGGTTTTTGGTCACCGGGGGGGGGGGGGGTAAAAATTGCAAAAAGTTGATCACGTAGTATGGGTACGTTCCCTTATTTAGAGAAATTTAGATACAGTTTGCACCCAGAGGACATAATTTATTGGGAACACATGTTATTGGAAAGGCCATTATTTAATCCTGGTATATATTTTACTAATAATATATAATATGTTCTTTAATGAACGTGTTTGCGAAAGCAAAAGCAAAATTTTATGATGGACGGTACAATAGTACAAGGATTTGATAACAATATTTCTCTTACTAAATGTGCTTCGCCCCTCAGTAAGAGTCAGACTGATGTGTAAGGCTTTGAATAATGTTAATCTAATAAGAAAATAGTGATTAAGACATATTATAGGCAATACAAGAATGAAACTCATATTTAATTGAAGGGTAAGAGAGCCTAAAAAGGTAGGTTTTTAGTGTGGACCTAAATTCTGTTGGCCTTGTTATGCATCTTAGTTCCGGAGGGAGTTTATTCCTAGCCTGTGTGTAGTATATACCTACCTTAATTATCACATATTTTTAACCCCTCCGCAACGTAAGCAGATATAAGCGTTAGAAATAGGACAGCAGTCAAGTACAATAACGTGTTCATACGTCAGCGCGTGAGTTTCCATAGAAATCGTTCTAACTCCGTTATTGTTTTAGTTACATCCCTAAACCAAAGAGTAAAAGGTCGATAGTAGATCAAGCTGTACATCTCTATCAAGTTGTCTATAGAAATACATAACAGGAATCAGCTGTCAGTCGCGTAGTTGACAAAAATATTTACCCGCGCAAATTCACTACCGGCGGCTCGTCCGCGCTCGATATTTTTAATTTTTATTAAATATTTTTATATGAAATGATAAAAAAGTGAGGTGACAAAAGTGTTTATTACACATATATACAATAGAATAAGTATTGTTGTTTACATAATCTGTGATGTTAGTACCGTTTTCACATAAAAAACATCATGTGAGTCATTTTTAATGTTTACATGCTAAATTTTAATATTTACAAATCTTAATATTTATTTGTAATTTAATAATTCGAAAGCTTATTTTGTAACCTTTCTAAAACAGTTTTTACTATTCTGTATTGAGCATTCTTTCGCGTTCGGATATGCTAGTTAGTGAAGTGATTTTATCAAAATGTCCTTCGCTCGCTATCAAACATATCCGTGTATTTACTAATAACTACTGCTTATTGTTGCAATCAAATAGATTGGAACCAAGAAAAATGTTTACAATCGTTGATCAAGACTCATAGTGTAAAATTTTACATTTCTGGGATCCCACTATTGACACTTATAAAAAGAATACCAAATCCACCAACTTCCTCTTCGTTTTGTTTATTTTGTGTACAAGTTAAGAGGCAGGTAAGAGAACCGCCGCCCCTGGAACCATTTGCTGGATAACCAACACCTCTGCCATAGGTCGGCCCAAGTGGTTCACAAGACGCACCCCTGCTAAGTCGAATTAAATACCATCCAGCAGAGCTTGAACTGGATTCTTTCAGGACATCTGAGCCAGTGAAGATTTTACTGTGTGGCGGGTCAGACTGAGGGAGACCATTTGATCCCTCTAGCAGGACTCTCTCGATCCATCGCCTTGCTCCGCAGTGGGAGGAATGGTTTCATACGTTCGTCATTCCTGGTCCCACTAACCCCCAGATTTCTTTCCTACTCCTTACGCCTTTTTCCTTCCCATAACATCCTCTCCTTTCTTTCCTTAAAACTCCCTCCACACGGCATCCCCAAAGTTGACAGGCTCTGAGGAAAGTTATTTTCCCAGGTCTTCCTGTGTGGAGCTATGTAAAAATAAAATAGTGAAAGCAGAAGTTTTAATTACCAAGGACGGGTTGTTTCACAGAATTGAACAATCCATCAAAATTCAAAGATACTTTTGTTACCATTTCAGTTACTTATGTAAAATAACTCGACAATAATAATATAAAAACAGAATTTCAATAGAACCATTACAAAATTTGAACATTAACTTCTGTGAAACAACTGGCCCTAAGTCTCCATC
This sequence comes from Limnephilus rhombicus, assembly GCA_929108145.2. Taxonomy (NCBI): domain Eukaryota; kingdom Metazoa; phylum Arthropoda; class Insecta; order Trichoptera; family Limnephilidae; genus Limnephilus; species Limnephilus rhombicus. Next base: position 36,399,881 of record OV815284.1, on the reverse strand, counting down.
GCCAGACATGTTGCATGACAAAAAAATTTAATAGCTAAAAATACCACTCGGAGTCCATTCATTCATTCAAACAAAACCTAGAGGAATTGTGAATGTAAAGATCAAAATAGTCATATTTTTGTGCTATTCCAAATCCTACAGCAGGTACCGGCTTACTCCTTCCTATCCAGTGAAAAACATGCGCACAGAACCTGTGGAATTGTATAACTTAATACTTTTAAATATGTATCTATAATATGTATTTTCCAATCCCCAATAGTTACTCCCGTAACACTACTGTTCAAAAAATCTCTTAAAGAAGGTGTATTTCCTACCATTTGGAAACAAGCTTTTGTTACACCTGTTTTTAAAAAGGGGGACAAGCACAACATTGAAAATTATAGACCTATCTCTAAGCTATGTATCTTTAGTAAAATCTTGGAAAAAATCGTGTGTAACCAACTTTTTAACATATGCAAAAATATTATTATTAGCCCCCAACAACATGGTTTTTTCCAAGGCAGATCTGTTGAATCGAACCTAGGACAGTTTACTGATTTTGTTTTTAACTCTATGGATAATAGGAAACAGGTTGATTCCATTTACACAGATTATTCTAAGGCTTTCGACAAAATAAATCACGACATACTGTTAAACAAGCTCTCGAAGATTGGAATATGTGGAGATCTTCTGAGATGGTTCTCTTCATATGTTAAAAATAGAAGTCAAGCTGTTGCTTTAAAAGGTTACATGTCACAAATTATAACTATTCCCTCAGGGGTACCACAAGGGTCTCATCTAGGGCCTCTATTGTTTATTTTATATATAAATGATATGAACCATGTTATAAACCATTCTTGTTTCCTTTTTTATGCCGATGACATGAAATTATATAAATGTATTAGCTCCATAGATGACTGCAACCAATTACAAGAAGACGTTAGCAAAATTGAGGAATATTGCGAAAACAATCAATTATATCTAAATATAGATAAATGTAATGTTATTACTTTTACACGGAAAAAAATCCAATTAATTACATTTACAAATTAAACCATGTACCTCTACAACGAGTAGAAACAATAAGAGATCTTGGAGTAATATTGGATTCTAAAATGTTATTTAGGGATCATATTGAAAATATTCTAGAAAAAGCTTATAAGCAATTGGGTTTCATTATTCGCATTACAAAGCCTTTTAATATAGCACACACCCTAATTCTGTTATATATGTCATATGTACGTTCACAACTCGAGTTCGCCTCAGTAATTTGGAATCCTCAATATCAAACATATATTCATCGCATCGAAAATATCCAGAACAAATTTATAAAACACCTATCCTATCGTTTTAGTGATCATCGATTTAACCCTATCGCTTTATATAAACGCAGAAAAATCTCTGATGCATTATTCTTACACAAAATCGTGAACTGCCTTGTTGATTCATCATATATGTTAGAAAATATTGCATTTCGTTGCCCCAAACAAAACACCAGATCGAACGACTTATTTAGAATACCACACAGTAAATCTAAATATGCGCAAAACTCTGTAATAGTACGTATCTGTGAAACTTACAATGCCTTACGAGATGTAGACATTTTCAACCATGACTTGAAATCATATAAAATGCAGCTTAATAAATTAATAACTTAAAATACTTTTTTTCTATTTTTTGTGAAATTATATTATTATCAACCATAGTAAATAGTATAACCATATAACTATGTTTGTTAATAATTTTACGTTTTTCTATATTATGTTGTATGTTCTTTTTTATGTTCTTCTTTCCTTTATTATGTTTATTTTTTTCTTTGTCATTTAATAAGTTGAGTAGGTAAAAATACTAAACCAATATTTTTTAACATAATGGAACTTAATTGGTCTACAACATATGAATTTTATTGTTATAATCATCTTTCTGTATGACTGTTTGTTTCCTCAATAAAAAGAAATAAAAAAAAATAAATAAAAATCCCAGCATTCTGGTTTGAGGATTTTGTTTAGATGAACTAAATTAAATTGTTTCATCGCTCAACCTGACAATTATATTAATTATTTATGATTCAGTTTTTGCAGTTCATTTAGCAACACATTATTTCACAATAATTTCGTAAAACCTATTTCGTAGTTAATTTAATTTATTGAAGGCATACGAAAATAAAACACCAATAAGATTATAGTTTATTTATTATAATAATTTTAAAAAAACATTAATAGGCATACAAAAATAAATAAATTATAATTAAAAACTGCAAATAGTAAAAGAAATAAATACATCGGGAGCATAGTGGCCACGCAGAAACTTATTGAAAAAATTTCTTATTCTTATGGAACAAGAAATTTTACATTCATTTTCCAGTAAAAAAATATTTAAAATGTAAGGGTAGGTTCAAGGCGTGTTAACGGCACGTTTACATTAGGCCGGAGACCGAATGCATCGACCGCATTCGGTTTAACCGAATTCGTTAATCGAATTGGCCTGTTTACATTACGTCGGTGACCGAATGAGTCGACCAATGTCAGTAACGAATGGCTGCGATCGAATATTGCCAACCGAATAACAGTTTACACTAGTCAGTGAGCAAAAACGTGCTGCAGTCGAAATACGGCCAAACCAAATAATGTAAACGCCGCATTCAGGGCCGGATTAACCATGTCGGGGCCCCTAGGCAATGCACGTCTCGGGGCCCCTTACAAGGCTTTAAGGGGGGGGGGGGTAAAATTTTTGAACTTTTTTTTACCTATATTGAGTATTGTGTCTAAATTTCAAGCAAATCGGAGCAAAACTAACGAAGGAACGGCGTTTCAAGCAAAAATTTTTAAATCGGTTTTCTCGCAAACAACATTTCTGAAGTTTTCATCATAACTCAAAATGTTGACTTGACTTGACCGATGCTTTTGAAAATTTGTACACTATTTCTACACATAAATCAGGTAGTCCGAGGGAGTTTTTTTTACCATTTTATAATAACGAATTCACCGAATTTTTTTTAGTAATAATTTTTTTTCACTTCAAAATGCTGGCAAGAATAAAAAAAAACGAAAAAAAACTACCTCTGACCACCTGGGAAAACAATTTACCTTTTAAACACATTTCGATTTTTTTGTTTCAAATGATCCAATGACGAGTTATGATGTTCATATCACTAACTAAAGCATGTCATTTTTTCACGGGACGCGGGGCCCCTAGCCGATGCGGGGCCCCTAGGCAGTTGCCTACTCTGCCTTAGGGATAATCCGGTACTGGCCGCATTACAAATTTGAAAATTTATATGAAAAACTTTGAAAAAAGTTGTTCAGTTACTATTCAATAAAAAAAACCTGTGGCATCGGACCGTGTGAAAGGTATGGTGTGCGCCGCTAAAAACCAAACACGTCAAAGTTCATTCGATTTGCTTGACAAGTCTGGTGAGTATTCGATAAACGTGTTTGGCTGTGTAAGTTTTTTTGCAGTACATACGTCATCTGAATGGTTATATATAAAGACCGGATTATATGCAAATGCATATTTGCATATGCAATTGCATATTTAGGCCCTTTTCGGCGGTAGTTGCATATTTTAGCATAAAATTTGAGATCTTGCATATTTACGCTTGATCTCATTCATCGTTCAGATGCCTCACATAGTGACACTATAAAAGTCAGATAGCTAAACGCGCGGCTGGCGAACTGATCACTCAGCCTCCTCTTCGCTCTTAAAAAACGCTTGAAACTCGTGGATTGGCGTTGAATGAATGTATTCAGGTTATGAAGAAAATTCGCCTTATGAATTCCTCGTTGCCAAAACTATTTCTGAGTAAACTTAAAGAAAATTTTGAAAACTTACTGAACAATAAGCAAGGGTTTGAACCCTTGCCCACGCTTCATCAACGGGGCAGGTGAAATTTTGCTTTGCACAATAAGTTGAAAAATCGCACCCAAATTTAAATTCGTCCAGTCACATCAGTAGAGTAGAACGCTCCTTTTCCGCTTATAAAAATAAATTAAGAGATCGTAGACATAATTTGTCTACAAAACATTTAGAACAGTACTTAGTCAAATACTTTTATAAAGGTACTTGTAAATTGTAAATTTCATTGTTAAATTCATTTTGTAATTGATGTTTTCGAAAATACGATTGTTATCCTCGAGAACTAAGAGCTTACTAAAATAAAATATTTTAAAATACGACTTCCTGTATTATTTCATGCTGCATATTTTGGCCCTTTTTATGGATTTTCGTGCATATTTTAGCTATTTTTATTGCATATTTGCATGCATATTTTGGGCTGTTTTTGTTGCATATAATCCGGTCTTTAGTTATATATATGAAACATGCACCACTGTTTATTCGATAAGATGAATAATCGGTATTCAATGTGAACTCGGCCTAACAATATTCATAAATTATTATAAGTTATTGAAGGCACACACAAAAAAGCCCCCATAAGGTCCTTGTGTGGAGAACCACAGAGTTTTTAAAAAGTACAGTGTTGTCGAGCCATATGAAAAAAAATATTAAGAGTTTACTGTATCTGGAACGAAAGTCAAGACTATTAATTATATTAGCATTATGTGATTCATATGAAATTATGGGGCCCACCAAAGACTAGTTAAAACCAAAGGTTGTTGAAGACCTATTGCCCATTCCTCTTGAAATGCTATGGCTTAGATGTTCTAGCCCGGCATAACATGTCAAAAGGAATGATGCTGTTGAAGGAAACTTCTGAAACACTAGATGTATTTAATTCCTCTTTCTTGTTAGAATGAGAAGAGATGAGACCTCATAATAAGGTGAAATGATAAATCAGTTTCCACCATAATTTGCCGTCATTTTTATTTACACGAGACTATCAACAGCACTTGCAGGCATATTAATCGCAAAATAAGTAGTGAAGTTACTTGGACCACATTGAAAGAAAAGACTCTGTAGATAGGCAAATTGATTTAATCTTCATAGTCAAGGCAAGCATGATGGATGATTTTGCTATGGATTTTGGATGACAAGCATTTCTGAACAAGAATTGAACCTTCAACGAGAGATCTATACAAAACTGAGATGACAAAAATACTTGAGAACCATGCCACAAGAAAACACTGGACCTCTAGTCCACTCAATGTCAGAATTCATTCGGCTTTATATGTTTTAAAAACTTGTAAGATTTCATTATATCGATTCCTCATTGGCAAGTATGATAATATTCAAAGCACGGAATTATGCACAATGAAACCTTAGAAGATTTGCAACCATAAACGGTTTTTTTAAAAACCCCATTGATCCTGCTACACCAAATACAGCGTTGCCGACGTCCCTTTTGAGCAGGCACGGGGTTGTTGTTGTCGCCAGCCTGCGGCGTGGCATTTTTCTCGGGGAAGTGGATATAGCCAGGCGTAAAACGGGAAGGGTCAAGAAGACCCTTTCTGCGTTGTTGAACAGCACCATGTACAATGTTGTCTCCACATTGTCCTCCGCGTCGCCCTCTGTGCCGCCTCCCTCGTCCAGTTGGTGAAACAGCTTGCAGCAGCCCAAATCGGCAGTCTGAAAATAGAAGAAATTTTGAAACTATAAAATGCATAAGTACATCACTAAGAATTGATCGTCCAGTTGATTATTCAGACATCTCCAAATACCAAGTTCTGAGATGATAAAAAAAGGAATTTTCGAATGCTCACCATAAATAAAATATTATTTACACGTGTCTGTGTTTTACATGTTAAATGTGCTATAAAATAATACCTGGAGGGACAACGGTCTGGGACATTATTATGACATTTAGAAATGTCCAACTAGTGACTCAGAAACATCAAAATTTTGCTTAATTCACTACAAGTTTTTCTGTATTATAATTGATTTGGTGGTTTTCATGAGTATTGTACTAATAGAGGGTAGCGATGTGTAGGTTCTGCTGGAGTGGGCTCTCCACGGGAAGCGGATCGTACTCCTACTCCTTTTTCAAATCGACTACTCCCAGAGATCCCCGTACAGGACTCGGACCCAAACCCGGAAATTGGAACCAGATTCGGAGCCGAAACCCAAATGCTTCCACCAGCATCCCCGTGTCCGCGGTCCGAGCTACTCGCGAGTAAGGTGCAGGTCCCAGGTTTGAGTTCTTTTGCGGGTTCCGGCTCCTAGATCCAGCTCCGGCCAAACCCGTGCAACAGCACCCAGTACGCAGTTCGTGGGTGGTTTGGTATATTTATGCGCAGTCCGCACCAATGAACTCAGATCCAGGACCTGCTCCTAGAACTCGAAGTGTCCTTTTAAAAGGAAGCTAGTTGCGGAGGCCTCCGGCAAAATGTAGAACTTACCCATCTCTAGGCCGGATGGGCTTGATCCATATGGTGAAGGTCCAGAAGAACTTGTCACGGATGGTGGAGGACCAGATGGGCTGGATCCAGAAGGCGGAGGTCCTGATGGGCTTGACCCTCAACTTCACCACCAACAAAAACGTAAATCTTTGTGGACACTTAAAAAAAATTAACAAAACACCTTTTTGCATCCAATTCTGGGAATCATATATATACTAAAAAGATACTAATACATATTATAAACTAATTTAAAGCTCTATTGGATTCATATTTGGAGATAAGAAAGGACTAATTTATTTTTAAATTTAAAACTACTCAATTTACAGTAAAACTTATTGTAAAATCAGATAAGAGCACATCAGCAGAATGCTACCTGTTTGTTAAATAATAACTAAATACTAGTAGAAGTTCATAACTTGTATTTGAGGCGCTCAACGGAAGAGTGGCCCAACTCACAAAAATTTGTAATCAATGAATAGATGAACTATGAAACAACAATGGCCCAATTTTAGTTTTCGTTATTTCAAAGATCCTTTGAAATCAGTGAAAACTAAAATTGGACCACTGTGGCTTCATAGACATGACAAAAATAAATAACAATATGATGATTTCGCTGATGTGGGTTGGGCCACTCTTCCGCTGAGCGCCTCATTTTAGGTGTCTGAGATATTGGTATTAATGTTTTGAAGAACTCTATAATGCTAGTCTCACACGTAAGCTATACATACTCACGTAATGTGGGCTTGGCCTTTATGAGAATATAGCATATGAGAGACTGGCTTAAATCAGCAATCAGAATAATATACTAGTCCCAGGTAGAGATTGTATACATATCATCAACAATCATGCTAGTAACAGACTCGGCTATAAAAGCGCCAGAGCAGAAGATGTATGGCGAGCGATATGCTAAAACCGGCCAAGCCAAGTCTGTCACTAGTGTCATCCTAAAAGCTATTCATAAAAATATCTCTTCTCACAAATGAAAAGGACAGAAGATACTAAAATGCCAAATGTCTCATGTTCCTACAGACATTTTGCAATTAACACCTGTTTCTTTCGAACGAGTTATTTTTGCACGATTTTTGCCGCCAGTTGCCGCATTATTTGATGGAGTCATAAGAAGTAAGCTGTAGTATGCCAGTGGTGTGTGGACTCCGCACCAAGCGAAATATATTAATATGCTAGAACAAGTTCAGAAAAAATTCCTTAGGTATGTCTATATGCGGATGAATGGAACGTACCCGAGATTCATGCACCATATGGAATTACTTGAGGCAACAAATAGATTTAGCTTGGAAACTAGACGTTATGCAAATCTTGCAATTCTTAGTTTTAACATAATCCATAATCGTATTGACAGCCCATTCCTCTTGGAATGTTATGGCTTATACGTGCCTGAAAATTTCAGCCGTAGTCGTCGACACGACTTGTTCAAAATACCATACGGCAGAACAGATGTTCTAGCACAGCATAGCATGACAAGAGGAATGGTGCTGTTGAACGAAATATCGGAAACACTAGATATATATAACTCTTCTTTAGATAGCCTTAAGATTTTTTTGTATATTAATCATCTTCCTAGGTGTTAAGACTGTTAAAATGAGAAAATTGTACAGTAATTGGATAAAAATCTGTTGTACAATTAATAAAAAAAAATAAAAAATAAAAAATAAAAAAAATTACGAAAGTCGGTCCCATTAGATTGGGAGAGTTGTCAAATCGCTACATTTTCTATGACATTTGAAACGATTTAAAGTTTTGGTCCCAAAATCATAATAATGTTGTCAACTTGTTGTGTTTCAATGTGTAATAATAGGGGTGGACAAATCACTTGCTGAGGATTGGTTTGTACTCCTGTATTTTTGTTTTTTGTAAGCTGTAAATGCAGTAAGACATCCATCTCGTTCAAGATCCCACTGAGAGACAGCCTGGGTTTTCATTGTCTGGACTCCCATCAATAGGATAAGGTGCTCCCATAGCCGTTGTGCTCACACGATGCGTAGATGGGGCCTTAAAGAGTCGGCGATGTGTGAATGCGGTGCGGTGCAGACCACCGAACATGTGGTCAACGAATGCCCGCTCCATTCATTCCCCGGCGAGATTGATGAGGTCCACAGGGCAACGCCTGAGGCCCTAGACTGGCTCGCAGACCTAGATGTCCCCCTCTGACCTCCCACCATACGAAAGAAGAAGAAGTAAGTGACAGTATGTGTTAGTTCGACCAAAATTCAACCAAATTTGTTGTTCTTAACCCTTGTACTTTTTTTAAAATATTTATAACAATTAGTTTCTAATAAAGGAAACAAAAATATGACTTTTTTAAACTTCAAAACTTTTATTTCTCAATACGAGTTTTTGTGGACTTAGTACAAACCAATCCTGAGTAAGCGATGTGTTTCCAAAAGTCAAAGATTTGAAGGCGAAATAATGGATCAATTCCATCAAACGTTTAAAGTTTGCAACCACCATCTTGGGAATTATTGAAACCATTCGTCCTTTGTAGACTATAAATCTCATTTTGGGGAGACAGTAATTTGTTGCAATATTTATTTATTTATTTATTTTCGGGAAATCAATAGTTTACATTTTTCCAGTTTGTACATGTTTGTGTAGCCAAAATAAAACCAATTATGGATTTCCTCCATTTCACTTTACCTCTGATTAAACAGCATAATAACAAATTTATATCTTCAATCTTCTCATAATTGAATCCCCAGTAAAAATAATAATCATAATCACGAGATTTATATATGTATATTAGGTAAATCTCGTGTCACGGTGTCTCCGAAACGGCTCGACCGTTTTTTATGAAATTTTTAATGTATATTTGGTAGGTATGAGAATAGGTCGTAAAGTATATTTCATACCGCTAGTGTTTGGGGTGTCCCTATCCAGAAATTTTTTTCTAATTTTTAACTAAATATTTTTTTTTTGCATCAAAAATACCTATAACCCCAAATTTTCACCCTCCTCCTCCCATTTCTTAATCCCGACCCTCCCATTTTATTAGTATTTTTTTTGTATTTTTGTATGAAGAAATTTAACCATCGTTCCTTTTATATGGCAGAACAACGTTTCTGGGTCAGCTAGTATTCTATAAAAATGCGCATTAAAATTGTCATTTAGAATATATCTTGTCAATATTATGTTTTGCTTTCTTTCTCTGTAAATTCATTTTCAGCTATAACAACGTCAATAACATCATATTTTTCAATATTAGCGCTCTAGCTCACTGAAAACTCACGGACCGCCACTGATAGATACCTACTTACCTGTGTAGAGAAATACGAGTCTAAGGCCTTGGCTACACGAGCGGTTCTCCCGCCGCTGGCGGCTCATATCGTACTACACGGATGGCGGTTTCCCGCAATCTTTTGTTCATTCTTCCAAATGGATCCGCTAATGAGCACTGCTCTTGCAGCGCTTATTTTAATAGAGTTATTAAAAAATAAAATAGGCCAAAGTGTTTGGGTGGTACCAATAAGTAATCGTTTAACTTCAGGAATATTTCATTTAATGTTTAATGTACACCGAAATAATCCTCAAAAATTCATCACATCAATTCTCGATTGGCGCAATCATTCAACTTTACATCAGTGTTGGTATTAAGAATCGCTCCGTATCAAACATGTTGTAACATGAATCCTTCACGCGCAAGACCGATCAAGAAGCTCTCTCGCAGGAAATGATGCAATCGCGGGAAACCGCTTGTGTAGTATGAATGTGGCGGTTATCCGCTGCGAGAGAACCGCTGCATGCGGTGGTCGAACTTCTCCCGCCTGTGAACCGCGGCGGGAAACCGCGCAGTGTAGATTGCGTCGTACAACCTTCATAGTAAATTGTGTCTACTGCGTTGGGAGAACCCCGCGTGTAGCCAGGGCCTAAGGAGGGCCGCTACGCCGATGCTCTGGTTTTAGTTTATATTTCTTTTTTCACTAACTTCACTTGGTTTTTCTTTAGTTAACATTTTATTGATGTTTATGCTGTGTAATTATTTTATATTGTTTTCACTATGTTAAATATGCATTAATATGAAGGTATCCTGACGACAATAGCAAAAAATATATACAAGAAAAATACATCAATTTTAAAAAAAGATTTACATAGTAGTTTTTTTTTCATGATATATACGGTAACATGGATAAACACATAATGTCACATTACACTCGGAGCACATATATCTTGAATATTTTTTTACTTTGGTTTTCAGTTTAGAATTGGCACATACACGACATACTCGACATGGGTTTGCACGTTTTGGGGTTGGGGGTATTACGTCTGGCATATGTTTTGCTAACACTTTGGCTGACAAATATGCAACTTCTTTTGAATTATCTGAAAGTAATGTAGACGGGTTAACTCCAGACGAGAAGAAATCAAATTCATAAAAAATTGGTATAAAAGGACCTGTACTCCAATTGTTAAATATTTCTTCAGGAATAACGTTTGAGGGTTGTCCTGATGAAGTACTGCGCTGCAAACCGTAGCAAACTTAACTTTTCTTCGTAGTATCTTCACGGGATGGGTAATTCTGGTAAAATGTTTCTTATCCTAAATATTCACCATGCACGGCTGGATTTTGACCTTGCTAATTTATTATTTTAAACACTAACTGAATTAGTTCAGGTTGTTGAGATGGTAAAATAAATGGTATAAAAGGTCGAAAATAATAGAATCGAATAATATAGACCTGAAACTGAGAATACTCCTCATCAAGACCTATGTATGGAGTATCTTGATGTACAGCTGCGAAACATGGTGCCTATCCGAAAGAGATAAACGGAGACTAGAGGCTTTTGAGATGTGGTCCTATAGAAGACTACTAGAAATTTCCTGGAGAGACCACATCACAAATGAGGAGGTTCTCCAAAGAATCGAAGGAGGAAGGCACCTGCTCAGGACCTTGTCCGAAAGGCGCGCAAGATGGATCGGCCATGCAATAAGACAAGAAGGCCTCTTGCATGCCATAATGGAGGGTATGACCGAGGGGACAAACGCTAGGGGACGCCCACGCCGAGAGTACCTGGAGGACCTGCTGGTGGACGTGTGCTGCTTATTTGGGCAAAAAAGCTTCTTATATTATGGCATTAAACTCTACAATAAAATACCACTCTCACTCAAAAACCTCAACATTATAACATTTAAATTTCAAATAAAAAGCTGGATACTAATATAGGGAGATCAGAAATAGAAAATATACTGAAATCAAATACAGACTAAAACCGAATCTAATGAACTGAATTATAAAAAAACACTATCTTATTTACTTTATAATTATTAAAAAAAAAATACTACATGATATTATATATTATGTCGAATTCATATTATTCTTATAATTAAATTATAAAATGTAAATGAAATCCTCAGCACGGGAGATCCCAGTGAGGATATTATTATTATCATATGCAGACTTCAAAAGAGTCGCACAAGACAGGGAAGAGTGAAAGAAACGAATAGATGAAATTGCTGCAAACCAATCCCAGGATTGAAACCAGAGAGAGAGAGTTGAGATAGCAAAGTCAAAGGTTCAGCAAAAGAAGATGATGACTGAACTGATGGCAAAGAGGCATCACTTTCATATTGCTCATCAAAAACAATATCTGTATCGTCAAAATCACTATCCGAATCTCACATTGCTTCAATATCAATATCAGATAGGCCACATGACGGCATTTTGAGGGTTGACAAAAAAGTTTTTAAAATTCCTACGTAAGCACACAAAACAAGATGTTTTTAAAATCGAATTAGTCACTTTTTAAATAATACAACAATTAAATAATTATGTACACAACAAAATAAAATAAATTTCAAAGTGGATATCGACGCACAGATATTATTACGAATTGGTACGGGGTTCACTTCAAAGACACAAGCACATGTGAAGGTTTTTCAAAACTGTGACTGGCGGCTATGGTCGGGCTCTCGCTTTTATTAATTTTATAAGATAAACAATGAGGTAGTTGATAAAGATTCTCAGAGAGGTCGCACCGTAAATGAATACTCTTATTTTTAATCAAAATTTCGATCCAATATGGCACAAATGTGCTGTACAGGTGCGAGCGATTTGAAGAAATGACTAAAGTCAGTCGCCGCAGAGAATGAGTTATTAAATTGTTAAATGAATCCAAAAACACTGGGAGGGGATATGACAAAAAAATTAATACTACTAAATTATTAATACTATTTATTCATCTTGTTTTCAAATAACATTTGCTAGCAGAGAAGCTGCCATTTCAGGGGTAGGCAGAGAGGATGGACCGCCAAACAACTTGGTCTTGGCACACACTCTTTGCCTCACTCACATTCATACATCGTCTCTTACGCACTCTTCTATTATTCTGACTTTGACATGGCCTGACTCAAGTATCTGATTCACATGATCGTGCCATGTCTTCCTCGGGCGTCCCCGACTTCTTCTACCATTCATATTGCATTATATATTCTTCTTACACTACTTTATTCGTTCATTCGCTCTACATCTCCCAAACCATCTGAGGGTCCCTTTATTAATCTTACTCATTATGCTTACAACATACATGGTTTTATCTTACATACGCCTCAGGGATCTCATTTCAACAGCATTCAGTTTCTTTCATCCTTCCTCTGCCAGAGTTCCATGCCTCACTAACATACATCAGGGTAGGTACCAGCACCCCATTGTGGACTGCTACCTTCGCTTCTTTTGAAATTAGCGCCAACGGCATTCAGTCCTCCATTAATGGAGTTACCTGCCTTCTTTCAATATCTCTATCAGCCTTCCAATCTCTCGTAAACATACTACCCAGGTACCCAGATACGCAAACTCATCCATCTGCTCCAAGTATTCATCATTCACAACTATATTGCACACTGTTTTCAATGAACTCATTCGTCATACATACTTCGTTCATTCTAGACACGGGAGACTGTAGATCTTTAGAAATCAGCACCGCATCATCAGCATACGACATACTTTCAGATTACTCAATTTCGCCCCCAATCCCACCTCTTTCAATTCTTGCCTACAATTATCCATGTTTTTTTTTTTTTTTTACATTAACTCCACACAGGAGGCCCTGAGGAAAATAATTTCCCTCAGGGCCTATGTCATCTGGGATGCTGTGTGGAGGGTCTTTTTGAGGAGAGGAAGGAATGAACATTGGTCTTGAAGAGACCCATGTTGTAGGAAGGAGGAAACACAGAGGCCGGCAAATCATTCCACAGCCGAGCTGTTGAACATAAGAACGAGTCGAAGAAACGACCCGTTCTCATGTGACAAATGTCAACTGTGTACAAATGTTGGGCACGCGTTTGGCGTGTTTCCCGACTATGCACCGGTGCCGAAGGGATCAATGATGCTAGTTCCTCGGAGCATCTTCCATTGTAATACCGGTAGAACAAGGATAGCATTCCCACCCGACGCCTGTGCTCTAAAGATTGCAATCCGTCTGTTAAGATGGGAGAATCTATCAAACGGACCGCCCGTTTCTGCACAGAGTCGAGGGTATACATTGAATATCCATGGAGACATTATGCAGCCTTGCTTAACTCCTTTTGTGATATCAAACCACCCTGTAAAACCACCGTTCACCCTAACACATGCAACGCTTCCCTAATTTACGCAATTTACATATTGATCATCTTGACACTTACCTTTATTCATACTAGAACCTAAATACTTTTATTCTTAATAATATTGTATTTATATACATCTTCAAATTAAATTTAATGCAATAGCCATATATTTTTCAGGATGACTTTAACCCCTCATGCACATTTGTTAACTTTTCGGAACAACTCATATAGGTCTCATAGAAATCTTTGTGGCTCCCTTACTATCATGGTTAGAAATATGATCAAACGGTGTTAGAAAGAAAAAAACACCACGCTTTACATTCAAATCTAAAAACACAAAATAATTCAAATATGCACCTTTGTTAATTTTGTTCTCTCGTCATTGTTTTGTAAATACTGTATATTCTTTTATTATTTTCTCAATATTATAAGGAGCACTGTAGGATTATTTTTAAATTTATTATAGTTAGGCGCACTTGAAGTAAAATGTCACAAAACTGCGCTATATAAATATAACATTATTATTATTTATGAAACCAAATTTTCTGACGCCAATTTGAAAAATATTTATGATACTTTGGGAATTTTTTATTAATTATTTTCACATGAATCGACAAAAGAGTTGACGATAATTTTTGTAATACATATTTGGCTAATAAAATAGGTATGTATGAGATGTTTTTTTTTCATTATCAGTAATCTTAGTTAGAAAAAACGCAAGGTGAGCCATTTTTAAAACTTTATGTTTGCATTCTAAAATTTTATATTTCAAAAATTAAATGATTTCGAATTATAAAATTTGAAAGCGTATTTCTTCACCTTTCAAAAACAGTTTTTAGTTTTCGTTTATTTGGATTTTGAAATATTTTGGAAATATTTTGACTTTCCACCAAAAGAGGCCTGAAGCCTGAGGGGTTAATCAGAAGGTTTAGTATTAATTGTTTTTGTGTAATTCGTAGAACTCTATTTTAATTTTTAGAAATTTAATTAAAATTAAATGTGATAATGTTATTATCGAGTTCTGCAAGTTTTTTGGTTAGTGTTTTAGTTACAGCTGTTTCGACTTGTAAGGTCATTTTCAAACTGTGGTGAAGCCACGTACAGACGACTTATTTATAAGATTTTAAATGTCAATTTTTGAAGGTGTCTAAGTTAGACACCTTCAAAAATTGACATTTAAAATCTTATAAATAAGTACGTGGCTTCACCACAGTTTGAAAATGACCTTACAAGTCGAAACAGCTGTAACTAAAACACTAACCAAAAAACTTGCAGAACTCGATAATAACATTATCACATTTAATTTTAATTAAATTTCTAAAAATCAGAAGGTTTAGGTCTCAAAATTAAATACAATATTTTAAAGGAGACAATTTATTTACCCAAAATGTTATAAGAAAAAGGCAGGTACTTAAAAGCAACATACAAAAGCTGTCCAACTATTTTTTTTTACGTATAATTAAAGATCAACTATGATACTCCTCAAAGCAATCAGGGAGATGAAAGGTGAACGTCCATCTGTCCGCGCCGGCCGCAACGTTGCTGCAGCGTTGCTGCGCACGCACGGCAGCAACGGATTTTTCTATATCTTTATTTAGAAAAATCCGTTGCCCGTACCAACCACTGGTATTTGCCGATAGTTGACGCAGTGCTGTACTAATTCATATAAAGATATAGAAAAATCCGTTGTGTGCCGTTCGTGTGTTGCGGCCGGCGCGGACAGATGAACGCTCACCTTCAGGGCCGCTTTGCATTTTTTACATTTCTGCTGCTCTCTTCTTTTACTATGGCCTGGAAGAGACAGAATGTAAAAAATCTAATAATGGAAATTCATCGAATACGGCTTTGAATTTGCGAACCTGCGACAGTTAGATTAAAACATGGGAACTGGCAGGGCCATTTCCCTAGTAATCTTTTTTTCTACCTCATTATTTGCATACCCCACATGCGAAGACTCAGGATCGGATGACATTACATTACCCCTGAATGTAATCAGTTAATAAATCTTGCATTTAATGGCTAATGTCAGTTGCCCACCATTCATTTTCAGTACACACTCATACAGAGTTCAGAACCATTAGCCTAAATAAATCGTAATGTTTGGTGGCTAACAAAAATTTCCAACAATAGGGAAAAAAACTTTAATAAGCCAATACACATTACAGAACGATACACACTTCGATTTGCATTAGGCATTGGCATAGGTGTCACAGGTTTGTCCGTATTCCATTTTACTATGGACCTGAGATTGTCTGGAGTTTCAGAATGAATAATGACATTCGTCTCACACCAAGTCAATGTTCATCTACGTATAATGCTGGATAAAGAAAACTTATGTTTCGTTTCTCACATGTTATTACTTAATAATTATTATTATTAACATTCAACATCAATGAACTACTTCAGTTAGTGTTTAAAATAATAAATTTGTAAGGTCAAAATCCAGCCGTGCATGGTGAATATTTAGGATAAGAAACATTTTACCAGAATTGTCCATCAGTATCGGTAAGCAATCGAGATAAACCGAAGATACTGCGAAGAAAAGTAAAGTTTGCTAAGGTTTGCAGCGCAGTCTCTGTGGGAATGTCTTCGGTTTATGTGGATTGCTTACCGATTCCGACCCAGTGGCACGACGGCGTTGGTAACTTAGCAATATAAAGAAACTGTCCAACTCACTTAAATATGAAGAGATAAATTTACAACTAAAGATGAACTTTTGTATGATAGTCCTTAAAACAATTAGGGACGTGTAGGGCTACTTTGCATTTAGTACATTCCCAGTGTGATTCAGACTTTTTATTCCTGGCCCAGCACACCCGGCATTTCCTGGATGGGTACGTCTTCACCCCCAGGCCTGGAGGAATACTTGCTGGGAAGTGGCCCCCCTCCACTCCTTGCAGTCTCATGGGAACAGTCTCAGCTGCGGGTTTCCTTTTAACACCGCGCCCTGGAAGAGACACCTTATCTGTAAACAATATTAAAATCCTGGTACATAAATGAAAATCTTTGAAAATTGGAGCCAATTATAATCCTGCGGTGGTTACACGGCAAGGGAATCTGGATACTCACTTCCCTTGTCAACTTTTCTTTCAATGCTTCCTTCAATCTCAAGATGCTAAAATATCTCCCTGACACCATCACTTTTGCATTCAATAAAAGATAAAGGAAACAAGGGAGATGGATCATGAACCATTATTAGCATGAAACAGCTTGCAAAAATGTGGCACCCCGCTTTTGTTTCTACCTATACCTTTTGTTTCTACGTATTATCAAACTCCACTGCATTGATAGTCTGTGCAGTTTTGTATAGCTCTGCAACAGTCGGCCCACCTCCATGCCACATCTCCCTCTTTTTCTATTCTATCTATGGATTCAACTAACGAGGTTTGCAAATTTGCCAGTGCTAAGTATTAAAAAAGCACTGTAATGCTATCAAATTGAAATCAATTACAGCGAGTTGAAGTTCTCTCAACGCATTTTAAACTGAAAATAGATCTCCAAACCACCAAAAACCCAATTTTTATGTTGCTAAATTCAGAAAGTCCACAATCATATTATCCTAAGCATTGACCATTTCAGTACAACATATTTTCAAATTTTCATTTGTAGTTATGTAGAGAGTATATTATGCAATTATTAATTATTACTATGCAAAGAAGTACTAGGCAGATCGTAGTTTGCCCAGAGCTCACCTAAACAATATAAATTGGTCTTTTCTTCAATTCTTGCTCTGTTGTGGTGGCTAAGAACACTTATGAAGGATAAAATCAAAATTTATTTTACCCTATGTGCCCTAACCTACCCTAGTGAACCAGCTAAAATGCGGGGCAGCCCGCGATGGACTGTCTGTCATATTTTCGTAATAACTTTTTTTTGCAAAATTATGTTTTCGTAAAATGTACTGTCTTACCAGCAAAGTATTCATATATTTATAAAAATCGTATATATATGTCTTATGTACTTTCCACAGGATGGCTACTTATATCCAGAAAAATGTTACAAAAAATATATATATACATATAAAGAAGGAATATGAAAATATTCTTGACATTTGTTATATATATTTTTCAGCAAAATAAGTGTTCTTCACAATAAAAATAAGTGATATAAGAGGCTTTCCTAAACAAATACAGTGCTATAAAATGAAAATCGGCATTATGACATTTGACAAGGAATTGTGACGAGCTTCTTTCATAGATAAAACATCAATGTTTGCAAGTGACAAACAAACAAGCTGGAATAATATTAAAATACTTTATTTCCTTGCCAAGCGAATAAAATTTATTTTAGTACGCTAGGAGTTTTTCAAACATTGAAAATACCATAAAATCGAGGCAAGTGCTGTGAGTTCCTAGCAAATCCTCTACGGATTCGCTGGCATTCCAAGGTTAAGGCGCAAACTACACGAGCGGTTCTCCCGCCGCAGGAAACCGCAGCAGACACAATTTACTATGAGCGTTGTATGGCGCAAACTACACGAGCGGTTCTCCCACCGCGTAACTGCCACGTCCAAACTACACGGGCGGTTTCAAACTACATCGGTCGTGCGCGTAAAGGATCGGGCGGTTTCCCGCGGCGGTAGAACCGCTCGTGTAGCTTGGCGGAAAACCGCCACCCGTGTAGTTTGATATTAGCTGCCAGCTTTCTCCAGCGGTTTCCCGCGGCGGGAGAACCGCTCGTGTAGTTTAGGCCTAAGGAATCTGAAGAAAATTAAACAATTTATCATTGTATAGTACTTAACCTCAACTACATGACTACATATAATTTTGTTCTGTACATAACCTATTAAAGGCTTTATATGCAGACTAAAGGGAGACCAGACACAAATTAAATCAAAACCTTAGAATATTATGCACAACTGCAGACAAATCATCTATTATCAAGTATGTACCACCATGTGTCAAAAAGTAATGCATGCCAGCTCCTACCTTAGGGGCCGTTCAAGTATTACGTAACACATTTGGGGGGGGGGGGGGGTCTTGTGAAACATTACTGTGTTACGAGGGGGGGAGGGGGGGGTTCGAACAATGCGTTACATAACATGTTTTTCTTTATTTAGATAAATAAAACTAGGGAATTAAAATCTTCCAAGTAACCCTTTTCATTCTCGAAATCTCTTTGTTTTATTTATTACCGCAAACGTGATTAAAACCAGAAAAAAAGGTATTTAAGCGACTTTCCAGTACTTTGCGCAACTTAATTAATTGTGACTTTTAGGTAAAAATTGTCACTTGAGCTTTACGTAATGTTTGGGGGAGGGGTACAGAAAAGCAGGGGAGGGGGGGGGTCAAAAATCTTCAAAAATTGCATTACGTAATACTTGAACGCCCCCTTGTAGGAACCTGAATATTTTAATGAAAGGTTTTTATTAGAGACGCCACGAATATTCGGATACTATTCGGTATTCGGCCTATTCGGCTACTTTTTTAACTATTCGGTATTCGGCCGAATATTGCAAACCACTCGGCCGAATATCGAATACTAAATCATGAAAAAAACTAATAATAAATAAAATATTACTAAAAAAAAAAATTTATCAACCAAAAATCAGCATATTTAATACTTAAAATCTATTCAGTGGTAAGTTATGATGAATGAAAACAATTTTTGATAGCGAAACGATTGCGTTTTTCCTCAAAAATTATACCTACTTCCGAAAATAGCCGCTCACTATAAACACTGCTACCGGGAGATGGTAAAAAAAATCTTTGCTATGCAAACAGTTTTCATGTAAAAATCAATTTCATTTGCGAAATGTAATTGATTTTCACATGAAAACTGTTTGCGAAATGTACTAAGTGTGGCTGAATATTCGGCCGCCAAATATTCAGCGCTTCGAGCGAGAGCCTAGCCGAATATTCGGTATTTGACAAAATCACTATTCGTGACATCTCTAGTTATTTTATTAGAGATGCAAAGGATAATCAATTGACCATACCGGATATATGGCATACACCTTGACCGGATAGGCGGACAGTACTGAGCTTGAATTGTGCATGAAAGAAATGAAATCAAGGTCAAACCCGCGACTTTAACCTGTTAAATGTTGGGCATATTTCGAAAAACCGCACAGATTTTACCTTGTTGCTTTCTGGCCAAAAATCCATATAAAAACAAAGGAATTGCTTTTTTGCAATTGTTTTCTGTTTGCCAGTTAATATATATTATTTTTCATGTAAATTACGTAATAATATTGTAAGAGGTTTTTACAGAATAGCTAACTAACTTTAAAAAAAAGATTAAAAAATCTCCCATTTTGAAAATAATTGTCAAAAAATATAATCACATGAATATAAATTGATTTTATTATTTCTACACAAATCTTAATACATACCCAACATGAAAAAACACAATTCAAAGGAGTTTGCAAATAAATAAAGATGTTTATACCCATTTGAAAACAAAAAACATCGATAATTTCACCTTTGACAGTTGCCAAAACGACCTGCAGTCATAGAAAATTCATTTAAAAATATTCAAGAGTAGCTAGATTAATGAAACCATCTGTCAAGAATGATATTGGCGCAAGCAATTCTGACCTTGACCTTCATATAGTTTCTTTACACATAAGGGTTAAATCGCATTTCAAAAAATTAAAAACAAAAAATTTCATGGCCGCCGGCGACCAGATTAAAACCTGCTTATTCACCATAATTTGTTATTAGTATATTTTATGAGAAAATGGAAGTATTTTTGATTTTGTCTACCTGCTTTATTATATTCCAACTATCCAGCTTTAGTCGGATATTGGATCATTATATGTCATCTGGCTGGAAACCAAATAGTAACTGAATATCCGTTGCATCTCTAATTATGCAGCAATCAAAACATAATATGTAGGTATATATGCACAATAAAAGTAAAAGGAAAATACGCAATAATCACATATAGTTTAACTCACTTGTTTATTATTATTAAAATTTAACCCAATTTTCACAAATTTGTTACTGTTGCACTTATTTAAATCACGGAAATTTTGTAAAATAACAATTATAAATATTATGTTTTTGTTTTTGTAAACAAATCCAAATTTATTAGCACAGGTTTGAAGTTTTAATTAATTGTCGACATAGATCCTGTGAAAGTAAATTAATTCCAGATTTAATTTACGAAGAGCAATTTTACCGTAAAAATGTGCCACGTTAGTTTCATGTTTCAACCAATAAAAGGTTGTTACCCCTCCTACCTTTCATGTTGTTCCAATCCCTTCAATCTACTTCTCACTTATTTGTTCCTTTAGGGGTATTCCTTGCTTTGTGAGTTCTGATAAAATTAATGTCAGATTATAATATAAATATACAAGGTAGGGCAAAAGTAATCACCCTATTGGAAAACACTATAACTTTTGTAAATAGCGCCAAATGTCAATTAGGTTTTGACATTTGTGAAGTAAACAAGCGCAGAATACAAATCGACAAGCCATGAATCGATTTACTCCGCAAGAACGCAGAATAATTGTTTCCATTTTTTTGCGTAACAATTCGTCAGTTGTGCTGGCACAGCGTGAATTTCATCGCAGATTTCCTAGCCGTCCAACACCAACTGGACAAACACTGCGGCGTTTAGCCACTCGCCTTGAAGAGACTGGGACAACACAAGATGTTCCCAAGGCTGGCCGGCCCCGGAGCAGCCATTCTGCAGAGAATATCGCTGCTCTTGCCCAAGATGTCGAAGATGAGCCCGGAACATCGACCAGATGACGTGCCACGCAATTGGGAATTAGCCGGCGGTCCCTACGTAGAATTTTGGTGAAAGATTTGAAGATGTTCTCTTGTGCAGACAGACTACAAAGTGCAGACAGAGCAGCAGCTGTTAGCTGTTGACCGCCAAACACGGATAACCTAAGCTCAAGCCATCCTGAATCTCAACGAAGAGGTGGACGATTTTTCATCGAAAATGTCATGAGCGAGAAGCTCATTTCCATCTTAGCGGTTATGTGAATAAACAAAATAATCATTTCTGGAGCACCGAAAATCCGTGTATCACCCACGAAGAGCCATTACACCCGATCAAAGTTACTGCGTGGTGTGCTGTTTACGCTGGAGGAGTCATAGGGCCATTTTTTTTTAGAATGCCGCGGGGCAAACGACGACTATGGACGGCACGCGCTACAGAGCCATGATTACCGATTTTTTTCATCCGCAATTGGATGAATTGGGACTGGAGAACATGTGGTTCCAAAAGGATGGTGCAACGGACGGTGGAACCGTGCACACTGCTCGAGCCACAACCGATATTCTGAAGGAAGCATTTCCGGGTCGCCTAACTCTCGTTTTGGTGATTTGCACTGTCCGGCCAGATCACCCGATTTAACCGTTCCAGACTTCTTTTTATGGGGTTTTTTGAAGTCGCGGGTTTACGTCAATAAGCCTTAGACTCTTGAAGCCCTTAAGGAGAATATTCGCCAAGAATGCGAGAACCTGTCACCCAAAGTTCTGGCAAGAGTGATGGAAATTGCCATAAAACGGGCCCTTATGGTCATCAACTCTGGCGGCGGCCACTTGGCCGATATCATTTTCTCGACAAGATGGAATAAATTCTAATGGATTAAATAATCAAATTTCGCATGCAGAACCAAAGTTTTTCATTGAGAAAGAAAATTACAGCAAAAGAACATCAGGTGATTACTTTTGCCCCACCTTGTATGTATGAATATGAGGTGTGGGAAAATATCTCATTTAAAATTGATTGAATGTTAAAATTTCTGACAATCATAATACGTACTACTTCTCTAGTTTGAAGAATTATTATGGCATGTATTGAATTAAGAATCATATTAATACAGATATAGGACCTAGTAAGCAGCTGTATCACATTTACATAATAAAAACGTGTAACAGTGATAAAATGCCACATCATTATTGGCACACGTATAGTGCGGGAATTATCAATTGTAAATAATAATGACTTATATCGCCAGTATATGACTGGTACTTCATTTGTTACTGCTTGAAGTACCTTGCTCTATAAATATGTATTATTTATTATACTTGTATTGCTTTTGTTTATAATTCGATGAAATATTGGCATTCTAAACTAGTAAGGAATCTGAAAGGAGTCTGGCAATTTAGCAAATCAATTATAGCCTCTGCTGAGTGCTGCTATTGACTTTAAAAGAAGGCTCTGATCCCAAATATAAACAGGATATAATATAAATTACATTGTGCGGACAAATCTCCTTCCTTCTGCTGTTGAGATCCTCTGTTGGTCGGTGGAATGCTGAGAGATATGTCGGGAAATTCAAAGTATCTTTCCAATTATATAAATTTTTAATGTTTATTAATAAATCAAAATTTTAAGTCAAAACAAAATGAACTAAAATTACATAATATATACATCTAGCACAATTATCCACAAAATAAAACAACTATGTCAGGCATTTATTCATAGTGCGAAAATTTGAAATCTCAACAAATATAATATATATATATATATGATGATGGCTTTGTTTGGTAGAACACTAGAAATACGGACACATTATAAATGGAATAATATGAATGAAGAGAAAAAAGATAAACTTTCCGAGAATTTCAAATCAAATATACAAGTTTAGATAACCGAATATTAAACCATTTGACAGTAAAGAAAAAGATATACATTTCCAACACACTATTAAGTGACTACAAGTTCTGCCCTTTAAAGTTACGTTCTGTGAATCTAGTGCAAACGTGTGAACAATATCAAGGTGATTCCTAGGCGACCAAATTTTGCTCTTGATAATTCCAAAACAATTTGTAATAAATTAATACAATGAACAAAAAGAAACCAAGATCTATAATAATGTACTTATATCAATTCCAGAATAACTATGCAAAGTTGTTTTAATTTTAATTGACTCTTTTGAAAATCAAATATAAGTTGGTTCTTTACCTGGATCCAACGAAGAAGAAATAAACATGGAAGATTGCTATATTATATATTTATATCGTTACTAAAATGAGACGTAATATGGTTATTAGAATATTGTGTCTACTAAATTTTACAGCATTATTTGCATGTTCTTTAAAATAGGTTAGTAATATATAATACGCAAAATTCACACGCAATATACAATCAACATTATTTGGAAAGATTAATAGAATTCACAGAGGTGTCCGGTAGTGAACAATTTTATCAAAAAATTAGCCAAAATGTATAAAGCTAAACATACTGATATAGAAAGTTTGCCAACATAACACCGCTATCTGATGATACCATTTCAAGACAGACAGACTCTTGCCTGCAAGGACAAATCCCTCTCTTATCCAAGTATAGCTTTATACTCTACTCTCAACTCTTACAGTCTTTGATTGGTCAGTAAGCTGTCTTCAAATCTTCAACGGAAGTGCGAGGAGGTGAATTTCATAGAATTGATTGATAGAAACGAGTAACTCAATACCGGAGAGCTAAACTATACAAATATAACAAATATAATGATACCAAGCATAATTCATAGGAAGGAGTGGCAGCAGCGGAAGGACAAATGTACACAATAGAAGATACTAACTAGTGCCTGTTCTGCCTGTTTTGTCTGTACTGCCTACTCTCCGCCAACAACCACGCAACGCCAACACAACACTTGTTATCCGGCAGGGAGACGCAGACTGTCTGTCTTCTCACTTCTCACTATGCACTTCACTTCTTTAAACAACACATGCACGCAATGCAATGTTTATGTCTTTATTCAGCAGTCTGTTATGATTTATGATTATACATAAAAAAATATTACATATAAATCTGCGGTACTAACAAAACTTGGCTAAAATTTAATTTACATAACCCATCTAGAGTGAGTTACTGACGATACAGTCAGTAAGGATGAAATTAAAGAGAATTACAATACAATGATAAACCTGTGTGCGTGGTCCACTGGGAGGGTTGCTTATCTCTACCTCTACTCACACCGCTCCACATTCTCCAAGCCCCACAGTGCCCCACGCTACCCCACACTACCGGCCGGTAGTAACTATACCAAAGTAACTATATATTTCTTATCTCCATCAAAGTGTTTTTAAAGGATATTGATAGTATGACATCATCCTTGACTCCAAAATATTATTTACACTGTGAATATGTTCACTTTTATTAAGCCACAAGTAAATTTAAAATTGATTATTACCTCTAGACATTAACACCAGAAATTAAAGAAATTAGACTATTAACTTAAAGAAATGATATAAACAAAACTGTGTTTCTTGCGCTCTCCACTATAAACAGCTAACGGTTATGAAGAATGAAACAATACAATCATCTAGCAATGCTTTGTCTGAAGGTCGCTTCCATCAGTTATCGGTTACCAGTTGCCAGATGTCAGTTGCCAGCACTTTAACTTCAAATATCTTATATTTATCACAACGTCATTTCAAATAGCAAAATACCCTGGGATAAAATATGAAAGCATAAAATTGCAAAACAAAACAAATTTATTTTAAAAAAAAATCAACTGCCTAAAATTTAGGACGATCAAAATCTAACCTTCCACACAATACATAGAGAACAATATACAAGAATTTCACGATAAGAATCATACAGCGCATATCTATGTTACAATCGGAGGAGGTATTTATTCAGACGAGCTGACACACTTGTTTGTTTCTTCATTTCTTCAAATTAGTAAAGTATGTATGTTGAAAGTATGTATGGTTTATAAAGGTGTCCATGAAACAACGCGATAGTTTGTTTGGTCACACGGCTAGAGCGAAACACACTACACTGAGGGCGAGGGAGCTCAGATCTTCTGGATCTTCTCCCCGACCACCACTGGGTTGTTGCGGCGGATCTCCTGCGCCCCGAGCTCCCGGTAGTCAAATGTGCAGTCGTGCTTGTCCGAGTACCGGTGCACTGAGCAGAAGAGGCCCCCACACCTGCATTCGAACCCTGGAACACAACAAGACAACACTGCATTATTATTTGTCCATTAGATTTCCATCAGTTACAACTGAAAGCTCACAAGTCCACAAAGAATACACATATGCAAATGAAATATGCTGTAAACAAGGGCTGAACTATAATCAATCAATTATCTCGTTACATCACATAAAGTCTATTTCCCATCCAAAGAATCGGATAATAGACCAAGTGAGGAAGCCACAAGTTGTTTATTTTATTAAGGAGTGTGATCTATCTAATCCTTTAAACGGAACAGAAAGCAACCTTCAATCCCGAAGAATATCATCACATCAGAAAAAAGCATATCCAAATTGTTTATTTATTTCTAATCAGAAAATAAAATGGCAATACCTGTGAGGCCAACTTTCTTGCGGCAGATGGCGCAGCGATTCTTCTTCTTCTTGTCCTTGGCGGGGTCTTTGTCTGAGGGGTCGGCCTCCTCCGGCTCCCCCGAGGACACGGAGCCGCTGGTGCTCCCACTCTCCCGATCTCGATCCCTCTCTCTCTCCTCCAACAGCTGCTGGAACACAACACACATCCTGATCACACCATACCAGATCCATTATAACTGCACTTATAACTAAAATATACTACTTGGCACAAAAAAGTGTACGGTTCACTAAACATTACAATTTCATAAGCTAAAAGGTTTCCTGTCCTCTCTTTAAGGGTGCTTAGCAAAATCGTATTCATTTGATGTAGTTTCCTGCGGTTGTCTATCGTTTCATTTTTGTCAACAAACTTGTTTTAAATATACTACTTGCAACGTCAGGCATCATATTAAGCCGTGAACATACTTGGTAAGACTGATAATATGAGTCATGCCAGGGCTCATATAAAATACGTCATGTACATGTGTGTAGAAAAATATGGTCGAAAGCGACACTTCTCAATTTCTCAACTCAGTGGTTTGCATCCATGATGTAATAAACGCTGGGATGTGCCAAATGTTACAAATATTATATTTATCAGTAAAGACTGTAACAACACATAAGGTTACTTTGTAATATAGATAAAATATTTATAAATCATGTGGTACGTGTAGTTACAGCAAGAAATGGTGTGTTCAAATGACATGCTTCTGCACAAAATGTTTACATAATAATTGTTTCAGTTAATAACAAAAATTTTAATTAAAAAGAAAACAATAGAAATACTTTGTAAGCGATGAAATGGCATTAGACAAGTCAAAATGGATAGCAAGGGAAACGTCTTGTAATTTAGTACAGTAAAAAACAGTGTGGTTGAAAAAAAAAAGATTGATTAAGATACTATAAAACAGAAAAGTATATCAGATTTAAAGGTACAAAACAGTTGCTATAGGTTAATGTAAAGGCAATAACAATTAAATTTATATTAAGAACAAAAACTTAGGCTTCTTGCAAAACTGTTGACAGATTTGTGACCTAGTTTGAAAGATAAACTTCGGTAATAAAATGATCTAGAAAGCTCAAGGTTTGAGACATTAAAATTGACGTTACGAGACAGTTCAATCGTCTCCAGTGCATGAACATCTTGGATAACATTGATTACATACTGTGATGGTGTGGCACAAAATGAAATGGTACAACTGTACATTTATAACCTGCAAAGGGGATGTGCCAATGGGAAGGAAGTCTACGTGTCTCCTGTCAATGACAATATGCAAAAGACGAAGGAAAAAAAGCTAAATACAATTTTATTAACATGCATCTGTTTTCATGAATTGTAGAATATTGGCGTCATTTTAAAAGTAAGGTTTGAGATGCTTTGGCAAGGTTTTCATAAAACAATGCTAAGTAATGAAATAAACAACTCAACATAAAATAACATAATTTGTTTATAAAAAGAAACAAACACACAAAAGATAGAGAAAATAAAATTAGCTGCAAAGAATCTTTGTGTTCTTAGTTAGGCAATAATAATTTCCCAATCTGGATTATGACTACAGTTACATTCAGTTTAAAATGAATAGATTTATTATTACTGGACTTCCAGAACTTGGGGATGGATCAGAGTCTCGAGGAACTGGTTGAAGACCCTGGCTTGCGCCACATTCTTCTTCAAGCATGTTATAATCTTCACTGTCACTAGGTTTGCTAGAATCCTCGCTGTGGTTAGTTATCATTTCACTCACATCTTCAACATTCTGTGGTCGCTCCTAGGAACACACAAACAATCATATCAAATAATTGTTTCTATTATATTCACCAATAAATAATATAGTCTTATATACTCATACGTCAATGAGAAGTGTGCTACAGGATTCGAAAACCATTACAGAACCATTAGCAAATGAGATTTGTTTAATAAATTTTGAAAACCAATTATAACTCACAGAGGGGAGTCATAAATTTTCAAAATGTGGTAGTTTTTTTCCTATTTCCATCATAAAAAATATGTGTGTACAAATATAATGAGGTGTAACAATTGTACGCAAGAAAAATGATTAAATATTATATCAGTACTCATCATATCTATCAATAGGTTTCCGTGATCAAGAGTCTATGCCTAAAAATAGAGAGTACCAATAGGGTATTTTCACTGTTTTTTTTATTCTCTTATTATAATTAAGGTATTTTTACGTTGATGAATAAATTTTCTATAACGATTTAAATAGTGCCATTTTCGATTTGTAGCCAAAACGACATTCCAATTTTTATTTGTGAATTTGGCGGCTTTGACATCACATCGGGCAACGTTGCTGACAGCCGTCTTACCAGCCAGTGGCAATTTCTATGTCATAATGGCGTAGGCAGATGGAAAATTAATAATTGTGAATGAAATTATTAATATTAAACATTTTTGAACAATAATCAGAATCAGAAAAATAAACTTTAAATCTTCCAAACATTTTGAACAGTATTCATAGTTTTGTGAAAATACCCTATTGCTGATTGAATCGTTTACTATCAAGAAATTCATATTTACTATTATTGAAGAAATACTTTTGATTTAAATGCAAAATAGAAAGGGTAAGTTTTAATGCTAAACAAGTTTAGTGGGTACTATACTAATATGCATTACTCTCTCAGTAATCCGCCGTTCGATTATCCGACAACTACTCTAATCCGTTATTTTTACTAAGCTGAAAGCACAAAATCAAGCTCTATAATTATTCGCCAGTGCATATTCATGTCAAATTCGTATTTAATCAATACTTTGATTCAGTAGTTCGCCGTGTGCCTAGACCCGAACTAGTTTTGTACATCGACGCTACCTCTGTCTCGCTTACTCTCGCTGACCATTTATCAGTCATCAGAATTAATTGTTGTTTTTATGACATTTTGGTTGAAATTCTGTGTATGCAAGCAACTGTTACATGTATTTCTTTTCAATTCATTCCGTCACATTCTCACAAGTGTAAAAATGACACCTTAACCTTAAGACTAAAAACGGAAATTTTACTAAATATAGCGGCAGTGTTTGTTTGTTTTTACGAAATACCTATTAATAAATAAATACCTATAATAACGAAATGCCTTTTAGTACATATTCTAAAGTTCTAATTTTGTAAGTATGCACTATAATCTGCCACTTTTACTAATTGGACACTTGTTTGGTTTTTGGGGTGGTGGATTAGTAAGAGAGTACTGTATTCTGACACTTATAATGCATAATATATATACACTTACGGTGGGTTTCTTTATTTACCGAGAATGCTAATTGTAAAAGTAAACGGTCAAATGCATAGAAAATTTTAAATTTCGATTGTTTACTTTTACAATTAGCATTGCATTTAGCATTCTCGGTAAATGAAGAAACCCACCCTTAGTTAACAATAAAACCATGAGTAATGAAATGACTTCATGATTAATATTGTTTAAAATTAAAAAAGGGGGAATTTAGATCGCAAATATTCCTGAATTATATTCCTGAACCATTTCAATTGGTCAGGTGACACAACTCACACAATGCAGGCAAAACAGGCAAACGTAACAATACAAACATCTTCTAAAACAAGTTAGGGAACGTACCCATACTACGTGACACGTTTAGGGGGGGGGGGTCTTCAAAATGTCACGCTCCATACAAATGAGCGGCGGGTTGCTTAGGTTTTTGGTCACCGGGGGGGGGGGGGGTTTAACCCATTTAACCAATTTTTTTTATCATCACTCCTAATGACCTTTCAGAGGTGCTTCTGAGTTGGTTTCATTCTGAGTTGGCCGGTCGCCAAATTGTATATTTTATGTTATTATGTTTATACCTGTATGCACATGTTTAAAAAAAACTTTGTCAATAACAAAAAAAAATGCATATTGAAATTGTGACAAAGGTCACAATAACTAGATTCCCACACTAAAGCCATCATCCGTTGGTCGGTAAGGAATAGACATAAACCGAGTGCTGTAAGACCCTACGCAGAAAAGTCCCACAATGGACTGTGATGTTAACCTTACTTTGGCGAACCATACTTTTCTATGCATTGTCTTACGGCACTTGGTTTATATGAATTCCGTACCACCAAATGGGATGACGGCCTTACATCAAGCCAAGTATTTGCATCAAGCCGGGTGACTTTTAGGTAAATAAGAACATTTTAGTCCACAAAGCTTTATGAGGGTCAGCTGTAAAGACAGTAGAAAAAGAAAACTTTATTTCCAAATATGCTTGTATTTCAGGTTTAAAATAAAACATGTTTATACAAGTACTCCAGTTAGTGTCAGAAAGCAGTGCATATTATGCTCCAAGAAAAGAAGCCAAATAAATAATTTCTGTTTTTGGGGCACGCATACCTTTACAATCTCTACTGTATGCCTCTGGTGTTTAAAAATATAAATGTTCTATTCACAACAAAATTTATTGACTATTCGCATTGAGCCAGTCGTACAATGTTAATCTAGCATGAGCTCAATCTTGATTCATTAAAGAAATGTTTATTAAAGAATGGCATGTACAGGACGTAACAGGACGTACCCGAGGGATTTTAACCAGCGATTCCTGAGCTGGAGTAAAAAATGTACATGTCATTTTGTTGTCCGATGATATTTTTTTTTTTATTAAGAACATTGAAAATATTTTTCCATCACACGCCGCAACCGACTAGTTATTCCATTCGATGGGAACAGTAACGACATGTAACTAAAAAACATATTTTTTGTTTTTAATAGAAAAAATATATCATCAGACACCAAAATGAAGTGTACATTTTTTAGTCCAAATATGCTCAGGAATCGCTGGTTAAAATCTGTCGGGAACATCCTGTTACACCCTGTATATATAAGTGTTATCACTGGGATTATCACAGCGGAATTGTGGTCAATTCCGCTAAGAGTTAAAGAAATGGATAAAGCAGGTTCAGTCACAAGGCTGTTGCTATTATGAAGAGATTAGTTGTTTGGTGTTTGAAATGACTCACGTCAGCGCTGAGTTGTGAGTCTGTCTCCGGCAGCAGGAGGCGGGAGGGGGCGGGCGCGGAGGAGGGCGGGAGAGAGGCGGCGCAGGTGGGGGGTGGCGCCGAGGACGCGTAGCCCACGGAGGCGCTCGACGCACTGGACACGGGCGGCTGCTGCTTCTTCTTCAGGGCCTCCTGGAATTCAATTTCTTTTATGTTTAATCAATGCTTTAGGCATGATGCTCAAACCTCTACACTGAGGCAGACTACAATAACAGTACACTCAAATTAATTATGGCTATTTTTAAATTTAATGCTAGATTTTAACCTGTAGAGTCTATTTGTACAGTTGTCGGAACAACTTGTATAGGACTCATAGAAATCGTTGTGTCTCCCTTACATCTATCATAGCCAGAAATGTGATTTTTAATTTTTATATGAATACCGCACAAGAGTCACCAACTGCTCCCGTCTGGGGTCAGTGAGACTATGGCATCCCCAAGTGGGGTATGTTGTGAGGCTGAAGGTGGGGAAGTACCTGGCTATTCAGATCTGGTCACCAAACACGGCTAAAGCCATTTCAAGCAACGTTTCAATTCTGAATGGTGGTCTAACACCAAGGCAATAGCAATAATACTGAGAGTATCTTCCACTCTGGAAAGTGCTGCAAAAATACTATACATTAAATGAATTAATTGTGAAATACCACAAATTAATCAAATAAAATTTATTTGTGCACGCCGGGTTCGAACCCGCGACCTCGGATTGTGAGTGGAGTGTTACCTCGGGATCACGGAGGCCGTCAAAACGGTGTTAGAGAGGGAAAACACAATGCTTTATATTCAAATATAAAAGTTAACTACAAAAGAAGTAAAATGTAGATAGACCTTTGTGAAACGAAAGTTCAGAAATATTTCATTTATTTGGATTTTATTGTAAAGCGGAAATATTTTGACCCTCTGACAAAATATCGTCACGGTCTGAGGGGTTAAACAACTTTAACCCTTAGCGGAACTTTTGACTTTTTTTACTTCAAAATTTTGAACTGAATGTCAAAAACAGCAAATATTTGGCAGTATTAGTTAGGTACTTCAAAAATATGTGTTATTTTAAGAAGCTCACTGCTACACTAGGTTATAATTATTTTGTATGTGTTATCACTGGGATCCCACAATTCCGCTAAGGGTAAAATATAATTCATGAAAATTCCAAAGTACATTGTGAAGTATAACTTTTTTCATATTATTAAATTTGTCATTTTATTTAGGTATGGCTTTAATGATTAAGTGTATTTTTATTATATTGTACAATAAGTGACTGTCCCTTTTTTGCTGTAATATTGTTGTTCGCTTGTCAAATCAAATGTGCAAACTTTAAAAACGCGATGTGATGACATTTGCATGACAGATCATTGGTGGGTATGAATAATTTCGCTATCACAGCACGTTTTTAACATTTGCCTTTATGCAGACCTTAAATTCTGTTAATGGGTAATATTAGCAAATCCATGACTAATTTAGCCTCAATAAATGCAGGATAAAAAGTGTACACCGTTTCAATATTTGAAGAAAAA
The DNA here is from genome assembly GCA_929108145.2 of Limnephilus rhombicus. NCBI lineage: Eukaryota > Metazoa > Arthropoda > Insecta > Trichoptera > Limnephilidae > Limnephilus > Limnephilus rhombicus. The sequence goes on along the minus strand of OV815284.1, from coordinate 36,367,300 downwards.
AAATTTGTAGCGCTGACATTGAAAAAAAAACTATTTACCTTTAGAAATTTGCACACTTGATAAAACTTTTAAATATACTTATTTCTATTACATTTACGGGAATGCCTTTAAATAATTTATCAGCACTTAATATTTATTTTCAAGAAACTGTTCTTTTAAAATTTAGATTAAGATTCATTTTCACACGCATGTATGTACATTATATGCCCCGCATGTACAAAAATATGTTGTCGATTCATGGAACATGTATTAATGTGACAAAAGTGCCGTACTCTATCGTGCATACAGTGACCGGACAACTAAACAACATGTAACTTCATCACTCCTTTGAAATGTTATTAAAAATAATGAAAAAACAAAAAAAAATTTAATAGGTTAGGTTAGGGGATTTTTTTTCATCGCTTTTCGAAGGGGTGTTGAATTGCCACTTTGTGAGTTGTCGTACACATCGGAGACACAGTGAAAAGGTTGGGTACCAGAAATTTGTTCTATTTGTCGTAAGCAGAGCTAAGGAAAAAATAATTTTACAAATTACATTCTGAAGGTTATCAAAAAAAAAAAATAGGTATATAAATATATTATAGAATAATTAATTCATAAACATGCTGAAAATTCATTTTGAAACAGTGATAGAATAAATATATTTTCTGTTGAGCGTTAGTTTACATGAAGAAAGACCCAATGCAAAGCTGATATTAACATTAATTAAATTATGTAAACTTGAGGTTTCAACATATCATGGGTAAAACGGCCAACGCATATAAGCCAAGATAAGACAATAAAGATTTACAACTGAATTTTCTTTATCCAGAATGTTCGGCTTTCGATTTAATTTATATCACACCTGATTACTAATAAGGAAACATATATAAACTGCTTACTGCGGTTTAAAGCCAATGAATCCACCTAGTTTTCACCGTTTATCCCAAATTTTTTGGTTTTATAAACAAAAAAGTCAAATTTATAATTCATTTCAAATTTGGGTAGCTATCGCTTGAAAGGTTATCACAAGACCACTAAATCATAACACTTGGAACTATGAACGTGAACTATGAATGTGACAAGATGCAAGGCCATCAGATTTGGACACTGAGGAGAATTCAAGAGGAAGGTGTCATAGACCAAAGAAAGGATAGACAAAGTAAATTCAATCATTCTTCAAGTTTATGCTAGAAAACGAGCTAAGTTGGCAATGTGTAAAAATATACTGGCTGTCAGTTTTACTTAGAAAAATAGTTATGGTAAGCCTATGCAATCAATTCAACATAAAAAAAAGTCATAGAAAGGAAAATAAGTGCAAATATTCCATCGCATACATATACCATAGTTATTCAACAAAACATTGTTGTTTACTCAACTAAAATTAAGGACGGGCACTAAAATAAGGTGCTGAACGTCACTTTATTATATCATTCTAGTAAATGCAAATTATTTACCTATAAAGTTAAAGTATATCTTTAAAGAAAAAAAAATTATCAAGATTAATATTAATGGTAATTATCGGTTCGGACTGGCCACGCTTATTACGAATAATTTTTAGAAAAAAACTTTAGATTCGCCTTAATTACTATAAAAGGAAACTTTTTGGCTTTGGGGCGGCGGAAAATAATGCATTTTAATTTTCAATTGCATAAAACCAAAATTCTCTTCGCGAACCGACAGCGAAAATCCGCGGCCGTACCTGTCACTGTGATGTTGGTTTTTTTTTTTTTTTTACAGTGAATACCGCACAAGAATCTCAACTGCTTCCGTCTGGAGCCAGTGAGACTATGGCATCCCCAATCGGGGTATATTGTGAGGCTGAAGGGAGTGGGGAGGGGAAGGAGGTGGGGAAGAGGAAGGTTGGGGAGTACCTGGCTATTCAGATCTGGTCACCAAACACGGCTAAAGCCATTTTCAAGCAACGTTTCAATTCTGAATGGTGGTCTTACACCAGAGCGATACTGATAGTATCTTCCACTCTGGAACATGCCGCAAATATACTTTATATTATTTTTAAATGAATTAATTGTGAAATAACACAAATTAATCAAATAAAATTTATTTGCGCACACCGGGTTCGAACCCGCGACCTCCGGATTGTGAGTCAAGAGTCTTACCCACTGGACTACGGAGGTCATCCTTTATAAATTAACAAGAGCTAATACGACTGTAGCCGACTTCGCGGGATACCTACATAAAATACCGCGAATCACAAACCATGTTACACAAACCTAGCGTAGCCGCTAAACCACTTGAAAACTGGGATGTTTTTCTTGTCAGGACGCGAGTAGGCATTATAAAAGGGCACTTTCTTTTGTATCACAAACCATGTTACACAAACAAGCCCGCTAGACAAATTTCATAATTACGCGCCTTATCCCACGAAGTCGGCTACAGTCGTATTAGCTCTTGTTAATTTATCAAGGATACCAACATAACAGTGACAGGTAAGGCCGCGGATTTTCGCTGTGTAGGTCGCGAAGCGAATTTTGGTTTTATGCAATTGAAAATTAAAATGCATTATTTTCCGCCGCCCCAAAGCCAAAAAGTTTCCTTTTATAGTAATTAAGGCGAATCTAAATTTTTTTTTTTTTTAATTTTTCGTAATAAGCGTGGCCAGTCCGAACCGATATTTACCATATTAATTAAATCTGAATAGTCAGGACTTGCAGAACCTCCTCTTGCCTTTTCTATCCATCTGTCTCACAACCTTCTCCAATTAGGGGTACCCAAAGATATTGAATAATAATAATAATTGGCTAATTTATATAGCGCCGTTTTCGTGGAAAATCACCTCAAGGGCGCTACAAATACGCTGAAATACAAAAGAGATATGCCATGATGTCCGCGCAACTATCGGTGGACTACTACCTAATCGGAGTAGTTTGCATAAGAAATTTTTTTGTTAATTTCGTTGATTTTTTGAAGGTGTGCATTAGTATTGGTTAACAATATAGTTTGAATACGGAAAGAATTCGTTCATTTAGTTTAACGTTCGTTTAGTTTATTAGACAGCACATCTCTTATATTTCAATATCTTCGTGGGTACCATAGTCCTACCGGCTGGAAAAATTGTGTCTACCTGGACATGGAAGGATAATTACATCTCCCAAGTAACCTTGAGAAGTTGGATGTGCTGCAGAAGATTAGATTAAGAGAAGGCTAATATCCACCAGAACAGTGGTCCCCAACCCATGGGCCGCGGCCCGTTATCGGGCCGTGGACAAAATGGTACTGGGCCACGTAAAGGCTTGCTTAAAAATCAAAATACTTTTGAAAAAAAGTTTAAAAGCTGTTATTATCGTTGTTCTTGTAAATTTAAAATTCAGATGAAGGTTATTGAGGAATGTAAGAAAATTCTTTAATTGTCTGTTGCTACCCGACTAAATAACGAAGATATTTTCAACTATCTAATCCAAATGGGAATTATTTAATATGTTTAAAATTAGATGTTTACACTCATTAGTGGGTATGCTAAGAAAAAGATTTACAGCGTCAAAGGAAACTAAATAATATAAATATCAGCGGGAGCAGATAAATATGAAGCGGGAGCTTCAATGAGTTTGATGATTAAAATCCCGATATTAAACCCTAAGCATTCTCATCTTTGAAAAACATACTTTCAACCTTCCGTTGAACCTTAAAAATATAGAAAATACCCATGAATCCAAAACATAATTGAAAAAATATCTGAAACTTCGGGAATAATTCTTGAATGTCATTTATATATTTTTTCGGTAATTTTTGGATCGAAGTGTCCATGGTTATTACGAATAAAAACTTTAGATTCGCCTTAATCACTACAAAAGGAAAAATTTTGCATCACGGGCGGTGGAAAATGATGCATTTTAATTTTCAATTGCGTAAAATTAAACTTCACTTGGCGAACCAATATGGCTACAATCCAGCGGACATTCTTTCACTGTTTGTTATGTTGGTATCCCTGATACAAACAAGAGCTAGATACGACCGTAGCTGACTTCGTGGGATACATGATAAGACGCGTGATTATGAAAAACAGAATTAATAATATAATGTAAACGAACCTCTATTCAGAATCACTTAAGATTCTAGCTGAGGCATTGGAATGGAGACAAACCATTCAAATCTGCGATGTTTTTTAAAATAAAGATAATATACACAAACCCGCTACACAAACCCTGCTTTTCCAGACAAACCATTCAAAACCTGGAATGTTTTTAAAAATAAAGATAATATACACAAGCCCGCTACACAAACCCTGCTTTGCCAGACAAACCATTCAAAACCTGGAATGTTTTTAAAAATAAAGATAATATACACAAGCCCGCTACACAAACCCTGCTTTGCCAGACAAACCATTCAAAACCTGGAATGTTTTTAAAAATAAAGATAATATACACAAGCCCGCTACACAAACCCTGCTTTGCCAAACAAACCATTCAAAACCTGGGATGTTTTTTAAAATTATGATGACATGCAGCTTTCGTAGTTTAACCTCAAAGTTCCGTATTATCCGTGAGGTGGACTAAATGCATTGTCTGTTGTGTTTTCATAATTGCGCGCCTTTTCATGTATCCCACGGAGTCGGCTACAGTCGTATTTAGCTCTTCGCCAATATTATCAGGGATACCAACATAACAGTGACGGAATGGCCGCCGGATTGTCGGCGTATCGGTTCGCGAAGTGAAATTTAATTTTACTCAATTGAAAATTAAAATGCATAATTTTCCGCCGCCCGTGATGCAAAAAGTTTCCCTTTGTAGTGATTAAGGCGAATCTAAAGTTTTTTTCTAAAAATTATTCTTAATAACCATGGATTTACCTTTTTTTCTTCATTTTTCCCACAAACCTTGTGTTTTCTCTACTATTATTTGTCACCACGACTTATGTACAACGATTGTAATTTTTATTATTATATATTGTACAAATATTTTGTTATTAAAAAAACCTACATTCAATGTGTGTGTGTCCCCCCCAGTGGGCCACGGTAAAATTATCAAACTTTTACTGGTCCGCGGCAACAAAATGAAAAATAAATATCAACTGCCATAATAAGAGAAGGATTAAGCCAGCAGGAAAAGGAACTACAGATGCCCTATTTAAAATGATACACACAATCTATTATAAGACTGGAAAAATACCAGAGGATTTCGAGAAATGCCTAATTGTCACATTACCAAAGAAGGCAGGCACGACGAAATGTGAATAACACAGAACTCTTAGCCTAATATCCCATGCCTCAAAAATATAGACTACTATCATTCTAAAAAGAATCGAACCAAAAGTAGAGAACATCCTTTCCGGAGACCAGTATGGCTTTAGAAGAGGTGTGGGAACCAGAGAAGCAATATTGTCGCTACGAATACTACTAGAAAAAAGAATAAAAAGAAACCAAAACACATTCATCGCATTCATAGACCTAGAGAAAGCTTTCGACAAAGTAGAATGGAAAAGACTCTTCGAGATTCTGAAGAGAATTGGCATCAAATATAGAGATACGGCGAATAATCCAGGCGCTATACAAGAATGAGGCTGCTATAATTAGATGTGACAATGATACAAAAGAAGCCAGTATAAGACAAGGGGTGAGACAGGGATGCTCTCTGTCACCTGTTCTTTTTAATGCTTATATACAGAGTGCAATTGACTTGAGAGTAGTCCTGGATCAATCGTGAAAGACCTGATAGTCGAAACCCGCTCACGAGCCACAAAAGAGCGAGCGGGTTATTTATTCGTCAGCACCCGGGTCTCCCGGGACCCGTGAACCGCGACACACTCCCGCGACCTACTACCAACTACGACACATTCCTGCACCCGGTGACTCACGGACCGATCGCCGGGTGCCCATGTGGCGAGTGGCGAGACGTGCCAGCTCCCGGAACTAGCGAACTGCGACACATTCATTCGGTCGCCGATTGCCGATCAACGCACACACGTGCGTGACGTAACAGTATCCTGCTTCCTGCCCGTGTGTCACGTCATCGCGGGATTGTTTAGTAGATTCGATTTTTGAATATTCGACTAGACACGGAGACGTTTTTAATTAAATAACTTTTAATTTTTCGTGTGGGTGTGAATGTGATTGTGCATTGTAATAGAAACTATAAACTGGTAAAAGTGTAAAATGTCTGACCTTAATAAAAGGAAATTATAATAAAGCATAACAGCTTACAGCTAATTTACTTATTTAAATTCTCAATAAAAGCTTCAGAACAACACGTTTTTTACAAGGTTTTTATATCCTTCAAAACATGATAAAACATTGTTTTTTTACCCCTGAAGCATGTATTTTTTAAAATTTATTTCTGGGACATGACATTACTAGTTACAGGTGTGAGCTGCGAGAGAACGTTCACACAATTATAACCTGGGTTTTGTATCGCGTATGACTTGACCGGTTTGGGCGGCGAGCGTCTACCGCGCGGCGCGCCCGTAGAAAGTAACTGGGTGATGAGTAATCGAGTTTCATATTTTGTGTCGCGAAAGGAGCGGGTCTTCGCGACCCGGTCATGACGCCAGTGTGTCGTGAGCGACCCGGGTCGTGTAAAACGATCGATCGACCCAGGACTACTTGAGAGAGAGAATGAGTCACAGAAAAGGTGTAAAGATACACGGGCAAAAGGTGGATATGATAAGGTTTGCTGACGTATTGCTATGGTTGCTGAAAGCGAAGAAGAACTGCAAGAACTGCAACTTAACAACCATGCAAAGCATTCTTCAAAACAATTACAACATGAAGATAAATAAAGACAAAACAAAGCTGCTGACTGTAGACCGAACGCAACATCAGATGAGAGTAGAGATGTTAGGAGTTCCACTAAAGAACACCAAGGAGTTTGTCTACCTCGGGAGCAAAATAACACGGGACGGTCGGTCTAAGAGCGAGGTCGACAGCCATATACACCAGGCTAGGCTTGCATTCAATAAAAGGTCGAAAATAATAGAATCGAATAATATAGACTTAAAACTGAGAATACTCCTCATCAAGACCTATGTATGGAGTATCTTGATGTACGGCTGCGAAACATGGTGCCTATCCGAAAGAGATAAACGGAGACTAGAGGCTTTTGAGATGTGGTCCTATAGAAGACTATTAGGAATTTCCTGGAGAGACCACATTACAAATGAGGAGGTTCTCCAAAGAATCGAAGGAGGAAGGCACCTGCTCAGGAACTTGTCCGAAAGGCGTGCAAGATGGATCGGCCATGTAATACGACAAGAAGGCCTCTTGCATGCCATAATGGAGGGTACGACCGAGGGGACAAACTCTAGGGGACGCCCACGCCGAGAGTACCTGGAGGACCTGCTGGTGGACGTGCGCTGCTCATCATATGCAGACTTCAAAAGAGCCGCCCAAGACAGGGAAGAGTGGAAGAGACGAATAGAGGAAATTGCTGCAAACCAATCCCAGGATTGAAACCAGAGAGAGAGAATAAGAGTAGAGGAAAAGGGCAAAGGAGTGTTCAAAGACCCTGACCCAAATGTCTGGGGAATTCAGATGAAGAAACAAAATTATTCAATAAACTGTCATTAATGCAAACATTTATTGTGACCTAGGAGACATAAGGAAATAAAACATCATAATAGTGATAATTACTTTTATACACTTATAAATAACAGAAAAAATAAATTTGTAATTCAACAATCTTTCAATAATCAACAATTTTAGATTAATTAAAATAGATATTTGATTCTATTTAGATTAATTTACTTCTATTGTTATCTGACGGCACTAAGATTTGCTGATATTTTCAAATAGTACTGATTCTCTCTATAATATTCCCATGGGAATATTTCATAGCGCTGCATTATGCAAAGCTCTTTGTAAATGTAAATGTCAAGGCATTTGAGATAACTGTTTTAAAAGCAGTGTGACAATTACATGTTGCTTTTGATAATAGATATGATAAATGTTCCTTTCGTTGGTGAAAAGTCCCAGACTGAGGTATGCATGTCATTGACAATTGTCCTAAAAACCGTTCTTAAAAATCTTCCTTCTCAATACTCTTGTGTGATAACAAAAAGATGGAAGATACTAGAATATCGAATGACTTTATTCATCGTTTCTTTCAAATTATACAATGTCAAATACAATGCCAGTTATAAAAATGAGCTAAAACAAAAGGTATATTCATAAAATGCATACCATCTTAAGAACAGGAATCAATCAATCACACATTAATTACATACTTAATATGACATTAATTATTCATTAATAAGATAATAAGTTAACTGCAAAAATAATATGATATCAGCGTTATAAAATTTATATAAGTTCCTGTCTGGGGTGGTTTATTTCTATACTTGTAACACTTCGAATTCAAATGTCATCATAATGAAATGGTAATGTGGCTACCCAATTTGAATATTGATAGTAAAAGAACACGAGAAAAAATGTATATATTAACACACTTCTAGATTACCCAAAATCGCAATCACAGCGAAAACATTAAGTTCTTTCGTATTGCAAGTTTTAGAAGAATATAATTGTTTATCAAAATTAATAGCTCAGACGTATGATGGCACTGCAGTTTTATCTTCTGAACAAAACGGCGTTCAATCTATCATTAGACAGCATTGTCCACTAGCCATGTACGTTTGGTGTTCAGCGCATGTCCTCAACTTAATTCTTTCAAAATCTTAGATCTAATTTCGAGGACATATATAACGACCATAACAAAAAATATTGAAGACTTTAAAACACATTACAAGCGGATATTTACTGAAATAATTGACAATGTCCTTAGCGAATCCCGTGACCGCTACGGCAACGTTAAAAATTTGTCATTTTTCCAGTTACTGTCGTATGAAAACTTTGATAAATATAATGGCAATTTCCCTGATACATTGGTCAATGATTTATTGTATACTTATGCTGCACACAATTTTAATCTGGATCGTTTCCGAAATGAGTTAAGATGCGTTTACAAATCATTAGAATTTAAAACACTCAGTGTATATGAAATTATAGAAAATATTTATCAAAATAATTTACAAGTAGTTTTCCCCCAAGTTGTACAATTAGCTAAACTAATAGTCACTATCCCCGCAACTAGCGCGTCTGCTGAACGTTCATTTTCATCTTTAACCTTTTTCCCGTGTTGAACTACTCCGTTTTTCAATACCCATACGCGGTACATGTATATGTCATATTTCAAATACCTATCCATCCAATTATATGTCAAATTACAGCATATTATGGCATGATTTATCATACTATATAAACATATGAGATTATTATCTACAATTTGAAACCAAATCCTCGTCTGTAAACACTCCTAGATGATTATAAAAACAAAAACATTAAATTCCATACAAAAACGTCCAATTGTTATCTTCAAGGCGGTGCCATTTATCCGCGTGCTTGTACTCAGGACACTGCGTTGATAGACACAAGTGGTACCTCAATCACTTATTATTATTAATTCGTATAAACAAGTTCTAAAACTTCAGATGACACTAAATTTAATAAAAATTTTATGTAAATTCAAAATCACAGTTTTTCACAACATAAACAAACGTGTGCGAATACGCGCGATATCGACAATAAATGTTATCGACGCTTGTCCAATTTGGTCAGTCAATTATAGATGTTTTTTACGAAATACAATTTTACTTTCGAAATATGCCTGAAGATGTCAGCATCGTGTTAGTTACACGAATGTCCTAGCGAGTGGGAAAAAATACTGTGACATAGTAGCGCTGTGATATCGGCAGTCGAAGTTAGCGTAACAAGGGCTGATACGGACGCGTGTGAGGCATGGCTTTTGCCGTATCAACTGTTTTTACGATCGCGTGGAAAAAGTTAAAGCGCATACACACATATTTACGGAACACACAAGGTCAACAGCGTCTTTCAAATCTCTCCATGATTTCAAAAGAAAAAAAAATTGTTTTGGAATTAAAAAGTTCCACGACATTTTACAAGTTATAAAGTCGTATTTGAAAAAAGATAGACGTATCGATTTGACATTTAAATAATATTTCCCGTAAAATTGTATGAAGTGTGAGACAACGCCAACGGCCTTTATCAAGGCCTCCTCCGATATCCAGTAATTGGCTTGTGATAATAAGCATAAATTAAGCAATTATTTGGATATTTGATGTGGCTTAGATAATCCAAACCTACATAATCAGGAGCCAGCAGCAAGCACACTTAACGAAAACGTGTACGAAGGGAGTTATCTGTGGTAAGTTTTTTTTTATTTATTTGAATCAATTCGGCAGTTTTCCTATATACTTCCTACCCTGATCAAAAACTCTTTGCATGCCCCTGAGAGTGCATTATAAATTTTATTATATATATATATAGAAGCCATCGTGGACTTGCGCACATCAAATTCCCAAAGTTTTATCGCAATCGGATGAATGGTTTTAGGAACTCATAAGGGACAAACAAAGAAACATTCTTTTTTATATATGATTGTACATCAATCTCTTTTGCAAAGGTCCCAACTATACGTAAATGTATAAAACATAATGAATAATATAAATATATATGTGATATAAGATGGGGAAATCATCTTATCTCTTTGTCTTTTGTATGGTAGAATATTCTATCAAAAAGAAATTTACACGGTACTGGAGATGCACAAATTATTTTTTTTTGTACTGATTTGTACTGAAGTGAAACAAATTTTTTTGTAATGTAATAAAATATGTACATTTTTTTACACATAAAACGTCACTACATGACCCAACACTGAGGGTCAACACCTTTCTGTTCATGGAGTCCTATTACAAAGTAGGCTAGAATTTTGAACAGTAATTTTATAGTTATAGTGTGGTGTGCACTATTTAAAAAAAAAATCATTCAAACGTACATATTATTTTTTTAAATATATCATTTTAAACAAATTTCATCTTCTCAAACGGTTTCTTCGTTATAGCCTGAAGTGTACTATCGACAGTGAAATGGCAGAATGACTAACAAGCACGGACATATGAATATATCTGGACCTGCCCTAAGTGATAAAAACGTATTATTTCCCCCTCCCCATGGAGCCAGTTGGAGCTCCTCCTTGGACCCAGCTGGGCTTTACGAGAGCCTCGCTTGAATCAAAAAAATGTGATGTCATCATTCTTGTCTCGACCAGCGCAGAGGTAACATCATACATTTTACGAAATAACACGGCAAAATATGAGAGCTAGTGCTATAGACCTACCTAGAACATAGCGAATGTGGGCGTTTCTCTAGTGTGCTCGTCGCAGGTTACAGGGGTAAGTAAATTATGAAACATTTGTAAAAGTGTCTTAACTAAACACGGCAACAAAATATTGCTATGTGAATATTAGCGAACCTTTTCGGGGCAAGCATTTGTCCTTCGCAAATATTTTATTAACGTGGCAAGCAATTCGCGCTCCCATGTGAAAAGGTCTATTCATTCAAAGCAGATTTTGCTTTTGAGAACTAAATGGTGATAATATAATGCGAGATGCCTATATACTGTCAGATTGATTTTTTTAACGAATCACAGTACCTTTCCCCTCTTCGCCCCCCATAGTTTGGTTTTACCCCTTACCTGTATCTTTTGGTCTATTGAATTTGGATGTCTATGCTAACAAGCCATAATAGCTGGAAAATAAATAATGGAAAAAGAAAACAAGAGACATCAATGGTGGAAAGGCAGAATGATTAACAAGCAATTTGTTTTCCAGCTGTATGGCTTGTTAGTCATTTTGCTTTTCCACCATTGATATCTATATCTCTTGTTCTCTTTTTTGTGAATTTTTTTTTTATCCAATTTTTTTTTATTATTTGTAAAACGTAACTAAGTAATATAAATTTAATTTCGATATAATTTTATGTTTCTATATGTATTCATAATTATTTCTTCAGACATACATTTTCGACTGAACAAGTATGCATATAGTATAATAAAACTCTTGTACAGTACGTGCCAAACTGAAATGTTGACCTGACCCCCTGGCACAGTCGATCAATAAGGATTATATCAATAACTTTCGGAAACTTCTCATCGTTCCGTAGAACAACTGCAGATCGTACAAATAGTTGACGTCGAATATATTAAGAACACTGGTCATTGTGAACTATCATTTATTCATTGGTGATCTGCAATAATGCTAGGGAATGATGAGAATTTACTCAAAGTTATCGATACAAACCTTATCGATCAACCATGCTAGCGGTTCTGAAATTGACGATCCATTCTCAAGCAGGTAGTCACTTTACTGACTTTACAATGACCGTAAGCGAAAGAGAAAGATGCCAAAAACATATGTGCGACAGAAAAAGGTGGGGAGGCGTGCCACTTTTCGGACCTTAAACTCTCTATTACGACGATTTCTGTATTTTTCAAGTCAGTGTTTTAATTTCAATTCCACGTATTTAAATGAATGAATATAAATAAAATATTATGTATCTTCATCATCGATGTAGGTAGGTACTTATTAATAATACTTGGTTTTGAATGTAAATATATTTTATTGTAAAAGCCCAGTAATTATAGAAGAATTGTCACTGGCACCCATCAATATTATAAAACGCAAGTTACGACGTACATTCGTTTTGAATGCTCCATGAAGATGTGCATATGAGTTCTGCCTGGGAATACTATAACGTAATATTATAACGTAATATTATAACGTAATATTATAACGTAATATCCTGCCTCTTTAAAATTATAAATACATCACAGTTGGTAGTTGAAGAAAAAGGCAGGATTAAAAAAAATGCTACGGGTAGTTCAACAAAAACTGAAGTAAAGTTATTATAATTAAATATATATTTTTTACATTAGCTGCGCACAGGAGGCAAATAATTTTAGTCAGGGCCTATGACATCTTAGGTATGCTGTATGGAGGTTCTTTTTAGGGAAAGAAAGGAGAGAAAGTTCTGGGAAGGTAAAACGTATGAGGGGTGGGTAGCAACCTGGGGGTCTGTGTCCAGAGATGACAGATGTATAAATCCATCCCTCCAACTGCAGTGCAAGGCGATGGGTCGAGAGAGTCCGGCTGTATAGGTCAACCAGTCTCTCTCGAACCGGCCTGCCACGCAACAGGTGGGCAAACGCATCCGCCACCAAGACCCTGACAAACTTCACCCAATGAACCTCGGCTAAATCACCGAACGTAGCGAACCACTTGGGGTGCCCCATGACGGAAGTGTTGGTTATGATTTCCCGGGGAGGTGGTATCCAAACCCGCCTCCTAAAGTGATATATTCATCCCATAAAATATCCAAAGATTCAGAATCCGTAAGTAATATTTGGCCACTCTCCACTCTCCAGGTGAAAAAAGCTAATACTCATTTGGAGAGCATTGGAGATACTTTTAATTAGCATGCATGTATTTCTTCTATAATAAATAAAAAGTAAAATTTACCTTAAAGCACACAGAACACAACCCATCAGTGGCGGGGTTGCCGTAGAAACCACATCCCGAGCGACACAACGCTTCCATAGGATTTGATTCACGCTCCATTGTTATATAATTTTAAAACACTATCGGACTAAATACTGATACACTTGTCCTTCTCACCTCACTCTTTATCTTAAGTTTAAATTTAACATGTATTGCACTTCACCACTTGGTTAACTATTTGATAAACACTATTATTTATATATTTAATATTCCGGCAAGGTTTTCCTTTATACTCTTGCAAGAATACCTAGTTCCCGGGAAGTCAGCGCTCCGGGCAATTAACTTTTGACATATAAGGGGGGTTCGGCTTGTTGGTATCTCCGTAGTTGTAAAATACTCGGGAGATAAGTGTACAATCTTCACTTCAGCTTAATGTTTGCGGGTGTGTCAGGAGTGGAGTGTCACCTATAAGCAAACGAGAAAAAACACATTAATATACAACAAACCATCAAAGAAAAGATACACAATATATCCGGTAAAATTGGATTGAGAATAAATGCGCAATCTGACCAGCGCCAAGAGCATTGTATCTTCTATTATTGAAGACACACTAACGCAGTCACTACATTATAAATCTCAACATCAATGTACAGTGTACAGCTCACATAATATAAATGGAAGGATAGTGAAACACATATTGTATTGTTTCTTTAAAAGTGATTTCAAAAACAGTGGAATATTATAAAAAACATGAAACTATGGAGGCTTTCACAGAAATGGATGCTATTTATGAAAGCAAATTAAAGAATTATAACAAAAATATTTGTCAAAAATGAATAGCCGAACAAATGAAAAATGACAGATGGAGAAATATTCTTCTAAATACAAAAAAATGTTTAAAAGCGAATAGTTTGTTCAGGTAGGAACGCGATTCACTATAATTATATTGTTAGCTGGTTCCCGGCATGTGTTGTAATGCCATATTCAAAGAAATACATTATTTCTCCCTGAATCACCTTTCGCGTGTGTCCCCGTTCCCCTTTCGCATCCTCTTCCTTCCTAGCTAGCTTTATAAATTATAGCCTATATGTTATTCTGATTGTATGAGTTATATTACTGTTAAGTTTTATAAAAATCCATTCAGTAGTTTTTGCGTTTTTAACAAACACATATACATCCATACAAACTTTCGCATTTATAAAATTTGTAAGATAATATGATTTTGTACCTTCAACAGTCAAGAGGTAACATTAAATATAATAATAATGATTGATGATGTTTCACATTATACTGAATTAACAAGTAATTATAAATTAAAAATTCATAAAGGTTTCATTATAATTAAATTCATTAGATGACTGAATGAGAATATGATGACGCTTGATTAACTAATATTTTAATTTTTTTTTCATTTAGATTAGAATTGAAGGTGTCAGCATTATTCATTAAATCTGCCTTATTCATGTGAAATATTAAAAAGTGAGCATAAATAAAACGCAATTAAAGAATTATTTGTCAAATGATGATCTAAAACAAAATGTTGCTAAAATTGGCTTGGTTTTCTTTGTCCCTTGAAAATTAAAAATGACAAAGTGTTGTCAGTAGACAAGATTAGTAGAGGCCATTAGATGAGCAATAGACATAGATCAGGTATATTTCCTGATAATATAATAATTAATAATTTATCATTGGAAACTATTGGAAATGATCTCTTGTCGTGGCCTTGCCTCTGAGAACCATCTTGTCCGGTAATCTCCCGCACTAATCTCTAAATTGCGCACAAAGCGACGGCCAATGGTACTAAACTAATGTGTATAAATAATAATTTATCATTGGAAACTATTGGAAATGATCTCTTGTCGTGGCCTTGCCTCTGAGAACCATCTTGTCCGGTAATCTCCCGCACTAATCTCTAAATTGCGCACAAAGCGACGGCCAATGGTACTAAACTAATGTGTATAAATAATAATTTATCATTGGAAACTATTGGAAATGATCTCTTGTCGTGGCCTTGCCTCTGAGAACCATCTTGTCCGGTAATCTCCCGCACTAATCTCTAAATTGCGCACAAAGCGACGGCCAATGGTACTAAACTAATGTGTATAAATAATAATTTATCATTGGAAACTATTGGAAATGATCTCTTGTCGTGGCCTTGCCTCTGAGAACCATCTTGTCCGGTAATCTCCCGCACTAATCTCTAAATTGCGCACAAAGCGACGGCCAATGGTACTAAACTAATGTGTATAAATAATAATTTATCATTGGAAACTATTGGAAATGATCTCTTGTCGTGGCCTTGCCTCTGAGAACCATCTTGTCCGGTAATCTCCCGCACTAATCTCTAAATTGCGCACAAAGCGACGGCCAATGGTACTAAACTAATGTGTATAAATAATAATTTATCATTGGAAACTATTGGAAATGATCTCTTGTCGTGGCCTTGCCTCTGAGAACCATCTTGTCCGGTAATCTCCCGCACTAATCTCTAAATTGCGCACAAAGCGACGGCCAATGGTACTAAACTAATGTGTATAAATAATAATTTATCATTGGAAACTATTGGAAATGATCTCTTGTCGTGGCCTTGCCTCTGAGAACCATCTTGTCCGGTAATCTCCCGCACTAATCTCTAAATTGCGCACAAAGCGACGGCCAATGGTACTAAACTAATGTGTATAAATAATAATTTATCATTGGAAACTATTGGAAATGATCTCTTGTCGTGGCCTTGCCTCTGAGAACCATCTTGTCCGGTAATCTCCCGCACTAATCTCTAAATTGCGCACAAAGCGACGGCCAATGGTACTAAACTAATGTGTATAAATAATAATTTATCATTGGAAACTATTGGAAATGATCTCTTGTCGTGGCCTTGCCTCTGAGAACCATCTTGTCCGGTAATCTCCCGCACTAATCTCTAAATTGCGCACAAAGCGACGGCCAATGGTACTAAACTAATGTGTATAAATAATAATTTATCATTGGAAACTATTGGAAATGATCTCTTGTCGTGGCCTTGCCTCTGAGAACCATCTTGTCCGGTAATCTCCCGCACTAATCTCTAAATTGCGCACAAAGCGACGGCCAATGGTACTAAACTAATGTGTATAAATAATAATTTATCATTGGAAACTATTGGAAATGATCTCTTGTCGTGGCCTTGCCTCTGAGAACCATCTTGTCCGGTAATCTCCCGCACTAATCTCTAAATTGCGCACAAAGCGACGGCCAATGGTACTAAACTAATGTGTATAAATAATAATTTATCATTGGAAACTATTGGAAATGATCTCTTGTCGTGGCCTTGCCTCTGAGAACCATCTTGTCCGGTAATCTCCCGCACTAATCTCTAAATTGCGCACAAAGCGACGGCCAATGGTACTAAACTAATGTGTATAAATAATAATTTATCATTGGAAACTATTGGAAATGATCTCTTGTCGTGGCCTTGCCTCTGAGAACCATCTTGTCCGGTAATCTCCCGCACTAATCTCTAAATTGCGCACAAAGCGACGGCCAATGGTACTAAACTAATGTGTATAAATAATAATTTATCATTGGAAACTATTGGAAATGATCTCTTGTCGTGGCCTTGCCTCTGAGAACCATCTTGTCCGGTAATCTCCCGCACTAATCTCTAAATTGCGCACAAAGCGACGGCCAATGGTACTAAACTAATGTGTATAAATAATAATTTATCATTGGAAACTATTGGAAATGATCTCTTGTCGTGGCCTTGCCTCTGAGAACCATCTTGTCCGGTAATCTCCCGCACTAATCTCTAAATTGCGCACAAAGCGACGGCCAATGGTACTAAACTAATGTGTATAAATAATAATTTATCATTGGAAACTATTGGAAATGATCTCTTGTCGTGGCCTTGCCTCTGAGAACCATCTTGTCCGGTAATCTCCCGCACTAATCTCTAAATTGCGCACAAAGCGACGGCCAATGGTACTAAACTAATGTGTATAAATAATAATTTATCATTGGAAACTATTGGAAATGATCTCTTGTCGTGGCCTTGCCTCTGAGAACCATCTTGTCCGGTAATCTCCCGCACTAATCTCTAAATTGCGCACAAAGCGACGGCCAATGGTACTAAACTAATGTGTATAAATAATAATTTATCATTGGAAACTATTGGAAATGATCTCTTGTCGTGGCCTTGCCTCTGAGAACCATCTTGTCCGGTAATCTCCCGCACTAATCTCTAAATTGCGCACAAAGCGACGGCCAATGGTACTAAACTAATGTGTATAAATAATAATTTATCATTGGAAACTATTGGAAATGATCTCTTGTCGTGGCCTTGCCTCTGAGAACCATCTTGTCCGGTAATCTCCCGCACTAATCTCTAAATTGCGCACAAAGCGACGGCCAATGGTACTAAACTAATGTGTATAAATAATAATTTATCATTGGAAACTATTGGAAATGATCTCTTGTCGTGGCCTTGCCTCTGAGAACCATCTTGTCCGGTAATCTCCCGCACTAATCTCTAAATTGCGCACAAAGCGACGGCCAATGGTACTAAACTAATGTGTATAAATAATAATTTATCATTGGAAACTATTGGAAATGATCTCTTGTCGTGGCCTTGCCTCTGAGAACCATCTTGTCCGGTAATCTCCCGCACTAATCTCTAAATTGCGCACAAAGCGACGGCCAATGGTACTAAACTAATGTGTATAAATAATAATTTATCATTGGAAACTATTGGAAATGATCTCTTGTCGTGGCCTTGCCTCTGAGAACCATCTTGTCCGGTAATCTCCCGCACTAATCTCTAAATTGCGCACAAAGCGACGGCCAATGGTACTAAACTAATGTGTATAAATAATAATTTATCATTGGAAACTATTGGAAATGATCTCTTGTCGTGGCCTTGCCTCTGAGAACCATCTTGTCCGGTAATCTCCCGCACTAATCTCTAAATTGCGCACAAAGCGACGGCCAATGGTACTAAACTAATGTGTATAAATAATAATTTATCATTGGAAACTATTGGAAATGATCTCTTGTCGTGGCCTTGCCTCTGAGAACCATCTTGTCCGGTAATCTCCCGCACTAATCTCTAAATTGCGCACAAAGCGACGGCCAATGGTACTAAACTAATGTGTATAAATAATAATTTATCATTGGAAACTATTGGAAATGATCTCTTGTCGTGGCCTTGCCTCTGAGAACCATCTTGTCCGGTAATCTCCCGCACTAATCTCTAAATTGCGCACAAAGCGACGGCCAATGGTACTAAACTAATGTGTATAAATAATAATTTATCATTGGAAACTATTGGAAATGATCTCTTGTCGTGGCCTTGCCTCTGAGAACCATCTTGTCCGGTAATCTCCCGCACTAATCTCTAAATTGCGCACAAAGCGACGGCCAATGGTACTAAACTAATGTGTATAAATAATAATTTATCATTGGAAACTATTGGAAATGATCTCTTGTCGTGGCCTTGCCTCTGAGAACCATCTTGTCCGGTAATCTCCCGCACTAATCTCTAAATTGCGCACAAAGCGACGGCCAATGGTACTAAACTAATGTGTATAAATAATAATTTATCATTGGAAACTATTGGAAATGATCTCTTGTCGTGGCCTTGCCTCTGAGAACCATCTTGTCCGGTAATCTCCCGCACTAATCTCTAAATTGCGCACAAAGCGACGGCCAATGGTACTAAACTAATGTGTATAAATAATAATTTATCATTGGAAACTATTGGAAATGATCTCTTGTCGTGGCCTTGCCTCTGAGAACCATCTTGTCCGGTAATCTCCCGCACTAATCTCTAAATTGCGCACAAAGCGACGGCCAATGGTACTAAACTAATGTGTATAAATAATAAATTACATAGTATAAAATGAAGTCGCTCAAAATGTATGTGCGCATAGATCTTTTAAACTACGCAACGGATTTTCATACGGTTTTCACAAATAGATAGAGTGATTCAAGAGGAAGGTTTATGTGTATAATACATGCTTATGATAGTAGAGAAAAGCTGATAAATTCAAATATTCAATTCAGGCAGCGGGCAGCTGGCAAGCGTGTGGTGTGGATTTTATAAAGGTTGGGTGATGGCGTTGTGTTTCATTAGCCACAGCAACGTGTTTCCGGGTCTGCTAGTAATAAATATACTGATAAATCTACACTTGACCACTCGCCACATCCTCGTCAAAAAGTAATCAAATCCAACAAACTTTACTAGAAATCACAAAACTGATTCTCAAAAAGCATTATTCAGACACGAATAAAAAATGCTTCCGCAAAGCCCTTTTGTATTTGGGAGGCAGTACAGCCTGGGGCATTCTTCGAGCCAAGAAGTCAATAAATTAAAAAAATAGTTATTAGGTACGTCATTTTATAATCTCCGATTTATTCTCTCTTTCGATCTGCGTCGTCGAAATATTTCTAGGAAAAAAGGTGTATTTACGACGTGCATTTATCGAGGATTTTTTAGTGAAAAATTAAAAATAATTTAAATACTGTCATTGTAGAAATTTACTAAAAACGTTAAGTATTCTGAAAGATCTACCTACCTATTCAATGTTATTTTATAATAAAACTTCATAATTATAGATACCTAGGTCTACAAAAACATGAGATACCTATGATTTTTTGTAAAAATAAAAAATAGAAGTGTGCAGTTCACACGCAGTAGAAGTGAAACATTTAGAAAACTAAAACTATAATCAGGCCGCACAAAGAGAAGATGATTATTCTATCTCATTCTCTCGCAGGCTAAATCCTAAAGATGTATGGTGTTTGTCTCTTTTTAGTGTCGCTTTTACGTTTCATCGAGTTTAAAATCACGACGGTGCTAAATAAGTTTTCACTTCAAAAACTCCTGTCCTTTATAGCATTTAAAATTTCCTTAATACTTAATACTTGGATGATTTTATATAGCGCCATTTTTGTGAAAAATCACCTCAAGGGCGCTGTAGATCGATATGCACATTTGTTGTGTAAAATATCAGGTATTAATTACAGAGTCGCGAGTCACCAACACCAATTTTCCCCTTTGCACGTCATCTTGGTGTTTTAACGAAGTCGAGGTAAAGAATAATAATAATATTAATAAAGATAGGTGTTTATCAATGGACAGTATTTTATCAGCCGCTTTACAGGCTGTCGATTTAACCTCTAGTGGCTGACGACTGAATCTCACTCGAAATGTCCTTGCCTTGCTATCTGGAGAGAAACTCGCGCAATCCGCGTACTCCGTTACATTCGCCTCATTATTAAACATTTAACTTTTTCAACTAACACAAAAACACAAATTGAATGCAACGTTTTTATATTCGTTTAGAATAAAATATTATAATTCACAGGTCCTTGTAATGCGAAAAATTTGTAATCCAAGCTGTGTTCGATTTATTTAGGCATTATTAACGTGCCTAATTGCATAAATATTATAAGATACCTAAAATTATAATTACAAATAGTCAGTCGCTTTCTGAAATATCTCTAGATATTATAAATTAAAGTCCTCCGACGCGTCCGTCTGTCTGTCTGTTCGCAATAAACTCAAAAACTGATGAACGGATTTTCATGCGGTTTCAACGGTTTTCACCAATAGAGTGATTCGTGAGGAAGGTTTAGGTATATAATTTGTCAAGGTTTTGTGTAAATTGGTTGAAATATATAATATTTGATTTGTATGCAAATTCACAGATGGCGTTGGTTGTAAAGGTTGGGTAGGTAACCAATCAGTAGATGGCGTTGCGTTTCGACAGCCACGGCAACGCGTTTCCGGGTCAGCTAGCAACATGTATAAACATTTATTTTTTGAGTAAAACTTCAAATTGTAATATTTGATCACTGAAGACAACAATATTAGCGATTCTCAATCGAAAATTTGAAACAGAAAAATCAGAAAAAGCTACCTACTGTCACATCTAGGAAGTGAACGTATAATAATAATAATAAGTATTTATATAGCGCAGTTTTGTGATATTTCACTTCAAGTGCGCTTAATTATAATAAACTTAAAATTAATCCTATAGTGTTCCTTACAAAATACAAAATGAAATGTTAAAATTAAGGTGAATCAAAAGGTTTTTTTTTAAAGTGCATATTAACCGTTGCCAGCGATCCCCAAAAATTAATAAAATTATAATCCCTCTATACATTTTATGTGCAAAATAAGATCAATCTTAAAATTTGTTCCACAAATCCTGTTCACAGTTAACAAGTAATCAACAACATACGTAAATGTGCCCCAAATTGCCATGTTTTTTTTAATCTATAACTAGCTGACCCGGCCACGCGTTGCTGTGGCTAATAAAACACAACGTCATGTACTGGATGGTTATCCAACCTTTATAACCACCGCCGCGCCGTCTTTGAGTTTATCGCTAAGAATTTAATTAATTATAATAATCATTAATTTAATTAATTATAAATTAAAGTAGCTATTAAGATAATAAGGATTAATACTGTATCCGTCTAAATAACTTTTCAATTACCGCAATGTACGTGACCATTTTTTTCGAAGATAGAATGGGTATAGTAAGCTATCCGTAAAAGATAAATATATGCCTTCGCGGACTTTTTTGTAGATCTATAAAAGAGGAATATCCCACCATGCATTGTTTTGTTATATCCCCAAAGGATTAGGCAGCGTTTTCGATGAAAGCTACCACGCGGTTTGACTTTTTCCGACACTTCTAACAATTATCGTTGTGTTTCAACCAATTTACACAAATCCTTGACAAATTACATACCTAAACCTTCCTCGCGAAACACTCTATCTATTGGTGAAAACCGCATGAAAATCCGTTCAGTAGTTTTCGAGTTTATCGCGAACAGACAGACCACGCGGGGGACTTTAATTTATAATATGTAGAGATAGAGAAGATCTATAATTGTTTATAAGTACCTATGGCAATTATACACATTCAAGTTGATTTTACTTTCATATAGAATAGTTGAAGAAACGAGAGAAGCAAATGATTAAACTCAATAAAAGATGAAAGCAGATGATAACCAAGTACTTGTAATTTATTAATAAGGAGAGATTGTAAGTAATAATTAATAAAGCTAGGTAATAAAGGAAATAAATCGCGGCACGGTTCGCACGGGTGATATTATCTCGGCGCGCGGTGGTGACTGGTGACGCGACGGTGGCTTGCTGTTATTATTTTACTACAAATAAAAATGTAAAGCGCGTTTCAACCTTTGAATTCAACGAACAAATTTCTACAAGGTTAGAATACTTATCTCGGATCGTATGTGCCGGCACCAACAGCCAGACTAACATAACAAGGCTAACACAGAGCTAACAGCGCGGGTTACATTATTTACCTACTTCATCTTTTGTTTTAAGTGATTACCTACCTACTCCAAATTTTAATGCACATCAAATTTAAGGTGTTTACTAAATTACGAATTTAATGGAGATTTTCATCTCTTCATATCAAGTTTTTCAAAATAAGATGTTTGATAAAATTCAATTCTTTAGTAAAATTTTATTTAATTGTACTAAAAAAAATTTTTAAAAATGCTAAGACTGTTATCTTTTAAATGTGGATTGCAAGAACATCTTAGATCATACGACATGCGACTTGAATACTTCAAAATTAATACACTTAAAATCAGATAGCAATTGACTGATCTAATATGTTTACATAAAATAATTCACGGCCATCTTGATGCTTCATTGTGTCTTAGCAATATTGATATAAACGTTCCCAATTCCCATTGTTTAAGACGCCATATGTTTCACCTGAACACATTTAAAAATAATATCGCCTATTTTAGCCCTCTGACCCAAATGTGTCGACTATATAATAAGATAAGAGTGTGCTGAAGTAGATATTTTTCCCGATAATTTAGGTATAAGGATTAAAAAAAAAAATACTCTACGATTGCTGAAAAATATGTGCTAATTTTTTTTTTTTTTTTTAAGAAAGACAAACATTCCCGGGTTACGAATAACCCAACAATGTTTGAAAATCTCCTACTACCACCACAGAAAGCCGAAAATGTTGCTTCGTTAGGACTTAGCCAGCCGAGGAATCGAACACGCGACGCTCGGGTGGGACCCAAGCGCTATGCCTAGGGAATGCAATCCCGCAAGACCATGTCAATCCAGGTATTTGCGGGACTGAAGAATCTTAGTCCCGCTGGATCCAGGTATTTGCGGGATCCAGCAGGGTGGACTTAGTTATCTAATCAATCGTATAATAAAGACCTAATACCTCAATCTACCAACCTTGTTTTTAGAGTATTAAATTTATACCTAATCAAACAAGTTCTTTGGGACATTTTGAATGGTTTATTAATATACCTTTAGTTAGACATAGGTAAAGTTAAAGTCATAAATTGGCAAATAATAAGATAAGACATAAATTTACATAACAATTTAAAATTAAATAATAACGTTCACACGATAAACAATATTCTTGTACAATAAGCATCATAAGTTTAAACATTATTTTGGAAATAGCTTCGTAAAAAATTTAAAGCATTAATTGTGTCGTCTGATAAACGGCTTCTGATATTTGACACAGCGCTGGAAAAAGCTCGTTCGGCCTCCACGCTGGTTGGCACAATAGTCATTAGCGCATTGTAAGTGAATTAAAGGTATGTGCCTTTTAATCCACCGGACTCGAAGTAATTCATTTCCTTCTTTATCAAAACCTCCGCCGCGCGCAGAATAACACGTATAAACTACGCTTCTCTGTAATCCCGCCAGTCCAGCGGGATCCCGCAAAATTTTCGACAGAGATTAGTCCTGCAAAATGTCTGCGGGATCTCGGTATATCGGGATCCCGGTATACCGGGATTGCATTCCCTAGCTATGCCCATTTAACCACTGACCGGTCAAAATTAAGTATCATTTGTGTCTTTAATTATGTCTCTTGTCTTGCCTCTCTTTAATTGTCATTTGAGTAAACTTTGTATTTTTATAATTTTTACTTAAACTGTTTCAAAATTTAACCATTGTATAATTTGGCTGACTGATTTTATATGAATTTTTACCTCTTTGTATAATTAACTGAGTTTTTATAACTGGGTTGTTCTCGCGTGTATGAGAACAATCTGTAAAAACCCAGTATAAATTAAGAAATTAGAATGAAATTAAAAATTAAGTTTAGCATAAAAAGTCACGTATGTTTAATCTAGGTAGGTAGGTACTAGAAGCTGATAATGATGTAACATAATGATGCAAAAGATTAAGAAGTAAATTAAGTGCCAATTCTGTGAATATTCAATTCAGGTTCTGTTATTGTAATTTAATCAAGAGCCAATTGCTTCACAGAACTGCAGTAATATCAAAACTTGAATAGTACTTTTCACAGAACTTGAAAACTAACTTCGAAATTTGCAGCCTTACTAAAAAAAACCAGTGAAAATTTTATTCAATTGACAAACGGCCGCGGATATGAAAACATTACTAATTAAAAAATTGTTCATGGAAAAAAATACACATGGTTTACACAGGCTGAGAGGGTAGTTTATCTCTGTTTTATTAATGATGTCTGAACGAAATTTGGAATTTTTTCAAAGTATTTTGAATGTTCTATATATTTCTTATTTTTGAAGGTGTCGTAAAAACAAATACCATTTATGAAAAGTAGATAAAATTACCTTTTAGATTTGTGTATTTAAAATTAACTTTAGTTTTCAAAAACTGCCATATTTTTAGATCCAAACTCGGAAAAACATTTCTTACCCAAACATTTTTGTACAAAATGTAGAGAAATTAAAACAAAATCAAAATTTCAAAAACACAGTCCTTTTATGTAATAAATTTGGAAGGAAACTATCTCCTCACTTTTTCCTCGTGCATACAATAAAAAAAAGATAAAAAAATAAAATTTCAAAGTTTTTTTATTGCTAAAAAATTACTTAGAAATAATAACGACATTTCAAACAGATTTCTTGCATCTCTAAAGACGTTACTTTCTTTGATAGATTTACGAACATATGTATTAGATATTAATATTATAAAAAAATATCACTTATTTTTATTTTTTTATTTTTTATTTTAGTTTATTTAGGAAACAAACAGTTATACATATTTTAATAAGAAAGTAACATATTACATGGTTGCATTAACCGCGAAGTTTCCGCTAAAATTTATAATATATGTAAAGGAATACCTACCTAGGTATGCATAGGGATTCCTTCGTATTCAAATAATGAATTACTTTTCAAATGTGATTCATTGATGTGTTGTCATGGTGACATACAAACACATTATTATTGTTTTTGACGAGCTATGTAGCAGAGATTCAATTAATCAAGATATCAGAAAAATAAGTGTTAAAGTGTTATAATGTTTTTAAGATCGACAAATAAACTTCAAATGTAGTTTCTTTGTTAACAGAGCAACACATGATTTGTTTTGTCATAAATAATACCAATAAAGAAGTACAATCAATAGACAAATTGTCTTATAAAACTACATTTTTAGTGAAGAGAAACAATGAGATTAGAAATGGAAAAGTTACAATTCACATTTACAGTGTCAGCAGCATCGGATGGTAAAACCAATATAATTTGCATAACCTCAATCGAGACACCTGATGGACGCATATTTGATATTCCCGACGATTTCAAATGTGCAAGCAAACACACCGCCATAACGACCACGGATGTTTATGCCAAAATAAAGAATTGTCTAAAGAAAAGATACCAAACACGTAAAATATGGATTCCCTTAACAGAAGATTTGAGGAAAATTTATTTAGATGAAGGTGAGAATTTACAATTTGGTGACCAATACCTGGAAGAAATTACATATGAAACGAAACTTTCTCACAATAATATCAGTAAAGGCACTGAAAATAAAAATCTAGGAAAAATAGCAGAAAGATTTTTACTCGAGAAGTTTTCAGGAAAAACATCAAATGTTAACCAATGGATCAATGATTTTGAGAATGAATGTACACGTTTCGAGATATTAAAGGAGACGGAAAAAATTGAGACTTTAAAGTATTTACTTGAAAAACAGTGCCTAGACTGGTACACTAGTATGTTAATAAAATGTACATTAGGCGCAGGATGGGCAATATGGAAAACAAATTTTTGTGAAACATACGGAAACAAAGGTTGGTCACAAGTTAAATATGCATTTGCATTTAAATTTCAAGGAGGTTCATTACGAGAATATGCTACAAAAAAAAAAATTGTTATTAATTAGAGATAAATAAAAATATTGACTCTCAGACATTAATTCATATTATTATTATGGGTCTACCAGATTACATAATGTACAAAATGGATAAGGAATCAATAAAATCGATTGCAAATCTATTCAATGAAATTGGTAAACATGAACAAACAAACAATAAAAATAATTGTAATAAATTCAAGAGAAATACATTTGATAATAGAGTAAGAATTGATAAAATGAAGCCTTGCAAAAATTGTGAAAAATTAAATAAAGGTAGCCGTTTTCACTCTGAAGAAAACTGCTGGTTTAAACAAACTGATGACTATGAGAACAAGAGAAACTATAATAAGAATGTAAACAATACTGTATTAGATGTTGAATTGAGTGATAATGAGTCAAAAAACGAATAAATACACCATTAATTAAAGTAAAACTAACATTAGAAGGAAAATTAGACATATTTGGTATATATGATTCCGAATCTAATGTTTCCTTAATAAATTCTAAATTATTAAGAATAAAGGATGAAGGAAAAAAATATACACAACAATACAAACTTACTAACAATTAATGGTGTAAAAAAGACAAAAGGCTTAACAACAATAAAAATTAAGATATTTAATATAGAGAAGAAAATTGATGTTTATATTGCAGATGGAAGAGATTTCAAATACAATTTTCCAATTGGACTTGATACTATAAAAAAGTTTAATTTGATTCAGAATGAAAATTTGGAAAATGATCAGAAATCTGAAGAAAGCTTGAAAAAAGAGGAATTACATTTTAAAAACAATCAAAATGAAAATGAAGATAAAAAGAACTTGAACTTTATAAACTTTAAGGAACATACAAAAGAAAAAGAATTTACAGTGGATCTGAGTCATTTAAATAGTCAACAAAAATCTGAAATAAATAAACTTATTGATAAATATAAATCAAGCTTTGCAAAGGATAAATATGATATTGGAACAGTAAAGGTTTATGAAGCACGCATTGATCTACTTGTGGACAAATACTGCAGTAAAAGACCCTACAGATGTTCAATAGAGGATAAGTTAGAGATAGAAGAACAAATAAGAAAATTGCTTGAAAGAAATTTTATAGAGGAATCATACAGCCCTTTTGCAGCACCAGTAACATTAGCTTTCAAAAAAGAAGACAATAGAAAAACAAGATTGTGTATCGATTTTAGAGAAATAAATAAAATGGTGGTACCTCAGGCTCAACCATTTCCTTTGATTGAGGACTTAGTAACAAAAACCAGAAACTGTAAGTACTTTTCAACATTGGATGTAAATTCTGCGTTCTGGTCTATTCCCCTGCGAATTGAAGATAGAAAGAAAACTGCTTTTGTAACCCAGGAAGGCCACTACCAATGGACATGTTTACCCTTTGGTTTAAAAACTTCTCCAGCCATATTTCAAATAATACTAAAAAAAAAAAACCATCAAAAATGTCACCGGAGACCAAAATTTCATTTACATTTTTTACTCCAAATAATGTCAGGAATCACTGGTTAAAGTAAGTCAAGTACGTCCCTTAACACCCTGTATATCAATTATGTGAATAGAAGAGTAAATTCGTCACTACGATAGAAATTATTAAGTAAAATCACAACATTTAGGTACTAACAAAAATTTTTGACATCCCGCCATAAACACACCGGGCTGTCTTTTCATCGCGGGCCGTTGAGAATTAATGCACAAGCGCGCCAATGCCCCTGGCGGAGAAGAATTAAAACAACATTCTTTCCTAGTAAATTAAAACCATATACAACGTTGTCAGATCTTCAATGCATTTTAACAGCGTGACCACATAAGAAGCTTATTGGTAATAAAACGTGTTTTAGTGTACACGGGGTTTATTTATGTTATTGCAATAACACAGGTTATCGGCCGTGTTTTTTTAGTAAGGCTGTTGATGTTTAAATTCTGCGAAACAACTGGCCCTAGTTAATCAAACGAAAATATATAATAATTTTTTCAATAATCAAGTAGTTCGCTATGCGGTAGAATACACGTATTTCAGAATTATTGCAAAATAAAGATACATCATTTATTTAAATAATAAACATAATGCAAAAAGTTAAAATAAAACAAAACTATTTTTTTTATTTGAAATACCTAGGCAATTCACCCTAAAAAGACTTTGTGGCGAAAATATTAATAAGATAAAGCGACAAAGGTCTCCTTTCACCTTGTCCGCCTTAAAAATAGCTTTACACCCTTACACCTGTAAGGGTGTAAACTACCTGTACCTACCTAGACGAGTTTTTTTGAGATGTTAAAAACATTATTTAATTTCGTACTACCTACGGGTGCGGCCTTCACATAAAATTTTGGGAAGGCCATTATAATATTTTCTGTCGATCCAAAGAATATACCTACATTTGCATCGCATATTTTTTATTACAGAAATATTGTACTCTACAAACAAAACACCAGGTGGAGCATTGTAAAGTTGTAAAGAAATGATGCGAGGACGACAGATTCTGATAATAGTAAAATTGAAAACAACATGTCGCAAGGTAGAGAAGAGCGATAATAACGTGAGAACGACCGACCAGGACCAGACCTTTGTGTTTTCGGTTTGCAAATAAAATAAAGACATGTATTGCAAGAGGTTACAGGCCGCCTTGTCACGAGCGAACAGCTGTGCGGGAGGGAGCGGGGTGGGGGAAAGCAAGGTCGGTTCCCCTTCCCCCACTCCGCGCTGTTAGATCCCCCCTCCCACCCGACAACAGTAGGCCGAGCCAGGTGCGGAGTGCGGCGGTCTTCTCCGCTCTCCGCTCTCTCCCTCTTTCCTCTCTCCCCACTCCCCCCACACAGGTAGAGGTAGATGATAGCTACTAAACACGTGCATTCGAAGATAGGCATTAGGCATTCTCCATTCTCTCCCAATATTATGCTCCATTCAATAAAACCACTTAATTACAGGAATCGGACGATATTCTAACACGCTGATTCTCACCCGATGAGAATCTAATTTTAGATTTGCATCGCACGATTATGAAAACAAAGTACCTACGTACACGGCCAGAAGTTGCGTGTTACCGATACTTGGGACTGCATGTACAAATACCTGCATTATCTGCCCGAGCCACCTTCGTATGGGACCGTCTCTCGAGCCTGAAGAGGTGCTGAGGCCTCGCAGCTATTACAGCCCATACCCTCATTAAATACACCCCTAATTATAATTATATTATGTGGATCACAACTAGTGCGCGGTTAGAGATCATTTCAAAGGAAATTCTACGGGCAAGTGGGTCTTTGGCTCGTTTTAATTTTTTGTATTTTCTAATTTCGTTGTTTCCTACGTCGTTAGCCAAGTCGTTCTGGGTATTACGTACATCGAGTACTTGCTATATTATATTACTCATTTTAAAATACATTTTTGTTTGTCTACTACTTGTGCTAGATTTTCAATAAGAGCTATTCTAAATATAAAACCCGTGCGCACAAGTTTGTGCCACAGTAGACGAATAGCGAGATAAAACAATCAATCGAAATATAAGAATCTATTTTGCCTATTAAACAATTCCACTTAGCGAAAGAAAAGCGCGTTAAAAATTCTCTTTATCAATATAAATTAAGGGCAAATGAAAAGGTTGCAGTAAACACATTGATATAAATCTGCGAATAGAACTGTAGGACAGACTGTCGCTCTTATTTCATATTAAAGCTGATCGCTCTCCACCTCCACAGTTCCCACATAAGTCAGACAAAGTTTAATATTCGGAGATATAATATTATTATCTATAGGTGTAGCTGCTAGAATATCTCTCCCACGCTGAACTAGTAAAAAGCTCTATTCTTACTAGATAAAATAATCCCGACGAAGTATTCTGAACCTTTTTATGCGGTGCTTTGATGTAATTATCCCGTTCTTGAGCGACGTAACTGGGATAGAGCTGCCACTTTATGGGTTGGGGGACAAAAGAGATTGCCACGCGGCCCCGTGGTAAACGGGGGGTGGGGGGGGGGACGTGTCCCAACCCAACTCCCCGCCCCTGAACCATGCAAGTCAAAACAGCCGTGGCACAAATGTGCAGTACCTACCCCCAAGTACTAAACGCCCCGCAAAACACGTGAATCCGCAGAATTATCGACAAACAAAATACCTAACACCAAACAAACTTATTATATTACGAACGGAAAAATGATTTAATTATTTAAGTGTACACGCGACTCTGCGAATTCTGCTGATGCGACCTAATAACCTTGTTAACTTGGGATTATTTCACAGCACTAGAAACAATAATAATAATTTATCTTAGCAACCCATTTTACAAAAAACACTGATAACCACGTAATAAATAGGCTAAAGCGCAGTAATGTCTCTCTTTCAAATTTCTAGATACTTGTGCGTACCAAATTGTAAATTAAGGCTATATAAATCATACCGACGATCTGCATACGTCAAACAAGATTGACTGCTCACAAATGTGTGTAGCTATGCAGAGAAAAGCGAGCGCAAACTGGTTTGGAGTCAGCTTCGAATAAAGAAATTATCACACAGATTCGGCAAGAGTTTTTGAATACGAAAAATAACTTCAGTCGTTGACAAAAAGTACGCTAGATAAGCCATTCTCTATTGCGCGTGATCAAATGAAATCGGACGATTAGGTAATACAAAGTATGGAATTATGATTTATTGGCGTTATCACACAAAGTTTTATGAAGGCAAATAACAAATGCGGTAGGTAAAGTTAGCTCAGATGTAACCTCTCTGGAAGAGTGCAGTTGCAGCACTATCAGAAAACTTTATTTTTTTAATTAGCAATTACAAAATTATAGGGGATATTCTTTTCATCAAAGTTAATCTCGTGAATGCTGTATCGACGGTGTCGTCGGATATCACGACTTTGGTAAAACACATAACGAGAAATGGGCCCGCAGCCCGCATACGTAACGGACATTTTAGTTCGTGACCACATTCGATAAGGTTTTTATGAGCCGACCATCCGATAGCGGATAGCGGCCCTACGGGACTTTGCTCTACACGTTTTGTGCACACGCTTTGTATCTATCCGACCATCCTGGGAAGACTATACACTATACTGTGTAGCAAAAGTATAGCCAATATTGAGAGCAGATGGCCAATTACGCGAAAAGCTGCATGCAACACGAGACGTGAGATGAATACCCACAGACACTAAACTAAGATTTTTACAAAAACATTATCATTATCAAAAAATATTTTTCTTTGTAGGTGGCTTGGTTGTAGTCTCGATATTTCTAACCATAACTCAGTGATTTATAGAATGTTTGAGAGGAGAAAGGCGAAATAATATTTTTATTCGCAGTGATGTTTGACAGCTTCAAGTTTAGAGGTCAAGGGCACTTGTTTTTATGAGAAGCTCAAAGTACGAAAAGCACTTGGCTTTGACATCTCGATTACAGTTTTTAATTATCAATAACAATCGATGTTAACCTTTAACTGCCGACGTGGGGGTCTTTCTGTGCTAGCAACAATAATATCGAAATACTCCCCTCCCCTGCGCACCGCTTCCAGCAGCTTCGAATTTAGTGACGCCAGAGTCGTGAGAGGTGATGTATCTATTGGCACGCTTAATTTCTGTAAGTAAATCCATTTCAATTTTTTTGCGGGTCTCTCTGACCCATCGTCAGGACTTACGTGACTTTTTCTGGGACCTGATATGCCAATATCTGATTATCCTGCACTTCTAGAAGCAGAAGAAGAAGACTTAAAGCTAAGAAGATGTCATACATGTCCACCGAAGCTTCAGAGAAAGTCTATACACGCTTGTTTTGTGTATAAAAAACATGTTTGTCTCCAATGCGCAAAAAAAGGTTGCCCTGACCGTGAAAATTTGTATGATTTGGTGCCTTGCAATTTTATATTATTTATTTAATTACTAATTAGTTTACTAGAGACACTATTAAAATACAATAATAAAAGTGAGTTGTTTTTATTTAATTAAATAGATAATACAGACTGATTTCTGATCTTAAGTGATTTTTGCCAACAATTATTATAAAATATACAAATTGTCAAATACAAGTTACTTAACAATAAATTTGGACCTCAAAATTTCCATGGAACTCTAATATTTAAACATTTAGTAACAGGCCGCCCAGGCCCCCAAACGTCAGAGAACACATTAAAAAAATCACGTCAGTAGTTAAAAGTTAACATGCTACTACTATTAGACAAAAGAAAAAAATGGAAAAAGTAAATTACTAGAACAACTAACAAGAACTTCAAATTTCAAAGTTATTCTGCAAAACAACTTAATTTGTTAATTCTTTTAACCAAAATATTTTCCTTGCAACTTTTCAAGAATGTCCATAAATAAAATATTATTGTACAACATTTTGTAAATGTATATCGTTCAACAAGTTTGTGTTTCGAATTTATATTGAAACCATAACAGGAAACCAATATTGTACAAATATACAAAAACATGTTGACAATAACACATCAATGCTTTGGATTTTCATAAACGCACCTATGTAAAAACAAGTACACCCTGCGGTGTACCCAACTAAAGGATTCGATTGACCTGAATATAAAAAAAAACACATTACAAAACCAATAAAAAGAGCAAACTAACCTAGTTTTCGTTAGATACAAGTGCATTCCTGCTAATAACGTAATAACATTGCCTTGTCTTAAACATATTACTACATACAAAGTAGGTTGAAGGTAATGAATGCAAAAACGATGAACATTATTTGATATTAATTTCGCAGAGAATTTCATAAAAATTAAGTTTCAAGGTAAGATTTATCTGATCGATAGATAATATGTATATTTAAAACGTGTTTATAATATAATGCAGTGGGTTCCACGATTGACTGTTTAGAAACTTGTTCTCAGTGAAAATCCAAATAAATGGAAAATTTCTGAACGTACCTATCCGAAAGGTAGAAACCGTTTTTAAAAGGCAACACTGTCGAATTTTATAATTTGAAATAAACATAATTTTTGAAAAATAAATTTTGTAAGGAAACATAAAAAAGTTGCCCACTTTACTTTTTTTCTGACTACAATGTAATTGATAACGAAAAAAATAAAAGTACGTACGTACATATTTTATTAGACAAATGTAATATAAACGTTGTCACCTCACTTTTTTTTCGTTCCATACAAATATAATTAATAAAAAAAATCCCAAAGTTTCAAAATAAAGGTAGATAAACACTCGAATTCTTTTGTGGTTAATTTTTAGATTTGAATATAAAGCGTAGTGTTTTCTTTGTCTAACACCGTTTAGATCATATACGATTTCTACGAGAGAGTTGTTCCGAAAAGCGAACCTGGGGGGTTAAATAAATCAAAATTATTTTTAAATGTTTCAAAAGTTTGGTAAACATGATATTTACGAATTCAGAATGCAGATGAATCTGTGTAGGTGTATAGTTCAGAGGAGAAGGGAAGAAGCCATCAATCATCCGGGAGCATCGCTCCATCCCATTGTGCTCGGTGATTGTTCTTCATTAGCCTGGTTCGCACCAACTCAGAGCTCCTATCATAACCACTCATGTTTTACACAGTGCTCGAGTTTGCTCAACCTCAGACATCAAAAGAGAAATAATGTCTGTATTCTTTAATTAATATCATAGCACCGCTGATACTTGGAAATGGGAGAAATTCTTGCAATACCATCGATCAAAAAGTATTAAAAGTTCATTAATGTCGCGCAAATGGAAACAAAGAAGTCATACATCCACCCACCCTGGGAGGAAGGTGGTTTGGTTGTAGCTGGGTGCTTAGATTCACGCGAGCGCTGAAAAATGGGAAAATTTTCCCCTAACGTGCCGGTACATACATCCCAGGAGTCGAGGGGAGAGGGGAAATAAGTGGAAACAAAGAAAAAAATACTGCCTCAAAATTGTGGATACCAAAAATAACTTTATCTTACAATACAACGGACGAAGACACAATACGAATTAATGGCTCAAAGCAATAAATTCCGCTCACGAAGAGAACAGCAACGAATTTTATACAATCAAATATTATAAAATTATAAGATAAAAAAGAAAAAGTTTTCTTTAAAAACAAATTTAAACGAAAATATAAAACGAGCTGCGCTTCGTACCTACGAACATCAGTATAAAAAGGTTGTAAACTGCAGAAGGAAGATCGATCAGTGTAAAGATGTTGTAAAATGCAGAAGGAAGATCGATCAGTGTAAAAAGGTTGTAAAATGCAGAAGGTAAAGTAGTGCAGAATAAAGTTTTTACTATTCTTTTCGTGGTAGGCGCCAAAAGATGATAAATTTCCCGTCGTGCGAGGGCGGAGGGGAGGTCGGGGCCATAGAGGGCGCACGCGGGCGGGTCGGTGACCCCGAACCAGCCCCGCGCAGAATAATAGGTGCCACACTGCATCGCCCGCGTAGGGGCACATTACTCTAGACTCCCTACAACTCTTCTGCGGCCAATTTACACTAACTTCCCATTCATTGATTACAGTTATAATAATATTTGGCTCATTTATTTTTACAGCGCCGTTTTCGTGAAAAATCACCTCGAGGGCGATAATAATGGTATACCTCGAGTAAAGAATACACATCTAATCATAGGTAGACAATCAATGACACACAATTATTACATATTTTGTATAAATTTAAATAAATAATTTTTATCAAATCATCACTTTAATAAAATAGAATTAAAACACAATATTACTAATATTATCGATGTCATGCAGATTCGACTAACCCAGAATTTGCAAGCATCATCCAAACATTTTCAAATGCTGTTTTTCACAACTCGTCTTTTGAAAAACGTGATAATTTTTCAATCTATAAAACTAGATATTTATCTGTAGATTTGTCCCAAATTCTAGCATTCCTCCAAAAATTTAAAACTAGCTAATTACGATAACGCGATATAAATTACGCGATATAAATTATATAAATTGCATATTAGTTTTACAAGAAACACACAATAACGTCATAGAGTACTGAGAAATGATACTGAAAATGGGAGAAATTACATGTTCGGCAATATGTTTCTTTAATTGTGTCAAATTTTAATAAAGTATTATAATATACGCTTACACGATGTAAGGAAACTCATAGTACAAACGAGAAACTGATGAACCTACATCACAAAGAGAAATTTAAAAAGTTTTTTTTTGGAAGATGGAACATTTAGTTTTTTTTTTTTTTTTTTTTTTCATATTTTACATATTTTTCGGCAAATTGAAAGAAAAAAAACATTTAGTCTCGTCCACACTTCGGCGCGTTTTTATCAACCCCTAGGTACCGATATTTTTCAAATTTTGACTTTAAAAAATTCTAACTTTGAACTAGATTTATTTACTCGAAAGAGAAAGATCAAATGAAAAAATGTTACAAAATCAATTACAAATAAGATGTAAATTCACCATTTTCCCGCTTGTACTACGAGTTTCCGTATATCTTGTATACTTTTTTAGTTATTTGGTTATACACCCAGCTGGGCTTTTACTGATACGACCTGGGTATTTTGGGTTAATTCATTTTCAACGTTAATTTTACTTTACTGAGGAACCATCCCATCAAAAATGCCTGGATAATGAAATTGTACAGAAGCAAAAGATTTGCATGCATAAATAACATTCTTTATTTTATTGGAAGGAGGTAAAACGTACGCAAACTTAAAACAAAATACTTGAAAATTTTAAGGGACTCTCCGATAAACAAAGAATGAATCGTGTCAGTCAGTGGGTGTCATAACTAAATATTTCGTATTTGCAAAAGGTGTCAACGTTCTGACTCGAGCAGGATATTCGTCATCAGAATTAATCATAATCATTCAGCTGATGCCGTTACAAGTTTCGAGAACAATCCACAAGTTTATCAGTACACACGCAAAAACAGATAATAATATTATCGACGTGATAATCGTATATCATAACCGCCGATTGATTGGTTGATTTATCGATCGATTGAATCGGCCATTAATAAGCCCAATGCAAAATGGTGTAAGTACAAATAACCAGATCGAAGCAAACCTTGATACCCTAAGAAATCAAACAAAGAGAATAATCAGTCGCGACTTGGACACTCCTCGAATCTACTGTGAAGGCGTTCAGAGACGTCTCTATTTACACAGCATTTAGGAAAATAAAATGTGGACACAAGGTCAATGATTCTATTGAAAAGCGTGTCGATATCAGTTCTATCAGCTTATGACTTCAGTCCAGTTCGTGGCGATATCTTATTTGACTGGTTACGTGTGCAGACATCTGACTGAACAGGTGGAACAGTCAATGGTAATCAAACATCGGGACCTGGTGTATCAATATGAGCGCGTAGACAAAGGATTAGTCTCTCAATACATTCAACAGGCTTTGCCAAACTGACGCCGAATCGTTAAACATCACACGTAATGCGCACTTGATACTGTTGACTATTAGTATAACGGCCAAATTATTAATTGATCACTTTCAAAAGGTATCGCGATGAAGATGATGCTCTGTGATAAGGCTTAGGCCGAGTCCTAGAATTTAAAAAAATGTTCCGATATTATTAACTTATTAGGTAGGTATTAAAAGTGAAAACACGAGGCTGTTATAACACGCTGGCGAGGTATCAACGACGGTTATATGTTATATCGTTTCGTGCCATCGGCGTTTACTGAAAAGCATAGCAATCGTTGGTTGTCGTAGCGAGTGGCGAGATTAACTTGGAGTGGTCTCTCGAGATCCATTATTCATCTGTGTATGGCGTGCGCCTCGCGTGATATTAAACTAAAAACGAAATATGTAAGACGGTAAATGAATTCTACGGTGTACGGGCGTATGTCGGGGATTCTCAGAATAGCGTGTTGGCTGATCCCTGGCTGGGCTGGGAGCCGGGAACCCGGTGAAGTTGCGAATGGCGAGTGAGGATTGGTGGTGTGTGACTGTGTGAGCGTAGCACTGGACAATGCTCCGGGGCCGTTGAACGCACTCGCACGTGTCTGCCTATTCCCCGCCGCGCTTCCAGCAAATAATGATCGCTCGCCTCTTTAATTTGGAGAAAAGGAGAATACCCACGCGGGTGCATTCCACCGTCGATCATCGTCCTTAGTAATGCAAGTATGGCTATGGCTATAGGCTATAGGGCCGGCGATCAACCCTCCTTATACAAACGGCAGTGGGGTGCCTGCGACCCGGTCACTGAACCGATCCCCGCCCCGCTCCCTGCAGGGTGCGGAGCTGCGTGCGCTTGACGCACCCACCACCACCATTCCACCACTCCACTACTCCAGTCAACCGTCCTGACAGTCCTGAGACAGACCCGACCAGCGACCACTCATTCTCCCGTAGAGCAGATGTTACTTCGAAGTACGGTTGTAGGTTGTATAAGCCACCCGGGCCGCTCTTCGTGTTGCTAAATAACAAGCTCGTGGAAACAATGGCACGACTCTGCGATTATCTGTTAGCTGCGATGCAATGTTGGCAATGACCCGAATCGCGATGAAAGCTATAAACACATCGGGGACGATAAATCAAGCTGGTGGTCCCGTAGCCCGAGCGTGCCCGAGATATGACATACAAACTAAACAATATTAGTACTTTCGTTATTTGTTTTTGGGGTGTTATGCCATGTTGCGCTACCTCCTTCTTTACCCAACGTTTCGGACAGCGTTGCAGTGTACACCATCAGAGCAGAAAAAAAATATTGGTACTGATTATGCTAAAAATATTTAGATTGTTAAGCCCTGCGCTTGGTTTATTTACTTGTATACTCATTTAAAAATATGTGCCGATTACGTTAGACATCATAGCTAACCAGACCAGCACGCGTTTTAAATGTAAACCTGGGTAAGTAGTATTTCATAATTTTAATTTCTAGGTAAGTAGTATTTAATTTTTATATAATATTGTTATTCCCAATTTTTTTTGTCATTAATTTTAAGTAAAGTCAATATTTTATTGATCAATGATATAAGCATTTAAGTAAGAAACGCTGACTTGATAAACTGATAAAATGTCAAACTTTGGTAGCCAAAATTGTGATTACACATGAGCACCATACAATATTCGGGAATATAGGTACGAACCTGGGAGGGACTAGGTACCTACTTAAAGTTTTGGAGCAACGTGACCAATAAAGATTGTGAGTGGCGGCAAAGACGTTGGAGCAGTGTTAATAGGCGAATTAGGGTGTAAATTTGAATGTTTATGGTACATATTGTACTCTCCGCTGGCGGTCAGCGTCAGAGTGAGATTCCAATGGCGCAACCAACCAGCTAGCTAACTTACTAACCTCTCCGGAGTTTCTCGTTTCTCTATGCTTCCAACACAAACTCCCGGTTTTATATGGCCTTCTAATCTCGTGCGAGTTGTATTCACCAGCAGCGGTAATAATGTCGGAGCTCGTAAAACCATGCGAAAACATGTCACACAAAGGAAATAATGCATTGCTGCAATAAATTGCATTTTCTTCCACGCGCGAGGGAAATTTATGGTACCTACTTATATTTGCGCAACTGTTGGAATGGTGAAACGTCAAACGAAAACAATAGAACCTTTATTAAATATTTAATTGCGAGCATTGTAGTTTACAGGCATTTTAGCAATATGAGATATATCGATAAAAAGGAAAGTGAAGTGTTTAGAGTCGGACAATGCGGATTGATTGCAATCAGATAAATCTGGCACAGCTATTGAGGTCGACAAATCGGACAAGCAGCAAACAGTTACACGGTGCAGGAGTGCAGGCGGGCAGGTAGGCAATGGCAGTAGGCGCTGGGGGACTGAGGCAGCTCACCTCTACTCTACAGTCTACAGTAAGGTTGTACAGTTGCGGAGGCCAACGTACGACGCGACGGTGAGCGGCAGCGACAGCGGCAGCGGGAGCGGGAGCGGCGTCGGCGGACCTCTCACCGCTAAAGAGAGAGCCTCGCTAACGGGAATCCGAGCCCGTTACACCAACAGGTTCACCAGACTCGATAATCATCGAGGAGGACAGAGATGTTACGACCTCAAGTCACTGGGAGAAAAGAGACGCCAACAAGGAGGAGCAAAAGAGAAAGACCGCGAGAGGAAAGGGACGTTGAAATTCTATTTCGTTTGGCCTCGATATCGTAAGGTTCGCTATTTCGATACTTATACAATAGTTTTATGAAAAGTATCGCGCGATTGACGCACCACTAACGCCGTGTCAAAGATTATTATGCCGTGTCTCTCTGGCTTCGGTTATGCTATTGAATTATAAGACAAATGAAAGTTTGACCAACTTCTGGGAAAGGGGGCAAGTAAAAGTGACGGCGTATGAATGTGTCGCACTGTACATTTCAATCCTAATTACCGCTCGAGTAATAAACACAACTATTAAATCATCATCATTATCATTACCAATTTTCACAAACATAATATGTCGTGCATTCTGTGGAGGAGTGCCAATGTACTCGTGCCGTCATAGCTCCTTCAAATCAACGTCATTAAAACAGAAAACGTATAAGTTCCGTTACAAATTACAAGTAATATAAAATTCCAATATATAGAATTGATGACATGAATACAGGAAACTATATAATATGTGGTGGTGCGATATGGTAAACTAAGTAATCACAATTAGCAAAGACGGGAAAGACGAGTATGCAGGTGTGAATAGCTAAAGCTAAAGAGGACAAGCCACCGAGGAGACTTCCTCATTACTATTACATTAAAGCCATCGCGTGCTGGCTGACCTCGCTGCTTTAACACGAGATTCAAAGGTCACCGACGATCTTTCTCAGTTCCTGATTCGATGACGTACTAACTATGATGTTGGATTCTGCTTCCTCCTTTGAACAATGGGAGCCTTTGCTTACAAGCCGAGACCCCAGCGATGCTCAGCGGTATTTAAACAATTCATGGACAAATTTAATGAGCAAACATTGTCGTTTCTATTCAATGTCAAATAACACCATGCTTCTTATAAATCAGCATATTAAATAAATAATAAAAAGGACAAGAGATTAAAACTAGAAGTCAAATCATAATAACGCCTCTCTTCTGATAGAGAAAAGAACATAAAAAAAAATAGAAAACAATATAGGTACACAACATTACAAAATTTAAATATAAAAAAGGGATTCAACCACACAAAAATATGAACTCATCTGAATTTGTCGATAATAATCAAAGCAAAAGCCATCTCGACAATGTAAAAGGCAGATATTAGATACGAGGATCAGACTCCGTTTATCCGGTTTGGCTTCTCGCTTTTTAGAATATAAAACAGTTTGAACACAGTCGAGTGGTGAGTAAATAATTGTGTTGTAAATAAAAGCGTAAAAGGCTCTGAAGGTGCAAGACATCCGCCATGAGACACGAGATACTCTAGCAGCTAGCAGGGTTCTTTGTTACGTCTCGAATCAGCAGCTCGTGGTCACTGAACCCCTTTTTTCATGCAAACTGAACGGGCTCGCACGCACCTGTAAATTACCGAGGGACTGTCACCCTCTACAGCGGCGGGACTGGGAACTGTAAGAACCGGTCCCACTAAACAAGGAAGGCTGGACACAGTGGACACTGGACACACGATCAAACCAAAATAACGGTGACCAATAATCGCACACTAGGACTCTACTATCAAATTATGCGCGATCCTAATGCTGCATGTACATTTGCGAACCAAAGCGCGAGCCGAGCCACGAATTATGGGAAAGGAACAATTGCAGTTCTTTCGTTCCTTTATAAATCGTAGTTCAGACCGGCAGTTCGGCTCGCGTGTGTATACGCAGCATAACAAATTTGGCTGTCGGGGCTTAACTTGCACGAAATTCTTCTTTAACAAATAATACACTC
The DNA here is from genome assembly GCA_929108145.2 of Limnephilus rhombicus. Taxonomy (NCBI): domain Eukaryota; kingdom Metazoa; phylum Arthropoda; class Insecta; order Trichoptera; family Limnephilidae; genus Limnephilus; species Limnephilus rhombicus. The sequence goes on along the minus strand of OV815284.1, from coordinate 36,326,142 downwards.
ACCTAATCATGTTAAGGAGATGTACTACTAAGTAATGCAAAATCATTTGTTTTTGGTTTGAAAATTTGATTACTTTGAAATATTTTAGAAGCTTTAATTGAATACTGCGAGAAAAAACACATAGTAATCAAGCATTTTTTCGACCATTATGGGGCCAACAGACGTATCTATAATAGATCATTTGGCTTGACGTATTTCGGCATATCGCTCACCGTACATTCCCAGTGGGAATATATAGGAGGCGGGAATGGGTACCGCCGCCCCGGGAACCTTTATTGGATAACCAACACCTCTGCCATAGGTCACCCCAAGTGGTTCGCTACGTTTGGTGATTTAGCAAGGGTGCCCGGGTTCATGGGGTGAGGTTTGTCCAGGTCTTGGAGGCGGATGACCAAGACAAACTGAACCCCAGATTCCTACCCACGCCCTTAAGGGCCCGCAACCCGGATTTGTACCTATTTATTACATATTTCCCTTAAACACGGTAAGTTTTAAAGCCCTAAAAAAATATATGTTATTCTTGAAGATAATATCTAGACTTTGCCGGCGCCGAAACGCAAATTATATAAAATTCCCTCGATAGAAAAAAATCACTAAGTATGCTCCAAAAATTATTGTTAAGGCGATCCACTAGTTCAGGAAAAAATCGAAATCGGAATTCACGCCCTTTATGGGAGGAGTTTAAAAATACTTGAGACAAAGCTTTTGGAGAGGTTGGAAAAGGTATTTGAGAGTTTTGTTTTACAGGTTGATTTGGTAAAGGCCTGTAAAAAATATTAATTCCTGTTTTACGCATTGTTTATTGTAATAAAACGGAAATTTAAAATTGATTTCACGAAATCAAGCGACGCGGAGTGACGCGTCCATCTCCCGCTCAGTTCGGGGCGTGACTGAGGTTTGGCGTAGTTCGTAACAGTAGTTCTTCGGTGGACGCCATAGGGTTCACTTTGAAAAACCGAATTCGTCGACTAGCGGCCGTATTGTAAAAAAAACAACGCGAAAATGCATATTTTATTTTATTTTGGGAAGATTGAGTGTAAATATCAACTTTTTTTGCGATCATTATAAACGAAACTGAATTTGCCACATTATACAATAAAACCATAACCGAAAAGGGGTTTATAAATAGGAGAGTTTGGACTTGAAAGTGTGGTTTTTAGACCTTATACTTTATTTTTTTATAGGCTTATTAAAAGACTTATAAAAAAAATTACCGATATTTTTAAGGGCCAAGGTATATTCTACACGCAGTATTTAATTGAAGCATCTACAATACTTCTAAGCGATCAAATTTTCAAAACAAAAACATATGATTTTGCATTATTTACTATGGCTTCATCTTAACACGTTTGTTTCAGTTATTTTACAAGTTATATGTATGAAAAAATTCAGTGTTTCTTTAAATGCTGTTTAAGATAATGCCCGCGAGATTTTTGCTCTATTTTAAACGAGTCGTGTTTTATTAAATATTTTCGCAATTTTCGCATCGATTTTGTCGCTGTAAATGTTAGCGCTCTCCTCTAACATTCGTAATTTCGCATCTCTCCATCTTCTTCTTTTCGGACCCGGTTGCAGAGCCTTAAACCCTTTTCCTTCCCAGATCTCTCCTCTCCTTCCTTTCCCTAAAAAAACCCTCCACACAGCATCCCCAAAGATGACATAGGGGCCCTGAGGGAAATTATTTTCCTCCGGGCCTATGCCAAATGATCTTTTATAGCTAAGTGTGACGGTTCTCTTATATAGAAATGAAATTCAACCGATACTGATGTTTTATGACCATATTAAAATTCTCAAATCCATCAATATTCCGCCATAGCGCGGTCATGTGCCTAATCTGGTGGTCGAAAAAATCATCATTGGGTTCATCAGGGGCTGCAACAACAGTTACTAGAAACCGTCAAGCGTAATAATACATTAATGTATCTAGCAAAGAAAAGAAAGTTACCCACAAATATGTGGTTTAATCTGCTTCCTGTGAGAATTACTGACTCAAGATCCACGTTAACAGTAAATTAAAGGCTTATCTCTATTTGTAATAGACATGACAAATTCACTCTAAAGCTGGCGTTCGTAAACTCTGTCCAAAATAACCCAGAGAAAGTTTATTCATCATCCATCGGAAGAAATCCAAAGTACCTAAGTAATCCGATAAAAAAAGGAAGTATGAAATCGCTTTCGCGGTTAGTCTAAAACCTCACCACATATCACCAGGGGGGGGGGGGTTAAAAAGTTGCTAAAAAGACATCACGTGATTAATGGACGACCCCTTTGGTGAGATTGCAATTTTTAAATAATTTCTGTACCGATATTTTGTAATTTATATAACTCCACTGTACAATTGTATATCTATATATTAAATAAAAAAATAAAAGTATCGTGGTTCGAAAAACGTTCTGTTATTAACTAGAGTGACGACGTCTTTACCAAATAGCGCGGAAAACCGATTGCATTGCTGGATTCAAATCTAGATAATGCACTATGCACTCTAGTCGGAGTTGTGAGTACATTGAGCCACCAGCATTGCATTAGAGTAAGAATGGACTATAAACAAGACAAGTCCCTTGCGCTGATAGAAATGTTAATTAAATCAGCCACACAGAAACTATCTATATTTCTAAATATTTTAAAGAGCTAAAGAAGAATAAGCGGGAAGTACTTGATAAATCTCGTTAATTTTATTTGCGATTCATTATTGAATGTTTGACGTCGATACCATAAAATTAAAATAGTCAAAAATTACATTTTCTAACTTGAGGACCTTGTTATTTGCAATATTAATATTGATCAGATGGCTTTACTATCCGCAGCTATCGTTTTAAGAGTTAAATTCACACAATTCTCGCATCACAGACGTCGAAAATGAGCTCACACAAAGCGAACTTAAATAACACTTTCTCTGAATTAAGCAGGATCGCTAATAAACAATATTACCGAGTTGTGAAAACGAGGGAATCGAAAAAGTAGATTTTCATTCGAATGACGACACATAAGGATAGTACTATCAAACCCAAATTCAGACCTCAGGGCTAGAAAAACATCATACAGAAAACATAAAATATTGTGATTTACCCTTCAGCTCCCGCTCAATAAACGAATAGTATTCCCACGTTTACGGAGCAAAAAAGGAATAAACGTAAGTTCCTTACCGCAATAATGCTGCAGCTCTTTCTAGCACATTAAATAATGGTGAGACAAAAGATGAGACACACAATGTACGCATGTCTGTTTCCTCCAAAAGGAAAAAGTAGTGCTTTGGAGGAATCAGACATACGTACATTGTGTGTCTCATTTTTATTTAATGTGTAAGAAAGGACTGCAGCATTATTGTGATGAGGAACGTATGTTTATTCCCTTTTTTGTATCGTCGCCGTTCCGTAAACGTGAGAATACTAAAAGTGTCTAAATCCAAAGAGTGCTGGTTCTTTTCGCTACAGTTAAAACACTACGGTGATTGAAAATCTTACTCAGATATTACTCAGAAATCATGGTTTCTTATTTTTCACAAGGGGTGTGTGGCTAAGCTGGTGGGTTGGCTGTGTGTAAGCTGTATATTGCGAGGTTGAGAGTAGAGTGCAAGGACCAAGGTAGGGCAGACAGGTGCTAGCGGGTTCAAGAAACTCTCAACAGGCGGCCGGATGCATACTGCACAGCTGCCTGCCCCTGCCCCTAACGTAGGGCGCTGGGAGAGGAAGCCGCACTGGTGCAGTGACTAGGGTCGTACAACTAGGAACCTGTATGACGCTCAGGTCGGGTGTGTGGGAGTTATTCATGACCACAGACCACGCACAAAGGGTTGAGGAAGAACCACCTTTCAAAGTAGGAAAAACTGTCGCTTTATATATTTTTTATCGAGTTATCTACGTACATAGTTATTTTTTTATACAGCGTTTTTTTTATAAAACGTAATAATCATAATGCTGTAAAATCAGCGAAAAATTTTCCAATACTTTTAGGTTGGACTCAAATATTATTCTGATTATCTTTAAGCCACACACAATTTATAAATAATTTTCTCTCCCCACATTCCGAAACTGGTTGATTTTCTTATCTACCAGTGAAATAGAAATTAATAAAGAATGTTAGTCTAATTATTGTCAAGCTAAATATGTTGTATTGGATATGAACATTCCTTTGTCCTGAAATAAAACCAAATCGTCAGCATGTTTCTAGATAAGCTTTTTAGAAAAAAAAAACCCGAGGAACGACGAAAACGTTCGAACGATTAATTGCGTAACTATTCATCAGGGTTACGTACTTGCTGATAAGATAATTCATAGTGTGAGTGAGTGACTTCATAAAAAAATAGCAAGTTGTGCTGCAAATCAAATAATCAACTTTACCTGAGTAAAGACTTACAACGGAGCTCTCAGCGGCAAGGCCGTAACACAAGCGGATATCGGAGTACAGTACACGAACACCTATCTATTGGTAAGTAAATATACACTACTAGTTTTATAATCCGGCTGTGCCAGTAATTTTTTTGTTGCATATCGATGGCGGAAATTTGAAATGCTGTGAAGGACAATAAATCCAAAAATGAGTTAAATATATCATTTTTATATAGTTTTTTTTCTGTCGATCTGCGTCGTCGAAATATTTGTAGGAAAATAAGTGCGTGTTTTACGACGTGCATTTTAAAACGATTTTTTTCTGAAAAATTAAAAATAAATTAAATGCTATTTTTAATTATTAGAAATATATATAATAATGTTAAGTATTCTGAAAGATCTACCTATTCAATGTTATTTTATAATAAAAATCATAATTATAGTCTACAAAAACAGGAGGTAAGATTTTTTGAAAACATAAAAAACTTTCTTTTCGCTCTCCTGAACAATTAACATTTTGTCTTTTACAGCTTTTTCAAATTTCCGTGATCGATATAAAATTTATCTTTTGTTAAAAACTGCAACAAAGAAAAACAACCGATGCAAAGTCATGATTATTCAGTACTTTAATCCATTTTTACGCAATATTTAAAAAAAAATTTAAATGATAAATATTGAGTTTTGTGTTATTTACATAGTTGCATTGACCTGTACGTAGTGCACATTTCACAACAGCAAAAGTTACCGTTTTGCGAGTTTTCAATGAGACACGCCAACAACTAGATTTTGGGCTTATAGTCAAAGATACAACACAAAAATGAAGACTTGGTTGAACCGCACGTTCGCCTTTAGCAGGTTGAGAGAAGATGGCGGGTTAGTTGGCTGGTTGGTTTAGCGAAGAGCCTTCGCGGGTCCGACGACCCGAGACCCGAGGCACGGCGGAATGTCGGCCGGAAGTGCCTACCTACAATTTCGAGAGCCAATCGACCCTTTATTCCCATCTCATTTCACCCGAATTAAATCATTTAAAAAAAACTAACGTCGCTATTATACAAAATATCTATGTATAATTCTAACAAGTAAACTTTGCAATCCGGTGCTTCTCCATAACATCGTCTACAAATCTTCAAGGGAAAGGTAAAAGCATCGAGGAAAGAATTTCAGGTCAGTATTTTTCTTTGTCCTGTAATATCATAGAGAGTTTCCTGTGCAATAAAGAATTGCAGATGAACATTTATTTGCTATCCTATTTTTTATTAAATGGAGTGCTTTGTCCATTTCTTACTAGGTACCTAAATGGAATGAAACTTGGAAATCTAAAATGATACAATTATTTAATACTAAGAGACCCGGACACACGTTGCTGTGGCTAACAAACACAACTGAACACAACGCCATCTACTGACTAGAGAGTGACCTTCCTCTTGTTTTGAAGGTCACATGAGCAAAATTTCATCAACCTCGGCATAAAACTGTAGGTTTGCATACATATCAAATCCACACCGCCCGCTTGCCAACTCGCTGTCTTCTTGCCAGCCCGCTCCTTTATATATTTCCACAAATTCACACAAAACCTTGACAAATTATAAACCTTAACCTTCCTCATGAATCGCTCTTATCTATTGGTGAAAACCGCATGAAAATACTTTGCGAAAGATCTAAGCGTGCAGACAGCGGGAGCGACTTTGCTTTTTACTATGTAAAGATTGTGAAGATGGGAAGCCTTTGCAATGTAAGCATTGAGGACGGGTTGCTTCAGAGAATTTGAAGAATTCATCAAATTTTCAAAGTTAATATTTAAGTTCTGTGAAAGTCCTATTAGAGTTCTGCTGTTTATCCAAGTACGTGTTGTGAAACAACTGGCCCATGATGAAATAATAACAGAATTTGAATAGAACTTGATATAGTTATTACTTCGAAATTTGAGGAATTGTTTTAAAAAACTCGACCCAAAAGAACCCGAATTTAGAAGTCGATTATCCTGGGCAAATTGCAATATAAATACAGAGTTAAGTTAGTATTATTTCATATGCAGCGTTAATTTTACAGTCAGGGAAAACTGCAATATTATCATCACCACATACTTACAAATTAAAAATACAGAATTCTTTATTTAGATTTCAAGAATGGGGGAAAACGTGGAATCAAAGGCGGTACCTAATTGGAATTATATTTTGATAATAATTGGTACGGTGGAGGCTGCGTGCTTCAGAGGAACGTGATATGTACTTTCAAAACTATTTTCTCTATCTACTAGGCTGGGAGATGATATCAAATGTCACCATAAAAATAACAAGTTTTGTTGACAAGTACCTAATAATTATTATGGTAGATAATCGCTTGGCAGAATTTAAAACGAAACAGGGACAAAGTACAAAACAACAACAATACAATAAAACGAAGCAAACAGGAAAACACGTTACTATGTGAATAAATAATTTATGCACGGTCATATAGAACAGATGTCGTCAACAGGTCTTCCTTTCTACATTTGTCCCTGTTCCTGTCACCTCAATCTCATGTAGAGACAGGGGTGAATTAATATCACCAAGAATCATCCAACGCCGGATATAAAGAAAATAGGGCGGAATGCGGGGGAAAGAAAATGGAGAGGAAGTTAGATGAAATTAAGACAAATCAAATTAGTCCGATGAGAAAAGCAATAAAAAAAACAATCTTGGGAACATAATTATATGGCTTGATTAAGCAAATGATTAATATTTGTTGTGTGTGGGTGGATTTAATACCTGACATTTTGCATAGATTTGATAAACATTATTAATTGTAATAGAATATGAAAGGGCTCAGAGATTGTGAGTGGATTATCAATTACTTTGAATCAATAAAAGTAACGATCAAAATAAGGGCTGCTAGCTAACTAACTGACGAATATATTAATTGTATTTGTGTTTAATTCCTAGAACTCCGTTTAATTTTTTAAAATTTAATTTAAATTAAATTTAATAATGTTATTATTGCAAGTATTTTTGTTTCAGTTGTTTCGGCTTACAAGGCCATTTTCAAACTGTGGTTAAACCACTTTGAGACGACTTATTTATACGATTTTAAATGTCAATATTATCTATAAAACTGACGAATATTATCTAATCAATACATCATCCATTTACTTGATTTTTGTTTTAATTGCGCCTGCCTGTGAGAATATGGCACTCCCCAGCGTTGCGACAAGAAACTGAGGAAATGATACAAAAAATCTGTACCGATGACGGTAATACGGTGTACGTGGGAGGCCATCTTGTACACTTCCCCCACATTCGTTAAAACATTGACTCCTCACAAAGCACTCTTTTTAGGTTGAATTGCCTATTTCAAAAAAAAAATACATTGGCTTCCTGGTCCGTTCGCAGTATTTGTTCTAATCTAAAGTAAAGCAAATTATAATCGGTGTGCAACCAAGAAGCAAATAAAGTCGCTTCTGGAGTGGTACAGGGCTATTTGTGCCTTTTGGTAAACATAAGTAAGCCATTTCAAATAAGTTTTTGATTCTGAACAGCGGTTATCTGGTATCGTCCACATCGCGTAATTTCAGAGATATTCTAACGACTGGGCCTTATGAAGTTAGCACGCACAAAAGGGGAGGATATTAATAGTGTGCATTACTGTTTACACGGTATCTACGTTTATATTGTTAGAAGCATTATTACGCCCACGCTAAAACCGTCCTGACATTAAAGCAGAACTGCACGGCTGGAATAGGTCGCAGACGTAGGGAAATGGGGAAAGTACCAAGGGTGCGGTGGGGGTGGGGGTGGCACGTTGAACGGAGGGGTAGACAGAGCAGAACGGGGTCACCACCCGCCCCACCCCGCCATCCCACTACCGCCACCCCACTACCGCCACACTTTCTATTTCACCCTGCGAGGCTAACGAAAACGACAATCGGGGATATTATATATTCCAGTGTTTTCAATTGTTTGTGGAACACCATTCACTATTGTTTATCAATGCGTTGCCGTTATAATTAGTGACTTTCTGTTAGTACGTTCTGAAAGGTTCCAAATTACATATAAAATTAAACACCTTTTTATCAAAGGTTAATATAATAAACTAGCAGACCCGGCCACACGTTGCTGTGGCTAACGAAACACAACGCCATTACCCAACCTTTATAAAATCCACACCACCCGCTTGCCAGCTGCCCGCTGCCTGAATTGAATATTTGAATTTCTCGACTTTTCTCTACTATAATAAGCATGTATTATACATGTAAACTAATTAACTCACCACTAATTTATACAATGATTGCAATGCAACACTGGATATTTGAAAAGGGAAAATCAAATACTTACTTACTCTAGGACATCTATTTTCCAATTTCTTCCGTAGAACGAATTTCAAAGGTGACTATAGTACGCCCGCCAGCCGTTTTAAATCGCACAAAAATATATTTTCTTTGAATTTCTCGGCTTTTCCCTAATATAATTTACATGTATTATACCTACATTTAAACACTCTATCTATTGGTGAAAAACGTATGAAAATACGTTGCGTAGTTTAAAAGATTAACGCGCACATACATTTTGAGCGACTTCATTTTATACTATGTAATGATGATAATATCAACGGTTTAGAACAAAATCATGCCTGATAACTAAGAAGGTATTAACCCTTCAGGCAAACTTGTTCGGTTTTCGGAACAACTCATTAGATCACGTAGAAATCGTTGTGTCTCCCTTACTATAATGGTTAGAAATATGATCTAAACGATGTTAAAAAGAGAAAACACCACGCTTCATTCAAATCTAAAAATTCAATACAAAATTAAAATGTCCACATTCTGAATCCAAAGTTTCCCGCCGCAATTTAAAAATATATATATATATATATTTTTAAATTTTGGGAATTTTAATTTTCGGATGCATTCAGAAATGCTCCGTTTATTTAGATTTTACTGAGAAGCCAAAATAATATTTTGTCATTATGTTGACCTTCCGACAAAATGGGCCCGAGATCTGAGTGGTTTAAATTTCTTCATTATTACTTGTTCCGCAACAAAAATAAATTAATTTCAATTGCATAACTATTAACCGTTGTCAATTATAAACTTTGGATTTCCATTGGGTTGGGTCTTGGTTCTGTCACCGATGACAGCTCCGTTGAATCCTCTCCCTCGTTCTCAAAAACGGATGCAACAGAAAGAGAGCTGTGCCACGATCAGATTATTTCAAAGTGCGCAGAGATCGATACCTCAGAAAATCTAGGTAGGTACTACATTCAATGTATATCTGTTAGGCAATTGTTGTTTTTACATCGAAGAGAAACGCAATTCGCATCGGTCAGCGCGACACTGGATTGGCGTTTAATTATTTAGGAGTCGAAGCGGAAAGCGACTTGCTTGGCCCATATACAGCGAGTCGGTTGGCACAAGTCACACCGAGCACCTAATGGCCGACCAGCAGCGCGAGCACCGAACAGACCCGTGACCCACTTCTGTTGCTCGGGGAACCGCTGCTCAATGCTCAACTCACTGCTCCAGCTCGTATCAGATGGAAAACCCACTCCCGCCCAGCCAGCCATGTTGTTTCAGTCCAATTAGGATATTTACACTCTACACTTCATCCGACGAAAGCTTACACGAATCTAGATCACCTAACGTCATAAGTCATAAACTTTGTATAAAACATCTAAAAATACGATGACTAAAATAGTGTTGCTGGAAATGTTAGACAAAATGATTCGTGTATCCTTACAGTAGTAAGATCCTCGGCTGTGCATCCAGATTTGCTATGGGTTCAAAACCCGGTGCGGGCAAATAAAATCATAATTAATATTGGTAAAGTGATTAAATTATGTGGAAGGTACTTATCGGTATCGTCCTGGTATTGGTATTGGTATTAATTATCCACCATTCAGAATAGAAACGTTAATTGAAGCTATGCTTAATGACCAAATCTGCTTGACCAGATATTTTGAAAATTCGTAAATCGGGGACGCCGTACAAAAAGAAACACGCTGTAAAAACATGTTACTTTAATTTTTAGACAAAGGATGCATGTTTTTCAATATCCAAAATAATGTCAGAAACGTTTCTGGAGCTAGTTATCATTATCAGGAAGCGATAGTGCAGGCTACAGTCTGCGGGCTGCGGCCTAGTGGCTGTCAGTGGCGCCACAACCAGAGCCAACCAACTGCAGCCTTGACACACTGAGGAGTGCAGAATGGGGACGTGGTGTAATACCGAGTAACGCAACCTGATCATTAGCCATGATTCGAGCCACTTCGTAATGTGACTAGTGGCTACGTACCGACAGAACTAATCATTTGCCCACAGCCGCTTTCGTGTAGCAATCACTTACTCACTACTTTAAGTTATCAGTACCTACTTCGGACCTAAACATCACCTGAGACTGACATCCGAGTACGAGTACCTGAGGATAGGGGATAAGTGGAATCAAAGTACCTACCCAATAGTCGTATCGATGAGGCTATTTGAAAATCATTGCTACACACTGCTTGCTGCTTGTTATTGAAATTATTTCAAATTATGTCAACATGTCGATTTGTACCTACTCATCGTAAATCATCAAACACAACTTGCACAATCAATATTTTAATAACGTTTTTCAACAAACAAATGGGATAACTGTATATATGTACTGTAACTGTATATGTACCAAATTTTGATTTGTTAAGAAACAATAAAGCGATGAATAATAAAATAATAAAATAAAAAAACTAAAAAACAATGAAACATGATTCTTTTGGGGTATTATGCCGGCATCATTCGGACAGATGTCGACGTTGTCACAGTTCAAACGTTGGCTACAGAAGGAGGTAGCGCATCACGTCATAATAACGTATATAATGTTTTTGGGATACCAAAAACAAATCATGGTAATACTTTTGGGCGTGAAAATCTCAAATCATATAAAAATAAAACAATTGATTTAACATTTCTATGCGAGTTTAATTTGTTTTTTAATTTTTATAAATAAAATTATTGTGGTACAATTATCAATTTAGAATGATAACAGAGGTAATATTTGATTGGCAATCTCAACTTAACAAATAGCAATCTCTTTTTGTGGAGCAGAGATTACAGGAGAGAAACATTGTAACATTCATTGTCATTGTACTGACTGAGCGGTGTTCGAACCGCGACGTTCTCTCGACTCTCGGCGATTCGATAGTGGTCACGTTTGGGCGGTGTCGGAGATTTAATGGCCAGTGGCCAGTTCATTTATTTTTCGATCTATGGCAGTATAGGATAATTGCATCGATGGAGCGTTGCTGTCACGGCTCCCCGGCCGCGGACCGCGTGACGTCACGAGCGACACAATCCACATTCACACCACACTAGGATACAAGATACAACACTTCCATGGATATTGACATTAGGTATATCTAATATAATCACATTTGGAAAGATCAAATCCTTATTGGCACTACTGCACCTCCCACCTTTATATGTTTTGCTTTTACTTTCCAAAATACACTCGTCAAAGAATTCATTACATATTAATATTAAAATGTTTTTCAGGATTAAATAACATGTGTTCACAATAATGTCCTCTGCGTGCGAACTCTATCTAAATTTCTTTAAATGGACAATATACAGTGTTAATTTCAAGCGACCTCCCAGGTAAGTATGGTCCTGTTTTCATTAAATTTTAGGCAGCATCGCGTTCTTTGGTCAAAATATTGTACACATATTTTCGTATCGGTGATCAATGAACCGATGGATGCAATTTTTAGCCATAAGTTGTTTATAATTGTTTGCCTAGCTTGTAGTTTTTTGGATTTTAGAAATGTATTATAAGTTGTACAGCGCCCTTGAGGTGATTTTTCACAAAAACGGCGCTATATAAATCATCCAAATATTATTATTATAATCTCTTAATAGTACGTCGCTTATTATTCGGCAAGGTGACCGCCAGCCGTCAATTCCAACGAACAATCCTCTTGTCTCTTGTCATCGCGGGTGCCAAAATATCGACGTTAAATTAGAAAACCGTATGCGGCAAAGCGTAAATTCCAATCAATTTTTACAGACAAAAACTCAAGTTTTTGAAACGAGTTTCAAAATGGAATGATGAGGAAATGGCGAGGTGTTACGCAAACTAAGTCGAGGCGCCTTGAATTCAGCCAGTCTGACTCAGGATGTAAAAGGTTGAAGTGAAATAGGTTTAGATATTAATTTACAGTTCATTCATTATATGTCTGAACCCGAACGTATAAATTAGCATGCATTTGTGTTTAAAAACTTACACAATATCGGCAGCGTTCAGTGGGAGTGGAGTGTTGTGAATTCGTTTTTATCACAACATTATTATTATTTATATACACGCATTTAATAAATAACAGCTATGTAATTTGGTTTTTAGGTGATTACAACAAAGGTTTTTCAACTGCCTGGAGCAAGTGGGAGAAACGCATCCTCAGATATCGGGGAATTTAGGGAAGCGAAAAGAAAGTGGGTTTAATGTGATCGAGATTATAAACTGATAATATGAACGTATTATTTTATCGGTCACCAATACAAGCACCGGCTCTACTTGATCTCCTGACGTGCCGTTACTTCTGCGTGTCGCGGTAGGTATCCGTTGTCTAGTTTAGAAAACTTTTTTGCTATCAAGGCAATGAGTGAACAAGATGGCGGCGGTCGTATCGGATCTCGTGACAAGCCAGATTCCCACAGCAGACTGGAAGAGAAGCAGCAATATAGCGAAATATCACATTGCTTATAGAATGCCTCGTATGTGTGGTAATTACGATATGAACGCTGGTGTAGCATGACAGCGCGTGCAACACACCACCACACTACAAAGGCGATAAGCAACGAAATGTAAAATGGAGGAATCGAAATCGCTGGCTACTGGCTACTCGTTCGGGTAGGATTGTGAGTGTTATCTTTGCGACTGTAACAATATGGCGTCCCAGCGTCAGCTGATGCGGGGTCGGAACCTCGCCGTGCACAGGTACAGGTAGAGGTAGGTAAGTCTAGGCCTAAGAGTATGGATACTAGAGAGACGGCATGTAAAGTGTGCCCACCTGCCCAAAGCATGCCTTTTCAAAAATTTTACTGACCGTTTTTTAGATGGCTGACATTGGCTTTTACACCTCGGTCGCGCATAGAGCTCCCAGAAAAACGTTCATAAAACATAGAAAAATGGTCCACTGTACCGTAAAATTGTGTAAAAGTAGTTCTATGAAGACCTTTAAGAAGAAAGACGGTCTTACCTTTCACATGTAAGTGTTTAAACATAGCTTAAATATACATTTTATAATAAAATGAAACAATGTAACTTTGTATAAACCACTTGTAAAATGTGCAAATCCGACCGGTTTCGGAACAAACGTTCCTTCGTCAGGGAATGCTTATACTAATTTGACAGTTTAGAACAATGTTTTATTAGGGTAGGGGTGGAGCCGTTGTTATTTAATAATGTAGATTGGGTGGGTAGGTATTAGTGTAGAGTGGGTGGGTAGGGGAACAAATCAAAAGATAACCACAAAGTAATAGCTACATTCAAAAATATACATTTTATAATTTTCGGCGTGTTCATTTCAACCGCCATCGCCATGAGCCCGATGTTATCACGTGAACTCCGACTGCCAATGGGCCGAATCAGTCAACTTAAATTATAATAATTAAAAATTACCAAAAAACTTTTGTTTTTATTAATCATAACGCACAAATATAAAGTTGTGATTCACACATGTCATAGGTATATGTTTTTTATCATTTAGCTTATTCATTTAAAAAAAAATTTACTTTGTCTTTTTTGCACTGTTATTTTTAGATTTTTTCCTACTAATTTACCACTCATTTTACAATGTTAATTCAAAGTTTATAATCACTGTATTGTTATGTAAAAGTCACATTGACATGCCCTCGTGGTCGAGGGGTAAAGCTCTTGACTAGCAATCCGGAGGTCGCGGGTTCAAATCCCGAAATAAATTTTATTCGATTGATCTGTGTTTTCAACATTTTATAATTAAAAACATTATAAGATATATTTCCGGCACGTTCCAGGTGGAAGACATTCTCAGTATAGCTTTGGCGTAGGTAAGACCACCATTCAGAATTGAAATGTTGCTTGAAATTGATTTAGCCGTGTTTGTTGACTAGATCTGAATAGCCGGGTACTTCTCCAGCTTTCTCTCCACCATTTATTTCCCCTCACCATTTACCTTCAGCCTCACAACCTACATGCTACAGACGGAAGCAGTTGGGATTCTTGTGATATATGTATATCTATATGTGGTATATCTCTACATATTATAAAACAAAGTCATTCGCCGCGTCTGTCTGTCTGTTCGCGATAAACTCAAAAACTACCCAAACGGATTTTCATGCGGTTTTCACCAATAGATAGAGTGATTCATGAGGAAGGTTTAGGTATATAATTTGTTAAGGTTTTGCAATGGGCTGGCAAATGGGCGGTGTGGATTTAATTTAACAGATGGCGTTGGTTATAAAGGTTGGGTAATGGCGTGGCATTGTTTTACGTTAGCCACAGCAAGGTGTGGCTGGATCTGCTAGTATAATATAATATATACATTATTTTAAAATAAATTAGTTGTGAAATAACACAAATTAATCAAATAAAATTTATTTGCCCACGCAAATAAGTCAAGCAGTGTTTGTTCCTATCACTTATTTTTCTGTTATCACTGTAAAACTGTAAATACAGTTCTTTTATTAGATTAATATCGAGCACTCCTTTCTTAAAACTCAAGCACCAGCTTACATCAGAATAGAATGCACAAAATTTTTCACAAAATTAAAATCTATTTCAAACTGATGAGTTAAGCAATGATAGCACCAAGGAATGGCGCATTGAGTTACAGCTTACAGCGAGTTCATAACACTAGTTTTTTTACCCACTTGCACTTGTCAAGTGAAAAGTGAGGCCGATGTATTTCGACAAGCGCTTCACAAATCAATCATAATATTATATCATAGAACAATAAAAATTAAACAACACATAAGTAGAGACACTGATTCATAGCTTTAATTTTTTAAGAAATGTAGCATTAATTATTGAAAAAATAGCTTTTATAGCTTTAATTTTGCATTTTCATAGCATTTATAGCTAAATAGGATAACGTCAAGGAATGGGAGTCGGCAAGAGGGGAAACACAATTAAATCGGCAACATCACTCGAAACATGTTTATTTTATTATTGGTTGAAACTCAACATGGTACATGTTTTTACAGTAGAAAGTTTTTTAGAAACGTTTTTTAATTAAAAAATAAATTAAATAATGAGCCCATTACCACATTACACATCTACCGGATCTGCCCTGATGATGGACACTGCAACGATGTCCGAAACGTTGGCTAAAGAAGGAGGTAGCGCAACACGGCATAACACCCCAAAAACTAATAACGAAAATGCTTTTGGCCGTGAAAATCTTAAAACTTATCAGCCCATTACCAGTTCGGCCCTTCCCTGTAAAGCGTTCACCCTCCCCCCGCTTGCTGAGCGGTAACCCCGTTTCTATCCCCACTCCCCGCCTCCGAAAAATGGAGAGAGCTACACTGGTTCTGGCGGTATAATAGGATCCGAACTGTTTATGCCGATTCCTTAGAATCATAGTTCCATGGTCTAGGCACTCTAGGTGGCTGTAGCGGGTAGCAGGCAGCGGGCAGCGGGCCTTAACACGCACACTACAGCGGTTTCTCAGCATGCTCACTCACAGTGCGGAGGGGCTGCCTAGTGCCTAGGTGCCTACTGCTAGCTGCCAGCGTTGGTTGCCAAGGTTCCCGTATCGGTGTGTCTTGTCTGCCAGTTAGTGGGGATTACGCACAATGGATGTTCAACAAAAGTGCGTAGGATTTAAATCGAACTGGTTTGATTCCATACGAACTGCTGACTAAAATAACTACCTAGCTACAAAATTTTTCAAATCTCATCTTTTTCAGCCATCCTAGATTTTAAAATTATTTAAAAAATCAGCTAGAAATCTTTAGAAATAGCATTAATTTATAATAATCGTTGTTGTCATTTAACGTCTATTGTGTACGAGAATTCCCCGACATTAGTCTGATTTTCCCCGTTCGTGACAACCCTGAATAATAATCGTGTATTTCAAAGCACGTCTCATGTACAAAAACAAATTATTGTTTGCATTATCATTACTTGAACGGAACGAATAACAATACATTCACGTGTCGGCTGTGCTGGGCTGGTCACGGGTCGGAATCTGACGCTTTTAAATATTTGAAAATGGCCGAGTTGGTCTCGGAGAAAAGCGAAGAAAGCGATAAATACGCAAAGTCCGTGCTACACGTGCGGATTTGTATGACTGCCGCTGATAATGGCCCGTGTAGAACGAACTACGCAGCCAGAAGCAATCTTGAAGAAATTCGTGACAATGGAATCAAAGGTGCCGAAACCAAATTCCAAAGGCATTTTAAACATTTGTTGACTAATTTTATTTGCACGTCAATTCAATTTTTAGGAGAATCACGTTGCTGGATGTTTCTATTGAATAAGAGCTGCTACGTATCAAAAATAAAAATATTAAGTTTCCAAAGTAATACATTTGAAGTTACAGCTAAGGTACTATTAAAATAGTAAGTACAATGTCGAGTACAGTACTTTTTTTAAATAGGCAATTGCCCCTTAAAAGAGTGCTCTGGGCCGATAAAGTTAAGAAAGATAGTTATAATTTTGAGGACAATCTATAAGGTGACAGGACAAATGAAATAATGAAAAGTCTATGAACTTATAGGTACCTCTTAGAACTGAAAAAACGAGAGAATTGTTGAGAGACAGCAAATAAGGAATACTGAGGGGGTGAAAGGTGGGTGATTTTAATCAGCAAACGATATACTATGCTTTTGAAGGAAGAACGATTTTTACAATTGAAGAAGACATGGTCAAGAGCACCTACAGCACTTTGATACATTGCACTATAATAAAAATTTTAAAAAAATACTTTTAATTAATCGAAAGTTATAACAGGTTAATTGAAATGATATTGACAGTTCACTCACTGCAGTCTTTTTTGCAACCGCGTTACATAAAAATAATGCAAGAAACACTAAATCAGCATTAAGTACCTACCTTCTCGAAACTCAAAATGAATTAAAATCGAAATGCAAAAGTAGGTACCTTACCTAGCTACCTAGGCAGCTTTCTAGAAAAATGCCGATTTGTTCTGGGAACACGGTGAATAACTCATTTATTTATTCTTAGTTTTAGACAACTGAGAGAAAAAAACAATAAACCAGATAGACGAGATCAAAATAATGTTATTCAGCAGGCGCTGCTTTCATGAGATGTATTTGCCAATGAAAATTTGAGGTCAACAAGTATTATTTTGCCCAGCTGTCAAGATTCATCCGCGTGCAGGGGACATAAACATTTCCCTATTTATTTTTGGCAAGAGACTTTCAACCCTTATTAGCGATTAGGTGTCTTCTTGCCTGCAACAGAGTTGGGAGGGGGGAGGGGTACACTACTCAGAGTTTCCAGTTGAGTATAGTCGTACATTGGCGCGGTGTAGAGTTAGAGGACGGACCAGGGAGCCTCAAGAGGGGAGCAACGACCCGGAGGGCGGCCTTGCCCCCTCCCCCACAACATGTACCCGTATCGTGCGCAGTCATGCTAGGTATACATACACAGGCAAGATAGACTTCACTATGCACACACTCATAAATATATACATACTTGAATTGTGCGTAAATCCAATGAGACTCAGACACCACACCTGCATTGTTATAATTTTAATAACTGCTTTGTTAAAAGCGACAATCCGTGACGTCACAATAAATAAAGCAGAATAGAAATGGCGACGTTATATTATTTCCTTATTGTTCATTTAATAAACAATATAGGTAAATTTATTTTGCTAAAGTTGTATAATACAACCTCAGGCTTATTATGCCCCGGCATCCTGAATAGATATGAAAAGATTCACAGTGTATCTTTAAATGCACCGCAGGCATTTATCAAGAGATTTTTACTCTAATTTAAAGAGTCAGTTTTTTATTAAACATTTTCACAATTTTCGCTCAATTATTATCGTTTTTTTAAGACGACAATATACCCCAAAATATATTCAGAATCTTAACGACGTAAGACGTAAGTAAAGAAGCCGTGGATACAAATTGCAACTCGCGACCCGTGTATTGGATGAACCTACTATCGAATTTGCCCTATCAAAGAAAAGAAGACGAATAATGTGGGAATCTTAACGACGTAAGTGAAGAAAGCATGTAAACAAATATACGCCGCTATTGTACGAACGTACAGTCAAATTCACCCTAGCAGGCCTGGAGATTCGACCTTTCTGCCGCGTCCTTTTTTAATTAATTCTGAAGAACGTGTTACAAATATTTAAAATATGTCTCCATGTTGTTCTCATGAAGTTATTAATTCGTCGTCTAGAAAAATAAAATCTGTTGCTTACCGCTAACTTTATAGTTGAAAAACGGGTTATAAAGTTTTAAAATCGTTGTACGTTAAATATATTAATGGCAAGGTACTAATTTTATTAATCTAAAATATAAATAACTCGCATTCCTTGTGCGACATGGAAACAAAAAAGTAGTAATAGTTACGAATTCGCCGGAAATGGTTAAAATGTGAGTTTTGAGCAAACAAAAATTGTTAGGGTTGTGTACCGCCTTAATATTAGCGCGCTCCCTTCAACATTCGTTGCCGCCCCGGGAACCTTTATTGGATAACCAACACCTCTGCCATAGGTCACCCCAAGTGGTTCGCTACGTTTGGTGATTTAGCAGGGGTGTCCGGGTCCATGGGGTGAGGTTTGTCAAGGTCTTGGAGGCGGATGACCTGGACACATTGAACCCCAGATTTCTACCCACCCCTTAAACCCTTTTCTTTCCCAGAACTCTCCTCTCCTTCCTTTCCTAAAAAAAAAACTCCACACAGCATCCCCAAAGATGACATAGGCCCTGAGAGAAATCATTTTCCTCTGGGCCTCCTGTGTGGAGCTCACGTAAAAAAAAAATCGTGCTTATACATCTCCCTTTCAAACCATTTTCTTCTTCTTTTTGAACGCTTACTACCTAGGTACCTACTGAACTTTAATACTTTTTTTTAAATAACACTTTGTTGCAGCTTCATTACAACAATGACTATTTATGTAAAGGAGATTATAAAATAATATAACTACAGTCTACAGTAAGTAGGTACCTACCTAACTTTAAATTTTACACCAATTTAGGTAGGTAGGTATAGGTACCTACTTGTTTCAAAATTTCACACAGTTTTGACCAACAATTATTTTATTTGTATGATCTGATGTCTGACAGGTAGGTACCTAGGTTAAGTTTGAAGGTTGGAAAATACACATAATTTATTTAAATAACCCAAACTAAGAAGAACCTAATAACATATTTGGTTCGTATTTTTTCATCTTTCCCAACATACCTAAATAGTCGCTTCCTGTAGTAATGTAGCAGAAACAAAGTACCTATTATTTTGCGTGAAAAAAATGCATACTAAGCGAGTCCAGCGATTCTGAACAATTACATTGTTTAACATAATAAATAAAACGTTGTAATTAAGGATTCCGAAAATTGAACGAATTATAAAGTCATTGACGTCACAAAGAAAAGAAAATTTAATGTGCGACCTTTTTCGTTGTAGAATTTAAATTCGCGGAAATGTAAAGTCCAAATGCGTAAAACGTTAAATTTTACGCAGAAAACAAGATAATCATTTTGATATGACGAGAAAGCGGCGGGCGTATGACGCGCGGAATAACAACATCTGAGAAGTTGGCAATATATTCCACACAAACAAATCAACCAACCACACGCCAGTCAGAGAGTAGTTACGGTCGACAAGGCCGAAAAAACAATTTCATGCCAAGTGACGACCTCTGGGCTCTGCGCTCTGTGCTCTGGGCGGCCAGCGACGGTGGCGCTCTGCCCGAACCGATAAAAGGTTCCTCGCCTCACCGGAATAAAATCAAAGGTCTCTGACCATACCAGAAAAATCTCAAGTCCCCAAACATACATAAAAACAAAGATCCCCAACCATTTCTGAATGATAGAATGGAAAAGGTGTCCATGAAAAAGACTAAGATGAAGTTGAAGCAACTATCACCATGACAAAGCTAAAGATTCCCGCATTGAAAAACAAAGACTCGGGTCGTACTGTAGGTAGGCAGAAATAATAATCCATCATGGAATTGTACGTAAACTCAAATATTTACATATTATGCACACACGTACGTGTTGAATAAAAGCAGTTGAAACTCGAAACTATTAAATCGCTGGCCAGTGACGTCATTAGTTGTTGTTCGATTAGACAAGATAATGAAATATCATAGTTCCAGGAGTGGTTGATTGGGAGTTGAGAGCCCGTAGGAAGTGGCGGAGATATATTGGGTCAAGTAGTGATCAGCGATCACGCAGCCAGCACACTCACAATGTGAGAGAGATTGCTCGCTATTCGGCGAGGACAGAGGACAGGACAAAGGCGACACGCGATTGCCATATTGCCAACGTGAACAGCTCGCATGATACTGGTAGTGTGCACACTTACATCCTACGGTATGCCTGCGGTGGTGTTGGTCGGGGGGGTGACACGCCGTCAGCTGGGCCAGTCTGGCCGTCCTCACTCCTAGCGAGCTAGAGCCTTTGTTTCTCCTTCGCTCTTCGCTGAGCACCAACCAATCCTCGGTCACCAACTGGTCACTCACTTATTCAAACAATCTAACAGCTATTTTCAAACTATGTATTAGAAACACACGGACGCGAAGTTTAGTATTTCGTCAGACACGCCGTTCGCTGCTGCACTTTGCTCGGCTCGCGTTCCTGCGAGGGGTTCAGCAAAACGATCAAAGGCGCTATATCTAATATAGACATAAAACAACAATTTTGGCACTGAAACGCATTCGTTTTTAACTACTTCGCGACTTTATCTCGGTGTGAAATTACTTTTCGAAAAAAATCTGTTAGTTTATTCTTGGCTGCGAGCGCGAAATAACCGCCCTCCCGCGACGAACGCTGAACGTGAACTGACGGCGGAGCGGAGCGGAGTGCGGAGTGGAGGGGCCGTTCTGCCGTTCCCCCTCACTCCGCGACCCGCCCGACGGCCCCAGCCAGCCCGTACTCGACTCCCAGGGAGGGGGTATACAGTGAAAAATTAATCATTGACGGAAAACCCTGTCCCAAAGCGCGAGACGCGATTCCGAGAATTTCTAGGCGAGATGTCTTTCCGGAGTCCTAAAACTCCATAACGACTGTAATATATAAAGGCTTTCTAAAAAGCTGATCACCGGGAGAGAAGGGCTACGAGCTCCCACTGACTGGCACTGCTAGCACTGGCAGCGTCATGCCCGTGACGCACGACTAAACAATTCTCCCAATGCGTCACTGATAAGAGAAAACACGCTTTCCATATTATTTGTATTACTTCATAATCATGACCCAACCTTTGAATATAGCTTGGGATCCTAGAGACACGAAATGTAACTCAATATAAACTTTTAAAAGTTCATAAAAGTTTTTACGTAGTATTGAATTTGTATCTGTCTGTATGGGTAAAACCAGTTGAAAGGAGATAACGAAATCCAAGTCGTCACAAAGCGTGTAAGGCTGCGTATACAGTATAGGTACACATGCGAGGGTACATTTCGTGGCTTGGCTCGCGCTAATGTTCGCAAATATACGCAGTATACCTAAAACACCAACTGCGGTGTGTGGTGTATGGGAGAGTTGATGAAAGATTTTAAAAATGACCATTTGAAAAAGGGAAATATGACAGAGAAGCTAGGTCCTGCCTGTGCACCCGGTGGGTGCACCACCACCTCCCCGCGCCCAGCTTGCACGTGTCGCTGACGTGTGTATGTGGTATGGGTGCATAGTGATAGTGACATACAACCACATGTCCACACAGCTGCGTGCATGTACTGTATGAATCAAAAAAGTTTTGGCGCTGTCGCGGGAGGCGTATCGCCGTCTCTGTCAGACTTGATAAAACGCAAGTCACCGTTAATGCGCAGAAGCGGAGCGGAGCCGAGAGCTAACGGAACGGGCCGAGCTGTCACGAACACAGCCCGATTGCAGATAGCGGGCCGATACGGCAAGGGGCAAGGGGCAAGGGGCGCGGGGACCATACTTTTATGCCATCTCTGTTCTGTGCGCGGAGAGCCGCCACCCTCAGCCTCCTCTCGCGGCTGTCCCACACCACCCTAAGCGGTAGGCCAGCAGACAGTAGAGGTGCACTCTCTCCTACCTATACATATACCATGTACAGTCGACTCTCGTTAATTCAAACCTGCGATAATTCGAACCTCTCTATAATTCAAAGTTATCACGAGTTCCCTACGAAATCTCTTTATATTTCGAACTAAATCGAAAAAAATCTGGTTTCTTAAAAGAAAATCAGGAAAATCTTCCAATACTTATGGATGATGAAGAACCAGCAATAGAACCATTAATTGACATCAGAGATGTGAGTTTTCTTGACTTTGTTCAAGTGGATGAAGATGTTGCTGTCTCAAGTTCACTAACCGATGGCGAATTTTATCTGCGACAGATACTAATGAAAAAAGTAACGATGAAGATGAGGACGATACATCAGAACCTTTGGCAGCAAGATCCTCATTCGATACCTTACAAACCTTCTGTCTACAAAACGAAAGTGATGAAAAAGCATTTCAGGCACTTTTTCTCTTAAAAAAATTTATTGAGAAGTCTGAGCAGCAGCAATGTGCTTTGAAGCAAACCAGTATAACAGAGTTCTTTCTTTCGAAAGATTAATTAATTCACATTATGATTACATGTATGTAACAAATGTACCTATAAACTTTTGTCATTGTTATAGAATAGGAGTTAATAAATAATAATTGATCAACACTTAAGAATTCGAAGTTTTATTTATTTACTCTCACAAATTTCGAACCATTTGATATTTCAAACACTCGATAATTCGTAATATTTTAAGAGTCCCTCGAGTTTCGAATTATCGAGAGTCGACTGTATATACATATACACTAGTGTGGGCCGAATTTTTTTTCTTCCGAATTCCTTATGGCGCTAGTAATAAAAAGTTGTCTTGGTACCTAAAACATAAAAAAAATAGTTTAAAAAAAAAACAAAAAATATCCTAAGGCTCCGGGGGTACTTTGAAGTTTGAGAAAATATCGAAATATTTCCATTTTTTCAGCCCCTGCACAAAATATTCTGAAATAGTTTAAAGATATTCATTTGTGAGATCTTGTTAAATAAAGTCCATAGCTTCGATGTATATAACTATTATCTATTATTTTTATAGTAATATGGCTAAAATATATAAAATAAATATAATAGCTAAATTATAACTAAAACACCTCCGCCCGCAGCCCCCAAACCCGCCCGTGCTTGAGCGGCGCGCCGAATTGGCCGTTCCTTGGTCGACCAAGGACTCCCCATTTCATGATATATTGTTGTGTAGGTAACTAAAAGTATTTTGAAAATAAGGGAAGAAGATTATTTGACAACCATTTTGAAAGAAAGAATTACAAACATTATTAAGGCATATCAACATAAGTATATTAACTTGTTGAAGTCAGAAAAATGTGGAAGAAATACAGTTTCCTTCCAAAGAAGAGTCTCTCCATTTAAAATCACAAGCTCCCAACTGCTTGATATTAGTTATTGTAAATGTAAATTCAAAAAATGCAATTTATTAATGCAAATTATAGACAATAAATGAAAATTTCCCTTAAAGAAAAAAAACAAAGGGGTGAGAGAAAAATGTCTACCGGCAGTGTTGGTATTCCGACTACGAAACAATTGGAAAAGCCCATGAAAAGAAAATGAAAACATCTTACCAAATCAACTGAACAGGTATGAGAAAAAAAGCTTTAAAATTTGTAGATATTTTGTATCATTGTCTATCATTGCATCATTATCTTCCACGTTCATCAAGATCATCTTCTCCTGATGCAAAATCAAGTCGGCTTAAGATTAATAACACCGCCTTTCCGACAACAAGCAATTCTCCGTCTTTTACAGTTCTCTCCAAGATCTGTGACAGGTTCAGGATATTGGATTGAGATGGAGCAGCAATCGCTTTTGCCGTCTTAAATGATTTCAACATAATCACGCAGGATAATAATAATAAAGTAATAGACAAAAATAGACAGCGTCGCGGACGTCTGCGTGTCAGATCTGTACTCATCAAAGCTAAGTGCATAAACTAAGTGGATTATTTTTTGATGGTCGAAAGAACAAGACCTTAGCTAACATAAAAAGACACAAATACTATAAAAGCACAGTACTTGAAGAACACGTATCGATTATCGTGGAATCAGGATCTCATTTCTTGAAGCATTTTACGCCTAGGCCCGGCACTGCCGTAAACATAGTCAAACCAATAATGGAATATTTTGCTCGTCAAAACATTTCACTCTACCATTTAAAAGCAATTGCGTGTGATGGCACAAATTTTAACACGGTAACAACTGGTGCTGTGATTCGAACGATGGAGAAACACTTGAATGGACCGGTACAGTTGCTGATCTGCTTTTTTCATTTCAAAGAGCTGCTTCTACGCCTTTCGATTATGAAGTTGGATGGTACAACCACTGGACCTCGTGGTTTTTCTGGATCGACTTTTCATAATTGCCATAATTTACCGGTATAATCTTTATTTCAAATTGATGTTGAGTATTCAACATCAAAATTTAAGCACCAATCAAAAATACTTACTTGATATTTTCAAAGCAGTTTCCGCAGACGTTATCATCCTGATATTGCCAGAAGAACCCAGGAGTGATAACTATAGCGAGTCGAATCCCACGATTATATATTGGAAGCGCAACGCCATCAGAAAATTTTGTCACGTTTATCATGAAGGCATACGTTCCTATGTGGTTTGATATAAAACTAAATGGGTCGTGCATGTTTTTAACATTATTAAATATTCGCGCTATCTTCTGGACGAATTAAAGGCAACAATTAATCCTGCGATACAGCGAAACGCTTACTTCGCTCATCCTGAAAATTTACTCCTGTCAACGATAACCGATGAATCAGCTATCATCGAAGAACTTGGAATATCAGAGTTATCCGGACAGAAAACCGAACATTTAAAGTACCCACATTGAATTTTGATGCACAATCCTACTTTGATATCATATTTTGGCAAGATACGCCAATCACGTATCCTCCCATTTTGGAAGATGTAACGGAAGAAGAATTAGAAGAACTTAACCTAACTTCAGAAGTCAGCTCCATTTTCATCAACTTTGACAGGTTCCCCTGTCTTACACAATCTGTAGAACGTTGTGTAAAGATTGTGACTGAAATATCGTCGAAAGTGTGAGACAAGAAGAACAGGGAAGGTCTTATACTTCAACAATAAACTCCAGGAAAAATATGGCAAAAAATTAAAAAACGTGATTTTCAACCGGAATTATTGATCACATTTAAAATTCTTCTTGATTAATGTAATAATTATGATAGTAATTTTTAATGTTGTGACTGCTTTAATAGTAAATAAATTGTTATCGAAAAATTTGTAATTGTAACTCTTTCATTTCCTTACTACTTGGGAATAATTCACAAAAAATATTTTTTAATCATTTTTCGATCGCTTCGGGGAACCTAAAAACGATAATATTATTTAACAATTTTTATTTTTTATTAATACTAAAGACCTAAGACAACTTTTTGTCACTAGCGCTCAAGGAAATAAGACAAAAAAAAATTCGCCATACAGTTGCGGCCCACACTAATATACACTATACTAATCAAGTGGTAAATGCCTTATTCCGTCCCATGGGCAGGTGCGAAGGTACCAGCTACCAAGCACCCACTTGCGCTGGAATTTCACCCTTACGAGGTTTACCTTGATGGTGCGAATTCAGCCACTCACACGGACGCACTCGAACGATTGCATACCTATCCTATTTATATGAACCGCACAAATAATAGATTGAGATGACAAAGGCGAAAGAAGCCAGAAAAGGTGTTCTTTTTGTGATACTTGCCTAATAATAATTGGTCGAAACCAATTAACACAAGACGAACTGAAAAAATAGATTTTTAGATCCCATCGCACAAGTAATTCTAATAAAATATTATGGCTTGAAAAATATATATTCTTATATACCAACAAAAGCTGATTCTGAATATATAAATTATAAGTTTAATTTACACTGAAGGCAGAAAATTTGCTTACGCAGATGATGACTGACTTCACACACTTCACCATCACAGTCCAAGCCAAAACCCTCAATGCAGCAGAAGAGATCCTTAATTCTGACCTCAAGGCTATGTGGAAGGATTTTTCCTCAATTGGCGACTAAAGCCAAATGGGTCGAAAACAGTTGTGACAGCTTTCCATCTCAGTAATTCACAGGCAAACGCAAAACTCTGTGTTCGGTTTGATGGAAAAAATATTTACCATGACCCCCATCCCCGCTATCTTGGAGTAACTTTGAACAGGAGCCTGAATTACCGGAAACACGTGGAAACGGTGGGCAAAAAAAAACCAGTACAAGACTAAACTTAGTCAATAAGCTAGCTGGTAGCTGGGGATGCGACGCCAACACGCTCAGAACGGCATCCATTGCCCTGGTTTTCTCAGCAGCGGCCCATACTGTGCTCCAGTATGGGCCAGAAGCGCCCACTCTTCCATGGTCGACGTTCAGCTTAATGCCACAATGCGAACCATCAGCGGAACCTTAAAATCCTTAAATTCCTTGGCTCCCCGTACTTGCAAATATAACCCCGCCAAATATCAGGTGAGAGATTTCAACACTGAGGGAATACAAGGCGCTGCAAAAAAGCGAAATACCTTTGCACGATGTTGTCGTTTCTCACCCGGCATGCCGCTTAAAGTCCCGAAAACCCTTCTGGACGGAAGGAGAAAGACTCCTTCGAACACCTCTCACCCCAGAAGATAGGTGGAAGCTTGAGTGGCAATCAGCCAACGTCAAAAACGCCTATCTCGTTCAAGACCCCACTGAGAGACAGCCTGGGTTCTCATTGCCTCGCAAACTCTGGACTGCCATCAATAGGATAAGGTGCTCCCATAGCCGTTGTGCTCACATGATGCATAGATGGGGCCTTAAAGAGTCGGCAATGTGTGAATGCGGTGCGGTGCAGACCACCGAACATGTGGTCAACGAATGCCTGCTCCATTCATTCCCCGGCGGGATTGATGAGGTCCACAGGGCAACGCCTGAGGCCCTAGACTGGCTCGTAGACCTAGATGTCCCCCTCTGACCCCCCACCATACGAAAGAAGAAGAATTTAAGTGAAAAGTACAAGTGTGCAGTTCAGTTCCCAATACGCGGTAGAAGTGAAACCTTCAGAAAACTAAAGTAGACAAGAATGGGGAGGATACGAAGCACCGCACAAAGAGGAGACCGATTGTTCTATCATCCTCTCGCAGACTAAATCCTATAGATGTATGTGTTTGTCTCTTTTTAATGTCGCTTTTCCGTTTCATTGAGTTTCAAATCACAACGGTGCTAAAGAAGTATTCACTTTAACAAAAATTGGAGTTCCTTATTGCCTGGAACCAGCGAGTACTTTGGGGGCATACATTAATTACGTGAGCTCAAAAAAGGGAGGGGGGTCCAAAAAAATCTCTTGTTACTTGAAAATAATATACGAAGTGGCCCAAATTTATCTCACCGAGGGGGGGAGGGGTCATTGGAAAAAAAACTGCTCGCGTAATTAATGTATGCCCCCTTTGGGCAAAAAGAAGTGAAAGAAGAAGAAAGATGGAAAGTAGAAACATGGCTTCTCTGACCTGGTCACTAAACATAGCTAAAACCTTTCACGACGGCGTTACTGAGAGTAGGTACCTACCGACGAATCATAATATTAATTTTACCATACTTTGCCGAAATGGGAAAGAGAAGTGAAATCATAGTAATCATCTAATCATAGAAGATGTTGAATGCACAAAGAACCAATAAATAAATGGACACGTGGAAACTGAGTACCTACATCATGATGGTGTATTGATGTAATGCTGCTTGCAATGTGTCGGTTGCCTTCACGCTAAATGAACATTTGGAAGGACGTAAGCAAAGAACAATGGCGAATTGTTACGACCAGAGGAAGTGTTTGATCGTCAGCAGTTGTTACTCAGAATTATTTATCAACATTATCGTTCGCGGACACAAAAACACCTTGAAAAAATTCCCAATCCGAACATTAAAGGTAAGAATAATCTACATAATCCTTACATGAATGTTCACAATGGAGTTACAACCAATATGACACTATTAAGGAACTGGCAGAAAGTATCACAGAATGCGGTAGAAATTATATCCCCGAGGCATTGCATGATCGACCGAATTTTCGCATGCGCATTGCAAAGCCACTATAAGCGTAACGAAACTAATGAACAAGGTAGGGACATATAGAGCGAATAAATAGAGAAAGGATTGTCAAATATAATATGAAGGGCAAGCGAATAGAAGAAATTAAACTCGTAAACAACATCGAGGCAATATCTACCGTTCTATTCTGACAACTAAAACATAATCATAATTGTATACACCCGATCGCCGCATGTATACAAAATTTGGGCAATGACACTAATGAACTAATGACTATAAAGATGTTGTTGACAAATTTAACACATCATTCACTAAATATAAACAAGTCACAGTAGAATTTATATCGGAAAGCAAAAATTAAACAAACTACTCAACTAAACAACTACTAGCTCTGCTTCACCTTATTTCATCTATGTTTTATGTACGTTTTTCCATCTTGCATGGTGAAGTATTTTGTTTTTATTTTATTTCGTGTTTGATTTAGTTTTTTATTTTGTTTTGGATTTTGTTTTTGTTATGCTCATTTAGATGTTCTTTGTTAAATAGAAAAATAAAATAACATGTAAAAGCCCATTGGGATTGAAATTCAAAGAAAAAAAAATCTCAAGAAGATGTGGCATCATCAACATATACTAAATCAAATACTTAAATCGGATCATGTCAAGGGTCGATGCATAACGGAAGAGTATCATACGTATTTTACTTTCATAATGTGTAGGTATAAATGTGAACAAAACAAAGAGTGCTTTAGCCAACATGGAGGTGTGTGGCGGTCCATACTCTCTCGCCTAACCCTACGAGGGAGTGATGATTAGATAGATAGAAGACAAATAAAGAACAAAAACAAGATTAAGAACATATTCACAAACTCTATCGATCACGATCATTATCATTACTCTGCATTCAGTATTAAACCCGGTGGGAATTTAATAGCAGCTAACAGAGTTCCAGAGGCGGATATTAATAAGTTCATCCAAAGCTACAAAGGCAAGGAGATGGTGACAAAAAGTGCGGCGAACCCGAGAGACAAAAACCAGAGAGCACTAGTCCCAGTAGTCCCCAGGAACAAAGCCCTTATTATCAAAGGAATTTGTTTTGTCCTCGAGTATCCCAAACGAACAGCTCCATAGAGACGCAATTATTTCGGCATACCGAGAAAACTACGCCACGCCACTTGGCTTCTGCATTTCACAAAGACAATAAATTTGTTTGTTCCGAGTTCCCAGTGCGTAGATTCGGTATGACCATTTCGATTCTATTTTGCATGAAACAAAGAAAAATTCTCGACACGTGTCGAGAAAGATGTTCCTTCAGATGGAAGAGAGATATTAATCCGCTATTAGAAAAACAAAATATTCAAAATTGTTAAAAAATCGAAAAAAGACTTCGTAAATCAACAAGCATCAGCTAAATAAATGTATTACACATATTTGCGAAAAATTATTACGATTATTTCGAACTAGTAGTTTTATTATTAATCTTGAAATAAGCACATTTTTAGCACCTTGTTTTATTTTTCGACATAGGCGCAGCGACCCGAAATTTAAAAATGTTAATAGCGTTATTCCAGAAAGATAAAGCTGTGCAAACTTCAAGACGTCATAGATCACCATTTACTGCTTCATCCACAAATATTGTATTCTCTGTTCTTACACTATTTACCTGATTATTATATTTTTTGTATGCATGATTGAATTCACTTTCATGACAAACATGTGTTCTCCAATCCAGAATTTTTGCTTCAGAAAGCAGACATCGTATGGTAAAAATAAACAACACCTCAAACGTATTACTTACGATAGGTAAACGGAAAACCAGCGGAGGTATGGGTAAATGAAAAAAATACACGCTAGAGTTCAGGTAGCGGCCTTGCAGCACAAAGTGCCAACAAAACATATCAAGACTTGTATATACCTACTTAAGTTTACCGATAAATCATTTCTCCAGACCACCACCGTGAGCTTTCATAACATAAACATCGCGAATGCATCGCGCTGTCGATTTCCGATTATTTAGATTGTCCAATGCAAAACAGCGATGGAAATGTTTACAGAGAACAATATAGTGCATATATAGGATAGGTAATGTGTATTATAATAAACGGCGCGGCCCACTCGGGGTCAAGAGCTCCGGGAAGCGTTGTTCGTTCAACTCTGGATTTACATGGCCGAAGCAGCGGATATGCAAGTCTTTCTCTGCGAGTTGTTCGGCGTTGCTAATCCTCTGCACTACGCCAAACCTCAGCCGCTGCCAAGAGTTGGACACATAAAACATTAGGTGCAATCATCAAGATATTCACGTCTTCTGGGAAACAAGTGCACTAATGGGAGAAGACAGAAACGAGATGATATTATAAATAGTTACGCGCAATTTTTGTGTGTTTTCAGTGTTTTGCCTCGCCTCTTGCCTCCTATTTGATTTAAAGCTTTTCCGGAAATCTAATAATTTTGTATAATATTATCTAAATAGTCACCAAATATAACGATGATTTTTTTCTGTTTTTTTTTTTCTCTTTCGATCTGCGTCGTCGAAATATTTGTAGGAAAATGAATGCGTGTTTTACGACGTGCATTTTAAAAGGAATTTTTTTCAGAAAAATAAAAAATAAATTAAATGCTGTTATTAATTACAAAATCAATTTTCATAAAATTTACGTATTCTGAAATATCTATTCAATATAAGTAATATTAAAATTATATGTCTTCGAAAACAGGGAATTGTTTTTTTTTTAAATAAAAATCTTTCTTTTCGCTCTCCAGAACAATAATTAACACCTTGTCCTTTACAGCAATTTAAATTTCCGTGATCGATATAGTATATACGACGATATTTTCGATGGTATTTCACAAAACAGAAAATCTCTTCGTATCATGGACCTGATAGGCCCTGGGGTCCTAGCATGGTCGATCGATATAACCCTATATCAATACGATATCGGTAACATCCGTCATTTATGGTCAGTTATCAATATGTGCTAGCACGCTCAACAATTGATAAGGGATATTCCGACCGGCGATTGACAAAAGCCCGCTAAATCGTATGCATTCTTGGCAGCGACCGTCGCACGGTCGATTGATAAAACCCCAATATTAATACTAAATGTAATACATCCGTTGTCTATGGTCAGTTAGCGATATTTGCGAGCACAGTGAACATACGATTTCGACAGTCGGTTGCAAAAGACGCCGTTTTTACCGTGGCTTCCGGAGTGACAGATAAGCTGTCAATGTACAGATGTTTTAAAATAATGTCGCTTGTTACGCAAAATAACTGGCTAATTAACGAATAGAGGTGAACTAAAAAAACACATACAGCCTTACTAAAAAAAACCACAGCGCGACCAATTAACTGTGTTATTGCAATAACATAATTAGACCCAGTATACACTAAATCACGTTTTATTACCAATAACGTTTCTTGCGTGATCACGCTGTTAAAATGCATTAAGATCTGACAACATTGTAAATGGTTTTAATTTCCTAGGAAACAATGTTGTTTTAATTCTTCTCCGCTAGGGGCATTATTGGTGCGCCGGTGCATATCGGCCCGCGATGACAAAACAGTTCGGTGTGTTTATGGCGGGATATGGAAAATTTTGTTAGTGCCTAAATGTTGTGATTTTACTAAATAATTTCTATTGTAGTGACGAATTTACTCTTCTGTTCACATAATTGATATATTTACCATATTATTTATGTGGTTTACATCAGTTTAATTAAGTTATTGTACAAACGCCGTACTTTCAAAGTTGAACTGTCAGAATATTGTTTTTTATAGGTTACTTAAGATAAAATTTTTATTTTAAGATCTTTATTTTAAGAGAATTTCTTAAAAGTGATAATTTTTTATAATATTAAAATCTAATACATGTGTTCGTAAACGAATCAAAAAAAATAACGTCTTTAGAGATGCAAGAAATCTGTTTTAAATTTCGGTATTATTTCTAAGTTATTTTTTTGGCAATAAAAAAAACTTTGAAATTTTTTATTATTTTTTTATTGTATACACGATAAAAAAGTGAGGTGATAGTTTCCTTTCAAATTTATTACATAAAAGGACTGTGTTTTTTAAATTTTGATTTTATTTAAATTTCTCTACATTTTGGTCAAAAATGTTGTGGGAGGAATTTTTTTTCCATGTTTTTCCGAGTTTGAATCATAAAATATGGCAGTTTTTGAAAGCTAAAGTGTATTTCAAATACTCAAATCTAAAAGGTAATTTTATCTAGTTTTCATAAATGGTATTTGTTTTTACGACACCTTCAAAAATAAGAAATATATAGAACATTCAAAATACTATGGAAAAATTACAAATATCGTTCGGACATCAATGGTTAAAACAGAGATAAACTACCCTCTCAGGCCGTGGAAACCATGTGTATTTCTTTCAAAGAACAAATTTTTAATTAGTAATGTTTTCACATCCGCGGCCGTTTGTCAATTGAATAAAATTTTCACTGGGTTTTTTAGTAAGGCTGTTAGAATTTAAAGAAATCGTATACGAGACCCATAGACTCAGTTAATTCATTTCAGAAGCGATCAATTAATTGCTTTCAAATTCGAGAAACGAAATTTGTTAAAATGTCGTTTAGTCTCAAAAATTATCTACATGCGAAGCGCCAATATTTATTTGAGTTCGTATTTCAACTCGAAATTGTCAATTTATTGGTATTTTTCATTTTTACGTAGCACATTTCAAATTTCATTAAAAGATCCCCAGTGTTGCCATCGTGTGAGATCGTATGTCGATTCCTTATTTATTTCCCTTCGACGTCGGTCTGCCTATCGATGGTGCAAGCGTGCTAGGGCAATCGGTTCGTTATCGATACGAGATTGTAAATTACCCTGTCCTTTGTTTAACTGATGATATACCTACACAACTTTATTAATATTAATAATGACATTCTTTCTGCATAATTACTGGTTTATTAATGAACGGAGGCAGATTATAGAAGATTGCAGGATTGAATTAAATCGGAATTCAGACGTTTTCGTTTGACAGTTTCGTACTTACGAATATATCTCGTATTACGGCTAATGATCTCATTGTCCAATTAACTCCCTTTTTATTATCAAAAAATACATGCGGACTTCCAACGTATATTAAAGTGTGTGTATTTAATAATATTATGATATCTCAGCAAAAATCTCGATGTAAATGGATCTTTAAATGTTCAAAAGAGAAGATTATTAGTTAGTTGTCATATTATTACATTAATGGATTACGATGTTTTTGACAGGTATTATAGACCGGGAGCCTGGCTACACAAACCCACGTCATCGAGTACACAGATGAAACTACTTTGTAGTGATAATGGACATTTAGTAAGCCTTAGGCCCTCCGTTCATGGAGATACTTACAATCTACGTAAATGTGACGAAACCACAAGTACCCTGCTGATATACCACTTTTCCGTACCACTCCGTACACGGCGTTATCCGAAATGTACTGAACTTGATCATTTTTCACGTGCAGCCGTGGAGTTAACACGCTGTCATATGACTTTTTTCCAACATCAATCCATGCCTTCTTCACTAAATCGTTTCTTACGTATTCTGGTAAAGTATAGTTATGTAAAAATGCATTTTTTCCACTTCCAGAACAAATCTAATATTACTTTCATGTTCCGACGCCATTTCTGTCAAACGTCAAACGAATAAGTATCAGACACAAATGATGCGAGCGTCGCGTGCGATCAGCACTGTCGGTATCGTTATACTGGTTGGAAACCGACAGCCACCGCGTAGCGCCGTGAACGGGCACCAGCAAAATCGTACGGGGGGTACTTACGATCGGCGCGTATGATACGCGCACGAGGATCGAGTATCTTGTAAGTATCTCCGTAAACGGAGGAACTTAAACAAGTTAATCTGCCGGTGCACCTCTTGGTAGGTTCCGCGCAGTCGTGGAATGGGGATGGGGATGGGTACCCGGCATGCGTTGTAAGGCCCCTGTAACCTCGCGGTCAACTAAACTGTAATGTTTCCATCCAAGTCCTGGGAACTACATAATAATGCCTGCACTATATAAAATACAACGGGTACCGGGTACAAGGACACTGTAACCTCGGGGTCAACGAAACTGTAATGGTTCCATCCTATATAACATTATATACAACGGGTATAAGTTAGTAAAGTTTTACTTCAGTCGTGTGGTCTAAAGCACACGCGTTTTTTTCGAAAAAATTACGTCATCGGGTACACGAACGGGAATGGTTTCATATGATAAAGGTCGATTAGTAGATGAGAAAGTTAGCAGGTCTGCCAACCGGCAGCCTGGCACGTTCGCAGGCAGCCGGTGTTAAATTGGGATAGAAATTATACGTCATCGAGTACACGAATGAAACCAACGAATAACTGTAGTCTAGATTCTAAACCATCCCATTGAAGAATTTCACTAGTTCCACGACTGCGCGGAATCTGCCAAGAGGCGCGGCACACCAGCTTTTTTAAGGCTTACTAAATGTCCATTATCACTACAAGGTAGTTTCATCCGTGTACTCGTAAGGTTTGTGTACCGGCTCCCAGTCTAAAACTCCGATACCATAGACATTGTGACCGCTACATAAAAAGTACCTCAAGTGTTGCCAGCGTATAACAATTCCTTTTGATTACCTTACATTGCTTATCAATATTGGTTCGATACAAAATCGTCGGTTGTTATGCCATGTCGATTCGACATTGTAAAGATAACGATTTCAGTGTTCTAGGACCCCAGGGGTCCTAGCATGGTCGATCGATATAACCCTATATCAATACGATATCGGTATAATCCATCATTTATGGTCAGTTATCAATGTGCCAGCACGCTCAACAATTGATAAGGGATATTCCGACCGACGATTGACAAAAGCCCACCAAATCGTATGCATTCTTGTATGGATAAAACCCCAATATTAATACGAAATGTAATAAATCCGTTGTCTATGGTCAGTTAGCGATATTTGCGAGCACAGTGAACATACAATTCCGACAGTCGGTTGACAAAAGTCGCCGTTTTTACCGTGGCTTCCGGAGTGACAGATAAGCTGTCAATGTACAGATTTTTAAAAATAATGTCGTTTGTTACGCAAAATAACTGGCTAATTAATGAGTAGAGGTGAACTAAAAAAACTCTTAGAATTTAAAGAAATCGTATACGAGACCCATAGACTCAGTTAATTCATTTAAAAGGCGATCAATTAATTGCTTTCAATTTCGAGAAACGAAATTTGTTAAAATGTCGTTTAGTCTCAAACAGTATCAACATGCGAAACGTCAATATTTATTTGAGTTCGTATTTCAATTCGAAATTGTCATTTTATTGGTATTTTTCATTTGTACGTAGGAGCACATTTCAAATTAAGAAACGAAAATTCATTCAAAAGATTCCCAGTGTTGCCATCGTATGTCGATTCCTTATTTATTTCCCTTCGACGTCGGTCTGCCTATCGATGGTGCAAGCGTGCTAGGGCAATCGGTTCGTTATCGATACGAGATTGTAAATCACTCTGTCCTTTATTTAACTGGCGATATATCTACACAACTTTATTAATAATGACATTCTTTCTGCATAATTACTGGTTTATTAATGAACGGAGGCAGATTATCGAAGATTGCAGGATTGAATTAAATCGGAATTCAGACGTTTTCGTTTGACAGTTTCGTACATACGAATATATCTCGTATTACGGCAAATGATCTCATTGTCCAATTAACTCCTTTTTTTACTGTCAAAAAATACATGCGGACTTCCAACCTATATTAAAGTGTGTGTATTTAATATTATTATGAAATCTCAGCAAAAATCTCGATGTAAATGGATCTTTAAATGTTCAAAAGAGAAGATTATTAGTTAGTTGTCATATTATTCCATTAATGGATTACGATATTTTTGACAGGTATTATAGACCGGGAGCCTGGCTATACAAACCCACGTCGTCGAGTACACTGGTGAAACTACTTTGTAGTGATAATGGACATTTAGTAAGCCTTAAACAAGCTAGTCTGCCGGTGCACCTCTTGGCAGGTTCCACGTAGTCATGGAAATAGTGAGCGATTTTTGAAGTAAAACTTCTTTACGCTCGATCGACATGGGGAAGGGGATGGGGATGGGAATGTGGATGGGGGTGGGGATGGGGATGGGGGTGGGGGTGGGGATGGGGATGGGGATGGGGATGGGGATGGGGATGGGGATGGGGATGGGGATGGGGATGGGGATGGGGATGGGGATGGGGATGGGGATGGGTACCCGGCATGCGTTGCAAGGCTCCTGTAACCTCGCGGTCAACTGTAATGGTTCCATGCTATATAACATTATATATAACGGGTACCCGGCATAAGTTAGTGATGTTTTACTTCAGTCGTGTGGTCTAAACTAAGGCACACTCATTTTTTTTTCGAAAAAATTGAGTCATCGGGTACACGAACGGGAATGGTTTCATATGATAAAGGTCGATTGGTAGATCAGAAAATTAGCAGGTCTGCCAAATCGGGATAGAAATTAGTAAATTTTACGTCATCGAGTACACGAATGAAACCAAGGAATAACTGTAGTCTATATTCTAAACAATCCCATTGAAGAATTTCACTAGTTCCATGACTGCGCGGAATCTGCCAAGAGGCGCGGCACACCAGCTTTTTTAAGGCTTACTAAATGTCCATTATCACTACAAAAGTAGTTTCATCCTTGTACTCGTAAGGTTTGTGACGTAAGATTTATGTACCGGCTCCCGGTCTATAACTGCGATACCATAGACATTGTGACAGCTACGTAGAAAGTACCTCAAGTGTTGCCAGCGTATAACAATTTCTTTTTGATTACCTTACATTGCCCATCAATATCGGTTCGGTACAAAATCGTCGGTTGTTATGCCATATCGATTCGATATTGTAAAGATAACGATTTCAGTGTGCTAGGACCCCTGGTCGGTATTCAAGAAAAAAATTAATTTCGAAAATATGGGTGAGAGGGACGATGTATGAAAATTATAAAAACTTGCTTACATTTTTAACGACATTTTCTATTTTGTCTCATCAAATACCCAAAAAATCAATAACCCGTTATTATTGCATTAGAAATATTAAAAAAAAAGTTAATACATATATGTATACCACTTCGCATACAAAGCATTTCAAAAGTTTGTCATACAAGATAGTTGCCAGACAATTTCCCCTCAGCCTAGATTTGGCTTCAATGCCATCCATACAAAATCGCACTAATATACCTAACCCTCAGTTCAGGGCTTTTTAGGTTCATTCATACGAAGCACCAGACTATCGCACGAGGAAATAAATTTGGGCAGCTGTTTTTATGTAATTTGGTGAATTTAAAAAGGCTAATTTTAAATAAAAAAAGTTATGTTGGCTAAGGAGCTTTGAAATTACGTTTAAAATGTCAAAAAATAAGACGCCATATTTGTGGTTCTCTATTGTGCAATTGTTTAATGAAAAGAAAAATTTCATAAAATTAATGTGAACCCGAGCAAAGTCGGGAAGTATGGCATCTGACATCATTTTGAAGAAACTATTACATTACAATCATCAGTAATGAGAATAGGCATTATATTATAACACGATTAAAAGAACCATTATTTTAATTGCTTCATTATCAAAGTACATAAAAGAGTGATTAATACGTAATGTTGGCACATGGAGGAATTCTATTTATAGCAAAAAGCATCGGAGATAAAAAAAATGGTAAGTACCTAATTGAGAGAAGACTTCCATTAAACATTTATTCTATCTATGTGCATTTTTATCGGGAGATATATACCTCGGGGAGGCGTGAAGCGGATTCATTGGTAAACGAATAGTTC
The DNA here is from genome assembly GCA_929108145.2 of Limnephilus rhombicus. Classification (NCBI taxonomy): domain Eukaryota; kingdom Metazoa; phylum Arthropoda; class Insecta; order Trichoptera; family Limnephilidae; genus Limnephilus; species Limnephilus rhombicus. The sequence continues at coordinate 36,287,775 of OV815284.1, read as the reverse complement.
AGAAACAAAGAATGCAGCGGAAAATCTCGTCGCAGCATCCCAGCCAAAACGATAAACACGTGTAGGATTTACCTATATATATACACACCTTATATTACATTTATGAGCGGGATAATTCAGCGAGCACAAGCCAAAATAATAATAATCCAACGCGGAGAATCCAAATCCGAGAGGAAATAAAATGAAAACAGTACGCTGAGAAACAGTCATGTCAACTCCTACAATAATGAATAATTAAGATCAACAACCAATGTCAATATTTTTCACTATTACAGACAGAGCAGTGAACTGTCGATAAAATAAAATAATTTTACCAACTCCAATCGTCATTAATAATAACATTGTCTGTTTATTGATTCAAGATTTCGTCAATATTTAGTCGGGTCCATTGGGCGGGAAAACGCCAGACTTTTGCTTTGATAGTCAAGGTCAAAACATTGAAGGTCATAAATGTTTGACAATTTTTGTAGTGTTTGAGCTTCCCGTGTTCTGCGGAAAACAAAACAAAAATAAAACTTAAACATCCCATCTCGGGTGAAGCGGGAAGGCAGGCGGGGGGGAGAATTAATTTTTTGACAGAAGATACGCGATGCGGTCGTGTGTGGTGAAAACGGAATGGCCTTTTTTGGTTATGTGCCATGAGCGAGCATAATCACGAATTTAAAATATTATTAAACCTAAATATAATATAATAATCAAAATATTTGAAAATAAAATTATAATATAATATCAAATATTTTTAATTATTCTGTTTTTGACGTAAATGTTTACGCACTCTAAATTCTAGTAACTTTAGGTCGTGCAATACAATGACGTTATTATATAATGTTATTGGTGCAAAACCTAATCGATATTTGTCGGAAATCTTTCCTGATAAATAAATGTCTGTGTTTTCTTCCTGGTGTAGCATCTTTTCCACATCGAACGCATTTTAACATTTACGTAAACGATAAACGTCAAACGTCAAGTTTTTTGGTTATCAACTGCGCGGACCTAAAGTTATTATTTATGATTTTAAATAAACACACTGTCGTAATGGATGATTATTTCTTTCGTGAACTCACTTGTACATAAAGTCTATTAATTTATAACTCGGTTTCAGAGACACGAAAGAAATTGACCAATTTAAATTTATTCTATTTTTGATGCTACGTAATTATTCACGCACTCTAAATTCAATAGTAATCGATATTAGTTGGAAATATTTCCTAATAAATAAATATCTATTAAAATATCTGTGCATCTCAAATTCAATAGTAACTTAGGACATGCAATAAACGCCAAACGTCAAGTATTGCGTACGCGTGTTATTCCAGACCAGTTGTCAAATTGTGTGAACTGCGCGAACTTCACCCTAATTAATTGTTTGAAAGTCCTCCAAGCGCCGAAATGACCTTCAAACGCCGAACACTGGAAACTCAAACACTACAAAAATTTATGACCTTGAATGTGTGTTATGGGACTGTCAAAGCAAACGTCTGGCCATAGTCTGGAGTTTGCCCGCGCAATGGACCCGTCTTTTAAGCAACACGATTGGTCTAGGACTCCCAAAATGTACCCATTCGATAAATTTTATACGGGGAAAAGATAAAGACAGTATTTTTCGCTTTTCGACGATTGGCACTTTTATATTTGTTTCATCTTTATTAATTCTAACACAACTGGTGAAGTATTACGCCTGTCGGCGGCCCCTAAACGATACAATAACATTGTACAATATATATATATTGTACAATGTTACTGTAGCGCCTAGGGGCCGCCTTAAAATTAAACTCGCTCAAACTTTTGTTCAATCATTGAGCAATCTTCAATATTAAGAGGGAATGCGGGCGGTGTTTTTTCCAAACAAACGTATTTCCCGCTTATCTCTCTGGATTTTGACCCTAGAGCAAATTTTTTTTAATGTAAAATAGATATCGACCACTAGCGTGTCAGTACGTTTTGCTTTTTTGATAATTTACTTCTTATAGAAGTTAGGACCTTCCAAACATGAATAAAATTGCCTGGTTTAAACGCCGTCAAAAGACTTTCAGCTGTTCAGTTCAAGCTGGAGTCGCCATAACTAATTCGTTTGTACAATTTCAATCCATGCATTTCTGTGCTTCTAGAGAACCCTTCTATGGGCTTACACATCATTAGTACTTTTACGCCAGTTTTTTAAGCATTTGTGTTCAGAAACATCCAAGTGTAGTTTTGTGGCAGCAAAGAGAAGTGGTCAGACTGGAGCCCAGTAACCTGTAGGTGAATTGATCGACCACTTCGTATGAGTAGTTGTCTTTAAATTGTACACTACTTCTTCTTCTGTGTGAAGGGTTCCTGCTCTGTATCATCCGAGTCGTTTTGTTAACATTAACCCGCAGTCCTACTTCCCGTGCCGCTGTTTCTAAAGGATCGAAGACCTCCTTAATGTCATCCGCATATCCGACAACTTGACTGGTCTTGAAACAAATATTGGAGCCAGTGTCTATTAGCGTTTTTCTTATTACATGTTCGAGCACAATGTTGAAGAGAGTGGGAGCCAGACCGTCCCCCTGTTTTAGTCCCTGCGATACTGTGAATTCTTCCGACAATTCCCCATCTATTTTGACCTGACATCTTGAGTCTGACATTGTGGCTTTGATGAGCCTAACCAATTTAGGTGGAATCTAGAATTGAAGTAGTATGTCATATAGACACTCCCGATCTATGCTATCATATGCTTGCTTGAAATCTATGAATAGTTGGTGTATATCTATATCAAACTCCCTGAACTTTGCCAAGATTTGCCTGACGGTGAACACTTGGTCTGTTGTGGATCTACCGGTGCGGAAGCCTGCCTGATACTCTCCCAGTAGGTTTTCTGCGTACTTATCAATTCTTTGTTTAAGTATCATGGTGTAGATCTTATATGCTGTGCATAGAAGTGATATGCCTCTATGATTTTCGCATTTTAGCTTGTCACCTTTTTTATGAATTGGACATATTATGCTTATTTGCCATTCCTCTGGGATTTTTTCCAAGGTCCATATTTTTGTTATTGAGTTATGTAGCAGATTTCTCAGGTGCTCATTTCCATATTTGAACAACTCTGCCGGCAGGTTGTCTTTCCCAGGTGATTTGTTGTTTTTAAGTTTCTTTAGTGCAGCATTTATTTCTGGCATTGTTGGTGGATTCGCTGATTCTTCATTACTTGATTCAGTGGGGATGTTAGTAGGGTGGCTTCCCAGGTCGCTATTAGGGTTGAGAAGTTTATAGAAGTAATTTTTCCACACAGTTTTAAGTCGTTCCTTATCGGATATAATTGAACCATCAACGTCTTTGCATAGTGTTGTATTCGGTTTGAAACCCTTCTTGAAGAAGTTTACTCCCCTATATGCATCTCTGGTATTATTATTAACAAAGTCCTGTTATATATCCTATATCATTCAAGAATTTTCTTTTCTTTCCCCTTATCAGCTTATTTGTTTCTTTTCTCGCTTGTTCGTACGCCTGTCTTTTGTTTCTTGTTGGCCTTTCCAAGTACTTCTTTCTGAGTGTATTCTTTTCAACTATCTTTCTTTCACACTCTTCATCAAACCAAGGGTTCCTGGGCTGCCTGGGCATGTTTCCGACACTTGATTCCACTGCTTCAATTGCTTCTTTTATATCATTCCAGTCTTTTTCGAGTGATTCTTGGGAGTTCTGCTCAGTGATCTGATCTGAACATGCGGTGACTGTTCGGCAGAAATAATAATTCGGCTCACGGGTGAAGCGCGTGGCCCACGCATACATACACACATCTATAGCGCGATGCTGACTACTGTCAGAGAGTGAAATAAAAGAGATTCTTTAAAATACCTATTCATAAATGTTCGCAACGACCGGGAGCGCTCTTAACCCTAAACGGTCAATAATATTGCTCAATTCGTAATATTGAATATTATTGACCGTTTGGGGATAATATTGAAGATTGCGCAATGATTGAACAAAAGTTTGAGCGGGTTTAATTTTAATTGCACCATATTTTTCCATTGCACTGTGTAGGGTCGGTATTGCGCAATATTTAGTTGAAAATAATAAAATAAAAATACTCGAAAACATTGCGCAATTCGTTTATTGTGCAATCTTTGATTATATAAATGTCTAGATATAGCGCTCGAGTGACGAAGTGCCAAAAAAAAGATCTGCCAAAGGTTGGCAGATAAGCTCGGCCTGTCCGCTCAGTGGCGACACTATCGTTGTGCGGTAAACACGTGTTGTGTGACATTTGAAAATGACGATTTGCGCTATATCGGTGTGCAGGAATTACATACGACGATTGAAAACAACTAAAAATGTTACCAACCACCGGTAAGTTACCTTTAAATAACCATTTAGTTAAAGAAACAATTCAGTTTTAATAGTGTAATTTGGTCTTAAGACAACGCCATTTGACGCCATGTTTACAGAGTTGCCTGTTCTTCAAATTAAATTATTATTTCGAAGTAAAAACCGATCATATTTACGGTCTTCTGCATCAAGTTAATTTGATAATATTGGTCGTGGAAAAATATTTGGTCTTAAGTGCTTCCGTTCACGGAGATACTTACAAGATACTCGATCCTCGTGCGCGTGTCATACGCGCCGATCGTAAGTACCCTCCGTACGATTTTGCTGGTGCCCGTTCACGGCGCTACGCGGTGGCTGTCAGTTTCCAATCAGTATCATTTGTGTCTGATATTTATTCGTTTGACGTTTGTCAGAAATGGAGTCGGAACATGAAAGTAATGTTAGATTTGTTCTGGAAGTGGAAAAAATGCATGTTTATGTAACTATACTTTACCAGAATACATAAGAAAGGATTTAGTGGAGAAGGCATGGATTGATGTTGGAAAAAAAGTCATATGACATCGCTTGACAGCGTGTTAACTCCACGGCTGCACGTGAAAAATGATCAAGTTCAGTATATTTCGGATAGCGCCGTGTACGGAGACTAGCATTAAAAAGTAGTACATCAGCAGGGTATTTGTGGTTTCGTCACAATTACGTAGATTGTAAGTATTTCCATGAACGGAGGGCCTATGATATCACTATAAGACAAAATTGGATAATATTAACCGGGATGGAAAATCTATACGAAAACTGTTTAAAAAAACAAATTTGCAAGTTTTAAAAAGTTGCATTGTCTTTTTTAGTGTGACATGTTTAGTGTGACATGTTTAGTGTGACATGTTAGTGTGACCCGGCGATTGGTGTACTAATTGGTGGACAACAGTTCTGCATCGAATACAGAGGTTTGCAACCATGTTTCAGTTAGAGCAATAACTTCAGTATTTTGTGAAATAACATTTTTCGAAAATTCACCTATTTTCGTATTTAAAACACGAACATTTTGGTATTTTAAAGATAGTTTTGCCATTTTTAGGTAGGTACTTTGATTATATAAATGTCTAGATATAGCGCTCGAGTGACGAAGCGCCAAAAAAAATATCTGCCAAAAGTTGGCAGTTAAGCTCGGCCTGTCCGCTCAGTGGCGACACTATCGTTGTACGGTAAACACGTGTTGTGTGACATTTGAAAATGACGATTTGCGCTATATCAGTGTGCAGGAATTACATAGGACGATTGAAAACAACTAAAAATGTTACCTATCATCGGTTAATAACCTTTAAATAACCATTCAGTTAAAGAAACAATTCAGTTTTAATAGTGTAATTTGGTCTTAGGACAACGCCGTTTGACCCCATGTTTTGACGCCATGTTTACAGGGTTGCCTGTTCTTCAAATTAAATTTTCCCGATAATTATTTCGAAGTAAAAACCGATCAGATTTACGGTCTTCTGCATCAAGTTAATTTGATAAGTTTGGCCGTGGAAAAATATTTGGCCTTAAGATATCACTATAAGACAAAATTGGATAATATTAACCGGGATGTAAAATCTATACGAAAACTGTTTAAAAAACAAATTCAAAGGGAAGGTCATTAAGAATAAATAATAACTATCGATAGCTTTAGTTTTAAAAAGTTGCATTGTCTTTTTTAGTGTGACAAGATAGTTTTAGCATTTTTAGGGATTTACCTGGATATGGGCCACCTTCTTTATTTGATGATGATAAAATTTTTAATTTAAACAACGATACCTGCCGGCCAGTTGGCAGCGTCTATGAATGTATCTTTCTTATTTTCTGTATTTCTTATTTATTTTTTAAAAATAATCAAACAAATTAAATCTCTTTTAACAATGATTTTCTTTTCATTTATATCATTATATGTAGAAAACTATCTTACTTAAATGAATTCAAAATTAAACGAATTATAGGTCCCGCTAAACCGAAACATATTTTTACCCACTTTTATGGGAAATACTCGGGAGCTGGTATCACTCATCACGCCTACAGTGACGTTGAGCGCTTTACGTCAACAATATAAGTTACCTATACTTGTGTGCGTGTCACGCACACAAGCGTTTCAAATCTGGCCTGTTCTTTTTTCGGAGTTACAGCGCAACACTCTATCTAGACATTTATATAATCAAAGGGTAGGTATAGATTTACCTGGATGTGGGCCACCTTCTTTATTTGATGATGACAAAAAATTTGGTAAATTTTTGAGATCGCTGGCAATGGTTAATACGCACTTTTTTGAAAAAATCTTTTGATTCACCTTAATTATATTAAAAGACAGCTATTTGTATTGGGGGAAGTGGAAAATATTTCATTATAAATTTCGATTACGTAAAATAAAAATTAGCTTTCATTCTGTGAAACGAGACCGTCCATTTTCAAACATTATTTTCAAATATCATTTTGTTATGTTGGTATTCTTGTTACTGTACGAAAAGATGCTAGAGCAAAGCGTAGCAGACTTCATGGGAATTCTAGGTTTGTGTAACATGGTTTGTGATACAAAAGAAGGTGCCCCTTTATAACGCCTACTCGCGTCAAGGCAAGAAAAACATCCCAGTTTTCAAGTAGTTTAGCGGCTACGCTAGGTTTGTGTAACATGGTTTGTGATTCAAAAGAAAGTGCCCCGTACCTTCAAAATCTTCTAGCCTTTCGTTATACATTCAAGTGTATCAGGAATACCAACATACCAAAGTGACAGCGAATGAGCTAATAGCTAATGGCGTAGGTACAATCTCACAAGACGAAAGCTAATTTTTAATTTTACGTAATCGAAATTTAGAATGAAATATTTTCCACTTCCCCCAATGCAAATAGTTGCCTTGTAATTAAGGTGAATCAAAAGGTTTTTTTTTTAAAATGCATATTAACCGTTGCCAGCGATCTCCAAAAATTAATAAAAATTTAATTTAGACACAGCGATACCTGCCGGCCAGTTGGCAGCGTCTAGGAATGTTTCTTTCTTATTTTCCGTATTTCTTATTTATTTGTTAAAAATAATCAAATAAAAATAAATCTCTTTCAAACAATGATTTTCTTTTCATTTATATCATTATATGTAGAAAACTATCTTACTTAAATGAATTCAAAATTAAACGAATTATAGGTCCCGCAAAATCGAAACATATTTTTTACCCACTTTAATGGGAAATACTCGGGAGCTGGTATCACCCAACACGCCTACAGTGACGTCAAGCGCTTAACGTCAACAATATAAGTTACGCATACTTGTGTGCGTGTCACGCGCACAAGTGTTTCAATTCTGGCCCGTTGTTTTGTCGGAATTACAGCGCAACACTCTATCTAGACTCTAGATATTTATATAATCAAAGTGTGCAATATAATTTATCGTTTGGATTCTAAGCGCCTTTCAATTTTATTGTACAATAAAATATATTGTACAATGTTGAGAGCACGCGCAGTTTAAAACATATAAATGACTTGTAACAAAAATAAAAATAACAACACAATATAACGTAATAAAAGACCATAAGCATCGTACTATTGGAAATACATATTTTTATAAGTGGAGGCGCAGTTTAAAGTATAATCAAATTATACAAAAATACAAACAACACATGTTAGGGAACGTACCCATACTACGTGACCAACTTTTTGAAATTTTTAACCCCCCCCCGGTGACCAAAAACCTAAGCAACCCGCTGCTCATTTGTATGGAGCGTGACATTTTGAAGACCCCCCCCCCCCCCCCCCTAAACGTGTCACGTAGTATGGGTACGTTCCCTATTACATTTAAGGAGGCAATCAGCATCCTATATACACGTTAAACTATAATAGCGGAAGTTACAGATATCGTCGCAATTGGCGAGTTTAAGGTCAGGAAAGTGAAATGCCTCACCTTCCACGCCTTTCTCTGTCGCACGTATTTACAAGCATCTTTCGCTTACATTCATTGGAAAGTCAGTATTTCTCTGTCGGACATGTGTTTATACGCATCTTTCTCTTTCGCTTACGTTCATCGTAAAGTCAGTAACTGCGCGAGAATGGATCGTACCAAGCGGCATTGAAGCTTAGAGTGTACTATACCATCACTATGGCAAAGGAATAGAAACGATGCTATGCTGATATCAGCCCGATTATCAACAATACAAAGTTTGAAAATGGCTCCAAAAGCCGAAACAGCTATCCAATCCTATAAGCTAATAAAGTAAAACAAACTAGCAAAACTACATAATAAAATAAAAAGATATCGAAATGGATGATTGTAAATAAATTTCTAGTGTCGGATTATTTTCCTGGTCAAAGTCTCGACGTATTCTTCTCGGTAATCATATTATTTTCGCTGATTTCACTATTATGAGTGCACGGTGTGCGGTGTGGCAACAATAGCCAATATGCCGATGCATGCACAACTAAAAACAATGCAGTCGAATTCATTATTAATACAATTAGATTAGAGCATCGTTAGGTAGAAAACTGAAAGCGGTGCCGTAATAAGTGCAGATTGAATTATGCAGAAACGAAAAAAAAGTTGGCGCATCGCGTTCCGAGTAAAAATATTATTGGCCCAACCAACATAAACACGTTTTGAAAAACAACATTCCACGTTCTTTTGGAACTGACCTGACGCACTCGCACGTAAACGGGACTATTTTGTATTATCTTCGACATATTTCCATTTATTCTTAAGGCGGTACAATACCCTAATAATGAGGGTTTGCTCAAAACTCACGTTTTAATCGTTTCCGGCGAATTCGTAACTATAATAACTTTTTTTTCAAACCATTACCCGGGGATGTAAGTTCTGTATATTTAAGATTAATAAAAACAAAACCTTACCATTAATATATTTTAAGTGCAACGATTTAAAAAAATTATAACCCGTTTTTTTCAATTACAAAGTTAGCGTTAAATACCAGATTTTATTTGTCTAGACCATAAATTAATAACTTCGGGAGGGAAACGTTCAGAAACATTCTAAATATTTGTAGCACGTTCTTTAGAATTAATTGAAATGAATCCGGCGGAAAGGTCGAATCTCCAGGCCTGCTAGGGCGAATTCTACCGTTCGTCCGTCCAATCAAAACCTGTCCAATAATGCCGCGGGCGTATATTTGTTTACACGTTCATTTCACTTTTTTTTAATGTATATTATCGAGGCTTCTGACTCACACAATGTTGTCATTTTTTGCCTCATCTGTTTTTAAATTATAATTTTATCATTATAATCTCTAATGATCTTTAAAAGGTACTTAGAGTCCTTTTATGTTCATTTCGTATAAAAAATTGCTTTCAAATATTTTCCAGTTTACATGATCTAATAAATTTCATTATTCTCGATATGGCATGAAACTCAGTTGAGGCTATTAAATTCTGAACTTCCGATGAGTTCGAGGCCATTAGTATTGTAACTCTCTGTCGTTCATATTTAATGCACTTCGATAATGTGTGCTCGACATCTTCAATTTGTTCACATATCGAGCACATTGGAGAATTAGAGAGGCCTATCAAACACAATATTCTTCCCATTAGTGCATGTCCGGATCTTAATATAAAAATGATTCTCATTTCCGATCTTTTCAGATTAACCTCAGTGTACCATGGTCTTTTAAACGGTTCGTTTTGGAGCTTTCTGTACCATATGCCTTTATTGGCAGACAACGTTTCAAAATGATTCCACATATTATTACATATGGAATTTATTTTTTGGCAGTAATCTTCAGCGTCTGGCGTCCAGTTGTAGATGATTCCATTCACACATGCTTCGTTTGCCAACAAATCCGCCTCTTCCTTCCCATGTATTCCTACATGAGATGGAATCCATTGTAAACATATATTGTAGGCTATGTGTAAACAATATTGTAGACTATTTTCCTACAGGGAACTCCTTTAGGAATACTTTTAATATGTTGAAGTGCACTTTTAGAATCACTTAATATTACAATTTGTTTCCACTTATTTTTAATTGCATATTCCACCGCTTCTTTGATTGCTATCAATTCTGCATTCATAATAGTACAATTTTTATTCAATTTTATTTGATGGGAAAAATTGTTTGGCATTGAGAATTGTTTGGTCTGATTTTTTTGATCCATCAGTGAAGATCTGGTTGAATCCAGAATACTTATTAATTAGCATATCGCTTACAATATTACTAATTTCATTTGGTAAGAGTAGTCTTTTGGGGGAATTAAAATTGTCAATCTCAACTGAAATACATTCCAAATTAAGTGCTCCTACCCAAGTATCAGAGGAGTACATATCTAGACATTTATTTTTATTTATTTTCCAATCAATTGTTTCCGAACTAATTTTAATCAACATTGGTAATTTTTTATTGTTCCAGAATCTATTTTGTATCAAGGATTTAAGTTTGAGAACCTCTAAAACCAGTGGATTATTTTCAATGGATACAGATCTAAGTCAAAATCTTGCAGCTAGTTTCCAAGTTCTTATATGCAAAGGAGGGGCACTCATTACACTTTGTAAAACATGAACAGGAGTTGGGTTCAGGAAACCTCCACATATTCTTAAAGCTCATGATTGTATTCTCTCTAATTTTTCGAGATTGCTTTTAGCAGAGTTGTAAAAAAGTATACTGCCATAGTCTAATCGACTTCTTATAAGAGAAGTATACAATCTTCTCAAATGAAGTGGATGAATTCCCCAGCTTTTTCCTGACAGCACTTTCAAAATATTCATTGGCTGATTCATTTTTAAACAGGTGTTATTTATATGTTTATTCCAAGCGAGTCTGTAGTAATCCAACCATACCCCGAGGAACTTATGTTCATCTACTCGTTCTATAAGTACATAATTTATTTTTATATTCAGGATATTTTGTCTCTTTTCTTTGTTTGGTAGGGCAGTCCAATACACCGGGTCGCGAGTCGCAAATTGTGTACACGGCTTCTTTACTTATTATGTCGTTAAGATTCTGAATATATATATATATATATATATATATATATATATATATATATATATATATATTTTTAAATTATTTATTAACCAAGAATAACATTACAATATACCTACATATACATATATACATAACACCGTCTATTTGGCGACCAGCATGGGCAAATATGCATCTAAAGTGGCGACCACCGACATTTGGCGACCGATATACGGTCGCCACTTTATTTTTCGAAATTTTTACACAGTTCATAGTACATGTCGTCACAAGCATTTTGGCAAAAATTGTCCTGGTAGCCAAATTGGGCGTGAAGTGGATGATTTCGAATATTAAAGTTCCGCCATCTGTCGCTACGCAGCTAGGCGCTAGGTGATATACACGGCCATGTATACTACCATTCATCCTACCGACATTTAGGCGACCGGTGTGACATAACATGCCGCCTTTCATTCCTAGCATTTACCCGCCACCGAGGCGTTGGCAAATGTGTTGGGAAACAACGTTGCCGGTTAATTCCAACTCCCGTACAAGAGTTGAGGTGCACGTGGCGGTGGCGTGTTTTGCGACGTTGCCGCCGCGCTTATTTAGCCTCGGTTGCCTCGAATGTTTTGCCTTTTAAAATTTTATCGTGATCAATCGTATTATCGTATACCGAGCATTAACGTACATGTGATTTGGAGTGTAGGTATTTGGCGACCGACCATTTTAGTGTCTTAATTACAATTCATTATTGATTACGGTTGACTCAATGAAACGGAACAAAATAATTGCAAGAATAACAGAAATGCAATATCAAGATGATTCTTTGGAGTCATACCTACCTATGACATAGAATTCGGATAATCTGAGGTACTTGCCTTCAATTAATAATTCTTCTTTTCGGTCATTTATACGGTCAAATTTACTTCTTTAAAATTCCCGATTCTTATTTTACAGGAGTTCACTTACTCTGACGGTGATGGTGGGATACGACCCAAATCCCATGTGTGAAACAAAAGGCGAGCTCACCAATTAATTTTAATCGAAAAAATAAAAATATTGCATGGATGATTCATCTAATCAAAACGACCCACGAACATTGTTTCCACAAAACTTCAACGTGTTGACCAAATCGAAGAAGAAAATTGATATAGAAATAACGAAAAATAAATTCAGTGCGCAGATCACATGCCGTAGAAATGAAACCTTCAGAAAACTAAAGTAGGCAAGAGTGGGTAGGCTACGAAGCGCCACACAAAGAGGAGACCGATTATTCTATCTTAGGGGCATACATTAATTGAGCTCAAAATGGGGGGTGGGGGTCCAGTAAAATCTCACCAAATCTTGAACAGTTTTTCAGCATATTGTCGCGATCATATTTACCACAACGGGGGGGGGGCGTAACGGGATAGCATTGGGCGGGACGGGATAGGGTGGGACCCCAGATACACAACTGATGTCTCGTGAGGGGAGAGGGGGGGGGGGCACCAAATCTCACCAAAGGGGGGGGGGGGGGGGTTAAATTGGAAAATTAACTGCTCACGTTATTAATGTATGCCCCCTTATTCTCTCGCAGTCTAAATCCTATAGATGTATGTGTTTGCCTCTTTTTAGTGTCGCTAATTTTCGTTTCATCGAGTGTCAAATCACAACGGTGTTAAAGATGTTTTTACTTCAAAATAGTACTGCCAGATTTTTGTTTTTATTTCGAAAAGGACTTAGGACAGGTGGTTTTAAAAATTTGTAGGAGTCATCAAAAATTAAAAATTTTAAGTTAATTTTCACGTTCTGTGTAAGTTATATTCAAGTTCTGTTGTTATAACAATGAACTTGAATACAACTTGCACAGATTGTGAAAATTAACTTCAAATATTTGAAGAATCTGTCATTTTTTTTAACAACCCGTTAATTATAATTTTAATTGTTCGAGGCGTGTTTTCAGAAACATTGTATTCGAGGAAACAACATCGAAAACAATGCGACTAAATTTAATATAAATGTTTTTGTTTTTTACTTTAGTTTCACACAGGAGGCCCTGAAGAAAATAATTACCTCAGGGCCTATGTCATCTTTGTGGACGCTGCGTATAGGAAAGGAAGGGGAGGAAGCTATGGGAAGGAAAAGGATTTTAGGGGTGGGTAAGAATCTAGGGTTCAGTTTGTCAAGGAGTGACGGACGTATGAATCCATCCCTCCCACTGCGGTGCAAGGCAATGTTCCGAGAGAGTGCGGCTGGAGAAGTTAAAGGGACTTCCTTAACCACTCTCACCCGATCCGACCTGTCATGCTGCTGGTTGGCAGACGCATTCGCCACCAAGACCCGAACAAACCACACCCCATGAATCATTAGATGACTAAGTCGTAGGTGAAAATATTGAAATGAACCAGAACCCACCACATCAAATGCATCACAACCATTTAAAAGTTTCTTAAGTACTTATCAGACAGTCGCGAGTAAACATTCTACAGTAAAAAATTTCAGAGTGTGCAATTCACACGCGGTAGAAGTGAAACCTCCAGAAAAACTAAAGTAGACAAGAGCGGGAAGGCTACGAAGAAGTGCACAAAGAGGAGACCGATTATACTATCTCATTCTCTTGCAGGCTAAATTCTATAGGTGTATGTGTTTGACTCCTTTTATTGTCGCTATTTTTCGTTTCATCGAGTTTCAAATCCAAAACGGTGCTAAAGAAGTTTTCACTTCAAAATACAAATGTGCAGTTCACATGCAGTAGAAGTGAAACCTCAGAAAACTCTAGACAAGGGTGGGGAGACGACAACGAAGCACCGCGCGAAGAGGAGACTGAATAGCTACGAAGCACCGTACAAAGAAGAGACCGATTAGTCTATCGCATTCTCTTGCAGGCTTAATCCTATGGATGTATGTCTTTATTTCTTTTTAATGTTGCTATTTTTCGTTTTATCGAATTTCAAATCACAACGGTGCTAAAGAAGTTTACACGTACTCGAGTTTAATCTATGTACCTACATCATCTCTAAATATTTAAATTTTTAAAATTAGTATGATATACATAATAAAAAAATGCTCGTACATCTATGGAATTTAGCCAACGAGAGAATAAGAGTATAATCGGTCTCCTCTTTGTGCGGTGCTTCGTAGCCACTCCTCCCACTGTATTCTAATTTATTTTCTGAAGGTTTCACTTTTAATTGCGTACTCGGATTTTTTAAAATTGTTTCGGATACCTATTTAGCTACCTTTTATTATATTTTTTTAATTCTTTTTAAACGTTTTATATCTTTTCATGTACATAAGAAGATGAACATTCATTATAAGTGATAATTAAATCCTTTTTTTACTTTGGTAGAAAGCAGTCACTTTGTGGTTTGACAAAGATATTAATTGAAATAAAACAATCACTTAGTTTGTAACCACGATTCATCCATTAACCTTTTTTATACCGACCGGTTTCGCTTAACCTGCGCATCAGCGTTATTTCATTATATCTACTTTATCGCATTGAAACCAAGCTCACGCACACTAACGAAATTCAAAACAATAAGCGCACACAAACTTAGCTGTTGCCGGCCGAATTCCCTATCAAGATTCCCTTCACCTCACCCACACAGCTGTTATCCCGCGCCGCCGATCGGCTTGCTTGCCCCCCGTGCGACTAGCCCCACCGCTTCCCTTACCCCGCGGACTCCTGTTCATACAAAAGTCACGTGGAATCTGCGTGCAATCGAAATCAATTTAAAAAAAATAGGTTGTCGTTGAAAATTTAGTTGGATCTTTGCAGAAATTATTTTAACATAGCTATCCTATCAATTTGACTTTAAAAAATTGGACGGAGGATTTTTCCGGAGCGATATTTTTGACTGATATCAAAAAAGCATGTACCAAAAGAAAAAAAATGTTGGATCTTTTGATTAAATAAAGCTAACACCAATATAAAGACACTTCGTGATCAAAAATTGGAGGGAGGAATTTTCCCGGCAAGAATAGAAATAAAAAAACAAATCTCTTTTTAAAAACACACTTTCCCAACAATAATATTGTTGAATTTCTATTTAATCAGGTGGATATTAATTACCTAATACTAACAAGATGTGAAGAGTTTTCGAAAGAAATACTTTTCTAGCGGGAGTTATAATTTTTTTTTCAGTTTTTGCTAAAAATAACTAGGTAACTTCCCGTTAAATATTTTGTTGGATCTTTTGTCATTCGTCATCCCTAAATGATACTCCACGTGACTGCAAAGGTTTCATCGACGGAGGAATTTTTGCGTACCTCAAACTCTTTATTGATTTGCCTACTACCTACCCAAGCAATAGGCCACTTGCATGGATTTCATAACGACTTTGAAAAAATCGTGTGGATAGATATTTTTACCAAGATTACGAAAATGTTAGTAAAAATTTTTAGAAATGTACAGTTTTTTTAAATTTATTTTTAAATAAATAAATCCATTATTTAGGCCCGTGACGTCACTACATGAAAATGTCCCATCGCCGAAAATGTTAATTATTATTTTTAATTTATAAACTAACGTTTAGACAAGATTTTTATGCATAGCACAAAGGGTAACAATTATTATAAGCAATAATTATCAGCCTTAAACACTCATCAACATTGAAAAATCTTCCGAGAAAAGATACTTGCCGCCAACGCCGTTGGCGGCAAGTATCTTTTCTCGGAAGATTTTTCAATGTTGATGAGTGTTTCAGGCTGATAATTATTGCTTATAATAATTGCCGAAAATGTTCCTATTAATTTTATAAAATTCCACACTGATTTATTTTTTTTATATGGCAGCACTTTGATTTCAGGCGAATTTTTGAATTTGACATTTAACGTTCAGTAGAATTATTGTTTGTTCTCTGCGAACTTATCATTTGGTTTCTTTTTGACATATGTTATGAAGAGAACCCCGTTCATTTTACGATGTCTGCACGTGTTTAGAGGTATAATGGTAGTGGTGCTGATCTTAACAAAATCAAATTTTATAATATTCTTCTTATTATTATAATTTACAAGTACAAGTATATTTCATTGGATTAAGTAATATAGACGTTGAACATTATAATGATTTATGATCAATAAGATGGATCAAGGAAAAAAAATATTTATGAGATATAATATTTTTGGAATGCCTCGCTATTCTCCTGTGCCCTTTCTTGTGGAACATGATCTTTTTTTTAAATGATTTTCTGCTATGTAATTATCGTTTTTTCGCACCCATAAAATTATGTCCCGTCTTTCCGGTTTATAAAAAATGGTCTGATTTTTCGGATTGAAATTTTCAAAAAATCGCCAGGGTTTCAAAAATACGATTTAAAAAAAATGCCGAATGTCTTAGAATATTTACCTAAACCGGATTTTTTTTTTAAATGCGATGCAAGTGGCCTATCCGCAAAATAATTATTTGTTCTTTGTAGCATTTTGATCTCGCCTGACTTATAGGACAGTGCAATTAGTGCAAAAAAGGGGGTCGCGATCGGAATTATTTCGGTAGCCCCAATTTTTTTATATGTTTTATACACTCATCTCCTGATGAAAAATCTGAGTTTTCGACCTTCGGTCACTTGAGCTTTCGCCGCCGTTTTGAAAAAACCTGCCGAAATCGCGCCAAAATCTAGTTTTTCTCAAATATTTCGTTCTCAATGAAAATTTTGGCTAAGGTAACTTCACAAGTTTTGTAGAACATAAAATTATCTACAATTTTTATTAAAAAAAATGTCTTCTACCTCTAATAAGTATTGCGATACACAGCCGTAAAAATGTGTATAAGTTTATAAAAACAAGTAAATTGCACGACTTGGTTTGGTTTTCTGTACGTACCTCTTTTTCAGTACAGTTTTGTAGAGAATAAAATTTCTAAAACGATTTTTATGTTTTTTGTATTGTTTTTACTGATTTAAAGTATGAATAAACAAATATCGGTAGGTGAAAACATAAAAATTTATCACGATATTACCACGTCTTTAATATAGAAATAACGAAAAATAAATACAGTGCGTAGTTCACATGCCGTAGAAATGAAACCTTCAAAAAACTAAAGTAGGCAAGAGTGGGTTGGCTACGAAGCACCGCACAAAGAGAAGCCCGATTATTATCTCATTCTCTCGCAGTCCTGTAGATGTATGCTTTTGCCTCTTTTTAGTGTCGCTATTTTTAGTTTCATCGAGTTTCAAATCACAACGGTACTAGGCGATTTGCAGGTGCTAGAAGTTTACACTTCAAAGTACAAGTGTGCAGTTCACACGCGGTAGAAGTGAAACCTCAGAAAACTAAAGTAGACAAGAGCGAAGAAGCTACGAAGCACCGCACGAAGGGGAGATCGAATAGCTACGAATCACCGCACAATGAGGAGACCGATTAGTCTATCTAATCTCTTATACTTATCACTCAGAAGTGATAAGTAAATAAGTACTTTTTTTCATTTTTTTATTTTTTCATTCATAGTGTAATAATAAATTTTGTTAATTATTTTAAGTTTTAGATACTTACTTACTAGCGACTTGAAATTCAAATGAAACAGAAATGCGTCACGAAAATTTATTATTATTTTAATATAATAGTCAATTAGTTCTAATATAATAGGTACGGTAAATCCTCGCTCTCACTCAAGGCTCCCATAGTCCAGCGGCGTAAAGCGCCTCACGAATTTAGTGGCCAGACAATTCAGACCGCGTGGGTTCGAGTCTTATAAAATAAAATAAAAAACGTTTTAATTTTTGCAAAATTAATATTCAATCTTCAAACCACACAAAATGAAAATGAACCACACCAAGAAGAAACCATAATTATTAATATGATGACCCAATGTATAGCAAAAGTTGCACCAGAATTCGACGTCAAAAATATATATAAAATCATCCTTCACTAACTAACTAACCATAACACCGTTTCTCCGCAGGGGTAGGCAGAGAGGACGGGCCGCCAAACAACTCGGTCTTGGCACACACTCCTTGCCTCGTTCACATTCATACATCGTCTCACACATCCTCTTCTATTATTTTGACTCTTGATGCAGCCCGAATCAAGTATCTGATTCACTTGGTCTTGCCATTTTTTATATTAGCTCCACTCAGAAGGCCATGAGAAAAATAATTTCCCTCAGGCCCTATGTCATCTTAGGGGATGCAGTGAGGAGGGTCTTTCAACATCATTTTACAACTCATCGTATTTCTACGTAATGTGTTTATTTATTAAATTGATAAAATTGAGCACAATCTTTAAATTAAATTATAATTAATTATCAATCTAACAATTAACAATGTATTACGGCCAAATAAACGCATTGTTCCCACCCGCCAGTTACGGCGGGTACCCGCTAGGAGCGAGGAACCGAGGTAGGTACAATGCCAAACCGCGCGCCAGAGCTAAGCGCCCCGTAATTTGAATGATGCTCGTAGTAAAAAATCCCAAAACGTCAGAAACATGCATGTCACTAAAAATCGGCTGATCGCGTGCCGCATGGCCGACCCGAAGAGCTTCGGCATTCTTCGGAAATATTCCGAAGCTTTGGTTCCAGCGGTAGTAAGGTTTGAACAAGATAATATTAAGTAATAACATTTCTCTTCTAAAATGTAACCATTAGTCAAAGGGTCAGCTATGCGTCTCGTGTGACATTATCTTGTTCGAGCCCTTGGGATGTACCATTTTGACATTATTATTTGTTTGTCACCCATTGATCGAAGTTGTCACGACAGTAAATGGCGATATTGGCGATCCACGCCGCAGAGTGTTTCTTGTGTGTTAATTATTATTATTGGATTATTGCGTTATTATTATTATCTTTGGAAGGTTGAGTATTTTTAAATGGATATCACACCCACCCTTTCCACTAATCTTCCAATAGATGTAATATCAATAGTAATGGAGTGTAAAATGCTTCTAAAAATATTGATACCAGAATAATTCTATAATAATTGGATAATTACTAGAGCGCCGTTTTAGTTATGTTGCGTTGTACAATTTATTATGAGTTCCTAGGCTATATGTATTTTTATTATTTGAATTTACAAACAGATACATAAAACATACCTACTTACCTGGCAGGTCAATTGACTATATCAAACTCTAGACATCAGCATGTTTTTACATCGCACGATATTTTTACTATTACAGTTACATGATATTTTTAGATACTTAGCAAGTAATGTAAAATTATGCATGATGTCTAGATTTTTTTTTAAATATAATATCAACCTTTCGTTTTTTATGAATGGCTTGGTGAACCACCTATAACTTGAGGCACCGACCGCGCCTGGTAGGAATCAGAGGTTTAGTATATCCAGGAGTGACGGACGTATGAGTCCATCCCTCCAATAGCTGTGCAAAGCGATGGGTCGAGAGAGTCCTGCTGAAAAGGTCGAAAGGCCTCCCTCAACCAGTCTCTCTCCGCCATGCAGTAGGTGGGCAGGCGCATCCGCTGCCAAGACCTCACCCAATGAGTTCGGGCACCCCTGCTAAGTACCAAACGTAGTGAACCACTTGGGGGTGACCTATGGCAGAGGTGTTGGTTATCCAATAAATGGTTCCCGGGGCGGCGGTACTCATACCCGCCTCCCAAATTGAAATGCCACACGTCTTCTCGTTCATTCGCTCTACAATCCATCCGAGCGTTCCTTTCGTAATTTTACTCATTACGTTTACATTGGCCTTGCATTCTTCGCGGATCTCAACGTTTCTCCCAAGATCGTACATGGTTTTACCATACTCACGCCTCAGGAATCGCAATTCTACAGCATTCAGCCTACTTTCCTTCCTTTGCTTCCTTCCTCTTCCTTCCTCTACCAGTTCCATGCCTCACAGCCATACATGGGGGTCGGTTCCAGCACTCTATTATGGATAGCTGGCTTCGCTTCTTTGGACAGTTTTTTTTGTTGGCGCCACTAGCGTTCTATCCTCCGTTAATGGAGTTACCTACATTTAACCTTGTTTCACATATCTCTATCAGCCTTCCCATCTACCGTAAACACACTTCCCAAATATACTTCACAATACATACTTCAAAAACTTATCCACCTGCTCCAAGTATTCATCATTCACAACTAAGTTTCACATTGTTTTTGTATCAAACACCACGATTTTAGACTTACTTACATTCATCATTAACTCATTCTTCATACATATTAAATTATCTGTCTAGGTACATTTAAATTAAATATCTAAGCATAGTTTTCTATGTTTTCATATTGTTTAATCGAAAAAAATCCCAAGCATTTGGGGCATGGCAAATAATCATTAAATGAGGAATGGTATTTTCTTGTAATGGGTTTTTTGTATTCCTGATAATTTTGTACATAATCTCCCGTTTTATGCAATTTAGCAGAAGACCTTTTCTTTCCTTGCCATTCATTATTGTCAATATATTTTGAATTTCACATTCTATCTCGTGGTTTCTGAAAATATGCCTCGAGTCCTTTTCGAAATAAAAACAAAAATCCGGCATTCGACCTTTTTTGAAGTGAAAACTTTTGTAGCACCGTTGTGATTTGAAACTCGATGAAACTAAAAATAGCGACACTAAAAAGAGGCTAAAACATACATCTATAGGACTACAAGAGAATAAGATAATAATCGGGCTTCTCTTTGTGCGGTGCTTCGTAGCCTATCCACTCTTGTCTACTTTCGTTTTCTGAAGGTTTCATTTCTACGGCGTGTGAACTGCGCCCTGTATTTTTTTTGTTATTTCTTTATCAATTTTCTTCTTGGATTTGGTCAATACGTTAAAGTTTTGTGGAAACGACGAACGAAGGTCGTTTTCAGAATGGGGGTGAGGTTTGTCTAGGTCTTGGAGGCGGATGACCGGGACACACTGAACCCCAGATTCCTACCCACCCTTTAAACCCCTTTCCTTAAAATAATTTTCCTCTCCTTCCTTTCCTTCAAAAGCTCTCCGCACAACATACCCTAAGATGAATAATTTCCCTCAGGATCTTCTGTGTGGAGCTCATGTAAAAAAAAAAGAAAAAAAAAGTACGAGATTTTAAATTAGTGACTGATTATTTGTAACCCAATAATGATTGTCTTTCTTAAAAAAAAATTGTGCCTTTATTGCACTTGTCAATTGCTACCTATCGCAATAAGGAGCCAATTTTATGCATCCCAAATAATTATTAGTAACTAAAATAACCTAGTTCCTGTTCACTCTATATATTTTTTTTTCATTAGCTCCACACTGCAGGCCCTGAGGAAAACAATTTCCCTCAAGGCCTATGTCATCTTTGGGGATGTTGTGTGGAGGGTATTTTTGGGGAAAGGAAGGAGAGGAAGTTTTGGGAAAGAAAAAAGTATGAATGGTAGTTAGGAATCTGGGGGTCAATGTGTCCAGGAGTGACAGACATATGAATCCATCCCTCCCACTGTGATATAAGGCGTGGATCGAGAGTCCGGTTGGAGAGATGAAAAGGTCTCCCTCAACCAGTCTCTCCTGATCCGGCCCGCCATGTAGTAGGTGGGCAAATGCATAGGTTGCCAAGACCTAGACACAGCTCACCCCGTGAACCCGGGCACCCCCGCTAAGACACCAAACATATCTAACCACTTGGTGTGACCTATGGCAGGGCTGTTAGTTATCTTGTAAATGGTTCCCGGGGCGGCGGTACCCACACCTGCCTCCCAAATTTTTAATTTGATTGTTGTTTTTCCTCCCAAATATAAAATGATATAATAACAGTCTACCGTTTTGACTTCTTGGGATTCTGTTTTGGTTTCCTTCAAAATAATATTTATGTAACCAATCATTATGTACCTACGATAGATAGACCGTTGGCAAATCGAGAACGAATTAAAAGGATTCTGAAAGCATCGTAATTTAAACGTACTGCATACAGGAATATACGGAGGTCGTCAAATGTTCGTAATGAACGGACGCCCTAAATATGGAATGAAGTGTGATATACGTACGATATACGCGGTTGCCAAAACGGCGGCAATATGAAAGGACGCCCAAAAGACTCTAAAGTATACGTACCTATCAAAAATTTGAATACCCTCAAAACACAATTTCTGGATAATTCTTTTACTATCACTCTTTTGTCAACCTAAAAACATGTGAACATTCACCGCAATTTTATTTAAAAACCTACCGTAAGCAGTGGTAGCCAAAAGGATGCGAAGTGAAAGGACGCCAAATCTGTAGCGGGATGTATATATATATATATATAATTTTTTTGGTATATACCACCTCACTAGGCTGAGCCTGTTCTGAGGTGGCAGGAATTTAATTTAATTTTGATATCTTAATCTTGGAAGATAAAAAATATAATTTTAATTTAAATAGATAAATGGAATAAAAGAAAAAAATATAAAGAAATGAAAAAAAGATATGAGATAAATAGATGAAAATAGTTAAGGAGAAAAGAGAAAAAATACAGGCGTTGAGTGTGTTGTTTGATCAAGTTGGGGAACGTACCCATACTACGTGACACGTTTAAGGGGGGGGGGGGGGTCTTCAAAATGTCACGCTCCATACAAATGAGCGGCGGGTTGCTTAGGTTTTTGGTCACCGGGGGGGGGGGGTTAAAAATTGCAAAAAATTGGTCACGTAGTATGGGTACGTTCCCTTATCTGCACGCAGTATGCAATACCCTTGTTTACTACCCACGTATAAATTTTGCGTTTTAGATTTTTTGTCACTAGAATATCTTTTTCAATTAAATTAAAACATTTTGGAGCCAAATATAATATATATTAATATATTTTAAGGTATTGTGCCGTCTTAACAAATTATTTATTTTTACATAAAGGGCACAATACTCGGATGGTGGTGGAACG
This sequence comes from Limnephilus rhombicus, assembly GCA_929108145.2. Taxonomy (NCBI): domain Eukaryota; kingdom Metazoa; phylum Arthropoda; class Insecta; order Trichoptera; family Limnephilidae; genus Limnephilus; species Limnephilus rhombicus. The sequence continues at coordinate 36,264,827 of OV815284.1, read as the reverse complement.
GTGGCTATGGACTGAGAAATTATTTGGACAGACAATATTCACTGACAAGAGAAAAAGATATAAAAAATACAACATTCAATAGTGTCAATTTTTCCATTTGAACATTAGAATTCAACATAACGTTATTATAAATGCAGAAAGATAGAAACGCGGATAACTTCAAATCTGTTATTGAACCGAAAAAAAAGGAAATAAAAACAAAAGGCAAGGTGGCAGAGCCGTGCTGCAATTTATCTTCCATTTTCACGATTTTCCACAAAAGTTTTTGGTTGCTGCTTTTTAAAGAATACCTAAAAAAGTTAGAATCCAGACAGACACATTAGTTAAAAAAATGCAGGTGTATAAAACTACCAACCGAACACATTGGAAAATCGAAAGAAAAGTCACGGCACGCCACAGTCGGGGGTGGGTACTGGGCACTCGTGTAAGGACCCTTTATCGCTATAAGAGTAAATGATAATTTGGAATAAAGAAACAACATGTTCGAATTCCTAAGGGTAGGTATTGAATAAAAGCGAATCTGCTGTGATGCATTTTTCCCATTAGGTGGAATGGGGAAAATGCAAAACAGTACCTACATACTTACATATATAAATTTAGAATCGAGACTAGGAATAAATCTAGATAATTTAGATCATAATAGTATTATTATGGGCGTGAAAATCTGAAATCTTATCGTCATAATAGTAGTGCAAATAATAAAAAAATAAACCTCTAATGTGCCAAGAAATCTGTAGTGGATTTCTGACGTTTGTACCTGTCATTCGTCTGTGAATCCATAGCTGTTTTGCTAGTAGTTAGTTCACCGTATTTGCCACAATTTTATTATATTTTGTACACACCAAAATATTTTTTATTCACTTGGCAAGCTAATAATAGTAATAATGCATTTCAATGCTCGTCTTTCCTCTCTTGCAAATATGTTCATTTTATCTGTGGAAAGCGTGTCGAAAATTTCATGCCAAGTCACAAATTCGATTTTCAAAAGCTTAGTAGGTAACTAACTAACGAACCATCACGCCATTTCCCCGTAGGGGTAGGCAGAGAGGACGGACCGCCAAACAACTCGGTCTTGGCACACACTCTTTGCCTCACTCACATTCATACTTCGTCTCACCGTACTTATTTACAGGAAATGTCTCATTTTATGACACTTTTATTGCGAAGAAAGCTTATTTAGCTGGAAAATAATAAAACCGTAACAATATTTTTGTATTTATTCAATATATGATATATTTATAACATTACAGAGAAAAATAAACATTTCTCTGAATATAAGTTCCGATCGTGGTAAGACGGTATAATTTTATTAAAAAATCCAGGTATATTATTAATTATTAGGAACATTATCCTGGCACATTAGGGCAGCAGTAGGTCACGGGAGCCTGGCATTCCAAGGGTTAAAGTGACACTACAAAAGGGGATTCTGATACATGTTTGTAGATTTGTAGCCCGTATACAAATACATTTTTTTTTATATTCAAGCCACACGTGTAGAAATGACTGATAGGTATTATTTATTACGTCATAAACATACGAGAAAATTTTCTTCGGAATCGAAATGCACAGCAGCTAAACAGCCAATGCTCTCGCGTCTACCACAACAATCATAAATTTACGATGCACACTTTAACTCCAGCAGCAGTAGCGTTAGCATACTAACAATGGGGTCTGTTTCTAACAGATTACAAACACACGTCGTAATAATAACCTGTCGATAAAAAATACAAATAAAGCCAAATAATATTTTGTACTTCATGTGTGGTTGTTTGTCGAGTGGTAAGAGGGAGCAAAAAATGAAGTAAGCGCTAGCACAGGAAGGAGGCGGAGGTGGGGTGGATACCGCAAGGTCACTGCAAACTGCCTAGAAAGGTCGACAGACAGAACTTAGCAACTCATTTGGTATATTGCATTGACGTATAGAATAATACAAGTATTCTATACAACTAAAGATGAACTAGCCTACAATGAACTTGTCAAAACTTTATCAGGCCGATAGATTGCAATAGATATTATGATATTATACAAAAAAAAACAATCCAACACTTTGAACAAAGACGAGCAACAAGCAAATCGATCATGGAAATTTGAAATTTGTAACGGACAACATATCCAAAAATAAGTTAATTTGTGATTTTTTTTCCCTTTCGGACTGTGTCGTCGAAATATTCCGACAAAAATACGTGCGTCTTTTACGAGGTGCATTTTTATTGTTTATTGCGGTATTTTAAATAGGTACATAGTTACTATGTACCTATTTAGTGCGATGTCTTCCTCGGGCGTCCCCGACTTCTTCTACCATTCACATTCGCGTCGTATATTCTTCTTACACTACTTTCTTCGTTCATTCGCTCTACATGCCCAAACCATCTGAGGGTCCCTTTCTTAATCTTACTCATTATGCTTACATCAGCCTTCCATTTCCACATTTCTCACACGATCATACATTGTTTTACCACACATACGTCTCAGGGATCTCATTTCAACAGCATTCAGTTAACTTTCATCCTTCCTCTGCCAGTTCTATTCTATGTTATTTTATAATAAAAACCATAATTATAACTACAAAAACAGGAGATATGATTTTAAAAAAAAGGAAAAACTTTCATTTCGCTCTTCTGAATAATTAACATTTTGTCCTTTGCAGCATCTCAAATTTCCATGACCGAAATGCATTAAATACTAGTGAATAATAAAATATAATACTTATAATTAACATTTAAAGCAGACTTCGTCAGTTGTAAATGAATCTGAATCATTTCAAGACATCTGAATCATTTCAAGGACTCCGTGGCATATATCTTTCATTGTGAACATAATATTCAGTCAGTATGAAACGTTGGTACCAGTTATTAATTTAATTACATTTTGATTGATAACTTTCCTAGTGCTTCGGCAATTGGTATTCAATGTAAAGCAATTTGATAAAAGTATCAATTTGAAACGATCAGTTCCGTTTCGGGTTCTTACAGAGTGCTCATTTTTAATTGTACTTTAGTGCTGATGCAACGTTTTCCAAAACTAATAAAAAACAATCTTATCGGCGAGAATGATCACAGAAAATCAGCAAAACATACAGTGAATGATTTACCCACAATTTCCATAATGTCAAACCATTTTAACACCTGTAACAAAGGTGTAATGTTACAACGCTTTTTACTATAATTCTTGCAATAATTAATATTGGATGGCATGACAAATACATATACTCATTTATCTACAAAAAATGAGCTTAAATACGCCTAGGAAAGAAAGGTGTAAAAAAAAACACGTGCCGTGAGCGCATACATTATTGAAAGGTAGGGTAATAATGTGAAGTTCTGAGTTCTGATCAGTCAACGAACGGCTCAAAAGGTGCACGCACTGTGGCGCTGGGTAATGTGCCGGGTACGGGTAGACAACAAAGTCTACCTAAAGTAATGTTCATACCCGGCTCGAGTCTGGCGGTCACTGCTCCTGGATTTGCCGAGGTGACCTTTTTGCATGATTCTCGCGGTGTGAGTATCATACGAACACTTACTGTATGTGCGCAGTGCACGCTGCACACTCTCTGGAGAAAATATATATTACACATTGTGCCCATGTTTATCGCTTCCAAGGTATTTGACCTATATCATACTCATATATCGCTTTATATTTTTATGAATGCACACCACTTTAACCTGAAATATATTATTACTCGGTGTTGGAGCAAAGTACTGCGTATTAGTATTTCAAAGTGCTGTGGTTTCTTTCAATCAATTATCAGTTACAAATTATATCTACATCTACTTTGTGAGTAAGGTTATTATTTACACGAGTGCACGACGGAGAAACCGGTAAATTGCATGGAGTGTAAAATGATTGGTTTATGTAAAGCTAATCGTCAAGCATGCAACGAGAATAACACAAACATAGTATCATGAAGCACCAAATTCCGATATAAAGTATGTGGGTTATGGATTATGATAACTAGGAAGGTTCTTTAGAGCGCTATCAAGGTGAAATACATGCTGTAAAGTGGGTCAGAAGGACGAAACCTTTAAAAGGAGAACAAGGCAGTCCCTCTGTTAACAGTCCAGGAGAAATGTGTGGGTCTTGTTCCATCACATATAAGCTTATAAGTTATAAGTGATCGCTAAAAATGTTCACACGCCCTTGTCCTTCCCATAAAACATAACTTTTTACCACGAACATCGAACGTGCTAATATTTTACTATTTGAAACTGTAGTTCGTTATAAAACGGCCATTTTAGATACCAACGCAGAATGAAAGTGAACGGAAAACGGGAAAAAATAAAAATTACATAGTTTAGCGAGAATCGCCATTATCTCATATCATTACTCAAACACGAGGAGCCAAAGATAATATCCGTCTTCGAAGATGAACTGCTAGAAAAATGTATTCGCTTTTCAGTCTGGTGTGCCAAATAAAATGAAAAATTATCATTTGTAAATAAATGTTGTACCTACTCTCTCGGGTATTGCGGAAAAGATTCTAGAGATACATAGCTTTGTCAGGCAAACGAATAATGCAACGGAAGGATTTGGCGTAGCTAGATGATGCTGGTCGTACGTAGGCGTAGACGTTGGGCGTAGGTGATTCGAAGAGACATTCTTAATTATTCGGAGTTTAAAAATGATGTAAACCATTTTAGAGTCACAAATGCCCGAAATCAGTATCCGAATCCTAATATTATGAATAATGTGAAGTAGTGAGAGCGGTGGAGAACAAATAATAATAAAGAGCAAGGTCGGAAGAACCCTGCTATTCGGATATGGACAATCACCACAGCTGTAATATTTCTAATAAACCTTGTTGATCTCAAGTGATCATACTGCACATTGTGCTTATAGATTTGTATTGTTGATCGGTAAACTGGTGGACGCAATCTGTTAGCCATAGTCATAATTAAGTCGCTACGAAACATTGTAATAACAGAACTATAGTTGTAATAGTTAAACTCAGCATCCCCAAAGATGGCATAGACCCTGAGGGGAATTATTTTCCTCAGGGCCTCCTGTGTGGAGCTAATGTAAAAAAAATAAGATAAGAGTATTGGAAAAATATATTTGTACAACCGGTCGACAAATATAAATCAAAATAAAGCGTTTTTTAAACAAAGAACTTGTTTCACTCTATATAATGTCAACCCACAAAGTGTTTGCTTTCTTCGATAATGAAAACTTTGGTTACGTAGAAGTCCACATTAAAATTTTCTATGGTTAAATTCTACATATGAATACAAAACTTGGGAGTTTTTTCTTTCTAACCGTTTGATCATTTTTCTCGCCATTTACTGTAAGGGAGATACAATGATTTATACGAGACCTATGTGAGCTAGGACAAATTTGGTTCCATGTGTTGATGTTGGTACTGAGAGTATCGGTACATTTAGAGTCAGAAAGAAAAACTTATGTTTGAATTATTCCAGCCCGCTCAAAAAATGGGAATCCAAGAAGCGCATACTACCTAGGAAACAAATATATTTATAGGTAAACAAAGCCATGAGTCAAAACCGTTAAGACCGTGAGCAGTGGGAATTACTGCTGCCATACAAATTCATGAGGTCACCGTGTCGCTGGCTGTGGAGAAAATCCTCTACATACCTATGTGTAGAACCTATTTAGGTACTTACCTTCGATTGGTCTATTTCGTAATAAAAGGGCTGTTAGGTGAAAATTCCATAAAACACTACTATATGTATTTTGTTTTCTGATATTAACTTTCGTACTTATGCAACTTTTAAACTGTACTTTTTGTTTTTGTAGTTATAAATCTTTTTTTTTGTTCAATAAAGATATATTATTATTATATAAACTCAAGACTAACATAATATATCATAAGATCGACATCACCGCACAGAGAAATATGTGCCATGTCATTTGATACAAGCTCATTCGAGACAATGCCGAAGGTGTAGCCTGACCTACTGGAGGTGCAGAATAGAGCATTGGCGACACACAACACACCCAACATACCCAACACCTCACATACCCAGCACACCTGACCATGGCGTATAAATGTATGCCGTAATACGGTCGGCGCTACGACATGTCGATAATTGGCACATTTTACCAGGCCGGTTATATCAAAGCAAATAGGAATAGAAACGGTAACACTTATAGTTAACTGACGTTGGTGAGCCTAACGACACAAGAGACCCCCCCCCCCCCCCCCCCGGTGACCAAAAACCTAATCAACCCGCCGCTCATTTGTATGGAGCGTGACATTTTGAAGACCCCTAAACGTGTCACGTAGTGTGGGTACGTTCTCTAATGTCTATTGAAGAACTGTTGACACTAAAAAAAAACTCAAAATGTAAGTAAACATTATCGATTCCAATTCCTTCGAAGGAATCAGTAGGTACAATTATTAGTCGAAACAAAACAAGTGTTGAGCATTTCACCAGGCTCAAGGCAAACCGCTGCTAGCATCGTTCTACCCCTTTCTTGTACACTTGTTTCACGCCATTTGCGATTGCTTCGTTCCTTTCTCATAATTCGTGGCTAGGCTCGCGTCTCGATTTGAAAATGTATATGCAATTACACAGCCTGACAGAAAGATACGATTACAACCGAGCTTTCAGCCAACAGTTATTGTGGTTAGTTATGAAGACGAAGAAATTAAGAAAATGTTCAGGATATCAAAATTAGAGATGAAACGGATAGTTGTTTGGCCGGATATCGGATATCCGGCGAGCTGCGAGGCCGGATGGCCGGCGGCCGGATATTAGGCCCATATACGATACACGATGTACGAAAACAAGCGAAATCGCTTTTTGTCTGCGAACGCTGAAAATGTAGTCTTTATACACCACAATTTACCACTTAGTGTATTTAAGTTTTCGCTACTCTGAGAGGTTTTTGTAAGTTTTAACTAAAAGTTTAAGTTTAGATATTTACTACTTATGTATTTATCATTAGAGTGAATATCTCACAAGAAAATTTTAGTTTTTTGGAATTCCTTATGGCTTTTTGTAACTTTTTCGACTTTAAATAAAAGCCGTCATAATTATAAGACATTTTATTGATATTTACCTCACTAAGATTATTGTATTGCATTTTATTTTAGGAAATTGTCGTAGTTTTTCAATATCCGGTATCCGGATATTGAGTTACTATCCGGTATCCGGCCGGATAGTAAATTTAGGCCGGATACCGGATAGTTACCGGATATCCGTTTCATCTCTAATCAAAATACTCATTTATACATTTTGGCAAAGTGCTTATCTATCCATGTTAAAATCTCGTATCGTGAATAAAGTTATACATATGCCAAAGTAAGACGATATTGGGTCAAGGTGTTTAGGGATTCAATTCTTGCGATTTCGTGCCCATGTATGCGATCTAACTTAACCAACTTATTTGCAGTATACAATGCAGGTACTAACAATAAAACAGCATTATATAGAACAACATATAAAACAGTAAGAACACCGTATAACAGTATCTAAACTGTATCAAACACCTCTACCAGTCCCAGGGAGAGATTGCATGCACGTATTCGACGACCTTCCTAAAAGGCGTTCAAAAATTCTTCCTTGTATGAAAACGAAAAAGACAGAAGATAACAGAATGCCGAATATATAATAGTATTCCTAGAGACATTTCGTGAACGTACTTTCTTTCGAATTGTAGAAACTATTATTGCCAGTTATAAAAATAAACAAAAAAATACTTTATTTCATAAAAAGCACACTATGATAATAAAAATCGCATAGGATGGGGTAGAGACGTACATTCCTTTCTAATGCTCGACGATGACGTGGATACGGCCTCTGCCAGGATTTACTTTGTACCGTGTCCGGCGTTTTAAAGTATGAAGTAATCCCTATTTTAAACCTCCGTACACATAAAACAAAATCATAGGAAAGCTAATAGGAGGCCGTCACACTTGGCTATAAAAGATCATTTGGCCTATTTCAGCATATCGCTCGCCATATATTTGCATTGAGAATGTATGCCGAAATACGACAGCCAAATGATCTTTTATAGCGAAGTCTATTGGCCATTATTCATGGAAAGTTAGGGCCAATACACAAAAGGATTTTTATTAGCGCGATTCCATTTTCGCGTATTTTATATGAAATCTGACAGGAGTGTGTACAAGAGAGTAAAGCCCTCCCTTCTGAAAATTCCTGTCAGATTGAATGCAAAACTATTGAGAAAAAATCTTGCAAAAAAACTCATGTGAATAAAGACAAAATTACAAAAAAATAATAGATGCACCTTCAAAGCATATTATTCAGTTTTTTTAGTCCGGAGCCATTGTAAATTTGGCATCCTTAATCGGGATATGTTGTTATGCTTAAGGGAGGCTGAAGAAGAAGCTAAAGGTGAAAGGGAAAAGTGGAAGAAAAAGGTTGGAGTGGACCCACACGGGCTATGCAGATCTGGCCAACAAACAAGAATAAAGCGAAGCAACTTTTCGATTGAATGGTGGTCTTTTACCAGGGCGATACTGAAAGTGACTACAAATAAATTTGTGACTACAAATAAATTTATGAAAACAATTAAAATGTTTAAACATCGAAATATAACCGTTTGGCGCATGATTGTGTCATGTTGCATTACAAAGACAACATAAACGTAATTCTAAATTACAATATTTGATTAGCAAGGTTTTCATCGAAGGCTCACCTCAAAAGACAGAATTTTATTAAAGTGCATTCCAAGTTTCAAGGAAACAAAGTAGGTGGTTTTGCCGCGCGAGACGGAAACGAGTTGACGTCATCGTTACGTTGAGTGTCGTACAATGCCACGCTTTCCTCGAGATTCGTCCACAATGGCAGAACCACAAAGGCTGAGAATTACACTATTATTCTTATTAATAATATTAAAAGAAATGTAAAAGATCAACAATGCCATCAACTTGACCCACCAAACTGTTTTTTAAGAAAGGAATTAGAATTTTATATCAGTTGACCTCGATTTAAATTTTGTGCACAGGGCAAAACTAAATAACCAAATTTTGGGTTTCACAATCTTTTTGCAGCGAAAATTTCTTTGGCACGGTTGTGGTTTTAAACTCGAAAAAGCGACACTAAAAAGAGACAAACACATACATCTAAAGGTTTTAGCCTGCGAGAGAATGATAGAATAATCGGTATCCTCTTTGTGCAGTGCTTCCTTCCCGCTCTTGTCTACTTTAGTTTTCTGAAGGTTTCACGTCTACCGCGTGTGAACTTAAAAAAAAAAATATATATATATATATATGTATATATAAAGTGTTATATATATACATTGTTAATTTCAAGCGACCTCCCAGGTAAGTATGGTCCTGTATACATTTTTAGGCAGCATTGCGTTCATTGGTCGAGACATTGTACATTGTACACATTGTACATATGTACACATTGTACAATATAAAACTACTGGGTGTCAATCTGGACGCTGATTTTTCCCTTAAAACTCGAGTGAACAGAACCGTAAGCACGGGATTTTTTCAATTAAGGCAAATTAAAGCAGTAAGGAGAAACCTGCCTACAGAGGCGACTAAATTACTAGTCAATTCGTATGTGGTTTCACGCTTAATTATTGCAACGGAATATATGCAAGTCTTCCAAAATATCAAATCAACAAATTACAATTCGTTTTCAACGCTGCGGCAAGACTTATCACCGGCGCACAATGGGGTGGATGACCCCGAAAGTTGGCATCAAATCAGGGGTTGTAATTACATCAAACCTTTTTCGATTTTTAGTTCCGTATAGACACGTCAATAAAAATAAGTAAAAAAAATTGGAAAAGTCACCCATATTTAGTACAAAAATATTAAATTGAAAAAAATAAGATAAATTAAATCAGCAATAAAGCTCACTTCATTTCACAAGCTATTTATTTACAGTTATACACAGAATAGATCGTCTTCATCATCTTCTGATAATATACTATCATCATCACTACTAGGTTCAACTACCGAATCATTCCCGGTAGTCGGATTAGGGTCTGGTAACTTTAGCGTTTGTAGTACTTCTTTTGGAATTGTTTTCACTGTCCTTTTTGTTCATTTTTCCCAAGCTGGAGATAACTGAATCTCACTCAGAGAATCGATGACGGGCTGTTAACTTGTATTAAGCGTTCAGCAATGTGATCTAGCAATTTATTGTTGTAATTTCCATTCATCACTGAAGATTCCGTGACGGTTATGCATTCGCTTAAAGGGCAACATTTTCTCTTAGCTCCTTGTACAATTGTATAGGAAGGAAATACCTCTTTATTATTTTCCCTTATTAAACTATATTGGTAAAGTCTAAGATTGGCATCTACAATCGAAGGAAGTGCTTCATCATCAATCAATACCTTTTTGTTTTCGGTTTTATCGATAAAAGTTTTTCTATACTTCTTTGCTCTGGTCGGTGTACTTAAACGTGACTTCTTTGACTACAGTCAATGCTGTTGCTTTACCTGCCTACCGAAAACTCATGTTGGTAGCAGAGGTTAACTCAGTTCTAGATGTTTAAGATCGCAATATCATAGTTTTTGATGTTTCGTATGATCACACGTTTTTTGTTTTTATTATTTCTGGTAGAGATTTGTAATTCTTTCCTTGCAAGGCCTTTCAAGCCATTCTTTATTATTGATATTAAGGTGTCATAGTTTCTGCGATACTTCAACCATCTGGTTTTCACTTTACAATAAAATACAGCTATTTAATTAAAAAGTTCTTTTTGATTCAGAGGTCAGAAGGTGAGACTCTATCTACGAGATGTTTTTTCGGGAATTTTACTTTTTCATCAAATTTCTTAACGCCGGAGTTCTTCATTTGTCTTCATAATCAAGTATAACTCGAATCTCGTGTGAATCACTACAGAAATTGTATCTATAACACAACACACTGATTATAAGACTAGAACCGTTTTTTTTTATGAAAACTTATAGTACTCACTTTAAGGTACTATAATTTAAAAAGTTGTACACCAAAGCAACATCTTATAATTTAATTTAGTAGCTAAATTAATAAAGTATACAAAACAAATTAAAATACGGTGGAATCTCGTGGAACTTTTAACTATATGCCTCAATATTAAAAATATTTTCGAAAAAATATTTCAATCTAATAGGTGTTTGTTTTAATTTAATTTGTTGACATATCCTATAAGGTTTTTAAAAACCACTATAATATAATAGAAGTACATACCATCAGACATCGTATCTATGTTGAATTGAATCTTGACACTCGATAGATTTTGCTTTTTTTACACTTAAAAGTATTGAAATTTACGCGACTGCAAAAACTGACACGGTCACCCGCACAAAGGTCAAGTTCAAACTGATCCCTTTCCGTCGGTATCGCGACAAGGGCGACACACTTCGGGGGAATTATACTTCATAACTAGCATACTTGTTTTATTGAAAAGAACACTTGACTTTTGGGATTTCTGCCAACGCGAAACATTACGCTACCCCATAGTGCGGCGTATCTAAATATTCCCATATTTCAGAGCATCTCAAAAATCTTCACTGGCTTAAATGTCCTTAAAGGATCCAGTTTAAGCTCTGCTGGATGGTATTTAAGTCCCTTAACGGAATGGCTCCGGCTTACTTATCGGAATTGTGTATTCCAGAAAGTTCCAATTCTCGACAGTCAACCCTAAGGTCAGCAATGTCATCATCAGCTATTGGAAGGTTAAAGGAACCAAAGCGCACACCAGATACTAAGTTCGGTGAGCGCGCTTTCGGAGTGTCAGGACCTAAAGCCTGGAATGGACTGCCACATGACTTAAGAATGATCACAGACGCGGAGGAATTTAGAGCTAGACTTAAAACTCACCTTTTCAGACAGTCATATCCATAAACTCAAATTCTTTCACCTTCACATTCAATACCCGCGATACCGTAAATAACTAACCTGTAAAAACGTACAAAAAAAATGTAAGCGTTTGTGAAGGTCATTTCATGAACATTCTCCAGCCCTAAAGAGTCCTAAATTCTCCAGTATTTTAAAATAAATATCAATTATACTTTTACCACTAATCTCCAATAGTCCTAAATTCTCCAGTGTTTTAAAATAAATACCAACTCTACTTTTGCCACTAATCTATTCATCAATGTATTACTAACAGTGATGAGGGTAGCAAATAATGTAAAATCATGCAATGTCCAGTGTGTTAACTGTAATGTCCTCCGCGTGCAAAGCCGTATCTTCTCCAAGCACAAACTTTCTAATTAAAGTGTATTTATTGGAAGTGACCTCCCAGGTAAGTTTGTTTCTGTATCCATTTGTAAATAGTAAAATTAGTTAGAACCTAAGCTTTCCTAATAAATTGTACAGCGCCCTTGAGGTGATTTTTCGCAAAAACGGCGCTTTATAAATTATCCAATTATTATTATTATATATTTTCGATTCAATGAACGGAGAATGCAATTTTTAGTTAGAAGTTGTTTTTAATTGTTTGTGGTTTTTCCAGATTTTAGAAATATATTGTAAGTTTATACAGCGCCCTTGAGATGATTTTTCACAAAAACGGCGCTATGTAAATAATCCAAATACCATTATTATTATTAAAGCGATTCAGGTTTCGTACTCGTCTTAATTTAACCAGTGATTCCTGGCATTATTTGGAGTAATAAACGTAAGTGAAATTGGGATGTTCGGTTTTTTTTTTTTAACTAAAAACTTTAAAATCAACTAAAAACTTTGAAATATTGGGCAGTTGGGCGCTGGATAGTGCAGTTGTTCGTTTGAGTGACTAATGATGACGACATAATATGTTAGATTTTTTTTGTTTGACTACGAACAAAAATATTTGAAAAAAAAGACAACTTTGTGACTTTTTACCGGAGACCAAAATTTCATTTACATCTTTACTTCAAATAATGTCAGGAATTAAGAAGTGAAGTACGTCCTACTTAACGCCTGTATGTTAAATTGCTTTAAAAAATTGTTCCATTTTACACTAATATTAATATCACTGAAAAAATTATTGGAGAGCCGAATAGGACTTCAAAAAGAAAGCAGAATGTTAAAAAAAAAAACTAAAAAAATAAAATAGTTTCACATTTTTTTCAAAGGCGCAAAAGAACGCTGGGAGGTGGGTGGAAAACAAATGAAGTCTCCGGTTCTCCTACTAACCTTTTTTTTTTTTAAATCCTGACATCACATTGATAGTTTAATCAAATTCGTGGCAAATCCAGGATTTTCCGAACTGTGGCCACCCTCAAAAAATTACGTATTCCATTTAAATCACTTGGATTGTAAAGGATTATTTTTTAAAAATCCTGACATCACATTGATAGTTTAATCAAATTCGTGGCAAATCCAGATTTTTCCGAGGTGTGACCACACTTACAAAGTTACGTATTCCATTTGAATCACTTTGGATTGTAAAGGGGGCATACATTAATTACGTGAGCTCAAAGGAGGAGGGGGGTCCAGCAAAAACTCACGTTACTTGAAAAGAATATACGAAGTGGCCCAAATTTATCTCATCAAAGGGGGGGGGGGGGTCTAGATTGGAAGAAAAATTGCTCACGTAATTAAAAAAAACTCTGCGAGGAAATTGCACCTACCTCAAGTTTGAATTTTCAAGTTTGTTTTCTTAACCTTCTGTCGTACATTAGAGGTACGGTAAAAACAATTTGCACATTAGATCAAATTATTTTGCTCAACAATGCTCATTAAAGTTACCTGTTGCACCTATCCCTAGGGCGTCCTAATTTCAAAACTTGAAACAAGCAATTGTGTTTGTCGCCTGGCTATAAATTCAGCGCGCAGCGAACAAACAACGCGGTGCCTAAAAGCCTTTTATCATGATTCATAGAGGGCTTTGATAGAACTTTCGCTTTCCCACGAAAACAAAGAAGTCCCATAAATAGTGAGCGATGTTTAGATAGCTCCTTAAAAAGAAAGGATGTGGCTTGGGACTGAAGGTTTGACTCGATGGGTGGATTCACTTGGATAGTTAGTGTGACTGGATTCATTCCAGGCTGTATATTTAGAAACAAGCGTCATGGCTGACTCAGGAGGTGGATACGCTTTGCGTAGTTGTGTCAGAATTGAGTGCAGGGTATGATAACGGTAGTGTCGCAAAATCAACTAACCTGACTCTAGAAGATAACACAAAAAACGATTACGCAATGACAGAAATGATGGACATATTTTTTTAAGTATTTCGTGGAAGGTGGAGAGATGCGGTGGGGTAGGAAAATCTAAGAAATAAATAATTTGTTGAAATACGAGGAATGTGTCGGTAATCAAATCCACTGCAACGTCCCGTAGTTATTGATTTAAATTACACGGAAGATAGCAAGTGATACTTAGATTAAATAATCTGTAGGTTATCTAATAGAATATTAACTGTAATGGAATACGAGAATTTTGTTCTGTGCTCCGTATTAATTATATTACACGACGATTGACATGTTTGAAGGTTCACGGAGAGTTATCGGAAACATGATATCAACGCACCGTAAAGGCTGGTTCGGACTAAGCTAATAATTTATTCGAGTTGCGAGTTATTTAGTAGCTAAACTTGTCCGATATTAGTCCAAATTTAGTCGAGTCAATCCATTTAATTATATTTTTTCGGGCTTATAGCGCCTCACACCGCGAAGTTTCAAAAGTAGAAAACTGGCTATAATTTTGTTTTCGGGGTACCTATCTGGGTATCCTTTTATTGAATTTGTGACTGCATTTTTTAAGAGACTTTAAGCTTTAAGAGGAAATTAATTTCTAAATTTAAATAAATGAAGACAATATAAACGAAACTCAATCGAAAATCTGGAAACAGAAAAATCAGAAAAAAATATTGACACCTCTGGGACACGAGGTGTCAATATGTTTTTCTGATTTTTCTGTTTCCAGATTTTCGATTGAGTTTCGCTTATATTGTCTTCATTTATTTAAATATTACAATTTGAGGTTTTACTCATAAAGTTAAAAAAATTAAAATTAAAAAATTAATTTCAATCATCCTCAAAGTTCCGAAGTATTCTTTGGGATCTTTCATTTCATCGAGAAGAGGATTAGTAGGTTCTAGTTTATTTACTTTCATCTCACTAATTTCTTCTTCTAAAATATCAATTACAGACAGCAATTAGCCTATTGACTTTGTTCCGTTGCAGTCCGCTCATCGTCCAATACCCCATTCAACACTTACTGGTTAGTTGGTAGGCAAGTTGTAAAACACGGGTTGGTAAACTCGCCACTCGACTAAATTAATAGCCTGGTCCGAACCAGCCTTAACAGGCGTAAAAAGATAAGGAAAATATCGAATACTGATTTGTCACGAATCTACACGTAATCCGATTATTTCAAGGTAATATTAAAATTTAGAGTTAGGAGTTCCGCACAGCGGAAACCACCGGTAGTAAAATAACCCATTTGAGAACAAATTTGATGACACAACGACTTCCGACTTGCGACTGTGTCAAAAAACCTACCGTAGCCAAAACAGGCGCAAAAAGACTGCGGGATATTGAGAGTGAAAGGGCAATTGAGAAAATCCCTCAGTTCAAACGAAACCTATTTTTTACTCAGGGAACGTACCCATACTACGTGACCCACTTTTTGCTATTTTTAACCCCCCCCCCCCCCCCCCTCGTGACCACGTGTAGTATATTCCAAGACCTTCCCTCCCCCTATAGTTTCAGGTAGTAATTCATAATTATGGTTTTGAATCATTTTTTGCTAACAAAAAGTTAAAATTTTTTATTTGGCCTATAGATTTCTAGATTGACTACGTGATAAAAACCAAAGCCCCCCGCCCCTCATTGTGACCAAGCGTGGTATTTTGAAGATTCCCTCCCCGCCCTGAACGGGTCACGTAGTATGGGTACGTTCCCTTATTACATTATGCAATAGTGTTTCATTTTGTGATTTTTTGGAAGTAGAACAGAAAAATCAGAGTGGAATTCACACGCGGTAGAAGTGACTCCTTCAGAAAACTAAATTAGACAAGAGTGGGGAGGCTACGAAGCACGGAACAAAGAGAAGACCGATTATACTATCTTATTCTCTCGCAGGCTAAATCCTATAGATGTATGTACTTATTTTTCTTTTCAGAGTTTCAAATCACAACGGCGCTAATTCACTTCAATAAGACGATTCTTGTCTTATCGATCTTCAATAAGGCGAGCTTGCTCTAAAAATCTTGATTTAGAGAATTGGGACAATTATTAAAAGTGTAAAGAAATTGTCAACATATAAAATGTTGATATCAGAAAAAAAAACTTTTTGGTATCTGAAGAAACCTTTGGCTGACTCCACAAAGGTACGTGGGCGTATTGCAATCTCTTACAAAACTAACTGAATTACCCAACCCCAATTCGCGGTTTTTACTTTTAGTTTTCTTACAACTGGCGCCCTAAGCTTGCTAGAGGTGGTAATTCGAACATTCAATAAAGCGCTTCGATGGGTTTGTAATTTAAATTTTTCAAAATAACAAATCATTTATTATATTATTAGGGTCCGTTCAAGTATTACGTAACGCACTTGGGGGGGTCTTGTGAAACGTTACTGTGCGTTACGTGGGGGGGGGGGTTCGAACAACGCGTTACGTAACATGTTTTTCTTTATTTAGATTAAAAAAAAACTAGGGAATTAAAATCTTACAAGTTGGCAATCCTTTTCGTTCTCGAAATCTCTTGTTTTATTTATTACCGCAAAAGCGATTAAAACAAGAAAAAAGGTATTTAAGCGACTTTCCAGTACTTTGCGCAACTTAATTGTGACTTTCAGGTAAAAATTGTCACTTAACGTAACGTTTAGGGGGGGGGATGATACGGAAAAACGTTACGGCGCGTTACATGGGGGGGGGTCAAAAATCTTCAAAAATTGCGTTACGTAATACTTGAACGCCCCCCTTAAAGAGTTAAAAAATTTACATGCAAATGGATACAATATTAGATAATTCGATGGTCCAGTTGATTAGTCAAATATCTCCAAATACTAAGTTTGAGGTACAGAGGAAAGCAATACTTGATTGCTCACAATAAATCAAATATTATTTACAAGTGTCTGTACATATTAAATATGCTATAAAATAACATCGAGAGGCATAACGGTCCGGTACATTAGTATGACATTTTGAAACATGCTAGTAGTGACCAGCAGAAAACATCAACATTTTAATTTATTTGGTGGTGTTTATGAATAATCTGAGTATTGTACCAGATAGAGGGTACACTTTTACATATAACTGCATACTCAACTCAAATTTCGATTATTCGGAGTTAACTGTAACCGACAGATGGACGACCAAAATTTTAAATTTTAGAAATTAGAATAAATGTTATAGTGAATTAAATATGATTTTAAACCATTTTTTGAAGTGAAACTTCCATAGCCCCGCTATTATTTGGATTTCGGATGAAACGGAAATGACGATTACTGCACCTGCAACGCATCAACTGCGTTCATTGGCCGCTTTGATCATGATGTCACTTTTAAAGGCTCCCCTATTTGTTGAGATACGATGCGGAAATTACGCTGTCTGCGCTCATTGGTCGCTTTGATTATGACCTCACTCTTCAAGTATTGATTGATATTGTTTTGGTAAAGTTTCGCTTTTACCGCGTGTAAACTGCACTCGAATTTTTTAAATAGCCATCTCCCAAATTTACTTTCACATTAATACCTACATTCATAATAGTTTCTGTTATTTATACCCCTGGAGGTAGTAATATATCCCTAAATATTCCGACCTCCATGTTTATACCATACACATTCCTTCAAGTAATAATGAGCCGTGAAATCTTAATTAACATTTTGTAATTTTTGGCTTAACCTCCTCGGACCGACATCAAAAAGTAATGTGGTTCCTGGATTATTATTATTAGATTCAAAGGGTATTTCACCATCCTCCTGATAGCTTATCCATACGATAACGAATATCAATAAATAAACAAATAAATATTCGCAATAGGTAAAAAAAAACTCAGCTAACTTATCCTATACTATACATATAGCCACTATTCATAGGTTCAAGTACCGAATAGTAAACTCGAACTTTTAATAAATAAATAGTGTTTAATTGGACGATCGTTACAAATTACAAACCTTTATCGTTTAAAAAATCGTACGTTATCGTATGGATAATCTATGAGGATGATGGTGAAATACTCCCTCAAACTAGTTTCTAGAGACCCAGCGTCTCCTACAAGAGACTTATCCTATGGTTAAGCTATCAAGAGGATGGTGAAATATCCCCAAAATTATACAATGACAATTTTTTTAAGAAAAACGAACATTCCCGAATTACGAATAACCCGACAATATTTGAAAATCTCCTACTAAACCACAGTAAGCGGAAAATGTTGCTTGTGTCGTGATAGAGGACTTAGCCAGCCGAGGAATCGAACACGGGACTCAAATGTTAACTCAGCCACTGACCGGTTTAAGCACTATTTGTAGCAGTCTGAAAATAAGTAGATACACTATTTTATAAACCTCTCACTACTAAACTTCTCTACGCCCACATCTTGTAACTCTGATGATAATGATTATACAAAATACATAAAGAACCTCAAAGGTAGGAAACTAAACAATCATTATGTACTATCGATATTAAAAAATCGGTTGAATTCGAACCAAGGACCTAGCTCAGTTGATTGGTTGTTGAAGAATTTATTATAGTGATTCGACTCCAGCGCTTGCGGCTGGTCCCGGTCAGTCATTCGTTGGCTGTAAGCTGTACGGAGAACAGACTATAGACCAGAATGATTACCGCGCGTGACTTCACACAATGATACATTCTGTTTCCAGAAGTTTCGTACAACTAAACTACACGCCCCAATTACTAGCAACTCCAATATCAATGATTCAGACTTTGATACCGCGAATCAGAAGAAACGCCGCGCCGGATGGTCCAATTCCAAGGATACTCAAATTATATTTGAAGACATCATCTTGTTGGCTGAAAACACTCGTTTTTATTTTTGTTTTCTTAACGCTCCCAGATATCGAAAACAGAGCAAGCAATAAAACAGGGACATTTTACTGAGAAACTCCAAACACTTTCTCAGTTTCGTTTTCGTTAGAATTTCACATCTTTACATGAGCATAATTCAAATGACGATAAACGCATATATTATTATCGTATGTAATCACTAAATTGGATGAAATGCACATAACAGATACGGTACAAAATAATTTTAAAATAAACATAAATGTAGGTACCTACTTGTTTATAAATAATTTTACTGTCTCTGAGGTCAAAGGCGGCTTACGTCAGCACGCCAGTAATGCCAAAACAGATTTAAGTACCTGTTAAGTAACTATTATTAAACTAGTTGAAAAGAAATTTACTAGTATGAGACAAGTCGAGTTAATAGCCCACACCTTACTAAATAACAATGGAATCTCGAGGCACTTCAAACAATATTGATTTAAAACAGTATAAACGTGTAGTGCGACAAGAACTGCAATAATACGAATTATTTTATCAATACTCGGTACAAACTATTGAATTAAGCATTTTAGTGTAATGCCTGTTGGTATGCGTTTCTACCGAACATATAGGTACATTATTATGAAACACGCGCTGCCGGAGTGTGAATTGACACGTTATTGTTGATTTACTGAATTATTGTAAAATATGGCAATATTGTTGTCGGGAGTTGAATTATTTTGTTGAAAACGTCTGGACGCCTTGATTGCAGAAAGGGGTATCTTTTCAGTGGACAGGATTGCGGGTGGTACGAGCATCTGATATCCTTCCCGAGGACTTTGTTTTTGAGAGGTATCGCAAGGAGCTTCGAAAGACCAGGAGAGGGCTGCTAATGTTCGAAATTACTTTGACGTTCGTGAACAGTGGGAAGACATCCCACTATCAAGTTATTTATGGTGTCAGAAGAAAAGGTCAATAAATTATTGAGGGTCACACATTTGCGAGTAAATCGATTGAGTTATTTTTAATCAGAGATCGCGACAGTCGGCACGGTTTTAAAATCCAGTCAAGGTAATTTATGAATAATGGTACAGGTTTAAGAGTATTTTGAGGTCATATCATAGGTCATATGATAGGTCATCATCATCACTATTGGCTCTACAACCCCTGGTGGGTCTTAGCCCTCCTCAAGAGTCTTCCTCCGCTCATCTCCGTTTTGTGCCAGCTCTCTCCAGTTTGGAAGCTCCAAGATAGATATGTCTTTGAGGACGTTGTCACTCCATCTTAATCTTGGTCTATCATAGGTACCTACACCACTTAAATAAAATTATTAGTTTGAGCAGAAAAGAGTTTGTGAATTTTCTGCCACCACACATTACATTATCTCTCCAAACTTACCTTATATGCGCTGATGCCTATTATTTATTTATATTTATTTATTATTATAGAAGTATGTTGTTTTCACACATTTCTTAAGCCGCCGCTACCCGAATTTTTACCGATTTCTTACATATCTCCCTTAAACATTTGAATTTTTTAAGCTCTTAAAAAAATATATATGTTATTTTTAAAGATAATATCTAGACGCGTTCCGCGCCGAAACGCAAATTATATGAATTTCCCTCGACAGAAAAAAATCGAAAAAGTATGCTCCGAAAATTATTATAAACACGTTTGTTTCAGTTATTTTACAAGTTATAGTTGTGAAAAAATTCACAATGTTTCTTTAAATGATACTTCAAACGCCTTCCACGACATTTTTGCTCTATTTTAAACGAGTCGTGTTTTAATAAACATTTTCACAATTTTCGCATCGATTTTATCGCTTTAAATATTAGCGGGCTCCTCTAACATTCGTAATTAAATATCTCTTCATCTTTTTTAGCACGGATGCGACGCCTTAAGTATAACACACAAGATTAAAAATAAAATAGATTTTTTTATTTTGGCGAAGGGCAGGTAGGTAGTAACTTAGGATTATGAATAGATTGAAAGTCGCATTACTTGTAAAACTCAAATTGTAGGTACACTGAGATGCCTGATTAAATGGGAAGTTCCATAGATAATAGAAGCGGGAGATACGGCAGTGAAGCGTGCCGCAGTCGCCGAGCTACAGCCTAACTGCACGGACTATCAAAGCGGCTATGCAGTGAAAGTTACCTATGCACTTGGTGTGTATTTATTTATTTTTACAGGTTCTCCATAAAACAGTTATACACCAAATTATTACGAAGAAGATTACAAAATTTAAGAGAAAAAGTCCAAGGGGCAGTTTCACTATGTTGAGACGTATGTCAAAAGATAGTTACTGAATATTATTTTTAATTTATGAACTAACGTTTAGACAAGATTTTTATGCATAGCACAAAGGGTAACAATTATTATAAGCAATAATTATCAGCCTGAAACACTTATCAACATTGAAAAATCTTCCGAGAAAAGATACTTGCCGCCAACTTGCCGGTGAGCTCAGTGGTCAAGAGCAGCTGACCGGCAATCAGAAGGACACGGGTTCAAGTCCCGTTGGCGGCAAGTATCTTTTCTCGGAAGATTTTTCAATGTTGACGAGTGTTTCAGGCTGATAATTATTGCTTATAATAATTGTTACTGAACATGTATGTAGAAACCAAGGTGGTACACCGCTCTGCGTAGTTGCGATTAGTAAACGATGAAGGTGAAACTTTAGTACGAGCGGATTCCTACTAATAATATACATGGCCCATCTTGTTTCTATTATCTATGATAGATGTTAGGACAAAGGGTTGGTAGGTAACTAGGCTTGTGAGATGTATGTGAGTTTCGGATGGAAAGGTAAAGACGGGCTCAGTAGAGAAGTAGGTACCACCCAGCGTCATCTCAGCACTAGTGGCCGTATGGCTTATGGCCAAAGTCGAAATTAGCTTTTTGAATTTCTCAAGTTAACTTTAATAGGGGGGGAGGGGGGTGACACTACACCCTGGGGGTGACATCCGCCCCGGGTGTCTCCCATGCTAGCTACGCCACTGCCAGCGTGTACAGATGTACGGTAAGTTCTGGTAAGAGCTGGTCCTACCTTGTGGGATGTATGTGAGTTTCGGATGGAAGAGTTTGAGATCGACGAGTAACTCAGTGGAGAAGTACAACCCGGCGGCACCTCAGCACATGTGGCCTCAGCATGTCCAGGCATCACAGTGTTGGCTACTATTCTCCTGTCAAACCAAAATAACAACTTACTTACAAACACTTCATTTCTTACCACTCATTTGGCAGAAAGTAAAATAATGAATAAAACTTACATACCTACCATCAGGTAATTCACAAACTTATTGACAAGGATTCCAACACAATTAGTATAGCAGGAAAACAAGTGAGGAAGACTTACATATTTATTCACAACTCAATGTCTCACAATATACCTCCGATATACCTACATTTCAATAAGTAAATAGGTAAGTGGGGCAAATTAATACAATTTGACCCCACCTAATGACGAAATCCGGGAGGTAGGTACTCAAATATTATGAAAGCGATAAATAACTAAAATATAGCTAAGGGGACGTACCCATACTACGTGACCCGTTCAGGGGGGATCTTCAAAATACCACGCTTCGTCACAATGAGCGGCGGGGGGCTTAGGTTTTTAGTCACCGGGGGGGGGGGGGGGGGGTAAAAATTGCAAAAAGTGGGTCACGTAGTATGGGTACGTTCCCTAAAGGCTATACGTAGTAATCCCATGCGAATTTTATTTATTTATTGAAATCTATATCTAGGTAGGTACCTACCTAGGCGGTCCATATTATCGTAATTTGATTCCAAATATGGAATTCAGCACCTATGTAATGAATGACTAATGACATTTTATATTTCCTGAACGAGTTTTTGTATAATGCTGGCATTATTAAATAATATAAGAATTCCTTTTAATTTCCTGTTTGGCCATATGTGCATTCGAATCCGATGGAGATAGTGTTCATAACCTTTCGGTTAGGTACATGAATATAAATAAAACAATGAATATATGAAATGTTGTTACATCAAAAATAAAATATAATATAGGTACCTAGGTAGGCAGGTACTAGGTACCTAGACCTAGGCAATATTATTGAGGAGGATTCAATACAAAGTACAAAGTTTACCTTAAAATCTATTTACGTCGACTCATTTATATTTTTCTTAACCTCAAAATAAACTCAGAAAAATTTCTACAATTATACTAAGGGGGCATACCTACCTACATTAATTACGTGAGCTCAAAAGGGGGGGGTCCAACAAAATCTCACGTTGCTTGAAAAGAATATACGAAGTGGGCCAAATTTATCTCACCAAGGGGGGAGGGGTCTGGATTTGAAGAAAAACTGCGTAATTAATGTAGGTAGGTAGGTACCTATGCCCCCAAAAGAAAAATAATACCAAAGTATTTAATATTTACTTAGGTTTTAAGGTTATGAAATGGTACGTTCCTGGGCGACTATTAGATTTCAAATAGGTTAAGTTCTGTCATTAAATGCATGTCTATCAATTATTATGAAAGCAACGGCCAAGGTGATTTGGACTTGTGCCATGGGAGGAGGATGAAGAAAGAACTGCGTTCGGAAAACATACAATAATAAATACAAAGCAGACCAGGTACGTAGTTCAAGGAAACCAACGTCAAACACATTATAAGAAACAAATCTAGTGAACCAGATACTAAAAGTTAGGTTAGGTATTTCTAAAGTTTTACAAAAAAAGAACATTATAAATAACGATTATTATCAACTAATTTATAGATCTATTATAATATTCATTGCCTTCAGAGAAAAACAAAAACAAATCCAGTAAAATAGACGTGACCATGTTTAGAAAACTTGTTTGTATCTCAAGGACTTGCAACATTTACAAAAAAAAATTCTTCGGCAATGTCAAAATACTATGGACAAGCTTTTTTTCAAATAACATATAATTTTGAGATATTTCGACTACCTACCTGCTTAAAAAATCGATTTAGGTATTTGAAAACGAAAGTTTTAGAAGTTTGAGCTTTGTTTGTACCTACATAATTCAGAACAATATTAGAACAGTCACAATAAATTAATGTGGCGATGAAACTAATAGACGATGTTTTCATTTTTAATTTATAATATAATTAGGGCTTTTGCAAGGCATTAAATCAAAAGCGATTTAGTTGGCATCTTTTATTAGAATTATTATCAATAAATAAGAAAAAAATATCGAACCTACATATTTTTTGGACAATATTTTTTTGAAGAACTCTTTTAACCAAAATATTTTTTCAATGTTCTAATACGTACCTAGGTGGGTTTCAAAAATACATTTTTTTTAATTCTGGGGACAATCTTCATGAAAACTTTTTTGAAGAGTCAACATGATAAAGTAAAAATTGTATTTTTGTAAATATCTAATTAAATACACCCTTTTGTAGAATTGTATAAGCTAATTTGATTTTCTGATAAATAAAAAAATTACACAGCTTGCCTCTGATAACAAAATTGCGCATACGTCCTTTTCGTTGAATATTCATAAATAATTATTACACAAAGAGAATTGCGCCATCATTGCGAATATCACATACGTCGTCAATGTCATGTTAACTAGTGATTAGAGGATCAATTTAGATCAGGAACAGTGAAATTATTAGAAACCAACGTAAAAAAGAAATAAGGTACTCGTAATCTCAAACCGAAATCTTTGACCCACCTCGATTTTTTTCAGAATTCATTATAGCTGGTATGCAGCGGAGGAATCTTGGGAAAGGCGTATGTTTCAAACACTTTACATAAAGAAGGATTTCAGCTTTAATTCGTCGGAAACATGAATAAGAAAACCACACAATTACGAACTATTATTGTACAGCAAGAAAATGGCGTCGGACCAAGATTAGGCAATCGGTCGCAAAATAAGACATTTATGCCACCAAGCTTGCATTATATAAAGCTATACTATGTCAGCCTTCAAAAATAAGCAAATGCGGAGTATATAATGTCAAAACTTACACGAAAATCGAACTCGTTCAAAAATAATCCGAAATATTCACTGATGACAAGGCATTCCACTCACTGAACACAAAACTAGACTGACTGATCACGTGACATTGTGTTTTGAACACAATTGGTCAGATTTGTTAGAGTGGGAAAACCACTTTTAAAACCTTATAATCTACAAAACTTATGCCTCTTCATTGCTATATGTGAATTAGTTGAATTCAAGAGTCATGGTAAGATATAAAAGCTTTATACATTATCTAAGACAAATTCAGCAAATATCGAACTAAGTGAAATGCTATTCATCAAAGATTAAATATACTAGCGCCACTGGCGGCACTGGCGGTTAAAACAGAAAGTGTAATTACAGTGTTTAAGGCGTGCTAAAGGAATTTCTGTGGCCATGTTGGGAACAAACTCTATTCAGGGTACTTAAATAAACTGGTCGTTCCCGCAGGTTTTTGCTGCTAGGCCCTGCGGATGGCTTTTCGTTCGACTTCGCCCAGTTAGGGTTGGTGACCATTTTATAAATCCAATAGGAAGTGGATCCAAAAATAACCCGTTTCTCGGATCCACTGTCATCCAGTGTAGCTAGTCACCGTAACAAAGTAACTAAGATGGGCAATGACGTCATATATAATATATAGCCGCTTGATACAATTATGTATTACCGTCAATCTTTTCATATCCGGAGAGATACTACATACTTGTATTCACAAATTCGTAGCAGTTATACCTATGGGGTACACGTTCCCATCCGACCTGCTGACGGAAGTGGTGACATCTTGTGACGAATTCTTGAATTCGAAACCGAATTACTATGGTAGCTTTGTTTGAAATTCCATGTACACAGATGTTATTTGTGGTGCGGCGCGTATGGCGTGGCGTCAGATGTGCACTCAAAGCCGGGTTCTGTGAGTTAATTAATAAGTCAACAAATATTCAGTGGCGTAGCGTTAGTTTTCAGTCAGCTAGAATGCTAAGATTGAAAAATACGACATTACTGATGTAGTTGTAGCTGAAAATGAATTTTATTTATTTTTTTAATTTCAACTTTTTGTATGAAGAATTCAGGATTCAGTCAAGGGGGGCGGCCGCCCCCCTTGACTGAAAGAACTCATACAAAAAGTTGAAATTAAAAAAAAAAAACATTTTCTGCTACATCAGTAATGTCGTATTTTTCAATCTTAGCATTCTAGCACACTGAAAACTCACGCTACGCCACTGCAAATATTTAACAATTAGGATTTATGTTTTTTTTTCTTCGTGGAAAAATAAAATAATTAATTATCAGGATGGAGATAGTGTTCATGAATATAAATAAAACAATACATACAACAAACGGTTACACGAATATAAATAAAACAATAGTCTAACGCATGGTGATGTGTAGAACAAAACTACGCGAGTATGATTAATTAAATATCAGCTCAAAATATTTATTTTCTTGCTCCTACAGTGTGATACAGACAATAGGCCTGCACTGTGTAACGTAAATGGCTATGAGAAAAAGAGAGAAAGAAAATGTGTGCTCGCACCTCTCTCTCTTGCCCAGTAATATACGAAGCGTTTGCCTCGCTTTTCGTAACGCCCTCGTCACGCATTCGCCAGCTTACTCCCCAAGTCAAGCGTGCGTAAAGAAGTTTGGTAAATATCGGTTCGGACTGGCCACGCTTATTACGAACAATTTTTAGAAAAAAACTTTAGATTCGCCTTAATTACTATAAAAGGAAACTTTTTGGCTTTGGGGCGGCGGAAAATAATGCATTTTAATTTTCAATTGCATAAAACCAAAATTCGCTTCGCGACCGACACAGCGAAAATCCGCGGCCGTACCAGTCATGTTGGTATCCTTGATAAATTAACAAGAGCTAATACGACTGTAGCCGACTTCGTGGGATAAGGCGCGTAATTATGAAATTTGTCTAGCGGGCTTGTTTGTGTAACATGGTTTGTGATACAAAAGAAAGTGCCCCCTTATAACGCCTACTCGCGTCAAGGCAAGAAAAACATCCCAGTTTTCAAGTGGTTTAGCGGCTACGCTAGGTTTGTGTAACATGGTTTGTGATTCGCGGTATTTCATGTAGGTATCCCTCGAAGTCGGCTACAGTCGTATTAGCTCTTGTTAATTTATAAAGGATACCAACATCACAGTGACAGGTACGGCCGCGGATTTTCGCTGTGTCGGATCGCGAAGAGAATTTTGGTTTTATGCAATTGAAAATTAAAATGCATTATTTTCCGCCGCCCCAAAGCCAAAAAGTTTCCTTTTATAGTAATTAAGGCGAATCTAAAGTTTTTTTCTAAAAATTATTCGTAATAAGCGTGGCCAGTCCGAACCGATAATTACCAGAAGTTTTACTTCAAAAACATTTCAAATTAGGACTCAAGGAGCTCAAAAGGGGGGGGGGGTCCAGCAAAATCTCAAGTTACTTGAAAAGATTATACGAAGTGGCCCAAGTTTATCTCACCAAGGGGGGGGGGAGGTCTAAATTAGAAGAAAAACTGCTCACGTAATTAATGTGTGCCCCCAAACTTGCCGAAACCGAAATCGAATCTTCGGTCGTGAGTTCTGTCATGATTTTTTGTTTATTTACAATGGCACCACAGAATTAGCCGACAATTTTGAAATTTTTTCTATGGAACTTTACGAAATTGGACACATGTCATCGCACATATGTCATATACGTCATTTCGTGAATTCCATATGTAACCTAAAACGTTTACTTGCTTCGACTTTCTTTGCTTTTAGCATCGAAAGGTTGTATTTATCACGTAGATTTTTCTCGTCTCCTATTTATACAGAAAATCCGTTGTTTTTAAATTAACTCTTTCACGCATAATACATAATTCACCATGCCGACAATAAGTGTCAAAAGAGATCTTCTTTTCAAAGCTCTAGCGAAATCTTATAGTAAGTTTTTGTTTGCTTTTATATCTGAAATAAAATGATCGAAAATGTGTATAAAATATATTTCTCGTTTGTTTCCAGGCGACGATGAATTCCAAGATTTGTGTTTCGAATTTGGCCTGGAGTTGGATGAAGTGGTAAATATTATTTCTATAGTAAACATTTAGTTGTATACGTATAAGTTCACCAAATTTCACTGTTACTAGCCTAAACATTGTTATATTAGCTATACAGTTTTGTTTTAAGTATAAATTATTACGAAAAAAGTATTAAATTTTTTTGCTCAAATTTTCCCTAAGACAACATGAAACTTAATGTTAATTGGTAAACAATTTTAACAAGTTAAAAAATAACTTAGATTCTTAAAAATATGTATTAGTTTATCTTTAGAACTCTTGGTATGTGATGGAACTTAAGATCCATAACCTTTTGTGAAAGCTGATGTAATAGTGGGCATGAAAGAATAAAGTTCGTTAAACCAAGGTAACGGTTTGCAGCGCAGTTCATTAGAGTACTTTTCTGCGCAGGGTCTGAATGTTCGGTTATAACAGAACTGACTAATACTATCACATCAGGTTGCGTGATACTTAGATAATCCTATGGATTCAGGGATGCTCCCTGTGCACTTTAATAATATACACAAATAATTGTTTCTTTTGCTTTTATAGGGTTATGTATGCCTCCGTGGTATTATTATTTAATAAAAATACTTAACCGTTTTAATACTATGCTTATTTTGCAAGTATGTATATAAATTGCTTCAAATATTTTGTGTTTTTAGAAAAAAAAAATATTGTATTCGATAAAAATGCAATAACTTGGACAAATCAACCAATTTTATTAATTCTTTTTGTAATTAGTAAAGAATGATATTTTATGCTTCTAATAAAAAACTACTCATTGACAACTACAATTTTTTTTTTTAAATATAAGATTACTTCCCTTCACATTTGTATTTTCCCGCGCAAAGTCCATGTAGCCCTTTTTACTGCGAGCTCATATGAGTGAAATACACGTGCAACATTTTGTCCGATTCGTCTATGAATCATTGAAGGCTTTTCGTTTTCTGATTCTTGTTTTGCAATGTACAATAATGTCACTTCTGTCGCCACTGTCACTTAACTCCCCACTCCTCATACTTGATTTGTTTCCCTCACCTTTATCAGCATATCTTTGGTTTCTTTGGTCTATGAAAATAATGCATTTTAATAGTCAAACGGTGGCCTTTGTTATTG
This sequence comes from Limnephilus rhombicus, assembly GCA_929108145.2. Lineage (NCBI taxonomy): Eukaryota > Metazoa > Arthropoda > Insecta > Trichoptera > Limnephilidae > Limnephilus > Limnephilus rhombicus. Next base: position 36,235,909 of record OV815284.1, on the reverse strand, counting down.
ATGTGAAAGTTTTAAGGTTAGTTTTATTCTTCTCTTGTTTAACCCAAAATATGAACCTAAATGGGTTTAATTAAAAAATAATTATATTATCTAACTGATTCAAAGTGTTTTTAAAATAATTATGCCTATTTATGACTTTTCTATACATTTAACACCATTGTTTCTCCTGCAAGAAGGGTGAATGTTAAAGAAATACATGATTTTCATTTTATAGACAACAGAGAAACAAATGGTGGCTAAAGAGCAAGGAGCGCAGGCTGCTGAAGGAGGGTCGGAGGAAGTATTGTACCGGATTGACATCCCAGCCAATCGTTATGACCTCCTTTGCCTGGAAGGACTTGTATCTGGGCTACTTGTGTTCCAGGGAAAGTAAGTTGACTCATCTATTATTCTCTAAAGAGTACACCATTGTTAATAAGCATAATTTAATGATCCATCGTTGGCAATCTATGTTCGCGGATGTTCCATATGTTATCCATGAGTTTCACTAAAAGGAATACATATGGCGTCAGGCAGTCAGGTAGGATAGATTGCATTGAAAGACCAGCGTTGTAAAGGTTAATTACATCCATTACTTTAGTTTAAGGTACACTTAAAATACTGTTATCAGATAAATATGTATTAAAAAATTCAAGATATCTACATATAATATGGACTAAAAAATGTAAAATATGGAAAAAATATGGAGTATAAAATAAGAATATCTTTCATATTAAGAGGAACGCATGCGTGGCCTGTTTCATACAAAATTTTGTTTTGGATTTACGGCTAAAATATCAAATTAATTGTTTTTTTCTTTTTTTTAAATGATAAGTTAGGCATGTATACAGTTAGGATGTGAATCCGATTTTCGATTTTTGCTTTAAATTATAAAATATAGGCCCCAAAAGATGACGATTTATCCATAAATTTAGGAGGCAACTTTGGAATTTTTTTCTGGGCATATGGACGCAATTTTAAAAAAAAACTCCTCACATCCTGAGTCAGGAATATGATGAAGTATACGATAAAATTTTATTCTGCACTGAAAACAGTTTTATTCGGGAAAAAAACCGAATTTAGATACGCGCAGATTTGTAGTAAAATTACTTAGGTTTTTTGTTGTTGTCTCATCCACTCATTTGCCAGCCGGACGGGGCAGCTTGTACGGGGGAGCTTGCGCGGGCCGCGGGAAGGAGTAAAATCGCGCCAGACAAACTAATACATACGTAACTCAATCGCCATACATTAACAATGGGTGTATCTATGTCTTTGTTTGTTGACAATATGCAGGTGTTCGTTGTTTTAGAATCGTTTAAGAACTCTTAATTTTTACCGAAAAAATCGAGAACCATATTCAACGTATTTGTGTTTACTTGGTAGGTAGTAAGATTATCATTTTTTGCAGTTCAGCTTTTATTTTTTAAATATTTTCTACGATACCGGGGTACCTACCTACCTAGGTATTTATGGCAGTGAGGCATGGGAACTGGCAGAGGAGAATGAAAGTAGGTACCTAGACTGAATGCGAGGCGGGTATGCGTACCACTGCCCCGGAAACCATTTATTGGATAACCAACACTTCTGCCATAGGTCATCCCAAATGGTTCGCTACGTTTGGTCACTTAGCAGGGTTGCCCGGGTTCATGGGGTGAGGTTTGTCCGAGTCTTGGTGGCGGATGCGTCTGCCCACCAGCTGCATGGCAGGCCGGATCGGGAGAGAATGGTTGAGGGAAACTCTTTGACGTCTCCAGCCGTAGGTACTCTCTCTGAACATCGCCTTGCATCGCAGTGGGAGGGATGGATTCTTGCATCCGTCACTCCTAGATGCACTGACCCACAGATTCCTAATCATCCGCAATACTTACCCTTTTATTTTTCAGAACTTCCTCTTCTTCCTTTCCTAAAAAGACCCCTTATTTTCCTCAGGGCCTCCTGTGTGGAGCTAATGTTAAAAAAAGCTGTAAAAAGAGATCCCTGAGGCGTATATATAGAAAACAAATATATATATACATAGTAAATTCCGAGACGCCGATTTTGGAACTTTACAGAATAATTGAATGTGAAGTTACACATATTATTGGATTTTCAAATCTGACATATTAGCAAAGGACAAGATTATGTTTTTATACAATAGCTCCACACATGCCCAGGAAGAAAATAATTCTCCTCAGGGCCTATGTCATCTTCGGGGATGCTGAGTGGAGGGTATTTTTAGGAAAGGAAGGAAAGGATGTTCTGGGAAATAAAAAGGTAGAAGGGGTGGGTTGGAATCTGGGGTCAGTGTGTCCAGGAGTGACGGACGAATGATTCTATCCCTCCCCGTGCGGTGAAAGGCGATGTTCCGAGAGAGCCCTACTGGAGAAATCAAAAGGTATCCCTCAACCAGTCTCTCCCAATCTGGCCTGCCATGAAATTGGTGGGCAGATACATTCAGTTTTCAAACAGCTCGCATGCCACTTAAAGCATATATACCTAGTATATTTGCGGCACGTTCCAGAGTGGAAGATGCTCTCAGTATCGCCCTGATGTAAGACCACCATTCAGAATTGAAACGTTGCTTGAAATGGCATTAGCCGTGTTTGGTGACCAGATCTGAATAGCCAGGTACTTCCCCACCTTCCTCTTCCCGATCTCTTTCCCCTCCCCACTACCTTCAGCCTCACAGCATACCCCAATTGGGGGTGCCATGAGGCATCTCACTGGCTTCAGATGGGAGCAGTTGGGACTCTTGTGCGGTATTCATATAAAAAAAATCTCACCACTATATATATATTAACCATCGCGGGCATGCGCACATCAAATCCCCAGAATTTCATATAGAATAGAATTTCATATTAGGATGATTGGTTTGGCAACGCGTATGGAACAAACATACATACAAGCAAACATACATTGATTTTTATACATAGATGTTTCCTAGAGTTCCTTGCAGAATTGTATAACTAAGGGAACGTACCCATACTACGTGACACGTTTAGGGGGGGGGGTCTTCAAAATGTCACGCTCCATACAAATGAGCGGCGGGTTGCTTAGGTTTTTGGTCACCGGGGGGGGAGGGGTTAAAAATTGAAAAAAGTTGGTCACATAGTATGGGTACGTTCCCTAAATAACTAACCATCACGCCGTTTCCCCGCAGGGGTAGGCAGAGAGGACGGACTGCCAAACAACTCGGTCTTGGCACACACTCTTTGCCTCACTCACATTCATACATCGTCTAATACATACTCTTCTATTAGTCTGACTTTTGACATGGCCCGTCTCAAGTATCTGATTTACTTGATCCTGCCATGTCTTCCTCGGGCGTCCCCGACTTCTTCTACCATTCACATTTGCATCATATATTCTTTTAACACTGCTTTATTCGTTCATTCGCTCTACGTGCCCAAACCATCTGAGGGTCCCTTTCTTAATTTTGCTCATTATGCTTACATCAGCCTTACATTCTTTGCGGATATCCACATTTCTAACACGATCATACATGGTTTTACCACACGTACGTCTCAGGGATCTCATTTCAACAGCATTCAGTTTACTTTCATCCTTCCTCTGCCAGTTCCATGCCTCACTGCCATACATCAGGGTAGGTACCAGGACTCCATTGTGACCTGCTAGCTTCGCTTTTTTTGACAGTTTTTTATTAGCTCCAACGGCATTCAGTCCTCCATTAATGGAGTTACCGGCATTTACCCTCCTTTCGTTATCTCTATCAGCCTTCCCACATCTCGTAAACATACTACCCAGATAAACAAACTCATCCACCTGCTCCAAGTATTCATCATTCACTACTATATCGCACACTGTTTTCGTACTCTCTCTTTCAAACACCATGACTTTAGTATAATATTAAAATTATTTTTTCCGGAGCTCTTCTAACTATACATGTCTCAGCTAATATTGAATGAACTAAGCAAAAGAGTGATTTCTCGTCTTGACGAAAATATATTGACATATAAAATAAAAATTTTGTTTCGGTGGTTTCTCGCGTTTTTACTGTGTACACGTCGAGCCGGACACCGGACACACTAACACCATTACGAAATATGTCGGGAGTCTCCCATATTATAGGACGTGTCGCTAAAGATATTATCAATAAAAGGGGCATTGCACCGTCTTCGTGCAAGTATTCGGGCATGGAAATAAATGCCTTATTTTACTATTCTATTTTACTCATTTACAATTTTACGTCATGCATCCGATTCCCTTATCTCCTATTACAATATAATATCTCCGTTAATTTCAAAGCACTACACAAAAAGATCATTCCTCGTATTCTCCGATAAAATGATGTTACATAATAATTACGCGCCCTTTTCTTTTAAACTCTATAACACCATATTTTGCTCGCTAGCGCTGCAACTAAATACCACTACATAGAAATCTTCCCTTCCCGCCTCCCCGCTACACACCGCAAATACAATATTTCGTTAGAAAGGGACAAACGAAAGACATGAGATTATTGAAGATCTAGTTCGGTTGCCGGCAAACAATGGTCTTAAACATTGTTTATTGTGAAAAATTACTATGCAGTAACAGTTACATTAAAAAATAAATAAAAAGATAGCGAAATGTTCAGGTAATTCAAATAAAAAAATGAAGTTTTATTCATCTTCCTCTTTTTTTTACATTAACTCCACACAGGAGGCCCTGAGGAAAATAATTTCCCTCAGGGCCTATGTCATCTGGGATGCTTTGTGGACGGTCTTTTTGAGGAGAGGAAGGATTGAAAATTGATCTTGAAGAGACCCATGTTGTAAGAAGGAGGAAACACCGAGGCTGGCAAATAATTCCACAGCCGAGCGGTTAAACGAGTCGAAGAAACGACCAGTTCTCATGTGACAAATGTCAACCGTGTACAAATGTTGGGCACGCGTTCGGCGTGTTTCCCGACTATGCACCATTGCCGAAGGTATCAATGACGTTAGTTCCTCGGAGCATCTTCCATTGTAATACCGGTAGAACAAGGATAGCATTCCCACCCGACTTTTATCGATGGGTTGTACCAAAACTGAAAGGGTTATCTTGATTTTGATTATTTTTTATGGGTTCTTTGCTCATAAAAAAATATAAATAATACCATTACATTTTATAAATCAACTTTTTATTACCTTTGTAAGAAACACATGCAAAATCAACTATGAAAAAATAGCTATAGAATTTCATTTCAACTATAGGAAATATGTACGCGTTTTAACTTGACGCACGTGTATCTCCTTCCGCAATCGGCGTCGCACTGAGCACACTGAGCATATCTTTTTTGTCAGTACATATATCGCATCCTCGGTGCTTAGGTCTTTACGAAAGCCGTATTGGTTTTTCGATAGAATTTTATATTTTTCTATGTGTTCAATGACTCTAAACTTGATGCATTTTTTGAATATTTTCGAGAGGTTTGAAACAAGAGATATTGGTCTATAATTGTCTAATTTATTCGTATCTCCAGATTTATGAATAGGTATTATAGTGGAGATTTTAAATTGCTCTGGAAAATGACCATTTTTGAGGCATAAATTAAAAATATGTTGCAATGGAGTTAGGACATGTTGTTTTATTTTTTTTTAACGTATCACAAGATAATCCATCATTTCCCTTAGAGTTGGATGGTTTTAGGTTATCAATATATTTTTCAATTTCATTAAATGTAACAGGAGAAAAATATTCTATAGAGTTAATTGAATCATTATTTGAATCTAATTGAGGAGATGTCTCCATATAAGCATCATTAACATTAATGCCGGATGATTCAAGTACTACGTCTACTACGTTTGTAAAATAGTTATTAAAGCTTTCTGCAATGGTCGATTTGTTAGTTATTATTTCATTATTTATTATAACCTTATTTACAATATTTGAATACATACTTTTTTTGTTGGCAATTTCATTTATAATATTCCAAGTTTTTTTAGTATTATTTTTAGCATTTTCAATTTGTATACTATAGTATTTCTTTTTGCAGTTTCGTATCAGCTTATTGAGTAAGTTACGATACATTAGATATTTTGTTTTCAGATAAGGCATTGTTCTGAGATTATTCTTTTGGCAATTTATTTTTTATTTTTTTTATTAACAGAAAATAGTTTTTTTTTCTTGTTTACATTGCACTTGCAAAGCTACTGCAAGTAGCTTGTCGGCAGGAAAATAGTGTGGACAAAAACATGATACAATATACAATGTTTTACAACAGAAGAAAAAAATATTGCAATTTAATAAAAAACATAATAAAAACATAAATAAGTAAAAAAAAAATAATAATAAACATAATATATATGTAAAAAAAAAAAAAAATTAAATATTAATAATTAAAAATTAAAAATGCACAAGGAGTCAAGTCAATACATAAAATCTGATTCCAATAGCCATGTTCTAAACAATAGTGCAAATTTAGGTGTCGAGCAACATTTTTTCAAATCATATGGCATCATATTAAAAATTAGTGGTATTCAACAGTTCATTGGCCATGTTTATTAGAAAATCTAGGTACTATCATCCCTTCATTTTGTGTAAACCGAGTATTGTACACGTGATCCACCATTGTTTTGTATGGGCTATCTAAGATATGTTGCATACAGATTTAATGCCAAAAAAGAGCTCTAATTGGTAACACATTTATATCCATATATTTATACATAATTGTGATATTTTGCCGCTGGTCATAAACTGCTTTGCTGACGAGTAATTTGACCATGGTGTTTTGAATTGACTGTACATGTTGGATGTTTGTTTTACATGAGTGCCCCCAAGAAGTTATACCATATCTCACATTAGATTCAGCCAGGGCCAAATAGATTAGTTTCATGGTTTTGATGGGTACATAATATTTAAGTTTATACAGTTTGCCTACAAACGCTCGAAGGCGCTTACATAGCTTAACAATATGGATATCCCATTTCATATTACAATCCACCGTCACCCCTAAGTAGACATATTCTTTGACTAGGTCAATACTTCCACAGGCGCAGGGCTGTATACAGTTATTGTGTATGCAGTCAAAGTTATGGGACACTATTGAAGGTGCTATTGCATATCTGGCATGAGGCGATCTTATGTGCATTAGTTTTGTTTTTTGTGCATTTATAACTAAGCCAGAGTCGTGAGACCATTTTAGGAATGCTATGAAGTCCTGCTGTAGCATATTCATGGCCGTGAGCAGATCCCTATGTGAGATGACAAGTGCTGTGTCATCCGCTTATACATAGTGCTTGATAAAAGAAAATACTTTATTCATAAGAGAGACAAATACTATATATAATGTTGGACCTAGGATAGAGCCCTGCGGTACACCAGTAGACAATGTTCCCACTTTACTCAATTTTCCATTTATTTTGACCTGAATTTTACGATCACTAAGGTAGTTCTTCAAAAGTTTAAGAAAACGTCCTCGCACCCCTATCGCCTCCAGAACTTTAAGTAATTTTGTTGGATCTATAGTATCAAAAGCTTTCGAATTGTCTATAAACAAAACTAATAATTGTTTTTTATCGTTTAGTTCATTATTTATGTAATTTGAAAAATCTTGAAGTAACAGTTCAGAGCTCTTCTTTTTTTGAAAGCCATATTGGTGTGGATCTATTATTGCAAAAGACTCGAGGTATTTATTCAATTTTATGGAGATGTTTAAATCTATTTGATATTTAAACATTTCTCTATATAATTTATCTCTTTGTTTAATTGATATAATTAATCCAACTGTTATCCAATAATTATAATACTTAATTTTTTTATATTTATTGTTAGTGACAACTATTTTACTTTCACTTTTTAGAGTATGATCTCCCAGAGTTTTATAGAAATTCTCTAGTGCGAGATGTGGATTTTCTGTTGATATCACATTTTCCCAGTTTTCTGACCGAAGTAAAAAGTTTAGAGTTTCATAATTAGTGTCTACTTTTTCTAGATTTTGAGAATTTCGGTTCAGAGGAGTATTTTTGAAATGATGTCCATAAAAGGTCGGGTAATGATCTGTGATATTTTTTTCATGAATTGAAGAGATGATATTAACCGCCTTGTGCGACTTGACAAATATGTGGTCTAAACATGCCGAGTGACATGGTTACTCTTGTTGGTGAGTTAATATATATGACATGTGTCCAGAGCTAGATAAACAATCAAGATACTCATTTTGACAATTCACATTTGTATTATTATCATTAATATTTATATTTATGTCTCCTGTCACAATGGAAAAAGTGAAATTGTTTCTATCAAGTTTACTAACAACAGATTTTAGTTCTTTTACAAATAAAAAATCATTTAATGAAGGGGATCTATATATGGCTAGAATATGGTATTTATAGTTGTTTTGACAAAAAGTTACTTTTATTGCATTGGCTGTTTTAAATTCAATAAATTCAGCGGCAACATTTTTCAGAGTATTATGACAGAAGACAGTAACTCCATCACGACCAGTATGCTTACAGGTAGATGAAATTGTTGTATATTCTGGTAAGTTATATGGAATTACTTGTTTCATTTGAGTTTCAGTTAAAACAATTATTCTTGGAGAAAAATCTAGGTTATTAATAAGTACACAGAGCTCATCGAAGTTTTTCCTTATACTCCTCATATTCATGTTTAAGATCGAGAAATTAACATTTTTAAATAGGTGATTTAGTTCACATGGGTTTTTACAACAACAATAACAATACGAAGAGTGTACACGCATTATTTTTATCCCAATAAAATCATCTTAAGCAATCGCAAAAAGTATTAAAATCAAAGTGTTTCACTAAATTATATTAAATTAAAACTGGCTTAAAGTATACGAATCATAAGAACAGTATATAGTGCATTTAAAGTGTATAAAAGAACGATTAGTGCAATCAAGTGACAGTTCTTATAAGCCCCCCCCCGCGCCCGCACCTACACCGCAGCCGGCGACAGTACTTACACGCCGTACCAAAAATCCAGGGGTATACAACTGTTTTAATCGAAGTAAAAAAAAAAAAAAAAATTTTTTTTTTAAAAATGGCTCTAAGTGACAAAGCTTCACAGTACATTACCAAAGTAAATGCCATAATCAGTGGATTGATCTCAATTGTTCATGATCCAAACAATAAATTTTCGAAAGAAAATATCGTAAAAATAATACCAAAAACTACCGAACTAATGGCTACCATTGGTGAATTGGTAGTTGATTTTGGAGTAATGCAAGGCGAATTGAATTCAATGAAAAATAATACGCAACTCATGACGCCAATCGGGACTAATCCGAAGGACATAAATATGTGTGATATTGTTACCGAGATGGAAGAGAGGGCAATCAGATCCAAAAACGTCATATTGTATAACGTTCCTGAGAGCTTGTCAGATGAAAAGGCTGTCATCATTACTGAAGATAGAGAGAAAATTTCTTCGGCTATAAAAACCATTGACCCGTCATTAAATCTAATCGACGTCAAAATATTCCGACTGGGTGCCAAAAAAATTGCTAACAAAAATCGTCCAATTAAAGTGGAATTTTCTGACAATATCGCACCGAGAACTCTCCTACGTAATAGCATAAAATTTAAAGACGGCATCAAGGCCAGTAATGACTTAACTATCCTCCAACGTAACCAATTGGTGGAGCTGAGAAAGCAATTATTGTACCGTCAAGAGAATGGTGAACCAAACCTTACTATAAAGTACATAAACTCCAAACCAACTATTGTTACAACTATTCCAAAAAACGACACAACCAAAACAAATTGAAGTGCTATTATCAAAATGTCAGAGGCATGAAAACTAAACTTAAGGAATTCAAAATACATGCCCCGACACTGCAACATGATATTCTCATTCTAACGGAAACCTGGCTGGAACCATCAATTAACTCTGCTGAGCTTGGTCTACCCCACCATCATATTTACCGGTCTGACAGAAGTCAACATACCAGCTCTAAATCTAGAGGCGGTGGTGTCATGATAGCTGTCAACAAGGCACATCCTTCAAAACTTCTGAAAACCAAAAATTGTAATGTGGAGCAAGTTTACATCTTACTAAACGGTAAAAATCAAAAAAATATCATAGGCAGTGTTTATATTCCACCTTCATCGGATATAAGTGTATACAAGAGTCATTTTGAGGATATTGAACAACTGTCGTACAAATTTCCAAACAGTAAAATCACTATCATCGGTGACTACAATTTACCAAAAATTAATTGGGGCACCCGTGACAATTCTACAGTATCACAAAACGCAAGCTTATCTGAAACAGAAAAAGAAATAGTTGAATTTTGCGATTTCCTTAACCTAGTTCAATTAAACAATGTAAAAAATGACAATAATAGATTACTAGATCTTGTTCTTTGTACCGACATGGCAACTGCGGTTGGTAAGTCACTCGACTCAGTTCTTACCCCTGATTCTCATCACCCACCTCTAGACATTACTATACTATGTAACCCTATAAAATGCCAAATTAAAAACCAGACTCAATTTCTCAACTTTAATAAAGCCAATTATGTCGCAATATGCGATTATCTACATAACACTGACTGGTCTATATTAGAAGGAGGAAACCTTGATGAAAATATTAAAGTCTTTTATGATCACCTATATAAAGCCATAGAAAAATTTGTTCCGATTAGTTATAAATTATCTTCAAATTTCCCTAACTGGTTTAGCAAGGACCTCATTAACTTAGTAATTGAGAAGAAAAAAGCCCATAAAATATACAAAGAAACAAAAAGTCTTTCTGATTTTACAATTTTCAGCAAGTTTCGAAAAGATTGTAATAAATTATCAAACATTTGTTATAATAATTATATTAAGAATGTTGAATTTTCGATTGTTAACAATGTAAAACATTTTTTTAACTATTGTAAATCCCAAAATAATAATAACCTTGGCATACCTGAAACTATGCACTACAAACTGAAAACTTCCTGTAAAATCAATGAAATTGTTAATTTGTTTGCAGACTTTTTTAAGGATGTGTATGAAACCGATATCCCTGATGATGACATTCCAAACTTCGAGTCAGATATAAATTTACAACTATCTCAGGTACATATTGAGATTAAAGAAATTGCAGTATGTATCAAACGACTGGAACCTAAATCTTGCTCAGGGCCAGATAAAATTCCCCCCGTATTTCTTAAAAACTGCGGGGCTAGTGTCTCTTACCCACTGTACCTACTATTTAATCAATCACTTTTATCAGGCAAGTTCCCGCAAATATGGAAAAATAGCTTTCTCACTCCAATATTTAAAAGCGGAGACAAGTCTTTAGTTGAAAATTACAGACCAATATGCATACAATCGTCGATACCAAAAATTTTTGAAAAGTTAATTCTTCGAAAAATATGTTCTTGCATAAAATTTAATATCTCATCGTTTCAACATGGTTTTATCTCTGGACGATCTACTTTAACTAACCTTACACTGTACGAAAATTTTATCTCAGGTGCTCTTGCTAATAGAGAACAAGTTGACTCAATTTATACGGATTTTAGTAAAGCCTTTGATAAGGTTTGCATTAAAATTCTTATAAATAAATTGTCTAAACTAGGAATAAGTGGTAAATTATTATGCTGGATTAGGAATTATTTATCAAAACGTGTACTAACTGTCTCTATTAAAGAACACTTGTCTTACGAATTTGAAGCAACTAGTGGTGTGCCTCAGGGTTCGCACCTTGGTCCAATATTTTTTATACTATTTATAAACGATGTCACCTCCATATTCTCTGATGTTAACATATTATTATTTGCTGATGACATGAAAATTTATAAAATCATTAAAAATATATACGACTGCTTGTCCCTTCAATCCAATTTTGTAAAATTCGCAGAATGGTGTACCATTAACAAACTTACACTCAACATTAAAAAATGTCAAATCATGAGTTTCTTTAGAATAAAAAACCCCATCAAATACAGTTATTCACTTAACAATCACAGTTTAATGTCAGTACCTGTAATAAGGGACCTCGGAATAACCTTCGACACTAAACTACTATTTATCAACCACATTGATATCATTACTAATAAAGCTATGAAAATGCTGGGTTTCATTCTAAGACTATGTAAAGATTTCAAAAACATTCATACATTTAAATTACTATATACAACTCTGGTTAGGAGTCATTTGGAATATAATTCCCCCATATGGAACCCTCTCTACAAAAGCCACGCAAACTCCATTGAAAAAATCCAACGCAAATTTCTCCGAGCAATTAATTTCAAATTAGGAATTCCCGCGGATGACATAAACTATGATTCTCTATTACAAAAAATGCGACTCTTATCGTTAAAAGATAGAAGAATACTCAATGATCTTATTTTTTTATTTAAAATAAACAATAACTGGTTTGACTCCCCTGAATTGGTATCGTTAATAAATTATCATGTACCTAGTAGAACAACTCGACTCAAAACACCTTATTATTGCAACAACACTCTCAGTAATGCAGAACAAAATTCAATAATACATCGTTTACACACTTTAGGTAATGAATTTGCTCATATCGATCATTCCGAAAGTCTGTCATCATACAAAAGATGCATTAGACAAAATTTATCTGCTAGTACTACATAATAAATAATAAGTATAATCATGTAACCATAATATTATGTCCTACCAGTATGCACTCTAATACCTATGGCTTAGAAACATATCATAGGTACCTATTTTTCATATCGCTTTGTATACTCCGTAATACCTTCCTTTTATTTATTATATATTTTTTTTTAAATTTTGGTTATCTTCAATATTTGGCTCCTAAGAGCATTTCTTACTGTTTACTTGTCATACTTTTTTTATATTTATAACTTTTGTACTTTATATTATTTACAAAGGTAACTTATAGTTTATATTATTTCCTGCCTTTCAACTTTTTATCTTAACTTTTTACTTTTACATTATACTTTATATTTTATAGTTTACACTTTTACTTTATACTTCCATTTTATACATCATAATTCTATTTACTACTCATTACCTTAACTCCTTTCTTTTACCCTTTGTTTTTATATTTAACTTTACATTTATATGTCACTTTCTTATGTTATTGTATTATAATATATATAAATATAATTATGTAAATGGCACATGTTGTGCCGTATGTTTTGAAATAAATAAATAAATAAATAAATAAATAATTTTCGTGTATATTGTTTTCTTCAGACATTTTGAAAGGTTGATAGTAGTTGGCTATGTGGTTTTATTATCCATTATTCGGAGGGGATGTCTTCTGGCATTCTTATGAGTAAGATTGGAGATGTTTCATTTTTTCTCACCCATATTTTTCCATATTTTGCCCATATAAATTTGTACCCAAGTCTTGACGATTTAGCCTAGGTATAGTAGGTGTTTATTAAATTGGGTCAGTTGTTCGTTAATATATATTGTGTTGTTTTCTTCAAAATTTATGTTTTTTGCGTATAAAATACTTTTTTTTTTTATGCGCTATAATTACTTCTTTACTTTCTTTGTTTTGTAGAGATACTACTATGGCAGTATTTTTGTTCATCGGGTTTTTATTTTTGCTTCTGAAAATATTTGTCACGTTAATCGTTTCTTTATCACATTTGAGTATGTCTATTATATTATTAAATACATTTCAGATATTTTCATTTTCCCTAAAAGAAACACCCTGTATTTCAATATTGTTTTGTTTTTCATTTTGCTCCATTTTATTAATGTGTAGTTTTATTTCATTATTTTCTGCTTGAAGTTGTTTAATCAGTATTTCTTTATTTTTGTTGTTTTCTTCATATTCGTCTAATTTCTCACAGCAAAATTCGACGGACTTCTTAAGTTCTTTTATTTGTTCATTAAAAGATTTCATAAGTTGATTGGTTAATTCATTAAATTTTTTTTCAATGCATTTGATCATTTTATTAGTCATTGTGTCTTCTTCTGAGTCGCTAGATGGCGCCTTTTTTGGGTTTGTTTCTTCTGCTTATTCATTTTGTAAAATGGTTCGATGATCGGATATATTTAATTTATAAATAAAATGTACGAATTTTATTTTTAAAAATACCATTTTTCTGTCGGCTTCAGTAGGATTCGAACCGAGGTCGCCAGAAATGTCTGCGCAAACTTGGTCAGTTGTTTATACCAATGACCCACGAAGACCGTGAAGTGATCCGTGAAAATACCGGACTATAATAGGAACCGAGCACCAAAGAATTAAAAATAAATGTTTATTGTTGTGTTCACTGATTGCTGTTAATGGTGAATGATCACTTCACTTGTTCAACTGTCACTTCACTTTATTATTAGTTCACAAATGTTTATTTTAATATTTCTTAGTATATAAGTTAGTTTAAAATTGAAATCCTTCACTGTAAATACTGCTAAAACTTTTTACTTTGTGTTTCATGGGTTATAAACCATATATTTTTAAATGTTTGTTCGGAGCGATTAAGATGCGTGTATACTGTGAATACTTAGTATTGTTGATCTTTGTTTTGGCCTCCAATATTCCTTCACCCTGCAGTCTTATTTATATCTCTTTGGTGCTCAGTTATCTACCATCCTTGCACTTAAATTACACATTTAATTTTTTAGAATAGCAGCTCCTAAATACAAACTTACAAGCTCTGAAGATGTTGGTTCATTACACCTGACCCCTGCGACTGCACTTATAAGACCCTACGCTGTTGCAGCCATCCTCAAGAATGTTTCCTTCACTCAGGATTCTTACAATAGCTTCATCGATCTTCAGGTAAGACATAAAATGTTTACATTTATAGTTATTTTTTAATTGGTGTATAACAATAATATGGTCTGAAAATGATCATAAAAATCAGATCAAATATTGATCTCATTAGCAAATCACTTTATTTTTGGATTGAATTTCTGATTTCCACTATTTCATTCAAATGATGCTCCTCTTTTCAGATAAGCTATAAAGCTAAGTAATTAAATTTGCTAAATAGTGGCTACTTGCTATTTTTTACAATATTAAAAAACCAAGTTGTCATAAACAAATTTATTTCATTTCAAATTTATGTGAAATTTTATAGATATACAGTAAGACCTCGCTAAATAATGGCTACTTGCTATGTTTTACAATATTAAAAAACCAAGTTGTCATAAACAAATATACTTCATTTCAAATTTATGTGAAATTGTATAGATATACAATTTCATTACTGTGTAGATATACAGTAAGGCCTCACTAATCCGGATAGGGAAAAACAAGACCCCTTCCGAATTATCCAGGCGTCTGGATTATAGTATGCAATATTTTAATAGGAATAAAACACAAATTTAACTTGAGTTTCATTTATTTAAAGTTAATTGAGACAAGAATATGTATGTACGAGGGAAGGTTTTTAAGTTCGCAGAATGGGGAGGAAGGTGATAAGTGGGGGTGTCGCTGAATTAGATACTAATTGAACAACTGTTTTAGAGAAAATCTATTTATGGTTTTAGAGAAAATCTGAGCACCAATGATGCCATAGAAAATCTAACAAGCATGGCCATAAAAAACATAGATGATGGGAAAAAATGTTTAGCTTTATTCATAGATCTTCAAAAAGCTTTTGACACAATAGACCATAAAATACTACTAACTAAACTAAAAAAAATAGGAATGGCCGAATCAACAATTAACTTATTGGAGTCATATATAACAGGGCGAGAACAACAAGTACAAATTGGCAAACAAAAGAGCAAACTTCTATCTTTAAACTATGGCGTTCCTCAAGGAAGTGTACTGGGACCGATTCTGTTCATTATCTACATCAACGATTTAACTAACCTTACCATTAAAGGAAACGTAATCAGTTTTGCTGATGATACTGTTTTATTATTTCAAGAAGAAAATTGGACTGATACATTTAATGAGGCTGAAAAAGGGCTTAGTGCACTTCAAAATTGGCTTAAAATCAACTCGCTTACCCTTAATATAAGCAAAACAAAATATATAACATTTTCAATGAACTCAAGGGGCCAACCAATAAAATCACTAGAACTAAAATTACATGAATGCCATGGAAATAATATACAATGTTACTGCCCCGTCATCGAAAAAACACAAAACATAAAATATCTCGGAGTAATAATTGACGAAAATCTTAGATGGGACCTACACATCAAAGGTATTACGGAAAAACTCACAAGCCTTATATATTTCTTCAAAAATCTAAGAAACGTGCTAAATAAAAAGGATATGAAAAAGGTCTACTATGCGTTATGTCATTCTCGTATTGAATATGGAATCATAGGATGGGGATCTGCTGCAAATACGTACCTACACAGCCTGAATACGATTCAAAAAGGAATCATAAAGACCATATTGAAAGTACCAATTAGAACGCCTTCAACTGAAATTTTCAATAACTTTGACGTACCAAATGTACAACAAATATATTCCAAAAATATATTATTGAAGCTCTTCAAAAATAATGAATCCTCTACTAGACCGTGTATGCATAACACTAGATCGAATAAAAATGATATAAAAAATATTCCAAGTTATAAAACCACATTTGGACAAAGAAACTATACATACTTTGCAACAAAACTCCATAACATCCTCCCCCAAGACATAAAACTAATAAAAAATCCAATTGAATACAAATCAAGAATAAAAATATGGCTTAAAGAGGTCAATGAGAAAACCCTAGCGAAGACGCTAAAAACGACATAGAAGACAAATGAACTATATTTAAATAACTTTAGTCCTCCTCGGCACAGGACCCCCTAGTGAGGAGGACTAAGAAATACAATATTTTGTACTTAATTTCACATTTCATTTTGTATGTAAAATTTTTGTATATAGTCGCTATAATAAAAAAAAAAAAAAAAAAAAAAAAAAAAAAACTCATTATAAGTATAAACACCGGGTTTTATCATAATTAGGTTATTAGTCTTTGAGCTTTCGTCGATCAAACATGTCAATCGGGAAGAAATTGTGAAATATGGAAAAGATCGAGTTCCGCGCTGTTATAAAGTTCCTTACCAAGCAAGGAAAATAATTTCTGACCATACTTAAAGAAATGTCATCCGTTTACGGGGACTCTTGTCCAAGTAAAACTATGGTTTACAAGTGGCATACCCTCTTTAAACAAGGCAAGGGTCACTTGAAGACGACCCACGGCCAGGAAGGTCGATCGAGGCGACCACTCCGGAAAATATTCAAAAAGTCGAAAAATTAATATCAGAAGATGCCCGACTAAAGAAGAAACAGCTCGCAGAAATAGTTGGAGTATCAGATACAACTATTTTAAAAATTCTTCATGGCCATATTGGCATGACCAAAGTCGGCGCAAGATGGGTGCCGGGAATGCTCGCCGCCTCAAAAACAACTGCGCGTGGAGTGTTCGCGTGCATTTTCGGACCTCTGTAGAGAAGACAAAGATGGAGTGTTGGCTCAAATTGTTATTGGTGAAGAAATTTGAGTTCATCATTATGAACCTGAATCTAAACAGGATTCAATGCGTGGCACAGGAAAGCACACCACCACTAAGAAGTTTAAGGAGTCACAATCGGCTGGGAATTCAACCCCAAGCCATCAAGGAGAAAAGAAGGGGAAAATCGACCAAAGGTGTCCTCCTTCTGCACGACAGCGCACCTGTTCACAAGAACCGTGTTGCGAAGGCTGCCCTGCAGAAGGTGGGCATCGATATTTTGTCACATCCACTTCACAGTCCTGACCTGGCTCCCAGTAATTATTACTCATTTCCAAACTTGAAAAAAACTTTGTGGGAAAAAGTTTTCAAGTGATGAAGAAGTGAAGGATGCAATTTCGGCGGATTTTTTAGACAAAGACAAATCTTTTTTTTTTGAGGGTATACATAAGTTGATTGAAAGATCCGAAAAATGTATTAGAGTAGCAGGTGAACATATTAAAAAAGACAAATAATTTTGGATTTTTATTTCCCCTCCTTACCCCCCATTCCGCGAAATTTAAAACCCCCCCTCGTATGTATTAGTACTGGGCGTTGACGATAATTCTATCCAACGCCAACGTCATTATCGTTGGCAATTTTCAACTGTTGAAAATAGCTGTTGAAAATAACGTCGACGTTGACGCAACTATAATAGGAGATCGACACGATACTAACAAAAAATATATCAAAATCGTATTAAGGAATCCCTTTTAACGGGTGGTTCCCCGAATCATTGATGTATTATTAATTATTATTATCTCTATGCCCCACGCGACACACACGTAATAATAATCCTATAATAACGTTGAAAGTTGAAACTGTTGGAAGACGTTGGTTTCGGTGTTGAAAATATTATCCTGTTGAAGATATATTTTGCTTGTCACTGATAAATTCGCTTGTTGCTTGGCGCTACGTATCGGCCGTATTGGACGGGAAAATAAAAAAAAACGTGCAGTAGGTATGTACATTACCAAAAGACCTTGTGTAATTGGGTATAATATCGTTCACGAAGTGTGATCTCTTGACCCTTTTGACTTAATCATTCCAACACCGTTGAAAACAATAGGTACAAAACATTGACAATTATCAATAGGTTATTTTTTTGCTTGTCGTTGATAAATTTGATTGTTCCATGGCGCTGGGTATCGGCCGTATTGGATGGGAAAAAAAAAAAAACGTGCAGTAGGTACATACATAACCAAAAGATCATTTAAAATATCGAGTAATGTTGTTCACGAAGTACAAACTCTTAACCCTTTTTATTTATTAGGCAGTTGAATCGTTGACTGCGTTGAATAATATTCGCATGTAGGTATTATATTTCAACTGTTGGCGCTAATTATTTTCAACAGCGTTGGACGTTGAAATAATATAACTATTGTTTCCAACGGCTAGTTATATTTTAATACAGTACTAGTACGTATAAATGTACTGAAAAAAAATTCAAACATGTAAGAAATTTGCGCACTTAACATGAAATAAAAAATGGTCCGATAGCTGATTCATCACTTGATAGTTTTTCCCCTGCCATTTTTAAACGTCTTATTCCGTGGCGCTTCTTAAATAAATTTATCTAACCATCCCCTGTTTGCATTAAATCCGATATTAGAGTTGGAGATCTGACAATGAAAATAACAAGCTTTCTCACAAATCGTATTATCACTTTCAGGAACATGCAATTGCCTTTGCTGCATAAACCATTTAAACAAAGCATCTTCTAAAACAGGATTTTCTGACTTCTTTAGTGTTTGTAATGCGCCGGGACCACATTCTGTTTGGCTAACAAACAAGATTTTATCTTTGTTTATCGCCTACAGTTGATCTGCCTATACCAAACTTCAGAGCAATGGCAGGATAGTTGTCACCTTTATCTAACATTTCTATTTATTTATTTATTTATTATTAGTTTCAATAGCAAGGTTTGTACATGTATGTATAATGTATAGTATAAGTATAGATTCTTTTTTTTTTTCACAGACCTCACTAGGATTTCCTGTTCTGAGGTGGCCTGTAGTTTTTTAAAATATTTTGTATTTGGTTATGGATTGTCTTTATATCGTCTTCATGATGTTTGTAATTTTATTATCACTTTGATCTCTCAGCCATGTTTTTACTTTTGTTTTAAATATATTCATTTCCTTTATATTTTTGATTTGATCTGGTAGAGCATTGTATAATTTCATAGCATGGAATTTATTATTTCTCTGTCCAAAAGATGTGTTCAAACTGGGAGTAACCAGGATGTTATTGCTTACTGCCCTGGTTGAGTATTTATGTTGGGCAGTGGAGTATACATATATGTTTTTTTTAAATTTTAAATAAAATATTTTTTGAATAAAGTTTCTGTATATTGAAGACTTGAAAGTTATTAAATATTTCTTCCGTCGGAGTTCTAAGCGGAACTTTCAGTATTGTCTTTAGTACTCCTTTTTGGGCTATATTGAGTCGCTCTGTGTGAGTGCTCAAGGCAGACCCCCATCCAGTTATACCGTACTCTATTTGTGATTGACACAAAGCATAGTATACTTTTTTAATATCGTTTATGTTGAGGATATTACGAATGTTTCTAAAGAAGTATATGTACCTGGTTAGTTTTTTTGTAATTACGTCAATTTGTGAGTTCCATCGGAGATTATCATCAATTTCAATTCCAAGATATTTGATGCTTTTGGAGTGTGCTATAGTGGGACAGAGGCATGATAAGCCTTGATTTTGTTGATAAATTCCTTGGCATGTGTGTAATTTGAGATTTAAGTCCTCCGACGGCTGCCCTCTGGCTGTTATAGAAAATGTAAGATATTTTGTTTTATTAACATTAAGCGTGTTAACTTGTCTTTTATTGACAATGTTGAATGTTTACACGGCGGTGCCATTTTGTACACTGCAAGGTGATAAATAAAAGACTGATGAGTGACGGCAAATGATTGAATATTGACAAATTGTGACCCGCACGCACCTACCGTTTCCCCCCCGCGCGATCCTCTCACCTGTCCAGATTACAGCCTGCACCGAAGTAACGGGGGTCCGGATTAGCGAGGCTCTACTGTATACTGATTGTTGTTTTTTATGTTAACAGGATAAACTGCACCAAAACATCTGCAGAAAGCGCACTTTGGTTGCTATTGGGACTCATGATCTTGACACTGTCAAGGGCCCCTTCGTATATGATGCCCTGCCACCAGATCAAATTAAATTCAAGCCTCTAAATCAAGATAAGGAAATGACGGCTGTTGAGCTTATGGAATTCTATTCGGTAAGATTTAAGTCAATTTATTAATTAATGTACATATTATTTATGAATATTCTTTCTGTGTGTAATTTGTTGGCTGTTTCAGACTCATGCACAGCTAAAGCAATACCTAGGAATCATCAAGGATAGTCCAGTTTATCCCGTGATTAAAGATAGAAATGGTGTTGTCTTGTCACTACCTCCAATCATCAATGGAGACCACTCCAAAATAAGCAAAGATACTAAAAATGTTTTCATTGAATGCACCGCAACAGATCTTACTAAGGTAAAAAATAAAGATATATGTATTTATATAAGGCATTATGGCAGGGACCATTCTAACAAACTAGCGGCCATTGGGGAAGTGGAGAGGAGAGCTAAGGCTAGCTCTGCGGACTCTTCTCTCTTGGGGCCTTCAGGGAGGAACCAAGGGGGAAGTTGAGAGGAGAACTAAGGACTCTACCCTCATGGGGTCCAAGAGAGGAACCAAGGGGGAGTGGATAGGAGAACTGAGGCTAGCTCTGCGGACTCTTCTCTCTTGGGGCCTTCAGAGAGGAACCAAGGGGGAAGTTGAGAGGATAACTAAGGACTCTACCCTCATGGGGTCCAAGAGAGGAACCAAGGGGGAGTGGATAGGAGAACTGAGGCTAGCTCTGCGGACTCTTCTCTCTTGGGGCCTTCAGGGAGGAACCAAGGGGGAAGTTGAGAGGAGAACTAAGGACTCTACCCTCATGGGGTCCAAGAGAGGAACCAAGGGGGAGTGGATAGGAGAACTGAGGCTAGCTCTGCGGACTCTTCTCTCTTGGGGCCTTCAGGGAGGAACCAAGGGGGAAGTTGAGAGGAGAACTAAGGACTCTACCCTCATGGGGTCCAAGAGAGGAACCAAGGGGGAGTGGATAGGAGAACTGAGGCTAGCTCTGCGGACTCTTCTCTCTTGGGGCCTTCAGGGAGGAACCAAGGGGGAAGTTGAGAGGAGAACTAAGGACTCTACCCTCATGGGGTCCAAGAGAGGAACCAAGGGGGAGTGGATAGGAGAACTGAGGCCACCTCTGTAGAATCTTCCCTCATGGGGTCTTCAGGGAACCAATGGGGAGTGGAGGGGAGAGCCGAGGCTAGCTCTGCGGACTCTTCTCTCTTGGGGCCTTCAGGGAGGAACCAAGGGGGAAGTTGAGAGGAGAACTAAGGACTCTACCCTCATGGGGTCCAAGAGAGGAACCAAGGGGGAGTGGATAGGAGAACTGAGGCTAGCTCTGCGGACTCTTCTCTCTTGGGGCCTTCAGGGAGGAACCAAGGGGGAAGTTGAGAGGAGAACTAAGGACTCTACCCTCATGGGGTCCAAGAGAGGAACCAAGGGGGAGTGGATAGGAGAACTGAGGCCACC
Source organism: Limnephilus rhombicus (assembly GCA_929108145.2). Classification (NCBI taxonomy): domain Eukaryota; kingdom Metazoa; phylum Arthropoda; class Insecta; order Trichoptera; family Limnephilidae; genus Limnephilus; species Limnephilus rhombicus. The sequence goes on along the minus strand of OV815284.1, from coordinate 36,213,991 downwards.
TCTGTAGAATCTTCCCTCATGGGGTCTTCAGGGAACCAATGGGGAGTGGAGGGGAGAGCCGAGGCTACACCTGTGAACTCTTCCCTCATGGGGCCTTCAGGGAGGAACCAAGGGGGAGTGAAGAGGAGAACCAAGGATTCTTCTCTCGTGGGGTCTGCAGGGAACCAAGGGAAAGTGAACTCTTCCGTCGTGGGGCCTTCAGGGAACCCAAACAAAGAGGGACTTCCTATTGGAAAACCCTTACCGTTACTTGATTCTCCAGGGGATCCATACGCAGGAAAACGGAGACCCTCACGGGACCTGGAAACAAACTCACAGAAATGAGGTGAAATGGGAGATGGCACAATGGGCCCATGGCCTGAGTGCCTCACAGGAACTTTGACATCCGGCTCTTGGCAGTTAGCCTATATCTACTAATAATTTTACATCTTCTTTGTACAGTGCAGAGAGTTGTGTTAAATGCTGCCGCATAAGGGGCTGCGTAACCAACAATCTCCTCACCAAATATAACCATGGTGGCTCACTTCTTTATGTCAAGTTTCCAAGTATCCTGTTGTTCACCAAGAATTCACCATTCGTACCTTTTGAGAGAAGAAAAAGAATAGCTGGTGTATTTCCTTTGTTAGATGGTTGCTTCTCAAACATTTTCCATTGTACCATTCTGTTGTGTTAACATTTATTTTTTTATTTCAGGCTGTTGTTGTTTTGGATACATTAGTTTGCATGTTCTCAAAGTATTGTTCAGACGGCTACTCCGTACAAAAGTGCAAAGTCTTCGATCCCGAAGGCTCCTACAAGTTCTACCCTGAACTGAATTACAGATTGGAGGTGGTTGATGTCACCAAAGCCAACGGATACGTGGGAATTAAGTATGACAATTCTATAAATATTGATTTATTATCAAACGTTTATCTTATCACAAGTTAATTGTGAATTATGTGAAATGTATCGCTTCTGATTAGAAATTTAAATATTTAATTGCATTTTGTGAAATATATCAATAAACTTATAAGCCATTTTTTAAAATTGAATGTTTATGAGTGATTTATTATTGTTGCTTTGTGACTTCAGCTTACCTGGTGAGATTAGCATGTCTTGATAATTTTCTACTAAATTTAATTATTTTTTATTGGTATATCTCGCTTTCCTTCTTTTTCTTGTTGTTGGGGATGGTTGGTGGAAGTCAAAGTGGGATCCTGAGATTACTCAGCCAGTCGACAGAATTGGTAGTTACTTGGTTACGGATGTGCCTTCGGGTACACTGCTCTACGATGTGTTCTGTTGTTTGAATTGGATTGGATTCTCTAGGCCCCATTTATGTATCACATATTCACAACGACTTTGACCGTAGCAATGTGTTTTTACTTCTTCAAACACAGCAAATTTATTTTGTGGCACCATTTTAATATAGAATGTAAAAACTTTATTGTAGAATTACAGTTATATAACAAAGAATATACCAAATACAATTCTGCCAGAATTTTAAAATCAAAATAAGAAATAATAAAATAAAAAATTACGTAAAATAATAAGAATAAAGAGTTAAAAATGAAAAAAATCTGGAGTTTATATACAGGGTGTCCGGTGGCAGAATTAGGATTTAAAACTTAAATAAAAAATAAACTACTAAGGATATACATTTATTTCTATAACTGTTACAAAGAGGAGGAGTGCGGATTTTATTTCTTAAAAATTATTTCGTCTAAATGTAGATCATCGCGTCGGACACACTCTTGGAATCTGCCCTCGGTATTTCGTGCCACTCGCTGGAGAAGTGACATCGGGATACCATTAACTTCGCGAATGATATTTTCTTTCAGTGCAGAGATGGTCGCGGGGTCGGTTTTATTCACTTTACTTTTGAGGTACCTCCACAGAAAAAATGTTCATAGGAGTGAGATCTGGTGATCCCCTTGGCCAGGGGAAGTCACCGAAACGGCTAATCATTTTTTTAGGGAACAAATCACGAAGTAGCGCCATCGTCTCTCTAGCAGTGTGAGGCGTGGTGCCATCTTGCTGGAACCATGTGTGTGAATTGGAGGCAGGATGTTCTCTCATGTTTGGCAAAAAAAAATTGTTAAGCATGCCCCGATAAGAATCCCCGTTCACAAGAATGGCTTGCCTTTGACGATTTTCAAAAAAATAAGGTCCGATTATTCCACTGCTAGACAATGCACACCAAACCGTCACTTTGGGACTGTGAAGTGGCTGTTGATGTTTTAAACGTGGGTTCTGTTCTTTGGGTGACCTATAGCGACATTTCTGCTTATTTACACTTCCATTTAAATGAAAATGGGCTTCATCACTCCAAAAGATAGTGTTTACCGTACGAAATCGCTCTAACATTGTCTCACAGGAAATTTTACGTAAATTGTAATCATTAGGTTTAAGCGCTTGCACAATTTGAATCTTAAAAGGATGAAATTTAAGGTCCTTCTTCAATATTTCGTGCACAATAGTTTTTGGAAGCCCTAGGATAGCCGCTCTCTTGCGCACGGACTGACGTGGATTATCGCGCAAACTGTTTGTGACGAGTTCGATGTTTTCATTTGTTCTCGACGTCCTCCTGGGCCCCGGCCATGAGTCGTTTGCCGCCGAACATGTTGCCCGGAACCTCCGGACCCATGATCGAAACAAATCTTCACTTGGGGCATCACGTAAACGTCGAATACTGTAACGCGTACTAAATCTTCGACGCGCAATTGCACACGAATCGTTAGCCTTGAAATAGGCTTCGATTACGAACGCATGTTGCTCTCCCGTCCACTGCGACATCGTGACTAAATAATCCGCACGAACAACAAAGCTAACGCGGCCCCCTCCCCGCTTGTCCGCTTAGCCGTTACAGAGAAATTCGAAATTTAAAACCTAATTCTCCCATCGAACACCCTGTATTAAATTGTAAAGATTGTGGATTTTTTTATATATTTAAACTTTGAGGAACATTGAAATTAGGATGAAGGAGCATATGAGGTGTTTAAACGGTAATAGTTTAGAATTTGAAATTAAAACACTTTTGTACTATCTTCCACTTATTATCTAGTAACACTTTTGTACTTAGTTCCACTTATTATCTGGTAATAGTTTCTCGGAGTTAGCTAATCATTTATTGGAGACGAACCGTACTTTAATTTTAATAATGGAATAGAGTTGCTACACTGTAATGTTAATGGTATCAATGTAGACAAACATGAAATCGTCGAAATTAGATAGAGTGTAAAGACGAGTTTAAATATTATAAATAGTTTTAAGTGTGATAGTGATATTTTTTATTAAATTTGTTCCCTTTGTAAATTACGCCCTATTGATTCCACCTCTTTGCTCCCACGCCCTTCCATTGACATCTTTGAGTCTATTATATAATTAATTTTAACGAGTCGTGTATGCCTCATACATCCCACATATATTGTTTATTGTTTATTGCGGTATTTTAAATAGGTACATAGTTATCTATGTCCTAATACAATCCTTATATGTACATACACTTAAAATAACACATCTTTACCAAATCAATCACATATGTATCTTCATAATTTAATTTTAAATGCCTTTATGCTCTCTTCCAATTTTATTTCTTCTGGTAATTCTCTAAATATCTTCAATGCTCCGTACATCAATGACTTTTGACTCTGTGTTTTTTCCTGAAGGGGAAACATGTCTGGTAATATTATACTATCATAAAAACAAGCTTATGGATCTGAGCGGTTTTAAGTGAACCCTTATGAAATAAGCATTGCTTGCGAAACGTGTTGATTTTTTAAATAATAAAAGTGTTAAAACTAAGTACCTATGTATTTTCAATGTGTTTTTAGTTTAATCTGAACAATGTGTGTTGTTTTCCAGTGAATCGGGTGACCACTTGGCTGATCTGCTGACGCGCATGTGTCTTCCCTCAAAGTGCTCTGACAATAAGCTGACAGTTCAGGTGCCCCCTTCAAGACACGACATCATCCATGCCTGTGATATTTACGAGGATATTGCCATCTCTTACGGGTAAGTGGAACACGAAAACTGTTATTTATTTGTAACGGGGCTAACGAAACACAACGCCATCTAGTGGATGGTTACCCAACCTTTATAACCACCGCTATCTGTTAATTTGTATACAAATCAAATCCACACCACCCGCTTGCCAGCCCGCTCTCCACCACATACAGACTTCTACTTTATATTTCCACCAATTTACACAAAAAAATTATATACCTGGAGTAAGGTCTAAATACTCCGAGATGCGACCTCGTTTCTCGGAGGCACCGTTCGTGACACTGTTTTCCCCAGGACATTCAGCCTGAGCACGGTAGCTCACACTTTGGCTTGGAATGGCTGTTGCAGGTTTGTGTTTCCACTCCCTGAGCGATGGGTTCGCCACACTCCCTACGCTATTTTCTAGGTATAATTTTTTTAGGTCTAATATTAGGTCGTGAACTCGCTCGTAATGCTCTTCGTCATGTATTTTTACAACATTCTGCGTTTGAACTGTAGGTCGAATTGCTGTGTTGTCCCATTGTCCTGATCTGCGCAGTCGCGCTGTACATGGAGCAATATTGTATTATTTTATGTATTATCCTTGTGTGAACGTATTGCACTGCACTACCCGTGTATTACTTTTGAATTGAATAATTATAATTCATTGATAAATCTTTATCTTAAATTGTATTTCGAAATGGTTCACTTCATATATGCATTTTTTTAATATCTTTTCAGTTACAACAAGATTCTTCAAGGCAAGAAAACGAAGACCAATGTAGGTTCAGGGGCGGCTTGCCAGCTTCCCATGAATAAGCTCTCTGAACAGCTGAGAATTGCAGCGGCGCAAGCTGGATGCACTGAAGCTTTGACTTTCTGTTTGGTAAACCATTTAAACTAACCTTTTTTATAAACAACAATGTTAAACTTATGTCTTACTAGTAGAGTGCATTCTTTTTAAACGACTTCAAAAAGGAGGAGGTTCTCAATTCGACTGTATTTTTTATTTTTTTAATTTTATTTTTTTTAATGTTTTTTACCTCAGAACTTTCAAGTGGGTGAACCGATATTGATATGATTCTTTTTTTATTTGAAAGCTGGTGCTTCCTGTGTGGTCCCATTTTAATTTGGTCCAGTTCCGACAATGGTATCTATGAGAAAACCATATAAGTCTTAAATTTGCATTAAGTATGTGCGCGACAAATGGACGAATAACTCAATACCACGCCAACCGATTTCAATGATTCTTTTTTTATTGGAAAGTATGTACTTCAAGCGTAGTTTGATGAGAGTTTGGTTAGGTTCTGATTATCGGATCCATGATAAAGTAACGGAATTCTTCAATTCTTAGGAGCAAATTAACGAAACTCGGCCGAATCTCTTAATTTGACCCTAACGTCGTTATGGTCAAATTATGTCTGTCTCATATGAGTAGCACGTTTAGTAGGTCTACCCATATTCAGTCAAATTAGTTAGTGTACTTCAGATTCACTAAAAATCAAAAAATAAACAAAAATTTTAACAAAACAAAAAAACGACTTCAAAAATACACTAAAAAGTAAAAAAATAATTTCGTATTCTTCTATGTCTTCATAATCAACTTATTTTTTCTACTCATCAATATGTAGGTACGATTGTTATTTTTGGAGTCGGTGTCAGCAAAGGTACCCGGCCCGGCGTGTTCACTTGACAGCTCCCCTCACGCCGCCGTCCCGCTCTCGCCTCTTGCCTCGTCAAGTCGCTTGTGCGACACAAGCACATATCACCTATAACTATGTATGTAGTTACAGACCTACCTTGACTGACACCGACTCCAAAAATAACAATCGTACCTACATATTGATGAGTAGAAAAAGTAATTTGGTTATGAAGTTGTAGAAGAATACGAAATTATTTATTAGATCCTTCTTACTAACTCTTCTTTTACAGACTAACTCTTTTTGTTAAAGCCCGTTTATTTGTTCATCAGTGGTGTAGCTAAAGCCAGGTTTATTTGTTCATCAGTGGTGTAGCTAAAGCCAGGTTTATTTGTTCATCAGTGGTGTAGCTAAAGCCAGGTTTATTTGTTCATCAGTGGTGTAGCTAAAGCCAGGTTTTTAATAATAATAATAAAAACATTTATTTGACAATAGATTTATACATATTTCTACATCTTATTTTTTTACATTCATTCTTTTGAGAAAAGGGTTTTCACAAACTTCACATTTTTAACCTTTTGACTTTATCGTGAGTTGGTATATGTACCATTGCTGATGATGACCCACCCGAGGGACAGGTTTTATTACTCTCTATTTACTGCCTTCAACATTTTGTACAAACATGAAAAAATCTTTAATTGAATGAAGACAATATTAACGAAACTCAACCGAAAATCTGGAAACAGAAAAATCAGAAAAAGATATGGGCACATCTAGGACTCGAACCCAGGTCCTTCGGCTTTCCGGGCCGCAACTTTACCGACTGAGCTAATGTATCCCTATCTGATTCGGTCGTTTTTAATTGTATCGTACTTCGACTAATTTTAATTTCAACTAACATTAGCTCAGACTGTTGTTTTGAATGTTGTTTTTCTGTCATGACGCAATATTAGCGATAGGAAGCAAAGTATAAATTCAGACGGTTTGGTGAGAGGGAGATACATAGTAAACATACTAGCAATTAAAACCTGCACGCTACAAATACTGTTAAAAGATAATATGTTATTGATTATTTCAGTGTTCTCGAGACGACATCTCCACCAAACTGGGGGTGACCATCGAGTCTGTCCCCGCGGTGCACGTGTCCAACCCCAAGACCCTGGAGTTCCAGGTGGCGCGCACCTTGCTGCTGCCCGGTCTCCTCAAGACCCTGGCTGCCAACAAGAAGATGCCACTGCCCATCAGGCTGTTCGAAATCAGCGATGTGGTCATCAAGGAGATGAAGACAGGTATGTCAACTAAAATATTTCATAAATTTTGTTAATACGGCGGTGAAGGGCTGAAATTCAAATAAGTTGTAGGTACACCTACCGCAAGAATCTTGAATTTGAACCGTTCAAATCAATGAATATTATTTATTCATTAATAGAATGTTTGTTATTTTAACGACTCGACCACAAAGACCGTCGCCGTCGGAAATTTACGAGTTACGGAAGTTTTTGATAAGTTACTAAAAGGAGTTTTTATATATGCATCCGACTTATGGTAATTAACCTTTCCGGGAGTAAGTTACGTAACGCTGGCCGTGCTTTGGGGAGTAAGTTTTTTTTAAATTTAAATTTATATTTTTTTTATTATTAAATATATGCTTTATGACAGTATCAATGACCCAAAAATGGGTAAAAAAATCGTACTTACCATTTTCAGCTTTTATCGCAAAAAATCCGGAATCGTTTTTCAGGAATCACAAACCATTGGCACATGAACGAAACGGTAAAAAAATGTATTATAACACAATTATTTTCACTTATCACTATCATTGAAATGTGTATGGAGAAAACTTTAAATTATGTGCATAAAAGAAATATTCAATTAATACTGTTTCATTTAATATGATTTTTAAAGTTTTCGATAGTGTGATTCAATCAAAAAAATTTCAGTAAATCACCAAAAAATAATGCAATTTCTCACTTACAAACACAAAACACCAATAATAATGAAAAAGGGATTAAACACGTCTATCAAAATGCTTTAGATTTCACAAACCACAAAAAAGTTATTTTCATACTGTTTAACACGCGCTTGGGTCAATTAAAGGTTAAAAGTTTAAAAACTACGGAAATTATATTTTGACCCAATGTTATGCACTTTGCTATGAACTTATAATCACTCTTAAAACACAAAAACCTCAAATTCAATCACTTATGCTCAGATATACTACAAAAAAATATATTTGATACTGTTCGCCACGTGGTTTGATCACAAAAAAGGTTAGAAGTCTCGACACTGTGGAAATTATATGTTGATGCAATGTTATCCACTTTGCTATGAACTTATAATCACACTAAATACACAAAAACATCAAATTCAATCATTTTGCTCAGATATACCAACAAACTATTAGAAATCCGCGAGAAAAACGTCAAAACACGTGGGCGCCGAAATCAACGGTTGAAGATTTCTGTTTATAGTCGAACTTGCATGTGTGACATCATCAAAAATAAATAACTGCCGATATCTCTGTCGATAATGAAGCTAAACTTATAAAAATGGTGTAAAGTTATAGGAATAGGTTCACAGATGGCAGAACGATGCATATTTACAGCATATAGGCGCCAAATTTAAGCTTGCGATGCTTGACGGCTATGGACGTACATACTCCTTTGGCGAAAGCGCGCGTTGACGTTTAAGTCCGTCCATACTCCCGGAAAGGTTAATGCTCACGGAAGTTCAACTTTTGTGCTCATAGCGACGAAAGCGACTGTTTACAGCTGTAAATTTATTTGCGCTAAGATGGCTTCCTGTTAACAACGATCTCCTGCTGTCAAATTTACACAATTTTGTCAATAAAGACCAAAAGGCCCAAATAAAGTGATGAAATAGAATTTGGCTTGAAAGAAACAATTGTCCGTGCGCCTTTGGGCCGTTAAAGGCGCAAATTAAATGAGTTCTTTCATTTTATCCCAATGACAGCTATCTAACAGTAACCGACTTTGAATTCAAATATCTTATGTTATAAACAGAAACATTGAAATTAGAAAAGATTGGACCGATAATTAAATAGAAGGATGCTTATTTTCCGAAAACTTTTGTCCACCTGAAAAATAAATGATATCTCTTTGGTTTTTGGAATTAGAAAGGTTTCTTTCTGTCTAAATTTGTTTTCGTGCATGGTGCTAATTTGATTTTTATCTAGTGTTATTTATATATTGTTTTCGGGATAGAATAAGGTGGGTAATTATCCACTTAACATAATCAGATTTTTAGTTTTATTGGAAGAAAATCCTACGAAAACAACTGTCTTTTAATTTTTGACAACTCGCAATGGCGCATTTTGGTACTGCTTCTTACGGCAAGTCTCTCAACTTATCACTTATACTACACGCAGACATCCATAGGTGCCACTACAAGTAAAATATTTTCGTTAAATATGACGGTGTTTGAATTATAGTCGCGCACGCAATGTTGCGGCCATACTTGTGGAGAGGTTAATTTTAACTGTCCGGTATGAAACAAACACTCAAATCAACCATTCACATCCCAAGCTCGAATACACATCATTTATTTTTCTGAAGAAGATGCATAAATTGCAGAAGATAACTTCTTTTCAGAAACTGTTTTGTTATCTTCCATTTATTCTCAGGTCAATTTAATAAATGCACACATATCATATTAGAAAAAATTAAATCATAAAGTTAATAATAAATTATGAACTTCTCTACCCCTGCTAAAACAGAAGTGAAAAGAAGAATTTGCATGACAAAAGATGTGGAGGGACAGAGGCATAATGAAGACCGCCAAGACGAGACTCGTCCGGGCGTTGATTTTCCCCAAATTTTCTATATGATGTGGAAACATGGACACTTAGAGTCAGCGAAAGATAGCGGATAGACCCCCAAAATGTGTGCTGGAGAAAAATGCTTAGGATTCCATGGACAGCCAGACATACAAATGTGTCATTTCTGGAAGAGCTAGGCATCCACAATAGGCCCTCAACTATCTGCCTACAACGTATTTTAAAGTACTTGAACACGTTGCTCGCCAACTGAGTACACCAACTTGGAGAAACTCACATTCGCTGCACAGTGGAAGGCAGATGAAGCAGAGGAAGGTCACCAATGCGCTGGAGTGACCAAGTATCAGTGGGTTCTGGTACGTCGGTGTTCGCAGCTCTCCACGGAGAACAGAACCGCGAGAAATGGAGAAACCTTGTCCACCATAGAAATTTGATTAGGAGTCACAATCCTCAACAAAGGGAAACCGACTTAAGTATTAGAAAACTAATAACTAATGGATGTGTGTGTGTACAATGAATTGCTTGCAGAAGTGGGCGCTAAGAATGCCAGACACCTGTCCTGTGTCCACCTGGGCCGGAGCGCTGCCTTCCAGGTGGTCCACGGTCTCCTGGATCACTTCATGAGGCTCCTCGCTGTGCCCTGGGACAAGAAGAATGGATACTATCTCAAGCAGGCCGAAGGTATAGTCACCAAGTCCATATATGTTACATATTATATAATATGTCTGTAGTTTCTTGAAACATAGAATAACAACTCAAACTTATTGCAAGAGATCAGTAAATGCAAGTTAATCATAATAGAAGCTTTAGAATATGTAATAGATTATATACATAGCAACCTAGATCAAGGGCAAAAATGCATAGCGATATACCTAGACTTAGCTAAAGCCTTCGATTCAATTTGCCACAAAACCCTATTTAAAAAATTAGAAAACATTGGTATCTTAGGCAAGGAACTCCAACTAATGAAAAGTTATATGAGCAACAGAACCCAACAAGTTAAAATTAATCACCATACTAGTAAACCACTGCCAATTACATATGGAGTTCCACAAGGAAGCATACTAGGGCCCGTGCTATTCACTATCTACATAAATGAACTCTGTAATTTGGAAATAGACGGAGAAATAATTAGTTATGCGGACGACACAGTATTACTCTTCAAATCTAAAGACTGGAACAATGTGTATAATACAGCAGAATTAGGAATCACGCGAGTGAAAACATGGTTAGACACAAACATACTTACATTAAATATATCGAAAACAAAATTCACAACGTACAGTATAAATAGCACGGGACAGCCAACAAATAAAACAAACACCATAAAAATACACGATTGTTTAAACACCAAAAACTGCGACTGCCCTGCTATAGTAAAAACAGACCAAATAAAATATCTAGGAATCATAATTGATCATAATCTCAAATGGGCACATCATATAAATCATATCACCAATAAACTCCTCAAAACAATTCATCTTTTCCTAACCATAAGAAACATATACAAACTAAAACAAATGAAAACAATATATTTTGCACTCTGCCAATCTATAATAGAATATGGAATCATTGTTTGGGGAGGAGCAACAAACTCAGCTATTGCTCATATGGAAACCACACAGAGAACCATCTTAAAGATTATACTAAAAAAACACAGAATGACTGACACAGACCAAATATTCAACATGTTCGACGGACTTGATATACGACAATTATACATAAAAACACTTCTTAACTATATCTTTGACCAAAAACACAAACTCCAACAAACACAAACCATTAATAGACCAGTTAGACAAGCATACATACAAAACTTAAAAACACCGACGATAAACACAAGCTTTGGACAAAGACACCACAAATACCAGGCAATAAAAGCATTCAACCATCTTTCACTCGATTTAAAAAAAGAAGAAAACAAAAAACTTTTCACACTCAAAATTAAAAGATGGATTAAAGACCAAAAAAGACAACTTTACAAAAAAATCACAACATAAAAAAAAAAAAATAAAAAATAAAAACACATAGACATAAACACCATTGCAATACTCACTAATATATAAAACCTTTTAATTTCACTATCGGTTTATATGTATCTATCCTATTTATATAGTTTTATTCTATTGTTTTATTTTAGTGTTATTTTACTCTTTTTTGTTTTGCTCTATTTTCTTTCTTTCAATTCTCATATGTTATTGTTGAGTCTCTTTTTTCTTTAGTTTTTATTTTATATGTATCTTAAATAAAAAAATAAAAAATCATATCAAACTGTAAAATGAGGTCCTCAGCACGGGTAAAGCACCCAGTGAGGCCCACATTAGTCAAATATGTAACACACATGTATAAATCAGGTGAATCAAATAAAAAAAAAAAAATAAAAATTCATATCTAATTTGGGAATAAATGATGTAAATTAGATTTTTCTAAATTAGTCACATAATATTCTCATGTCTGATTTTCGAAAGAGCATGATATATTGTTTCCCATTTATTCATAATATTTATGCATTGTTTTTACAAATTTTGTAAGCACCGTCAACAAATTTGATAGAGATGGTGTTGTTTCCAATCTTTGGTATTATAGGCTCCATTTAGCTGACTAAACTTCCAATCTATTTCTTTATACATGTGACTTTGTATTAATTTTGGCTGAGCCTTAAAATCCCTTGTATAATGACAGATGATGCAAAAATATGCAGTTATTAAGATGAAAATAATTCAAATAGGTGTGTATCGAAATGGGAAAAATTATTGTATTATTACATACTTGTGTAATTGTCACTGATTATTTCATAAAGCTGAATTTGATAGACCACTACTCGGAAAGCGCGTGCTGTCAAATTTGTGTGATAATTCAATTCCAAAAAAAAAAACCTTGGGTAAATGTAATATTTTTGTGTAATATTTTGACAAAAAACATTTTTATTGACAACATAAATGAATTTATATTAAGGCTAGCAATTAAATCTTAAAGTTTTTGGTTTCACTCCTAAAGTTATACTAATTTTATTTTATTTTTAAACTTAAAATTGTTCCACTTCACGAAATCTAATGTAAATAAACATTTTAACAATTAAAGGTGAATATTTTGTGACAGTTGAACACAGCCGATTGGCCTTATAATATCTGCAAATTCACATATTATCTACCTAACATCGGCGTCTAAAAGTAGGTAGGTACTTATATTCCAATAGTGTTGGTACGTACCAAAAAATAACCAACTATGTATGTAATGAAATTGACGGCTTTGCCAGCAGAGAGGAATGAATGAACCGCACGGGCCGATTCGCGGCGGGCATTGAATAATGAATTAGTAACTTTTGACTGGTGTCTGCTAGCGGCGGACCTAGAAAGAAAGATAGACTTTAGCGTTTCGGAGAGAAAGATCGACTCGTTTGAACTGGTCTTTGTCTTAACTGAAAAAGAAGCTAATGTTAATTCCCGAATAGAGCGCTTCGGACATAACTCGATAGCGACAGACTAGACACGCGGACTGGAACGGATGGGACCTCAGATTGACGGGGATGGGGACGGGAACAATACTGAATAGCAAATAAATAATGTATTAATTCCTCGCACAAGTGAAAGACGCGACGCGCCGTGGCTCGGAACTAATTCGGCTGCCTCGCTGCCGGTATTTGCTTGTGCTGGGGACAATGATATACCTAGGCGTGTTTTTGTGAATAGCGGCGCGCGAGTGGGATAGGTACTTAATTTTAGGCAACTTCGCGGCGTGCCGCCCATAGAATAATATTTGAATACCTACCAAACGTTATAAATTATAATATTTAAATTGTTTACGGTACACATCATTCATTGAAATAATTTAACTGTAAAATAAATGGAAAATAAAAATTTATGGTGCTGTTAAAAATCGTAGGATGGAAGGCCAAAGGTAAGAAGGAATGAAGAATCAATTCCTCTTGAAATTGAGAATCAGATCGAGTGTGTCACAAGATTGAATTTATTCATTTAATTCAGTCATTCAATTTTGCCCACGTCTAATTATCACACTTTTATAATAAATTCTGCGGCAAAATGTATTATTTAAAAAAAAAATTATTTATTGATTTCTGTGGGTAAATATTGATCTTGGCAGAAAAATTTTTATCCAGTTAATGTTATGGAACTATTTTTTTAGGTTGTAATTCATGACTGAATTCATCAGGGAGTGAAATGAGGGTCAATTTTTAGAAATGTGCGTTAAACTGGACAATATTGGAATACATATTTAGATACATTAGAGGCATTGTAAAAACCAGCTGCATTCCGGGTCAGGAATGTATATTTATCAAAAATCATGTTTTATTATTATTACTATTAATCATATGACTTTTTTCGAAAAAACTGCTCCATAAGGACATGTTTATGGCCTGTACCCAGACATATTCGTTTTATGCTCATTCAAACATGTCTCAACGTGTGTACTGTCTCGCTTAATGTTTTTTTGTTTGATACCGAGCCTACGGCTCGATGCGAAAATTAAGGACCGTAGTTCTTGCTCGATCTTCGACAGTAATTTACGATTTGACTCTGCGTCTTGGTGGCACATCTATGGCGTCTTGTGTCGAGCTACTCGAGCGTGTGGACAAGACGACAAGCATTTTTTTATTATACATTAATTCCACACAGTTCAATTCAATTATTCATTTAAAAACATTACAAAATTTATATTTCAAATCATTTTTAAAAGATACTCCGAACTCTATACAACTGAAAAGCAACCTTGAAGTGCCTATCAATTGTGCAAAATCCAAAACACGCTGATCAGCAATAAACTTATATATAAACAGATGTTAGTATATAACAGCAACAATGCTTGCCATATAAAATCTGTAAGGGTCGACCGAGACAGGTTTTTCGTTCTCGGCCAAGACTGAGAATAAATTAAAATCTCGGCCGAGACCGAGAATAGATAAACTGAGAAAAAAAAATTTAATATAGTATATTTAAGAATGTAATAATAATTTGTTTTAAATAGTTTTAATAATCAAAATTGAACAACATGATGTTCAAAGAGTGTCACGGGTTCATGTCCCGTTGGCGTCATGTATTTTTTCTCGGAAGATTTTTCAATGCGGATGAGTGTTTCAGGCTAATAATTATTTCTTATAATAATTGTTACCCTTTGTGCTATGCATAAAAATCTTGTTTTAAACGTTAGTTTAACAATTAAAAATAATAAATTTCATTTCAATCGACAGCTCTCCCATGCACTGACACCAAGTGACGAATGTGGATGCGCGCGGTAGATTTGAATCCCATTATCCTATACCGTACCTACTTACAACGGTTTCGGTTATGGCTGAGAATCTCGGCGAAAAATCGCCGAGAACCGAGACAGAGTTCTCGGTAGAATTTGTAGCCGAGAATGCCGAGACCGAGATCTCGGTCGACCCTTAAAAATCTGCTTCACTGATGTTAAACATATCAATATTCAAAGGGATTCTATTTAACTACAAGATAGCTCTCCCCACTGGCATCACCATTGGCAAGTTAGTTCTGCAAGCCGTGGGATAAAACAGTCTATGCTGTTGATGACGGAGATAACCATCGGGAACATAAAAACTAATGCTCTCCATGATAGTCGAGTTTTCGAACCATCTACGAATCAGTCTGAAGAAATGTGATACAATGTGCCCATCCCTTCTAATCCTAGAAGGGTTAGTCGGTAGAATAGAGCCACGGGTAGTAGTCATACTACCTCAGGTAGAGAATCCTCAGAAGTTTCTTCTGAACCTTCTCCAATTTGAGGGAATACTTCATCTGGTGAGAGCTCCAAACCACCGATCCACTCTCAAGCTTACTCCTAACCGATGCATTGTACAGTGCTGTGAGGACCCTTTGACCTCTTTAAAACTACTTACAGTGCGTCCACAGTACGTCTCGAGGAACATAATTTCCCTCAGGGCCAATGTCATCTTTGGAGATGATGTGTGGAGGGTCTTTATGAGGAAGGGAAGGAGTGAACATGGGTTGTCAACCATGTACACATGTTGTGTGCGTTTGGCGTGTTTCCCGACTAAGCACCAGCGCCGAAAGGATCCATGATGCTAGTTCCTCGGATCATCTTCCATTGTAATACTGGTTGAACAAGGACAGCATACCTACCTGCATTTTCTAAAGGTTGCAATCCGCTTAAGATAACGGAATCTATCAAACGGACCGCCCGTTTCTGCACGGAGTGAAGGATTTTTGCAGGAATTTTGGGACTTCAGACCAGAGGTGGCTGCCGAATTCAACAAGAGCTTCAACGGAGCCCCTGTGCCTGAGCTGGTCACTTAGAGCATAGTTCCAAGTCAACATGTTCGAGCATGAATATACGTGTAGCTTAACAATCAACAGTTTATATTAAAAAATTTAATGAAATTATAAATTTAACTCTGTTTATCTTTTCAATTGCAGATCCAGCTTACTTCCCCGGCCGCTGCGCAGAGGTCTTGTTGAAGGGGCAGCCCATTGGCAAGATAGGCGTGCTCCACCCGACTGTTCTGACCAAATTCGAATTGAATAACCCGTGCTCCGTTGTCGAATTCAGTTTAGAACCGTTTGTCTAGATTAGTTCACCATTGTGGTTGTGGAAAAGTATTTAAGTAAACACAAATCACTTCATTTCATTATTTATTGTACTTATATTCTAAACACTTACGATCTGCATATTTATTTATGTGCCAGTATTGATTCGAAATCGATGTACAAAATGAGCAATTCTAACTGCTCAGTGTTTTATTTTGCTTGTGGTTTTATGTAAACCCATTGAGCGCTTTTATTATTACTGCCACGATCCACGATTACGGTACCGTGAATGCACAAAAAAGGCAATAAACATACGTTCCTTATCTTGCTGTAATGCTGCAGCTCTTTCAAAAGATGAGATACACAATGTACGTGGGTCTGTTTCCTCCAAAGGAAAAAAAGTAATCTTTTTCTTGCATCTCTCTCACACACTGCGCCGTGACGTCTCCGTTAGTGATGTAACGAAAATTGCATATTTTTGCAAATTCGCAATCGCATTCGCAAAGTTCAAGCGAATGTTTTGCGAAATGAACATCAGAAAAAAACATAATATCAGGTTAATAAAAAATCCATTAATTTCTTATTTTTTTGTTATTAGAAAAAGCAACTTAACCCTTCTGCTTGGTTCAATATATTCGCACCTCACACTCCGGAAGCCTCAGATTTGCGCGAAAAATCAGAAACCTTCACTTTGGTTCGAGATTGTAAAATATCTATGCAAGATAGCTTTATATTTCAAAGACAATAAGAAGCATTATTTTGTTCTCTTTCTGGTTAAAAGAAAAATACATATGTTTGCATGAGAGGAAGATAGATATATAGCTTTTAAAATGTAAGGTCGCTCGGGACGTTTTTGGTCTTATGAAAGTGTAACGCGATTACATGTTTAACCTCATAATCACATTATCAGTCTTCACTTTACTTTATAATTTGGTATTATTTAATTACCTTCGACTTCTACATTGGGTAATAAAGCTTAACCCCTCCGAATTTTCGAGAATATTCGCTTTTGGTGTCTCTAACAAAATGACATTTTGTGAAAACTTTTTGTTATTACCGCTTCACAATTAAAGCTCTATAAATGAAACATTTTTGAACGTAGCCGAATAGTCAAAACTGTTTTAGAAAGGTTACAAAATAGCCTTTCAAATTATTATATAACAAATAAATATTAGCATTCGTAAATATTAAAATTTAGAACGCAAACATTAAAAATACGTAAAAATGACTCACGTGATGTTTTTATGTGAAAACGGTACTAAAATCACAGAAATCAACAGATTATGTAAACAACAATACTTATTCTATTGTATATATGTGTAATAAACACGTTTGTCACCTCACTTTTTTATCATTTCATATAAAAATATTTAATAAAAATTTAAAATGTGGAGCGCGGTGGAGCAAATTTGCGCGGGTAAATATTTTTGTCAACTACACGACTGACAGCTGATTCCTGTTATGTATTTCCATAGACAACTTGATAGGGATGTAACTAAAACAATAACGGAATTAGAACGATTTCTATGGAAACACACGCGCTGACGTATAAACACGCTTATTGTACTTGACTGCTGTCCTATTTTTAACGCTTATATCTACTTACGTTGCGGAGGGGTTAAGATTCCAGAACCTTAAAATTAACTTGTTTTTGTTTTTTTGAAAGTATGGAATATAATTACAAGGATAATATTGAAGTGTGAGTGAATTACTTTTGTTCTTAAACATATAATGCTACAACTCTTTCATACACACCAAGTAACAACAGTCGAAAATGAGACAAATAGCGAACATATGTCTGCACCCCCCAAAGGAAACATATAATCATTTTTGTACATCTCCCTCACATGTATAAAGAAAATGAAACGCAATTCCCGTTGCCGTAATAAGATATATGTATCTATATCCTCCAAAGGAAAAAAGTAGTACTTAGGAAACAGACACACGTATATTGTGTGTCTCATCTTGTCGCACCATTATTTATTGTGTAAAAAAGAGCTGCAGAATATTAGTAGGATAAATAATGTACATTTTATCTTTTTTTTGTGCCGTCATGTTACCATAATCGTGGATCGTCACAGTAATCATAAAAGTGCTAATTCGCTTGGTTGTTTTTACTTTTACACTGCTTTTTAAAAGTAATTAGTATAGTTTGATTTCACATTGAAACTTATTTAAGGTTTAAAAATAAAGTGATTTGCATTTTTTTATTTCGTAATTCAGTATGTCTTTTGCTAGTTTCTAGAAAGATTAAAAATATCCATCACATACCCTGACCACCGCTAATAAACTCAAATACATTGAACTATGAATGTCAACATAAATGTTTAGGGAACGTACCCATACTACGTGACACGTTTAGGGGGGGGGGGGGGGGGTCTTCAAAATGTCACACTCCATACAAATGAGCGGCGGGTTGCTTAGGTTTTTGGTCAAAAATTGCAAAAATATCCCAACCATGTTTTGAATACAAAATTTTGTAATAAGATATTTATTATTATTGTAATAAACTACCTGTATTAAAAAAAACCCTATTATTTTTCATCTTTTCCGACATACCTATTCAGTATAAGTTTTTGCACCATATCTTAAGAGGAACGCATGCGTGGCCTGTTTCATACAAAATTTTGATTTGGATTTACGGCTAAAATATCAAATTAATTGTTTTTTTCTTTTGTTTTTAATTGATAGGTTAGGCATGTATAAAGTTAGATGTGAATCCGATTTTTGCTTTAAATTATAAAATATAGGCCCCAAAAGATGACGATTTATCCCTGAATTTAGGAGGCAAATTTGGAATTTTTTTCTGGGCAAATGGATGCAATTTTTTAAAAATCACTCCTCACATCCTGACTCAGGAATATGATGATGTATATGATAAAATTTTATTCTGCACTGAAAACAGTTTTATTCGCCTCAAAAACCGAATTTAGTTATGCGAAAATTTATCGTAAAATTACCTAGGTTTTTTTTTTGTTGTCTCATCCACTCTTTTACCAGCCGCACGGGGCGTAACTTGCGCGGGCCGGGGGAAGAGGTAAAAGAATCGCCCGGCAAACTAATACATACATAACTCAATCGCCATACATTAACAATGGGTGTACCTATCTTAATTTGGTAGGCGGGTATGGGTACCGCCGCCCTGGGAACCATTTATTGGATGACCAACACCTCTGCCACAGGTCACCCCAAGTGGTTCGCTACGTTTGGTGACTTAGCAGGGGTGCCCGGGTTCTTGGGGTAATGTTTGTCCAGGTCTTGATGGCGGGTGCGTCGGCCCACCTTCTACGTGGCGGGCCGGATTGGGAGATGCTACAGATTACCGCTGTCAGGGCCGCTCGGTAGTACAGGGGCCCGACCCTCAGGCTCACGACTGAGGGTGGGTTGCCCCATCAACGAGTGTAAAAACCCCGCCGCTGCTATTGTGCCGGTTCGTGACCGGAGGGGACCCAGCAGTAGCGTTTGTGGCGCATTGGGCGACCTCTCCAGCCGGACTCTCCCTACCCATCGCCTTGCACCGCAGTGGGTGGATTGGATTCATTCGTTCATCACTCTTGGACACTCTGATCCCCAGCTTCCTACCCACCCCTCATACCTTTTCCTTCCCAGACCTCCCTCCCCCCACACCCTATCATAAAAAAAAAAATCAAACAATAAAATCATGGCAACACAACCAACACAAATTAACTGCATTACAGCGGCGAGTAGTAGGAGACCCCGGCGCAGGCCAAAACTGTTGGTGAATTACACCAACATTCGCGGCCTGCATACCAATTTAAACTCTGTCCACCACCACCTTTTTTCTCAACGCCCCAACCTACTATTCCTGTCTGAAACGCAGATAGCTGAGCCTGTAGACGCCTCCTATTTGGACTGCCCGGGCTTCACCCTCGCAAGCAAGTTCAGACCTAAAGGAGGTGTCTGTCTCTATAGTCGAGCTGACGTCAACTGTGTGTCAACTTGAACCTGGAAAACTTCAGATTCGACGTAATGTGGGTACGCGTCAATCTTGCCAGTACGGTAAGATTCTTCGCATGTTTATACCGCTCACCGAACCTTAGCGAATCAGACACGTCCAAGCTCTTCAAACATTTAAGCGACACTATCGATGACCTCTTGCCCCGCTACCCTACGGCAGAGTTCGTGGTCCTGGGGGACTTCAATGTTCATAACGAACTTTGGTTGAAGTTCTCAGGATCAACAGACTCGGCTGGACGCCAAGCGGAATCCTTTGCCCTTTGCTACGGATTGGAGCAAATGGTTCAGGAGCCTACAAGGGTTCCTGATGTCCAGACTCACCGTTCCAATCTGTTAGACCTATTTTTAACTACTGTGCCACACGGTTACAAGATTGAAGTCACAGCACCTTTAGGATCGTCCGACCACTGCCTGGTGACGACATCAATCCCTGTAAACTTCAGACCACCAAACGAAAAGGCTGAAGAGAAAAGTGTGGCACTATAGGTCAGCAGATTGGTTCGGTCTGCGGGCGCATTTTAATGCTTTCCCGTGGTCAGCTGTCTGTTTTCGGGCTTTGGATCCCTCAAGATGTGCCCAGGAAATTGGTGAAGTCATCACACCCGCGATGGATGGCTTCATCAAATCTGGTGTAGGCTCAAAGCCGTGGTTCAGTCGACAATGCGCTGAAGCAGTGCGACGAAAAAACGCGGCTTACCGAGCCTACAACAAACACATCTAGAACATCCGAAGACAGAACAGCTTACAACAAAATGGCAAAGGAAACCAAGAAAATCATAAATAGGAAAAATTTTTTTTTTACATGAGCTCCACACAGGAGGCCCTGAGGAAAATAATTTCCCTCAGGGCCTATGTCATCTTTGAGAATGCTGTGTGGAGGGTTTTTTTTAAGGAAAGGAAGGAAAGGAGAGTTCTGGGAAGGAAAAGGGTTTAAGGGGTGGGTAGGAATCTGGGGTTCAGTATGTCCTGGTCATCCGCCTCCAAGACCTAGACAAACCTCACCCCATGAACCCGGGCACCCCTGCTAAATCACCAAACGTAGCGAACCACTTGGGGTGACCTATGGCAGAGGGTTTGGTTATCCAATAAAGGTTCCCGGGGCGGCGGTACCCATTCCCGTCTCCCAAATTTAATAAAATAAAATCATAATCAAAAGAATAAAATCATAATCGAAATTCGAGCACGACCAGCAGATCAGCAGAAAGCTGGCTGCATGCTCGCATGGCAGCAGGCAATTCTGGTTGCTTGCGGGCTCAATAGGTCGCAATTTCTGCAAATCCAGTCTGCCGCCTCTTACCAGACCTGACGGCTCACTAGCAAACACCGCCACCGAAAAGGCTAACTTATTAGGTAAAATGTTTGCGGATAACTCAATCCTTGATGACCAAGGTGCTGTCCCGACGTCGGTTCCTCACTGCGGTTTTCGTACGAAAAAGCTGAGGATCCGGCATCGGGAAGTACTCCATGTTTTACGAGGGCTTGATGTTAATAAAGCTAGTGGGCCCGACGGAATACCTGCCCTGGTACTGCAGAGGTGCGCTGCAGAAATAGCTCCAATTTTGACGAAGCTTTTTAAAATGTCCCTGAAGACTGGCTCTGTGCCCTCTGGTTGGAAAAAAGCGGTTATCCATCCTATTCCAAAGAAGAGTGACCGCTCCGACCCGGCCAAATACCGCCCCATAGCGATCACATCAGTTCTGTCTAAGGTGATGGAACGTGTGATCAACGACAAACTGCTCACATACCTTGAGAAGAACAAAATTATTAACGGCCGATTCCGGCGGAACAGCTCGTGCGGTGATCTTCTCGCATATGTGACTCATATTTTGGGGGCGATGCCTGGAACGTTTCGGTGAGACCCAAACGGTTGCACTGGATATTTCCAAGGCCTTTGACCGGGTTTGGCACCGAGGGCTTGTCAACAAACTGTCTTCTTACGGACTTCCCGCATCCTTGTGTACGTGGATTGCCGACTTCTTTAGGGAGAGGTCGATTCAGACGGTAGCCGATGGTTTCACCTCTTCCTCACACTCGATAAATGCTGGCGTCCCACAGGGATCGGTTCTGTCTCCGACTTTGTTTTTGTTGCACATCAACGACCTTTTGTCATGTGCACCAACTCATTGTTACGCGGATGACAGTACAGTTCATGATAGCTTTTTGTTTGACAAGCCCCCAAAGGGCTCACAAACTCCAACAGCTCGTAGGGCTTTGAAGCAAAGAATGGACGGTTACCTCGAGAGTGTTTTCTCTTGGGGTAAAAATAATCTCGTTGAATTTAATGTTTCAAAGACCCAATCTTGTCTGATTACGTCTAAAGGGGATCGAAATGAAAATCTAGTCTCTTTCATCGGAAGCAATCTTCCGAACAGGCCCTCCACTGATATGCTTGGTGTAACCCTATATAGATTTGACAGGATTTACTACTTTATTCATCTCTTCCTTCATCTATATAATGCTCTCTTTATGGTATTTACCCACACTTTAAATCATCTCTCTATTTTAATTTTATAAATCAGTATGTATTTTACCTTAAATATTCTTATGTTATAATTAAATATTCTTATGTATGATACAGTTAAATGGTTGCAATGTCGAAAAGGTGGAAAGATTTAGATACCTCGGCAGTATTCTCACGGAGACTCTTGACCCAGATGTAGAGGTTAGATGCAGAATTGAAGCAGCAAGAACTGCGTTCATTAAAATGAAATCCCTCTTCTGCAATGACAATATCAGCTTAAAACTAAGGCAGAGAATGCTAAAATGTTATGTGTGGTCGGTCTTGCTCTATGGATGTGAAAGTAAATACCATGAACAGGTTAGAGGCTTTTGAAATGTGGCTTTACCGGAGAATGCTCAAGGTCCCATGGACCGACATGATCACCAACACAGAAATTCTCAGGCGGGCTAGAGCAGATAGAGAACTGTTTACATTAATCAAAATCAGGAAAATTTCATATCTGGGTCATATACTTCGAGGGGAGAAGTATCACTTGCTCCATTTAATATTGAAAGGCAAGATAGAGGGTCGCCGAGGGCCCGGTAGGAAACAAATGTCTTGGCTGCATAATATACGAGAGTGGACCGGCATTAGAAGTGTGGAGGAGCTATTCCGGGCAGCGCAAGACAGAGAGACATTCTCAAGAGTGATCGCCAACGTCGGGGGGACCTGATACGGCATACAAAGAAGAAGATGTATGATATTCATTTATGTACCTCTACGCCTGTCTCAACACAGGTATTCCCCTAGTGAGACATGCATCGAATAATTTAATGTAAACATACCTTATAAAGATAAATAAATAAACCCTAAGTGACCAGCTCAGGTATGGAGGCTCCATCGAAGCCAGAGTAAAGTTAGCCTCCCAAAAACTGGGCGTACTGTACAGGGCCCGCAGATACTTTAATAGTACACAACTGCTAACCCTGTACAAATCACAAGTGCGCCCCACGGTTGAATTTGGCAGCCACCTCTGGTCTGGAGCTCCAAAATACCTGAAAAATACCCTCGACTCTGTTCAGAAACGGGCGGTCCGTTTGATAGATTCTCCCATCTTAACAGACGGATTGCAATCTTTAGAGCACAGGCGTCGGGTGGGATTGCTATCCTTGTTCTACCGGTATTACAATGGAAGATGCTCCAAGGAACTAGCATCATTGATCCCTTCAGCACCGGTGCATAGTTAGGAAACACGCCAAACGCGTGCCCAACATTTGTACACAGTTGACATTTGTCACATGAAAACAGGTTGTTTCTTCGACTCGTTCTTGTATTCAACAGCTCGGCTGTGGAATGATTTGCCGGCCTCTGTGTTTCCTCCTCAGGGCCTTCTGTGTGGAGTTAATGTAAAAAAAATAAAAATCTATGGCTTTGTTTGTTGACAATATGCAGGTGTGTGTTCGTTGTTTTACAATCATTTTAGAACTCTTTACTTTTAACCGCAAAAATCAAGAATGTATTCAACGTATTTGTGTTTACTAGGTAGGTAGTAAGATTACATTTTTTGCAGTTCAGCTTTTATTTTTTAAATATTTTCTACAATACCGGGGTACCTACCTACCTAGGTATGTATGGCAGTGAGGCATGGGAACTGGCAGAGGAGAATGAAAGTAGACTGAATGCGAGGCGGGTATAGGTATCGCCGCCCCAGGAATAATAATAATAATAACGTAGTATTTATATAGCGCAGTTTTGTTATATTTCACTTCAAGTGCACTGAAACATTTTTTGGATAACCAACACTTCTGCCGTAGGTCATCCCAAGTGGTTCGCTACGTTTGGTGACTTAGCAGGGTTGCCCGGGTTCATGGGGTGAGTTTTGTCCGGGTCTTGGCAGCGGATGCGTCTGCCCACCAGCTGCATGGCAGTCCGGATCGGGAGAGAATGGTTGAGGGAGTCTCTTTGACTTCTCCAGCCATACTCTCTCTGAGCATCGCCTTGCACCGCAGTGGGAGGGATGGATTCTTGCATCCGTCACTCCTAGTTGCACTGACCCACAGATTCCTACCCACCCCCAATACTTACCCTTTTATTTCCCAGAACTTCCTCTTCTTCCTTTCCTAAAAAGACCCCTTATTTTCCTCAGGGCCTCCTGTGTGAAGCTAATGTTAAAAAAAAAGCTGTAGAAAGAGATCCCTGAGGCGTATGCATAGAAAACAAATAAAATTAAATTAAAATTTAATTAACGAGTGACGGCAAATGATTGAATATTGACACGTTGTGACCCACAAGCACCCATCCGGATTACAGCGTGCACCGAAGTAATGGGGGTCCGGATTAGCGAGGCTCTACTGTATATGTGTAGTAAACTACGAGACGCCGATTTTGGAATTTGACAGTATATTTGAATGTGAAGTTACACATAATATTTGACTTTCAAATCTGACATATTAACAAAGGACAAACACAATATCATTCACCAAAAGCATAAACCCCCTAATATTCCCGTACAAAATCAATGACGTGGAGATAAAAAGATGTTGTGAAGTGAGGGACTTAGGAATAATAATGGACTCCGGAATGTCTTTCCGAACACATATAAATTCCATCTGTGACAGGGCGTACAAACTTCTAGGATTCATCATAAGAGTGACCAAACCATTTAGGTCACCACACGTAATCAAAATACTGTACGTCTCTTTTGTTCGCTCAATATTAGAATTCGGATCAGTCATATGGAATCCCCAATACAAAGTAAATATTGAAAGGTTAGAAAGAATTCAAAAAAAGATATTGAAACACCTAGACTTTAAATCCTTTCGAACTTCAGAAAACCTAAAAGACTCATTAACATTCCATAATTTATCAACTTTAGAAGATAGAAGAAATATATCCAACCAAAATTTTTTATTCAAAATCATTAACAACGTTGTTGACAACAACTATCTTCTAGAACACATTAATTTCCACTGTCCAATAAGAAACACAAGATCAAACCAACTATTCCACATCCCACACTCAAAAACAAATTACACACAACATTCATTTTTCCGAAGGACGTGCACAAAATACAATGATATCTTTTACGACGCTGATATTTTCCATTTGTCCTCAGGCCAATTTATCAATTCATAATAGAAAAATTTAAAACAAATTGTTAATTACGAACTCTCCACCCCTGCTGCATGTTATTTTTATTAATTTTTTTCATTCTCATTATGTTGGTTTTCCTTCTTTTTATTATAATAATAATATTTGGATGATTTATATATCCCATATGCTTTAATTTGTGTGTGTGTTTTTTTCTTTCATTTCTGTTATATATATATA
This sequence comes from Limnephilus rhombicus, assembly GCA_929108145.2. Taxonomy (NCBI): domain Eukaryota; kingdom Metazoa; phylum Arthropoda; class Insecta; order Trichoptera; family Limnephilidae; genus Limnephilus; species Limnephilus rhombicus. Next base: position 36,188,326 of record OV815284.1, on the reverse strand, counting down.
TTTTTTTTTTTCTTTTTTTTCTACCACTTTATGTTTTCTTTAATGTTTTAATCCATGTTTTTATATATATATATATATATATATATATATATATATATATATATATATATATATTATAAATTGTAGCGGAAACTTCGCTGGTTAATGCAATCATGTAATACGTTACTTTCTTATTAAAATATGTATAACTGTTTGTTTCCTAAATAAACTAAAATAAAATAAAATAAAAAATAAAAGTACAGGATTATTTTTTTATACAATAGCTTCACACAGGCCCAGAAGAAAATAATGCTGTGTGGAGGGTCTTTTTAGGAAAGGAAGGGGAGGATGTTCTGGGAAATAAAAAGGTAGGAGGGGTGGGTTGGAATCTGGGGTCAGTGTGTCCAGGAGTGACGGACGAATGATTCTATCCCTCCCCATGCGGTGCAAGGCGATGTTCTGAGAGAGCCCTACTGGAGAAGTCAAAAGGTCTCCCTCAACCAGTCTCTCCCAATCTGGCCTGCCACGAAATTGGTGGGCAGACGCATCCGCCGCCAAGACATTTTTTAAAAATTATTTTTTGATCATAAGTATTTATAATTTTAAATAATGTCTAAGCAAAATGGGTGTGTAAAAGATGTCCGAAATATATTAGTTTGTAAGACCGTAAATAAATAAACAAACTGAAGTATTTTCATTGCAAAATATGGGCGCAGATTTTTTTTATTATTTTATTTGAACTAAAATTAAAATTCTGAAAACTAGCTTTCCTAGATAATTTATTGATTTATTTTATTATATTATTTGAAATGTGTGTTGTATAATACAACATTTTGTTGGAAAATTTAACAAATCTGCCAACGACCAAAAGTATAATAAAAATATTTTTTCAAAATTTAAAACACCAAAAGGGTCGATACGTCTAGAATTTGATTTAAAAATGACCTGTTTCCGGTTGTGTCTAGTTATTCCCTCTTAACATCATTTAAATATTTAAAGGACAAAAATAAAAGTAAGTAGGTATCTTGTCTTGCTTTTTATTCAATATGAAGAAAAATATAAAATAATTATTTATTTTTTAAAAGATTCATGTTTGGGATAGAAATAAACTTTCATGTATTATAAAACAGGTACATAATATAACAATAAATTTACTAATAATAAAATTCGTAAAGTTATAAACACCTTTATAATTGAAATAAATATTTTTTATATTAAATATAGACAAAAATTTGACTAGAAGTGTAATTCATAGCTTCATTTGCATTTGGTCAGTCTAAACACTACCTTACTCAGATCATTAAATGTATTTACAAAAATACTGATTTAAAAAAATACATAACCAAAAATAATACTGAAATAAAATTACAGAAAAATTCATAATACGCTTGCAGACAAGAAGAAGTTTGGGGTTTCAAATGAGTAATATAAAATTTACCCGAAGCCGACTGCAAACATCGCTATGGCAGCAAAAGTGTTAGTCCAATAAGAGCGGGAAATCAAACAACTTTTCAATTTCAGATCTATCAAAGTTAACATCCATCACAAATGGACATTGGTAGAATGAAAGTTCCGTAAGTTTAGGGGCATTGGCTTTTATGGCCAGGACTACTTGCACAGACACATGCAAACATCGAGATAAGCTCAGAAATGTCAGTCTTTCAAATATGTTGTTGGAGAAGTAAGTTATTAATGTGTGCGTGGAAAAATATCCGTGTCGCAGCTTAAGAGATTTTAATCCTTTAAGTTTGCCCAAGCGCAATAAACTAAAGTCAAACAGACTCTTACAAGTTGTTATGTGCAACATGCACAACGCCGTACACTGCGACAGAAGTTTCATGATGTCATCAGTCAACGTATCTCCGTAGATACAGAGGTTACGGAGAACATGAAGTTTGGATGATATCAGACTCTCCAGGAACTGACTGGGTATATTTTTCATCTTGTCCATGTTTATGTTGCATAAATGTGTACAATAGAGCATATCGAATAGACTTGTGGGTGTCAGACCAAAATTGGAAAGGACCAATGTCTCTAATTTTAATAAATATTTAAATGGAATATCAAAGACATAATTTCTGTCAGTGTCGTCCATTCGTGATATCGCTGAATTTCGAAAGCTTAGAAAACGAAGCTCTGGCCAATACTTTAGGTCATTGAAAATGGTGAATTCAACGTGAGATATGGATATTTCTAAATGCGTTATGTTAGGACAAAATGTGGTCAAAGAAACTCTGATTTGATTGTACAACTTGAAGTATTGCAGTTTTACAACTTTTAGGTTTGAGGCAACTTTTGGTATAATGTTGTCCCTTATTTGTTCGTAATTTTTCATGCAGAGGACAAGACGCATATTCTCCCAAACAGCAGCAGACATAGCGAGCATGTGCCACCGATTGCAGACTTGTTCCACGGACTGTATGCTTTCGAAATCCAATTGCGAGAAAATATATATTAAAATTTCATTTGGTAATACATTTATATTGGTGTGATGTGATGAGATGTTGTCCTCCTGGTCCAGGCCGTCGTTCGAGGATAAAGAGACTCTGCCATTTTTCAGCGAATACATGATTCGTGGTTCAGAAGCAGCATTGTAAAATTTGCATTCTACAGTCGAGCCATAACCTTAAAAACAGATTAAATACAAAATTTAGGTTGACCTGTCTGCAAATTATTAATACCGAATTCGATTCGAGCTTCGCAAAATTATTGATGAATCCATAATATTTACGATAATGAATACTATTTAATGAAGATACGCTAGAAATAAGTTAGCAGTAATGAAAGACATAGTTTAACATGTTGACACTTCCTAAATCAAATATACATGATAAAAATAGTGTTATCGGTAAACTTACGATAGTGCTTTCAAGCCTTTCACATTATCGTCCAGAAAATATTATCATTTCAATTTAAAAATATTCATCGCTTTTGACGTTTCGTTTCCAATGTACACAAAAATAGATTTTTGACGGGGGACCGCAGTGATGCCATGTCCCAAAAATTAAAAACCACGTTTCAGGGAATAAAAAACCATGTAAAAATCACGTTTTGTTGAGAATTTAAATTAGAAAATAACGGCAAATAATTCAGAATGCTGAAATAATATATATTAAAACAATTTTAAACTTTTTTCCACTTTTTCGGTTTCAGCCTATTAAAGCCATCTACAAACTGGTAAAATTATTCCTACTATGGTTTATATACATAACATTTGGGGGATGGGGGTTAAAAGGGGTGATGTACAATGATTTTATTCAAATTACATATATGAATTATAAGATTTTTCCATTTTCGTTGCTAAGTCGTCTGTTTCACAACTGAGTTTCCAGATATTTGTTTATTACCGGTAGGCATAATTACCTCGATTTTATAGATTACTTATATGAATATCTGAGTTGAACCATTTTACTCTTATCAGGTAGGTGTCTATTAATCATCATATTTATAGTAACATGCAATTTTTTATTGATATTTGGAATGTTAGATTATTTTGAAAGGATGCATACTTTACATTGAAGGAGGTATAGTATTTAATAGACGCTAAATACAGTAAATACACGCTTTACTTTAGAATGCGCGATAAAATTACAGTAGATATTGGAGCGGAGATTCGCATATGGCATGTGCTTCTAATTTTTTATTAATTACAAGGATCCATTTTTTATAGTTAGGCGTGGTTTAAGGAATAATTGTTTCAGTCTGAAGTAGGCTGAAACCGGTTACGGTCAGAAATAAATTAAGTAGAAAAAAGTATAAAATTGTTTATATTATTGTAATGGATTACCACCACGAACTGCCATTATCAAAAATAGAAATTTAGTGGTTTTATTAAAAACAATCATTTTCATTTGAATAATGAGAAAAAAAGAACTTTGTTAAAAATAATTTAAAACATAGTATAAACAAAACATAAAGGTTTTTATCGTTATCAAGTTTCATTTGTAGAACTTCAAATTAAACAAGGATATTAGAATATAAATAACCTTTTAAACAAATTAAAAAATAAGTTTTTTCAGATCGATGAGATGAGGAAAAAATTCCCCACAACTAATAATTTTTTTTTCTACATTTTAGAATAGTTCATTTTACATCTTATATGATATGTATATTAATTTATTTTAAAATATTCATATTACTTTACATTGACAAAGTTAAATTAGATAAAGATACATTGTTAACCCGTGCTGACGTTGAAGAACAGTTTCAGATTTTCCCGCGCGACCTCTTTCGCAGTCAAGTTGTTCTGCAGAGTGGTTGTGTAACAAAAAAATGCCCTAGATTTCAGATCAAAACTTCCCTAAATTTCACAATGAGTTTGTATGAGGCACTCAAGTACTAAATTCCGTCTATATTTATTTATATCATTTGGGATTAGTTTTAGTTTATAGATTCTTTTTCTTTAATTTTCTCTCTTCTCTTTTTTAAAATTTCCGTAAAAAAAGTTTTTTCCCTAGATATAGGGAAATTTTCCTTGATGTACCATCACCGCTTGAGATGCTCGCTGTTCGAATGTTCGGAAACCGCGCGTGCGTTGCCGGTTGCTGGCTATCTGCTGCTCGATGCGGTGACCGGATAATTCAGAATGAAATCAACTCAGAACCTCCTTTTAAAAGTCTTTAAAAGTGATGAAAAAATATATATAAAAATTGGTTACGTTAGGTTAGGGTTATGATTATGAGCTATTTTAAAATTATTTTTAAGTAAAACTTCTTTATGCACGCTTGTCTTGGGGAGTAAGCTGGTGAATGCGTGACGAGAGAGAGACGTTATGAAAAGTGTGATCGGGCGAGGTGAACGGTCGGGCGAGGCGAACGGAAGTTGATAGGGAGATATAAGTAACACGGGAATTAGCCTAGTAAGGTAGTAAAAAAAACATAGTAGTGTATTTTCAAGAATTGTATGATATAATAAAATAAAAAAATAAGTTAGTGAAGTTTATAAAGCACACTCGTTTTTTTTCATAGCTTTTAATGAATTTTCAAAGGGGTATTGAGTTGACTTGATTCTGAGTTGGCATTGAACAGTTTGCTGGTGGGTGGTTTGGTATATTTATGGTTTGCTGCGACATTATATATTATTATATTGGGGATGCTAAAATTCCACTGACCGTATTTTTTATTGCCTCATTACATTTAGCACTCCACACACGGACACTTCGGAGCTACCATGCCCCGCGCCTTTTCAGGTCACGGCGCAGAAAAGTAAAGACCAAAAGTAAGTAAAAAAATAAAAAAAAGATAACGGTTTACAGCGCAGTTACTGTGAGACTTTTCTGCGCGGCGCGCGGCTTTAAGTGGCGCGGGGCACGGTCGCTCCGAAATGTCCGTGTGGGGGTGCTATTGATATTCATATTGCAAGGTGCCAAAATGTACACATACCTACCTATTGCAGCTGGAATAAAAATATTTTCGGACTATTTTTCTAGCCAATCACCTCGCAAAATAAATTAAATGGATTATATTTACATTTACATATTCTGTGGAATAATAAAATTCGGGTAGGAACGCTCCATTTCATTGACACATATTATTTTGAATCTTCATAACATTTTTATTTTCTTTCGTTTTCGTAATCTTTAGCTGATTTAAAAAAATATTAAAAAATCAATTAAAAAAATCATGCGTGCAGTTCATACGCGGTAGAAGTGAAACCTTCAGAAAAATAAACTTCGAGAGAATGAGACGTAAGCAGAGTATCAGGAGTAGGATAATTGTAATATGGTTACCAAATTTAAAAATTATTTGACATTTTATTATACGAAGCACCGCACAAAGAGGACACCGAGTAGTCTATATTCTATCTCAGTCTCTCGCAGGCTAAATCCTATAGGTGTAAGTTTGGTCTCTTTTTAGTGTCGCTCGTTTCCGTTTCATGGAGTTTCAAATCACAACGGTGCTAAAGAAGTTTTCACAAATGTAAGTAGGTAAGTAGATACTTCATAAATAAATGGAAAAGTGAAATTAGTTGGTAGGTAGATTCCACCCATTTTTCAAGAATTTTCTAGAATAATGAATGAATTTATTATAATAAATACAATAAAATAACTTTGTTTCAATTCCACTGTATTATTTCTTAATCCAACCGGTTTCGGTTCATCCTGAACCTTCCTCAGGGGTGAATAATTTTTTTATATATTTTAAATTTAGAATTTTTTTATATACCTCTGAGGAAGGTTCAGGGTGAACCGAAACCGATTGAATTACGAAATAATAAAGTGGAATTGAAACAAGTTATTCAATTGTGTTTATTATAATTATGTATTCCCACAAAATGTTTGCTACATGTGAAGATTTAATGCATTTATTCATTAACTTCTTCACGCCTGTCATTTTAACCTTTCAGGCCTAGACCGTGTTGTGTCAGAGGGTCAAAATAATTCCGCTTTACAATAAAATCCAAATCAATGGAATATTTCTGAAACTGTTTTTGAAATGTGATAAAATTCGTTTTCAAATTTTATAAATCGAAATAAACATATAATTTTTGAAATATAAAAATTTTGCAAGCAAACATAATTTTTTTTAAAAACGGCTCACGTTACGTTTTTTGTAAATAAAATTACTGATGACAAAAAAACAAAAAAAAAATTATTGGACAAAAGTAGGTATTATAAATTATTGTCCCTTTATTTTTTTGACGTTTCATGTAAAAATAATTAATAAAAAATTCCCAAAGTTTCATAAATTTATTTCAAATTGCGATTCGAAATTTTGGATTCTTTGAAGTGGACATTTCACTTATTTTATGGTATCATCATCATTATCATTACATAGTATAAAATGAAGTCACTCAAAATGTATGTGCGCGTTAATCTTTTAAACTACGCAACGGATTTTCATACGGTTTTCACCAATAGATAGAGTGATTGAAGAGGAATGTTTATATGTATAATACATGTAAATTATATTAGAGAAAAGCCGAGAAATTCAAAGAAAACATATTTTTGTGCGATTTAAAACGGCTGGCGGGCCGTACTATAGTCACTTTTGAAATTCGTTCTACGGAAGAAATTGGAAAATAGATGTCCTAGAGTAAGTAGGTATTTGATTTTCCCTTTTCAAATATCCAGTGTTGCATTGCAAGCATTGTATAATTAGTGGCGATCGCTCGAATTGCATTATTATTATTATTATTACATAGTATAAAATGAAGTCGCTCAAAATGTATGTGAGCGTAGATCTTTTAAACTACGGAACAGATTTTCATGCGGTTTTCACCAATAGATAGAGTGATTCAAGGGGAAGGTTTATATGTATAATACATGCTTATTATAGTAGAGAAAAGCCGAGAAATTCAAATATTCAATTCAGGCAGCGGGCAGCGGGCAGCGGGCAGCGGGCAGCGGGCAGCGGGCAGCGGGCAGTTGGCAAGCGGGTGGTGTGGATTTTATAAAGGTTGGGTAATGGCGTTGTGTTTCGTTAGCCACAGCAACGTGTGGCCGGGACTGCTAGTTTGAATATAAAGTATGGTGATTTTTCTTTCTATCACTGTTTATATCATATTTCTCCAAAGATATTGATTTTTTATTTCAACATCTTTGTATTTCTCACTATGATGATAGTAAGCAAGATACAACGATTTGTATGAGACCTATACGAGTTGTTCCGAAAACCAAACAAACAGACTTTATGGGTTTTAAATTTAAATTATAATATGAGCGCATCAGCGTAATAATAATTTTACTCGGAACCTTATCCTAATTTTGTGAGTTTTTATTTTTAAAATCCGCATTATAAAATCCGCATTATAAAATGCCTTTTCCAAGTTTAATAATAATAATAATGTTGTTATTTTTTAATGGTTTATGTATATTCATTTGCCTTTCGCAATCTTTCCGTTGACTTTTCTCACATTAAACCATTAACGTAGGTTAATTGAGGTGTTCCCTCTTGCTTCTTACACAACTCCCATTTGCTCGGTGTCATCTTGTTTTAAATTGCATGTTTAAATTATTTCTAGTTAATTCTGAATGAACCCATCATGAAACACCTAAACATGTCTTGTTGAAAGCGTATTAAAATTTGTGGTTAGGCATAATTATTTAGCAAGTACTTGCTTAGCTTTCAAAATGCAGAATCAAATTCAGTGGAGTAGCGAATAATCCTGTGGCCCCCGGGCAGGTGTAGGTACCGTTTGCAGGCCGAAATACCTACCTATTTACAGCTAATTTTAATACAAATCGAAGGAGCACGAACCATACATAAAAGTACTGCAAACTATGATTTTTTTATGTGCATCTATATTAAAAGGTTTACGCATGTTTTTTTTGGCCTTGCTTGTCTCACTAGGAAGCCCTGTGTCGAGACAGACTAGTTTACAAATATTTTATAAATACTAAATAAAGTACATTTCTCAATAAAGCAAAAATATTTGAAATTTTTTTTCAGGTTGGTAGGTAATGTAGGTAACTAGTGGTAACAATAATGAGATAGAGGATTATATTTGGGTGAGGTGACTAATTATTATTGCACGACCTTTTTCGATGATCCATTGTTTGAACAGGATTTTGTATTTGTTAATAGTATTCGATTGTCTTGTTAGGTAGGTTATTGTATATCTTAGACGCAATGTATTTGAAATTTCTTTGACCAAATGTTGTGTTTGTTTTAGGTATTTGTATGAGTTCTTTGGTTTTGTGCCGCGTGTTTACAATATTTTGGGTATTTTCATAAAATTTCATAAATATCTAATACATGGAATTTGTTGAATATATCTACAGTGATTTTTATTATGGCAACTTTAAGAATAACTTTCATAATTAATTAATTATGTCTATGTCGCAGGCCAATCGTAAAATCAGGCAGATCATGATGCGCCTCAGGCACTTCACTATGTGGCTAGGCACATCATGAACCGCCTGATTTTACGATCGGCCTACGACATCTATATCAATAAAACGGTTTAAAGTTTAGCGATGCAGAAAAAGGGATTTTTCTGGTCATTAGCTTTTAAATATTACATGAGAATAACTTGCTCACCTCGTCAGGTGATATATTATATAAAAAAATGAAACAATACAACTTTGTATAAACCACTTATACGAGTATAATGCGTAAATCCGACCAGTTTCGGAACAAACGTTCCTTCTTCAGGGAAAGCTTATAATAATTTGACAGTTTCGAACAATGTTTTATTATGGTAGGGGTGGAGCCGTTGCTAGTTTGTAGATTGGGTGGGTAGGTATTAATGTAGAGTGGGTGGGTATATATATTATATGATTACAGGAATTGTTTGTAGGTTAGTTTTCATATATTTTCCCTAGCACATCAATGACTAAGTCAACTACCATGTCCCAAAGTATAAAATGCTTTTGCATATACAATAACCAGACTTTACAACATAGTTTAGCTGTAATATGTAAAAATATATAATATTAAATGCATTCCTCAGCACGGGGAAAACTGAGTGAGGAAAAAATCGCGACAAAAAAAAATTATAAGTGTGCAGTTTACACGCGGTAGAAGTGAACCTTCAGAAAACTAAAGTGGACAAGAGTGAGGAGGCTACGAAGCACCGCACAAAGAGGATACCGATTATTCTATCTCATTCTCTCGCAGGCTAAATCCTATAGATGTATGTGTTTATCCCTTTTTAATGTCACTTTTTCGTTTCATCGAGTGAAATCATAACGGTGCTAAAGAAGTTTTCACTTCAAAATCTACCTAACTTACCATCAAGCCATTATCCGCAGGAGTAGGCAGAGAGAATAGGCCTAGATGCAGAGATGGATAATTATGTAAATAGACATCCAACTAAATCTTAAAACACAAACACTGCCATGTCGTATAATTGATATTTTAACACAACCTATTTTCAGCAGACCACGAGTAAATAAGTCTATATTTTATACAATTGGTTACATCGGCCCTTCAGCCGCAGTGGTTGTGTCGCCACTGAAAAAAATATAAAACTTATGGAAACATATAAAAGGTTCATGTGCAGAAAATGGAAGCATCTTTAGTAATGTATTCACGACGATAAGCCGCATGAACTTGTTAAAACTTAATGTCAGTTAATTAGTTTTTAAGTAAAAACAAAGTGCCTGTTCCCAGTCACCAATAAATAGGTAAGAAAAAGTGTCAAAATTTACATACACGCCAAGTTAAAAATAATATAATTATACAACAACAAAAAAAAACTTCACGAACACATTATTTTGTTCTTATCTTTTTAACTTATCTTTTCAGATGATGAATTCTAAGGTGCAACGAGTTTGCTTCATCCTATTGAATATCATCGTAAATATATCTTGTGATTTGAGTGGAAAAACTACAAATAAAAAGCACATCGATGTGTCCCGGATCAGCAAACAAAGATATTTTAAAATACCCCCATTTCCTGAAAATGACGAAATCCAGCCTCTGAGATTTATCATCAAACTATCAACAAACCCTGGCGATGATGTTTTGGTTAGTAAAATAAGGGTTAAAAGACAATCTGGGTATCGTTATGATCGTCCTTCTCAAGCCTTTGATTTACCTTCCCGTGGGTCAGGTTCAACTGCGCCTGCGCCTAGGCCCTCACGACCAACTTACCAAGCACCTCAGCAAAGTTCTACAACAGTGGCCCCCCTAAACCAGCAGGAATACTATGCATACCCTGCCCCTGCTCCACAAGGACCTTCGATTCAAGCTAACGTAATACCACAATCTCAAGTGTCCAGTGGATATCAGCCATCGGTGTCAATAAACGGCCAATCCAGTTTTTCGGGATCGTCTGCAACCTCGTCTAGTTCTTCAGGTGGTTCATCATTTTCTCAATCGGGCGGCCGATTTAGTGGTGGATCAGGTGGTCAAAATAATGGTGGATCAGGTGTACAATCTAATGGTCAATATGCATATCCACAACCACAACCTCAATTTCCACCACAACAACAGCCACAGCAACAACCACCAACGCCTGGGCCAGCGAGGGGTCAAACTAATGGTCAATCAGCATACGCGTATCCACAACCGCAACCACAATTTCCACCGCAACCCCGCCCATCATCGCCTGCACCTGCTGGCGGTAATGACTATAATTACCCTAGACCTTCTCCAACGGCCCCACCTCCACCTCCACCACCTCCGTCTGGATTGTACAACTCCCCGCAAGCTCCAGCTCCTAATTCCGGCGTTGTTTCCATTTTTAATGCTGGCTCAACGACTGGCTCATCGTCTAGTTCATTCGCTGGCTCATCAGCTGGTTCATACTCGGGCTCATCCGCACCTACGGGTGGTCAACCTAACGGTCAATCAGAATATTCGTATCCACAACCACAACCTCAATTTCCACCACAATCACAACCACAACAACCCCAACCAACTTCGCCTGCGCGTGGTAATAACTATAATTATCCCAGACCAACTCCAACAGCCCCGCCGCAACCTCCACCATCACGCCCTCCACCACCACGCCCTCCACCACCTCCGTCTGGATTGTACAACTCCCCGCAAGTTTCAGCTTCTAATTCTGGCGTTACTGCTATTTCTACTTCTGGCTCATCATCTGGTTTATTCGCTGGCTTATCATCTGGCTCGTCAGCTAGCTCTGCGGGGTCATCTGCACCTACGAGGGGTCAGTCAGAATATTCATATCCACAACCACAACCTCAATTTCCTCCACAACCACAACAGCCTCAGCCATCATCACCTGCACCAACAGGCGGTCAATCAGATTACGCGTATCCTCAACCTGAACCTCGATTTCAACCACAACCACAATCACAACAACAACCGCAGCCTCAGCCTCAGCCTACACCAGCAAGAGGTCAATCCAATGGCCAATCAGAATATTCGTATCCACAACCACAACCCCAATTCCCACCACAACCACAACAACCCCGTCCATCATCGCCTGCGCCTACTGGCGGTAATGACTATAATTACCCCAGACCAACTCCAACTGCCCCCCCTCCTCCTCCACCACCACGCCCTCCACCACCTCCATCTGGATTGTACAACTCTCCGCAAGGTCCAGGTTCTAATTCTGGCGGTGTTTCCACTTCTAATGCTGGCTCAACAACGGGCTCAACGTCTGGCTCATTCACTGGCTCCTCATCTGGTTCATTCTCTGGCTCATCCGAATCTACGAGGGATCAATCTAACGGTCAATCAGAATATTCGTATCCACAACCACAACCTCAATTTCCACCACAACCACAACCACAACAACCCCGTCCATTATCACCTGGGCCTACTGGCGGTAATGACTATAATTACCCCAGACCAACTCCAACTGCCCCCCCTCCTCCTGCACCATCACGCCCCCCACCACCTCCGTCTGGATTGTACAACTCTCCGCAAGGTCCAGGTTCTAATTCTGGCATTGTTTCCACTTCTAATGCTGGCACAACAACTGGCTCAGCGTCTGTCTCATTCACTGGCTCATCATCTGGTTCATCAGCTGGATCATTCTCTGGCTCATTCGAATCTACGAGGGGTCAATCTAATGGTCAATCAGAATATTCGTATCCAAAACCACAACCTCAATTTCCACCACAACCACAACCACAACAACCCCAACCATCATCGCCTGCGCCTGCTGGTGGTAATGACTATAATTACCCCAGACCAACTCAAACAGCCCCGCCACAACCTCCACCATCACGGCCTCCACCACCAGGTCCCCCACCACCACGCCCTCCACCACCTCCGTCTGGATTGTACAACTCCCCGCAAGCTCCAGGTTCGAATTCTGGCTCTGTTTCCACTTTTAATGCTGGCTCATCATCTGGATCGTCAGCAGGATCATCAGCAGGCTCTTCATCTGGATCCACAAATGGTCCCACTTACTTACCTCCGACTAGAGGGCAATCTCCTACAACACCACAAGCTCCTTCATTCGCATATCAAAGACCGACTCCAACTTCTCCAACTCCAACGCCATTTTCTCCCGCACCTGCCCCAGGACCCAAATACCTTCCACCACGACCCGCACCCCCTGCTCCACCGAGTTTTGCCCCTCCTAGTGTGCAAATTCAACCCCAGCAGGGTCCACCGCCATCTCCTAAAAACAATTACATTCCTCCTAGTGCTCAAGTACAACCCCGGCAGGGTTCATCACCAACTCCAAAAAATAATTACATTCCTCCTAGTGTTCAAGTACAACCCCAGCAGGGTCCACCACCAACTCCAAAAAATAATTACATTCCTCCTAGTACACAAATTCAACCCCAGCCGGGTCCCCCACCTCCTCCAAGTAATAAGTACATTCCTCCTGGTCCCCCTGCTGCTCCTCGTCCTCCTCCACAAAGGCCAAAGAGACCTTCTCGCCCTGGTTCAACTTACCTTCCGCCAACACAAGCACCCTCTTCGCCATCACCGTTCCCAGTTGATCCTCCTTCGGTAGTGAATTCATATTTGGCACCAACTCCAGCAAACTACCCAACTGAAGTATCCTCGCAATCTCCCAGCACCGTATCTCCTAGGCCTGGGAACTCTTACGTCCCTCCTAGTCCCACCCCCTTCCAACGACCTCGTCCTACAACAAATGCCCCTCCAACATCTCTTTCTACCCCAGCAAGTTCATATTTACCTCCATTTTAATAATTACCAACAATTATTTTGTAACATTTTACTGGTTTTTTGTGCATGATCATGACTATTATTACCTACTTTTTAATGCAAAATTAAATGAACAGTGATCTTATACAAAATCCACCAGCACCAAACAAAGTTTGTTTGTGTGGAAAGTTTCGTCGTAATACGATAATCGTACTTTCGGTGTTACTATGAACTTACCAAACCTACCGGGGATTCAAAACGTTTTGAAGTCTAAACATATTAACTCACGTAGATTGTTCTCTTCAAATCAAAGGAAAATTACGGGGCTTTCGAAAAAAGTTGAATTTATTCATTAAGCCAAGAAATTGTGAATCTATAAATTATTTTTTCGAAGGCCCTATTTGAAGGGGGGGTTCGGTGAGATGGTGTGACTATAATATTTTCCCAGCGGTTCTAGAGTAAAACTCAACTGAGCAAAACCTGGAACGGATGACATTCAATAAAATACATAAGTACCTACCTACATATTTATAGATTTGTACCATGTTAGCCCCAGGCAGTTGTGATTAGGTTTCTAGACATTCTAGAGCTAGAGTAACTATGAACATTTTCTGCAGATAGGTCAAAACATACAGGATTGTCAAATTTATATGCGTTATTGAAATATATTTTTGTACTTAGGTACGCCCAAATAAAAATGTGTTAATTACCACCATTGCTCTGCAAAGTGGCAAACTTATGTTTTTTTTCGGCTCATTTGCAATCTAATTGTTAGTATTTTTTAGATTATACTCGTAAAACCTTCAAGGTATGCAGCTACCTAATTAATTACATAATATGTTAACAAATTTATTGTTTTATTGATTGAACCATCTCTATCATTTCATCCATTTTCTCTCACATCCCTACTTTTACGTTTCTTTATTAATTAGTTTAATTACCTTCGTGCTAGAGCAGTGCACAGTGAAATCGATAACTTTACAATATCCGATCTTTCATATAATAAAAATAACTGTACGATAAACTGTTCCACATTAAAAATTTCTAATAAAAATAAGTACTTAGGAATAACAATAGACACAAACCTAAACTGGAAAGATCAAATCAACCTTACCGTTAACAAAATAAGGAAACTGATTTATACCGGTGTCCGGGGGTAAAGTTCATTAACTTCGGGAGGTGATTCTACATGATAGTACAAGTAAAAAAGATAAATATATTTTTTCGAAATTCCAACTTTTAGGGGTAGTTTTGAAGTAAAAAGATAAAATTGGTTCGGCGTGTGCGGCCAGATTTATTGTTTTCCGCTGTTACGATACGCGCCAATCACAATCGAGTCAGGCGCCCGGCAGGCTCTTAGCAAGTAAGATCGTACCTCACACTAAGGATTTTTAGTAGGTACGTCTTTTGTATGGGGAAAAAATGTTGGAATTTCGGAAAAAGTTGTTAATCTTTTTTACTCCTACCATCATGTAGAATCACCTCCCGAAGTTAATGCACTTTACCCCCGGACACTCTGTATATTCAGTAAATTCAGATTTATGTAAAATTCAAATTTTATATTTTATTTAATTTTTTAATCTTTTCAAAGATATAATGTACTTATGTATACGAGCAAATTCTCACAAGTATACCCATGAACTGGCGACGCCTATGTGGGATTTTTTTGGTTAATCTGCTAATTGTATTATACTACTTTTTAAATGTTTATATAAAATAAAGCCTGTATTTATTGGATAATTATATTTAAAAAAGTCTGTATGTATTGTATATACGATATAAAAAAGCCTGTATGTATTGTAAAATTACCAATGTACCTATGTACCAAAAAAATTATTAATAAAGAAAAAAAAATACATTCAAGTCAATAGTTATGGTTTTTTAACATAGAAACGAAATTATCCAAATACCCTCAGTAGGTAATAAAGGCTAGATGAAAGGAAAATGAATGTTGATCACAGCGTTAAATACCTGGGACACATTATCACGGATATCGAGGACATGGAAAGGCAGAGAAGAGCGATATCAGTTAGAGCGGGTTTACTGTCAACTTGACAGTGTCAAGACGTTTTTACTTGTGCAGCCCCAAAGTAAAAGAATACTGTCCAACGCTTTCTGTACCTTCTTGTACACATCAGAACTGTGGGTTGACTACACTGCATCCCAATGGCAGACGCTTATCGCCAACTTTTCCGCCTACTGAGATACTGCAGTGCTACGGAAATGTTCCTGGAGGGACGAGTGCACACTTTTCGAGCACTTCTCCGCCACCGATGGGAAGTTTATGGCGCCGACTGCGCCATTCGAAGAATGCGATCATCACCGCCATGACAGTCTGGATGGAGTCTCCCTTGATGGCCCTCTGGAGACGGGAGACGGTGAAATACCCTCCGTAAACGGTTATTTGCATTCATTTTAGTGTTTAATATATATATGAATACTTTTTTTCAGTTTCATTTCTCATGCTTTTTTTGTTTTTATTTAATTTATGTGTTGTTGTTGTCAACTACTTTTTACCTCATCTTATTATTTGTCTTTCTTTAGTTATTTCATATGGAACGTATTGCATTTCTCTGGAATAAACATTATTATTATTTGAAAATCCATAACTTTCTCCCATTGGAAAATTTAACATCGGTCTATTTCTATTATGCTGTACCCTGTACCTACCTACAGTCAAATCTCCAATACGCTGTAGTAAGCTGGGGAGCTGTATATGTATACAAAACTAATCTACTCCCGTCTAATTGTAAAAATAATATTGAAAAAACCCAGAGATTATCCAACACACCTTATTTTTGAAGAATTTAAAGTATTAAATTTTAATTATCTAGTTCGAAAAAACATAATAATTCAAATAATAAAATAAAAACAAAATCACAGCTTTTTAACTGAAAGTCGTACATAAAAATGTAACAGCATCATTATATATGTATGGAACGTGTCGTAGGAATCCGTGTGCATCTAACGAGTGCGCGAAAGCTTTTGACAACCATGGAAATTCAAGAATGGAATTTACGCTCCCACAGAGTACCATGCCGCCAGCACGACAATCTGAGAGCTGCTATTGGCTAGCGGAATTATGTGCATGTGGTGCCCCTTCCAAATGACTTGTCTACAACGCTATTATGTCCTTTAACTAACTAATCAATTGAAAACATAAATGAAATTGATAATGAATACATGCAGCAGCCTCATTGGACTGGAAAACACATCTGAATAACCACCTAATGCTTCCACAAGGGACTCCAGACAGCAATGATCAACGCCAAGGAAATGGCTGACTATTTACGTCACCCCCACCATGCGACCAGCCGAGCCACTATTGGTCAATTCTGAACAAAGGAAAAATCTGAATCGTAAATATTTACGACAGCGAATTCATCTTCCGAAAAATTTGGAGCTCAATTTCGAGAAATTGGGAATAATTTGGATCAAGAAATAAACATCATCACCTAAAAATGAGTATGTACTACAAAAACAACCCAAAAACTGACGTCTATCAGTGATTGTTGCACTATAAGAAAAATATTTACTGTTTAAAATTGTACCTTATATCACATATGTATACTTGTACCTTTTCTTGTAAACACAATAAAAATGATGTGAAGCTTTGGGATCCTGAGTTGGTAAAATCTTGGCAAAAACTATCACACATAATTTTAACACAGCTGACTTCCAATCGTAGCGACCAGGGAAATTACCTAAAACAAGTACCTTAGAAAAATTAAGGAGGTTCTGTCCCCCAAAAGTCCGACCTGAGTTTGTCCTATAAAAATAGAAGTCAAACCGGTAGGAAGTCAGTTCAAAACTATCAGCCAAGAAGAAACAATACCTACTCAAGATACCAACAGTCTCCAAGTTCAAACCTCTTTTCAAGTGTTTTAATCAGTCTTAGATTCAGTTTACCTCTCCCAGTATCCCAGTAACCTAAAATCCTAAAAACCCCAGTCTCCCACAGTCTCCAAAGTGAAAAATATTTATTTTAATCCAGTACTCAAATCAGTTTTGCCATTATACCTAGAAGCATTTTTTGTCAAAGTAGTAAATTCATTTAAAAGACCAGTGGCATTCCAAAATCCACTGGCGTACCAAACTCCATTGGCGTGTCATTGTGGCCAGCTCCCTATTATATTTAGTTTATGTACAAACGTCTAGTACATTTGGTCCTTCGAGCCGGATCCACACATAACACGCCTTCAGTCTTACCCAGTGGAAATGCCGTCTCTTCGCAGTGGCCGTAAGACCCCGACATCTTCCGAAACATCGCTGTCTAAACCTAACGCCCCGGGAACAAGCCGAAACATGCCAGTGGCACCCCGTCGGACCCCGGGCCCACGCACCGTAGACATCGATGAGACGCCATCCAGCGGAACCCGCCACGATCTATCTGGTGCGAACCCTGCCAGGAACCCTGACCTCATCACTCTTGACCAACCTGCTCCAGAATGTGTCGCCAAGAGCCTTCACGGATCCAACAGTAAAAGCAGCGAAACAACTTCTGAATCAACTGAAGACTCCCTGCGATTGCTGCGCCGAGAGATGCGCATCCGGGACAGACGTCACGCCAAGCAGACAACCAATCTGCTCGCAGCCCTGAACGCTGCAACACGCCAAGCAGTCAGCCAACCTACCCAGGAGCCCGCACCAACCAGCCCGACCCTGCGAGCCAACCTCGGTCAGGCAGTAATTCAAACCCAGGCACCAACCGGCCCGTCTACGAACGAGTTCGCAACGAGATATGCCACTCGAGTACACACGTCAGACGGCCCGTCTACCGGAGAGTTTGCAACGAGATATGCAACAACTCAAGTGCACGCACCAACCGGCTCTTCTACTAATGAGTTCGCAACGAGATATGCCACTCAAGTACACAAGCCAGCCGAAGAGTTTGCAACGAGATATGCAACTACTCAAGTGCATGCACCAACCGGCCCTTCTACTAATGAGTTTGCAACGAGATATGCCACTCAAGTTCACAAGCCGGCCGAAGAGTTTGCAACGAGATATGCAACTACTCAAATGGACACACCAGCCGGTCAGCCTACCAATGAATTTGCTGTAACCGATCCAACCGGATACGCCGCCGCCGCCACCCAAGAGTACACACTACTGACGGGCCCTGCGAAGAACATCCCTACGGCCGAATACAGCCATATCGGACCCGAGCGCCCACTTTACAACACAGCAGGGTACCAGCATCAGCCAGCCTCCTCCGGCCAGGATTCCCCATTATTTACACCACCGCACACAGCCAATCAGACAGCACGGCACACCCGAGAATGGTTGCAGCATGGCAACGACCCACTGGCCCAGATCGCCTCTGTGATGGCAGAGGCCCTTCGCTCTTCCAGAACGCAAGATAGCCCCCGCACATTAGAAGATGATTCAAGAATGGCTGCCCTCATTGCCAGGCAATCCACAGCAAAAGATTTGCCTACCTTCTCCGGAGACCCCCTGGAGTGGCCCACCTGGAAGGCGCAGTACGCTCAATCCACCGCCACCTGCCAAATGACTCCAAGCGAAAATCTCATTCGGCTGCAGCGCGCCCTCAAAGGCAAGGCACGAGATACCGTGGGTCCCCTACTAATGGATCCTGCGCAAGTCCCAGAGATCATCAGCGTCCTCGAGCAGCGATACGGCAGCGCTAACTCCATAGCAAAATTTATGCTAGACAAGGTTAAAAAACTACCTTACCTCACGACCGAGGTATCACTCGAGGACCTGGCAGATTTCTCCGGAACGGTACAAAACCTGGTGGCATCTCTCCGGATCCTGAAAACCGAAGGTTATCTCACCAATCCTGCATTAATGAATGACGTCACTGACAAAATGCCAAGTTCCCTGCGTCTGGCATGGCTAATCGAGATCCGCAAACAACACGCTCCGGCCACCATAACCCAGCTCGCTGCCTTTCTGAAAGAGGTGTCAAACGCAATTCCAAACAGTGGGATGGTGGACCACATACGATCTCGACCACGCCGTGAACAAATACATGCCGGGTACCAGGAGGAAGAAGAGAGTGATCGCATGCGACTTCTACCGAGCCATGAGCAAATACATGCCGGACATCAAGAAGAAATCAGGGATGGCCCAAAAGAAAAGATTGCCCCCATAAAACGCAAAGTAAACGAGGAACATACTTACCCTGGACCAAGCCGAAAAAGAAAAACTGCTGATGAAAGCTGCGCCCAATGTGGCGGCGATCATAAAACCCGCGAATGCAAAGAATTCGCAGCCAAAGATGTTGAACTCCGATGGGAAACTGTACGCACGGGAAGATTATGCCGCAAGTGCTTAGAAAAACACCACTCACGAAGCTGCAAAATAAACCAATGGTGCAAAGTAGGAGATTGCAGATCCCCACACCACCCCCTGCTACATAATCCCGAGTTCGTACGAAAAAGCGCCGTGGAAAATGTCAATTTGTGACGCCAGGACTCCGGACAGAGAGTACTATTAAAAATTGCGCCAGTCATATTAAGCGCTCCAAACAAAGAAGAAGTGTCAGTGTTCGCTCTCCTGGATGAAGGATCCACAGTAACACTTGTCGACGCTGACACCGCAATACAAGTCGGAGCAAACGGCCCAGTTCACGGACTGCGAATCCACGGCGCGAAAGGAATGTGCACCTCCGACAATCTCTCCCAACGAGTGAGACTAAGAATACGAGGTGCAGGCAACAGTAATACATTCCACATATCTGCCAGCACAATAAGCAACCTCAACCTGCCGGAGCAACAGACCCAAGGAAGGTCGGTCGTCCCGAAGCTGCTAATAGGCCAAGATAACGCTCACCTGATCGTGTCAAGGGAAGTTCGTGAATGCAATGATACTACGCGAATAGCATCACGCACCGCACTAGGATGGATCGCTCATGGGGGAGTCAACCCCAGAGATAATAACACGACCACCACTTTGGCACTACAACCAGAAACGGCCGCAGACATACAGTTGAGGGAGCTAGTAAAAACCAACTTCGCCATCGACTCCCTCGGAGTAACATCAGCCACCAGAGTCAATGCAAGCGAACAACAGGCAATTGCACTTATGAATGCAACTACCCGTCCTCTTCCTGTAGGAAGGTGGGAAACCGGTCTACTATGGCGCAAACCAGAAGCCACGTTACCTGACAATCGGCAGTGTGCGCTGAAACGACTTCTGTCCCTGGAGAAAAAGCTAGAAAAAGACAAAAATCTAGCAGTGGCCTACAACGACAAAATAAATCAACTTATCAACAAAGGCTATGCCAAGAAGTTATCAAGCCATGAAGCTTCCACCACCACACCTCGCAAATGGTACCTGCCCCACTTTGCAGTAATCAACCCAAATAAGCCAGGAAAAATCAGAGTGGTGTTCGATGCCGCAAGCCGATGCCGAGGAACCTCCCTCAACGACCAGCTGCTTACTGGTCCTGACCTGCTGTCCTCCCTCCTGGGGAATATAATACGTTTCCGGGAAGGAAACATCGCTATTGCTGCAGACATCAAAGAAATGTTCCTGCAAATAAAAATAAGGCGAGAAGATCAGTCGTCCCAGCTATTCCTGTGGAGGACATCACCCCATCACGAACCAGACACCTATCAAATGTCATCGATGATGTTCGGAGCCACCTGTTCCCCAAGCAGTGCCCAATTCGTCCGAAATAAAGTGGCTGAAACATACGAGCACGAGTACCCGGCCGCCGCAAAAGCCGTACGCACCAAGTTCTACATGGACGATTACCTAGATGCAGCAGACACACCCGATGAAGCTGCTGCACTCGCCCAAAGTGTAAGTGCCCTGCTCGCGAAAGGAGGGTTCCACTTGACAAATTGGGCGTCCAACAGCCCGGCGGCCCTAGCTAGCGTACCTATAGAAGACCGTGCCAGCTCCACGATACAAATCAGCAGCGGAGGTCCGGAAACAGAGCGAGTGCTTGGTTTAATCTGGGACCCCACCACAGACCGCTTCCTGTACTCATTTCGTGAGGCAATCTCCCACGACACGGCCACACAACCTACCAAGCGGCAACTATTATCTATAGTAATGAAGATCTTCGACCCAGTCGGCTTCGTTGCCTGCCTTACCATCAGATCTAAGATGCTACTGCAAGCAGTGTGGCGCTCAAGCGTCGGCTGGGATGAACCCATTGCCCCTGAACACGCCCAGAGATGGACAGACTGGCTAAATCTGTTGCACACGAACAGCATCTCAATCCCGAGACGTTGCCTCTACAACAAACTAAACAACGTAACACTACACCTTTTCTGCGATGCATCCGAGCAAGCTTGCTGTGCCGTGGCCTACTTCACCGAAAAAATAGATGGATCCTTACGAGTAACATTCCTTGCAAGTAAATGCAAGGTAGCGCCACTGAAGCCTCTCTCCATTCCACGCCTCGAGCTTCAAGCCGCCCTCATAGCAGCGAGACTAGCCCAGACGATCCAAAAAGAAAGCAAAGCCCTGATATCCCGCACCTGCTTCTGGACAGACTCCACAACTGTACTATGCTGGTTACGCACCGACCCACGCGCCTACTCAACCTTTGTGGCAAACCGATTGGGGGAAATAGACGAACTAACCAACATACCCGACTGGAAATGGGTACCCACAAAACTCAATCCCGCTGACATAGGAACACGAGACTTAGAGGTACCAGACTTAACACCAGAAGGAAGATGGTTTACTGGCCCAGCCTTTCTCACTTCCCCGGAGGGTGCGTGGCCAAAAGAACGGGCACCCGCCCACAGGCCTGACGACCTGACACTAGAAGTCAAACCTCACTACGTTGGCCTTGTGTCCACCAGGGGCGAAGCACTCCCATCAGTAGAGCGGTTCTCCTCATGGCACCGGCTGATTCGCTCCACAGCTTGGATCCTCCGATTTATCAGACGATGCAAGATGGGGCCCAATAAACCAGTAGAAGGCCCACTACTAGCCGATGAGATAAAAGCAGCAGAACACAGATGGATCAAAAGGTCCCAGGAAGACGCTTTCACAACTGATCTACACATCATCCGACAAGGTCAAAAACTGCCTGCTGGCAGCCGCCTCAACTCCCTGAACCCATTCTTTGGACCAGATGACCTACTACGAATGGGGACCCGACTACAAGCCTTGGAAAGAACAAAGAGTGTGGCCCGAACTCCCATAATACTGGACGGCGACGAACCCTACACTCGACTTCTTATCAGTCACTACCACAAAGAGGCGGATCATCCTAGTACTGAGAAAACAGTAGCAGAAATACGCAATCATTTCTTCATAATACGACTACGCACAACAAGCAGGAAGATAACGCACGCCTGCCCCACTTGCTTCATACGACGCAGCAAACCGACTCCACCTCTGATGGGCGCATTACCACCACCCCGCCTGATGCATCACGTCCGCCCATTCACACACTGTGGGCTTGACTATTTCGGCCCTATGGCTATCACGGTCGGTAGGCATCGAGGAAAACGATATGGAGCCATCTTCACCTGCCTCTCGACACGCGCCATTCACCTAGAACTAGCCGCTTCACTGACTGCTGACTCGGCCATCATGGCCCTGCAAAGAATGACCGCCCGCAGAGGACAACCAGCAGCCATGTACTCGGACAACGGGACAAACTTTCACGGAGCTGACACCGAGATGAGGGACGCCCTGCTGTCAATAAGTCAAGACGCCAGAATGATTGACGCAATAGCTACCCAGGGCATCGAGTGGCACTTCATACCACCACTAAGTCCGCACATGGGGGGAGCTTGGGAAAGATTAGTACGATCAGTAAAGAAAGCCCTAAGCGCTACACTAAAGGAAAGAGCACCAAAAGAAGAAACGCTACGCACCGCACTTGCAGAAGCTGAGTTTGTGGTAAATAATCGTCCACTCACCCACATTTCAGTTGACCCACGTGATGAAGAACCTCTAACACCCAACCACTTTTTGCTAGGGTCAGCCGGGAAGCGCCCTCAATTATCCTTCTACGACAAAAAAGAAGAGGAAACATGCCTACGCCGCCAGTGGCGCATCGGACAACAACTTGCAGACACCTTCTGGAGGCGATGGCTGCGGGAATACCTACCTACCATGGCTGTCCGGCAAAAATGGCACCATCCAACTACACCAATTAAGAAGGATGACCTAGTGATCATCATGGACCCAGCACTGCCTCGAAACAGTTGGCCACGTGGCCGTATCATCGAAGCAATACCTGCAGCTGATGGACAAGTCAGAACTGCCCGGATCCAAACCAGCACTGGGATATACGTAAGGCCGGCAGTCAAAATCGCCGTCATTCTGCCTGCCACGCCAGCAACTGATGAAACTGTACACTCTGCGAAGACACCCGACTCAAAACTCAGACATCGGAAAAGGACACGCCCGACGAAGTAGCTGAGCACAGTCGAGACTGCACTGAGGGGAGTGTATGGAACGTGTCGTAGGAATCCGTGTGCATCTAACGAGTGCGCGAAAGCTTTTGACAACCATGGAAATTCAAGAATGGAATTTACGCTCCCACAGAGTACCATGCCGCCAGCACGACAATCTGAGAGCTGCTATTGGCTAGCGGAATTATGTGCATGTGGTGCCCCTTCCAAATGACTTGTCTACAACGCTATTATGTCCTTTAACTAACTAATCAATTGAAAACATAAATGAAATTGATAATGAATACATGCAGCAGCCTCATTGGACTGGAAAACACATCTGAATAACCACCTAATGCTTCCACAAGGGACTCCAGACAGCAATGATCAACGCCAAGGAAATGGCTGACTATTTACGTCACCCCCACCATGCGACCAGCCGAGCCACTATTGGTCAATTCTGAACAAAGGAAAAATCTGAATCGTAAATATTTACGACAGCGAATTCATCTTCCGAAAAATTTGGAGCTCAATTTCGAGAAATTGGGAATAATTTGGATCAAGAAATAAACATCATCACCTAAAAATGAGTATGTACTACAAAAACAACCCAAAAACTGACGTCTATCAGTGATTGTTGCACTTTAAGAAAAATATTTACTGTTTAAAATTGTACCTTATATCACATATGTATACTTGTACCTTTTCTTGTAAACACAATAAAAATGATGTGAAGCTTTGGGATCCTGAGTTGGTAAAATCTTGGCAAAAACTATCACACATAATTTTAACACAGCTGACTTCCAATCGTAGCGACCAGGGAAATTACCTAAAACAAGTACCTTAGAAAAATTAAGGAGGTTCTGTCCCCCAAAAGTCCGACCTGAGTTTGTCCTATAAAAATAGAAGTCAAACCGGTAGGAAGTCAGTTCAAAACTATCAGCCAAGAAGAAACAATACCTACTCAAGATACCAACAGTCTCCAAGTTCAAACCTCTTTTCAAGTGTTTTAATCAGTCTTAGATTCAGTTTACCTCTCCCAGTATCCCAGTAACCTAAAATCCTAAAAACCCCAGTCTCCCACAGTCTCCAAAGTGAAAAATATTTATTTTAATCCAGTACTCAAATCAGTTTTGCCATTATACCTAGAAGCATTTTTTGTCAAAGTAGTAAATTCATTTAAAAGACCAGTGGCATTCCAAAATCCACTGGCGTACCAAACTCCATTGGCGTGTCATTGTGGCCAGCTCCCTATTATATTTAGTTTATGTACAAACGTCTAGTACAATATATATAGAACAATTTTCTCGGTTTACCCGCGTAACGTAGTCCTTAAAAGACTTTTTAAACATAAAAATAATACGAATACCAGAAATGACTCAATCAGAATTCCCAACACCTGGAAAGTCTTAATCGATGAAAATACCCCAAAAACGGCATTTCGAAAATTACCAGTAGTGTCTCCAATTAGCTTAACCAATCAGGTATCTACTGCCAGCCCCGCCCCCCCACCCCCTCCACCATCAATCACCTGCAACCCGGGTACTTCGTTCTAGACCTCAGAGTAACAATATATATATAGAGTAATATATATAGAGTAACAATATATTGTTACTCTGAGTTCTAGACATAAGAAGTGACTTGCACTCACTTAAGTTTTAGCTTTTGGACCGAACAGACATGCGAAAGCTATCAGTTTGAGACAAAAGCTCAAGACATAAGGCCTCTGAAGATGGACAGTGTGATCTGTCCGAAACGACAGGAGTTAAAAAGTCCTTTTAAGGACTACGTTACGCGGGTAAACCGAGAAAATTGTTCTACATCTTACACCCGTGAAAACTTTAATCATAACATATATGTATATATATATAACTAGGGAAAAAAACTACCGGAAAAGATAGAAGCGAAGACGATAAATAATTTAAAATTACTAAGATTACTAAAAAACTAATAATATTTAAA
The DNA here is from genome assembly GCA_929108145.2 of Limnephilus rhombicus. Taxonomy (NCBI): domain Eukaryota; kingdom Metazoa; phylum Arthropoda; class Insecta; order Trichoptera; family Limnephilidae; genus Limnephilus; species Limnephilus rhombicus. Next base: position 36,162,561 of record OV815284.1, on the reverse strand, counting down.
TAACTAATAATAATAATAAACTAATAATTTTTACAGATTTTTTTAAAGTGAAAACTTCTTTAGCACCGTTGTTATTTGATGAAACGAAAAAGCGAAATAAAAAAGAGACTATCATATACACCTCTAGGATTTAGCCTGCGAGAGAATGAGATAGAATAATCGGTCTCCTCTTTGCGCGGTGCTTCGTAGCCAGCCCACTCTTGTCTACTTTAGTTTTCTGAAGGCTTCACCTCCACCGCGTGTGAACTGCACACATTTTTTTAATACTTTGTAAACTGATAATTTAATATATAAAAAATATGTATACATTAACGTATTATTAAGCATCGGTATTTGTATAGGTAGGTACCTACCTATGTATTTAACTTCGAACGCCTCAAAGTTGAAGTGATTAACATTATTTTAGAGATAAGTACCTACGTAAAGTGACTACGCATGGGGGTATTATTCTAATTATAATCTTCAATCTACACAGAGATTACCCCATTTCCCACGGAATGGGAAAATCTAAGCACCGAACGGTTTTACAACCGTGACTTTTAGATCACATACCAAGAAACAAGAATGAGTGGAAAAAAGAAAGTAAGTAGGTAATAGGCCAGGCATGCCCAACCTGTGGCCCAGTTGAAGATTTTTGCGGCCCAAAATGAAATCTTCAGCTTTCTGTTTTGGATTTTCAAATTCAATCAAAGTTGAAAAAAATCGTTCTCGTAAATTTGACAGTTATATTATATCTTAAGAAATTTGAACTTTTATTGTTATTAGACCTCGGACTCTCGATGGGGGTTTTGATTTATTGCTTGAAAATTGCTAGGCGCATGGCAGTAGCAGGAATTTTATTTTGCAATCAATTCCAACCAGTATATTTTTACGCACATTCTCTGAAGATCGAATGCAACTGACCTGATTTTAATAAGTGGATGGTGAGTGCAAAGGACACACATAGGCGCTTGTATGTTCAGTCTAGCATTGAAGGTCTCGGTTTCACAATCTCTCTCTCTGGTTTCAATCCTGGGATTGGTTTGCAGCAATTTCATCTATTCGTTTCTTCCACTCTTCCCTGTCTTGTGCGGCTCTTTTGAATTCTGCATATGATAAGCAGCGCACGTCCACCAGCAGGTCCTCCAGGTACTCTCGGCGTGGGCGTCCCCTAGCGTTTGTCCCCTCGGTCATACCCTCCATTATGGCATGCAAGAGGCCTTCTTGTCTTATTGCATGGCCGATCCATCTTGCGCGCCTTTCGGACAAGGTCCTGAGCAGGTGCCTTCCTCCTTCGATTCTTTGGAGAACCTCCTCATTTGTGATGTGGTCTCTCCAGGAAATTCCTAGTAGTCTTCTATAGGACCACATCTCAAAAGCCTCTAGTCTCCGTTTATCTCTTTCGGATAAGCACCATGTTTCGCAGCCGTACATCAAGATACTCCATACATAGGTCTTGATGAGGAGTATTCTCAGTTTCAGGTCTATATTGTTTGATTCTATTATTTTCGACATTTTATTGAATGCAAGCCTAGCCTGGTGTATACGGCTGTCGACCTCGCTCTTAGACCGACCGTCCCATGTTATTTTGCTCCCGAGGTACACAAACTCCTTGGTGTTCTTTAGTGGAACTCCTGACATCTCTACTCTCATCTGATGTTGCATTCGGCCTACAGTCAGCAGCTTTGTTTTGTCTTTATTTATCCTCATGTTGTAATTATTTTGAAGAATGCTTTGCATGGTTGTTAAGGCCTCTTGCAGTTCTTCTTCGCTTTCAGCAACCAAAGCAATATCGTCAGCAAACCTTATCATATCCACCTTTTGCCCGTGTATCTTTACACCTTTTCTGTGACTCATTCTCTCCCTCAAGTCATCAATCGCACTTTGTATATATGCGTTAAAAAGAACAGGTGACAGAGAGCATCCCTGTCTCACCCCTTGTCTTATACTGGCTTCTTTTGTATCATTGTCACATCTAATTATAGCGGCCTCATTCTTGTATAGCGCCTGGATTATTCGTCTATCTCTATATTTGATGTCAATTCTCTTCAGAATCTCGAAGAGTCTTTTCCATTCTACTTTGTCGAAAGCCTTCTCCAGGTCTATGAATGCGATGAATGTGTTTTGGTTTCTTTTTAATCTTTTTTCTAGTAGTAATCGTAGCGACAATATTGCTTCTCTGGTTCCTACACCTCTTCTAAAGCCAAACTGGTCTCCGGAAAGGATGTTCTCTACTTTTGGTTCGATTCTTTTTAGAATGATATCAGTCAATATTTTTGAGGCATGGGATATAAGGCTAAGAGTTCTGTGTTGTTCACATTTCGTCGTGCCCACCTTCTTTGGTAATGCGACAATTAGGCATTTCTCGAAATCCTCTGGTATCTTTCCAGTCTTATACATTGTCTGTATCATTTTAAACAGGGCATCTATAGTTCCTTTTCCTGCTGGCTTAATTAGTTCAGCCGGAACGTCATCGATTCCGGGTGCTTTCCCGTTTTTGAGATTTTTCAGTGCGAGGTCAAACTCTTCTCTAGTGATTGGATCTCCCAAATCATCTGCGTCTACCTCATTTTCTCTTTCTATCAATGTTTCGTTGTCATTATTTCCCTTTCCATTGTACAGCATTTCGAGATATCTTTTCCATCTCTCTCCTATTTGGTGATTTTCGAAAAGTATTTTGCCGTCTTCTCCTTCTATTGCATTACCCTTTCCAACTCTCATCCCAAAGAAGTCTTTCACCGCAGCGTGAGCTCTTTCTACATTTCCTCTCTTTAGGTCGTCATTTATCTCATCGCATTTATTCTGGTAGAATGTTTCTTTGGCTATTCTTGATTCTCTATTTATTTGGTTTCTCAGCACTTTGTATTTCTCTTGTGATTCAGCTCTTTTATCATTTTTGAGCTCTCTTCTGTCCTTTATCATATTTAAGATTTCATCGGTTATCCATTCCTTCCGTGCTTGGGGTTTTTCCTTGCCTATAGTTTCCTCTGCCGTAGTTATAATCTTCGTCTTTATCACACAATACAAGTACCTTAATAGGATTTTTGGACACCAAATTTCAGCTAAAAATTCGAAAACATCTTCGAGGGGCTAAGGTCAAAATATAAATATAAACTAAGGTCAGTAATATTTTTTGGCTCACCAAACGATTTGTACTAGGTACCAGGGGCGTAGCTCGCCGTAACAGCCGTATCAATGATACGGGCCCCAGGACTACAGAGGCCTTTTGTGAGAAATCTTTATCCTTCATTTGGGACCCCCAACTAATTTTGATACAAGGCTCCTCCAAGGCACGCTACTCCACTGTTAGGTACCTCTGTACTAGGCAATCAAATGTAGAGCATAACCGGTATTAAATGTTTATGTGACTGCTTGACTTGCGGCTAGAAACAGATGAAGTATATAAACCTAATATAAATGCTAATTGACATTTGTCACTGTTCGCCATCAATTATTAGCTGCGACTCGCGTTGTTCCTGCAACAGCTTATAAAATATATGCATGAACAATGAACATAGATCACAAAATTAATTATAAGCTGACGATTTATTTTATTATAGAAACAAAACAGTCCATAGATTACAATAAAAGTGATACAATTTTATAACAATATAATATTATTATATTATAACAATATAATATTATGTTTCCTTGTAATTCCTTGTTTGTGGTAAGCCTTGTCTCCGTGGTTTGTGGTAAGCCGTGTAAGACTTGAACATTTGCTTAAACATTCGCTTGAACACTACTATAAAGTTTATCTTTACTTTATCAACTTCAACAATTCTTGTTCAAAGCCACGCCCCATTGGAAAATATTCTCCTACCTGGTGATGTGGGGAAGGCAGGCGGGGAGGGATTAGTTAATTTTTTTTAGTGAGTCACGGAGAATAAATCGAACGAGTTTTTGGGGTTATGTCAACTGCGCGAGCCTAATAATTTTGAGTTTAATAAATTGTAAATAAATATTATCGTAATGGATGACTATTTCTATCGTGAACTAACTTGTTAATAAATTATATTAATTTATTATGTAGAGGGCCCATAAACCTATGTAACAACTTTTTGATAATATTGTTGTTTAAAAATTCTTGAAATTTATATTTAGGTCTTGTACGAATGCTAGTAGCCATAAATATTAATGTAATGCCAATTCGTATTTCTGGTGAATTTTTTCTTGCACATGCACAATTATACCCAGTTCTTCAAAATCGGTTTCAGAGACACGGAAGAAATTTTTAATTCCTGATAAATAAATAGGTACCTTATAAAATTTCGAGACGGTACGGTCCAGTACGTATAACTTGTCTAACTTGAACTCTGCATTTTCTCCCTGGTGTAGCCTCTCTTCTTCATCAGAGCTCATCTTGACACTTACGTAAACGTCAAACTTCACACTTCAAGTGTTCAGTGCGTAGGCGTAGATGCGTCCTCACCACGGACCACTAGCCAAATTGTATGTGGCCACACCCACTTCGCCCCAATGTTTCAACCATGTTTCAACAAAGGTATGAGACGAAAAACAGTTTTTTTTATAGTAATATTCAAGCAAATGTTTATATCGGAGGTCGCAAGAGACCTGGCTGTAGGTACATTGAGTAATTACCGGTTGACACGAGTAGGTAGTGTAAAGTGTGTGTGAGTAGGTATGTGTATATGAGGGGGTGTTTGAAGGTGTAAGAAATGGCGGTACTCACTACTTATACAGAAGTAAAACGACATTTATTACTACTTAATAACGATGAGTTTTTAGCAAAGAATGGCGAATTAAGATAATGAAGAAGTCAAGTAAAATGAACATAATGATTTACGTAGATCAGTGCTTTTTGTAAAAAAAAGTTGCCGGAACCCAGACACACTTTTTTTAATATTTAAAGATGTATATGCTTTAGGCCGGGTTGTTTAATTTGGAAGCCGTGGTTTAGCCAAAATTATTTTGAGCTCTTTGTTGGATACATCATAAATCATAACTGAAAGATACAACTCAGCCGAAGGGAACAATTTTTAATTTGTAGAGTAACTTAATTTTTTTAACAATGTGTATTCCAAAATAAAATTACTTTTCCGAAACTGATACTTTGAAAAACTTTTAGAAAACCATAAAAAATAAGTTCCGGATCGCCGTTCCGGCTCGTTCCACCACATAAGAGAACTGCCTGGAATGGTTGGCAGTTGGTAGGTATATACGAGTAGATACAAATAGGTGCTTGTAGCTTTGTGAACAAGCAGTATAAAGTATCAAATAGCCGCAGTACAGCAGAGACTGAATAACGAAAGTGAAGGGGGCTTGTGTCCCACGCCGAGAATAATTATTTTAGTTTTGCATTCAAACTTGTTCTGGAAGTCGCTTGCAGAGAGCTCTTCAAGTAAGTCAATGTTGATTTAATATACGTTGTCTATGTGGCTAGAAGCCAGTCATGGCTACCAAGGAACCTAATTTATAAAATAAATATACATATTTACACGTAGCTAAACACCAAACAAAAACAAAATCATTGGCATTTAACAAAGCCTAAAATAGCTTTAAAAATATGCAATTAGTACCTACCTAAATGTATGGTGTGTATGTAAATAAAAACATTTTCAAGCGCCAATTCTATTTTACAAATGTAAGTAAATAATACGCTATTTTATAGGTATTTGGAGAGCGACATGTAAACATTTTCGGAGCTCAGCAATGTTTAGTGATGCAAAAAATGTTTGCCGAAGTTGTTATCCTTGAAGTTGGTCTTCGACCAATTCCATGTTCGGTTCGAGGACGATTTTTTAGCGAGTTAGATAATATTATGAGTTTTGTTGGCAAGGTAAAAACAGACTGGTATTCGTGATTCAAGCAAATTATATTATTATTTATGCATTAAACCGCTTACTCGTTAATACGGAAAACTTTTTATCCAAACAGTTAGATTTAGCATTATTATTACGAAAAGTGAGTATTTATGTCGGGGGAGACCAAAAAACTTGCAAAAAATATGCATTTAACATTTTAATTTTGTTAAAATTAATTGACTAGCGCGGTAACGCCATGTTTATTCATCGTTTTTATTTTAACATTTCATCAATGCTGCCTTGGAAAAATATTTTTGCGTAAAACAAAGTGAATGCATCATTGACAAGTTTGTACCAGTATTTATAACAGTAGAACATGGAAAGAAATGTATTAAAATAATTACACAAACCCGCTAGACAAACCCTGCGTAGCCAAACAAACCATTCAAAACCTGGGATGTTTTTTAAAAGCATGATGAAAAGTGAGTTTATTTTAGAGAATTTATTTTATAAGATTGGTACTTCCGACAAATGTCATATTTGATTGTCTATTAGTTAAAAAAGGAACATTCCGTATTATCCGTGCATCAAACTTTGACAACACGAATGTTCCGTGTTATCCGTGAGGTGGACTAACTGCATATTTACCATTATATTAATTATGTTACACATGTCATGGATAATTGACTGGTCAGTGGTTGAGTGGGCATAGTGCTTGGGTCCCACCCGAGCGTCGCGTGTTCGATTCCTCGGCTGGCTAAATCCTCCATCACAACACAAGCAACATTTTCGGCTTTCTGTGGTGGTAGTAGGAGATTTTCAAACATTGTTGGGTTATTCGTAACCCGGGAATGTTTGTCTTTCTTTAAAAAAAAAAAAAAAAATATTAAAGACGAGAATGTCTTGTTTCGCGATCAAGTTCACAAATTATGAATTATCTCGTCTACTGTATCTGTGTATAGAAATATTATCAAAAGTTCAAATCTTTTTAGCCCAACATTTATACACGGTTGACAATATTTGTCACACGAAAATGGGTCGTTTCTACGACTCGTTCTTGAGATCAACAGCTCTGCTGTGGAACGATTTGCAAGATTGCAAGCCTCTGTTTCCTTTTTTTTTTTTTTTTTTTCATTTACTAGATTCTTATATATCTTGAAGAGATGAATCATTTAAATTTACTGAATTTAAAGTTAATGTTCTTTATAAATAGAACGGCGTCATTTGCGCCTTGCAATTTTTACCTCATGTGGGTATTTAAAAATGTTACCTGGCTATTATAGTCTTAAAGGTCTCGTGTTTCATCGGTAGGGAAAAATTGTTATCTAAAAACCCTACTAAAATTGCATGTTTCGTCCAGACTCAACATCAATCTTCATCATCAGGGTAGCAGCGGTCGACAGCTATATATACATACGTGTCTGTTTGTGTTATGTTGGGAGTGGGAAGGAGGCGGTCATGTCCTTTTAATTTGGAGTTCTTCCGCATTTGCCTTTGGGAATGAGGAAACCATGAAAAACCTCATCCGGGAAGAGTCGGCCGGCAGTCAACATGAAACTGGTCGGCCTTCAGTGATTTCGGTATATGAAATCCTGCATTTTGTGGTGTGGGGTGTATGTGTCTGTTTTTATGTGCAATATATAGTTTTTGGGAAATTTTTAGAATAAACATACATAAACATACATATTATACAATATTATCTAGATATATAAATAGATATGTAAACATAAGTTACAGGGGGGGCGTCTGGTAGTTAGGAATACCTACTGCTCGCTCACTCGTCCGCGTCTGAATCTGGTTCATACCAGATGTGGTTCAGGTCCATCAGGATATGTTTAGGTAGTCTGTGTGTATATCTGAAAGTAAAGTCACTAGGTGCATTGTATTGACCGATTTCCTTTATAAGTCTATTTTTACTGTGTCTCAGAGATTTGTAAAATCGGTCTGTCAGTCGGTGTGTGTATTCGAATAATGTTGGAATGTCTTCTCTTGCATGTAGTCTTTTCAAATTCGTTCTGATTCTAGTGTTGTATGCGATTTTAATGCAGAGATTTTGTAGCGTCTGTAGTTTCGAGTGGTCGGAGTGAGAAATACTACTCCACACGGGAATAGCGTATGTCAGTACCGGTCGAATGAGCGAGTAGTAGATCAGGAGCTTGGTTCTGGGAAGTAGCGGACTTCTTCTGTTGAAGATGGGCTTCATCGCGCCGACTGCCTTTCTGGCTCTTGCGTGCATCTTGGCTATGTGAGATTTCCAGTTGAGACGTGAGTCCATTGTCAGGCCCAGGTATACGACTTCATCTTTCCATTCTAGGACGTGCCCTCCCATTTCGATGTTGACATCTGGTGATCTTCTTTTTCGTTTCCTCGTGTACATGATGACTTCGGTCTTCGCCTCGTTTAGTTTGAGTCGCCATTGCTTGTAGTACTCTACGAGTGCGTCGAGCGCTCTCTGTAGGTAAATGGCCGCCATGTCTGATTTCAGCGAGGAAACGTAAAGTTTGACGTCGTCTGCGTAAATAGATAGCTTGCATCTCTCGTCACGGGGGATGTCGTGTGTGAATATATTGAATAGATGAGGTCCGAGTAGACTTCCTTGCGGCACGCCCTTTGGAATCTCACGTATCGATGACAGCGCGTTCCTGATGAAAACTCGGAAGGATCTGTCCTTTAGGTATTCTTGAATCACTCTCGTTAGGTATATGGGCGTGTTTGTTTTGTGCAATTTGTGCAGTAGCCCTTTGATCCAAACGGTGTCAAATGCCTTCTCCAAGTCTAGCAGTGCAGCGGCGATGTAGCGATGTTCGTTAAATCTTCGGGCGATGAATTCCGCTACTCTGGTAAGTTGATGGGTAGTGGAGTGCCTCTTTCTGAATCCAAACTGCTCGTCTGGCAAAGTGTTGTTTTCTTCGTGGTGTGGAAGCAGCCTGTTGAGTATAACCTGTTCAAATACCTTGCTCAGCGTAGAAAGTAGACTGATCGGCCGATAGTTTGTCGGCTGCTTCTTGTCCTTGTTTGGCTTGGAGAAGGGCAGCACGGTCGCCGTTTTCCAGATCTGAGGGAAATGTCAGATGATGAGGCAGGCATTGAACAGCTTTGTGATGTAAATGATGGCTTTCTGCGGTAGATGTTTGAGTAGAATGTTGTGTATTTGATCGCTTCCCGGCGCTTTATTTGTCTTCAATCGTCTGATGATGACGGCTACTTCGCTTGGCGTGCTGAAGTGGATATCGGCGGCGTTCGTCTGCTCGGCTTGCTCGAGATTTCGTAGAGACTCTTCTACAAGTCGATCCGTTTCCGGGTCGGATAGGCCGTCCGTGGCTGCGTAGGCTCTCTCGAATCCGTCGGCGAGCGCGTTTGCCTTTTCTTCAAGCGAAAGTGCCAGCCCTGATCCGTCTAGCTTCTCTAGCGGGGGAATCGTGTGATCTTCGCGTCTCAGCGCTTCTGCCATTTTCCATAGGCTGTTGTCCTTTGGCGTGAGTGATGTAACTTTCTTCGTCCAAAGTTCGCGTCTGAGGTCGGTGATTTCTTGCTTGATTTCCCGCTGTAGCGTGTTGTAAGCCGTTTTGAAGTAGCCGTCGCGCGTGCTGTGATAGATGCGTCGCAGGCGATTCTTCTCCTTGATGAGCGATAATACGTGCTCGGGAAGCTTGATCGTGTATGTGTGTGCTTCTTTGAGAGGTATGAATGTGTCTTGTGCATGTTGTATGATTTCCGTGAGAGTGCTTGCGGCCTCGTCGATTTCTTCCTTCGAGCGCAGAGTCCCCGACGTGAGGTGTATTTGTTCGTTTATCTGTTTCTTGAATCCTTCCCAGTCGGCGTCTTTGTAATTTCGCTGTTTTCTAGGGCTCCTTGAAGTTGTCCCTCCGATACTGAAGCTCACGGGCAGGTGGTCCGACGAAAGTTCATCCAGCGTGCGCAGTGGCGAGATCGATTTAGCGTTTTTCTCGAGTACGATGTCCAGAGTACTAGGGTACTTTGCGCGTGTTGAGTGGAATGTCGGTTTGTCCGGTGCCATTATCGAGTAGTTATGTGTCTGCATATGCGTGAAGAGCGTTTTCCCATTCGCGTTGCCTATGTAGTTATTCCAATAGTTGTGTTTTGCGTTCAGGTCTCCTCCTAAAACAACAATTGGGCGCAAATTAAGTAGTTTATCCAGGTCTTCTCTCACCAGACGGTTGGCTTCATTGCAGTAGGCGGCGATGAAGGTGTGCGCTCTATCCTCTATGATGACTTCGATAATCGTGGCCTCAGTATTTTTTAGCTTCGGAGTAGGGATTCTTGTAGAAGTGATTGATTGTCGAACGAATATGGCGGTACCTCCACCTCTTCCTTCCAATCGGTCGTCTCGGTGAACTTCAAAGCCGGGCACTCTCAACGGTGTGTCGTGTTTTAGATGTGTTTCTGAAATGAGAATAATGTCAGTATTAGTGTTATTTGCCAGAGCGAGCAGTTCATCAGTCTTGAATCGGATGCTGTTGGCGTTCCACAGGAGGACGTTTACCATCTGGGGATTAGACATTGATGGTGGACGTGATGAGATCCATCAGGATCCATGCCCTCTCCAACTCGTTGGAGCCAGCGGCGGCCAACTGCGGTTGCACCCGTCTCAATCCCTGGAGCAGGGCCATCATCAGTTGTGCATCTCCTGCGCCGGTGTATGCCTCTCCTGCGGGCTTCTGCGTGCGGGACTGCGTATGGGGCTGCGAGCGGGGCTGCTCCTCGTGCTGCTCCTCACGCTGCTCCTCGCGCTGTTGGGATGCCGTGTTTCCGCGGGCCACGTTGGCCCAGCTGCGTCCGTCGGTCCTCGAGGTCTGCTGGGCATGTGGCCCGCTGGTTCCTGGTGCTTGGCGCCGGTTCTGTCGCTGGTGCTGCTGCAGCGAAGCGACGTAGGCTACCCTCTTCGGGCAGCCCCTGTAGTTGGCGGGATGGGGGCCTCCGCAGTTACAGCACGCGGCGGGCTCGTCCCTTGTGGTTTTGGGGCACTCGGCCGAGGCATGCTCCACCAAGCACTTCACACACCTCGCGGTGTGGGCGCAGTTTCGGGACCCATGCCCGAAGTTTTGGCAGCGGTAGCACTGCGTCCCGTGCTGCAGATGGTTGCTGCGGTGCTTCTGCAGGCGTATCTTGCAGTGGCACAGGTATTTAACTGCTGCCCTTAGTTGACCCATGTTGACCTCTTTGTCGAAGTGGGCCAAGTACATGGGATACTCGGCCGAGGCGGTCGTCATTCTTATGACCTTCGCGGGAGGGAATCCTTGTTCCGAGAGGCTCGCAGCGATGTCCTCCGTGTCGATGTTAGGCAGGCCCTTGATGACCGCCTTTTTCATCTTTTCCGCCTCCGCTGTGTAGGTATGAAAGCCACGCGCCTCCGCACGCAGCCCGTTGGTAAGGGCACGGTGGTCCGTCATGCTATGAACGATGATGTTCACTTTGCCGCCCGATCTGTACTGCACTCTGAAATGCGAGTGCCCGATGTGGCCCTGCACCGCTGTGGTGACCTGCCCGTGTGAGAGGGTCCCCAGGGTCATCACAACCGGGGGCACTCGGTCCTTCCGTGCAGACTGGCCGCTGGTACCTGCAAAAGAATTTGTATTAGAGTTAGTATTTGGGCGCTTCGCCTGCGACGCTCCGCCGCCGCCGCCGCCTTCAGATACTTCCTCTGTTTCCTTCCTCCTACATCACGGGTCCTTTGTCTTCTCAAAAATTGTTATCCATCCACACAGCATCCCAAAGACGACAGGCCATATGCTGTTATGTATTTAAGTTAGAATGTCATTATTCATTATTAATAAAAAAAAAGTACTGGAATTCCTTATTTGCAATAGGTAATTATATTTATATTTAATTAATATAATGCTGAACTGCTTGACTAATATTAACTTTTAATTGTATCGAGGTGTGTAGCATTTGTTTGTAGGCGCTTATTTCTACACAAAAAAAATCATTTTCTTCTTTAAAACTTTTTTTATTCTTTATTTAGCCCTTCTTTATTCGAGTGGATGAATCGTGGAAAAAATGTCTAACGTAAAATGAAGTGTTATAAAATTTTAACATTGTGGCTTTCGATCAAAATTTAATTTAATTTCTGGTTAACAGGATCCCATTTTTGCTGCAGATTTGCTCTGCAATGAAGCTTTACTCCGTTTCCGATGGCCCCCCGTCTCTGGCAGTGCAACAGGCCCTCAAGTTCCTGAACATTCCGTATGAGCTGATCAATGTAGACTTCGGCGCGGGCGAGCACATGACCGAACAATATGCACAGGTAATAGCAATAAGCAATTTCCTCATCTCAAGTCTAGTCAACCTTTAACACAACTTTATCTCTGCACGGCAAAGCACCTTTCGGATTGGAATATTTTGATTACAGGATAAAAGAAGGGATATTTTAGTAATTATTGGCTAGAAAAAGACTCCAGGATTTTTAAATCCCGTCTGATTATGATCCCTGAGCCAAACGGCGCCTGGCGCTAGTAAAAACCTCTAATGACCGTTATACACGACATCTTTTTTCAGCCCGATTCCTATTAGACACAAAAGTCAACATTTTTCGCTCTAAGCGATCGCTATTTTCATTTCTATTTTCACATCTACGATTTCAATTGTCATCACTGCAAACAACACATGAACCATGCTGTTTGCTGTGACGCCAACTGAAATCGTATATATGAAAATAGAGATGAAAATAGCGTTCGCGAAAAATTTTGACTTTGGACTCGGGCTGATAAAAGAGATGGTATAAAACGGCCATAATGGCCGTTATACACCATCTCTTTTTTCAGCCCGATTCCAATTAGACACAAATGTCTACATTTTTCGCTCTACGCGATCGCTATTTTCATATCTACGATTTCAGTTGGCATCACAGCAAACAGCACGGTTCATGTGTTGTTTGTAGTGATGACAATTGAAATCGTAGATTTGAAAATAGAGATGAAAATAGCGATCGCGTAGAGCGAAAAATGTTGACTTTTGTGTCTAATCGGAATCGGGCTGAAAAAAAATGTCATGTATAACGGCCATAAGGCGATGCACCACGTCGTCTAACATTCCAGATCGGACCGCTAACAATAACACTCCTTATGTAGATGGCGATAAGGCTTAAATTCCCACGATTTTATTTGACGATCATTTTCTGAATAATTTAATTTGCAACACAATAAAACCACAACGGAAATAAGGTTTGTAAGTAGGACATTTTGAACTATAAAGCAGTTTTGTCCTGATACTGTATAATAATAAAATATTCTGGGCTTAAAAAAAAGTTATCAAAAAAATGCTCGATAATTTGAAAGGCAATGTGTTTTACTCGTAGTATTTAATTAAAAGCATCTAAAATACTTCTAAGCAATCAAATTTTTAAACTAAAACACACGATTTTGCATTATTTTGTAGTGTATCGCCTTAAAGTTGGTTTTAATCAAAGATATTCAAATACAGAGTAGATATGCTATGGTGTCCGCGCAACTGTCGCCGTACTACGCGCTAATTAGCGTAGTTTTCATACAAAAAGAATTTGTTCATTTCGTTGATTTTTTAAAAATGTGCATTAATATTAGTTAACAATATATTTTGAATAAGGAAAGAAATCGTTGATTTAGTTAGTTTAACGTTCGTTTGGTTTATTCGTTAATTATTTGTTCTTTTAGTTTATTTGTTAATTGGTAAACAATATCGGCGACACCCGGAAGCGCAGACCCACATAGTAAAAACAGCAGATAGCAAATCTACTTATATTTCAATATCTTTGGTTTTAATCAATCAAAGTCAACTGAAGACTTCCTCTTTTAATTATGGCTTTCCGTGATTTCTTCATTCTTACGATGCACTCAAAAATGAAAGCACTTCCCTTCACAATGCATATTTTTATCTCAGTATTATAAACGGCGTTTTAATTATTTTCTAGTTAAATCCACAAAAAGAAATTCCCGTCTTGGATGACGATGGCTTCTATCTAGGAGAAAGTATCGCCATTCTCCAGTACATTTGCGACAAATACAAGCCTGATTCCAGCCTATATCCAAAAGATCCAAAAGTGAGGTGAGCAAACCAATATTTTTATCAAGCCGTTAAAAATCCTCTGAACACTAACTTCTCGGATGTCCTACTTACAAGCAGTGTTTCCCGTTACTACGTGACCAACTTTTTGCAATTTTTAACCCCCCCCCCCCCCCCCCCGGTGACCAAAAACCTAAGCCCGCCGCAGCTCATTTGTACCAAGCGTGACATTTTGAAGACCCCACCCCCCCCTAAACGTATCACGTAGTATGGGTACGTTCCCTAAGCAGTCGACGCAAAGAACATTTTCAGCATTTTTAATGCGACAAGTGCAAGGAATATTTGGTCATTGATTATATAAGAATACTTATGACCCAGCCACCTATCTTTAATAAGTCAAACCTTAATTGTTTCATTTCCATTTCAGAGCCATCGTTAACCACAGGCTGTGCTTCAACATGTCTATATACTATAGCTACATTTCACAGTACAGCGTAAGTTCTCCTCGAATAACAATACTACGAGTATTTGATTAATACTCGATCAATTGACCAAAATTGAACATAATTTTCCGACAGATGGCACCTATATTCTTCGATTACGAAAGAACCCCCCTCGGTCTGAAGAAGGTTCACATCGCTCTGGATTTTTTCAACACCTACCTGAAGAGTCTGGGTAAGAAGTATGCTGCAGCAGATCACGTGACCATCGCCGACTTCCCTCTGATCACGGCCACGATGACCCTTGAAGCCATTGGATTTGATTTTTCCAAATACGACCTGGTAAGATTTGGATTTTTTACAGAATCTCTAGCTTTATTACATTCATTATTCTGGTGAAAACTTTCCCCTAACTTCCTTTTTGTGTTTGAATTAATTATGTAGGCATAGTACACGCCAAACTTTAATGCTGGTCTGAACATGGTACCTACGATCCATTCTCGCACAGTTACTAACTTTACAATGATCGTAAGCAAAAGAGAAAGATGCTTAAAAACATATGTGCGACAGAGAAAGGCGTGGACGGGGAGGCGCTTCACTTTTCTGATCTTAAACTCGCCTATTGTGACTATTTCTGTATCAACATCAGGCCGGTGTTAAAGTTTGGTATGTACTATACACTCAGTGGCGTAGCTAGCATGGGTGGCACCCGGAAGGATAACGTGGTGTACCTATGATAACTTCACAAATGTAAAGAAAATTGTTCATTCCATGGGACATTTCACGGGGAGCCATAGAGCTACGAAAATATAAATAACACCGTATTCAATATATTTTTTTGTTTTTTCCACGGTCGGGTGTACTGTCGGGTGGCACCTGGGGCGGTCCGCCGCCCCCTCGCTACGCCACTGTATACACTATACCTACAATGTAAGAGGTCGTATGATTCCCTTCAGGACCTATTTTGTCTTTGGGAATGCTATATGGGATGGAGGGTTTGGAGAGGGGGGAGAGACACACGTTGTAGAGGGAAGTAGGGAAGAAGTATCAAAGTTAGAATTTAAATTCCACAGTAGAATCAACAATTGCTGTCAGGATTTTTTTCTGGGAGGGATCTATAGGAAGGTTTATGAAAGTGTCAAAACAATCGAAAAATTAAATTAATGTTTCATAAAGACAGTTTTAGCTTCTAACTATGTACTGTGATGGAATCTCCACAGTACACAAAAATACGGGGGCACGTGACCCCCCCCCCCTAAATCCGCTACTGGTCGTTAATAAAATTATTTTACAGTTCCTGATTGATTGTTTCATTGTTTGTGTTGCCAGGTCTCCAAGTGGTACTCAACCTTCAAGACGGAGTACCCGGAACTGTGGGACATCGCTGCGGAGGGAATGAGGGAGATAACTGAATTCGAGCAGAATCCCCCAGACCTGTCTCACATGGACCACCCTATTCATCCCATACGTAAAATTAAAAAATAAATCATCAACTTGACAATTATTTTCTACAAATTGTTATTGTCAATAGAAAAATATCAAAAACAAAATTACTTACAGGTGCAAGTCCAATAAACCAATCATGTCATATAAAAATTATTTTATGATATAACTTTCCATGCCAACTAATAAAATATACTTTGAATGGTAGTGGGGTTTTAATATATCTTTTTTATTAAACAAAATTTGCAAGATTTAAAACTAAAAAACGTATATTCAGTGTTAATGTTTACAATGGTTTAGGGTGTAACAGGTAACAGGACGTACCCGAGGGATTTTAACCAGCGATTCCTGAGCATATTTGGAGTAAAAATGTACATGTCATTTTGTTATCCGGTTACATTTTTTTCTATTAAAAACATTAAAAATATTTTACCATCACACGTTACCCCTGACTAGAGTGTGAGAGTGTGTAAGGTTTGTAGCTTAGCGGTGATTTGATAAGCGTTGCGTCTCGTTCTAACAGCGTTTTAAAAAAATATATTTTTGTTGTTTTTAATCACAACTTTTACATTATAAAAGAAGGACCCATTAATTGAGTATTTAAATTTTTATTGCGTTTACAATCACAAAATTCTTTTTATACTAGTTAAATGAAATAAAAAAAACAATAATTGAAGTAAGTATGTAAAAAAATATATATATATATGTTTTGATATTACTGCTATAAAACAAACCTAAATTAACAAACATGTTAACTACTTCTTGGAACAAACATTTGTCAATAATCAACACTCATTAAGGAAGGAAGGAAGGACCTCATTAATTTAATATTTTTCTGATGATGGTGGGTGGCATACGACCCACGAACTCACCCAAAATCAGCCGAACGAGTTTGTTATTTTTTATAAATTTTGTTCGTTTTATAGAAGTAATATAAAAAATATGTAAAGGAATACCTACCTAGGTATGCATAGGGATTCCTTCGTATTCAAATAATGAATTACTTTTCAAATGTGATTCATTGATGTGTTGTCATGGTGACATACAAACACATTATTATTGTTTTTGACGAGCTATGTAGCAGAGATTCAATTAATCAAGATATCAGAAAAATAAGTGTTAAAGTGTTATAATGTTTTTTAAGATCGACAAATAAACTTCAAATGTAGTTTCTTTGTTAACATAGCAACACATGATTTGTTTTGGGCTAAAGTTCGGTGTTTGGGCTAAATTCCTAAAAAATAAAACTAGTTATTTTTATACTAATTTGGGGTCGGGGAATCCGAATCTGAAAGAATTAGGCGGCGGCAAGCAATATTAACTGAATTACAGGACTTTAAAAAAATTTATACACATACAGGAAAATAGCCATTCTGGAAGCATTTTGATTCCTAGAAAATCAAACTAGTTATTTTTATACTAACTATGGGCCGGGGAATCCGAATCTGAAAGAATTAGGCGGCGGCAAGCAATATTAACTGAATTAAACGACTTTAAAATTTTCTATACACACACACATGAAAATAATCATTTCGGAAGTATTTTGACACACGTAGTACAAAGATCATAGAAAAACAAGATAACATAGATGTTTTTACCACACAAAATTAAGTGTTGCCATTAAGCAGTAATATTAATAACGTAAAATAACATGTTTATATTTTAAGTACTTATTTTTTATAAATTTTACTCACTTTTGTATCACAAACCATGTTACATAAACCCGGCGTAGCTGCTAAACTACTTGAAAACAGGGATGTTTTTTGCCGTGACGCGAGCAGGCGGTATAAAGGGGCACAAACCATGTTACACAAACCTAGCGTAGCCGTTAAACTACTCGAAAACAGGGATGTTTTTTTGTCGTGACGCGAGCAGGCGGTATAAAGGGGCACAAACCATGTTACACAAACCTAGCGTAGCCGCTAAACTACTTGAAAACAGGGATGTTTTTTTGCCGTGACGCGAGCAGGCGGTATAAAGGGGCACAAACCATGTTACACAAACCTAGCGTTAGGTTAGGTTAGGTTAGGGACGCGAGCAGGCGGTATAAAGGGGTTGGAGTTTTACCGCTTAGCTGGAGTCTTATATGATCCGCGTATCCGACAGGAACCCTTCGAGACAAGCGAGTTTGACAAGGATACGACGGACGAAGAAGACTTGGTCGATTTATAAGGTATGTTTTTCTGCTGTTATCTATTTTCATATTGATATAGGGATAAATATTTTTGAGAGCTGGTAACACTGCCGGCACATGTTTTTGTATATTTCTTGTTTTTCTATGATCTTTTTACTACGCGTGTCAAAATACTTCCGAAATGATTATTTTCATGTGTGTGTGTATAGAAAATTTTAAAGTCGTGTAATTCAGTTAATATTGCTTGCCGCCGCCTAATTCTTTCAGATTCGGATTCCCCGGCCCATAGTTAGTATAAAAATAACTAGTTTGATTTTCTAGGAATCAAAATGCTTCCAAAATGGCTATTTTCCTGTATGTGTATAAAATTTTTTAAAGTCCTGTAATTCAGTTAATATTGCTTGCCGCCGCCTAATTCTTTCAGATTCGGATTCCCCGACCCCAAATTAGTATAAAAATAACTAGTTTTATTTTTTAGGAATTTAGCCCAAACACCGAATTTATTCCTTGTTTTGTCATAAATAATACCAATAAAGAAGTACAATCAATAGACAAATTGTCTTATAAATATATAATTTTTTCACATGCTTCACATTTATTTATTTAATTTAACACGTGTTAACTGTCTGAATAAGTGCAAGAAATAAGCCAAATAACAGTTAAGAATCGATTTTTAACATGAATCTGCCGAAACCAGATTTTTTTGCTGAAACTTGCCGAAACCGAAGCTTCGGTCGGTCACTAAAATACTCTAAACCCACCTTGACAGAACGGCGAATGTCAAAAACACCTTTTCTTTTATGATGGGGATCAACTCGATACAATAAAACATGACAATATTAGGTATAAGGGTATAAGTATAGTAAAGAAAATAACGCATGTTCAATGTTCCATAACATGGATACGAATACCCAAACAAGAGGATAATGCGACTTCAAATGAAGTCTGGTTTCCTGTGACAAAATGTTTTCAAAACATCGGACATAAACAAAAGCATTGGGTCGGGACCCCTATTTTACTTATTCTTCTTTACTCTTTTCCTTCGGCCCCGGAAAACAAAGACTCTGCCACAATGCTTTTATTTTTTGTCGGATGTTTTGAAAAAATTTTGCCGCAGGATGCGCGCTTATACAAAGTTATCCGGTAGCTTGGTAGTAGGTAAATAATAGTTTTTTAGGTACGTAGTCGTACTAACTACCAACCAAACAACCAAGCGATTCTAATCTGCGTACCTATACATGCACGAACATGAACGTGAGCCGAATCACGAATTATGGGAAAGGAACGAAGCAACAGCAAACGGCACGAAACGGCGTGTGCGGTTGCTTCATTCCTTTCCCGTAATTCGTGGTTCGGTTCACGGAAATACCTACGTGTTTATACACAGCATAACATATAATAATATTTCAATCATCTAATATCCCTACCAACACCATGAACTATGACGTAAACCAAAGTCCAAACTACATAATATAGGTATATAGACATATACAACATAAGGTATTATACGATGTACGATAATAATAGTTATTCGGAATAGTGTTTGGGGTTCACGTGTGACTGATGATTGATGAAATGTGAACATTCTCATTGATTTAAATTTGGCAGACGGTAGTGGTAGTGTCTGTAGTGCGTACTGCCTACACAGTAAAGTTGCTGTACTTACCCACAGAATTCAAAACAGCCGAATTATTTCCAGGTGAGATGTTATAATAATATTCGGTTATCATTAGGTATCTCTGTAAATAGTTCTTACCGTTTATCTAATCATTTTTTCGTAAGCCTAGTTGCTTACATTGACAATCATTAATCTAATGTTGATTAGCGAAAAAACTATCATGTGATATTTTCTCATAAAAATGTAGGTACTTACATAGGTAATTGCTAATTATTACTATAGTATACTAGTGTCCGAAAACTCGTAATCCAATAAGTTGATGAATTTACATAACATTTGAAGTTGATTTTGTAGGGCTGCCTTTACATACGTATTTTTTTCCTGTAAGGCTGCCTTTACACTCATAAGTAAAATTTACGACTTACGTAAGATTTCGACTAGTTACTCATAGGAGCGTTTACATAATATGCGTCCAACTGAACAGGAGTTTAACTTACGTAAGATCTCATGGCGGCCGCTACACTCGTAATTTTATTATTTTGACTAAAATCTGATTAGGTTACCTGCCTTATTGTCCTCCAAAAACAATATAACGATACAAGAAAGCTTTCTGAAAACAAGCATCTTTCTATTTAATTATCCGTCCAATCCTTTCTAATCTCAATGCTTCTGTTTATAACATTACGTATTTGAATTCGAAGTCGGTTGCTGTCATTCACCTGAATGTCATTCGGATAAAATTACTTTTAAAGAATTCCATTAATTTCCGCCGGTAACGGAACAAAAGCGTATGGAGAATTGTTTCTCTCAAAACAACTTTTATTCCTACTGATTCCGACACTTTATTTGACTTATTTAAGCCCTTTCTTCTTTATTGACAAAACCGTGTAAATTTGACAGCAGAAAATCGATGTTGACAGGAAGCCATCTTACGCCTAAATTACGTAATTAGCGGTTGCCGAGAGTACTTGCGTAAGTTAAATTCCAAACAGCCTCCGTGAGATACGTTTTTAGATTTTCACGGCCAAAAGTATTTTCGTTATTTGTTTTTGGGGTGTTATGCCGTGTTGCGCCACCTCCTTCCTTAGCTAACGTTTCGGACAGCGTTACAGTGTCCATCTGCCGGTGACCGGCCAACTCAGAATGAAACCAACTCAGAAGCACCTCAGAAAGGTCATTAAGAGTGATGATAAAAACATATAAAAAAATGGTTAAATAGGTTAAGTTAGGATAGGGTTACCGGCTATTTTAAAATAATTTTTTCATAGCTTTTAATGACCTTTCTGAGGTGTTTCTGAGTTGGTTTCATTCTGAGTTGGCATGGAACCCCATCTGACATCTGCCCTGATGATGGACACTGTAACGCTGTCCGAAACGGTGGCTAAAGAAGGAGGTAGCGCAACACGGCATAACACCCCAGAAACAAATAATGAAAAAACCTCCGTGAGCATTATTGCTTACCATAAGTTGGACGCGTATGTAAACGCTCCTGAGAGTAACTTATCAAAATCTTACGTAAGTCATAAATTTTACATATGAGTGTAAAGGCAGCCTGAGAACTGTAGCTTTTTTATTTGAGCTTTCGTTTTCAAGTAAATCGAGAACGAAGTTGAAATTTTTGAAGTAAAATATTAAAAAAGAAAAACGCTTAGACATGGCACGATCAAGTGAATCAGATACTTGAGACGGGCCATGTCAAAAGTCAGAACAATGGAAGAGTATGTATGAGACGATGTATGAATGTGAGTGAGGCAAAGAGTGTGTGACAAGACCGAGTTGTTTGGCGGTCCGTCCTCTCTGCCTACCCCTGCGGAGAAACGGCGTGATGGTTAGTTAGTTAGTTAAAATGCAGGTAGACCCAGCTCTAACGAAAAAATGTTTAAAAAAAAAATCTAAATTTAATTTTTTTTGTTTTTGTTTCTCCATTTGATGTAGATTCAATACCGCTTGTACTACGAGTTTCCCTACACCGTCTATAAAAAATAATAATTTGGGAACACTATCATGTCAAATGGATGATTTGTTGTTTTGATTCATCGACGACCTCTGGAAAAATGGCAAGCTTATTGTGGGTATAAATTAGTGGGTTTCCAGATACTGAAAATATTGTAAATTTGCACCTCTTCCATCTTGGAATATGATCTCAGTATCACTTTAATGAGAGGAAACCATTAAGAACCGAAACATGGCAATGGCTTTGGCTATACCTAAGTATAATCCAGATCTAAATAGCTAGGTAGGTACCTACTTCCCCTCTTCCTTCAGTCTTGCAACATTACCGAAGAAACGAGGATGCAACTATTGTCATTGCACCATACTGAGTAGATGGAACTGTTCTGCAGTTTTACAGAAAAAAGCATTATGAAACAAACTATCAATACGCAATACCAAACATTATAAATTACATGGACAATAAAAAATATGAAAAAGTTTCACAGCATCGGCATTGTACCTAACAAAATTCATAGACTTTTTAAGAGCACCTTATATTAATCCCCATACTTGTAGAAATGAAGGTGTACTCAGTGCGAGGGGGACCCCCTTCTCTGGCTGTCCGGCAGACACTCAAGTGCCTCAACATTCCCTTTGAACTGATCGACGTCAATTTCAATGAAGGGGCTCACATGACCGATGAATATACGAAGGTAATTAATAAAGTATTAACATTTTTTACACTAATAAATAAATCAACTTCTGCTGCATATTGTTGAACAATGATTGTGATTAAATAGGTTAATTAATAACCTATTAATTAATTTAATTAATTAACCTATGAATTAATTAAATTAATTAACCTATGAATTGATTAAATTAATTAACCTATTAATTAATTAACCTATTAATTAATTAAATTAATTAACCTGTTAATTAATTAAATTAATTAACCTATTAATTAATTAAATTAATTAACCTATTAATTAATTAAATTAATTAATTAGTTCATTAATTAAATTAATTAATTAGTTAATTAATTAATTAATAAATAAATAAATAAATAAATTACCAGCGGTGGCTCGAGCACTTCTTTAATGGTGGGGATTGGCATTTTTTACTTGTACTGTACTGAAGTCTCACTACCCGGAGAACATAATATAAAATTTCTCATACAAAAATGTTCATGGATAAGTCATGCACCTAACCAGATATCTAAACACAAAGTAAATTAAAATTTCTACACGTTTGTACCAATTTACAATATAATAATATATAGTTTAGTGATCAGAAGAGTTATTCTCTATCTTTTGTGGGATCGGTATCGAGATAACGGGCGTGATCTCCTGTCAGATTTGTGTGATTTATTTGCTTTTTCTATGTACAGCGTACATCAAATGAATAAATAATCATGCATACTTGCATGAATTCGTGTTTAAAACAATCTAAACTAAAATATGTGACAGTAAATATGTAAAAATCACACTAATCTGACAGGAGTTCACGTCCGTTATCTCGTTAACGATCCCACAAAAGATAGAGAATAACTCTTCTGTCTCCCTTTTTATTAGAAATGCACATATATAAGGGCACACAAGTGGTTTCATGGATTGTCTACGATCGAGAAATAAACTTGCGCTCTAGGTTCATCGCACTGAGAAATGCATCAAAGGACCCTCGATTCACATCGCTACACGCTAGGGTTCATGATTTCTCGAGCTTTTTAATTTCTCGGGTCTCGAAAATTCTCGAGGCTAATTTCTCGAAGCTTCTCGGGTTGCCGAGAAATTTACATTTACGTACGTTTTCTCATATTATTTGTTTCCAATAACGTCAACAAATTCAGTGGTTTTCCTCTCAAATAAAAGTATCAAATTAATTATAAAACTTTTATTGATTATATTCCAAAACATTAATCTTATGAATAAGCTAATTAACTTTAAAAAAAAATACAGAAATAATATTATTCAGACTCTTAATTATAATGACAGCACCATTTTTGGCTGGTTATTTAGAATTTATAAACAAAAGTAGCTTCTATTAAACTAAACAAAAAATCAACATGAAAGAAAATCTTATCTTAACTTATAATTAAATTACAATCACAGCACCATTTTTGGCTGGTTATTTAGAAAAAAAAATCAACTTAAAACTTGTAAACAAAAATAGCTTCTATAAAACAAAAACAAAAATAACATGAAAGAAAACGTTAATATCTTAAATTCAGGTAGAAAATAAATGTAAATTATAATTAAATTAGAATCACAGCACCATTTATGGCATGTTAATTAGAATAAAAACAAACGAAAACTTTGCAAGATCAATAGAACATCTCACGCTGAGGAGCTGAACATACAGACAGACAGATACATAAAAATTAGGTCAGCTTACTCTGTCTGATGAAATACGCCTTTAGAAAAACTAAAGCATTTATAGCTTTACCAGACAGCCGGTTTCTTATTTTATTAACTATATTTCCTGAAATTGAAAACACTCTTTCATTTTTAGTTGAAGTATGCTTAACTGAAAGCATTGCTTTGTACATCGATTCTAAATTTGGTGACCTCTTCCCAGTCTGTTCAAAGAGTAAGAACTCTTTCTTTACTATAGATTTTGTCAGTGCCACTGCGCTTGCCTCCTCATTTGTTGAAATGCCTTTAATTGCTTTTTCTAATTAAATTTCGAAGCTTTCAGGTTCATGTTCTGATGGGCTTACTTCTTCTCCCACTCCCGACTCATTTTCGGTCAAAGTTGTGATGGCAGGGTATAAATGATTATATTCTCTTTCAGCGTATCCGATCAAAAATGTGTTATTGTTATCAATGAAGTAGTTACTTTTATTAGATTTAGATTTCTTGAGTTCTCGACTTTTCTCGAACTTGATTTCCCGGAAACAAAGCCCAACGATTTCCCGGGAATTCTCGGGAATGAACCCTACTAAGTTTCAGGGCTTCCAGGCCATCCAGACAGGGCGCGGAACGGAAGCTTGTCGCTGAAAAATGATTCTGAATGAATTTTAATATTATACTAGCGAGTTCCCGCCGTTTCTCCCCCTCAAACAATTTCAAACAACTCGCGCGCCTTCTATTGCAAAATTTTTATTCAAATTTCACAACGCCAGAGCTCACTATATATAGAAACATTCGCGGGCATGCGCACAACAATTCACCAAAGTTGCATCTCAAACGGTTTAATGGTTTAGGAGAGTGTAAGGGACAAATAAAGAAATATTCATTTTTATGTATTAAGATTTCTGCAAAAGTTAATTGAGAGATGGAATTGGGCGCAAAATTGAGTAATATAAAAGTATGTTGCCTGTAGTATGCTGATGATGCGGTGCTGATATCCAACAGTATGGAAGAATTACAGTCTCTCGTATCTAGGATGAACGAAGTACGTATGAAGAATGAGTTAATGATGAATGTAAGTAAGTCTAAAGTCATGGTGTTTGAAAGAGAGAATACAAAAACAATGTAGTTGTGAATGATGAATACTTGTAGCAGGTGGATGAATTCGTGTATTTGGGAAGTATGTTTACGAGAGATGGGAAGGCTGACAGAGATATTGAAAGAAGTGTGGACGCAGGTAACTCTATTAATGGAAGACTGAACGCCGTTGGCGCCAATAAAAAACTTTCCAAAGAAGCTAAGCTGGCCGTCCATAATGGAGTACTGGTACCTAACCTGATGTATGGCAGTGAGACACGGAACTGGCAGAGGAAGGATGAAAGTAGACTGAATGCTGTAGAAATGAGATCTTTGAGGCATATGTTTGGCAAAACCATATACGATCGTGTGAGAAACGTGGAGATCCGCAAAGAATGCAAGGCTGATGTAAGCGTAATGAGTAAGATTAAGAAAGGAACGCTGGGCATGTAGAGTGAATGAATGAGGAAAGGAGTGTAAAGAGAATATATGACGCAAATGTGAATGGTAGAAGAAGTCAGGGACGCCCGAGAAAGACATGGCACGACCAAGTGAATCAGATACTTGAGTCAGTTCATGTCAAGAGTCAGAATAATAGAAGAGCATGTATGAGACGATGTATGAATGTCAACGAGGCAAGGAGTGTGTGCCAAGACCAAGTTTGTTCTCAAAAACTATTTAACTTTTAGCTAATATAGTATAGTTAATAGTGGTGGGGATTGTCTCCACTGTCACCCCGTGAAGAATCCCCACAGGGATGCTTTTCTTCAGTCATTCAATAACTCCGGGCATTGAGTTGTGTAGCATTCCTGTCCTCGGAGTAACTGGCCAAGTGGACGTTCGTCTATGATTTTGTCTGGGACCCCAATTGGGGTAAGTTGTAAGGCTGAAGGTAAGTGGGAAGTGGAAGATGAGGAAGCGGAGGTAATTGGCTATTCAGATTTAGTCACTAAGCAGGCTAAAGCCATTAGAAGCAACGTTTCAATTCTGAATGGTGGTCTTACAAGAGGGTGATACTGAGTAGAGATGCCACGAATATTCGGCTACTATTCGGTATTCGGCCTATTTGGCTACTTTTTTACTATTCAGTATTCAGCCGGATATTGCGAACCATTCGGCCGAATACCGAATACCAAATCATGGAGAAAACATGAACATTAAAAATGTCATTATACAGTACAATCTCACTAATCCGGCACTACTAAAAACCAGAGGGTTCCGGATTATTGGAACGTTCGGATTATAGAGAAAAAATCATAACAAATAAAACAAAGCTGTTTCCGTTTACTTGACATTTTTTATTACACACTATTCTCACTTCAAAACAACAGGTAAATACGTACGCACATGCACATGAGATAAGTTTTAAGGTTAGACTGCTAGACGACGACGCGGCGATGGAGCGCATAGGCGTAGAGGGGCGAGGAAGGCGCGGGTGGAGGGTGCCAGATTATTGGACGTATCAGTCTATTGAAGTGCCGGATTAGTGAGATTGTACTGTATTCCCAAATAGGTGATTTTATTAAATAAGCCCACGGTGTAGTTACCGCATACACTTCAATGATGGATGTCGGAACCTGTAACCCGCGAAATGCATGAAAGTGTCGCCGAATATTCGGCCGAAGGCCTAACCGAATATTCGGTATTTGGCAAAATCACTATTCGTGGCATCTCTAATACTGAGACTAACTTTCACTCTGGAACACGCCGCAAATATACCTTACATTATTTTAAACGATAAAAGTGTCAAAAAACAAATAAAATTCACTAGTGCACGCCGAGATTTGAACCCGCAGTGTCCGGATCGTCAAACTGCCTCAATGGCAGGAGCGCGTGTGGTCCAGGAATCACCAAAAATACAGTTCATCAATATGATATACCTATACATATTATTATTTATTGACACACAATTCAATCGTTCTGTTGATTAGTCAGACATCTCTAAATACTAAGTTTTGAGATAATGAGAAAAGCAATATTCGAATGCTCACCATAAAGCAAGTATTATTTACATGTTTCTATGTTTTACATATTAAATATGGTATAAAATAACACCAGGAGGCATAAGAGTCCGGTACATTAATAAGACATTTTGAAATATCTTACTGGTGATCCAAAAAATATCAATATTTTGTTAAATTAATGTAGTGTTGGTAATATGTTATTCTGTGATCACAATTAACTACAAGTTTTTTTTTGCATTATAATTAATTAGGTGGTGTTTATGAGTCATCTGAGTATTGACCAGATAGAGGGTACACTTTTACATATAACTGCATACTCATACTCAGTTTTGATTTTTTGGAGATGTCCGACTACTAACCGGACGATCGATATTTATAGAACTTCCTACAATAACTGAGTTAGTTGATTCTGGCAGCAGTATTTAACAGCATTATGCTTTTTTCTAGCTGAACCCACAGCGGGAGATTCCAGTGTTGGACGATGATGGTTTTGTCTTGGGAGAGAGCAATGCCATCCTTCAGTACATCTGTGACCAGCATAGGCCTGACTCCAGCCTTTATCCAAAGGACCCTAAAGTTAGGTGGATAAATTTATTACTTACTAGCAGACTCGGCCACACATTGCTGTGGCTAACGAAACACAACGCCATTACCCAACCTTTATAAAATCCACACCACCCGCTTGCCAGCTGCCCACTGCCTGAATTGAATATTTGAATTTCTCAGCTTTTCTCTACTATAATAAGCATGTATTATATATAAACCTTCCTGTTGAATCACTCTATCTATTGGTGAAAACCGCATGAAAATCCGTTGCGTAGTTTAAAAGATCTATGCGCACATACATTTTGAGCGACTTCATTTTATACTATGTAATGATGACTATGGGCAATTGGCCACAAATCCAATTCACCAACTGTCCTATTTTAACAAAAAACAATTCATTGTTGAAGAAATGAGGAAGAGGGATAAGCTAGACATCTGTAGTAATCCTTTTTTAATGTAAAAACCGAACAAGAGTCCCAACTGCTCCAGTCTGAAGCCAGTGAAACTATGGCATCCTCAATTGGGGTAAGCTGTGAGGCTGAAGGTAGTAGGTAGCGGAAGGAGATGAGGTAGATCTGTTCACCAAACATGGCTAAAGTCATTTCAAGCGTTTAAATTCTGAATGGTTTTACTTCAGTACGATACTGATATAAGCTTCCCCTCTGGAACGTGCCACAATATACTATGTATATTTTATTTTAAATTAATAAATTGCGACCTTCAGATTGCTAGTCGAGAGTTTACCCTTGACCACGGAGGCCGTCCTACATCAGTTAACAAAGCTTTTGTGAATGATGCCTTGCTATTTGTTATAACAAAGTAAAAAAAATGTCTAGTCTAGCTATAAATTCACAAAATAATGCACAACTGTTTGAGTTGATTTTAGTTGATTCAAGTAGATTAGAGTTGGCCTGAGATGGCTTGAGATCAGTGGCGGATACAGAAAAACTCAAGGGGGGGGCGCTAAAGATATAAGAAAACTAAAAAGTAGACAACAGTGGGGAGAATACGAAGCACCGCACAAAGAAGAGACCGACTATACTATCTCATTCTCTCGCAGGCTAAAACATATAGATGTATATGTTTGTCAAATCACAACGGTGCTAAAGAAGTTTTCACTTCAATAAATAAATAAAAGATTGGCAGACCGCACATTTAAAACTTGGCTGACCACAGGGAGTAGTAGGGCTGCTTACACGATCAAGGGAATCAAATATTTGAGTCGGGCCATGTCAAGGGTACCATTACATGAAACAACGTGTGAATGTGAATGAAGCAAAAGTTTCAATTTAGGAGGCGAGTGTGGGTATCGCCGCAACGGTAATTATTTATTGGATAAACAACGCCTCTGCTATAAGTCATCCCAAGTGGATCTCTAAGTTTGGTGACTTAGCAGGGATGTCTGAGTTCATGGGATGAAGTTTTTCAAGGTAGCGGCGGATGCGTTTGCCAAGCAGTGGCAAGCTGGAAAGGACTGGTTGAGGGAGACCATTTAACCTCTCCAGCAGGAATCGCATCGCAGTGGTAGGGAAAGGTTCATCCGTCCATTTCTCCTGGACACACTAACCCAGAGAGTCCTAACCACCTATCATTCCTTTTTCCTTCCACTATTTCCTTTCCCTGAAATGACCCTTCACATAGCATCTCCAAGACAATTTGTAGTAGTTACCCAAAAATGACAGTGGATGAGTTTGTGTATTCGGGAAGTATGTTTACGAGAGATGGGAAGGCTGAAAGAGATACTGAAAGAAGGGTAAATGCAGGTAACTCCGCATTTATGGAGAACTGAACGCCGTTGGCGCTAACAAAAACTGTCGAAAGAAGTGAAGCTAGCAGTCCACAATGAAGTGCTGGTACCAACCCTGATGTACCAACAGTGAAGCATGAAACTGGCAGAGAAAGGACTAAATGCTATAGAATTGAGATCTCTGCGGCATATGTGTGGTAAAGCCATGAATGATAGTGTGTGAAAAATATGAAAAGAATGCAAGGCTGATGCAAGCGTAATAAGTAAGATTAAGAAAGGGACGCTTAGATGGTTTAGACATGTAGAGCGAATGATTGAAGAAAGATTTTCTTATATTTAGGGGGGGGCGCGGGGGATGCGCGCCCCCATATGTATCCGCCACTGCTTGAGATGGCTTGAGTTGGCTTGACTTGACTTGAGTTGTCGTCTTAAGGCTGTTAAATTAATTTTAACCACATTCATATAACTACTGCGTTGTTCTGTTTTCAGGGCCATCATAAATCAGAGATTGTGTTTCAACTTGTCGACATATTACCGCAGCATTGGAGAATATGTTGTAAGTACTATTTTTATTATTAACTTCTCACAGGAGTCCCCGATGAACTCATTTTCCTCCGTGCCTATACCAACATTTTCTCTAATTTTTTAATTGTGTGTGAGGCCCACCATCTTATCTGTGCAAGATATTAAAGAAAGAAAGATGCTAGTGCGCAAATACGCACACTAATGCTTAAAACACGCCAAACACGTGTCCAGCATTTGTACACGGGTGACATTTATCACATGAGAACGGGTCATTTCTTCGACTCGTTCTTGTGTTCAACAGCTCGGCTGTGGAATGATTTGCCGGCCTCTGTGTTTCCTCCTTCCTAAAACATGGGTCTCTTCAAAACCAATGTTCATTCCTTCCTCTCCTCAAAAAGATCCTCCACACAGCATCCCAGATGACATAGGCCCTGAGGGAAATTATTTTCCTCAGGGCCTCCTGTGTGGAGTTAATGTAAAAAAAAAGTAATCAAGTTAATAATAAATCAAATTTTTAAAATGCATTATAAAAAAAAATTCTTATATGATATTATTCCTTCATATTGAATATCAGTAGGTTATTCATTGGTCGTATATTGGCACTTTAATTAATGTGGTGTATACATTAGTCAATGTAGTTTCCACATTCTTCAATAGATGGCGTTAGTATAGTTAATTGTACAAAGTTTTGTGGCATCTCAACAGATGTCAATTAAGTATTATTTTAGAAGAGTGTCTATCATCGTTCATGTCGAAGGCATCTGGTTATCGTCAGTCTTGTGGCCCGCAGCGGCAGAATAACTTAGAGCCTCCTAGAGTAAGGACATCTGGTCCAGTTAAATATTCATTGTAAACTTTGTAACCGATAAATAACATCGGTACCTTCCAACCCCGAATACATCACGAATATCGGAGAGCGTTGACCACATCACTTAAGCATAGAGTTCCGGAAAGAAACTGTACCTACCTTGAGTTTAGATCAGATAAGCCCGAGAGGAGCACGTGCCTGCGGCTGACGAAACTACCATCACCATGGCGTCTCGAATTGTAACGTTATTTTCTCATCCTAATATTTTATTCAGATTAGATATTATATTATCAAGGTTACCATTTTGTTATACCATTTTAAATACTTGAGTTTTGTAGTTTAAAAGCTCTGGCGTCCAACATTCATTTATCTTCCACATAACTTAATTTCTCATTTCGCATCATAGTTTGATTGTTGTAATTCTCGAAGAGAATTACAAGCACCCCTTGAGATCATATAGTTTTCTAAGAGTCTATTAATAAATATTTCACAATGTCATTGTAATTTAAATTCAATAAATCACATTTTATGTTAATCAATTTCCTTCTTTTATTCCGATTGACTTCACATATTTCATGCTCTACCTTTCAGACTTGTAGCTAGCCATACATTCCTGTATAACTGTTATATCTAGAATTCAATGTGTATGAATGTATTTAATGTATGGCTAGCTCAATCGCTATTAATCTCAACGAATTTCAATCTGATTTAGAAGTTTCCCATAACTTAATCATTAAAGTAACAGATACTATAATAATTATTAACAACCATTATTTGCGTAGTTGCATGTTATATTAAAATTATTTATTTATTCCGGTGTATGTTCATTCCTTACCGGCCATGAAAAAACGGGGTAAAGCTAACACATGACAAATGAAAAAACTGACAAATCTTTCTTGAAATTATGTACCACCTCGGAAGGCTATGCATGTTTCACAGGTACACAGCATGGAAATTATGTATTACCTCGGAAGGCTATGCATTGTTTCACAGGTACACAGTATGGAAATTATGTATCACCTCGGAAGGCTATGCATTGTTTTACAGGTACACAGCATGGAAATTGTGTATCACCTCGGAAGGCTATGCATTGTTTCACAGGTACACAGCATGGAAATTGTCACACTAAAAATAAATAGTACATCTGTATTATACTTCTACACAAGTAAAACAAAAAAACACATAAAATAAGACCTTCAAAACAAGGAGCTAATTCATAGTGTCATAAAAATCAGTTATTTCAGTGTATACTTCTGCAAACCAAAAATCTGGTGACATATTCCTGCAAACCAAAAATCTGGTGACATATTCCTGCAAACCAAAAATCTGGTGACATATTCCTGCAAACCAAAAATTTGGTGACATATTCCTGCAAACCAAAAATCTGGTGACATATTCCTGCAAACCAAAAATCAGATGAATGCGGAAAATGAAAAATGTGTGAACAATTTTTAACAAATGTGCGGCCGCATACGCGCACACCTCAGAGGAGATGTGGGTGTATACCAGTGATCGGCAATTAGTTTTGGTGGCGGGCCATGTGAATATGGAAATTTTTTAAGTAAAACTTCTTTACGCACGCTTGACTTGGGGAGTAAGCTGGTGAATGCGTGATGAGAGCGTTATGAAAGTGTGAACGGGCGAGACGAACGGTCGGGCGAGGCGAACGGAAGTTGAGAGGTAGATATAAGTTAGTGAAGTTTTACTTAAGTCGTGTGGTCCAAAGCACACTCGTTTTTTTTTAAATAAGGAGTGTTGTTTTTCAGATGCTTGAAAACTGAAATCTTAATATATAAAAATTAATGTTTCCTTTGTCCCTTATGCTTTCCTAAACCATTCATCCGATTGCAATAAAACTTTGGTGATTTGATGTGCGCATGCCCGCGATGGTTTCTATATATAATAGTGAGCTCTGGCATTATGAAATTAATTTGTATACTATTCATCCGATCGCGACGAAACTTTAGTGAGTTGTTGTGCAAATGCTTGCGAAGATTTCTATATATACTGGCATTGCGAAATTTGTATGCAAATTTTAAACAGGTGGCGTGCGAGTTGTTTGAAAATGAGCGTATTTCATGTAGTTTAGCGTCAGGGAGAGGGAAAGGAATCTGGGAGAGTGGGTTCGCAGGAGGGAGAGGAAGGCAGGGAAGGCGAAAGATGTACGTGGGTGGGTGAAGGGAAAAGTGGGAGGGGGAGCGGTCGTGGGATGGTGGGATGAGGGAGGGGAAAGGGGGGAAGGTGTAGGGGGAACGCAGGAGGGAAAGGGGGTGGGAGAGGGCAATGATAGGCAGAAGAGAAATGGTGACAATGGGAAAGGATACTGTTTCATAACGCTGATGGATTTCATTCGTTTTGTGCTCCGATTATCATACGGGATCGGAGGAACCCTGATTTTGGACTTCCGCACAATAAGGGTGCCTACCTACACGGAAAACAAGTGTCAAGCGCTTTATCGTGAGTCCGTTGCTAACCACCGACCGTATCGTGACATTTCGCACCACGCCGAAGTGTTATTCATCATATCGTCACATAAAGTGTAAATTCTACCGTATAATTTCGTATACTTTGTGTGAACTCGTGACTCAAACTTTACCGAAGTTCTAACAATCAAATAGAACAATCTCGAACGCTTATGGACATCTATGACTGTCACCAAGCCAGAAGACAACAGACGTGAGTACCACTTAATTGTGATATACCTTTCTTGTTTGGTGGTTGGGCATAACTTATCGAAATCCATAAGCGACTTAGCAAGAGTAGCCGCAAGGTTACCCTCATCACCATGCCCCGTGCGTGATCATTTTTGGTGCCGGAAACCAGCGAACCTTTAGATAAATTCTCATAATAAATTCTTTCTTTGGCAAAACGAAAGAATGCTATGAAATATTACGTGAATTGAAATGTCATTTCAAAGAACGAATTCAAACAGTGAATCGTAGAATTAGTTTACACAGTTCTTAATTATTAACGACCTAACGGGTATTTAAATTATATCGAATTCTACTTTTTAATTCATAAAGTTTTCCTGATTATTTCGTTAGTACATTTGTTTATTAAAAAAAAAATGGCTAGTACTTTACAAGGCTTGCGTAGAAGACGGAACGTAGCCATTAGCAGAATAAACAAGGTGTATGAGGTCGGTCAAAGCGTTTTGCAAGATGCAACCAATTACCCATTATTTTTAGCGTATTATACGAGGTTGCAAAACATTGTTAATGATTTTGAAACCGTTCACGCTGACATCTTAGCTTTAGATGAGGCAAACAAGGACATTGAAAATCAAGTTCGCGAAGCTTTTGATAATGTTTATTTCAAAATCGTCGTAATTCACAAGGAATTAACGAATCAATCTTTCGAATCGGAGCCCGCGAACATTATCGTACAAAACTTTTCAACATTTCATAATCAAGCTGTCATAAAACAAACGTCATCGCTTACTTGTGACACGATGAAGGCAAAACCTGAAATCAAAGGGTCCTTGACTGCGTTCACTTCAAAGTGCGCGTTTTGCAAGGGAATTCACTATATCGCTAAGTGCAAATCATTTGCACTCAAATCGGTTCAGGAACGTGCTCAATTCGCCAAGGCACACCGTTGGTGCCTGAATTGTCTCACGCCTTCTCATTCTCTCACAAATTGCAAATCTGTGTTTGATTGTCAGAAATGTCATCGTAAGCACCACACTCTTCTTCATAGGGAAGACAACATTTCTGCTGAAGAGGAGTACCAACGACCCACCACGTTTGCCATTCAAGGAGCTTCTATTTCAGATCCTCCAGTTCTTTTCCTCGCTAACTTCGGTGACAGATCCATCGTACGTTTGCCTGCTGCTCATATTAGCAATCGTGATCCCTACGGCAGTTTTCAAACGTTTCGTGCGTTGACCGATTCAGACAGTCAAGCACACTTCATATCCAATCGCACTGCCGAGCGTCCAGTCAGCTCTCAGAAAATCCGTGGCTTATACCAATCTTCTACAACCGCGTCAGGCGTCACTAATTTCGATGTCGATGTTAAGGTACAAAGACAAACTACCTTCAACACGAAGTTACTTCCATCGCCAACGATTCAATTCGACCAGTTATCTTATCATCTGTTCCAAGACATACTTCATGCCGACTCTGACTGTCACAAACTGACAACTGACCCAGGAGCGACTGACCTACTTCGAGATGTTGAGATCTTGCCATCTTTACCGAGACCCCAATTAACGAGTGATCTTCACCAGCCTTCAGCTATCAATTCACCATTCGGTTGGCTTCCTCTGGATTCGGTTGGTTTTGCTACCGATCGTCAAACAAACTCCTTCATCGAAACCAACCAGTCTCGTCTTCCAGAAGAAGTCAAGAGACTGAGGGAGTTGGACATATTTCCTCAGTCTTCACAGCCCACTAAACAACGTAGTGACCAAGTGTATCGCATTTATCGCTCACGTGACTTTTCTAGTCAATTTATCGAAACCAACCAGTACCGTCTTCCTGAAAAGGTCAAGAAACTGAGGGAGTTGGACACATTCCCTCAGTCTTCACATCTCACCCCTGAAGAACAACGTGATGAGCAGGTCCATCACACTCATCACTTACGTGACCCTTCGGGACAATTCATCGTAGC
The DNA here is from genome assembly GCA_929108145.2 of Limnephilus rhombicus. Taxonomy (NCBI): domain Eukaryota; kingdom Metazoa; phylum Arthropoda; class Insecta; order Trichoptera; family Limnephilidae; genus Limnephilus; species Limnephilus rhombicus. Next base: position 36,127,623 of record OV815284.1, on the reverse strand, counting down.
CTTACCTTTTAGTGAAAAGGATAAGGATATCGCTTCCCCAGGTTCGCGTGAAGCCTCTTCGCGCATCATCCTTTCACTCGAACATAAACAGACATTAAAGCTCAGTTTACGTGAACCGTACTTCGCTTTCATGACTGACTACTTGCACAGTGGTCACATGACACGCGTTCCTGGAAAAGATTTATTCAAGGAAATGCATCACATACTTCGTCATTGCATTCTTCGTCCGGGCACCGTTACCACTATATTGCGAATGGTCTTCGATGCCTCGGTGACGGAGGTGAATGAATCATCGTCAAATGACGCCTTCCTTATCGTTCCCAAGCTCCAAACGAACATTGCTGAACTTCTGCAAAACTTTCGTTCACCGTCTGTGGTGTTCATTGCTGAGGTGCGGCAAATGTATCGCCAAATATTTCTTCATGAGCCAAATCACGCGTTCCAAAGAATATTTTGGCGTCATCAATTATCGGAATCTACCCCGGATTACCCATTACACCCTGTGACTTCTGATATCTCTGCCTTTATTCTGTCCTATCGTATTGTCAGATCGTTGACAGAAAAGAAAGGTTACGGATTATCACTCACACGCCACGCGATCACTTCGGACTCAAATATCGATTCTATCGTCATTGGCTGTTCCAGTCTGGAACAAGTTCAACTAACGCAATCCGAAGTCATCGAACATACCAAACGAGGTCAACTTGAACTGCAGAAGTGGGATTGTAGCAAACCGAAACTTCGCGCCTTTCTACCGTCGGACTACTATCTCACTGATGTAATCTTAAAAAATGTTGATCATTCTTTTACTCTCAGAGTATTGGGATGGAAGTGGAGGCCACCGGATGCTTCACCCGATGATACTCGTCACGGGAATCGTTACACCGACCAATTATCGCTTTTGACAGTTATCGCATCTAACCATCGGCGTCAAGCATCATCGGTTGATAATTCATCGGATACCGCTTCACGTGGTCATTCTCCGGCTGATCTAAACCGTAACGTGTTATGGTGGGCGGAGCCCTCCGGGTTTGTCCAGCCAAACGACTCTTGGCCCATTTTAGATGGCCATGTTAACAAAACTGAACTCCACTCTGAGGAACGAGTTCAATCGTCATTAGTCCAACATGATGATATTCTGCTGGACTTTTATTAAAAAAAATATATCGTTTTCGGAAACTCCAACGCCTTATGGGTTCTTGTTATCTATTCGTACACAACTTTCATAACAAAGCCTCTCGTCGTTCGGATTTTCTACTTAATCATTTCGAAATTCGTATTCTATCTTTAACCAAACATTGGACATCACTCTCTACGGATGAGGTGATTAGAATCATAATTAAAAATTTTGTGCTTATCGCTACGTTTCGTACTTTGAATGGATCTTCTCTTACAAGACCATTCACCAAATCGTATCCATTGCCTAGGCAATGTGACTAATCATCATCGTTTCGCGGTTCGTTTTATTCTTTTTTACGTCTATGTTAATCGTATCATTTAGTTTCTTATCGTCTAGCTTGTCTATATCTCGTTATCGTTTAAAATGACTTCTTTTGCTTCGTCTTCTTTTCATCTACGTCACGTTTCATGGCATTCTGCGTTTCGCTTAACGTTCAACTTTTCTTTAAAATACAATTAGCTGTATTTTGGTGGGCGGAATGTTTCATAACGCTGATGGATTTCATTCGTTTTGTGCTCCGATTATCATACGGGATCGGAGGAACCCTGATTTTGGACTTCCGCACAATAAGGGTGCCTACCTACACGGAAAACAAGTGTCAAGCGCTTTATCGTGAGTCCGTTGCTAACCACCGACCGTATCGTGACATTTCGCACCACGCCGAAGTGTTATTCATCATATCGTCACATAAAGTGTAAATTCTACCGTATAATTTCGTATACTTTGTGTGAACTCGTGACTCAAACTTTACCGAAGTTCTAACAATCAAATAGAACAATCTCGAACGCTTATGGACATCTATGACTGTCACCAAGCCAGAAGACAACAGACGTGAGTACCACTTAATTGTGATATACCTTTCTTGTTTGGTGGTTGGGCATAACTTATCGAAATCCATAAGCGACTTAGCAAGAGTAGCCGCAAGGTTACCCTCATCACCATGCCCCGTGCGTGATCAGATACGAAGGGAGAAACCATTTCTTTATTACAGGGGCGTTGCAACGCATGCCGGGAACTCGCTAGTAATAAAATAAAATAAACAATATTGAATAGTAGTAGGTTGTGTTGCACATAAGAAATTTTTGCCAGTTCCTTAAAAAACCATTTTAAGAGTTTCACTGTGAAGTTTTATGTTATTTTCAGGTCGGGCCAATATTCTTTGACTATGAAAGGACACCTCTTGGCTTGAAGAAAGTCCACATGGCTTTGGAGGTGCTTGAAACTTACATGAAGAGGTTGGGGAAGAAGTATGTGGCAGCCGACCACCTGACAATTGCAGATCTGCCTCTTATTACTTCCACCATGGCTCTTGAAGCTATTGGGATTGACTTCTCGGAATATAAACTGGTAAGCGTTTAAATGAAACAATTACTGTGATCATGGATCCTCTGATATTGGGCAGAGGAAGATTGGGAGAACTTGCCTTTTCTAATGTGGTCATAAATAATAGCTAAGTATACCATTTTAAGTAAACTTTATGTTTATATGAATTTAAAGCAACATTTATTTAATTATTAACACTTTTAATCAGAACTTTCTAGAAAAACAATTCCACTATAAATAGCAGACAAAGCTTTTGATAGATGCATTTTTATAGGTATGCAAGTTTTTTTTTTGGTGTTTGTTTTATGGGTGTTATGCTACCTCCTCCTTTAGCCAACGTTTCGAACAGCGTTACAGTGTCCATCATCAGGGCAGATGTGTAAATGTTAATGGTAAAATGTGTGCTTAAGTACTTCGAAGCAATACCGTGTTGCCAGCTCCACTCCACTGCGAGCTGGAATTACAGTACACTTGAAGATAGTTTTCTGCATTTAGCTTTGGTGTAGCCGTCAATTACCGGATACCAAGAACTATTGAGCTTAGCTCCGTCGTCTCTATTAATCTTAATAGGATTTTTATGAATTTCAATTGCCTCTGTAATTAGGCGTGCTCTATAAGTTTTGGGTCTTCCCAGGACTTCAGGAACAAATCCAAAGTAATGGCCGGTTTCAATTAAATGCTCGGCGATTGCCGATTTGTCAGGGTGGCCAAGTATACACCCTCGAAAGTGTTCCGATATCCTTTTAGAGATCGTCCGCTCTGTTTGGCCCACATAGACCTGCAACAGCTGAGTTTATATACATCACATCCGGAACAGCTGAGTTTATATACTCCATCTGTTTCCAGAGGAAACTTGGTTTTTGCAGACCTCAGTAGGTCTTGTATTTTGGTCGTGGTTCCGAAGACAGTCTTGATGCTTTCTTTCATCAACAGTCTGGCAATTCTGTCTGTCACATTGTGAACATAGGGTAGGAAAGCACAGCCTTTAGACTCTTGTTCAATTCTGTTTTCGTTTAGTGTAGATTTGGCTCTTATTATTCGCCTTGTCTGTTGTAACGCTGTCCGAAACGTTGGCTAAAGGAGGAGGTATCGTAACACGGCATAACACCCCAAAAACAAACAACAAAAATACTTTTGGCCGTGAAAATCTAAAATCGTATGCAAGTTTCTTCAAAGTAAATATTGATGAATTAAACAAAATAAAGAAAGTGTTACTGTTTGTACTTTACATTATAACTAGCTGAAGCTCCCAGCGTTGCTCGGGCTTCATCGGCTTAAGGGGAGAGATAAGGGGATGGGGAGGTTTTGCGAAATGTTATGTAGACAGCGACCTTCCACTTATTTTGAAGGTCTCAAGCATGTAAAATTTCATTAATCTCTGAATAAAACTGTAGATTTGTATAAAAAACAAATTCACATCGGGACTTTCTCATTTATATATAATACAGATTATAAGAATGTCTTTTTTTATGATGATACTACCCTGTAGTTTCACAGCCAGTGAGACTACGAGGTAATCCCACCGATTAGGGAAAAGTAAAAGATGAAGGAGGCTGATAATTATGTGCCTTACTATTCAGATTGTGTTAAGTACTAAAGTCATTTCTGATCAAATCTCATACTCAATCATGATCAATTTCATAGCCCATCCAGATTCACGGTGAGAAGCCCCGAGAACACCCGAGAAGCGTGAATGTGAGGAGTTTCTCGTATTCTCTTTCTAGGGCTCGCTTGTTCTCGGATCGCTGTCGGTAAATTTGGCCGCTTCAAAAGATTTCTCGGGCGAGAAGCGAGAAGACTACTACACTCACGTTTTGTCTCAGTGTTGTTTAGTGAGCGGTTGAGAGTAGACGTGCGTTATATTTTTGTTTTTGTTTCTAAAATTTTGTTTCCTTGTGTTAAAAATCTACAAGAATTGCAATTTATAGAATATTTTCAATCTAAACCGGTGTTATGGGATGCAAAACATCGGAAATATAAAGACAAAAGTTTGAACCACGATGCGTGGAACAGACTTAGAGAAATAATGGAGATGCAAGTACCTGAACTCAAAAAGATTCCCTTTTTGCTAGTTAACGGAAAAATAGAAAAATGGTGAATGATTCCTCCAAATCGGGTGCTGGTGAAAATGAAATTTATAAACCTATATGGTTTGCATATGACGCTCTGGATTCCTTTCTAAATCAAGGGCTAACTACAACGTTCAATCAAACCTGCTGCATTTTGAATATCGTCTGTAATGTCGTCCATACCGGATGGGAAACAGATCACGAGTGAGAAAAATGAGAGTGTGGATAAGTGCTTGTTCTCGCCGTGAGTCTGGAATCGCCTTCACAAACCTCATACAGGCAATTGCGTCTCTGTATGAGGGAAGCATTGCTTGTATTGTGGTGAACAGTGATTTTACAGGGGATCACAAAAGGTGTTAAGCAAGGCTGCATAATGTCACTGTGGTTGTTCAATCTATACATGGATAATTGTACGCAAGAATTGAAATATTTGGGATTGGGGGCGGGCGGAGTTGAGTAATCTGAAAGTATGTTGCCTGGTGTATGCTGATGAAGCGGTGCTGATTTCTAACAGCATGGAAGATCTACAGTCTCTTGTGTCTAGGATGAACGAAGTATGTATGAAGAATGAGTTAAATGATGAATGTAAGTCTAAAGTCATGGTGTTTGTGTGCAGTGTGCAATATAGTTGTGAGTGATGAATACTTGGAGCAGGTGGGTTAGTTTGTGTATTTGGGAAGTTTGTTTACGAGAGATGGGAAGGCTGATATATCGAAAGAAGGGTATTTGCAGGTAACTCCATTAATGGAAGACGGAACGCTAACAAAAACCTGTCCAAAGAAGTGAAGCTAGCAGTCCACAATGGAGTGTTGGTATCTACCCTGATATATGGCAGTGAGTCACGGTACTGGCAGAGGAAGGATGAAAGTAGACTTAATGCTGTAAAAATGAGATCCCTGAGACACGTGCGAGGTAAAACCATGTATTATCACGTGAGAAATGTGGAGATCTGTAAAAAATGTAAGGCTGATGTAAGCGTAATAAGTAAGATTAAGAAAGGGACGCTCAGATGGTTAGGGCATGTAAAGCGAATGAATGAAGAAAGAAGTGTAAGGAGAATATATGACGCAAAAGTGAATGGTAGAAGAAGTCGGGGACATCCGAGGAAGACATGGCACGATCAAGTGAATCAGGTTTTGAGTCGGGCCTTGTCAAGAGTCAGAAAAATAGAAGAGTATGTATGAGACGATGTATGAATGTTATGAGGCAAGGAGTGTGTGCCAGTATCGAATTGCTTGGCGGACCGTCATCCCTGCGGAGAAGCGACGTGGTGGTTAATTAGTGTACCATTTCTTACTTCTTATATTATGCATTTGTTTTCTAGATAACGCAGTGGTACGCCACCTTCAAGGAGGAGTTTCCTGAGCTATGGGAAGTGGCGGTAGAGGGAATAGTGGAGCTCAGTACATGCGACAAGGATCGACCTGATTTATCCAAAATGAATCATCCCATTCATCCTACCAGGAAAGCCAAGAATTAACTTTGTGTTGTTAAACTGCCATTCTTGTAATACTTAATAAAAAGTAATGTATCTCTACCTGCAAGAATAATTTACCAAAAACATTTTATTATAGAGGAAGGTACAATAAACCTGCGGGAAGAAAGAGGGCGTTGCTTGAAGGTTTATAATGCCAATAATCACAATCAAGATGATGATAATAATGTTTACAAAATAGTGGGTCTATGAGGCACTGTTTCTCTCTTTGCCTCATTGCCGGGGGTTGGGAAGGGACTCCCACTCCAGTTTCCCTAATGAACCAGATTCCTTCACTCCTCATGTGATGGTCCTGCGCTGCACGGAGAGTTAAGGACACCGACATTCCGGACGCATGTGACACTTGATTAGTTCGACGCCGTGGTCGAGGGGTAAGGCTCTCTCGACCATGAATCGAGAGGTTAAGAGAACCAATCCCGGCATGTGCAAATTTTTTAATTAATTTGTGTTGTTTCACAATTAATTCACTAAAAATTATACATATATCGACCGTCCAGTTGATTAGTCAGACATCTCCAAATATAAAGTTTTGAGATTACAAGGAAAGCAATATTCGATTGCTCACAATAAATCAAATATTATTTGCACAATTCTGTATTTTATGTAATAAGTATGCTATAAAATAACACCGGGAAGCATAATGGCCCAGTACATTTTGAAATTTCCTACTAGTAACCCAGAAAACATCATTTTTTTGTTTATGTCACCAAGTTTTCTGCATTATAATTGATTTGGTGGTGGTTTTTGAGTAATCTGAGTATTGTACCAGATAGAGGGTACGCTTGTATATATACTCCACTCAGATTTCGATTTCTTGAAGATGTTTGACTAATCAACTGGACGATTGATAAATAGAATTTTTGTGTGCAGTACGGTCCAGAATGGAAGATACTCTCAGTATTGCTCTGATGATAGACCACCAGAAAGAATTATAAATAATATAGAATTGAAGCATTGCTTGAAATGGCTTTAGCTGTGTGTTTGGTGATCAGATCTAAAGCCAGATACTTCCTCACCTTCCCCTCCACTCTACCTTCAGCCTCACAACATACCCCAATTGGGGGTGCCATAGTCTCACTGGCTCCAGACAGGAGCAGTTAAGACTTTTGCACGGCATGTTTTATAATTTAGTTCTGCTTCTCCTGCCTTCCATTCTGCCAATGACCACGAGCTTCTCCAGGTTGGTGTCCTCAGTTTAGTGAGCAATGTGACCAAAGCATCTTATGAAACGCTGTTGACAGACAATTGATAGCCTATTTAGGAAGACCAGATCTCTCAGAATGAATATATTAATGCGCGTATCTGGCTGTCCATTGAATCCTGAGTATCCTTCTTTAGCACCTTATTTCGAGGATGTCTATAAGTTTTGTTTACCTCTAAATATATGCTGATGATTTACATCAGTCAAATTGGAGTGTGTAATTAAAAATTCAAAATCATCATTATAACAGAAAATGTGTATTTCCAAATATAGCTTTTACATTATAAATGTTAAAGTCAACAAAATTATAAGAAAGGTGTTTCAGAAACAATAAACTTAACAAAAAAAAACTAAATCACAAAAATCTTGATCACGAATTGCAGGAAACCTGTCCTAAAACTATAACTATGTTAATAGTTAAACATAATAATATGTGAAAAAAAAAATTATAACAAAATCATAAATATTCAGAAAACAAAAGCTTATCAAAAGACGGTGGTCATGTACAGACGGAAACAAAGCTATTGTTTTTATCAGTCAGTTTGTATAAATCAATAGAAAGTCACATGGAGTATGGGTGGTACGCTGTTCTCATCCGAGAAGCTGGTCCCTTCAGTATGGTCTCTATTTGACCCACATTATTCTTCAAGATTTGCACAAAATGTGATGTCTTTAAATCTGAAATATTTTAAATAAATTATTGTTGTGATACTAAGTTTTTAAAGTGTGGTGAGATTTCAAACTAGATATCCAGAAACACACCACAGTGTGTGCACACCATAGGGGTGTCAGAAAGATCTTAAATGTTGGTACAATCAAAACAAAGTGAGAGATTCAATGGTGATAAATTTCCCAATTTTTTTTTGTGGAACTTTACAACTAAAAATTGTTATTAAGGCGCTTTATCCCTGCTCAAAAATAAGAAGATGGAGAGATATGTAATTACGAATGTTGGAGAGAGAGCGCTAATATTTAAAACAATAAAATTGAAGCGAAAATTGTGAAAATGTTTAATAAAACACGACTCGTTTAAAATAGAGCAAAAATCTCGTGGGGAATATCTAAAATAGCATTTAAATAAACACTGCAAATTTTTTCATACGTATAACTTCTAAACTAAGCGAAATGAATGTGTTTATAATAATTTTCGGAGCATATTTTTTTCTTTTTTCTATCGAGGGAATTTCATATAATTTGGGTTTCAGTGTGGAACACGTCTATATATTATCTTAAAAAATAACATATGTATATTTTTTTAAGAGGTTAAAAACTTCAAATGTTTAAGGGAGATATGTAAGAAATCGGTAGAAATTCGGGTAGCGGCGGCTTAATAATTTATTACAAAAACTCAAAAAACTTTATTACTTACTCATAAGGGAGGTGAATATTTTGGCCATAGTAGAAGAAGGATTGAGTCCCAAGGGCGCCTCTTTCAAAAGCATTTCTAAAGATACTTTGTTATTACAGGACCAAAGTTTATTTAATTTTTCAAATACACCAAATTCATTCCATTCCTCGCTGCAAAAATACAATTACATATATTATAAACCCATGATACTTTGAATAAATGAAAAATATTACTGTATACAATTGTCCAATAATTAATAATTTCTTCATAGAGGAGGATTGACAAAAAAAAAACAGATTTATGAAATTTAATAGAATCCTTATTATATGATTTTTCACAAAATATCTAATCTTTATTATTACTCTATAAAACATTTCTGAGTGCGAAAAGAAAAGGCAGGTGAGTTAAATCATCATTGAGTATTGAGTCTGTTAGGTCGTCCCGCTTTGTTAGGTATTTTGAAAGAAAAAATAAGACTAATCAAAGTATGAACTTTCATTGCTAAAGACACAAGACACGACTCAGTGTTTGGCAAGCAGGCAAGCACAAAAGTTGAGTGTTTTGTTAGAGCTTATTTTGAATAATCCCCTTATCACTTTTGCAAACAAATTTGACCATGTGGATAAACTAATAAATAATCGAACCTTATAAGAGATTTTTCTAAAATTCTGCTGAATGGAGAAGACCGTTTTGCTGAGACTGCTTTGTTATTTCTCAAAAGAGAATTAGAAGAGAAACGGGTGGTAGGGTTTCGTTGATTGAAAAATTCATTAAGAATTTTGGTTTTGCTTGATGCTGAGCAGCCAATAAACATTTTTAACTCTTCAATTTTGACCTCGTTCTTTTGATTCTGTGGAAATAAAATGTAGACTGATGGATTGCCGTCACATTCTATGTTGACGTGTTCATTTTCACAGTTCATATTGCTGTGTTTTTCACAGAGCTCATTAATGTGTTCATTTTCCCCGCCCATATTGTTGACGGGGATTTCGCTTATGTTTATCAGTGATGAATTGGAATTGATTCTCGATTCATACTTTTTTCTTATTGTTATGTAAGACGTTTGATCGTGAGACATTTGATGAGAAGAATTTTCACCGATTTCCTTCTGGTTACATTTGTCAAAAAATGGTAAAGGAGTTGGGACTGGGACTGGTGAGTTGGGTACAGTGTCATCAGAAAAGACATTAATATCAGAATCATTTGGACCTTCAGAGGGGTATTTTTTTTGTCTCAGTTCTTCAAGAGGACTCGGATCATTGACAAATAAATTCTTATCTACGGACCTCTGTCTTGTCAACAAGTTCCTGCGATATATTGAATTTCGCACTTTACTATTACCGTGAGTCTGTTTTGGGTCCATTATACGTTTAGTAGATTCCTTTTGTATATCAACTATATCGTGTAAAGGTGTCTGGAAAAACATTAATTACACAATATATTTTAAAGCTGACACAACATTTTAACAATACCTATGTACTGAATTTAATAAGAGTATGATAGTAAGGCTTTAGGAAAAATGTATGGCTTAAATTTAATTTTATAACTCAGAATCAAACAATATTACATGGGTTATAAATATTTGGTTACACATATTAAATAATTAAGTATGTACTAATACTTTTTAAGCTAAACCTTGCAAAGCACTTGATAATGTAAATAAAAATCTGTATGAACCATAAAACCCAACAAAATGCAAATTATAACAAAGCTAACAGCATCTACAAAAAAAGCTGTTCATTTCAAATGTGAGCCGTACGGCCAAAATAACATGCCAAAAAGTGTTTATATTTAAAAGTTCACAAATACACTCTTCACAAATATATTCTTCTGTCCAATTTGACATCTTTCATCGTGCGCCACCTTTACAGAGTGCATGCAAAAGCATTATAATACATTCTTTCTTCACTATAACTACATTGTAAGCATTCATAGTATACTTGAGTATTGTGTATGTACATATAAATAATGGGTTTACAAAAGTAAAAAAGCAGTGCACCAAGAAAGTTATGAATACTGAATTCCTCAACCGATTCAATGCCACATAGTTTTTTTACATAATCTATCCCACCACGCGGCACGTTTTGACGCAATGTATGTGTTTCAGTGAAACTTCATGGATCACACATGCGACATTTGCGTACGGGGATAGCAGTCGATGGTCAAGCGACAGCCACTTAGATAAAGTTAAGAATTGTAAGGTACACTAAGATGTTTTCTTCAGTATGTATATACATGCAAATGATACGAAATGAGTCACTTGAAGCCAAATCAAAGCGTTTAAGACTATCTTTCCCAAAGCGGACACTAAAGGATGTCAAATGTTCACATGATAAGAGTTGCTGCTGCTGCATTTAGTAAAATAACATAATTATTCCAAAGGATAATGAATGAATAAAAGCTACAAACAGTGGTGAATAGACCTGGGAAATACTGCTTTGCAATAATACAAACATTATGATTTTACCCCAGCAGCCAAAACAATAAAATATATAATTTGAAATAAGCAATACTGACTTGGCATCTCAAGTGACACATCAAGTTAACCATCTGCAAACGAACATATTTTGACCTAAACTGTTTGAATCTATCCACAACCTTTCTTTTTCTTTTTGGCTTACGCTTCCAATCCGTGCTAATTTCTAACGTGAAATCTTCTATGAAATTTTTATAAGTGTCGTGAATTTTTACCGATTGCGATTGGAGCAGATCCTTGGGTGTGGTTTTGTTAATGGTTGGAAGGACTAGGGAAGGCCCACTCACTAGGGGTGTGTCATGTAAACTATATTCACAATTGTAAATTTGTAAAACATCCCTGATTGGGTAACAATTCACCTCATCACTTATCTGCAAAAATGAACAATGGTTACTGAATATATCATCGCCCATCGGTTACCAACAACTAACTAAAGTGGCTAACTAACATCATTGCCAAATTGAAGTTTTTTTTTCAGGAGGGTCATGAGGAAAATAATTTCCCACAGGGCCTATGTCATGTTTGGGGATGCTGTGCTTACTGCTTACTAAAAACCCAATTTGCAAAAATGTTAGTTAGCCCCTTATTGCTATTAACTGACAATATTACCAGTCATAACAATAATAATTTATCAGATTCTTGAAAAAATAGATTCATAAAATGGTTTTCAGATACCATTTAGAAATGTTAATGGGATCATTAATCTCTTAGAGAGTAAGTAACATTAAGTTTCAGTGCCAATAAAAATCTGCATTTTTATTGAAATATAATTTTTACAGTTTCATACAAAATAACAATATAAGCAGGGGCGGATCTAGTACTCAAAAGGCAGTCAGCAAACATATACAAGGGGCCCTTGGGGTGGAGGAAGGGGAGCTAAAAATCTATTTTGAATGTGATTTTTATGTTTACTAATAATTCTTAGTTTATAGATTTGAGGCCAAAATACCCAACCAAACTGAAATAAATATATATATTTTTTTAATACTGGATGTCCCAAAAGAAAGTTTATATTTGTTTTGCTTTCTGTGTGAATGCAACTTTTCCGAGGGGCGCGGGGGGTATGTCAATCAGTAGTCTGGCTCTTGGGAATTTAGTCGCCATGAAGCATTTCTCGAGAGCGACCGCGCGTTGTGCATGCGTGAGTTTTACAAAAATGGTGATTCGGCGATTGTAGCGCGTAGAAGATTCTGCAATATTTGAGATTTTCTTTAATTCAATGATGCGCCAAGCATTCCTCTCATTCGAAAATGGGTCAAAAAGTTTGAAGAGATCTGTACAACGCTGGCAAAACCAAAATCCGGGTGACCAAGGTCATCAAGAATGGTAGAACACGTAGAGAGTGTTTATCAGTTTTTTCGTGATAACTCGAACTTTTCGATTCGGAAGCGTGCAAGTGCTTTAAATGTGCATAGATCCTCGTTACACAGCATTTTGCACAAAGACCTAATGCTGCACCCCTACAAACTTACTGACTATAACCAAAGAACATGGTTCCAGCAAGACGGAGCAACATCACATATGTCCAATACGTCTCTGCCATGAGTTCGTGAAATTTTCCATGCCAAATTGATCTCCAGGAGAGGTGACATAAATTGGCCTCCTCGTGGTACTGACTTAACCCCCATGGACTTTTCCTGTGGGGTTATCTCAAATCTAAAGTGTACGCCAAAAATCCAACTTCCCTGATGCAATTAAAAGAAAATATTCATCATGAAATGGCAGCCATCACGAAGCATACCTGCCGAGCCGTCATAAGAAATTTTACTCTTCGATTAAATGAATGCCGCGAACGCGAGGGTTAACATTTGGACGATATTATTTTTAAGAAATAATGGAACTATGGCATCCCCAACTGGAGTAGGTAAGGGGGCATTCAAGTATTTCGTAATGCAATTTTTGAACCTCCCTCCCCCCCATGTAACAGTAATGTTTTTCTGTAACCCCCCTCCCTCTCCCTAAACGTTATGCAACACCAGCGACCAACTGACTATTTTTACCTAAAAGTCACAATTAAGTTGCGCAAAGTACTCACTTTTAACAACACTGACTACAGCAATTTGTGTTTATGCATATTTCTTGTTAAAAAACACTAACGAATACTGACAACGAAAATAAAATAAAAATGATGTACAATGCAGTTGAGGGATTCCCCGTAAAACATAAACGAAAAGGGTTGCCAACTTGGGAGATCAAAAAAAAAATTACATATAGTACAATCGAGGATAAAACATAAACGAAAAGGTTTGCCAACTTGGAAGATTTTTATTCCCTAGTTTTTTATTTAAATTTAAAAAAATGTTACATAACACATTGTTAGAATCCCCCTTCCGCCCCGGTAATGCACAGTAATGTTTTACAAGACCCCCCCCTCCCCCCAAATTGCGTTACGTAATACTTGAACGGCCCCTAACGAGAGCGAATGGAGTGAAAAATTTGATATAACTCTCACAGACATAGATAAGCTCTACAGGCGAATTTTTTTTAGATGTTATCCCCAGTTGTACATTTGTGGTGTGAGTGAAGGGAATGGAAAATGAATTAATTCATTCACAAAGACACAGGAAAAGCAGAGTAAAAGAGAGTTGGAAAGCCAGTACTTCAATTATATGGCCCCGAGCCATGGCTTGTAACGTGTTCATAGAGCTTGGGGCTAGTAAAAATATCAAAAGCTCTCTATTGGGTTTCAGGTATTATCAGTGCCTTGGTTCCTTGGCAAGTCGGCGCCGGAGCAGACTAATCCAATTCGCCTGCACAGGACTGGCCCAGCATAGATAATTTTTAGGATTATCTTGACGTACTTGGAATACTTGGAGCAGGTGGATGAGTTTATGTATCTGGGTAGGGAGATGGGAACGCCGATACAGATATTGAAAGAAGGGTAAATGCAGGTAACTCCATTAATAGAGGATTGAAAGTGTTGGCACTAACAAAAAAATTGTCCAAAGAAGCAAAACTAGCAGTCTACAATGGAGTGCTGGTACCTACCCTGATGTATGGCAGAGAGGCATGGAACCGGCAGAATAAGGATGAAAGTAGACTGAATGCTGTTGAAATGAGATCCCTGAGACGCATGTGTGGCATAAGATTAAGAAGGGAACCCTCAGATGATTTGGGCATGTAGAGCGAATGAACGAAGAAGGTAGTGTAAGAAGAATATATGATGCAAATCTGAAGACATGGCACGATCAAGTGAATCATGATCCTGAGTTGGGCCATGTCAAAAGTCAGAATATTAGAAGGGTATGTATGAGACGATGCATGAATGTGAGTGAGACAAAGAGTTTGTGCCAAGACCGAGTTTGGCAGTCGGTCCTCTCTGCCTACCCCTGCGGAGAAACGGCGTGATGGTTAGTTAGTTATAATTGCCTTTGAGAATTCTTAGAAATCGGAAAAGCGATCTGCTGGAAGCATGCATGAAGGGCTTTTTAAATAAGATTGTCTCAAAGACGAAATTTTGGAAATCTGTTATTAAACTACCTACTGTATTCTTTAAGCAGTTCCATTGCAGAAAATTAAGAGATTAAATAAAGTTATAAGTAGGTTAGTTTATAATAATGTGTTGGCTTACCATTTGCTGTTTAGGTAAGATATCATCAAAATTATTCTTTTTTGCAAAGTGCGGAGTTGTACTTTCTCCAAAATCAGAAAAGTCATCTAGAAAGAGTAAGAACTATCAACTGACTTGAAACATTCTAAATAATAGGCCCTAATCACCATCAGATTTGCAGAACAGCTTGCAGGACAGCATGTTGAACCGCCAACCAAATTATTATTATTCCGACGGCCTGCCAATGGGAATAAAAATATTTTGGTAAAAAGCAGTTAATTTGTGATTTGACAATTAATGAAATAAAACAATTACTTTGTTTATAACCACAAATCTTATTTTATTTATTACGACCGACTGGTTTCGCTTAACATAAGCATCATCAGAAAACAAAATTAAACTTTAATTTTGATGTTTTAAAGTTTAAATAATAACGCTTGTGTTAAGCGAAACCAGTTGGTGCTAATAAATTTCGAGGTTATAAACAACATTAATTGGAACAATAATAATTCGGCAGGCGGTTTTGCCTTCTCACGATCCAATTTGCAGAACCCCAGCGTACTGTCCTGCAAGTTGTTCTGCAATTCGGACGGTGAATAGGAACTTAGAACGACACCATTACCTATATAATGGAATGTAAATATTAATAATAATTACAGTTTTTATGCATATCAAAGTTTTGATTAATCATGTTTAAGTATGTTGAAAAACCATAAAGAACAGTAAAATTATTTATTTTATGGAACATAAAACCTGTTTTAAACAATCAGGCCACAAACAGAAATTTGTTTAAATAAAACCTTTATCAGCATTATGCTGCATAACATATTTCTGAGAACTAACAACTGTAATTCACACAAAGAAAATACATAACACTAGAATAACTACTTGTACGTGGTATTCTTTTGTTTAACTTTAAATGGCTGCAATGAATCAGAATTATTTGGAAAAGGCCTCTTGTTAAATTACTAAATACAGTATTAATTACTATCTAATTACGCCTCAAATTATAGCAAGTAAATAATTATGATAGGTGCAGAATACTGTAGACTAT
Source organism: Limnephilus rhombicus (assembly GCA_929108145.2). Lineage (NCBI taxonomy): Eukaryota > Metazoa > Arthropoda > Insecta > Trichoptera > Limnephilidae > Limnephilus > Limnephilus rhombicus. Next base: position 36,111,927 of record OV815284.1, on the reverse strand, counting down.
TTCTAAAGTTGTTCATAGTGGGTTTCCCAAAAATGCTTATTACGTCATTCTTAATCACTTACAAATTATTTTACAATATTATGTTCATTTGTTTATGATGAGATGGTTGGTTTTCAAGTTACATTGTACGTATGCCTATATTAGTCGCAGTCTATCTATAACAGGGTTTCCCAACCAGTGGTCCACAAGAGGCTAGAAGATGGTCCGGCAAGCCAGTAAGCCAGCGCGCGAGCGGTCCCTGGTGGAGAAGTCTGAATAAAAAAAAATCGTGACAATATTCAGTTTATCATTATTGTACCTTGTGGTCAGTGGCCATTATGGTATTCCGTTTAGCCCCACCCCATCCTACCCCGTTCTACCCCCTCCATTGTGGTAAATATTCTGCTAGAACCCGTCCTACCCATGCTAGCCGTCCCGGGTGCCACCCATGCTAGTCCACGCCACTGACCACAAGTAGTGGTTTAGGCCAGCATGGATGGCACAAAGTGGTGTCACCCCCCCCACCCCCCCATTAAAGTTGACAAACACAAATTTCGGCTTCATAATATTCGAGAGGGGTGGGGGAGGAGGGGGGTGGCTGGAGAAATTGTGCTCTTGGTAAAACCTCGCCATGCCAATGCATGTGGTCCCTGTCGAAAAAATAAACGTACAAGTGGTCCCGGGTCAGAAAAAGGTTGGGAACCACTGATCTATAACATCTGCCTTTAATGTTATGTTAATGGATTGCACCTGGAATAATATTTACCTACATAGTTGTTGTATGATCATTATTGTTTCCGGTGTTTGTTAAGTCAAACTTAAGGCTTACTCATTTTACTTTGTATGAAACTTTAAACTGCAACGTACACTAACCAGCTCCGTAACAGCATCGCTTCGCCTCGGGACAAGCGTGCAGTTTGTGGTAGACTCACAGTCACCGCGCTTGCGACCGTAGTGGCAATGATTGCGCGCGATATATGGTGGCATCCCCCGGGTGAAGGTATGAGCCCAACGAGCTGTTGCCCATCCATAACTGTGCCGTAAGTATTAAATCATATCAGACAAGCAATAAAGTATGTGTACGAAATTTATTTAATTTTAAATAATTACAATAACAATTCTAAGTTTGAAGTGTGTGTTTCTTTTGTTAACATTTTTAACAGATCTAAATCTGAATAATGAATTTTAAATTTTAGTAAGGATGGGTTGTTTCACAGAATTTGAGCAATTCATCAAACTTCAAAGATAATTTTTAAGTTCTGTGAAAGTTCTATTCAAGTTCTGTTTCCATTTCAGTTGTGTGGAACAACTGACACCCACGATATTATAGTAACAGAACTTGAATAGAACTCTCACAGAACTTGAAAATTAACTTTGAAATTTGAATAATTGTTCAAATTCTAAAAAATCAACTGGCCCAGTGTTCATTCGAAAGATAAATTTCTGATCAACTCTAATTATTTTTTTGATATGCAATGATCCCTATATTTGATAAATACTTTCAGATTCACAAATCTTACAATTATGACATCCAAGGATATTGAAATATAAGAGATGTGCTATCCGCAGTTTTTACTAGGTGGGACTGCGCTTCCAGGTGTCACCGATATTGTTTACCATTTATTTATTAATGAATAAGCTAAATGAATGAATAAACTAAACTAACGTTAAACTAAATGAACAAATTCTTTCCATATTCAAACTATATTGTTAACTAATACTAATGCACACCTTCAAAAAATCAACAAAATGAACAAATTCTTTTCATATGCAAACTACTCCGATTAGGTAGTAGTTCGCCGACAGTCGCGCGGACATCATAGCATATCTCTTTTGTATTTGAATATCTTTGACATCCCTTATTTCAAGGGTCTGCACTAGTATAATTTTAAATTCCTCAATTTTTATATAATTTTTTTTTTTAAATGAGCTTTTTACCATCAATGGTTTTAGATGAATGAATGGAGAGTGAGTCCCTTTGAATATTTCTTACAGCTTCAATATCTTCATCTTCATATATGGGATTGGGGTTACTTGAAGTATGTCCGGAATGAATATCTGCAACCTGTAATTCTTTAAAAGATACCCACACCCAACTATGAATTAATTATGTTTAATCAAGATGGCATTACATTTAATAAAGGCAGGGAAATGGAGTGCTCAATTTAGATATTCTGGTAAGCCTTGCTAAAGCCGAAGTTCAGTCGTTGACACCCGTTCAACTTCTAACACATAAAACGAAGTTAACGATAATGAAGGTTAACAATTCTAAACAATTAAAATAAATACTGTTAAGTTGATGAATGATGATGAAAATATAAATTTTAGCTAAATAAAATTTGCCTCAAATTAAGTCAAACTTATTTCAATATTATAACAAGACCTAGGAGTTATATCTCAAGACTTAAAATGGGAACCGCATATCGCTGGGATTGAGAAAAGAGCAAATTGAATAACATATTTAATCAGGAAAACCTTCCTTGACCTAAAACCGAACATGATGTTAAAAATATAAAAACCATAGTGTGACCTCTCCTGGAATATGATTTCCAAATATGGAGTTCATATCTTGCCAAGGATATAGATCTAATAGAGAGTACAGAGACAATTTACAAAAATACCAAGAACTTTATTAAAAGACGGCAATATGAATATAGAATCAGGGAACTAAAATTACCAATGTTAAAAGAAAGAAGAGGGAGACATGGTAGAGACTTTCAAAATTTTATTTAAACAATATTGTTGCACTAGCATTCAACAAATCTTAACCACCAATAAAAATTTAAATCTTTGTGGACACTAAAATAAATTAACAAAACAACTTTTGCATCCAATCCAAGGAAACAGTTTAAACCAATTAAAAGCTCGATTGGATTCTGGTTTGGAGCAGTCGAGGGCACCCACCACTTTCCCAAACCGTTTTAAGGGCCAGATGGGTCCGTCTAGCGGTTCTCACGTCAAGACTACATTTGTTTTTAAAACGAAGCTACTATAAAATGATTCTAAAAGCCCCCGACTGTCCCTACATGGCACAACATACATTTATACATTGCTTCTGGCAAGCCACAGGCAGTCCCGAGAATAGACAGTGAGCAGTGGAACGGGGAGGTGGGCCTTCAAACCCTTCAAACCGTCCCCGGCAGCACAGTGGTCAGACATGACCACTATGAAGATGGTGGGATAGTGGAGAAGAGACTTCTGAAGAACCCAGGGGACTACGTAACTCACTCCAGCCGACAGGACCGCAAGAGAATTGGAGATGAGAACCCCCCCTTTCACTGCTAAGAAGAGATCGAAGGGAACCCCCCCTTTCACTGCTACCGCTACGTCAGGGGTGGTGCAGTGGACAGTGCAGGAAACTAAGAGCTTGCAGAAGATATAAAATAAGGGCACCACCTGTGCCAGGCAGGGACAAGGGGCTGTTCCACCCCTTACGGGGAGGGAGTAAGAGTACAGACGAAGAAGCAGTACAATTCTAGCCAGTTTGATTATCAGTAAAATATTAAAAGATTCCAGTATCATTCCTAGAAGAAAAAATAGTTTAAAATAAAACAAAGAAATTCATAAAATTTATAACCCGTTTTATATTGCCACAAAATAGATTATAATTACAATAAAATAAATACAAAAATGGATGGTCCGATGCTCTGTAGGGAACCCGCTTGCACAGCGCGGGTGTATACTGTGCACTGTGCGCCCTAAAGTTTAAGTTTAGACATACGGAATTCAACACTTCGTTTGTGTGAAAGCACTATGAAACAATACATGATTATTACTTCAATGGCGTCAGCCAGAGATGATTTGGAGCAAAGAAAGGATTAACTTATATTAAAATTTAAAACAACTCAATTACTAGTGTTAAACTTATTGTGAAATCAGATATGAGAGCACCAGCAGAATGTTGCCTGCTCGTTAAATAATAATAATAACATTAATTATATTGATTACCTTGGTCCGTAGGATACATTGTGAATACACAGGACTCAATAGATTCTCTCACAGAATCCACTTCACTGTCTGGTATCTTATAAAGTGCTCTGAAATTATTAGTACAAAATAATAAAATACCTAATGGTTGAAACATTGTCATAATTATATAATTTTTGTAATCTTTGCAATACGACTTTGCATCTAAAAACTATACATTTATTTGTTTCAGAAACAACGATGACAATTTTGAATGTAAAGAATTAACAACACCAACTTGTTGACATCACTCAAAATATCTTGGTTGCATCATATACAAGCGATTAAATGCAAAATATCTTGGTTGCATCATATACAAGCGATTAAATACAAAATATCTTGGTTGCATCATATACAAGCGATTAAATACAAAATATCTTGGGTGCATCATATACAAGCGATTAAATACAAAATATCTTGGTTGCATCATACCCAAGCGATTAAATGCAAAAAATCTTGGTTGCATCATATCCAAGCGATTAAATGCAAAATATCTTGGTCGTATCATATCCAAGCGATTAAATGCAAAATATCTTTGTTGCATCATATCCAAGCCATTAAATACAAAATATCTTGGTTGCATCATATCCAAGTGATTAATTGCAAAAAATCTTGGTCGCATCATATACAAGCGATTAAATACAAAATATCTTGGTTGCATCATATCCAAGTGATTAAATACAGAATTGATTTTAACTAATTGACAAATGTTTTAATTATTAAAAATCAAACATTTCCAAATGCGTTTATGGATTATGTCTGAATAATTAGGCATGCTTTCTAGTTAACAGTGGCGAGCAGTCCATAAAGACTGAAAAGCTGTGTCTTCCCTAAGAAAATAAACCAAAAGAGAATATAATATTATAAAAAATAAAACCAAACATATGAAAATCTCCAGCGTAAAACTAACTTTTTTTGTAAACGTCTTTGCACTCTAAGGTTATAAAACATTTAATACTTACAAATTAAGTCGTTGATTTATTAAAGACCGGTTTTCTTCTACAAAGGCAAAAGAGCAGTCGTCTGAAAACAAAATAAAGCTATTTTCATATAATTGATAATGGATAATGCTATTATGAACAGAAAATGAAATTATTTGCCATTTATGAACGCCCTAATTGTACACGGCAAAGTGAGAATAAACAGGTTAAGTACATCTAGTAGAGTTAGCGTAGGGAGTGTGGCGAACCCATCGCTCAGGGAGTGGAAACACAAACCTGCAATAGCCATCCCAAGCCAAGGTGTGAGCTACCGTGCTCAGGCTGAATGTCCTGGGGAACAGCGTCACAAACAGTGCCTCCGAGAAACAAGGTTGCATCTCGAGTATTTAGACCTCACTCCAGCACTCAGGGCTCTGCTGGAGTGGACCTTCTATTTCCCTGGTAACTCGTGGGACAAAAAAAAAAAATTGGACCATTCCAAAACTAGGGGCCTTTCGGGAACCTAGGAGTGCTGAGGCCACCTCTGTGGATTTCCTTCCTGGGGCCGTAGTAGGAACCAAGAGGAGAAACCGTGTAGAGGTGAGCTGATCCACCTCCATGAACTCTTCCCTTGTGGGGCCTTCGAGGAACCAAGGGGAAGGGCACCCTTCCAGCGCGGGACCTTTGTGGAACCAAGGAGGAGTGAAGTGGAGAGATGATGTCCTCTTCCCGTGTGGGACCTTCGAGGAACCATGTAGGAGTGAAGAGGAGAGATGATGTCCTCTTCCCATGTGGGGCCTTCGAGGAACCATGTAGGAGTGAGAAATGAGGCCATCTTGGTGAACTCTTCCTCTGTGGGGCCTTTAAGGAACTAAGGAGGAGAGATGAAGTTCTCTTCCCTCCTGGGGCCCTCGGGGAACCAAGGTGGAGTGGACTCTTCACTTGTGGGGCCTTTAGGGAACCAAGGGGAGGTGGACTCTCTGTCGTGGAGCCTTCGGGGAACTAAGGAGTGGAGAGGAGAGATGAAGCCCTCTTCCGTCGTGGGGCCTTCGGGGAACCAAGGTGGAGTGAAGAGGGGAAATGAGACCTGGGAAGACACATTGTCGAACCAGAAGATATAGCTTCATTTCCAATGACAATCCTGGTGAACTTTATAAAAGGGACTGGTTAACTGTCAAAGGAATGAGGTAAAATGGGAGATAGTACAATGGGTCTATGGCCTAAGTGCTCACGGGAACTATATATATGTAAACCGTCTCCGAAAATTAAAAAAAAAAAAAAAAAACATGTAGTAGCAGTACCATAATTTCATACCTACATATTACTTATAGTTTTTTTTACGTTAATATGCATAGCTTGGAACCATCAGTAACATGTTGCCTTAGATCTTTTAAGCATCAATAAAACATATTAACCCTCCCGTTGCTGAAAGGGGTTCCCATAATTTCTAAATTTACTATTCTCCATGTAGAATTTTAAATAGAGACTTTACGATTTCGATATTTTTTGTATCCCTAAAAAACCGATAAACGCATAAAAAAAAAAAATAGTCCTAGATTAATACGTAAAAAAATATTTTGTTAATGTGTTGGTATCATTCCTTGTCGCATATGATATTTCTTGGTCGCTGGAACCACATCCACGACAAAATAAACTATGAGAAATGCTCCATCTCTCTCCCGCATTAGTTCGCTTATGGATATGGTTCCCCTGTTCTACTCGCACCTCGGCAATGTACGGCATTTCGTTCCCACGTACTACATCGAAAGCTGCATAAGGGTGTAAGGACATAGTGTCCTTTATTACCTAAGGCGTTGGCAATCTGGCTGACCTAACCAGCTGTGTTATTGGGGTTTATCTACAGTGCGTGTCGAAACAAAATAATAATTTGTAAAAAAATAATTTGATTAGTAAAAAGTTTGAAGTGCGGTTCAATAATAGTTGGGATACTTTGTTTGAATTTTATTAGATATAATTTATCAACAAAATGTGAAAGGTTGGCGACAGACATGTTTATTATTAGAATTTACCACTATAGTTGGAAGGGTATTCCGAGGAATTGGTAATAATTAGTGGCAGAATGTGCCCATTTTTCGCGTTTCATGTAAGGGGCACTTTAGGGGTCATTTAAATTTTTTTATCTCAAAATGGGGTTCATAATATAATAACTATTTTTAGATTTTTACAGGCTCAATTGTTCGATTTATAAAACAGTTTAAAAACGTTCTTCAACTAGTTTCTAGTGTAGGTAATTTTATATAACATACATTCACTTATAATAAATGATCTTGTATTTAAAGTGTTCTACTTCTTTTTTTTCGTTATTTGTTTTTGGGGTGTTATGACGTATTGCGCTACCTCCTTCTTTAGCCAACGTTTCGGACAGCGTTGCAGTGTCCATCATCAGGGTAGATCCGGCAGATCCGGTAGATGTGTAAACGTATCTGTTCTACTTTCTTTAAAACCACTGTATAGTTATTGTAATTTATAGTATTTGATTTTTAGCATTTCTTTTATGTGTTACTTTCCCTTTCTTGGACCTTGCTAAATACTGTTTTAGAAGATGATTTAAATAAATAATAAATACTTAAATCATTTTAGTAATTTATACTGAATTTAAATAAATTATTAAATTTTTTATGTAATTGTTGTAATACTGACCAATTTGTATGTATATTTGTTTTGTAAATATATGGAATAACACATGGGGACATTCAACAAAAACAAATCATCTTTCAGTGCAAAACGTACAATATTCTTTGGTAAAATTATTATTAAAAAAAAACTGAATACGAACAAAGACATGATATACCAAAATCGTTACTATACAACTCTGTAAATTTATTATCTGTTCGTGCTATATTGTGGCTTAAAATTGCGAGTCAGCATACATCTCAAACTGAATATAATAAACTAGTGGTTCATGCTCATAATACAAGACTAACTGCAAACGATGGACTTATAATTCCCAGATACCTAAATAAATACGGTCAAAGAACTCTAGAATACCTTGTTCCAATAATTTACAACATGTTACCCAACGCAATAAAAAGCTGTGAATTGAGTTTCAGAAGGAAATGTACGCTAACAAAATGGTTAAGTGAAAGAACTTTTTTGTACTAATCTCTGTTTTTCCGCTTTTCATTTAATGTTTTTTCCATTATTATTTTCTTTTTATTTCTTTAATTTTTCTGTTCTGTATTTCTTATATAAAAATTTATTAACATTTTTTTTTCCAAAATATGTGTTTTTTTTTGTTTACATAAAATGTAGTAATGTGTATATTTTATGTACCTGTCTCAATTTAAAAAAAAAGTAAATGTCAAAAGAACCCGTTGACAAACTGATATCAATCAGTTTAACGGGACTTAATTTAAAAATGTAAAAAAACTGTAAATAAATAATAAAGGAATTTTTATTAATTTTATAATTTTTGATATCTGTTTATTTCCTTATGTGAGTAAATCAATTATCATATCCCAAATACATTTAAAAAAAAATCTTTGTTTTTAATATTATTTTTGTTATTACATCTGTCAGCCGCCACCGCGCTGGCACGCCGGCCGGCAGGTACCGGCGGTACCAAAGTACCGACTAGGAAGCAAGTCAAAGCCGTCGTGGCCAGAGCGTTCGTTGATGAATGATTTTGTATGAAATTAACTGAATAGGTTTAATATTATGAAATTAACTGTATTACGACAATTATTTTACCCTCCACACAGCATCTTCAAAGATGACATAGGCCCTGAGGGAAGTTATTTTCCTCAGGGCCTCCTGTGTGGAGTTAATGTAAAAAAAAAAAAAAATTAACGGAAATACTTAAACGTGTAAGCCATAAGAGGAATTTTCCATCAAATTTATGAATAAATGAGAAATGTGGCATTGAAATGATAAAATCCCTGGGGTTGTAGCGTCATCCCTCATAGTACCCAATGTTTTGTTTTGCATCTTGGCATGCCGAAGGTTAAAATAAAATAATATTAATACTAATAATATAATATGTAATACTAATAGACATTGAAAATATTTCAAGGAATGAAATAGTAAGTAAAACAAAATAAAGCATATAAATGGATACACAATAGATTCTACTTCATTGGGACGCATAGGGCCACAAGCATTTTGTCCCACATAAGCGGCTGTCACAAATAAAGTTTAATACAAGGCTGCTAGTATTCAAGCCTCAACCAGTAACCACAGAAAACCAATGATTTGGTGCCTTCCCAACGCCTGGATCCTTTCCCCCTCATTTTCTTTTCAATGTTTCAGCTTTTTTTTCATGTAACACCCATTCGTTGAAGACGCAATACGGTAGATTTTGGTACACCAGTTAACTCAGTGAGCCGACGAAGACTAGTGTTAAATGGCTGCCTCTTTTTTTTTATATAAAATTTTTTTTACAAATTTCTCTTTTTTTTAATACAAATAATTTCACTCATCTATGGGGATGCTGTGCAGAGGATATTTTTAAGGGAATGAGGGAGAGGAAGTTCTAGTAAGGAAAAAGGTATGAGATGTGGTTAGGACTCTAGCGTTTGTGTGCCCAGGACAGACGGACGTATGAATCCATCCCTTTCGCTGCGGGGCAAGACGATGGGTCGAGAGACCAGTTGGAGATGGCAAAGGGTCGCCCCAAACCGGCCTCTCCCGAGCCAAGCACCTGATAGGTAGGTGCACCCGCCGCCAAGACCTGAACACATCTCAATCTATGAACCCGGGCACCCCTGCCAAGTCAACAAACACAGAGAACTATTTGGGGTGTCCTGTGGCAGAGGTGTTGTTATCCAAAAAAATTGTTCCAGGTTCCCATACCCGCCTCCCAAATTGAAAACTCACACTGTCGCTTAATTTTATCCAGCAAATCAATTTTACCTGAAGTCTTTACTTGGCACTTAACTACTTTATGTTGACGAATGTCAGCGGATGGTAAACTCACAGGGCGCGGCGCATTCCCTCCCCTCATCCGTGCCGCACACCGGATGCCCGTCTTCTTAATCAAATTTCGTTTCAGACATGTTTTGCATGAACTTCAAATCAGAATTTGTCCCAATTAATACTTAAGGTCTTGCTAATGGGTCCGTTGGACCTTCGTATTTTGTGTAGTAACTTTAAAATATTGACGTTTGCAACCCAGCCGCTCTAAGTACCTTTCGTCGTCAGTTAGCATGCTGCGTGTGAGTGCTATGGACGTAAAAGTTGTGTATGGGTCCGCTGGACCTGGTAGCGACTAAATACATAGGTGTTTTTGCCATCGTGTTATTACTATTTATTTACCTTTTTTAAACTTTATTTCATAGGAAATGGCTACCAAGGTTTTTGAGACATAACCAAATAGATCATTCCACAGCCGAGCTGTTGAACGCAAGAACGAGTCGAAGAAGCGACCTGTTCTCATGTGACAAATGTCAACCGTGTACATATGTTGAGCACGCATTTGGCGTGTTTCCCGACTATGTGCCGGTGCCGAAGGGATCATAACACTAGTTCCTCGGAACATCTTCCATTGAAATACCAGTAGAACAAGGATAGCATTCCCACCCGACGCCTGTGCTCTAAAGATTGCACTCCGTCTGTTAAGATGAAAGAATCTATCAAACGGACCGCCCTTTTCTGCTCCGAGTCGAGGGTATTTTTCAGGTATTTTGGAGCTCCAGACCAGAGGTGGCTGCCAAATTCAACCGTGGGGCCCACTTGTGATTTGTACAGGGTTAGCAGTTGTGTACTATTAAAGTATCTGGGGACCTTGTACAGTACGCCCAGATTTTGGGAGTATAACTTTACTGTGGCTTCGATGGGGCCCCCATATCTGAGCTGATCACTTAGAGTTACACTAAGCAAATCAATGGAAGGCCTGTTCGGAAGATTGATTTCGAAGACCGATTCCGAACAAGAAGGCGATAACGACGATTATTGGCAGTTTTGGAATAAACCTACGATATTATACTAGGTCCAGCGCACCCGGTAGCGAGTATTTGTGTTACAAATACTCGCTACTTCGACTCTTTTTTTCTCTCGTTTCTCTCTCTTCGAGTCTCTTAGTGTTAAAAGGGAATGGTGTCCCAAATAAGTGAAGTAAATTAGTATTAGTTTATTTATTTGATTTCTGTTTCTTGGGTTTTGGCCCAAATAACCGACAATCCCGATAAACTGACTGTCTCGATAAACTGACTGCCTCGATAAACTGACTGTCTCGATAAACTGACTGTCTCGATAAACTGACTGTCTCTATAAACTGACTGTCTCAATAAACTGACTGTCTCGATATACTGACTGTCTCGATAAACTGACTGTCTCGATAAACCGACTGTCTCGATAAACTGACTGTCCTGATGAACCGGCTGTCCTGTTAAACCATGTGTCCCGATAAACCGACTGTCCTGATAAACCAACTGTCCTGATAAACTGACTGTCCCGATGAACCGACTGTCCTGACAAAATGAATGTCCCAATAAATCTACTGTCCTGATAAACCGTCTGTCCTGATAAACTGACTGTCCTGATGAACCGACTGTCTTGATAAACTGACTGTCCCTATAAACCGACCGTCCTGTTAAACTGTGTATCCCAGTAAACTGACTGTCCCGATGAACCGACTGTCCTGATAAACTGACTCCCCCGATAAACTGACTGGCCCGATAAATTGACTGTTTCGATAAACCGACTGTCCCAATAAACCGACTGTCCTGCTATACTGACTGTCCTGATAAACCGACTGTCCATAAACTGACTGTTTCGATAAACCGGTGTACCAATAATCGACTGTATATAGGGTGTAACAGAACTTACCCGAGAGATTTTAACCAGCGATTCCTGAGTATATTTGGAGTAAAAAATGTACATATCGTTTTTCTGTACGATGACATTTCTTTTCTTTCAACATTAAAAATATTTTTCCATCACATGCCGCCACTGACTAGTTAGGAAAGTTGCACGTTTATAGCCTAGCGGTCATTTGATAAGCATTGCGTCTCATTCTAACAGCATGTAATACTCGAAACAGCGCGCGTATCGCTGACACCCATCGCGAAGGTATATATTCTATAGAAGAGAACGGTAGGGACATGTGATTAAAAATTTTTTTTTTTTTTTTAATAGAAAAAAAATTTCCTTTTTGTACATTTTTTACTCCAAATACGCTCAGGAATCACTGGTTTAAATCCTTCGGGTACGTCCTGTTACACCCTGTATAAACCTAAGTTTATGCATTAGAAATCTGTAAAAGAGGTCGTAAAAAAAACTGGCATAAGATACTCATAAGATATAAAATATTACATATAAAAGGGATAAAAATAAAATAAAATATATAAAGTTAATTATTATTAAATAGGATTGAAATTATGTGCTTCTTAAAACTTGCAAATATATCAACAAGTTCACTGAGTTAATTCGTGATTCAATGAATTCTAGGAATTGGTGAATAAATACCTACAGTAAGTAGTATTGAAGTTATTGTTACATAAAGGTATTTTATTTGCTTAGAGTTTGCTGCCAGGAGTATTAATGCAAATAAATTCCAACAATATATTCAATAGATTTTAAGTTTTTTAATAAAAATGATAAGTCAGTTTAGTCAAGTCTAGTTGCTGTTATAATTAATAAATTGGGGTGAAATTTACATTTTAAAACCTTTTGAAATGAGAATGAATTTTGTAATACGGTTGAATTAATACTATAGAATTGAAGAAGATATTAGAATCCAATCAGTATGCACAGTTTCTAATAATTTGGATATTAATTATTCGATGCAGAATACAAAATTTAATCAGCTAAAATTAGACATAGGTAATAAGTATTATTTTGAAAAAATAATAAATTCCATACTTAAAAGTTCCAACGCTTTCTTTTTGTAGATAAGACATGTCCCATATATTAAATGTGATGCCAACCGGAGCGATATTCGATGTTCTTTTTTTTTAGAGTTTGAGTTCACAACCTCGCTCAAATCATTGCTGAAAACATAAAAACACTCATTTTTCATAAACCTAAAGGCAAAAAGAAAGCTATCCAACCAAGCACGCAGTACACTACATCTTGTCATAATTTATTCAACTAGAAACGGTACATTTTGGGGATCGCTGGCAACGGTTAATACGCACTTTTTTTTGAAAAAATCTTTTGATTCACCTTAATTACATTAAAAGACATCTATTTGCATTGGGGGAAGTGGAAAATATTTTTGTGTAACATGGTTTGTGATACAAAAGAAAGTGCCCCTTTATAACGCCTACTCGCGTCAAGGCAAGAAACATGTGTAACATGGTTTGTGATTCTGGCGTACAATCTCACAAGACGAAAGCTAATTTTAATTTTACGTAATGAAATTTAGAATGAAATATTTTCCACTTCCCCCAATGCAAATAGTTGCCTTTTAATGTAATTACGGTGAATCAAAAGGTTTTTAAAAAAAAAAGTGCATATTAACCGTTGCCAGCGATCCCCAAAAATTAATCTAGTAACAATTATTATAAGCAATAATTATCAGCCTGATACACTCATCCACATTGAAAAAATTTTCCGAGAAAAGATTTTTTCAATGTGGATGAGTGTTTCAGGCTGATAATTATTGCTTATAATAATTGTTACCATTTGTGCTATGCATAAAAATCTTGTCTTACGTTAGTTTAACAATTAAAAATAATATCCAACTAGGTTTATTACCATATATGTTTAAGATCCGACTCAATGGCAGATGCTGTACTCTCTGTGCTAGAGGTGCTCCCATAAAACGTGGCAGCCGTCCAAGGAGCTTGTAATTTGCCACCGGTAGACAGCCATTTATGGCAAAAAAACATTTCAAAAAATTACTTGTATCTTTCCAAATGTGTACTTATATACTCATATATATACACCGACAATCACATAAACTGAGGATTATAAACCAAAACCCTCATTAAAGAAAAACAAACCTTCTATAGACTCACATATTAGTTAATTTATGCTCACATCAGAAAATAAACTTGCACAAAAAGTTTGATCAAATCTGACAGAAATCTTCAAAAAACTGCGCCAATAACATTGAGCGTTGCCAGTAAAACCAAATCATTTTTTTAATTTCTTTAAATTTTAATGGTACCTACTCGTAACTCCGCCGATCCTTTGAAGATCATAAATGTAAGTACTAAAAAAATAAACTGAGAGCAGTGGTTCCCAACCGATGGTCCGTGGACCACAGTTGGTCCGCGAGATCTAAAATGTGGTCCACGAAACATTTATTCATTTACTACAAAAACCGAATCGAAAGGTATCCAAAAGCTGATTCGTAACCCTTTTGGTATTTGATAGAAAGGTAGCTGAAGAAGTCCAAGAAGAACACATTGAATTGCAAAATGATAGTAATTGCAAGGAAGTGTTTAATTACGCGATTAACAGTTTATCATGTACCTTGTGGTCCCTGTGCGAACAAATAAATGTAATAGTGGTCCCTCGTCAAAAAAGGTTGGGAACCACTGATCGATAATGAACACTTTGATTCTACTTAATTACGATATATTTTTAGCACTTTTTTACATTTAAAAATAAAATTTTTAACTTTAAAAATAAAATAAAAAATTTTAACTTTAAAAATATCGCCTATTAAAAGTCCGATCGATACAAAATTCGGGGCACTCCACGGGGGAGTCCTAGAGCTATGGAAATATAAAACGCAGACCGTATTCATGAGTCAACAAATCAAGACGCATTGCTGCCATGGATAACCCGTCTGACGTCACTGGCTCAGAGCCAGACTTGAGTAACACACTAATTTCTTTCAAAGATGAAATAAAACAAGAAATTTTCAAAGTGTTTAGTGAATTAAAAACATTGAATGAACAACTAAGGGAGTGTCATAATATAATTAATGACCTCACACTTAAAAATAAGGAACTTGATACAAATTATAATCTGATTTTATCCAAATTAAACCGCCTGGAGCAAACCTCATTAAAAAACAATGTAGAAATTATTGGCGTGCCTGAAAAAAAGAACGAAAATTTAGTAGATGTCATAAAATTGCTGGGAACCAAGGCAGGTATTGATGTTCTCCCGAATGATATTGACGGTATTTCTCGTACGAGGGTCAAGGAATTACCTAGAGAAAATCCTAAATTTACTCGACCAATTGTGGTGAAGTTCTCAACCAGCCGCTGCAGAGACAACTTTCTAGCTGCTATAAGGAAGAAAGGCGGCATAAACTCTGGCGACCTGAAGCTTCCTGGGGACAACAACGTTTATGTTAATGAACATCTGACGGCTTCAACCCATGCACTTTTCAAGAGAGTGAGAGATTTATGCAAGGATAAGAACTTTAAATTCAGGTGGATCAAGTTTGGTAAAATCTTTATACGAAAAAATGAATCCAGTCCCATTATTCAAGTGACTTTGGAATCGGACTTGATTAAGGTTTTTTGCTGAAATCTCTTTTAGTTTTATCAATCGTAAAAATTAACTCTATTAATATTACCAATATTTCTCTGTTTAATCCTTTATTTTTTTCTGCTTTACTACAACAACACTCTAATACTTACAATGTTCTACTACATGCCTACAACTCTTTTAAAAATTTAATATTTTATATATTTTATGAAATGAATAAACCAAAATGTTGAATGTTTATTATCAGAATGTAACTGGACTGCGATCCAAAACAAATAGTTTTTATTTTAATGTTGCTAATAACAACTTTGATATTATAATGATAACAGAAACTTGGCTTTTAGATAGCATTGCCAGTGAAGAGCTATTTGACAACCGTTACCTAGTTTTTAGGCGTGACCGCAAAGAACAAAAACGAGGAGGAGGTGTACTAATTGCGTTAAAGAAGCACCTCGTAGCTCACGAACGTAATGATTGGATCACGAATGCAGAAGATATATGGGTGACTGTTTCGATCAAAAATATCATAAAAATTCACTTATGCTGTGTATACATTCCACCAGGAGTCAATCACTCTCATAACATTAATGAATTTATGAATAAATTATGTGAACTTAGAGCACTTCATCATGACGATCATTTTGTGATCTCGGGTGATTTTAACTTACCAATAATTAACTGGTCTCTTAGTAACGGAAACAGTATGCAAATTATGAATGGTTATCAATCTGAAATTATCTCCAAACTATCTGACACCCTTTCATTTACAGATCTATCGCAGTATTGCACCTTTCCGAATAATAATTATAAATTCCTAGACCTTGTTTTTAGTTCGACCCCTGTAAATGTATCAAATACTGACCAGTATCTCATCCCGGAATGTAAACATCATAAAGCCATTCTCTTTGACATAAACATAGCTCTTGAAACCCCTATGGTGAACAATAAACGGACAATCAATCTCTTTAGGAAAGCTAATTTTGAAACAATAAATAACATTCTCGGTAGTATTGATTGGGACGCTGAATTCTTAAATTTATCAACTAATAATGCCATTGATCGTTTTTATGTTATATTATATGAAATCATTCGTTTAAACGTCCCATCAAAGGATGTTCATATCAACAACTCTTATCCCTATTGGTTCAGTCCAGCTCTGATAAAACTGACTAAAGAAAAATATAAAGTGTTCAAAACTTGGAAAAAATGGTCCAATCCTTTAGACTACCATGAATTTTGTATCCTTAGAACAAGGCAGAAGAGAATGTCTAGGGAATGTCTCAAAAAATTTATAACAAACGCTGAACTTAATATATCCCGTGATCCCAAAAAATTCTGGTCTTATGTTAAAGGAAAAAGAAATAATTCTAGTTTACCTCATGTAATGAAACTGGGCGACGTTACTGCTGTTAATCCTTTTGCAATATGCAACCTGTTCTCACAGCACTTCATCTCCACCTTTAATTATAATACTACCTCCGATGTACACTCTACCAACCATCATAATATAAATAATCAAGTTAACATCTCTTCGGTATCAGTTTCAAAAGAAAAAATAGAAAAAATAATCGATACTATTTCTAACTCATTGGGTGCGGGTAGTGATAAAATTCCAGCATTCTTTATCAAAATGTGTAACAAGGTAATCTCGAAGCCCCTATTATTGCTCTTTCAATCCTCATTGAAAGAAGGCATCTTTCCGGATCGTTGGAAGTGTGCTCTTATCACACCAGTATTTAAGTCTGAGTCTAAAAATGATGTCCAGAACTATCGTCCAATATCTAAGTTACCAATCTTCAGTAAAATTTTTGAAAAAATTGTTCACGAACAACTTTATAACTGCGTCCAGTCTGTAATACTCGTGAACCAACATGGCTTTATGAAAAAAAGATCGGTTGTCTCTAATCTTGCCATATTCATTGAAAATATTACGAAATCAATGGATGATCAAATCCAAGTTGACGTAATCTATACAGATTTCTCGAAAGCGTTTGATAAAATTGATCACAGTCTTCTTTTATCCAAATTACTAGCTTTAGGAATTCACGGAGATTTGTATCGATGGTTAGTCTCTTATCTTAATGGGCGCACTCAAGGAGTAACAATTAATGGCTTCATCTCTGAGTTCGTAAATATACCTTCTGGTGTACCCCAAGGATCTCACCTGGGACCGTTACTATTCACAATTTTCATCAACGACATTATAAAATGCTTTAATTATGCAAATGTTCTACTCTTCGCTGATGATATGAAAATATATCTTCCGATTAACTCTATCATTGACTGCATTAAATTACAAGAAGATCTTTATAGGCTTAATGACTATTGTATAATTAATAAACTCAACATGAACACTTCTAAATGTTATGTCATTACCTTCACTAGAAATAAAATTAAATTTGACCATAACTACCATATAGCCAGCCAATCACTCAAAAGGGTTACTCAAATTCGTGATTTAGGTGTTCTACTTGATAGTAAACTTACATTCGAGGCACATATTAATATGATTGTGAAGAAAGCCCTTAGAATGTTAGGATTCTTATTCCGTATTGGAAAAGAATTCAAGAACATCCAAACACTTAAAATATTGTATTTTTCATATGTTCGCAGTCATCTTGAATTCGCTTCTCAAATATGGAATCCTCAATATAATATTTATATTAAACGCATTGAAGCCATCCAAAGAAAATTTGTTCATCATTTAAATTTCAAGTTTAATATTGGTTATCATAACATTAACAGCTTGCAGGACCCTTATGGACTTAAATCATTAAAAATTAGAAGAGACTCCGCAGATATAATATATCTTCATAAAATTATCAATGGTTTTATTGATTGTTCACCCCTTTTGGCTGAGATTAATTTTAGAGTCCCCTCCGTTAGAACCAGAGAAAAATCAATTTTTCATCTTCAAAAATGTTCTACTAATCTCAGACAAAATGCTTTTATATTCAGAACATGTAATGTATTTGATAAGAATTTTAATGATATAGACATATTCTCATGTAATTTAAGTACCTTAAAAAAGTATGTCATAGTCAACATTAAATAATTTTTTGATCGTATTGCAAGTTACCATATTATTGCTTAGAATCCTTTCCAGTCAGTTGCATACTTGTCATTCGACTTACTATTGTATTTACTCAGTTGTAGGTATGTACAATGTACATATTATTATTATTGGTGTTGTGAAGTGAGAACAAATTTCTGACTCCTACTTCATGTTTGAAATTTTGTAAGCAGATTATTACAGTTTATATTGTGTTTTTATATCTTTTTTTTTAAATAATTTTCAGGGTTATATTTTTGTTAAGTTCTTATGAGTACAGGACCCTTACTTTTTGTTTTACTTTTTAATTATAATTTTAATTATGTGAAAATCTATCATTGGGTATTATGTATATTATTAATTTTATTATTACAAATGTAAAATATCTGTTGATTTTCCAAAAAAAAAAAATAAAAAATAAAATAAAATAAAAATAAATAAAATAAAATAAGTACAATACGGTGAATATATCATTCGTAAAAAAAAATTCCACGGTCAAGTGTCACCCCCCTATCGGGTGGCACCCGGGGCGCCCCCCCCCCCCCCGCTACGCTACTGGTGGCATTGCAACTCAACATTTAGGTCAGCATTTATTTGTCTTCATTAGTCACTAGCTATAAGTCTTAGATGTAAGTCACTACCTAGTTATAATTGTAAATCTTAGCTGTAAGTCAGTAATAGAATCTATCAAACGGACCGCCCTTTTCTGCTCCGAGTCGAGGGTATTTTTCAGGTATTTTGGAGCTCCAGACCAGAGGTGGCTACCAAATTCAACCGTGGGGCGCACTTGTGATTTGTACAGGGTTAGCAGTTGTGTACTATTAAAGTATCTGCGGGCCCTGTACAGTACGCCCAGTTTTTGGGAGGCTAACTTTACTCTGGCTTCGATGGAGCCCCCATACCTGAGGTAGCAATTATTATTAAGTAGGTAGTCAATACTACTAGGTAGCATGCTCTTTGGCTTCTAATGAACAAGTTATCATCACGGTTGACACGTTGACAGACTTGCCACCTTGTTTGGTGCACATTCCCGAGAAAGTAGGTAACCTACCTACATTCACGTAGAAGCACAATTTACTTCTCAGTCCTGGATTTGTCAATAGGCCTTAGGTATAGGCCGCGGCCTAGGGGCGGCAGAGTTCAGGGGGCGGCGCGCTCGCTCGCAGCAAAGGCTCCGTATTCTGCGGGCCCTTTTTGGCATTTGGATCTATTAAGAACAGGACACAATTTGACCAGCAAGAGCAAGGTTTCAATGATTGGAAGAATGCAGAAATTCGAGTAGCTCAACACGAAAACTCTCCAAACCATAAGTCCTGTTTCCTCGCTTTGAGATGTAGAGGTTTGTTTCACGGTTCTCAATCTTCACTAACTGCCCCACTTAACGAGGAAATTGCTTTTTGGAAGAACATTTTAAAAAGAGGACGTATGAAATATTTGGTGACCGGCACAGTGGTAATTACCTACACAATGCTACTTGAATTAATAGCAGAGTTTGATCCGTTTTTAGCCAAGCGTATTGAAAAACACGCAAACCAAAGATCTGGAACAACTAGTTACCTATCAAAAACTGTCTGCGACGAGTTTATTTACTTAATGGCTGAGAAAGTACTGAAATGCATTAGTGATGAGATAAAAGAAGCAAAGTACCTACATTTCTTTAATTGTATACTCTACACCGGATGCAGCACAGTAGATCAACTGACACTTGGGATTAGATATGTTTTAGATAATGGACACTGGACAGCCATGTGATAGGTTTCTTAAATTATTTCCTTCTGTGGGACACAAGGCTCAAGAAATGTTTGATGCCATTACTTTAGAGCTAGAAAAGTTGAACAGAAACCTAGAAGACTGCCAGGGTCAGTCGTATGATAATGCCTGGAACATGTCAGGAATTTATAATGGTTTACAAGCCAAAATTCAAGAACAAGCACCACTTGCCATGTTCGTCCCCTGTGCAGCTCATTCATTAAATTTGGTGGGAACCTCGGCCGCTGAGTCTTATACAGAAGCTTGTAACATCTTTATGTCGCTGGAAGAGGTATATACTTTCTTTGCGAAGTCAACCGAACGTTGGAAAAAGTTGGTTTATGAAATGGGAAGAGGAAAGACACTCAAGAGAGTTAACCTCGCACGTTGGTCAGCAAGAGCAGATGCCTGTAAAAGTCTAAGGGATTCCTGGGATGAAGTACTTACGGTTCTAAAAATGATTGAAAATGATGCTACAGAGAAACCTATCCCGTGATTGAAGCAAAGGGAATTCGCCTCAAATTGGAAAGACTTGAAACTGCATTTGTGATCGTATTTTGGAATGCTATTATTTTGGAAAGACTAAATAAAGTGAGTGCTCAGATTCAGAGCTCATCTGTTGATAATAAGACGGCAGAGAAACCTGGATCTACATCATTACTGAATCTTTTTAAGTTTTTGAGGAAACAATCTCTGTGCAACGTTTACCTGAACTTGGATATAGCTCTCCGCATCGCACTTTGCACTCCGGCCACAAATTGTTGTGGAGAAAGGAGTTTTCCTGTTTAAAGCGAGTGAAAAATTACCAAAGGTCTTCACTATCTTAAGAAAAAAACTTAACTCTTTGGCTCTTCTATGCACAGAATCAGTCATAATGAATACTATAATAAACTATAAAGATATTACAGATGGTTAAAAATCCGGTAAAAAATTGTAATTATTATTGTTTCATGCAACAATTTTACTTTATGACTAATTCATTCGTTTACTTTATGACTTTCATTTTTGATTACCTACTTAACCTACATTTGAATATTTATTTTTAAATTTGTGTGTCACCTAATAAAAGCCTACAAGTTGCTACGTGGGTTTTTTTGCCAAGCGGCAAAACCATGTATACATTCCATAAATCAACAAAAAGTATTATAATACTGACCAGGTACTCACCCAGAGTTTATCCTTACGGAAGCGCCAATTCTGGACGGAATATGATCCCGCCGAGAATATCTGTGGATCCCGTTAATGCTCAGGGGGTGGATCGTAAACCACGATATGTGTCGTACTTTAAAAGGGTGGTATGCAGGGTACATAATTTAAATACGGAGATTGTGAGTTGATACATATAATTTTAAAATATCAAACATATATCGAGGCCTCACTCGACAGGTGGTTATAAATATTACATTGAACTTACCCCCATGGAACCGACCTTTTTTTACTATGAGAACTACCGATAGCTAACTGATAAATGACCGTCTAGTAGCTGCAATGCTCAGGCAGCATTTCCTCCTGCGGGATCCGGGAAGCTACCGCCGAAGCCAGGACATGGAGTCAGTTCCGCCGTCAGTGGAGGTCGTCAAGCGGCCTTTTGCCGCGTCCAAAATTAGCAAGAAACCCCCCTCGGGCCAGACGAGTTTCAAGGTCGGCGGAAAATTACTTTCTCGCCACAAAGAACTGTGAATAACTTCACGAGCAATCAGGGCACAGATAATCAATCAATTCGGAGCTCTCTCAGGCTCTAAACATCGCATGGCCGCCGTACAAGTTTCCTTTTTTGAAAGAATCACAACTATTCGCACCAAGGGGTTTCCAAATTACCGATCACACATAACGTACTCTTTATAAACTTAAAACGCCCGGCATTATCTATATAAAAAGGGAATTTTTTCCCGTACAAACTCAAAATTCACAAAATACTCCGTGACTGTCGCGTGTGTAGGTCTCGGGGCCAACCTCTCCGAAATCTACCCACGCAAAAAGTGTCGTATTGCCGCGGAACTGATCCAGGTCTCGCCTCCGGTCGTAGACAAAATCAGAGCTGGCACTCTAATAAATAATAAGCTAGTTCCTACCTAATGATGATTTCGACGGGTAGAGGCGTCAGGATGCAGTACAAATGATAAAGATATTAATAATTATATTTAAAGGAATAAGGATTTGTACTGCATCATAACAATGTAAGTGATTATGATAGGTGGCAACTTCTAAGAAGGAGGAAGGGGCGGCGCAAATGAAGTGGCCTATACATATGAAAAGTGTAAATCCGGCCCTGCTTCATCTAGGTATATTTAGGTACTTATAGAAAGTATAAGTTTGCATTTTGCTAAAGTTTAAAAATGAAATCAAATATCGTGGTGCCATGACATTCCTCCAATTACGGATATGGCTTGCAGCTGCAGGGAATCGAACCCACAATGTTTGGGCGAGAACCAGGTGCATTGTAAACTCAGCCACTGAGCCGTCTATATATTTTTTTTATTTATGTATTATTATTACTTACTTTATTACTTATGTGTATAATTAATTTTATAGGCTCCTAACAGCCCAGTGATTGCGGTAGTAGATTGCCGCTCACATAATAATTATTGTGTGAATGGCAGTAAAAATTTTAATAACGATAATTTATTTGATCGTCCGTCGTATTATATATAGGGGTCACATAAAAGGCGTAACATGGTATTACGATAAATAAAATCAAAGACTCTATAAATATTATTGGCGAATCGATGGTCCAAATTATCAACGAATCTTTGAATAGTGGAGTATTTCCCAAAACTTGGAGGACATCAGTAATAACTCCTATACCTAAAATCGATAACCCAAAAAAAATTGACGACTATAGGCCGATCAATTGTTTACCCAAATATGAACAAATACTGGAACACATTTTAAAGGAGCAATAAACTGAACATATTGAGGCCAAGCAGATATTAGTTCCACAACAATCTGGTTTTAGAAATAAATGTTCTTGTGAAACCGCTATTAACTATGTTATAGATGAGTGGAAAAATTTTAGAGATAAAAAAGTTAAATTATTGCGTTATTTCTAGACTTAAAGCGGGAATTTGAAACAATCGACAGAGATAGATTAATCAAAAAATTAAGTAATATTGGAATTAATGGTAAAGACAATAAGTGGTTTGTTGATTACCTATCAGAAAGAACCCAAATAACAAAATATGGTGGTATAACATCTGAACCACATAGTACTAATAAAGGCTTTCCGCAGGGTTCTGTCTTAGGTCCACTGTTGTTAATTATATACATGAATGATAATTGTGCAAATTAAACTTTTTGCTGATGATACTTTGTTATATATGTATAGCCAGAAAAAATTTACAGGACGCCATTGAAAAAATACAAATTGATTTAAATTATGTAGCGCTTTGGCTTCACCAAAACAAACTAAAATTGAACGTTACGAAAACAAAGTTTTTAATTGTGGATAGCCTAGGTGGAAACGAGCAGGCAATATTAAAAATTGATAACGAAAACATAGAAAGGGTTTGCAGTATTGAATATCTAGGTGTAATATTGGATGATAAATTAAAATTCGACGAACGATTAGAATACATAACAAAGAAAATTGCTAAAAAAGTTGGATTCCTAAAAAGGAACAGAAATCACTTGGATCTCAAAACAACGCGCCTGGTTTACAATTCTTTTGTAACTCCGCGTTTAAATTATTGTTCTAGTGTTTTATTCCCATGTAACGAAGCCCAAAATAATGAACTACAGGTTTACAAAATAGGGGGATGAGGATGATTTTAAAATGCAACAATTTTACTAGAGTTAAAATTATGTTACAAAATTTAAATATGATGACAACAAAACAACATACAATGTACATTAACAATGATATACAAACTTAAAATACAAAATAATACATTAACAATGATATACAAACTTAAAAATAATATGCTCCCAAATTATCTGCAGAGAATTATTATGTTTCAAGAAAATGTTCACAATTTTCCTACGAGATGACGCGGAGACTTTAGGCTTCCCAAAAGTAAACTTTCGTGCACACAAAATAGCGCGTTTTATAAAGGGCAAAAACTTTATAACAGTCTGTCCAATGCCACAAAGGAAGCCTCAAATCTCAGCACTTTTCGTAGGATATGTGCATTATAGGTAAAAAATATTTTTTGATTACTTACCAATATTATTCTTATAACAGGGTGTCCGGGGGTAAAGTGCATTAACTTCGAGAGGTGATTCTACATGATAGTACAAGTAAAAAAGACAATTAACTTTTTTCGAAATTCCAATTCTTAGAGGTAGTTTTGAGGTGAAAAGAAGTCCGGCGTGTGCGGCCAGATTTATTATTTTCCGCTGTTACGATACGGGCCAATCACAATCGAGTCGGGCGAGCGGCAGGCTCTCAGCAAGTAAGATCGTACCTCACACTAAGGATTTTTAAGGGTAGATACTTCTTTTTGTATGGGGAAAAAAATGTTGGAATTTCGGAAAAAGTTGTTTATCTTTTTTACTCCTACCATCATGTAGAATCACCTCCCGAAGTTAATGCACTTTACCCCCGGACCCCCCCCCCTATATAATGTATTTTTGTGTAGTTATCTTTTTTATTTAGTATTCATTTTTTTATGTATTTGTAATTGTTACTGTACTTCATAAAGTGTATTTTTTTATATTTTCCTACAAGATGTATGAATAAATTTACGTACATCTAAATAAAAATTGCAATAACAAAAAAAAAACACACAAAAAAACAAGTAACATAATATTACAGAATATACTAAAAAACTTAAATTACCTCGTTTCAAAAAATATTTACAGGATTGGAAAAGGCTGGATTAAAGTATTTGAATACTCTAAACAAGTAAATACATAGTAGTGTCCGACCGAAACAGGATTTTCTACCGAAACCGAAACCGAATCATCGGTAGATGTCTCAGTTTCGGCCGAAACCGAAACCGAAACTTTTTTAGACATGTTAAAAACCTATTATTTACTGAAATTTGGCTTATTTTTTACACTTATATAAACAACTAGCTGGGTTACCCGGCTTCGCCCAGGAAAACATTCGAGAGTGTTCTGGAATGTTTCACTTTGATGTTCCCGATTCTGGAACGTTGTGAAAAGCTCTCAAATACTCTGACTGGGGTGTCCGGCATCGCTCATGGAGTTGATGTGAGATTGAATTGACATTCGAATCCACGACGGATCTTGCTTTACATACCCCATATGGGTAGCCCCATACAAAAAATGGATCTGGGCTGTTCCGGTATGTTCCTGAACGTTCCATCCTCTTCCCGAACGTTCCAGAATAATCCGAGATGTGCTGGAATGTGGTGGAATGCTCAAGAATACTCTGGAATTTTTTGAACTGTTCTAGAAATTTCAACGGGGCGAAACTTCCAGCCCATATATCTTTAAAAGCACGCCCTTCAGGTAAGAACGGGAACTTTCTTCATGGAGGGCTACCACACAATATAACTCCCGTTATCGTACCGGGACTCGTCTTTGAGTTTTAGCGGCATGAAAATTGTTTTTTTAATAATATAATTATCCAAACTTCTAGAACTTTCCAGAACCTTCTAGACTCACTGACACTCTCCGCCACTCATTTCTGAAAGCTTCTTGAACTTTCTCCTTCCATAACATCCTAGAGCATAAGGGAACCTTCCAGAACTATCTAGAACCTTCTAGACTCACCGAAACACCCCAAGAACTTTCTAGAGCTTTATCGAACTTTCTAGAACTTTTCGGAATTCTAAAATCACCGACGTACTCCCCCACTCCTTCCAGAACTTTCTACAGCTTTATCGAACCATCTAGAACTCAGGAACTTTGTAGACTCACCGACGTACTCCCCCACTCCTTCCCGAACTTTCTACAGCTTTATCGAAATTTCTAGAACTTTTCGGAACCTTCTAGACTCACCGACGTACTTTGCCACTCCTTATAGATTTTTCTACAGCTTTATTGAACCTTGTAGAACTTCTAAACTCACCGACATACTCCGCCACTCCTCCCAGAACTTTGTATAGCTTTACTGAACCTTGTAGAACTTTCCGGAACCTTCTAAACTCACTGACGTAACTCCTTCCAGAACTTTCTATAGCTTTATCGAACCTTATGGAACTTTATAGAACCTTCTAGACCAACCGACATATTCCGTCATGCCTTCCAGAACTTTCTCCAGCTTTATTATTACTTTGTAGTCTCACCGACGTACTACGCCACTCCTTCCCGAACTTCCTACAGCTTTATAGAACCTTCTAGAATTTTTTGGGACCTTCTAGACACACCGACACACTCCTCCACTCCTATCAGAACTTTCTACATCTTTACGGAACCTTCTAGAACTTCTACAGTTTTATCGAACCTTCTAGAACATTCCGGAAACTTCCAAACCCACCGACATATTCCACCATTCCTTTCAGAACTTTGTACAGCTTTATCGAACCTTCTTGAACTTTCCGGAACCTTCTAGACTCACCGACATACTCTGCCACACCTTTCAGAACTTTCTATAGCTTTATCGAACCTTCTATACTAACCGACATACTCCGCCACTCCTTCCAGAACTTTGTACAGCCCTATCGAACCTTCTAGAACTTCCTACAGCTTTATCAAACCTTCCAGAACTTTCTGGAACCATCTAGACTCATCGACATACTCCGCCACTACTTCCTGAATTTCAGCCCTATGGAACCTCCTAGAACTTCCACAGCTTTATGGAACTTTCTCGAATTTTCTGGAACCTTCTAGACATACCGGCTCACTCCTCCACTCCTTTCAGAACTTTGTATAGCTCTATCGAAACTTCTATAACTTTCTTAATCTTCTAGACTTAACGTAATTTATTTCTGAAAACTTCTAGAACTTTCTCCATCCACAATTTTCTAAGCATTTGTGAACCATCAGATCCTTCTAGACTCACCGACTTACTCCGCCACTCCTTCCAGAACTATGCACGGCTTTATCGAACCTTCTAAAACTTCTTACAGCTTTGTGGAATCTTCTAGAATTTTCCGGAACCTTCTAGACACACCGACACACTCCTCCACTCCTTTCAGAACTTTCTAGAGCCTTATGGAACTTTCTAGAACTTTCTACAGCTATATAACTTTACCTACCTACTATATAACTTTATCTACCTTATAGAACTTTCCACAACCTTCTATACTCACTGACTTACTCCGCCACTCCTTCCAGAACTTTGTACGTCTTTATCGAACTTTCTAGAACCTCCTAGAGCTTTGCGGAATCTTCTAGAATTTTCCGGAACCTTCTAGACATACCGATACACTCCTCCACTCCTTTCAGAACTTTCTACAGCCTTATGGAACTTTCTAGAACTTTCTACAGCTATATCGAACCTTATAGAACTTTTCACAACCTTCTATACTCACCGACACACTCCTCTACTCCTTTCAGAACTTTCTACAGCTTTATCGAACCTTCTTGAACTTTCCGGAACCTTCTAGACTCGCTGACATACTCCACCATTTCTTCCAGAACATTCCAGAGTCTTATCGAATTTTCTAGAAGTTTCCGGAATCTTCCAGACTCTTCTTGAAGTTTCTAGAGTCTTCTTAGAACTTTCAGCCCTTATATCTTCAAAAGCAAGCCTTTTAGGTAAAAACGAATACCCTTATTCCCTAGGGGGGATAGAGATCTACCATACCATATAACTCTCTTGATCGTACCGGCACTCGTTTCTTAGTTTTTGCGTTCCGCACGTTTTTTTGGACTTTCTTTTATAATATATATTGATTAACATGAGTTAAATGAAGTAAAAAAACAATAATTGAAGTATGTGAAAAAAAATTTGTTTGATATTACTAAAAGTTAACAAACATTTTAACTACTTCTTGGAACAAAAATTTGTCAATCATCAACACTTAAGTACATTGTAAAGGCAGGACCTCATTAATTGAGTATTTTAATTTAAATTGCATTTACAATCACAACATTCTTAAGACTAAATTTACCATTTATTGAGATCTTTTGCAGAGTTTCGGTGCGGCCGAAGGTTCGGCAGAAAATCTGCCGAAACCGAAACTGATGCCGAAACTAGATTTTTTTGCCGAAACTTGCCGAAACCGAAACCGAACCTTCGGTCGGTCGCTAATAAATATGTAGTAACTGCCTATCGGTAATTTTGTTATCATCGCAAAATGACCACCGATGAACGTGCAAGAGGAATAAATGTATGTTTTTTATGAGTAGTAAAGTAAAAGATAAAGCACGTCGGCCTCGTCCCGCTGCCTCGGAGACCCGGCGCGGCGCAGAAAAGTCCCTCAATAGCTGCGCTGCAAACCTTTGTTCGGTACCTACTTGGGGTAATTTCAAAAACTATGTAACCTAAAATGTGTGCATGAAGTTTATTTTTGTGATTTTGATCATCGCACTAAAAATGTGTAATTTTAATATTTTCATTTATAATTGATTTGAAAACGATTCCAAACACATTCCAAAACGGTTCCAACTGGCTACAGCGTCATCATGACGTGAAATGCCACTGGTTGGCAAGACGGCTCTCACGAACTTTGCCCGGCATGACGTCAATGCCGCCGAATTCACGAATAAAAACTAACATGTCGCTTTGATGGAAAATCGAAAACGGCACATTTTTTATTGTTATTTAAAAGAAAATGTATTCGTCAACACCAAAATAAAATAAAAAACCCTCATTATCGTTTTTTTTCGAGAATAAAAAAAACACCGAAAATACTCTATCCTAACTGCGGTGCAAGACCTTCACGAGAAGGAGAGATTCCACCAAAGCATTTAATGGGAAAGTAACAATTCATAGGAATACCTTACGTAAAAAGGAAGAAATAAAATAACATAAAAAATATATTAACTTAAAATCACAAAATAGAAAAACATAAAAACCATAGTGTGCAATTCACACACGGTAGAAGTGAAACCTTCAGAAAGTAGACAAGAGTGGGGAGGCTACGAAGCACCGCACAAAGAGGAGACCAATTATTGTATCTCATTCTCTCGCAGACTAAACCCTACAGATGTATGTGTTTGTTTCTTTTTAGTGTAGTTTTTCGTTTCATCGAGTTTCAAATGACAACGGTGCTAAAGAAGTTTTCACTTCAAAAAGAAGCTCGGGGAAAACTTTCTACTGGGTGACTTCCGGCAGCACTACATCTTCTTCTTCTTCTTCTTCTTGTGCCCTGTTCGTTCAACGTGCCCTGCCTGTCCGTTGGCTACGCGGGCTTTGTTTACTGCGACCCGGAACAGCTCTATAGTATACTGGCCAAACCACTGTCTCAGGTTTTTCAGCCGAGAGGTTCTCCTTCCAGCAAGGGCGGATCCAGGATTTTTTTCTGGGGAGGGCACAAGGGGCGGACGGGCAAAAAAATCAACAATAATTACTGTTCGGATTTTCTTCTGGGGGAAAAAAATCAACAATTTAATTTATCAAAAAAATCAACTCAGCACAGGTTCGCCTAGTGAGGTGTTCACAAAACACTACTTATAACCAATTTACGTACAGTTACGGATCAATAACATTTTTCTTATTGTTTATTATACTGAAATTATTATTTATGTACTTAAACCAACGTAATAATCTGTTAAGTGTATGTTTGAGAATAGAAATAAATAATTTATTATTTTTTTTTTTAACTTTATGAGTAAAACCTCAAATTGTAATATTTAAATAAATGAAGACAATATAAGCGAAACTCAATCGAAAATCTGGAAACAGAAAAATCAGAAAAACATATTGACACCTCTGGGACTCGAACCCAGCAAGAGGTCCTGGGTTCGAGTCCCAGAGGTGTCAATAAGTTTTTCTGATTTTTTCTGTTTCCAGATTTTCGATTGAGTTTCGCTTATATTGTCTTCATTTATTTAAATAGAAATAAATAAAATTAAATAAATAAATTACTGTTAGGATTTTTTCCGGGGGGGGCACAAGGGGCGGACGGGCAAAAAAATCAATAATAATTACTGTTTTATTTTTTTCTGGGGGGGCACAAGGGGCGGACGGGAAAAAAATCAACAATTACTGTTAGAAATAAACTTGAAGTATCATACAAGTTCAAGTATGTATAGGAAGGTTTATGAAAGTGTCAAAACAATAGAATAATTAAATGTTTAGTTAAGACAGTTTTTGCTTCTAAGTATGTACTGTGATGGAATCTCCACAGTACACTAAAATACCTTCTAGGGGTGCATGTGCCCCATGCCCCCCCCCCCCCCCCCCCTAAATCCGCACTTGCCTTCCAGGGCCCCGTCTTCCGGCAATCTTTTCCTGCATTATGAGATGCAAGACCTCGTTCTTCTCTGGATGTCTCATCACATGTCCAAGATATTGAAGTTTTTCGGATTTTTATTGTTTTAATAACTTATTTTTCTTTATTCATCCGAACCATAACATCTTCATTCGTAACCCTGTCCATCCAGCTTATTTTACCAGCGCTATATATGAGCTAAAAAATAGGTTATGAAGCCTACAGATTAAATAGTGCAATAATTACAACATTTATTATAATCGTCAACCTTGGTACTTTTATGATCTTTTTGATCAAGCATAAAAATAACATATTTAACTGCGAAGGATGTAGGTACTAGGTACTTCCGTTATCAGATTTCCGATGACATCATGAGAGTAATTGCGACAAATATTATGTGGACAAAAAGCTCCGTGAATTAACGAATGTTTTCAATAATTCTCTAATGATATACATATAAACCCAAGTACCTGGCAGTCCTGGCACAGTTCTATTCAAGTCATCTGACTACACTAGTATCAATTGAGAGAAGCGTATTTTACTTACTATAAAAATGAACTTTTCCTTTGCTTGGCTGTTCATGGCAGTTGCTGCTTTCTTGACTGTGGTGGTATGTTACGATTTAAAAAACATTTATTAATTTAAAAAAAAATTAAATACATGTGCATTTATTTTTAAAATAAATTCATTAAATTGATGAATACCTACGGATTGGCAAAATATTTTAGAAATTTATTCAATTAATACTTCTATTTCATTACCACGACAACCAAGCTATTCACTTTTTGTATCTTTGAAATTTTTTGTTCTTCACATAAATTTTTTTTCACTTCGAGTTCTACAGTTCGTTAAACAAAGGGTAACAATATACTCGTACATAACACTTTTTTTTAAACTTTTTTTAAATTATGATTTTGATCTATGAATTACTTTTTTTTAAATTTATTTTGATTTAACATCTACAGTGCTTTATGTATAATAATAATAAATAAAAATTCAGATGATATTAAAATGACTTTTGGTTTAGATAAATGTAGAACGATCCTTATAGAAAAAGGCAAAATTGTAGATGGAGACGGGGGCATATTTAGAAATTTCAAAATTAAAGGGGAATGAGGTTTATAAATATTTAGGATACCCGCAATCGAATAGATTAGATCACACTAATATTAAAAAATGATATTAGGATTAAATTTCAAACTAGGATCAGAAAATTTTTAAAATCCAATCTACCTGCTAAAAATTTAGTAAAAGCAATAAATACTTGGGCAATAATTCTATTTGGCATAATTAAATGGTCCAATACAGATTTGGATAGCTTTGAACGATTAATTAGAACTACGTTAACAAAGTTTAATTGCCATCATCCAAATTGAACTATAGAAGGAATTAATTTACCTAGAAATTTAGGAGGTGGAAGTGTAGTCAAAATAACATCTTTGAAACACAATCAGGTAGAAATGCTAAGAATTTTTTTCCATGGGAAAGCTAATAGCTCAGAAATGCACAAAATAATTTGCAAGGCAGATAGAAACATTACATCTTTAATTTTATATGACGAGAATGCCAATATTCTTATAAATACTAACCAGGAGTTATTAGATTCCTGGTCAAATAAAATTATTGACGCAAAACACTTCAATTATCTCAACCAAAAGTATGTTGACAAACTTTCGTCAAGCAAATGGTTGAGTATTGGAGAGTTGAGTGCAGAAATAGAGGGATTTATGCTTGCCATTCAAGATAAAGTCATTTATACTAAAAATTATAGGAAGCATACAATCAAAGATATAAATCAAATTGATGATTTATGTAGAAAATTTTTGGCTTTTCCAGAAACTATAGAACTTATTATATCGGGATGTTCTGTATTAGCGCCGTCCGAGTATACACTCAGGCACAATCAGGTTTTAAAAATAATTCACTTAACTTTGGTAATTAAACATAACTTGATTGACTACCATTGAGTACCATATTATGAATATGAACCAAATTCATTTTTAGAAAATGAGTGTTATAAAATATATTATGATAAAACTATACTAACAGACAGAACAATTGAAGTGGAAATAAATAAGATGTTAAGCGAGGGTAAATCAATCTCCTTTGGAGTCCCGCAAGGTAGTGTGCTTGGGCCAATATTGTTTCTTATTTATATAAATGATTTATGTAGTCTGAATATTCCTGGTAACATTGTTAGTTTTGCAGATGACACTGCCTTAATATTTGAGGGTAAAACTTGGAATGAAACTTTCAACAAAAGTAATATAGGTTTAAAAGTGGTAAATAGTTGGTTAAACAATAATATATTAACTTTGAATGCACAAAAAACTAAATTTATCACTTTTAGCATTTCAAGGAAAAGTCAGCCTTCTGAAACTCACAACTTGATTATTCACAGTTGTTTTCAAACATGTAACTGCAACCCTTTAGAAAATGTAGTCAGCATCAAATACCTTGGTGTAAAAATAGATAAATTTTTGAGATGGAATGATCATATTAATATGTTAGTAAATAATACTAGGAGACTTACCTATATCTTTAAAGAACTGAGACATATACTA
The DNA here is from genome assembly GCA_929108145.2 of Limnephilus rhombicus. NCBI lineage: Eukaryota > Metazoa > Arthropoda > Insecta > Trichoptera > Limnephilidae > Limnephilus > Limnephilus rhombicus. The sequence goes on along the minus strand of OV815284.1, from coordinate 36,079,115 downwards.
GACAAAGAAAAATTAAAAACTGTTTATTTTGCAATAATCCAGTCTCTGCTTTCTTATAATATTGTGTGCTGGGGATCCTGCCCAAAGACTTATATAGAACCACTTAATATTGCCCAAAAAATGATTCTTAAAGTTATGTTTAAGAAAAAAATTAAATATCCAACTCATTTACTTTTTAAGGAATGTAATGTAATGAACGTAAAACAGTTATATATTACACAAACGCTTTGTAGATTTTTTAATAATATTAATTTTGCAGAAAGAACACAGCAAATTCGTACTACGAGAATTGGCTCTGGTCTGAACTTTATGGCAATTCAAACTAAATCTTCTTTTGGTCAAAGAAATTATTTTTATCAAGCTCCACTCATATTTAATAGCCTTCCAGAACATATAAAGTCATCTAATTCCTTGTACACTTTTAAGAAGGATCTTAAATTATTTGTGTTAGTCGAGGATTGCCAATTGATTTTCTCTACTTTGTCCTTTCTAAATTATTAGCTAAATGAGTATGTTTATAATAATAAGCTAAAATAATATTATTTTTGTTTGAACCGTTTTTGTTCATCTTCCTCTTGCCAAATCTACAGCATGTTAAATTATATACATATATTTATTATTCACAACTTAATCCTTAAAAAAAAAAAAAACTTTATTTTATTTTATTTTAAATCAGATCTCAAAACTGTGGTCACCCTAAAAGTCTACATTAATGTAGTACCTAGCGCCATCAGTTTAGTAGGTACCAGTAGGTACCCATAATCTAATCTCAATCTGTAAGAAATACAACAATATTGTTCTTTCAAAATCTGTATAATTTTGTGTTATTTTGTTAACTTGTATAATTATTGTTAACCTCAACACAGGCTTGTCCTAGTGAGGTAACAAATTGTATTGTAAACATTTTTACCTACAGTGTAAAGAAACAATAAATAAATAAATAAAATAAATTAGTCATAATAGATTTGATATAGCTTTACATGAGAAAATTAAAAAAAATAACTTGTATCATTGATGTCGCTATTCCAAATTTCTGTAATATTCAAAATTCTGTTTCTGAAAAAAAAAGAAAATATACAGATTTAGGAAATGAGATAAAAAGAATTTGGCACTCTCAGACTATAAAAATATTACCATTTGTTATTTCGGCTACTGGCGTCATACCTACCTCTCTCATTCAAAATTTAGGCATATTATATTTGTCAAAGAATTTATGTATAAAAATGCAAAAATCAGTCATTTTAAAAACATGTAGGATTACAAAATATTTATACTGAGGGATCAGTAGGATTTATAGGTCTAATTAGGAGTTCCACCGAGCCGAACCCTTTGAAATGAAAATATCTGGAGTCCGTGAATTATTTTCCCATTTGGTCTCCGGTAGGTTGACATGTTGTTCTTGTATTATTTTGTATTTATTATACTTATATAGTGCAATTGCATGGCGTGAAAAGTCTAGATGATCTTTTGTGGAAAAGTGTGTGAAAGGGTTTAGTTTTTCCTGTGGGAAGATTTAACTCGGACATAAAATCTGAAGGATAGTTTGTAGAGCACCGTTTTTGTGAAAAATTACCTCAATGGGCTGTATAAGTTGGCGAAAAAAGAGAACTCTGTAGTCTGTGACAACCACAGTCGGCGCGGTTGCCAGATTAAAATATAATATAATATAAAAATATGTACAATTTGGGAGACGGATATGGGTACCGCAGCCCCGGGAACCATTTGTTGGATAATCGAAACCTCTATCATAACCACAAGTGGTTCGCTACTTTTGGTGACTTAGCAGGTGTGTCCAGGTTCATGTGGATGAGGTTTGTCTAGGTCTTAGCGGCGATTGCGTATTCCCGCATACTGCGTGGCAGGCCGGATCGGCCCTCTCCAGCCGGACTCTTTTGACCTATCGCCTTGCACCGCAGTGCGAGGGATGGATGTACACCTATCATTGTTTAGTCTAAAACTTGCATGCATTTATTGAACAGTTTGGAGTTCCTCTGCAAGATGGCCACTTTCCGAACGTTGCGCAGTACGCACAGGGTCCCGGAGGTCCCGGAGGTCCCGGAGGTCCTGGAGGTCACGGAGGTCCCCCACCTCAGGGGGGACCACCCCCAACTAGTAAGTGCACACCACCGTCGTTATTTGAGAGAAACAGAACCTTTATAAAACGTCGAAAAATATGCTTAAATGTATCTTACTATTCTTACTAATATTATAAAGGCGATAGCTTGTATGGATGTTTGTTACTCTTTCATGCAAAAACTACTGAATGCATTTTAATGAAACTTTACAATAATATAGCTCATACATCAGAATAACATATACGAGCTATGGCGTTATGAAATTTGTATACTTAAAAAAATTGCAATAGGTGGCACGAGATATGTTTGAAAACTGAATGTGCCGGGAATGACTGTATGGAATGCGGGAGGGGGAGGGGAACCCGGGAGGGGGAGGGGAACTCGGGAGGGGGGAGGGGTACCCACCAGGGGGATTTGCGGTAAGGGGGACGTGAATACGGGGGGAGAGAGGGGAACCTGGGAGGGGCGAGGGGAACTCAGGAGAGGGGTTCGCGAAACGGGGGAAGGGAGGGAGTGGAGTGAGAACACAAGAGGGAAAGGGGACGCTCGAGAGGAAGGGGAGGCGGAAGGGGAACGGGACGAATGGGAAAGGACACGCAGGAAGAAATAATTTCTTTATTAAATGGCATAGCAATGCATGCCGGGAACCAGCTAGTTGTAATAATAAATTGTTAATAAATAGCATGCAAATTAAATCACACACATACAGGTAAATATAAAATATGTTAATATACCATCTAGCTATAATTTGTATCTTCAACCTACAGCATCAAAACAACTAAAATGCAGGCGGCCAGCTCTCCAATAGCACCCCCCACACGGACACTTCCAAGCGCGCCACTATGGGCCGCGTCGCGCCGCGCAAATAAGTCTTATCTTACTTTCGGTCTTTACTTAACCTCAAGGTTTTTTTATTTTCTATCGGCCACAGTAAACAAAAACAATGTTGTGAAATTTGAACAATAGGTATTTTACTTGCTGTTACTTTCGCTTTTACACCGCCGAATACTGAGCGAAAGGTACAAATGCACCTCAGCCTGATACCTAAATAAAATTTAAAAATCGAGATATTCTCCATTTTTCTCCTCCAAACCGGCCGATTTTTAAGATTTTTTTTACCAAACTGTATTAGAAGAAAATTTGCTATGTCTGTACGTTTTGCTTTTATACATTTTCTAGTTTGTAAGTTGAACGTTTGTTGATGGTGTTAAAACCACGCATTTTTAACAATTTTTGGAGGGTCCTAACTCCCTTAAGAAGTAGCTTATCAAAAAAAGAAAAACTTACCAACAAGCTGATGGTCGATATCTATATTATATTAAATAACCTTTTGTACTAGTGTCAAAATCCAGAGAGGAAATTGGGGAATACGTAAGGAGATTGTTTTATTGAAAAGATCTATGTCTACCCACCATTTCAATTTAAAATACCTACCTAACACTTTTGTATTTGTTTCCAGATTCCACAGGATAGAAAACATCCGTGACTTTGGAAAAGTTTCTTCTAACACTCACTTGAATAATATAAGAACTATGTTGCTCATCTCAGGGCTGGTCCTGTGCAAGCACAGTAATTATATATCATCTTTCTTTGTACGCCCAAAAGCAATGTATTCAAATAAAAATATGTAAGAAACTAATAACTGCCTCGTATTATTTCACTGTAATACAGTTGCTTTTCGGACTCGGACCGATTCAAACGCCTTTGAAATAAGATTTATTCAATCGTTCCCTCAGGAACTCGTATTTCTTCTCTCAAGCCGAGCAAGAAGCAACTTAAATACCGGCCCCAACCAGTGATGCCATGCTCCAAAAAAAAATCTGTGGTAAAAAAACATTTTTTACCTTGTTTTGAATGATATAGATATGAATGAATGATTTTTCGTAAGCTTTTTACTTAGAATTTAAATAAGAAAACAACGGTGACTAACTAAATTATCTATAATGCTTTATTGAAAACAATCATTTCATAAAGTACCTTAATATGAAAAAAAATTGGGAAATCAACAGTTGAACATTATCATTTTTTTACAATTTTTACATTATATCAAAAATTCAACTATTTATAGATTTCCTCCTTGTGCTTAAAAAATAAATGAATTGACAACAGAATTATGAAAAACCAACAAAAAACATCATATTAAAATATAATAAGAAGATAATAAATAATAAAAATTACTGTTATGTAAAACAAAAACAAATGACTCCTGACAATATTATTCAGAAAAACTTTTTTATTTCAGTTTACACACGAATATTATAGTCACAGTTCACATATATGTGTGTACACACTAAAAAAGCTTTATTTTATTTGTTTACTGTTGTCAAACTTAATTTGTAGAACCGCATTTTATATTAAATAATAATTTTAAATAGTATTTTTTTAAATCAGATTTATGAGATGAGGGAGAAGAAAATCTCCCACAACTCTAATAATGTATTTTTTCAAAATTTTACATTAGTGTAGGTTCCTAATTAATGTTACACGATATATTCAAAGCTTATTAATTTATTCATATTATTAATTGACAAAGATAATAATTAAATAGAGAGATATTATGATGCATACTAAAGTTCAAGAACTACTGTATTTCTTCCACGCTAAAAATCGTATCACTTAAAGTACATATTATTTGTGACCGGTAAAAAACCATATGTGGTCGGCCTGTTCTTTTAAAAAAAACCATGGAGGTATAAATGACCCAAAAAACCACTACACATGGTATAAATGATGCATCTGGCAACACTGGACACTGGCTCCAACTAACATCCATATTCGATGTCACTCACGATTTCGTGGAGCTAGGCGTGTCCACGTCCACTGTTGAAATCTTTTATTATATCTATACACACAGGACGTAGCTATAGAAGTCACTTGTGGGGGGGGGGGGGGGGGGGTTGGCCCCTAAGGGGTGAGGAGGTTATATTCTGGGGGAAGGGGGGAAAATTTATTAGAATTTCTATTTGGACCTCTACTAAGGGGGCATACATTAATTACGTGAGCATTTTTTCTTCCAATCTAGAGACCCCTCCCTTGGTGAGATAAATTTGGGCCACTTCGTATATTCTTTTCAAGTAACGTGAGATTTTGTTGGACCCCCCCCCCCCCCTTTTGATCTCAGGTAATTAATGTATTCCCCCTAAACACAACTTATGATTTGCATCACACTGGTAAAAGATTGGTTCGAATAATATTGTGGTATTTTCGAGAGAAAGTTTATCTATATGTAAAGAGTAAACACAATTATCACCATTTGTAAACACGATTTGTAAAAATTCAATAATAAAACATATATTACTAGGTACATACTTTTTAAACGTATTTATTAATACTTCGTAAAGTACAAAATAGTAGTGAAAAACAAAACAAAAATCACAAAAAATATCGATATTATATAATGTTTAAACTGAGTTTTTTTAATAATAGAAATGATTGTCGCGTTTGCAGTACAATATATTTAAATTGCGATTATAGTAAACACTTTTTATCTTAGAAAAACTTGAAACTGCTGCAGCCATAGAAGAAAAATGTATCTTCTCAGTGACTGCTGCAGTTTGTTAAAAGGCTCATAGTTATATGACATTTTTACCTATTCATAATAGTTAATAACAAATTAATTTTCAGGTACAATGTTGTACAATGTAGGAAGAAAAGGGTGTTCACTGGGGTATTTTATATTTGGTCTAATATGGGACACATCGAAACAAGTAACCCAGACATCTCGAGCAGCACTCGGTCTGACCATTGCACTGGAACAAAACAATTCGATTATTATTATTTTAATCAGCGATAACAATGTTAACAGCCATTAGGACCTTAATATTACCTACACGGTGGAATAAAATCAAGTAAACCCAAGAATCACAAACATATTTTAGGTATATCGATGGTGTGGGTGGTATTATTATAGGTAGGTTGTTGGTAGGTACCATATAGAGCCGGTATATCAATTGCATTTTAAGCTTGGCTCTTTTTTATTCCTGGCTTTGTGATTTGTATTCTCTGAATGTGCGTAGTTAGGAAGCAATAAAATTATAAATAAAATCACTTAATTTTCTAAAACCTAGGCTAAATTGGAAAACGCCAATACAACTCTTTAATTTTTTAACATTATGGCTCATTTGATAGACTTAACGAAAATAATAAAATTCCGGGGTCGTCCATTAATCACGTGATGTTTTTTAACAACTTTTTAATCCCCCCTCAACCCCCCTCCTGGTGATATGTGGTGAGGTTTTAGACTAACCCCCACCTATCTAAAATCAGGTGTATTTTTTTAGTAGTATAAAGTATATTGAAATTTTCAGAATATTATCTTTAAATACGGGTATAATCTTATTAAATTTTGGAAAATTAAGCAATCGTGATAAAAATTTCCAGAGATGTACACGCAATTATGGACGACCCCTAAACACAAAATCGTAAAAAGGTTTCCAAATTACTTGTTCACATACCTGTATTTTTATTATTTCACCAGTGATTGATTATACCTATGCCTACCTGCATACGCTATTTTTCCATTGGGTTTGGTATTATAATGTTGGTACATAATTTATTTAATCCATTTATTTGAAGTGATTCAATGAAAGCGTAACTCAATGCAATTGGTGCAAATATTATTCTGATCTTATCACTTATCACCGAGAGATCAACAATTATGACCCGGCAGTAAGCGCTCAAAAAGAAGAAGGGGAGATATGTAAATACGAATGTTAGAGGGAGCGCGCTAATATTAAAACCGAAAAGTGTGAAAATATTTAATAAAACACGACTCGTTTAAAAAAAGAGCAAACGTTTCGTGGAAAATATAGCATTTATGAAACACTGAATTTTTTCATACATATGCGAGGACTGTCCGTAAAATAATGTCTCCAAGGTGCTGCGGTCGTGAGGAACGATTTTACGCGCAAACCTGGAACACTGGCGTGTAGCCTGGTTTCCCCTTGGCAAATCCCCACCACCATGCACCCTCTGTGACGCTTAGTCTCGGCGTGGCAGCCATTCGCGATGGAGCTTCCATTCGCCGCACAGGTGTGAGTTACGCTCTGTAATTCGTTTTTAATATATGCTTCGGCAAATGCCACCGGGATTGTTCCTTTGTCTCTGGTGTCGTGTAGTGTATCCGGGTCTCGTCCCAAGTCACAATTGAGTCCGAGAATTCTTCGCCGTCGATGTCGGAGCACTCAAGGAATTCGCGGGCTGCTTCAACCCGTTGTTGTTTGTGATCGTTTGTAAGCATTTTGGGACCCACCTTGGGCAGATTTTATGGTATTCCAAATGTTCTGTCAAAATTTTGTCAATAGTGGTCTTTACTGACAACAGGGATCATATCACAGAGCTCCCGAACCGTCACCTGTCGATCTGCTATCATTGTTTTTTCCACTTTGGCAATTTTTTCGTCTGAAACCGATGGCCGTCCGGCACGCTTTTAAATTCTCTGTACCATTTGCCCACGTTTTCGCACGCATACACTGTTTTCCATACACTTCAAGTAGCTGAGAATGAATTTCTACCGGGATTTTGTTCTTTGCACAAAAAACCTTATTATATGTAGAGCGTAATCGCGTACGGCTGCCACGCCGCGACAAAGTATCGCAAAGATATCATTGCACATCACATCGCGTGGTGGGGATTTGGCGTAAGGAAACCAGGCTACACCCCAGTGTAATTTTTTTAAATCTCGTGTAACTTGTAAAATAACAGAAAAAAACGTATTTATAATATTTTTATTTTTATTTTAACTTTATGAGTAAAACCTCAAATTCTAATATTTGTCCCAGATGTGTCAATATCTTTTTCTGATTTTTCTGTTTTCAGATTTTCGATTGAGTTTCGCTTATATTGTCTTCATTTAATTAAGTATTTATAATAATTTTCGGAGCTTACTTGCGATTTTTTTCCATAGAGGGAATTTCATATAATTACCGTTTCGGCGTAGCAAATTTATAGATATTATCTTCAAAAATAACATTTATTTTTTTAGTAACTTAAAGTGTTCAAGAGAAATATGTTATAAGACAGATAGAAAGATAATTGAAAATTTTCCCAATTGAAGAGTAGTATATAATCTAAAATTAGCATCATGTATTGTGTAAAACATATTGTTAAAAATAAACAGTATGAAAAATGGAGCTATCAAGTGTACGCCTTTGTTGACCACTTTTATCCATCGTCAAGCAGGACCAATGGAACCACATGTGATTGTGAATTTAGTCAATTTAATTTACGTATTTTCTAACAATCGATAATTTATTGTCGTGATATTTGCGTTAATAGAATTTTTTAACTGGTTTAGTCACAATAATAATGGATAGAACATTATTAATTCCCGATCACTCAGAAAACTCGTCGCGGAGTGCGAAACAGCGAACCGAAAGGAAATATTTTTGTCTCGCGTTGCGCGCCATTGGACTGGTTAAAGTTAAATCCATACTTACGTATTCTCCATCAGGTACGCAGTGCGGTTTCGCCTTTGTGGTGGTTACGTTATCCCTTTCCTCCGTGATATTCACTGATCTATTCATTGAAGCCTTTTCCTCCGTGATATTCAAGGAAGAACTTAAAACCAAGACTATCGACAGCAGGACAAAATGAAAAACGAAACGCATCTTGCAGTAGTAAATATTTACCAGCTCTTATAGTACTGTGCTATGATTATAGTTTCGAACACAAGGTGTTTTACAGTGGTTTTTGAACTATCAGCGTCCTTATTGGATTTGGCGATTCTACGCACTGACTGTTGACTGGAAAGTGGAAACACGTATTTCAATCGAGGTCTATATGTTACAATAATATACAGGTAGACTGGTATGTCATGCGAAAAATGTATTATTTTTATATTATTTCAATATTGGTAATTTTATTTGACTTTGGTCTCTAATTGGAATCGGGCTGAAAAAAGAGATGGTGTAAAACCTACTTAAATCTCATTTCAAATTGCCATTCATGTTTTCAGACACTTATTGGTGATGATGACTAGGTACCTGTACTCTGTTCGGATGAACATGTTTTTCTTGATTTAGGTGTATTTCCCATCAAGTACCAGCCCATTTTATAAATAGTGTATACATATTTTATGGCGCGATAATAATGATAGCAACATTTATAGACTAGCTTACTTAGTTGCAAACAAACATGGCTGTGTTTATGTTTACTTATTTTATTACCCGGCTTCGCTCAGGGACTTGATATGAGATAAAACTGACGTTCAAACTCACAATGGATCTTGCTTTATACACCCCCTATCAATGGGTAGCCCCACCCATATAAAAAAGCTTCCACATTCATTCTTCCACAAACATTCCACAACATTCGAGAGTGTTCTGAAATTTTCCGCAATGATCTGTGATGTTCCGAGATGTTCCCGAACGTTCCAGACTATTCCCGAACATTCCAGAATGTTGTGGAATGCTCGAGAATACTCTCGAATTTTCTGAACTGTTCTAGAAATTTTATCTAGGTTGAAACATCCAGCCCTTATGTCTTGAAAAGCACGCCCTTCAGGTAAAAATGGAAACCTTCTTAATGGATGGGGGATAGAGGGCTACCACACCAACACCATATAACTCCCTTGAAAGTACCGGGACTCGATTCCGAGATTTAGCGGGACGCACACTTTCATACTTTCTTCCATAATATACTAACTGACCCGGCGAACTTCGTACCGTCTTAGAATCAATAATTGTTATGTTAACTTATTAGCTGAATTAAGTTAAGTTTTTTTATTAAGTTAAAAATTACACAATGAAGCAATTATCGATGCGCAACTGTCCGTGTTTTGTTTTTGTCAGTATCAGAGATGGCGTTATGTACGGATTTATATTTTTTTGTGATTTTCTTACTTTTTCACTTATTTACGGGAATAGCGTTTCATTTTCTTTATAAGTGTGAGAGAAATTTATTATAATTATTGTATTTTTTCTTTGGAGAGGTGCAGACATACGTTCACCGTTTGTCTCATTTTTGACGTGTTGACATTTAGTGTGTAAGTAAGGGGGGCAGCATTATATGTAAGAACAAAAGCAAAACAATCAGCGCATTGACATTTCACGCTTTTGAATTTTTGGAATTCACTCAATACTTAATATCATACTTATCATAATATTCCTGCAGCTCTTTCAAAAGATGAGAATTCTTTCCATACAAAATGTATGAGGAAAAGAATTTTCTTCTTAATAATTTTTACGTTTATTTTTCCCATATTTTAATATCTATTCTGACATTCGGGGCGGAGACAAATCCAACACATCAAAGATCATAAAAATCGGTCCAGCCGTTCTCGAGTTATAAATGGTATACTCTAGTTATAATGGTGTAACTAACCCGACTTTGTTTTATACATTCAGATTATTATATATTGATTATTTATTTAATATCAACGCCCTGATGGGCTCCTACATGATTAAGTGTATGACATATTGACACAAAAAAAAAACATTTTAATGTATGTGTTAATATACCATAAAAATTTGCGCTGCACGCGTTCAATATTTCTTACATGAATTAGATTTTAGTAAGCTGTGTACTGCCAAATAATAAAAATCTTTGATAGTTCTGATTATAAATCCCAGTTTTCAAGCTTTTGTTGTATGTAATTAACAAAATATAATTGGGTGACAAACATGACTCCAAGGTCCCTAATGTCGTTGATTTTTTCCAAGTTTTTGTTGAAAATTAGTCTAGTGTCCGACCGAAACAGAACTTTCTACCGAAACCGAAAACGAACCTTCGGTGTCTGTCTCAGTTTCGGCCGAAACCGAAACCGAAACCGAAACTTTTTTAAATGATACTTAAGATACGTTCCACGAGATTTTTGCTCCATTTTAAACGATTCGTGTAGTGTCCGACCGAACTTTCGGTTTCAGTTTGGGTTTCGGCCTAGTTTCAGCTAAAAAACGAGTTTCGGCTTATTTTCCGTTTCGGCCGCCATCCAGCCGAAACTACTAACTTCGGGAGGTTTCCTACTGCGATCGGACATGTTCGGTGCACTGAACTGCGAGCTACGAAGTGTCATTTTGCTGCGTCCGCGCTCACAGTCGTGTCAGGATTTGATTCACTTGTTTGTATTCGCTCCGCGAACTTTGCGGTAGTTTGGTTTATTTGTTGTGAAATTGGAGTTGTTTATACTTAACATTATTTCGAAATAGGTAAGTTTTATTTCGCTATTGAAATGATTTAGTTCATAGTAGGCCCTGAGGAAAATAATTTCCCTGAGGGCCTATGTCATCTTTGGGGATACTGTGTGGAGGGTTTTTTTAGGGAAAGGAAGGAGAGGGGAGTTCTGGGAAGGAAAAGGGGTTGGTAGGAATCTGGGGTTCAGTATGTCCTGGTCATCCACCTTTAAGACCTAGACAAACCTCATCCCATGAACCCGGGAACTCCTGCTAAATCACCAAATGTAGCGAACCACTTGGGGTGACCAATGGCAGAGGCGTTGGTTATCCAATAAAGGTTCCCGGGGCGGCGGTACCCATTCCCGCCTGCCAAATTATTTAATCAAATTAGGTTTAAAAAAAGTAATTTTGTTTTCTACCTTTTATTTTATGTTATTTGTTAATAATGTTAAAATAGGTAATACCTACCATTTTTTTTAAATTACTTACGAAGCTATGTACGATTACGATTTAATTAATAAAAAAAAAATGTATCCACAGAAAATATAAACATACCAGAAATCCTAACGATTATATAACATTTACTAAACTACGAAAACAATGTAAAGAATTATCAATAAAATGCTAAAATAACTATGTTAACGTAATAGAAAATGAGGTACGTCGTCACAATGTGAAAAAATTCTGGAATTTTACTAAATCTCAGCGAAACGACAACTGTGGATATCCTAATAGCATGTATTTTAAAGGAAAATGTGCCGACAGTATCGAGTTAATCTCTTTGCTGACTCATTTAAAACTTGGACTTCGTTCTCCACAAGACCGTGGGCCTCCTTATGAAGGGCATGCTCAGCCGAGGCAGGAACCCCTTCATCAGAATGGGATGCTCACCCATCCGATTTGCAGAAAACACCAGGTATTTAGGCGTAATTTTGGACAGATCTTCCTCGTTCCTAGCCCACGTCAAGAACGCCTCCGACAGGGCCCAGGCCCTGTTTCAGAAACTGAGAAGACTCTCAACTGCCGAGTGGGGATTGCGTTCTCCGGCGATTCGCCTGCTGTACAGAGGGGTTTATGTGTCGCAAGTCTCATATGCTGCCTCTGTGTGGGAGCACAGAGGCAGCATATGAGACTTAAACGGGGTCAGCGGACTCCTCTGTTGGCGCTTTTGGGCGCTTATAGGACTGTGGCCTCAGATGCATTACCGGTTCTGGCCGGCGTTCTGCCGATTGACCTTGAAATTAGGGAAATATTGACCAAAAAGGAACTTATTAGAGGCAGGGCTGCTGTCCAACTGGGAGTCGAGCTGACACCGGGAGGAGTAGTGGCCTTCCCTGGCTTGCTCAAAGCGATGCGTGAGAGGACGCTGAGTGTATGGCAAGAGCGATGGGATAAGTCGACGAAGGGAAGATGGACTTTCTCCTTCTTTCCTTCAGTTAAATTCAGAATGGAAGGGGCATACATTAAACTAGATCACTACATGACGCAGATGCTTTCTGGGCATGGGGAATTCAGGGGTCGGCTTCATAGCTTGACCCTCTTTCCTCACCCAAACTGCGCATGTGGTGATACTAACCAAGACGCCAAGCACATTCTGTGGCACTGCAAGTTGATGAAGGAAGCACGAGAGGAAATTTTGGATGGCTTGCGTGGAATAACAATACCAGCGTGGAATGCTGACCTTGTGTCGAACAAAGAGAATTTCGAATGCTTGAAAAAGTTTGTCAAGTCCTGGGTAGAGAGATGGCCTGTACTTAGAGTCGCCGACCTAGACTAAATTCATCTTTATTTCAGGTCCTACACGTATTGCTCCCGTCTTCTTCGGTCCTCCTCTATTACACTTTATTTAGTAAATATGCTTTGAACTATCTATAATATAACTTATGTGACCTATAAATTACTGATTACGTTTGACTATTTTTTTTTCTTCTCTGGTCTCTGCTAACAATGATTTATGTTTTTACCTCGACAGGTCATTTTGATGAACGATGGTAGTGATGACACTATCGCTTGATACATTATCACTCTGTACTGATTCTGTAATTATGTTTTACATGTATAAATGCTCTTATTATTTTCTATTTTTCTTGATTAGTTTTGGTTTCCATTCTTTGGTGGCGCAACTGAACTGTGCATGTTATGTATCGTCGTTCCCCCATAGAAAGGGGGTGGGATAGACCCTGTCCATGCACATTGCCAGGCGAACACACACCGGAGCGGTCTTCCCGCGATCCGCCCGCGCCTCCCCCATCGACATGCGTTGGCCTGAGGTGTAACCGTGCGGTCTCGATGTCCTTCCGTCCCCCCTCCGGTAATCATCAATCATACGCTCATCTTTCCTCAAGGTCTTCAAAAACTTCCCCTTCTCTCCCAAGTACATTTCTTCGAGGCAAAATCGGGGAACCGGCTAAAGGACGCGGACTTCGAGCATCGTCTGCGGTTGGGCCGATAGCTATACGCATTCTCATTGGGACTGCCCGGTGGTCTATGGAATACTTTCTCTGGATTTTTTATATATTTTATTTTATTTCCGCTACTATAGTAATTACTTACATTATAACATAATCATATAACTGTTTTTTCCTCATTACTTATTTTATTTACAGAAGGTTTCTTCGACTGGTCATAGCCGTTATTTTTATTTATCTTTTTCTTTTACTAACACTATTATCTCTTTTTGATGTTACCTATTTCAGAAGAATTATTAGACGGGCTGCTACTTCTATTTATCTTTTGTATAATGTTAATGTAAGTACGTGTATACTGCTTACTTACCCCGTATGCATGGACATTGGAGGGTCTAGAGTCGTTCAAATAAATGTAGCTTCGTTCAAAAAAAAGTAGAGTCTTGACGTGTGCGGTGAAGGAGGAAACCATATGTTTCCTTATAACGCCGTTGGGAAAGTAGTGGGTCCCCTCCAATGTTTAAAAGAATACGAAATATATATGATTGCCTAATTTTACAAGCTAATTTAGATGAATTTTTTAAATGGTGCGAACAAAATATGTTATTTTTGAATATTGAGAAATGTCAAGTAATACGATTTTCCAGAACTCATTCTCATATTTTACATGAATATAATTTAAATAATGTTAAATTAACACCAGTATTACAAATTCGCGACTTGGGAGTTATATTCGATTCAAACTTAACATTCACAGCACATATAGATGATATAACTAATAAGGCTTTAAAGATTCTTGGCTTCCTTTGTAGAACCCTAACTGATTTTAAGTCCATGGATTGCACGAAAACACTCTACATTTCATTAGTTAGATGTCAATTAGAATATAATTCACCTATTTGGTCCCCTTTCTATAAAGTACACTCTAACAAAATAGAACGTGTTCAACACAAATTTATTAGGTACTTAAATTTCAAACTCAAAATTCCAATAGAAAACATTAATTATTTAAGTTTAATGAATGACTAAATTTAATTACGCTGTCTGACAGAAGAATCATTTCAGACCTAATTTTATTATACAGAGTTATGAACAACCTAATTGACAGCCCTGCCATCGTTTCTAGTATAAAACTCCATGTACCGACAAGGAATACTAGACAAAATACAACATTCTTTTGCAACACATACACAACCAACTATCAATCACACTCACTTACCAATAGAATGCATGATTTAGGCAACAAGTTTGGTGGTATTGTAGATGTATTCGCTGATTCCCTTTACATTCTAAAATGCAATTTAAACCAACACTTTGCGGAATCCTACAAATTATTGTAACGTGGGTATAATATATTTAACGATTTGATGTGTTATTGTAATGTTTTATATTATATTTTGTTCTATGTTGTTGTTAAATATTACATTGTTTAAAATATTTCACGGTTTTACGCAAGAATATACAAGTGGTTTTTTTCTTTAAAAACTACTCGTATATTCTTAAAAGTTTTTTCACTTTTATAACTTTTGGTATAAATTCTATGTATGTGTAATCCTCGATATCTTAAATATTATTTTATAATCTATGTAAAAGCCCCTACGAGCGTATAACAACAATAAATAAATAAATTCGTAATTTCATTTCTGTCCATCTTCTGGCATGCCAGGGACTTCAGCTAGTTTGCTTGTATTTTACTTTATTTTGGATAATTTTGTGCGAAACATAGAAACTTCACGCCTCCTGGATTTTTTTTTACATTAACTCCACACAGGAGGCCCTGAGAAAAATAATTTCCCTCAGGGCCTATGTCATCTTTGAAGATGCTGTGTGGAGAGTCTTTTTGAGGAGATGAAGAAGTGAACGTGGGTCTTGAAGAGACCCATTTGTAGGAGGGAGGAAACACAGGGGCTGGCAAATCGTTCCACAGCCGGGCTGTTGAACTCAAGAACGAGTCGGAGAACTGACCCGTTCTCATGTGACTAATGTCAAACGTGTACATACGTTGGGCGCGTGTTTGGCGTGTTTCGCTTAGGTACTTTGGGGCTCCAGACCAGAGGTGGCTGCCATATTCAACCATGGGGCGCACTTGCGATTTGTACAGGCTTAGCAGTTGTGTATTATTAAACTATCTGTGAACCCTGTACAGTACGCCCAGTTTTCGATGGAGTCCCCGTACCTGAGCTGGTCACTTAAGGTTACACCAAGCATATCGATGGAGGTCCTGTTCGAAAGATTGATTGATTATGCAGCCAGATGGACCAATTTTATGAAGTCGAAATTAGCGTTTTGAATTTCTCAGTCAACTTTCATAGGGGGTGGGGGGTTGACACTACGCCCCGGGGGGGGGGTGACTTCAGCCCGGATGCCACCCATGCTAGCTATCCCACTGTATGCAGCTGCCTCGATTTCTTAGGCCTAAATACGGTCCTGCGGACATACCATCAAAAATATTTACCATCAGAGCGTGCACTGAATCGCAACTAGTTTACTTTTATATTATTTACTATCATCATTACGGTTACCGGACAACTCAACTAAGTGGCACTTCATTACTTCTTTGGAAAATCATTTAAAGGTGATGGAAAAAAAACTAGGATTAATAGTTTAGTCCCATGAAATCATTAATTCAGTATGAAATCATTGGATGGGGAGGGGCGTATGAAAAAAAGTCCGGTAAAAGTGGTTAAAAACTAATTATTAAAGTTATTTTATTTTATTTTAGAGAAAGTTGACAGCAAATCAGAGATTACAGAATAATACAATAATAAGATGTTAATTATGCCAATTATGAACTTTCCACTGATGATAGTTAATAATGAATAATAAAGTGTGACATTGTAAGGGTATTTTCTTAGTTTCATTTTTTAGTTAGAAAATATAAAAAGGGGGGGGGGAGGAGGAACATAGGAATAGGATTAAGCGGCAAAGGACGGGAACATATATAGGGATTGAACTTTCTAGTTTGAGTCATGTTGCTTGGTGAGTTTTTGTTTTATGTCACGTAAAGTTGAGTTAAAAATGTCTATGTGGTAATGATTTAAGTTAAATGAGTGTGTGGATCTGTAGATAAATGAGTTCTGTTTGGAGTTGGTCTTGCAAATAGGGAGATTAAAGGTAAGCGACTGCCTGCTGTTGCGATTTGGAACATGGAATGATAGGCGTTGAAGAAGATCAGGACAATCGATTAAGTTATGTGTAATTTTAAATAACATTACCGAATCTGCTATATTTCTTCGACAAGTTAACGTTTGTATTTTGAAGAACTTTGCAGAGTCTTCATTACTAACATGAGATCGAAAAGAGCGGAAATTGAGGTACCTTAAAAATCTATTTTGAACGCTTTCAATTCTATTTTTGTGCACTGCATAGCCTGGGTGAAATAACCAACATTCTCTTCAGCAAAATTGTTTAAAATTTTCGAAGTACCAAAAATTGAAGACCTCTATAAAAATGATTCAATATTACAAGTTTTTAAAGAAAATGTAATAAAAAAATTTAAACTTAACTCATCATTTAGGCATAAACATACCATTCAAGTTCCAATATTTTCAACACAACAAAGGCATTAAATATTTTGATAGTTGTTGCCGGGGATGAGGTGGCAAGTGGCAACAATGTACAAGGTAAATTATTATGAGCACGAATGACTCGCATGGCAGATGTAAGGAATAGGTTAATGATTTACAAAGAAAAGAAGGTAGTATTAGAAATACAAAAATATATATTAGACTAAAAGGTGACATCCTGAAACTAAGGCTGTCTGGCTTGGGCTTGCTTAGGTTTAAATAGTTCATGTTGATTCCGTGGTAAGTTGAAAATTTCAACTTGAAATGACGCATGATGAAATCCTCTTTTGTGAAACGAATCTCGCATCGTGAGTCGTGAAAAGGACGGGACTCTAGAGAAATGTCTCCCAGCCAAAAGGACCCTCCAGAAACAGGAAAGGCGGATGATTCCCGTGGATGCCAATCATCCCTCCAGGATGACTTCCAGTCAGCTCTCAAGATGGCGAGTATGACGTCCAAGGTTTACAATCACGATCGTAGTGATCTTCAAAAAGGATAGGTCGTGTTGCGGTCGAGCGGACCGCCCCGAGCTCTCAGCTGTTACACAAAGAATGACAAGCTCTCTTTTCAAATCTGCTGATTTGAATTTGTCCGGGATCAACAAATGTTGCATTCTAAAATATTGCAGGGTCGCAATATTACCAATGCCCAAATGTCAATGGGCAAGCACTAGAGGTGCCACACACCGAAATCATAAATAAAGTGTGTATAAGAGTGTGCACACACCTTGTTACAAATACTTTTATGTAACACAGTCTTCCCGAGGAAGTAAAAAAATAACAGATTTGGTATCACTCAAGAAAAAGGTCAAATTATTCTTTAAAATGTAGCGCCCACTTGTGCCGAATTAATTGCGCCGCCACTGGCGCTGTAAGAACACGCGAGAAATCCTACATACCTACCTTCGCCGGCCACGCCGCCTCGATAAATAATAATTCCGCCACTTACGCGAAAGACCTCGAACTAGTGGCTGTGCAATACGATGCCCGCAGAGCGTTCGAGCAATTTCTCCGCTTTGCGTGAATTCACGCAACATTACCTGGCGCGCTAGCAAGCTACTCTGCCGATCGCGCTAGTATATAAAGCGACTCATTTCGGCGCTCGCTTAGTCTAGTCTCCATTCATGGTTCGACACTTACAGACCGGGCAGTGATACAGTGCCGCTACGCAGTATCAGCCCACGCGGGCTGACGCTCTCGCAACAAGTAATTTGAAAGTTTATCCAGTGTGACTCCTGGAACATTTCCAACACCTTCGAGGACTCCTTCTCCAACTACCATCCGCTGTCCGGCCCGCTCGCGCCTCGACATGAGATGTCACCCGACCTATCAACTACCAAGCCCGCTCGCGCTTGCTGTTTATATAGGTGCAACCCGTTCTCTGGCATTCGAAACCCATCGCGTTCCGCTGCCAGAGATCATCCTCATCGCCTCTCAAGGTTCCTTCCTGCGTCAAGTGTGTGCGCCGACTCAAAGGACACACAGCCGCCATATCCCGTCAACACGACGGCGATCGACCCCCTGGACCAAGGTCACTTCTACACCGCCTCGGTGTAGAGCAACACGGCGGCTCCCTGAAGACCTGTGATCTTCACCGCCGAAGCTTCCTGACCATCATCACGCAGCAGCAACACAGCATCATCACTCACTGTACCTCTGTCACTCCGCTCCGCTCCGACCTTCGCTACGTAGCCCAATAAAGACTGACTCACTACACCGACTGACGCCTTTTATTTCGCAACCCGTCTCTACCGATCCGGCCCGCTCCCTCAAAAAATTTACAACCCAAAATGCTGTAACTTCATTTAAAGCCATATTATAATTTTTAACGTTACAACATCCTAATACTTGAGATTATATATATTGTACAGCCTATTATATAATTTATGAAATAACTTCTACACCAAGCTCAAGACCTAACTTTCTTAATTGGCGTAGAAATTTGAAAATGTGAATTTCACTATTTTGTTTTTGCCATGGTATTATGTTTATTACTATAACATTGTTACAATTTAAACAAAAAACAAAAAAAAAAAGATTACGTCAGGTTAGGTTTTGACTGTTATGAGGGATTTGTTTTTCCTCGCCATTTTGTTGAGTTGTCATGGGACCCATAATTACATACTGAATAAGTTAAAAAAATATCTTTATGAATAAAACATTAGTCGATTAAAAGTTGTTTATTATTCGCACTAACATCGAAGCAAAATAACATGTCATGTCAGTTGTGAAATATATTTTCATAAATACATAAAATATAAAACTTTGTGTAACAATTATTAGAGATATTTTTAACGCTCCAAAGCGTTAATCGTACGAAGTAGAATTTACAGGAAGGAACAGCACGTACCTACCTGAATGATTTTAACCAGCTGAATCTGGTTTGAACCAAAGCATATTTGGAGTGAAAAAGTAAATCACTAGATCAGTATTTTGCTGTCCGATATTTTTTTTTTCAATTAAAAACCAAAAAATATTTTGCCATCATACGTTGCTACTGGGTAGTTTGGTAAAGCTTAGCGGGTCAGCGCCAGCGGGTCGTTCCAGCAACACGGAAACGTACGAGACAGAACGCGGATCACCTGATCCATCGCGACGTATAGCAATGTGATAAGTGTTTGACATATAAATTTTTTACTCCAAATAATTATGCTCAGGAATCACTGGTTAAAATCCTTCGGGTAGGTATGTGCTGTTACACCATGTATTTTTTTATCCAAATTAAGTTTACAATATCATTGTGACGATAGATTCTACTTGGAAACGCATCTTTTCAAATAACCGAGACAGGCGAATGAGCAGCAATCCTCATGGTAAGTGCACTGAAACAAAAAGAAAAAAGCAAATTAAAATTATGTCCAGAATTATTGAAAGGTTAACATTGGCAACAGACAGACAGACAGACGCGGTGGAGGACTTTAATTTATAATATGTAGGGATAGAGATGTAGAGATACCTAACAAAACTTAATTTTAACTGAATTTTGAAGTACCCACATCTGTTGTCAAATCACTTAATTGACTGAGCGCCGAGGGTGGCGAAATCCTGTTTTAATTCGATCGTTTGTTATTTCATCTGTCAATTTATTTGTGTGTTGCGTTTTCGTTTTCAAAAATCTGTTGCATATACTTCAGTAAAGATTATTTTGTAATTTTTTTTTTTCAGTATTATGGTACCTGCCTGAAGAAAGTTTGAAAAAGAATAATCATTGAGATAGTGCTGTTTTCTTGGACAAATTGTAAAATTCCTTATTTGATTTTTTTTAAATGTTTCATCAATGTATGGTTTATAATTAAGTGGTTACTTAAGTGCCTACTTACAAATCTAATAATTTCAGATGAAATATTGGTCAAAAACTTTTTTAGGCACGAAGTCCACTGTTCACAAAACTACTACTTTATATTGAAAAGAATGAAAAAAAGATCAATTGTATAAAGCGGCCTACACACGACACTGCATGTAGTGACTGCGGCAGCGACTGCAAAGAGGGTGGAGTTGAGCGAACTAGCGCTGTCTCGTTCTAGCGGCCCTTTAACAAACGAGACAGCGCTAGTTTGCTCAACTCCACGCTCTCTGCAGTCACTGCCGCAGTCACTACATGCAGTGTCGTGTGGAGAGCCCATTAGCTAAAAGTTGTTAACCTTTAGTGCACCCTAAACCCAATCCCAAAATACCACAGTTATAGACAGCCATGTCCCATGTGCGATCATTCAACTGGAATGATTTTTTTGACCTTGACAAAAAAAACTTACAAAATAGTTTTCAAATATTTAAAGGAAGATATTTTAACGCTTTTTTCGCGGTTCTTTTATTCATTTCCTGGAGACGTTCTTGGTGGCACCGATGCTGTAATTTAGGTACCTATATAAAGGGTATATAATATATATATATATATATATACCTATAGTATATATATATACCTACTTGATATTTCCGTGAACAGATTTCTCCCCTATGGCCTACTTTTTTGACATGAAATGTTTTCCTAAGTGTGCTTGATGACGCAGTGCTTTTCAATTTGTTAAAGCTCTAAAAACGATAACATTTCTGCGGGTTTATCATGAAACACGGGTATTGCAATGGAGTACATACTTAGAACCGACATTACACATTTAGTGTGAAAAAATGCCTACAGAGGCATACGATAGCGTGAGATTGGACTTAATGACAGATTATTTATAGATAAAGATGTTAGATTGTGCTCTATGGGGTTATCTTGGAGTCCAGTGTAACTATCTACGGTCATTGTAGACATAGGATTGTGTGCATTTGCATATGCGTAATTAATTTTTTGGTTAAGTTCATATATAACCCCACTCGTCTTCTCATCCCATTGTGTCAATATTAGACCAAGGTGTATTTTACCCGAGTTTCCGAGGATTACGGTACAAGTAGGTACATATCTCGTTTACATCGTGTACTGAGTCATGGGTTTTTTCCAATACATTTTTAATCGCTCAGTTCCCTTTGTTTAAATAATTTCCACCCAGATTTGCAACACCATCTAATCATAGGTGCGTGTGATCGTTATGGAACGCCAAGATATTATAATCTTGAATTAGCTGTTACTGCAGATACCGCAAATTAGAATAAATATGCAATAATTGTGTTTGTACGGCATCATAAAATTTGCACATCATTTCTGCCTGTAATTTCTATCTCAGCAAAATGATTTTTTACAATCACAAGCGATACAGCTTTTAAATACACGTGTCATAAAATAAGAATGTACTGCAAAGACGCCAAATTTTCAAAGCAAATCTCGGGCCAGGCGAGGAAAATTCGTATCTACAAGAGATATTATTTTCAGTCTGAGAAAGATTTCATACAATTTTCAATTAATTTTCAGACTGAAAGATCAATTAGGTTCCCGTGATAATTATCAAATAAGTACTTATATAATTACAACGATCTGTATCAAAACATTTTAATTACCGTTTCAGATAACTATATAGTTATTAATGTCGTCCATTAATGATGAGTACGATGACGTAATCATTGATGATTATTGTTAGAGGGATTTCGACCTCAGTGGCAGAGCGGTAAGATCATGGTTCCGCACTCATGAAGAGTCTTCGTAATATTATGCTCAATAAGGAATCGACATAATGACTGCTGCAAGATCCTGCGCAGAAAAGTCCCACAATGGCCGGCGCTGCAGACCGTTACCTTGAACTTTACATTTCTGGTGAGATAATCTAAACGTGTCACATATTTTCAAATAGCTATAGCTCTGCTGAGTGGTTAGTACATATATACCTAAGAGTAAATAATCAGGTACTTCCCAACCTTCTTCTTATCATTCCCGACCCCGACCCCCATTGCCTTTATCTTTGGATGCCATAGGTGAACTGACTATAAGTAGTGAGATTCATGTAAGTACCGAAGTGAGTAATACATGAAAGGTATTCACATAAAATAAGGAACTGAGGAGAGATATATTTTAATTTCTACCTAAGGGAACTTACCCATACTACGTGACACGTTTAGGGGGGGGGGGTCTTCAAAATGTCACGCTTGGTACAAATGAGCGGCGGCGGGCTTAGGTTTTTGGTCACCGGAGGGGGGGGGGGTTAAAAATTGCAAAAAGTTTGTCACGTAGTATGGGTACGTTCCCTAATCATGAAACTTGAAATCGATATAAAAGGAAATCGTTCTATGATTAGGGTGTCAATTAAAAACGACATAAACCTATCACAAATACGAAATTACATACAGTTAAATTTCCAAACTTAGAACATCAATTAATGATTTGGTAATTATAACATACAGCAAATGAGATGGTGACATTTTGAATGAGCAATGAGTAATCCCTAATGACGTGTAAATGAGTAAGAAAATACGCAGAAAGAACTTGTATCCGTTAAAAAATCACTGGAAAATTTATAATAAAATTAATAAATAATGGAAGCTCTAATTGGCGTTTTTTTAATATCTAATTTTACTGTAGGTTCAGAAACTACACTAACTTCATTTTGATTTTTACGTAAAAATGAATTCATACCTCATGCCTAGATTAGTTTTATTATTTTTGATTTATATTTTAAATAATACGTAAGTAAAATACTTCTTATGAACCATTAATTAGCATATTTCAGCACATTAAATTGAAGTACTACAGTAGTAGTTTGTTTTTAACTTATTTGATGATTTTTAAATTGTTCAGATCTATTTTAAAACTTACCTACAGATAGAATTTTTCCGATGTGGAGCTCGAATTTACAGGGTTAAAAGTAAAAATAACTAGATTTTGGCAAACGCATTTCGTTCCTTGAGGGCGACGAAAAAGCCTACCGTAACTTTACTTCGCGTCATTAGTCATTGTCATTACGTATTATTTACCAGAGTTTTTTCTTACATTAACTCCACACAGGAGGCCCTGCGGAAAAAAAACTTCCCTTAGGACCTATGTCATCTTTGATGTTGTGTGGAAGGTCTCTTTGAGGAGAGGGGTGAATAAACATGGGTGTTAAAGAGACCCATGTTGTAGGAGGAAGGAAATACACTAGCCAGAAAATCATTCCACAGCCGAGCTGTTGAACAGAACAAGTCGTAGAAGCGACCTGTTCTCATATGACAAATGTCAATCAAATGACTATGTATCGCTGCCCAGGGCCGTAGCTAGAGTTGAATTTAAGATAGGGCAGTGGTAATTACAGGTAGGGCGCAAGTAAAATGATCTGATCTGGGTCGGGCGGTGGGGAGGGGGGGGGGGGGGGGTGCGCTCCGGGCGGCACTTTTAAGAGGCGGCAAAATTTCACAATAAATAATGATAATATCTTGTTAAAATTTTAACCATTTCTTTCATATTTTTGTTGCATATATGATTCAGACCGATTGAAATGGGCAAGGAATTTTTCATTACTTATTCTGTGACAAACCTGGGAATCCTCTTTCTTCAAATGAATGTATAATAATGTCATCTTGATAACTGCAGCGACTGGCAACACCGTCTGGGTCGAATTTTGTTTTGCGCTTGGATTTTTTATGACTAATATTCAGTGAGAACGATTGAGAGAGGTCCGTGGGCGATGCGCGACAATTCTAAGAAAGTTTCATAGATCGTCACTTGTTCCAATGGATCATCAAACCATCCATGTGTTCCATGTACAAAAATAAGAAGAAAATCATTTTCTTGTTCTGGGTGTAGTATCTGAGCTTAAGCTGAGGACTTAGCAGATTAACTCCTGGGTTAAAACTAGTTTCATGTTCCGAATGATCTGTCAAAATTCCAGTAGCGGATTAATCTGCTGACACATTTCGAAGAAAACCGTTCTAATATTTCGAGTGGAGTAAAAATTTTTATTTCAAACCATTCCACAAAATTCGTAATTCGTAGGAAAACCATACTACGCATTATATGAGAGTAATACTAATTAAATCTGTGGACACATAAGCAGATTCACCCTTAATTTAAAACCAGTTTCGTGATCGGAATAAATTTCCAGTTGTGGATTCATCTGCTGACACATTTTGAAGGAAAACGTTCTCTTATTCGAAGTGAATTGGAGGTTATCCACTACATACCCACCCGGTGTAAGTAAAAGAAGGTTACTATTTAACAAGGACTCTTATTGTTTTATAGAACTACCCTATAATTATAATTAACTTAAACTAGACCCCTATTGTCCCTGTATACGTTGTTAGCGAGCAGTATGCAAGTGCTTGATCTGATGACAAACCGTTCAGTATGAAGAAGGCCCAAAGATATCGATGATCTAGTGATTGGTTTATTTATGACTCAACCATTGAATAACATCCCCAAACTGTTTGGGAATTCCCTCTAAGCAGTGATTGCAATACACGCACAGCCTCTCACCACTTACTTCAATTCCATCTATGGGCAGAATAAAGAATTGATATAATATGATTCTTTGGTTAATTCGAAGTTGTTTAGTTAGATGTCGCTACTCTACACTAATAGGCAGTATTTTTTTTTTCAATCGTGTCAAACAATGAACAAACCGTTTACTAGTATATTATCATAGTCCATGGTATTTCTGAAGGTAGGGCAGAGGTATTTTAAGGTAGGGCATTGCTCCCTAATGCCCCCCCCCCCCTAGCTACGGCCCTGTCGCTACCGAAGGGATCAATGACGCAAGTTCCTCGGAACATCATCCATTGTAATATCAGTAGAACAAGGACATCATACCTACCTAACGCTTGTGCTTTAAAGACTGCAATCCGCTTGTTAATATAGGGATATCTATCGAACGGACCGCCCGTTTCTGCAGAGTCAAGAGTTTTTTACAGGTATTTTCGGGCTCCAGATCAGAGGTGGCTGCCAAATTCAACCGTGAGCCGCACTTGCGATTTGTAAAAGGTTAGCAGTTGTGTACTATTAAAGTATCTGCGGGCCCCGTGCAGTACGCCCAGGTCCTGTTCCGAAGATTGCTTCCATTGAAGGAGACTAGATTGTCATTTCGTTCCCTTTTAGTTATCGATATGTTTACGTATCCTGCTTTTATAGCTATTTGCAACTTAACTTTTATATTCTCGTCGAAATAATCAAAAAAATCTGCGTAATTGAATTGTGAAAACAAAATTATTTTATTTTATTACGTTTCCTACTGTGCCAATAATGAAAAATGTGTTATTTAGATATTCAAAGATTGCGAGAGTTGTCTGCTATGGTTGTGTAAATACAGTTTATACTTTATACGTTACGTTTGCCGAAATAAGTACCTACCCACCTAGTCATTTAAATATTTTATGTGTGTTATGTATGTAGGTACTGGGTTTTTACAAATTACAGAGTAACAACCTAATAAGTAACGATTAAATACTAATAGCTACAATTAAATTGGAGTCTGTTTGTAGGTAACTTTCTTTACTTCGATCAACTATTTTTTTAAATTCAAAACTTACAAACTTTATAACACTGAAAAAAATATGACTGACGACACAGAACATGGGTAAAAATATTTTTTTACAATCAAGAAAGTGTAATAGATCCTCGAAGGCCAAACAATTATTATAGAATAAAAAAATATTTGAGGAAAAGCTGGATGGTAAAATGTGATCACATTGATGAAAATGTAAAATTATTTTTCCTATTTTTTGTGAATAGTTTGATTTATTAGAGAGGTACTTATCATTAAGTTAAATGTGTGTTATGAAAGAATAAAGCTTAAAAAATGTATGCATTTAATGTTTCCATGACAACTCAAAATCGTGCAATTTCAACACCCCTTTGAAAAGTCATTGAAAGTTATGAAACAAAAAATGAAAGATAGCCCATAACTCAAATTAACGTAACCTATTTAACCATCTTTTTGTCATCACTTTTAATGACTTTTCAAAGGAGGTGTTAAAGTTGCTGGATTCCGAGTTGTCTGATGGTCACCGCATTTAATATTTATACTCATAGTTAAATCACTTTTTTTGTAATATTCATTCATATTTCTTATTTTCTTACAAGCATACTTAAATCTACCTCTACCTAGGAAAAATCTTAGTAGGGGAGACCTGTCTAAAACCGTATAGGTACCTAAGGTAGAAGCTCTGTATATTAAAATAAAATTCAGTTAACAATTATTATCAGTTTTATTAATGAATTTACTAAGGAACAAAACACAAAAGATGATGATGTCAGGAAATCTTAGACACAAATGTACGAAAAAAAAAATTAGACCTCTAATATTTCAGATTTTGCCCCATGGGGTGGGTAAAACCGTATACCGTATAAAAATTGCGAAATGCAGGCTTGGGCCTTTTGTCGTAGATAAACCCAAACCTTGATTGTTCCTGTATTCCCATCCGACTGCTCCTTCAACTACATTTTTGCAAAATTGATGTCCTCATTTTTTCTTTATCCCAGTCTTGTCTGGTAGTTTTTCTTTGGTAATTACGCGGCATGTTTGTAACGCGTGTAAACAAATAAATAAAATTAATGAAAATATTCCGTCTCAGAAAAAAAATACAGACATCCTTTCACCAATTTAAAAAATGTTATGAAAATCACCCAAAAGTTAAATGCAATAAAAGTTAAAATATACATATTTATAGTAGATATTTGACATTTCACTGACCTGCAAATTATAAAAACTTCACTACTAATCAATTCAATATCCGTAAAAATTACATAGGACACCGAAAAACTTAAAACATGTTGTATCTCGTCAGTGGGCATAAATGTAGATATGTAAGTACCGACAAGTTTCTGTGACTTACGTTTCTTCGACTCTGGTTTCAGATTCGCACACGGGGCGGAGTGCGGGGCGGGAATATTTAAAGTAATAAGAATAATAAGGCTTTTTTAGAGTATTACGTGTTTTACCCCGGTTTTACCCGATTTTATCCCGGTTTTACCCCTGTGTACGGTTTTGTACAGGTCTTCCCTATACGTAGGACGAACATAGGTACCAGGATAATTTCCATTATTTATGTAAAAAAAAAAATTAAATTTATTTGATGTATTGCCGCAAGATACCGCAAGATACCCTAAGATACCGCATTTCAGTTATTTTTAACCAATCGATCAAACTCATATAGTATTATATAAGAGTATGTATTTTATTATTAAATATATATCAGAATTAAATATCATGTGTTCCCAATTGTGACCTCTGCGTGCGAACTGTACCCTTTAAATAAACAATAAACTCAAGTGACTTTCCAGGTAAGTATGGTCCTGTATATTTAAATAAACAATAAACTCAAGTGACTTTCCAGGTAAGTATGGTCCTGTATATTTAAATAAACAATAAACTCAAGTGACTTTCCAGGTAAGTATGGTCCTGTATATTTAAATAAACAATAAACTCAAGTGACTTTCCAGGTAAGTATGGTCCTGTATATTTTCTGCCTGTACAGATACGCATACCATACATTTTTGCGCAGCATCGCGTTCATCCATCAAATATATATAATCAAAGCATCAAATCATTGTACATATTAATTTATAGTTTTGAATCGGGGACCGTTGAACCGGCGGATGCAATTTTTAGCCAAAAGTTGTTATTTAATGGTTTATCTGGTTTGTAGTTAGAAGTAAGATTGTAGAGATATGTTATAAGTTTGTATAGCGCCCTTGAGGTGATTTTTCCCAAAAACGGCGCTATACAAGCTTGGGCGTAGCAAGGTTTTGATTTAGGTGGGGCAAAAAATAAAAATCTAGAGTAGGCACCAAAAGAAAGTAGACTTTTACAACATTTCATGCATTAGGTTCTATGAATACAAAGAATATGTACGGAAGAAAGAAAAACCATCCT
This sequence comes from Limnephilus rhombicus, assembly GCA_929108145.2. Lineage (NCBI taxonomy): Eukaryota > Metazoa > Arthropoda > Insecta > Trichoptera > Limnephilidae > Limnephilus > Limnephilus rhombicus. The sequence continues at coordinate 36,050,744 of OV815284.1, read as the reverse complement.
ATGAAGTGCTGTAAATTTGAAAACGCAACTCGGTCGGCAAGCGCCCCACTTTGCCCCACCGTGCCTACGCCCATGTATACAAGTCATCCAAATATTATCATTATTATTATTAAGTAAAGTGTGCGCAAGGCATAACTCATAACAAAAATCGCTACAGTAAATTAATTATTATTTATGTTGTGAATGTATGAGGGGTCATCGGTGGAGATATGAAATTTAATTAACCGCTTCTTCCAAATACACAAATAACACAGAAACAGGCAAAAGTGACAATAATATTGACACTTGCAAACTTGTTATCTACACGGATAAGTAATAATAAACAATATAAGCACAGGATGGTAGACGGCAGATAGTTTACCACAACTGATATGAAGTGTCTTCAATTGGTCCTTTCTATTTTATGCTTCGATTAATTATTAATTATTTACATTATTCTGAAGCTGATTGCTAAAAAAAAAATTAAATGATCCCTCGTTCCAAACATTATCCTTATTCTAAGAAAACTAGTTTGAGTAGCCGCGAAAACAACATTTTTTAATAGTCATAAATTTTCTTAATTTTTTTTTCGTTAAGTATCCAGAATTACTTTTTTATATGAATACCGCACAAGAGTCCCAACTCCACTCTGTTATGAAGTTAGTGGGAGGGGAAGGAGATGGGGAAGAGGAAGGTGTCTCAATTCTGAACCTTGGTCTTACACCACCAGGGCGATACTGAGGGTATCTTCCAAACGTGCCGCAAATACTCTATATATTATTTTTTTATTAATTAATTGTGGAATAACATAAATTAATCAAATAAATTTATTTGCGCGCTTCGGGATTTGATCATGCGACCTACGGATCGACTAGTCGAGAGCCTCACTCCTCGACCACGGATGCCGTCATCACTGGACTCAATTATTTTAAAAATACTTTGCATCAGTTTAATAATAATGAAAAACAACTATTTCAGTCACCGGAAAATGAAAATAAAAGCTATTTCTTTATAAATAGGGATGATTTTACGTCTCTTCTTCTTGCTTTGTTTTAATATAATAAAATTGGAAAAGGCTTTCTAAGTTTTTATTTTTATTAAACTATACTTACGAACCTTTTTTGGTTCTTAGTTTGGGTTTAATCCTTTTTTGTTTTTGTTTATTTTTTATACTTTTAATAATGAATATATGCTGAAGTAGATATTTGTTGGTTTGAGGATTACGTAGGTATAATCTCGTCATATACCTTTAATAATGAATATATGCTGAAGTAGATATTTGTTGGTTTGAGGATTACGTAGGTATAATCTCGTCATATACCTTTAATAATGAATATATGCTGAAGTAGATATTTGTTGGTTTGAGGATTACGTGGGTATAATCTCGTCATATATAAAAATCCATCTCAGAATAGCGGTAATATTTCAAACAATTGTTACTTACAAATCCTCCCACAGGTTGGCAGTCTTTCTTCACTGGCTTGGGTGGAATATAAACTGTGTTGGCAGGAGGAAGACTGTTGTAATAATTCTCCAACTGCTGCAGTCTGATGGCCAGGAGATACTGCCAGAAGTCGTTGAAGGGCTCTTGGGAGATCGGCACTCTGCCCTGGCCCACGCCGAAGGGAGAGCTGGTCACGGGAATCTCAATCGCCGGTGGACTTGTGACAGAAACAACCCCGTTCTCACCGTCTTGGTATGCAGAACCGCAGTTTACAGAAGCCAGGACTCCCGCTACGACGAAAATGGCTAACGCGATACGCATCTTGAAGTGTGAATAAACAAACACGCGGAATTTACAGTTTTTGTTCAGTGGACTGGAGACTTGTGAGTAATCAATGGCGACTCCAAAACCAAACACCGAGCACTGAGTGTCGACTGACGCGGGCTGGCTCGCGCTATGGTTTTATAAACAGCTCTGTGACACAAGCAATGATAATAATGCAGTGCCGTGCGTTGCCGTGACCGGTGACCGCACGCCCATGGTTCATCGTTTCCAGAACATATTTCTATACTACAGATATATAAGTGTGCAGGTTCAACTCGGGAAAAACAACGCGAGCGATACAAAGTTCTGATGCCCCGGAATGATTGCAATTACCCATTACAGGATTGTAGCGGTATTTTAAATAACACTCACGCATTTCACAAATTCACTAAGGGGATGACAACATTTAGCTTGCTGTCAAAAAAACGGGTTGCCCTTGATTGACTTGCAAAATTCATATTCTATGTTTTTCGTTTGTGTGTCATCTGTGCCAATCCAAATTGATCATACACCAAATTGATCATGTCATGACGCATGACACCTCTTTCGTTATCCGAAGGCATCTTTTAATTGCTTACTGATTATTAGGATCAAACAAAATGTCAGTAGGTAAATCTTTCTTTTATACCTACATTCCGTCCATCTTCTTCTATTTAAAAAGTAGAGTGTACCTACGTGGCGGCTTCGCTTTGTTTTTTTTATACATTTTACAGTTCTATTGCCAGGTTGATGAAATTTTGCACACTTGACCTTTTAAAACTGGAGAATAGTCATAGCCTACATGATATTTTTAAAATCAAAGCGTAAAAGCCCGGCAACGTCGGGGACCACAGCTAGTTATATATTTATAATTTCTATTAGTATTTATTATTTTTTTAGTCGTTTAGCGATGTTTGCGAATGCTTCACTTCTTTCCCATAATTCATGGTTCGCTTCGCGTATTTTTTATCTTGTTTAGTATCAGCTTCGAACATTTTACTCTTGGAATACTCCAACAAAGCTGCAAAACGCACCGAACCATATAATAAGAGTATTTGGCACCGGCATAAAAGTGTATGAAATAAATGATTGTGACTATAATACTGTATTCGGGAATTTCCGTCAAATTTTCTAAAATGATTTTCCGTTTGAAATGCATTAGCTTTTTAAAAAGTCGGCCGCAAGGTTTTTTAAATGCAACAACCGCGACACCGATTCACCGGATTCACCGTTCACGAAGTTCGCTAAAGGAAGATTTTGTTTTATCCGTGTAAAAACCAAGCTGTTATAATTAATATCTAATACATAGCGGTTACGGTCCGTGAGTTTACAGTGAGCTTGTTGAAGCTGAAAACGATTTTTTTTTTCAAAAATTAAATTTTTTGCATGAAGATTTTCAAGATTCTTTTAGTTTGTGGATGCGGCGCATCCCATGATAGGCACTCCCTTCCCTTCGCGACGTGTAGGAGTGTAATCAATGGCGATTGAAACATATTTTTTGTACTACAAAAAAATATCATCGGATAGCAAAATGACATCTGCTTTTTGTTCTCCGAATATGCTGTTACACCCTGTATAATATAATTTTAATAGCTCCTGTCTGTTGTGTTCAGCACAAAACAGTTATAAGTATTAAATTTCTGAAAAAAATGGTTATAATCTAGGATAATTAGTAATTCTTTAAATTGAAGTATGTGATCGAGAAGCGTCTCGAGAGCTCTATTGGTAGAGATGATTCCGGTAAATATTACAATATGTTTTTAAAAGTTTTCTTTATTCGTTGAATAGTTTATTACATGAATTGGAGATTTTTCGACCACCACGCTAGGCACATGACCGTGTTGTGGTGGTCGACAATGAGTATAAGCTTCAATAAGTTATCCTTAAAAAATGTAAATTTTTAATTTAACAGTCAGCAGTAGTTCACGGACTGGTGACACACTTCACTGGGTTATTGTTATTGGTGGGCGATTAGTCAACTTACTGCCAGCTAGCTATTAGTTCAGAATGTTCAGATTACGCATTTTGTTAGTTTTGAGTTGGTACACATAGATAATGCTTGTACAATCATAATTAAGACCGACAAGAAACCCAACAAATTGATGTTAAGATTATGGTTAGGTAGGAACGTAGTAGGTACAAACCAACCTCGAGTGGCTAAGTTAAACAAATAGAAAAATGATTGAAACATTGCTTTATGCTGAAACTGTTGTTTGGCATTGAAACAATTGGATTCGCTAAAACTAACAAAGAAATATTTACTTTACCTACAAGGTTTAACTTTTATTAAACCTCAAAGTCAATATTCTAACAATCTTGGAGGATATGAATTGGGGCAGGTAAACAAATTGTGTGCATGTAATCACTTACAGATAGTACTGATAGTCTTACAAGATTATAATGTTCTCCATTAATAAAAGTCTAGTGAGACAGACTTTGTAGAATCTACTAAATCGAAACGAATTCATGAGCCTTGTGCTAGCCTCACACGAAGCTGTATTATCGATGCGTTATTTGGGCGTGGCCTCTGTCACTATAACTATATCGCTCGCCACACAATCCCATACAGACTTCTCACACGAGAAGGATAATATATAATATCGTTATCGACAGCGGAAAGGACAAGAAATCCAACGATCTGCGTCGTCGTAATATTTCTAGGAAAATATTTGTATATTTTACGACGCGCATTTTAAGAGGATTTTTTTGTCTGAAAAATTAAAAATTGATTAAATTCTGTCATTAAAGAATTTAATAAAATGTTAAGTAGGTATTTTGAAAGATCCATTCAATGTTCATTTTATACTAAAATTTCATTAAAAAAATCAAAATCTACAAAAATAGAAGATATGATTTAAAAAATTACTTTCTTTTCGCTCTCCTGATCAATTAACATTTGTCATTTACAGCGTAAATTATTAGTGTGGGCGTGGCCTAGATCAGGGGTCGGCAAACTTATTTTGCCGACCCCTGATCTAGGCCACGGCCAAAGAGCTAAAAATGTACTATACAACGATTAAAAAAAATTGAGAGCCAAATCTATTTATTGATTTAGCAAACATTTATTATAAGTTTAGCACTTCATTAAATTACAGGTAAGCTGAATAAAACAACCACGCAGACGTAAGCCTATTATTAATTATTACTGTTTGATTTCGTGCTCTATCCCTTTCCCCTACACTCCCTCTGGCTTCCTTCCCTGGAAAGAGGAAGATTTTAGCTGCCTTGGTGAAACTAGAAGATAATATAATCCGCATTGATAGTATATGATCGTGTGAGGCTAGCATTGTTCAATTTATGAAAATAAAGCTGCCTATTAATTTGTGGGTTATCCAGTAGGTACCTTAAATAACATAAAATTTAATATGAGTAATACAAAATGATACACCTAACGTTTATAAGCTATTACAAGTTTACATGTGATAAAAAACACTCGCACACAAAAAAATTGCCTATTTTTAAAGACTAAAGTGGTTTTATTATTTATGATCATTGATACGTACGTAAATCAAAACATGGAATTAAACTGATCAGAATCAAACTGGACAGTAACAACATTAAAAACCGAATTGACTTCAATTAATGGGTATCCTGCTATGGCCTGGTAAATATTGAGAATACCTGGAAATAGATTCGGATGGAAATATTTTCCAGGATTTCGAAGATTGTATCTACTGGTTTTTTCAAACTTATACGTAGATTTAACTTATCTTAGACAATGGAATTTTTACCATAGTAGCCATAATAAAATGGTTCATTTGATTTCTCTATAACTTTAGAACAAAGGAAAAACTAATTCGTTAGTAAAATAATGAAATAGTCCGTGCCATCAAAATATTACTCTTGTTGTCGATATATGTTACTTCAATGTTTTTGTTAAACTATAATAATTGCAAAAGTTATATACAAATTTAAAAAAAAAACTGGCCACGAATTAGAAGCCAAGGTTAAGAGGGAACCGGGCGGCAGCACTACTGCAAATATTTTTTTATGTAGGTACTAGAGATATCGACCAATAACGTGTCGGTACGTTTTTGCTGTTTTTGATAAGTAAGTTATTTCTGCCATCAACGGAAATTCAGTACACAAACTAAAAATATATTTTTTTAAAAAGCAAAACGTACCTACAGACATGGAGTATTTTCTTCTAATATGGATAGTAAAAAAATCTTTAAAACACGTTCAGTTTTGGAGGAGTAAAATGGGGAACACAAAACCTCGATTTTGATGATTTTATTTAGGTATTATCAGCTTCGGCGCTGTTGTCCCTTTCGCTCAGTATTCGGGAGAGTAAGAGCGCCAGTGACAGCAAGAGTTCGTTAAAATACGTATTGTTTAAATATTATTTTTGTTTATTATTTTTTCCGAAGTTCACACGATACCTGTATATTTAGATATGAGATAATGTGTAATTTCATCGTCTAGCAATATAATGTCTTTAATTGCCGACTGTGTGATTGTAGTATCATCAGGGATGAAGTACTTAAATGCCTCAAACTGGTTCAAAAATTTACCAACGTATTTGGTAAACAGAACACGCCTATAAAGATGTGTCACTTTGGACTGGTGAGGTGTAAAATAACTTCCTTATCATAACACAACAAAAAACGATAACTTGTTACGGATATACCTTGTCGTTTTACCGTGTATCGTGTTGAAATAATTTTATTAACAATTTATTACCTATTGCATTACTCGACATAAAAATTAATCTATTGTTTTAGTAATAATTTATGATGACGACCTCAAAATCTCGGTAACGCCATAAAGAAAACGAAGCGAAAAGAAATAACAAGAAACATAATTATTTGCTTAGCTCTGCATTCTGATTTCTCGTTATTTTTAGTCATAAATTGTAAAAGAAGGCAAAAATTTTCGTAAACTTTTCGCCGTTACATGCAAATATTGTATGGCTAATGGGACGTAGTGGTGTTTTCCTCATCCCGAGAAATCTGTAAAAACCCAACAATATACCTTTTAGCCAACATTCAGCACGATTTAATAATACAATATGAATGTTGATCACATTTTAATATCAAGGTTAATTAATAGAAGATTTAAAGAGAGTTAAAACATCACTTGAAACAAACATCTGGACCCGGGGAAGCACAGGAGCATATATAGATACACAGGAGCCATTTCTAAAATTTTACAGGCGAGTAAAAAATAACATTTATTTTTGGAATAACTGAGTAAAACCTCAAATTGTTTCAATATTAGCGACTCTCAAACGAAAATTTGAAACAGAACAAATAGAAAAAGATTCAGTCGCATCAAGTAATTGAATCCCAAGCGACCTAAGAATAGATGAAGTTCTTTCAAATGAATAGAAATCGTAACCCTAACTAACTAACCTTTAGTTAGGGTTTTAATTTAGCTGGGGTAGGCAGAGAGGACTGACCGCCAAAGAACTCGGTATTGGCTCACACTCCTTGCCTCATTCACATTCATACGTCGTCTTAAACATTCTCTTCTATTATTCTGACTCTTGACATGGCTCGACACAAGTATCTGGTTCACTTGGTCGTGCCACATACATTTAAATCGATACAAGAAATGGCACCTCCCATTTTTTGTCACTTGGGCGAATTACTTTTTTTGTAGATGAATGAAAATACGTGGTTTAGTTATAGTTTCATAATTTCGTTACGAAATTTGGTTTTGCATAGTTGCAACAGTGGTAAAATGACAAAGTTTGCAAGTGAATTCGAGTGAACACAAAGGACAAATCCTATTTGTCAAAGACAAAGGCCTGACATCAATACTCCAGATAAGTTCCACTTCACTTTTATTTATAAATATTAGTTGATGGCGTAGCGTAGAGTGTTTATGTTACATAATTTTTCAGAGCATTGAACTCGGATACCACCAATCTCACAACATAGGTAAACAATAACAATGCAGGTTTTTGAAATGTTTTTCTTAATTGTTTGTTTTTTTTTCTAGTCGGCCCATATTCATTACATTTTAGAGAAGTATCCTTTCTTCGTACATGGAATTTGTGTGTAGTTAAAGCATTTTCATTTCTTTGTAAGGTTCATTTATTTTATTTAGATTTCACGGTTACTCTTTTAGATCTTCATCCTGGAAGAATAAATCGACTCAAATGCAGACAAGATATTTAATTTTTTTTTATTTTCATTGTTAGGTTTTTATTTTATTTTATTTAGATATTGAACGGATCTTGTCAATGCAAGCAATTCTGGACTATCAACTACATCATTTAATAAATTATAAAGAGATACCAGTCAGTAAAAATCTTTCTGTCTGGCAGTTTAATCATATACATATTATTTAAAAGAGACGAATTTGTCTTGACGAACTTACCGACATGGATTTGATAAACAAAGGAAAAAAATCTGAGAGAAGATCTTTTCAAAACATATTTGATGATCTGATACGAATATTCAAGAATAAGAAAGACGAGGCTAGAATAAATAATTAGTGACAGGAAAAACCAAGAAGAGCCACGAAGCAAAAATAGGCTAGGGAAAGTATGAAGAACCAAGAAAAATCAATAAGATTCAAGAAGAGGCGAAAAGGCCACGATAAGGGAAAAAAAGTCGAGATGAAGCAAGAAAATGTCAGCAGAGACTAGGAGAACCAAGAAAAGTCAAGAGAAGCAAGAAGAACCAATATGAAGCCAGAAGAATCAAGAAGCAGAAAAAGTGGCTAGTGGAAGCAAGATAAAACAAGAAGTGGAAAGAAAATAATAAAAAGTCAAGAAAGAACCAATGAGAACCACGAAGAAAAAATAAAAAAAGCAAGAAGAGACTGGTAGAGGCGCAAAATTAAAGAAGGGAGCAGTTGGAAGCAGAAGAAGTGGGAAGCATAAAGAGAAACCAACGTTTAATCATCTCCTTTATTCCTGTACTCCGCAAGAAAAGCCAGACAAGGCGAGCCAAGGAGGGGGAATAAAATGCAAGAAGAGCCAAATCGAGCCAAGGAGAGAAAAGATACGAAAAGACATAAGACGAGACAAGACATGCCAAGAAGAACCAAGAAGAGCCGATGCAATAAAATCTAAGAAAAGCCAAGAAGAGACGATAAGGTTCCAGAAGATCCAAGAAGAGGCAAGAAGAGACAAGAAGAGCCAAGAAGAGACACTAAGAGACAAGAGGATTCAAGAAGAGACGAGAAGATTCAAGAACAGGCAAGAAGATCCAAGAAGAATTAAGAAGAGACAAGAAGAGTCGATAAAGTCTCAGAAAAGACAGAAAAAAGCAAGAAGAGACAAGAAAAGTCACGAAGTGCCAACAAGAGATAAAAAGGTCCAAGAAGAGGCAAGAAGAGAAAAGAACAAGCAGCAAGAGCCGAGAAGAGACCTGAAGATTCAAGAAGCGGCAAGAAGAGATACGACGAACCAAGCAGAGGCGAGAAGATGCAAAAAGATCCGTGAAGATACAAGAAGAGCTAAGAAGAGACGATAAGATTCCTGAAGAGATGAGAAGAAGCAAGAAGGGATAAGAAAAGCCGAGAAGAGGCAAGAAGAAGGAAGGCATATAAAAAAGTAAGAAAAAAAATCTTAACGCTCGATCCATTCCTTTATTCCTGCCTATCCTAAATTCCAATATTGGTTAATTAGGTTGCCATGTATACCGGTCGATTAAACTCCAACCTCCTTCCCATCCTCAGAGCACGTGTTCGAAGTCCTAACAAATCAGTGCCCCTCGGTGTACCGATCTCACACCGTATCCTATATGATTGAGATTTTTAGATGAATTTTATCAAAACGAAGCCATAAAATCTTTTTGGTAAGGTGTGATTTTACTTAAAATCACCATTTTTTTGTCGGGAATTTGGACCCAAAAAAAAATTGTTGTTAACTTAATCCTGCAGGCTGCAGCTCGGAACAACTGTGGAGCTACACTCTTACCAGACACCAAGGGCTTAGCTATAGCATTCACACGGGAGGGGGGGGGGGGGGGGTTCGATCCTGGGTGGCAAGGAAGAAGGGGGGATGGGGATTTATTAGTAAGTTTTTGGGACCTCTACTTTCCGGAACTTATTATTTACATCACATTGATAAAAGAGATGGTGCAAATAATATTGTTATATGTATTTTCCAGGAATGTAATGTGCGAGTCCTATTCTCCATTTTCTCAAGCAATACATGTATTTATGTCTTTACTAGGCACGAAGATTACGACTACCTAGTAGTAGTTCTGGGAAAAGTTTTAATAAAAAAATTCAAAGATAACATAAAAATTTGGATCAAAAATAATGATATGGCCTTTACCGGTGCACTCACCCAAAATCGAAATTATTTATTATTTGGTATTATACAATGGTAATATAAACCAATGTTTTGGTTGCTTTTATTTAAAATAATCAATCAATTGTGTGATTATATTTTAATAAAAGTGTAGACATGTTTATAAGTATTATAAATTGACTAAAAAATTACTGCCTCAACACAGGCTATCCTAATGAGACGGATTATTGAAAAACCTAAATTTATAACTATTTTCTATTCTTCAAATATCTACTGTTCATATTTATATTATTTTCTATTGACATCCTTTTGTACTTATGTAATTTTAAACCACTGTGAACAATAACACTGAACATCTACTTTTTAGTTATAATCTTCCAAATTTTGTTCAATAAAAATACTTGTAATAATAATTATTATTATTTTCCACATACTTACATTAATTACAGACCATAATATATTGCATTCACTTTTTTGTTCAAATAAGGAATTACACAAATTGTCCAAAGAAACGTTACTATCTCAATGACAATTCTTTTTTCAATTCTTCTTCCGCCATATTGGAAAAATTCGAATAAGAAAATTCAAAAAAAACTTGATGAATTAACATTTGAAAAAATAATCTTTATTGATCCTATAAAAAGGCAACCATCTTGCCATCTTGAACCGGAAACGGAACGCACCAAAAAATAATCTTTATTGATCCTATAAAAAGGCAACCATCTTGCCATCTTGAACCGGAAACGGAACGCACCAAAAAATAATCTTTATTGATCCTATAAAAAGGCAACCATCTTGCCATCTTGAACCGGAAACGGAACGCACCAAAAAATTCAAAAGTCTGAGTTAAAACAGAACTAGTAAAGTTGAGTTAAAATAGGTCTACGCTCAGTCAACTACTTTGACCCATTCAAGTAAAAAGGTTTGACATCGCCCCCTTTAATCTCTTTTATAATAATACCTGTTAGGTTGTGTTGGTTGGAGCGCCGTATTTTTCTTAAAAATAACAAAAAAGAAATTCATATAAGTAATTTTAGCGAACCGGTTGGAGAAGGTAACTTTAAACACGTGTAGGTAAGACTTGTTTGTGCAAAAGTAAGTCACAAAAACAGTACTTATAAGTGGAATAGTTCAATAACAAATTAATTATTGCCAGAATTATTCCTTGGGCGTAATATCTGTCCTCAATGCTATTATTTTAGTACACATGATCTACAGTACAGTACAGAAAATCACCTCCTTTATGATGGTTATAATCGAGGCGTTCGCGGATGGTGATATTTTAATTATGTTAGAGAAAAACACTTTTGACAAGATACGCTTTAAAATATTGAGATTAATTATTAGATTAGTTTGCGCCCGTAGGTACATGCTTAATATGAATTTAAGAAGTTTGTAAGAGTTTTGTCCAGTTACAAAATCAATTCTTTCGAGTTAAGGCGTACAAACACATTATTCGATTGAATCACAGATACAATATTTGCACACAATTTTTGCAAAGAATTGAGTTTTGTATTCCTACGAACAAAACTATTTATTCATAATCGTATTGCATATTTACATTATTGACTGTATAAAATAATTCTATTTACAAAATATAATGGTTATGTTAGATAAAAATATTGTAATTCTTAGTTCTCACTAGGGGTTCCTGTGCCAAGGCAGACTAAAGTTATTTAATTATAGTTTATTTGTCTTCTATGTCGGTTTTGGTGTCTTCATTAGAATGTTTTCGTTGCTCTTTCAGCCATATTTTTATTCTTGATTTGTACTCATTAAATTTTTTTATTAGTTTTATGTCTCGGGGAGTTTTGTAGCAAAATAATTGTAGTTTCTTGATCTAGTGTGATGGATACGCGGTCTAGTAGAGAAGTAGAGGATTCAGTATTTTTTAATGGCTTCAATAATATATTTTTGTCATATTTTCTTAATATTTCAAATTATACTCGTACCTTGCCAAATTTTTTTTCCCTAAAATAATGAAATTAGCGTCATCTATGAAAACCGCAGATTATGGATTCTTTTAAGTTCACCCTTAAGGGCACAAACACTGAATAAGTAAACCGAAATTTTTCTTACTTCTTACTATTTACTTATGTGCCCAAAGTATCGCTCTTTTTTTTCTGAACTTCACTTTTTTATGTGATACCTCACAAGAGTCTCATCTGCTCCCGTCTGGAGCCAGTGCGACTATAGCATCCCCAATAATTGGGGTATGTTGTGAGGCTGAAGGTAGTGGGTAGGGGAAGGAGATGGGGAAGGGGAAGGTGGGAAAGTACAGATCTGGTCACCAAACAGGGCTAAAGCCATTTTAAACAACGTTTCAATTCTGAATGGTGGTCTTACACCAGGGCGATACTGAGAGTATCTTCAACTCTGGAACGTGCCGCAAATATATTATATATTATTTTTAATGAATTAATTGTGGAATAACACAAATAAATCAAATAAAATTTATTTGCCCGCGCCGCGATTCGATCCCGCGACCTTCGGATTGCGAGTCAATAGCCTTACCCCTAGAGCACGCGTGCCGGTCGTCGCTAAAACTGATCAAACACTTTCAAATATCGGAATGCTTTCTTCAGCAGAAAAAAATATATTTGATATGTCTGGCGGCTAGGAGTCAAAAGGTCATATTATTATATATTTTTTTATCGTTATTCATTTAATTTTAATAATCCAATTACAGTACAATTAATGTAAGTCAATATTACAAACGATTGACTTTTTTATATCAGCATTTAGGCAGGTAACTCTTCAAAAATAGTTTTATGGCATTTTGAAAATATTCACCCACATCCGAATGTCATACTAAGCTTTGCCTGGATATCGGTTCTGCCGAGCGATACTCTAAATAGGTCATGGTATTGACTCCGGCAGTAGTCTGGTACATAATATAAAGCAATGGATAAAGTAATTTTGAAGGTTATTCTTAAAGTCCCGTTGAGAACGAGCACTGATTTTATTTTTAAGACACTAAATGTTCCGAACCTGCAAAAATTGTATTAAAAAAATATCCTGCTTCATCAATTTAAAAATACACACATGTTTGAAGAACGAATGAACACAAGAGCCTTAAGAGAGTCAAATGTAAAATCTTTCAACATCCCAGTTTGTCAAACTTCTTATGGGCAAAGAAGTTTTAAATATAATGCAACAAAGCTGTTCAATTCTCTACCTCCTGAAATTAGAAACACGCAAACCAAAAGTACATTTAAAAGTAAAATCATTGATCACCTCAAATAAACATATCCATCACAAGTATTTAATAACAGACTTACCTTTATTTTATTTTTTTTATTTTTTATTTATTTATTTCAAGATTTTTGTTTATACATTACAATGATAATATATGCAAGATTACAAAATAATTCATGTTTTATTCTACTACTCCATAAGTTGAGCTCTAGGAGTTCGTGTTTATGGGAGGAGTATTTTACATACAAAAAAAAAATTATAAAAATGTTCATTATGTAAACAATTTTCAAAGAACTAATGAAATAAATATCTTAGGTAGGTACAATTTAGACAATTTAGACAATACCAATACAATTTTTTTTTTAATATTAAATATTGCTGTTTAAGTAAGGGTAAATTAATTAATTACATAAAGGGTAAACATTAAGGGTACAATATGTCATTATCCAATTTAAGGGACTTAATTTGTTTTTTGAATAATTCATATTTCAGTGTATCCGTTATATTAATTTTGTTATTGGATAATAATATATTGTACCATCTTACACCTAAATACAAATAGTGGTGCTGAGCCGTGGTCGTTCTAAGCATAGGGATGGCTACTAAGCCATTAGTTTTAAATCTATTGCTTATGCTATCTGAGGGGTGAACTTTTTGAATAAAATATTCTTTATAAATTTGGCATAAGGCGTTTCTCTTATACAATTTTGTAATAGATGGTACATTAAATTCCCGAAATATCTGTATAGTAAATATCTGTATAGTTTACCTACTGTGTGTATATATGTAACCATGTACCTACTGCAATCTTCTTTATATATATATATGTATATGTAACATACTTGAATTGTATATTTAAAGTAAAAAAAAATATATTAACCTGCCATTTTCATAATATTACTACAAAATCTTAGATAACCACTCTGTAAATTGCCATCTCAACACAGGCGTTTCACACCTAGTGAGATGGGCAATACGTCATTTTATAACCAAATGTAATATGAAAATAATTATTTAAAAAAAAAAAATTTAAAATTCCAAATTTTGAAATACATAATAACCAGACATGCTTTCCGCCTAGTTTCCAAAATCAGTTTCCCAAGTAAGTCAATATGGTGCTTGAACCTTGGATAGGTTCCATGCATCCGCGTATAGACATAGGTACATACCTGAGAAATTTCTTCCGGATTTGCTAAATATCCAACGGATTTCCAACATATCAAAGTACCTACTTCCTGTGGTGCGGTGCAAATATATCGCTTGCTTACTCCATTTTGCTACTCAGGATGCCATCGAACATTGCTAGCATTGCTTCTTTGAATGTCCCGAGGATAATGCGGGCGCCAGACAGAAGTTCAAACAAGTGATTACTTCTTTGAAGACTTTGCGCACACATTTGGTCACATATTGTTGTATCTGCCAGACATGTGTTCAAAGATTTGATCACTCCTTTGAGCTCACAGTTTTCAAATAGACTTCATACAACATGGACGACGATTTGGTCGACACAGTTTGCTTATATTATTTATGTGCGTCTAAATAGGGGAATATTTTTTTTATCAAATAGGGGAATATTTTGTTAATCTTTTTCATCAAATAGGGGAATATTTTGATAAAGCTATTAAAATTGACTAACACATTGACAGTTGGGAGAGCAGCTGACCGGCAATCAGAAGGGCACGGGTTCAAGTCCCGTTGGCGTCATGTATCTTTTCTCGAAAGATTTTTCAATGAGGATGAGTGTTTCGGGCTGATAATTATTGCTTATAATAATTGTTACATTGGCAGTATTTTGTCGGCTGAAAGAAAAAAAACTATTTCGGATTTTTTATATTTTCTACCTACATACTGTGTGGTTTATATTCAATGCCTAATATTTTTACTTTGTATTTATTTTTTTGCAAATGTTTTAAACAGTAGTTTTCTGCACTATTTACTAGTATAATTTTATATATGTATGTAAAAGTCTAAATAGGCGTAAATAAATAAATACATTATTTATTACATGTGCAAATAAATTAACAAAAATGTTATTTCGATTTTTATGCCCTTATATCTGGCTCTACTTGCATCAACTCTATAAACTCGAAAACGCTCTCATTACTCCACTCCATCACTAGTTCGTTTGGCTGTTTACGCACGACAAGTCTCCACGGCGACGCTCGCGCTCGCGCAACTGAGCTTCGTGCAGTGTGGCAGGCACGCAAACTTTGAACTTTGATCCCTTTGATGTGCGCTAAAAAACCGATACGGAACGGCAAAGCGCACTTAAGTGATCACTTATGTGACAACAGTGTCAAATGCCCGTGCCACACATGTGAACACTTGTTTGATCACTTCTTTGAATTCGTGTCTGGCGCCTGCATAAGCCCAATAAGTTTGCAACATGACTGGTAAGTTGCGATATGTAGTTAGAGAATGTCAGTTCGGGATCACGACATCCAGATCCTTGGTTTTCTCACGTGATAACGTTTCACCCTTTATCGTATAATAGTAAATTATAGTATTTTGAAAATGAGTGAAGGAAATGGTGACACATTTTATTGTGTTGAAATCTAATATTTTCCGGCGACCATTCAGATAGTGCATTCAGAAAAGGTACCGGACAACTGAATGAAATCAACGCAGAGCGTCCTTTGAAAAGTCATTAGGAGTACTTAATGAAAAAAATATATAATTTTTAGGGTTACAAGCTATTTTAAAATTATTCAAAGAGGTGTTGAGTTCAGTTGATTCTGAGTTGGCATGGAACTTTTAAGGCAATCTTGTTGAAAGCTTATTTCTACCAGCAATTTAAGGTATTCTGCAAACAGTAGACATTTGCTGTTCCCGTTTTAGATGTCATCTATTAGTATTTAGTATTAGAAAAAACAGAGGTCCGAGGTTTGACCCTTTGGGAATTCCAAATTGAGCTGGGGATTTTTTTGAGTTGTATCCTAATATTTATTAAATTTGATTTACCTAAACGAATTGACTTCTGGATGTTAATATGATGAGAAAATATTATTCGATTAAAAATATGTTATTAAAAATTGTTTTCTTTCAAATCGATATATGATTTTTACTTATTAGTTTATAATTCTATAAATGTATACAAATAATGTGTGGGTACAAATAGTACGCGGGAGTTAGTAGTTAGTAACTCACATTGAAAACAGAGATTATTATTTATACCACCTAGGTAGGATGGAACATCACTACTTTTTATTCCGTTCCAGGTAGGAACATAACTACTTTTTATACCGTTCCAGGTAGGAACATAACTATTTCGTATTGTTAAAAAAATGCAGCAGGAAATCGATAACAATGAAACATGAAAACAGGAGAAATGATGACGAATGGTGACGCACTAAAACGTGCAGTGACTAAAACGGAAATAAACAGACCATAATATTATAAATACACTTTTACGCAGTTGTGTACCTACATAATATATTTATACGTAATATTATTATGAAACTTCTACACACTTCTAATTAATACCTACATAGGTACACTCGAATGTGCAATAGTATTTGCACATTTCAATTTGGGAGGTGGGTATGGGTACCTCCGCCCCTGGAACTATTAATTGGATAGTCAGCACCCCTGCCGTAGTAGGTCACCCCCAGTAGTTAGGGTGAGGTTTGTCAGGATCTTGGCGGCATATGCGGTTGCTCATCTACTGCTTGGAGGGCCGCTTCGGAATGACTAGTTGCGAGCAGGCGCGGCTGGCGCTAACGTGCAATGGGGCGCTGAACCGCCAAAAAAATTCAACATCATTTTACAACTCATCGTATTTCTACGTAATGTATTTATTTATTAAATTGATAAAATTGAGCACAATCTTCAAATTTAATTATAATTATTTATCAATCTAACAATTAACAATGTATTACGGCCAAATAAACGCATTGTTCCACCCGCCAGTTACGGCGGCTACCCGCTAGGAGCGAGGAACCGAGGTAGGTACAATGCCAAACCGCGCGCCAGAGCTAATGGGCATATTAGACCATTCAATTCTGCTGCGCAATTAGGTTGTAGATACCAAATTGCACCGTGTAAACAAGACATTGCATGTTTCCATGTCATTGCGCGTCATCTTTCCACCGCATTGAAAATATTCAACTTGTTTAATATTTTCAATGCGATTGGTTCGTTTGTCCTTCGTGCGCATGCGCGAATGCGGCGTTGCATGCGCGCGCAGCACTGTCCGCGCATATTGAATTGTCAAACTGTGACTGTTTATTTTGTAGTGAGTTGTCAACATAGAAAATGGTTTTTAAATGGAGGGAAGTGCATACGCCTCTCATTAACTCGTTAATTAAATGATCACACATTAACTTAATTCCCGCGCGCACGACCTGTTTCGAAGACATTCTAAAATCTATGACAGAAATGTGATTGAATGGTCCACTTCTGTCAAGTACGTGTAAACAGTACACCCTTTCAATTATACGCCGTTCAACCAAATGGCATCAATGTGGTTGACGTGTGTAATTTCGCCATAAGCGCCCAGTAATTTGAATGATCCTCGTAGTAAAAAATCCCAAAACGTCAGAAACATGTCATACTAAAAATCGCCTAACCGTGCGTTGCACGGCCGACCCGAAGAGCTTCGGCATTCTTCGGAAATATTCCGAAGCTTTAGTTCCAGCGGTAGTAAGGTTTGAACAAGATAATATTAAGTAATAATATTTCTCTTCTAAAATGTAACCATTAGTCAAAGGGTCAGCTATGCGTCTCGTGTGACATTATCTTGTTCGAGCCCTTGGGATGTACCTTTTTGACATTATTATTTGTTTGTCACCCATTGATCGAAGTTGTCACGACAGTAAATGGCGATATTGGCGATCCACGCCGCAGAGTGTTTCTTGTGTGTTATTATAATTATTGGATTATTGCGTTATTATTATTATCTTTGGAAGGTTGAGTATTTTTAAATGGATATCCCACCCAACCTTTCCACTAATCTTCTAATAGATGTAATATCAATAGTAATGGAGTGTAAAATTCTTTTAAAAATATTGATACCAGAATAGTTCTATAATAATTGGATAATTACTAGAGCGCCGTTTTAGTTATGTTGCGTTGTACAATTTATTATGAGTTCCTAGGCTATATGTATTTTTATTATTTGAATTTACAAACAGATACATAAAACATACCTACCCTGGCAGGTCAATTCACTATATTAAACTCTAGACATCAGCATGTTTTTACATCGCACGATATTTTTACTATTACAGTTACATGATATTTTTAGATACTTAGCAAATAATGTAAAATTATGCATGATGTCTAGATTTTTTTTAAAATATAATATCAACCTTTCGTTTTTATGAATGGCTTGGTGAACCACCTATAATTTGAGGCACCGGCCGCGCCTGGTTGCGAGAGACCTTTTTATCTCTCCAACCGGACTCTCTCGATCCATCGCCTTGTACCGCAGTGGAGGAGACGGATTCATACAACTGTCACTCCTGGAAACACTGACCCCCAGATTCCTACCCACCCCTTATTCGTTTTTCCTTCACTTCTTCTCCTTCCGTTTCTAAAAATACCCTCCACACATCAGCCAAGATGACATAGGCCTTAAGGGAAATTATTTTCCTCCGGGCTTCCTGTATGACATAATGGAGTATTGGAGAATCCCATACACAGATCCAGTGCCGTATTCACAAAATCTAGTACCGATAGCGCCCACCCCGTATTTTTTAGTGATTCAGATTAAAAACCCTTACTCCCTGAAAAAATAAAAAAAATTGTTCACCTGTGTTTTGGTACCTAACAGATTCTCAAAAAACCTACCTTAGTGGTAGAAAAAACTAAATGCACGGCAATTTAAAAGTTTAAATTTTAAATTTTAAAAGCCAACTATTACTATTTTCTTTTATTATTAGATACCTTTATTTCATGTACAATCATATTCACCTGCTTTTCTCTTTTTTTTCTTTAAAATATTTTGTGTAGGTATATATTATAACCCTTATGGGATGTGTGGGATTGCACTATTCTCCCCACATACCGGAATAAACATTTTTTTTACAAAGAAAGATAAACATTCCCGGGTCACGAATAACCCAACAATGTTTGAAAATCTCCTACTACCACCACAGAAAGCCGAAAACGTTGCTTGTGTTGTGATGGGGGACTTAGCCAGCCGAGGAATTGAACACGCGACGCCCGGATGGGATCCAAGCGCTATGCCCACTCTGGTAACCACTGACCGGTTAATTATTATCATTATTATTATTAAAATGTAAAAGGTGCGCTACGTAAAAGAAATATATATATATTTTAATATTCGTGGAATATATTATAATAGGTAAAATAATATTCAATATAATTTGTTTGTTTATATGTAGGTATATTATTATGTCTGCGTATTTGTCTTGGTTAGAAAAGACACTGGGGGAGGGGGAGGATGAATTAAAAATGCCTTTATCTAAGTAAGTACTTAATTTTTTATGACATTTCCTGTCTCTTCAAATAACCAAAAACAAATTGAAATCGTTCATTTGCATACAAATCATTTCAAACTTTTGAGTCATTCCGGTTCCCCTGGCCTTTTGATTTGATTGCTTTTAGTCAATCCGTTAATTCAATTACAAAAAAAAATAGATTTGACAAGAAAAATGTACTTGTATTAGGCTAGCAATTAAATCTTACAATTAAACAGTTTTTGGTTTCACCCCTAAAGTTTTACTAATTTTATTTTATTTATTAAACTTAACATTGTTCTACTTCACGTGATCTAACGTAAATAAACATTTTAACACTTAAAGGTGAATAGTTTGTGACAGTTGATCACAGCCGATTGGCCTAATGCAGGCGCCAGACAGAAGTTCAAATAAGTGATCACTTCTTTGAAGACTTTGCGCACACATTTGGTCACATATTGTTGTATCTGCCAGACATGTGTCAAAGATTTGATCACTCCTTTGAGCTCACAGTTTTCAAATAGACTTCACACAACATGGACGACGATTTGGTCGACACAGTTTGCTTATTTTTTTATTTTATTTATTTAAGGACAAATAGTCCAATTAACAATATAACAATAACACGAATAGAAAAAAAAGAGAGATCACAATGAAAGGAGATTACATATAGATGAAGAGCATTGACAAAATACATATAATATAAAAGAACATAGAGAAGATAACTACAAGTAGCTTATATTATTTATGTGCGTCTAATTATTTATTACATGTGCAAATAAATAAACAAAAATTTTATTTCGATTTTTATGCCCTTATATCTGGCTCTACTTGCATCAACTCTATAAACTCGAAAACGCTCTCATTATTCCACTCCATCACTAGTTCGTTTGGCTGTTTACGCACGACAAGTCTCCACGGCGACGCTCGCGCAACCGGCGCAACTGAGCTTCGCGCAGTGTGGCAGGCACGCAAACTTTGAACATTTAAGTGAACACTTAAGTGATCACTTATGTGACAACAGTGTCAAATGCCCGTGCCACACATGTGAACACTTGTTTGATCACTTCTTTGAATTCGTGTCTGGAGCCGGCATTATAATATCTTCTACAAATTCACATAAAATTATCTACCTAATATCTGCGTCTAAAAGTAGGTAGGTACTTATATTCCAATAGCGTTGGTACGTACCAAAAAATAACCAACTATGTAATGAAATTGACGGCTTGGCGGAGAGGAACAAATGAACCGCACGGGCCGATTCGCGGCGGGCATTGAAGAATGAATTAGTAACTTTTGACTAGTGTCTGCAGTGACTCGCTAGCGGCGGATCTAGTTAAGAGAAACGCATGCGTGGCCTGTTTCATACAAAATTTTGTTTTGGATTTACGTCTAAAATCGCCGGCAAACAATGGTCTTAAGACTTTAGCGATCAAACGAGTCGATCTCTCTCAGGACAGCTGGGACCTGAGAGAGATCGACTAGTTTGAACTGGTCTTTTTTTCAACTGAAAAAGAAGCTAATGTTAATTCCCGAATGATAGCGACAGACTAGACACGCGGACTGGAACGGAATTGACGGGGACGGGGACGGGGACAATACTGAATAATGAATAAATGCCTCGCGCAAGTAAAAGAGACGCGACGCGTCGTGGCTCGGAACTCGGAACTAATTCGGCTGACTCGCTGCCGGTTTTCGCTTGTTCTGGGGACAATGATATACCTACGCGTGTTTTTATGAATAGCGGCGCGGGAATGTGATAGGTACTTAACTTTAGGCAACTTCGCGGCGCGCCGCCCATATAATAATATTTAAATACCTACCAAACGTTATAAATTATAATATTTAAATTGTTTATGGTACACATCATTCATTGAAATAATTTAACAATAAAATAAATGGAAAATAAAAATGTGTGGTACTGTTAAAAATCGTAGGATGCAAAGCCATGGAAGGAATGAAGAATCAATTCCTTTTGAAATTGAAAATCAGATCGAGTGTGTCACAAGATTGAATTTATTCATTTAATTCAGTCATTCAATTTTGCCCACGTCTATTGCCGAGCAAATCTGTGTTTGAATTCTGCCCCGAAACTGGCGGATCTGATCGGCTGATCTGATCGGCGGATCTGCTCGAATCAGATCCGCCAAGCAAATCCATAAATTCTGCACTGTTTAAACTCATCCAGGAGTGTATCTCAAAAACTCAAAAAGATTCGAGACACGAGGCAATTCGTGCTTACCTACCTACATTTTTTTTTGTTTTTCACACTACAACCCCGTTAAACCGCAGTTTGTCAACGGGATGTTAATGTTACAGTGCTCACAATATAATTATGGATGTTAATGTTCATTTACAATGTAACATACACCAGATAGTCACAATTAACACACATGACTTAGTATTAAAAAAATCTCTATTTAGTAACCATGTTTTCGGCGTAGATATATTTCAATCCACATATTTGGTGAATCGTTATTTTTTTATATTCCTTGGTAACTGTTTTGGGGACGTTATATTCAAGGGTTTCCTGTACGTGTTTATTGTTAATTTTTCGGAACAAGAATTCCTTTATTCTTTGCAAATCTAGTATTTATTATATTCACGTTCTACTTTCCTCTTATATTCACAAATTCTTTAAACTTGATCTTGGTATGCCTAGGTAAAGAAGCGCAAATGCTCGGCCGTCAGATCCGCCAGCGACAGACAGATTCAACGGACAGATCCGCCGAGCATATTCGTATGTGAATTTTGCGCTTTTCGCAGTAATGTTTATTTTTATTAAATTCTAAACGACGCACAATGGGGTGGATGACCCCGAAAGTTGGCATCAAATCAGTGGTTGCAATTGCATCAAACCTTTTTCGATTTTTAGTTCCGTATAGACATGTTAATAAAAATTTGTGAAAAAAAAATTCGATAGGTCACACATATTTAGTTAAAAATTTAAATATAAATTTATAAGATAAATTAAATCAGTCATAATGCTCACTTCATTTCGCAAGCTATTTATTAACAGTTATTCACAGAATAGATCGTCTTAATCGTGTTGTGACAATATATTATCGTCATCACTAGGTACTTTGTTCAACTACCGAATCATTCCCTGTAGTCGTATTAGGGTCTAGTATCTTTAGCATTTGCAGTACTTCTTTTGAAATTGTTTTCACTATCCTTTTGTTTATTTTTCGATGTTTTAGATCGCAATATCATAGTTTTTTTGACGTTTCGAACGCTCAGATGACATATCAAACAACAGCGTGGGTCGACCTCTTTTTGTTTTTACTATTTCTGGTAAAGATTTGCAATTCTTAGATGTAATAGTCCTTTCAAGCCATGATTTATTATTTAATATTAAGGTGTCATTGTTTCTGCGACACTTCAACCATCTGATTTTTAATTTACAACAGAAAACAACTATTTCATTAAAAATAGTTATTTTTGATTCGGGTGACAATGTGTATCTAAGAGATATTTTTTCAGCAATTTTACTTTATCAATAAATTTCTTAACGCTAGAGATTCAGGTGACAATGTGTATCCAAGAGATATTTTTTCACGAATTTTACTTCATCATCAAATTTTTTAACGCTAGAGTTCTTCATAATCATATATAACTTGAATCTCGTACGAACCACTTCAGATATTGCATCTAAAACAAAACACACCGATTATAAGACTATAACCGTTTTTCATGAAAACTAATAGTCCACGCTTTCAGGTACAATAATTAATAAAATGGTGTACAAAAGCAACATCTTACAATTTATTCTAGTAGCTAAGATACTAAAGTATACAAAACAAATTATAATATGATGGAATCTGGTGGAATTTTTACTATTTGTCTTCGATATTTAATATATTCATAAAAAAATATTTCATACGAGATATTTTTTTAAATTTTTTACTTTATCATCAAATTTCTTAACGCCAGAGTTCTTCATAATCATATGTAACTCGAATCTCGTAATATATTCGCAAAAAAATATTTCATTCAAATAGGTGTTTGTTTTAATTAAAAATTTTAACATGTCGTGTAAGGTTTTCAAAAACTACTATAATATAATAAAAGTACATACCCCCAGACTTCGTATCCATTTTGAATTGGATCTAAACACTTTGTAGATTTCGCTTTTTTTAACTTGAAACATATTGAAATTTACGCGACCTCAAAAACTGACACGGTCACCCGCACAAAGTTCAAGTTCAAAGTGATCTCTTTCCGTCAGTATTGCGATAAGGGCGACACGCTTCGGGGGAATTATGAAACATTTAATGAACTTCAAAACTAGCATACTTGTTTCATTGTAAAGAACACTTGACTTTCCGAATTTCTGCCAACGCGGTACATAGAGCTACCCCATTGTGCGACGTACGCTGTATTTTTTTTTTTTTTCAATTATTTCTGGCTTTCACCCTTCAAGGGTGTTCTAGGCCATCATTTATAATTACAGAGAAAGGAAAGGTGAATTTATATATTAATTTTATTTAAATGTGCAAATTTCAGAATTTTATGGAAGATTGGAGTAGAGTTCAGACTTAGAAGAGATGAAATGTTGAATGGAGGAGAGGCAATTTTTGATAACGCTTGATAGAAGAGAGGATATTTATTTAGAGAGGGACGATCAAAAAATATGTGATCTAAAGTTCCCACATCTAGACCACAGAACGTACAATCTGGGGAGTCAAGCACATGAATTTTATAAAGGTGAGAAGGAACGGAACAATGTCCGATTCTCATACGAATAAGTAAGGAAATTTCTTTTTTGGAAAAATGGGGGAATTTTTGAAACCACGGTTTTGATGGGATAGTCCTTTGTATTGAGGCGTAACGGGCACCCTTGGATTGACTAGCAATGTTCCAATACTCTGTCCAAACATTGCGGAATCTATCTTTGATGATGGAAAAAATATCAGACAGGGGAATATGGTTTACGAGGGTAACGGTAGGGTTAGACGCTCCTTGTTTTGCCAAGGAAACAGCAATATCGTTACCCACTATGCCAACATGTCCAGGAATCCAAATCAGAGTGACAGATTTTCCAGAGCTTTGAATGGAGGTTATCAATACTCGAATAAGACATACAAAGTGATCATCAGGATGAAGAAGAGGACTGGTTTTAAGTTTTTGGAGGGAACTGAGAGAGTCAGAGAGAACAAGAGAATGTTCAAAATTATTTTTTATTATATATTTGAGAGATTTAATAATCGCAATGCACTCGGCAGAAAATATTGAAAATTGGTTTGAAATTGAATAAAATATTCTTTCATTAGAATTATTGTGGTAAACGTTAATACCAATACCACAGTTAGGAGAGTCCGGAGATTTGGAGCCATCAGTAAATAAAAGAGAAGAGTTGGGCTATTTAGAAGAAATAATGTCATTGAACATATTATTGACAGTACGGGCTGGGAGATTGGAATGACTTTTAAGGATGCCGATCCCTTCTAAAATTGTTGGGGATAGGGTGACGTGACTATATTTGAATTTGTACAAAGGAAGAAGATCATTTTTGATAATTTGAAGCTCTGAGAGAGAGCAAAATTTTTACAAATGGCAGGGAGAGGTTTAGTTCGAGCTCTGATTGTAGATGAATGTGAATGTGTTGAGTCGTTGAACAACGAGACTCTGGGAATAACCTGATGACGTTTAGAATTTAAACATTTAAGAACAAATTTGTCAGCAAATAGTTGACGCCTTAAATAAAGAGGAGGATCAGAACATTCTACTTGAAGGGAATTGATGGGCGACGATTGCATCGCGCCAGTTATTATTCGCAATGACTTAGATTGAATTTTGTCTAATTTACCGAGTGCATTTTTGGATGCAGTACTAAAAAGTGGGCAGGCATAGTCGAGAATCTCGACTTATTCGAAGCCATCTCGACTCGAGATGGCTTCGAATAAGTGCATTGTAGAGCAACTTAATGCAGATAGGATGTGCACCCCACCAAACGCCAGTCAATGATCTGATAATATTTAAATTTTTTTCACATTTAGTAACTATATTATTAATGTGGGAAGACCATTTAAGTTTCCTATCAAATGTTACTCCCAAAAATTTTACTTCGGAAGCATGATTGGAGAGTTCTTAAATAAAATTTGAACAGGGGGGTTATTATGACGATTTGAGAAGGTGACACACTGACTCTTTTGTACTGAATGTTCAAGACCATTTAAAGTGAGCCATGTGCAAAGGGCATCCATGGCTTCATTAAGATATTTGACGGCGGATGGAATGATTTTGGATGATAAGAAGAAAGCTATGTCATCTGCGAACTCAACAACTTTTACTTGAGGGAGAATGGTGACATGCATATCGTGTGTGTATATATTATACAGTAAGGGGGATAATACATCGCCTTGGGGTAAACCCTTCCAAATTGACCTACTCTGAGGAGTAACATCAGGTAGCTCAATGAAAATTTTCCTATCGAGAAAAAGATTAATAATAGATTGGACAAACATGAGGGGTAAGCCAAGGCCTAAAAGTTTTTTTTTTAAGAACTGGGATGGAAACATTGTCAAAGGCGCCTTCTATGTCTATAAAGACTGCAAGACATACTTCTTTGTTAGAAATGGATAAATTAATATCAGTGCTGATGATGGCAAGGTTATCTTGTGTAGATTTCTTTTTCCTAAATCCAAATTGGGATGGAGAGAGAAGATGATTACTCTCCACAAAAAATTCTAACCGGTTTTTAATTAATTTTTCATAAATTTTACTAAGGGTGGATGAAAGAGCAATTGGCCTATAGTTGGATCCAGAATTGGGTGATTTGTTTAATTTTAGAATTGGGATGATTATTTGATAACTCCAGTCATCAGGTATTATGCCAGTCTGGAAGATTTTATTTAAGATGCTTAAAAAGTGATTTAGAACATTATCATTACTATTTTTGATAATGCTATAAGGTATACCATCTCTGCCTGGAGATGAGTCCTTGACTGTTGATAAACAATTTTTTAATTCAATTAAAGTGAATGGAGAGTCTAGCCAATGATCAGATCTAGGAGTGTTGTGGATTGGAGTTATTTCATCTAAGTTAGGTACAGAAGGGGGGGCAATTTTGTCCAAGAACTCGTCTATCCATTTAGAATGAGAAGCTCGAGGAGATGTTGGACTGAAGGAGGATCGAAATCTTCGAATCATAGACCAAACTTCCGAAATTGGAGTGTTCGGAGATACTGAACTGCAGAAGTTGTACCACCCGGATCTTTTTTTTGACCTCAATACCCTTTTGGCATTGGCTTCGGCATTTTTGTATATGAGATAGTTCTCCAGAGTCATATTGTGACGATAGGAAAGAGATTTAGCTTTCCGAATTCTCACTACTTTGGAACATTCCTCATCCCACCAGGGAGTCGGAGGGACTTTTTTGAGAGATTTGGTTTTAGGGGGAGGATTTGATTTATTTATTGCAGTTACGAGCATTGATTTGAAGTTATCGTAGTCATCTTTGACAGATAATGTATCGGTATAGGATAAATTTTGTATAAACTTATCCATATGTGAGTTAAATTCGTCCCATTTGGTGTGTTTTGTTTTAATCTTTGTCGAAATATGGGACTTGTCTGAATGGAAAGAAGTTTGATAAGTGATGGTGATCGGGAAATGATCACTGGAGCAAGGGTGCCAGATTAGTAGAGCATATGGAGAGATCCACTGCACTGGGGTTTGTGTTGGGGTGAGAGATTCTAGTAGGAGATCCGTCATTCAAAAGAGACAAAGGTTGGATTCATCTAGGAAATCCATCACACTTCGACCGTCTCGATCACAGAAAGCAGAACCCCAGACGGGGGAATGGGCATTAAAATCACCCAATAAAAAGAAAGGAGGGCTTAGTTGACGAACAATTTGCAACCACGCTTGTTTATTGAAGTGCGATGACGGGGGAAGATAGATAGAAACAAAGGAAGTGTCCTTTATTTTAGCTGCAACCATTTGAAAGTCAGCATTGGGGGGTTTGATATTATTTATTGGGAAAAACGGAAGAGATTTTTTAATAAAAAGGGCAGCACCACCGCCCGTACCTTCCGGGCGATCATGGCGGAGACAGGAGTACCCTCCCACATTAAAGTGGGTGGGTGGAGACCATGTCTCCGAGACAGCAGCCACAGAAACAAGGTTTGAATTTAATAGGTTAAGAAGGTTCGATTTGTTAGAAATAGCACTGCGGCTATTCCACTGAAGAATTCTGACATCTTGAAGAGCCATTTTGAATAAATGATTTTAATGTGGAAATAATAGAAGCAGCGTTGGACGGTAGATTAGTTTGAGAAGAAATTAGGTCAATTAGAAGCATAATAAGAGTTTGAATAAATGAAGAATTATTTTGGGAGAATTATTCAGAAAGCTTTTGATGGTTTGCTGAGGATGAATTATAATTGTTTGCGCACCCATTTGTGGCATTTGAAAGAGGTGAACCATTGGGATTTAAGAGAAGTGAGTTGTGTTGTTGCTGATCGTATCCAGGAGCCGGTTTAGAGATAGGGTTTTTGTATGTGAATTTAGTTGAACGAGAAGATGTTGAGGAGGAGGCGGGTGGGTTGGATGAAGAGTTACTGGATAAAACCTCAGCAAATGATTTTTTGACAGGCGGGAATAGTTTAGAAGCCTGCAGAAAAGACAAGTTCTCAGAGGCCATAGAAATTTTTATATTTTTTTGGCGAGATTGTTCCGGACAAGAAGAGTTAATGGCGGAATGAGCACCTGAGCAGTTAAAACATTTAGGTGAAGAGAGAGAAGAACATTGGTCAGCCGTGTGGTTTTCTCCACATTTGAAACATCTGGGAGGGGATCTGCATGCAGCTTTGGAATGACCAAAATGACAGCAATTTAAACATTGAGTGGTGGGATAAGTATACATTTCAACTGGTAAGGAGTTGAAAGCGCGATGGGGGGGGGGGGGGTATAATGAGATATTGCGTGTATTTATTTTTCGTGACAATATTCGGAATATTTCAAAATACTTTGTACTAAAAAAATACACGTGATTTTGGGGGGGGGGGGGGGGTTAGTCTAAAACCTCACCACATATCACCAAGGGGGGGGGGGGGTTAAAAGTTGCTAAAAACATCACGTGATTAATGGACGACCCCACATTCGTTATAGATGTATCGATATTTATTAAAATATCAATATCGACGTCAAAAAATATCGATATATCGGTCAAATTTTCAAGAGATTTTGCGTTTTTAAAATAATAGTGTATTAAGCTCAATATTATCAATAGTAATTTTTTAACACAATTTGCTTTTTTTAATGTACAAAAATCTCAATAAAAATGAAGGTATTCTTATCACTATTCATTTTTATTACGTAATAATTACAAAAATATCAAAAATTAAAAAGCTGTCTTCTAACTTATATGTAAACTGAGACGCATACAAAGTTTGTATGCGTCTCAGTAACATTCTATTGGCGTATTAATCTGTCAAAAAGGACTTCGTGTTTGGAACAAGGTATAGTCAATAATCATAGACAATTGGGAACCAACACATAGCAGTGGCTTAGAAAAAAATGGCGAAAAATAGCATACATTTCTGTGTACATATGTACCTACACACATGAGATAGTATTGGTGATCACAAATACTAATGCAAAGACAATAGATTTGTAAGCTATTAAGTTAGAGCGGGTATGCTGTCAAGACGTTTTTACTCCTGCAGCCCCAAAGTAAAAAGAATACTGTTCAACGCTTTCTGTACCTCGCTGTACACATCAGAACTGTGGGTTGACTACACCGTAACCCAATGCCATAAGTTAAAGGTTGCTTACAATAACGCCTATCGCCAACTTTTCCGCCTACCGAGATACTGCAGTGCTACGGAAATGTTCCTGGAGGGACGAGTACATACTTTCCGTGCACTTCTCCGCCACCGCATGGGAAGTTTATGGCGCAGACTGCGCCATTCGAAGAATGCGATCATCACCGCCATGACTGCCTGGATGGAATCTCCCCTGATGACCCTCTGGAGACGGGAGACGATGAAATACCCTCCGTAAACGGCTATTTAAAAATCATTTTAGTGTTTGATATTTACATCATTTTTTCTTTTCAGTTTCATTTTTAATGCGTATTCGTTTATTTAATTTAATTTATGTGTTGTTATTTACTTTTTTACCTTAACTTATCATTTATCTCTTTTTGTTATTTTAAAATATGGAGTGTATTGCATTGCACTCCCCTGCATACATTCTGGAATAAACTTATACATATATTATTATTATTATTATTAATAGTTAAAGTTTCAACCACCAGATGTCATGACCCAATACAGTTACTTTTTTCCGTTCGTTCCTATACGGTTTTGGATTCTAGTGACTTTAAATACATAAATTTAAAAAAAATATCATTTTTGATACAATTTTCGATATTGGATATTTTGTATCGATATATCGGATCATAATATATCGGCTAAAAATATCGATATATTGAATTAAAAATATCGATATATCGATACTTTTTCAACAAGCCTATTCCCTACGATCTTGTCACTTACTCCAGATGGAGATGTCGTAGTTCCACAGGTATTTAGCCACATTTTATTTAAAACAATTTAATATATTTAATTTTCTCATGAACTTTCCAAATGCAAACGAATATTTTCGTAAATAAATGTAATATAATAATATAACGCACAATCTAATGGCAGGTTTATATTGGGTCGGTAACCGAATGCGTCCACCGCTTTCGGTTCAACCGAATTCGTTAACCGAATTGTCCTGTTTACGTTAGGTCGGTAGCCGAATGTGTCGACCAATGGCGGTGACGAATGGCTGCGATCGAATACGGCCAAACGAATAACAGTTAAAAAAATAGTATAAAGCCCTATAAGTTGCTATAGGCAGCCCACATGTCGGGTAGAAAAAAACCTTCCCCCAGGTACATTTACACCCTCAATTCTCAAGAAATAGTGAATTCTCTGCACCTCGAAAAAACAATACGAAACTACTGCAGTTTACACTAATCGTTGACCGAAGACGGGCTGCGGTCGGACTGCCAAACCGTATTTAAGTAAGTAAAAGCCGCATAACTCTGTTAGTGCACAGAAACCCTGGGCCTCAAGTCCGTTATATAAGGGTGCACTTCCAACTTATTGATGTTTCTGAAAACATAAAAGTAACAGTAGAGAGTTTTGAAATTTCTCCTTTACCAAAAAGCAATTTTTCGAATTTCCTAGTGCTTGGTTCAAATGTGTAACATTTTTTAAATATTTATTTCGTGACAAACTTTGTCTGTCTATTTTGAATTAGCTGCCCAAAATTTAAAGTTTCTTTCATACGTTCTTTAATATTTCAGTATGATAGATCGTATAATGGACAGGATTGGCCTTGGAATTTTCGCCTGCAGCGCTTCATTTTTGCGTTCACTGGCTGTTGTATTAAAAAATTACGGCTTCAAAAATATCAATGGGTTTGGGGCACCACTGACTTCAAAGTTAACAGTTAACTATAACAAGCTGTATGTACCGTAGGCACCTCCCGCGGCCCGTTTTAAAATTGAAAATGGTTAAATTAATTGCCCTCCGGTTAAAAAAGGTTGATTATTTCTGCTCTAGATCGAACTTTTGCAAAGCGCGTCCAAATCCGTCTCCCCATCTCTATAATAACTCAAAGCCCCATAGCAACAGCAATATATATTATTTTTAATCAACAAAAGAAGTAAAAGTGGGTATACCTAGGCCCAGGTAGGTACCCCACACCGCAGCTGCTGTTTCAACGTTGTGTTTGGCCCGGCCGGGGTTTGGGTTTCATAATTTGCAGGGGCTAGTCAGTTGACGCCGGAGCAGGATTGTTATTGTTATTATTATTTCCCGGATAAAATAATGTTCCCCACCACTATTCCCGCCAACCGTCTGACAGCTGAATCGATTGGGTGCGCGCGCACCAAATCTAGATGCCGCGCCGGCCGGCAATAATAACATTATTATCAGTGAAGAAGAATAGTTACCTACATAAAAATAATAAATCTAAAGATAATTTGAAAAAGAACAAGACACAGGAATATAAATATTATTATTATGATTTTGATTACTGATTCAGATTACCTATATTACAAACCTAATGTAGTTACATATTATTATCTATTGTAGACCTGATTCAGATTACCTACCTTGGTAGGTATGTAACAAACATAATGTAGTTACATAATATTATTTATTGTAGACCTACACCTACAAAACAATTATGTATTTTATTACAGGATTTTTATCTTGGTAATAGTAAAACATAAAATTACAGTAGGGTCAACGTAAATTTCTAAATAATGCAAATGCAATCATACCTACCTAGATAGGTAGGTACCTAGGTTGTAGAATTTTGAAATAATAAAGTATGTTAGGTACCTATCTAACTACCTACCTACCATAGAATACAAAACATATGGCTGTACACATACATAGGTAAAAGTAGGTACATATAACAATGATAGAACATAGAACACAAAACTATATATATGAGGTGATTTTTCACAAAAACGGCGCTATATAAATCATCCAAATATTATTATTATTATTATTATATGGCTGAATAGACAAAGGTGTAGATTATTTGGTAAATATTTACAAAACAGGAACATACTTAGTAGGTTGGTAGGTAGGTAGGTATGTTCTTTTCATTTCAAAAACACTTTCTAGAAGTTAGAATGAGTTAAATTTCTAAACATCCTACAACCTTACAAAAACTCATGTTGAAAGAGAAAGGGGCCTAAATTGGCCCGGAGCTCTGCACGCCCGTAATTCAAAAGTCAAAAGAGTTAAATTTCAGTTTCCGAAAATGGAAATTAATATAATTTAATATTTATTTCTAAATTAAAATGGATGTTCGTCAAAGGACGTCAAAGTTATACGTTTAGTTTTTTTCTTCTTTTTTTTTAATCCAAAACATTAAATATGATAATAAAATAGGTTTTTAGTTTGGGTTTAAAATTAAAAAAAAAAAACTTTAAAAAAACTAACCTGAGAGAACATTTAAAAAAACGAGAAAATTATCCGTTTTTTATTGTGATTGCTAGGTACTAAAATACGTTTTTTATTTTTCGGAAACTTAAATTCTTAGCCAAGTACCTACCTAAGTACTCACTTCTCATTATTTTTTTTTATTTTAAAGTGCGGAGGTGGGTAGATACCTACGCAATATTCATGGGAAGACTAGTTTGGCGGGAGGCGTCTACTAATATCTACAGGAATTCAAAAAACTGAACAAATCGGACTAATATCTATGAGAACCAAAGTGAGGACGAATATCTACAGCTCAAACTGCTGACTAATATCTATGAGAACCAAAGTAGTCCAGTAACTTTGTCGCCTGAATGTATGGGGTAGTAAGCGTTAAATCCGGTAGTTCTGATTTTTTGCAGACTTGTTTATGATATTGGCCTAATGAATAATCCAAGTTTTTGACCTCGAGCGCCGAACGCAACTTTGTCAAAAATCGAAAAAACCGCTAAAAAATTGTTATTTTTTCAAATTTTGGCGATTATAACCCTAAAGGACTAGTTTTTGAAAAAACTTTTTTATAACGTTTTTAAATAAGACTTAATTTGCTACAATATTATACTAGAATTGTTTCTGTAGACCCAATAGTTTTCGAGATTAAGCCTTTCAAAGCTTGTGACCTCGAGCGCAAACCGCGAAAAAATCGTTTTTTTTTCAAATTTTGGCGATTATAACTCTAAAGGACTAGTTTTTGAAAAAACTTTTGTTGGATGTTTTTAAAGTAGACTAAATTTTCTACAATATAATACTAGAATTGTCTCTGTAGATGTAATAGTTTCTGAGATTAAGCCTTTCAAAATTTATCATTTTTTTAGAACTTCGCAATTTTGGTCGGGTATATGGTCAGATATGACCATTGAGCAAGTACTGATGAAATCTATGAAAAGCTATGGAGGGCTCACCCGAGGACGTGGTAGGACTGACAGTGTACTCTCTCGATGGACATTAGGCATGGTGTATCTACATAATATCTGCCATGAAGTGGAAACATACTGTGAGGTTACTACTGCAACAACTGAACGACATGTTGACA
The DNA here is from genome assembly GCA_929108145.2 of Limnephilus rhombicus. Classification (NCBI taxonomy): domain Eukaryota; kingdom Metazoa; phylum Arthropoda; class Insecta; order Trichoptera; family Limnephilidae; genus Limnephilus; species Limnephilus rhombicus. Next base: position 36,017,149 of record OV815284.1, on the reverse strand, counting down.
TGCGACCATCTCGTGTCACCAGAGATGAATCAGATACTGAAAAACTCTGTGGATGGTTTGCACAGCACCCTCCATTCCTTACAGCAGATTTTATTATGTCCATCAGCAGTGGCCTGAGAATCTAGTGTCAACAGCCACATGGCTCTAGAGATTGGGAGAGAATCGATGCTAAAGATGCAGGAAGTGAAATTCAAACGTAAAAACAATGTGGTGTCCCTTTCTTCAGCTCTACGATCTATTACTGTTGGCAATAAACATTTAACTGTTGATCCTTTAACACTGTTGTAATGACCGTGGCCGGTTATATACATTACTTCTGGACTCCTTGTGGTGGATCCAGATTTCTCTTGATGGTGATCTCAGTGGGATTGCAATAATAATAAGTGGGTAGTCTATTACTGTTTATTCCGAGGTCGTACAGAGGTGCTTCGTAGGAAGCCTAAATGCAAAGAGAGGACGAATAGACAACATTCACGCCTTTTATACGTTCCGCATGCTGTATCACTCATACACGCATGTCTCTTTCATACTGCAAGACATACGTTCACTACATCCCTCCACACTTAAATCTGAAGACAGTTACACAACATGATGCTGATATTAAAACCGCTCTCTTTTTCTCTACCGAATTTATTTTGTCATCATTGACAAGGATGAACTGTTCGTATTGCAACACGAATGTCTCCAGTTTGTCCCTCAAATGACAAAACCTGGGCAGTTCCCCCCCTTCCATCTTCACACAGATGCAATCAATAGAAAAAACAGAAATTTAACAAACAGCACTCAACTCACGACTCTGTTGACTTGATGCTGCTCCGATCTCGCCCTTCCGCGGACCGTCTCCTGGCTCCTGAACCCTGGTCGTCCTTCTAATGCGCCTTCCGTGAGGTCTGCACCTGTCCAGCTCTTCTCTTGAAGATCCGGACTTCCGTATCCCCGCCTTACGAGAATACTCCTCCAGGTTCTCGGCACTGAATGACCCTATCCAGCGCCTTGATGTTCCTCGGATGCCGATTCTGCTGCTCTTGCTCTTCCCGCTCCGCAATGATGTGGAGTCGTGATCTGGCCCGTTTCCTGCCCGATCACCTGTTGGCCACTGTAGCCTCAATCTCGGGATGTTGCCAAATGATTTTGGCTGCTGCGTAAATCCGTTATAGGCTGCCAAATGTGATTGCTGCTGCCTAAATTAGTCCTTTATCGGCTGCGCCAAATGTAATGACCGTGGCCGGTTATATACATTACTTCTGGACTCCTTGTGGTGGATCCAGATTTCTCTTGATGGTGATCTCAGTGGGATTGCAATAATAATAAGTGGGTAGTCTATTACTGTTTATTCCGAGGTCGTACAGAGGTGCTTCGTAGGAAGCCTAAATGCAAAGAGAGGACGAATAGACAACATTCACGCCTTTTATACGTTCCGCATGCTGTCTCACTCATACACGCATGTCTCTTTCATACTGCAAGACATACGTTCACTACAACTGTTTCACAGGTTGTATGTCTTAATATAATCGAAAGAAGAATTGCGAGAGTTCTTCACTTACGAACAGTCACCAATCTCAATGTCATTGTTCTCTGAAGAGGGGATGAGAAAGGGCAAAATCCACCTTGTATTCAGTATTTGAACCTGTAACCTTAAATGAGAAGCAAGGTTTAACGAAGTTTGTAGTAGTGGATGGAGGGCATATACTTCACAAAGTTGTGTGGCCTCGAAGCTTATCATTTGGCGCGATAGCTGACAGATAGATACAGTACATTACTGCTCACTATGGTTCAAATGTGGCAGTAGTTTTCGATGGTTACCCCGTAGATGCTGTACAGAAAAACACAAAGAGCTCTGACCATCTTCGAAGAGCCAAGTTACACTCATCGCGAGAGATAATCGTTGATGAGAAAACCACGGCACAGGTTCCTCAACAGAAATTCTTGTCAAATGACAAAAACAAGATTCGTTTCATAAACTGCTGACAACAAAAATGGGAAATCACAACATTCAAGTACTCCAAGCAGAGGAAGATGCTGATAGGCTCATCATCACTACAGCTATAACTGCTGCCTCTACCTATGATATAGTGGTAGTCGTTGGTGAGGACATTGACTTGCTGATCATCCTTACTGCGATCTCAAACCAACGTGAAATTTTTTACAATAAATGTGGAAGAGGCAAAGCATCAAATGTCATGTATTCCAGCATCGCTTCTTCAAAATCCTCTTTGAAAACAGAGCTTTTCCTCTTCATCCATGCCTTTAGTGGTTGTGACTCGACATCCTGCTTCTTTGGCTTAGGGAAGATACAAATGATGTCCATAGTCGAAAAAAATCCGGACGTCGAAAAGCAAGCTGCGATTTTTCTCGACACCAACTCTAAACCTGACGATATAGCAGCAGCAGGAGAACAAGTCATAATTGCTCTATACGGAGGCAATCCCAGCACCTATAACCTTGACGAACTGCGGTACCAACTATTCGCCAGTGCTGCGACGAAAACCAGCTTCAATCTAGCCAGGTTATCTCCTACACGAGACTCTGCTCAATTTCACTCCTTGCGGACATACCATCAGGTAAAAATTTGTCCTTGCATCAGTTACATATCATTCATCATTTTCTATTCTCATGTACAATCTTCTTACAGGTTCAGGCATGGTTGGGAGTCCCACTGAACCCTCTCTCCTGGGGGTGGATATCCACGCCAGAAGGCCTCAACCCCAAAATGATGACCGGAGATGCAGCCCCACACCACCTCTTGCGGATGATTTCCTGTGGCTGCACGAAGGGTTGTGGGAACGCGTGCAGCTGCAAGAAGGCAGGATTAAAATGCTCATCAGTCTGCAGGCACTGTAGCGGGGCCTCTTGTGACAATATACCTGATGTTGAAGTAATAGATATCCCAGAAGGATGAAGGATGACTCGTCACTTGCACAAGACGTCGACGATTCATCACCATCTCTCTGATGGGGATATGCCATCCCAATACGTCGATCCAGATACGGACGAACCTCAACCGGGACCTTCCAAGAGGGCTAAATTAATTTAATTTTTTGAATTTGAATATTACTCTGTTTCCTAACAAATAAACTTATTAACTTAATTTGTACTTATCTTTTTTAAATAAATAAAAAAATAAATAAAAAAATACTTTGTTTTTTATCTTTTTTACTTCATTATTCGTAGATTAGTTTAAACATCATCATCCCATCATAAAATTACAGGGCTTCGATAGTATAATCAGGGTCAAAATTCATTCAGAACGACAGAATTGCCAAAAATTGCGAAGTTTGAAAAAAATGACAAACTTTGAAAGGCTTAATCTCTGAAACTATTGTGTCTACAGAGACAGTTCTAGTATCATATTGTAGAAAATTTAGTCAACTTTACAAACATTCAAAAAGTTTTTTCAAAAATTTGTTGTTTAGGGTTATAATCGCCGAAATTTGAAAAAAAAAAACGATTTTTTCGCAGTTTGCGCTCGAGGTCACAAACTTTGAAAGAATTCATCTCGGAAACTATTAGATCTACTGAGACAATTCTAGTATCATATTGTAGAAAATTTAGTCTACTTTAAAAACGTAATAAAAAAGGTTTTTCAAAAACTAGTCCTTTAGGGTTATAATCGCCAAAATTTGAAAAAATAACGATTTTTTCGCGGTTTTTTCGATTTTTGACAAAGTTGCAAAGAACTACCGGATTTAACGCATACTGTGATGTATAAAATTACTGGACTAAAGTGTGGACGAACATCTACAGCACCGGCAGAGGTTGGATTTGCAATTATGTATAGCACATTGGAATAACGTAATATTGCGTGTGCAGTTTAAAAAACTTAATTTATGTGTGTACTTATGTATGTAAAAATCCTTAATATCGGACTATTGGACACATTTAGCTGATTATAGTGATTATTTAGGATTTGGGTTTTTGTTTTAACAGCTTTCTTTATTTCGAGTGCTTCTAAATTATTTAGTCTGTTACCATGACCATTTCTATGTCAGTTAGGTTAGGTGAGGTTAAGTTAGGTTAGGTTAGGTTAGGTTAAGTTAGGTTGTGGTGCCGTGTATTTCGAAATAAATAAATATCTCTGTATTATGACCTCCATGTTTGTTCAATAAATTATTGTCCTCGTAAACAGCAAAATACGTAATATTATGCAAAAACTTCATGTACGTACTTTAAGCGTTTAAGCCTTTACGTAATTAGTAATTACGTAATTAAAGTAATATATGCTATTCCGTACAACCTCTTGCTCAGCTGCCCTCTGTAGATATTAGTGACCACTGGGACCGTCATAGATATTCGTTCGACCTTAACTCTGTAGATATTAGTCCTCACTTTGAAGTTCATAGATATTAGTCCAACATATGAGCAGTAGATTTTCGTCCGACATTCAGGCTGTAGATATTAGTATCTGGAGTCGTTTGGCGTGTCCCCATTTTTTAAATATTTAAGTACCCCTATCCCTTATATAAATTTGACTTGGACATTCGACAAACGGTCAGTAGGTAGGTAACTAGTATGCAAAAGGCGGCAAAAGTGTCGTATGAATATTTGTAAAATTCTAGAATATATTTTTTTACAAAAACCCTTGATGATAAAAACATACAAAAGAAAAATACATTTTGGCCACACTATAATACTTAGTTACAGTTTGTCAAATAAGAGTAGAAAATATATGAGGGCGCCACTGTTGATCAAATGGCAATACTAAACACATAACTCATGGTGTTAAAGTAAAGCTGTGTAACCTACATTTTTATAAAAAAATAAAAAGGCATAATAGTGGAAAAAATATTTTTTCATTGCAGTATAGATACTCACCGATCTCAAAATTAGAATTGCATATAGGTATATTATTATTATACCTTTGAAATTTTGTGTTAACATAATGAAGAATAACTATAATGTAATAACATATAAAGCACAGTTTAGAAATTGCTCATATTTATTTAATACTAGATAAAGTACCTAGCGTTGCTTGGGCTTTAGATCATGTCTCTAATTTTAGATCTGAATATATTTAAATCATTCCGATCTAAAAGTAGTATAAATAAACTCACCATTAGTGATTCTTCCTTTCTATCTATTGTTAAATTCAAATTTATGTTAAATTAAATTAAAGCAAATCGCTTTATAAATCACCTTTTAATCAAATTTATGTCATGAAGAAAAAATGTTTTTTTTTTTTAAATGTGGTTTACTGTGTTCTATACATTCAGTGTCATTGCACTTCAAACAAATATTTGACAGTTAAATTGGTGTTGCCAGTCTACAAATTTAGTAGTTCCAGTTTTTATATTTTCTACTCTTTTTTGACAGACTATACCTATCTGTTGATTACTGTGTCCTTGACTTTGTTTTCACGGTCGGGGTGAATTTGGTACTGGAGTCCAAGGTATATTCAAAATTAGTTAATGACAATGGCGATTCCTGCGATATACCTACCTAGGTACGGATATACTAAATAATTAAAAAAAAAAAAAAACAATTCTACACCGCTGAGGGTTTATTTATGCCGCTGAGTATGCAGGCAGGTAGGTAGGTGGGTAGGTAGGCAGGTAGTAGGTACCTAGGTAGCATTTGTTTGTTATTGTTATTATTTAGCGATAGTTGTTAGCATGGAAATAAGACTTCTTTCCTCCGTGGTACCTACCTAGTGCGGTAGGTAGAATATCCATCCCTACCTTATGTTCAAATCAGTGGAAAACCTGGAAAACTATAAAATATTTTCCCAAAAACTTCAGCTTGGGGATTCACTTTTGGTCCAGGATGATTTTACAAAATTCTGATGAAAAATAATTACATTAATAATTGATTATGTCAACTGAAGAAAAAACATCTACTTTAAAAAAAATCATGTCGGAAGGCAATGGTACAATAATTATTCAACATGGCTGCCATAACAGATTATTTCGCCGTCTTGCAACGGCCGAAGGTCAAAACGATCGTTGTTACATCGTGTGAAACCGTAAAACCGGTTTTAATTGTATTTCGGGAATTGGCCGTTTCGTTTGACGGCAGCACCGGACGGGCTCCTAGAAAATTACTCCGCCGGCTGACGCTACAACGCAAATCGCATCGATTTTTACAGTGGTGTATTCAAAATATCATGAAAAAGAAAAAAACTAAACAACGATGTAATAATAAAATAAATATAATGAAATCAGCGTAAACGTCAAGGTATATATCACGTCAACTCCAGAAAAGCCAAATTTCCTGTAAAATCTTAAGATTGTAAGTAAGTACTTAAATATATACCTCCTTAATAAAATAACTTTTTTTTATTAAAAAAAGATTTGCACAACTGTTTAAAGAATAATTCTTAATGACCAATTCTTTTCAAACTTTCTTCAGGCCCGCTTTACCATAATATTGACGATTCCGATTTGATAGCGTACTAGGAACAGCCATCATGTGAACTCTGGCTGGATAAAAAGGTAGCATCCATCAAAGCAACAATCTTGAACCGAAATCGGAATGTAACAAACAAATCTACAGCAGATGAAATAGAAATGGTCGAGTTAAATCAGGACTTCACTCATCTGTGTTACGTTAAATATTTATGGTTTATAAATACCTACTTATGAATCTTATGATAAGCATAAGCACAATAAACAAAAGCACAAAACAATACCATTCTTCTAAAAATGTATTCATTATACCAGGGGTCTCCAAACTTTTCAGCCTTAGGACCGTATTGATTACTCCAGTAAGTTCCAAGGGCCAAAACCGTTTTAATTTTCCTGCCATTATTTATAATTTCTAGACTATTCGCCGAGTACGCGCACTGAGCCACACTACTCAGACTGAGTTTCCCGTCTATTTTGCAATCGGAGCTTTGAGTGCTTTGAAGATAAATTTTGATACTCGTTCCTCAGACTTTGAATCATTGCAAATGAAATTAAGATTTTCAAAATCCTCTAAAAAAATATCAAAACTCATCTTTGTTGTAATTTTATGAGTCTTGCCCCTGCATTATACCATTGTACCTTTTATTAATTTTTTGGTGCTTGGTTCCTATTTTATTACAAGTTTTTATTGAGATAATTTGTGTGAGGCCGTTTTTGTGAAAAATTGTAAGGATTTATCTTAAATGTACAAGCATACTTACCTTAACATTCATAAATTATTATATAAATGTAAAATTTTTCAGACTTTTAAATAAAAATTTATGTTACTACGTGTAATTGTTGTAATTGGCATATAATTTATATCACCTTTACGATAGGGACAAAAAACTGACTATTTTTAAAAAATCGTACATTTTGAGATACGTTTTGGCTGCATGAACTAATAATTCTTATAAAATTAAAAGTTGTACTGTAATTTTATACCCTTTTTGAATTAATTAGTCTCAATTGAAAATCTTAGTTACGATTCGCAAATAAATTGAAAAATCAGATATGCTAATCTTACATACATGTTTTGCACATAGATGTAGAGCCCTCGAAGTGTGTTATCGTTAATTTCTTTAGCACCGTTGTTATTTGAAACACAATGAAACGGAAATGACACTAAAAAGAGACATCTATAGGATTTTGCCTGCGAGAGAATTAGATAGAATGAAACCTTACCGCATTGGCCGCTTTGATTATAAGCTCACTTTTCATGTTTCCTATTGGTTGAGATTGTGTGGGTGGGTTAAATTTCACTTCTACCACGTGTGAATTACACTTGATTTTTTATTTTTATTCTGAAATAAACTATTATTATTATTACACGATGCTGAAGAAGTTGACAATTTTATTATTAATTTATTATAATATATCATTGAAGAACAAGATAATAGTAACGAATCTAAACGAAACATGAAACAGAACAATATACAGAGATAAAAATTAAAAGTGAATGGTAGCAACTGGAAATCGTACCCAGGATCTTTTGCCTTATAGGGAAACAGCGCTTTCACCAATTGACCTTTGGGACCTATTCATTTTAAATCATTTCATGTCGATCTTTTATTTCAATAAACGTTTCATGCTTTTACAAAATTACATATTGAATCGGCAACAATGTACAAAAATTGGAACATGTTTGAGCAATTTTGATGCAGTAATACTCGGAGTTCCACAAGGGACTGTATTGGGGCCGCTACTCTTTTCAATCTATATAAATAACTTATGTAACATTGTTCTACCTGGTAAAATTTTCTCATTTGCTGACGATACTGCAATAACATTCCAAGGAAAAACATGGGAAGTTACAACTAATAAAGCTAACAAACATATTACTATAGTCAAATAGTGGCTAGATAGAAACCTTCTCACTTTAAATTATGAAAAAACTCTTTGTATTCCGTTCTATAACACAAAGAAGTCAGCTACAAAAACTAATCCTTGTTAAAAGTTTCATAATATATATTGTAATCCAACCACATGCTCAAACTGTGAAGAGATGAAATCGGGAAAAATTATTAAGTACTTAGGTATAACTATAGATTGTCAACTTAAATGGACCAACCATATATAGAAAAAAACTGTTACTTATATTTACGTAAGTTATATTTTTAAAAGAATGTGTAATATCTGTACCCGAGAAGCATACGGATGCAAGTCCAAAAAGGTAAATGTCCAGGAGAGCCAAAAAACTATTTTTTTCTCTTTGGTCTCATAACTTCTTCCATATACACCATGGATATCCATGCTGATAGATAAAAATAGTTATTTTTAAATAATTAGTATTGTTTTAAAAACGAGCAAATAAAACGAAATATTTTATACGCAAAGCCTTTAAAAATATTGTTAAAAAAAACGCTGACTTGAGTAAAACAAAAACACGGACTTGAGTCCTTCTGCTACCAAGTGAAGTGGAATATTTTATTGTGACATGTGGTGTATTATGAAAGGATCAATATTTAAAAATTGTTTACTTTCATAGAAAGCGTAGTAATGTATAATTTGAGTCATAACACTACATAATACGTAGGATTTGAGTCATAATACTCAATAATACATACATCATACTAAAAATGCAACTAAGTCATAAAGATGCAAGTCCATGGTACATCCTTCTGCTTCTAAGATAGTTGTTGCATGATAGGACCTGTATCTTTCTGCCACTGATAAACATGATTGTTTACGAGTACTTCAAGTCTGCATCAAAAACTCAATTCTTCAAATTTTGGACTTGCATCCGTATGCTTATCGGGTACAGACATAGTAAATATAAAAACCACAAAATTAGTTTACGACGCTTAAGTCTATTCTTCTTTTTACTACTGGCTGGGGCGGAACTTACAACAATCATGTAAAACCTATATAAATTGCCCAAAAATCAATTATTAAGATTATGTATAAGAGAGCTAAATCTTATCCCTCCAAACCATTATTTAAAGAAACCAATATTTTAGACCTTAGACAGCTTTCAATGTCTTAAATTTATTTACTTAAATTAAATTCTTAAATTGATATATATATTATATACTAAAATTCTTAATGTGTAATACCCACGTAATACCCACGCACAGGCATTGCCTTTGTGGGATTTTTTGTTCATACATTTACTATATTAAGCCTTTTTATATACTTTTCATTATTTCATATACCTATTATATGTATTGTATAAAAAAAATTCAATAAAAAATTACAATTATCAATATAACCGATTTTATGTATATGGGACACCTTTTGAATTTTTCTAAAAGTCTAAATGAACATTCAATTTAATTTGAATAACTTTTTAACAATTTTTGCAGATTATACATATCAATAATAATAATATTTGCTACCCCTATCACTATTAGTATTACGTTTATGAAAAGATTAGTGGCAAAAATTTAGATTGGAGATTTTAGGATTCTCTAGGGCTAGAGCATGTTCATGAAATGACCTTTACAAACGCTTACAAATAGGATTTTCTTTTTTTTCTACATTTTTACAAAATAGTCATTTACGGTGTCGCGGGCATTGAATGTGAAGGTGAAAGAATTTTCATTTTATGGATACGTCTGTCTGAAAAGGTGAGTTTTAAGTTTAGCTCTAAATTCGTATAATCTTCAATAGTAATTAAGAATCGTTATTCCAATAAAATTTACTGTAACGTTTTTTAATTTCCTATTTATTTTCATTTTACTTATTCTATTTTTTGGTTGATAAATACGTTATAAAGAAGGTCGACAGTAAAGAGAAGACAGAACTCAAAGCCCAACATTGTGATTTTTTTTTGAAATACGCAACCCATTAATACTGACTCGGGTAATGAAATACTTAGACATTTATATTGAAAACTATTTTAGATGAACAGAAAAAATAAATAGAACAGCGGGTAAAGTTAGATTTTTTTTTGAAAGAACATGTAAATAAAGACTCAGAAAGTGATATATGCATAAGACAAATCAATTATCAGTGGTGTTGCTAAAAGTAAAATGGATCCTCTTGACAAAGCGCAAAAAAGCCTCAATTAAACATTACAACAAAACCTTTCAGATTCTAGACAATACAGTTATGTACGGACTTCTTTGTACTTAACATACTACTGAATAGATATCAAAATTATATCTATACATTACAAAAAAGACAAACTAAACCATCTTATTGCACAACATGATTACGAAACAAGACAGGCATCAACACATGACTAAGAAGGCAAATACCACATATGGATAAAGTCATTACCATAATCTGGCTCCAAATTAAAAAAAAAATAACTGAAAAAGACATTAAAGATATTCACACCTGTTAAATTTGTAAATCTATAATACTAAATTCCTACATGCTTAGATACTACTCTAGTTTCCTATTTTTAATCTTTTCCCTTTCTTCATTTGCTTTATGATTTATTTCAGTTTTATTTTTATTATTATTCATAATTATGTTCTTACTTGAATCCCTGCATGTAATTATGTATCTATATTGTATATGGGATGCGTGGATTCTGGAATAAAGACCATTATTATTATTATTATAGCCAACAAAGGTGATTTTCTGCAGACATTTAACTTCCACAATATTATTACATCATACTCCATGCTTGTATTTCTATTTTTTATTTAATTTATTTCATTTTCTCTAATTTTTATTTTATTTCTTTCTGTGATTTGCCTCTTAATTTTTTTTATTAATTTTAAATTTTCTTCTCATTTCTTAGATTATATTTCAAAATTAGATTATATTTCTGCCACCTCGAAACAAGCTAGTGAGGTGTTTTTACAAAAAAAGTATTTGTATTTTATGTCTTGGTTAATAAAGAACAAAATAAAATAAACTTTCATAAATGATTCACATACCTAAAAGTTTGTAGCATTAAAAAAATCAGTTATTCACCAAAGAAACCCGAATACACCCGTGTACAAAATGGCAGTCATGATGTGAACTTTTAAATATTATTTCTTAAATACTATTTGAAAAAAGGGTATTTATTTATTTTAAAAGTAAGTAATAAAAATAAAATATTTCCAATATTAATAAATGTTATCTAAATATGAATTTAATGACACATGAGGAACTATTTTATAACTTGAGCTCGGTGGTGGCTCGAAAGCATCGCTGCGAAACCGCCAAGGCGTCATCATTCCGATTCGGGACATCAAACTGCTTGGGTGCGTACGCGGTTGCGGTCAAAAGAGAAGCCATCCTGTCCTACACATTAAACTAAAAACATTTAATGTTTTTAAACCGCAGGTTGCAGAAAACACTTATTTAGGTAAGAATCTTCAAATAATAGTACTGTATAGCAAACATGTGTTTTCTCTTCAATTTGTTGTAATGTACAAGATGGCGGTCCTGTGGCGTCAGTGACGCTAACAGATTTCCGCTATGTTTTATCATAGTTGCAGGCCTTTACCAATTAATGTTGTGTCGTTATTATATTAGCCTGTGCTTCCGTTTGTTATTTTTGGGTAGTTTTGTCTTTTTCGCGCCCGCTGCTGTTTTGGCCCAATTCTTTTCCGCCGATAACTTACAACCTGGCACCCTTTTCTACCATTATACTTAATTCTTGGTCATTCACGAACTGTATTGTAACTGCACGAAAGTTTGCTACCGGTTGAAATTGCGTTTTAGGACGCCATCTTTGCAATCTCCGCGCCCGCGTCCTTTCGCGCTAGTTTGGGCATTTCATAGATTTCCGTAATGCAATATTTTCATAATACAGTAATTGATAATTTTATGACAATTTTTCATAGATGCTGTGTATTGTAATTGATTGCTGTTCGTATTGAAGCGGCCGGGTATTGATCCTAGCTAGAGAGAGCCGCTGCGCATGCGCGCCCTAGGTGACGCCGCCCGGTGTCTGAAGCCGCCATTTTCTGACGCGTCTTCGTACCGTGTTTTCTAGTCTCGGCGAAGTAAACATTTCTTGATAATAAACACCACGTTTATAATCATGATTTAAACCACGCATAGGAACATTTAACCGAATTTACAATTACACTTATTCTTTCTCACAACCGGCTTTTTACAATGTTCCCGAACTTCCAACAAAATCGCGCATATCTAGATTACAAATATTCTTTACCTTTTCCATAGAATTTTATTAGGGTTTTCATTGCAAAGCATTGTTAATAAAGTTTTTATTTTTTGTTTCAGGGTTAAGTCAAACACAAAGCGTCCGCCATGGCGTCGGACGAGCAATTTTCATTATGTTGGAACAACTTCCATTCCAATATGTCAACCGGGTTCCACGGGCTGTTGTCCCGTGGGGACCTGGTGGACGTGACCCTGGCCGCGGAGGGCCGCCTGCTGCAGGCGCACAAGCTAGTGTTGTCCGTGTGCTCTCCCTATTTCCAAGAAATGTTCAAAATGAACCCCACACAGCATCCAATAGGTGAATATCTTTGCAACTTCTATATATACAAAATAATTTGGCAATAAACAAAACCATCAACTCTGCAATCTTCAAATATTATTTAGAATATTTGCGCTCCACCTTCAATATGTCTAATGAATATTTTCTCCTTGTTTCAGTATTTTTAAAAGATGTTAGTTATAACGCTCTAAGAGATCTCTTACAATTTATGTACCAAGGCGAAGTAAATGTAAAACAAGAAGAATTAGCGTCATTTATCAGTACGGCCGAACAACTTCAAATCAAAGGCCTGACTGGCAACCAAGACGATGCCTCCCTGCCCGCCTCCAAGCCAAAGCCATCTTCACGCCCCGGGCCTCGCTCTTCACAGCAACGGCAATCCCTGAACAAAATCGAGACTGAATTAGATTCTAAGCCAATTACCCCAGTAGCACTTAAACGACCAAATAGGCCATCAATTACTCCTAGCAACCCGCAATCCTCTCAGCCAGCACCCGCAAAAAGAAAATGTGTCGACCCCCTGGAAGCCGGACCCTCTGGAGCCAACTCCAAAGATGACTTTGTTACCATACCCGACGATGAAGAACCCTCTGCCGTGGCCCCTAAAATGGAACCTGAATTTGTTAATGAATCGCTATGGGAAGATGATGACGATGGCACGAATAACGATGATGGCAACTTTGGCGAAGACGACTCTAACATGGACATGACTGGTAGGTTGTCTAATTCCTTCACACACATACTGACTACACCATAACCACTTCGTCTCTTGAGACTTGTCTAATGTGAACTTGTTTTTAGGATTTGGCGACGGCTCTGTAACAGGCGATACGACAATAGCTGGTGTAGCAGGAGAAGGTGGCGCTGTTGGTGACGCACAAGGTAGGATTCCAAATCCAAGTTTTACCACAAAGCCTGAGGAACTGTTAACATTCTGCTGGTACTGTTCACCCTTGGGCCGTCTGCCCCGGGGTTGACTTTTGTTTTTACCCTTGTGTAGTACTATCAGGGTGGTAGCGGAGAAAGGTGTTTATTTCAAAGAATTGGCCAGAGCTGCGGTTTTTTTGCATCTTTGATCCACTCATATTTTTAAAGTTTTGTGATTCGTATATTAAATGTATTGGATTATATTTATGTATTTGATTTGGTGAATACGAAGATTAAATGATTATTACTATTGCTTGCATTGTGGGTTCAAATCCTGCTTAACTTTACTTTGTCATTTCTTCGGCTGAGAACTTCAAAAGGTAGGAAGAATAATTTTATACTCCTGTGGATCAACGATGATTTTTGTTTCCTTTTAATGGTACAAATTAGACTCTCATACTAATAATTTTACTTTGCAATATCGATAGCTCTGGCAAATTTCTTCACATGAATTACTTAAGTAGACTTCTTGCAGAAATTTCTGCAATTGGTCGAATGAAATATTTAAGACTTTGAAATATTTACAATTTTGAAATATTTGTTATTTTATAAATTATGGAATTTTGGTTTTGAAAATAAATCTTGTAATGTGTTGTGACGTTTCTGTGAGGTAAAAGTGGAGGTAACCGTTGGTATCGGTAATATGTTACGGTGGCAATGTATTTTATAACTGTTTGTTTGATTTCAGATTTTAAAATGAAGTGAACCAGTGTTGCTGTGGTAGTATAATGGGGGCGCAGAGGGCGGTAGGGTGGAAAATGCACCCCCAATGTACTACTACTAGCTTGGTGCATATATTTGATGTCAATTTCAGAGGTATAAGTGATGTGATAAATTGTTTGATTTCAGAGGTACAAGTGAAGTGACTACTGAAGTGGCAGGACCGTGGAACTACAATGGGGGCAGCAGAGGGTGGTAGGGTGGAAAATGCATCCCCCCATTGTAGAGCTTCGGTGCACCGAAGGGTTAATTAAATGTGGTACCGGTTAATACCGAAGGGTTAATTAAATGTGGTACTGGTGGCATTATTTGCAGAATCTGAAGGTAGTTTGCCGTATGTGGTAAAACAGTGTTTGGTTAAAGTGGTAAAATAGTGTTTGGTAAACGGTGATAATTGGTAAACATGGTAATTGTGTTTGTAAAGGTAAGTTATCGTGATGGTTTGAAGGGCAGGTGGTACCACGGTAAGTTGTCTTTCTTGAAGCGCAGTTTGGGAGTAGTATAACCCCGCTGCCGAGATGAGTATACAGATGGTGGCAAACTAAGGTTAATTCTTATACCGAGACTGGCCATGTCGAGTCGCAATAATAGGGTACATTGAATGGGTGGGGGCAAAGTGTTCGGACCGTTTGGCGGTCCGTCCTCCGCCCACCCCTGCGGGGAAATGATGCCCTTAAGGAAGCGTGTTACGATTTGTACATTTATTCTACTCTTGAGTACATGCGGACAAAAAAATCTGCTGGTACGGCACGCATATTTCTGCCTTTGCGTACGGAGCGCAACTTATTTTCTGTATGGATTGATATGCGATAATAGGCTGCCAATCCACTAACTGAAAACTGCAATATTACGTTCTGCGGGTTAAAGGGGTTAGGCAAAGCTGCGGAGCTATATGCGCTTCCGTCGCTAGTGAGCTTGTTAGTCTGCAGTAATTTTTTGTGCTTAGTCGCTTCCCTAGTCGGATTTCCGAACCGAAATTGTGATCGTAGGCTAATTTGTGAGCGTTGGCAAACAGTAACATTTTCGGTTGTACTGTAAAGGGTGTACTGTTTGCACGTACTTGACAGAAGTGGACCATTCAATCACATTGCAGTCATAGATTTTAGAATGTCCTCTAAACAGGTCGTGTGCACATTAACTTAATTCCCGCGCGCACGACCTGTTTCGAAGACATTCTAAAATCTATGACAGCAATGAGATTGAATGGTCCACTTCTGTCAAGTACGTGTAAACAGTACACCCTTTCAATTATAAGCCGTTCAACTTGATGAACGGCTTATAATTGAAAGGGTATCGCATCAATGTGGTTGACGTGTGTAATTTCGCCATAATATGCCCATTACTGCCGATCTTTTGCTTTTCTGCGCGGTCATTCTGAAAAAAAGGGTGATCGGCCAGCTATGAAAGAAACTAACTTAGAACCACCCCCGAAAGGTCTAAAGTTAGTTAATTTTTTTTTTTTTTACAGTGAATAACTGCACAAGAATCTCAACTGCTCCCGTCTGGAGCCAGTGAGACTATGGCATCCCCAATTGGGGTATGTTGTGAGGCTGAAAGTAGTGGGGAGGGGAAGAGGAAGGTTGGTAAGTACCTGGCTATTCGGATCTGGTCACTAAACACGGCTAAAGCCATTTTCAAGCAACGTTTCAATTCTGAATGGTGGTCTTACACCAGGGCGATACTGATAGTATCTTCCACTCTGGAACATGCCGCAAATATACTATATATTATTTTAAATGAATTAATTGTGAAAAACACAAATTAATCAAATAAAATTTATTTGCGCATGCCGGGTTCGAACCCGCGACCTCCGGATTGTGAGTCAAGAGTCTTACCCACTGGACTACGGAGAATGATTCCGAGTTGGTTTCTTTAATATCTGGCCGGTCACCCTTTGGTTCAGAGTCTAAGCTAATGAGTTGACTGGATTCTGAAATGGCTTAGAACCGAACCAAAGATATTTAAATATATGTAAGAGGTCTATCTGGACTTATTCCTGGCCGATATTGTCTACCAATACTACTGCACATCTTACAAAAATCAACTAAATGAACGAATTCTTTCCGCATTCAAACTATTCCCATTATGCGGTCGGGCGGTCATCACAGCAATTCTCTTCAATATCTGCTCCAAACTCTGCCTGTGGGGGGTGTTTTTACAAGCTGGGCTTCAAAATATTTATTTAGATGAATTATTTGTTTGCTCTCTTATAGTGGTACCCTTTCGTGGCTGTCCGTATTTGGCATAGTTACATAGAAAACATTCTTTCTATGTAAATACACCAATACGAACAACCGTGTTATTAACCAATTATTAAAAGACTATAAAATTGTGCACACGCAGCTATAAAACATGTGGCTTGGCGTATTTCGGCATATCGCTCGCCGTACATTCCAAATGAGAATATATGGCAAGCGAAATGCTGAAGTATACCAAGCCACATCTTTTATAGCTGTGTGGCACCCGTCTTACATTAGAATACGAATAAATAATTTTGACCGTCTTTTAGACACACACTGCAGCGGACAGTAGTGCCGTACGGTTTATCAGTGACTGAATTAATTTCTAATGGTCGGGGTGGAAAACAGTTACATTTGAAAATTTTACTATAAATTTATTTTTATTTAACTATATCGTATGTTGGCTTTAGTTTTCTGTGTAATATATTGGATAAAAACCAAACACTCCTTTCTGTCCGTAAATACTTCCCTAAACCCAGAGCATTCCACGGTACGGGCTGAACCAGGAGAAAAATCTTTCGAGCCTCGTAAAGCGGGTTTGATTCCCACGCTGTACAAAATTACCTTTTAAAACTAGTCTCACACGAGTGCTATACTCTCATATACGTGGGCTTGGCTTATTTTACCTTATGGCTGACTTATTAAAATGCGAACTTTATTTATTAAAATGGTGAGCGATACGGTGAAACAAGCCAATCCCACATATTATACGATGAGAGTACGAGAATAGCGGTTGGGAGCAATATTACCTAGGAAGTATAAGTAGGGTAAGTATCCGCAAACTGCTCTTTTTTGAATTTGAAGAGGCTTTCGATCAAAAGGCGAGTATTTAGTGGTTCGGATCTGCGGCCGCGGCGTCGCGCGTCGGGAGTAGCATAACCCTGACTGTTTATCCTTTATGTTATATATAATTATATAGGGTAAAGTGCACTAACTTTGGGAGGTGCTTCTACATGATGGTAGAAGTAAAATAAGATAAAAAAAAAACTTTTTTTCGAAATTACAATGTTTTTTCCCATACAAAAATATTTTGCTACAGAAGTATAATATTTTTAATAAAAACCACCACTACAGGAATTTCAAAAAAGTTATTTATCTTTTATACTTATACTATCAGAACAACCTCCGGAAATTGGTGCACTTTACCCCCGGACATCACGTATTTCAATATATCATCCCACGCTCGTAACGCTACACTTCAGCAAATAATTAAGGGGGTGCCGCACATAGCTATAAAAGATGTGGCTTGGCCTATTTCAGCATATCGCTCACCATATATTACCGTTTGATAATATGGCGAGCGATATGCTGAAATACGCCAAGCCACATCTTTTAAAGCGTGCGGCACAAACATTATTCACGATACAGATTCTGTAGAAATTATGGGCAAAGGCTGCGCGGCCCACTTCATAAAAAACTTAATTTTGGATTTGAGAACCAAAATACCGTACAAAACTGGAAAATTATTTTATTCAAAAGGTACGGCAAATATTGATCGTCCAGTTGATTAGTCGGTCTTCAAATACTAAGTTTTGAGATAATGAGGAAAGCAATATTCAAATGCTCGCCATAAATCAAACATTATGTACTGTGTCTGCGTTTCACACATTATATACATATAATATGCTATAAAATAATATCGGAAACCCTAACGATCCAATAGTAGGACATTTTGAAATTACCTACTAGTAACCCAGAAAACATAACGAGTAATCTTAGTACTGTACCAGATGGAGAGTATATTTTAACACATAACTCCACACTCAGCTCAAATTTCGATTTTTCGGGATGTCTGACTAATCAACTGGTCGATCGATATCTACTACGGACGTATGCTATTTTATTTATTTATTTTTTTAAAGCAAGACGAATACGAATAACCCAACAATGTTTGAAAATATCCTACTACCACCACAGAAAGCCGAAAATGTTGCTTGTGTTGTGATGGAGGACTTAGCTAGCCGAGGAATTGAACACGCGATGCCCAGATGGGATCCAAGTGCTATGCCCGCTCAACCACTGACCGGTCAATGTACATATTATGTTTTAAGTGTTAAAAATGTAGGCCATTAAAGAATTCTATTTTTATTGATTTTAAAACCAACTTACTTGTGAGTTAATGATAGTTATTTAAAAAAATATATTTTGCTCTATTTACTACACAAATATGATGAAATATAAAAAAGGCATTTTCATGGGTGTACATTCAAATTAAAAACGTCCGATTTAAGTTGGAATATAAATACCTTCACATTAACCTAAATAAAATAAAAAAATTGTCTTAAAAGAAACGTCTTTTTTACAGAAGATTAATTTTTCAGTGTATTATTATTTTTTTAATCATTATAATTACTCAGAAAATAAACAAAAATTTTAACAAAACAAAAACGACTTCAAAAAATGCACTAAAAAGTAAAAAAATAATTTCGTATTCTTCTACAACTTCATAATCAACTTACTTTTTCTGCTCATCAGTATGTAGGTACGATTGTTATTTTTGGAGTCGGTGTAAGTCAAGGTAGGTTTGTAACTACATACATAGATATAGGTGAGATGTGCTTGTGTCGCACAAGCGACTTGACGAGGCGAGAGGCGAGAGCGGGGCCGCGGCGTGAGGGGAGCTATCAAGTGAACACGCCGGGCCGGGTACCTTTTCTGACACCGACTCCAAAAATAACAATCGTACCTACATATTGATGTGTAGAAAAAGTAAGTTGATTATGAAGTTGTAGAAGAATACGAAATTATTTTTTTACTTTTTAGTGCATTTTTTGAAGTCGTTTTTTGTTTAGTTAAAATTTTTGTTTATTTTTTTATTTTTAGTGAATCTGAAGTACAATAACTAATTTGTCTGAATATGGGTAGGCCAACTATTCGTGCTGCTCATACGAGACGGACATAATTTGACCATAACGACGTTAGGGTCAAATTAAGAGATTCGGCCGAGTTTCGTTAATTTGCTCCTAAGAATTGAAGAGTTCCGTTACTTTGTCATGGATCCGATAATCAAAACCTAACCAAACTCTCATTAAACTACCCCTGAAGTACATCCTTTCCAATAAAAAAAGAATCATCGAAATCGGTTGGCGTGATATTGAGTTATTCGTCCATTTGTCGCGCACATACTCGATGCAAATTTAAGACTTATATGGTTTCTCATGGATGCCATTGTCAGAACTGGACAAATTAAAATGGGACCACACGGGAAGCATTAGCTTTCAAATAAAAAAAGAATCATCAATATCGGTTCACCCAGTCGAAAGTTCTGAGGTAACAAACATAAAAAAATACAGTCGAATTGAGAACCTCCTCCTTTTTACCTAGTCGTTTAAAAATATACTTGGGACTTGATACTTGGCACTAAAATCATGCAAAATTGAATTCTTTAATAGACTATATTAACACAAAATAGCAGATATCCTTATTAGATATATTGAAAAAATAATTCTCCAGTTTGTTTCGGTATTTTGGCCTCAAAACCGAAATTAAATTTTGTATGAAAAGGGCCGCGCAGCCGTGCCACGTCGATATTTTATCGGGTTTATTTTAAAACGTAAAAATACATTGATTCAAACATATATACATTTATTTATTAAAATAAGAAAGAGCACCATATTTAATTAATTGTGTGAAAAATATAGGGTTCAATAGGCATCCTACGGATTTACAAAAGTGGGTCATCATTTCGACTTTGACAGTCCAGACATATATAAAAATATAGTTTTTCCATGTGGTCAACGCACGCAGCCTTGTTGCACTTGTTACAGATCATTGTCGTTTTCCTGTCTCTTTTGCGATCGCAAAATGCGCACCTTTTCCTAAATCTTTTCGTAACATTTTTCTCTGATATTTTTTTGTATTTTGCTGAAAATTCATAAAAAAGTTAGTTTGAATAAAAATATATTTCCAAGCTTTTCGAATGCGTCTGTATTATGTGTATAATATGCACATTTTTATTTATAAAAAAATCCAAAACTTTAACATTTTTAGATTTTCACGGCCAAAAGTATTTTCGTTATTTGTTTTTGGGGTGTTATGCCGTGTTGCGCTACCTCCTTAGCCAATGTTCCGGACGGCGTTGCAGTGTCCATCATCAGGGCAGATCCGGCAGATGTCTGTTAAGGAACGGTACGTTGACTGGTGATTACTGACATTATTTGAAGTAAAAAATGTAAATGAAAGTTTGGTCCCGCATCTACTATAATACCTACCGATTTTTTAAGTTTTTAGTTGAAAAAAAAACACAAAAAAGTCACCGGAGACCAAAATTTCTTGTATATTTTTTACTCCAAATAAAGTCAGGAATAGTCAAGTACCTACGTCCTTTAACACCCTCTGTATATACTCTGCATAGGGCCGGTTGTTTTGCAGAGAACAATTTCACCAAATTTCAAAGTTAATACTATTAAAGTTCCTGTGAAACAACTGGCCCATAATGGTGGAATAATAACAAAAACCGAATACATTAACTACACAGAACTTGAAAAAAAAAATCAGAGTGCGCAATTCACAGGCGGTAGAAGTGAAACCTTCAGAAAACTAAAGTAGACAAGATTGGGGAGACTGCGAAGCACCGCACAAAGAGGAGACCGATTATACTATCTCACTTTAAAACTCTAAATAGTACACTCTCCACAAAGATAAATTTTCCACAGGCCTCCTGTCTCCTGTGTGGTCTTACCGTTAAACAAAGGTTGATTATATATGTGCCCTATATGTTTAAAAAGTTTATATACCTACAGCAAAAATATACAAGTGTTGTGGATAACGTAGGTAAGTATATTCTTAATAAACCAGTATTGTGGGTGACGTACTTAGGTATATTATTAATTAATAATAACGTTTTGCTCAAAATTTTTATGATTTTGTAATAATTATAATTGGATAACTTGAATACCGCTGCTTTTGTAAAAAAATCACCCCAGGGCGCTGATGTAAGGCAACAACATTACAAATAAATAATTTAAAAGGCTAAAACAGGGGCAGGTTAGGTAGGTATAAAGTAGGTAATGCAGAATTTTGTGCATGTTTTTAATTTAATATTTATAAATAATAAAAATATACGAAAAATGAAACAAAAAGGTGAATATAGTTTTTTTTATGTATCTACGGTAAAATTTACCTTTTTCTTAAATTCACATTAATTTGATTCACACATAAAAAATTATAACGATTATTTTTTCAATAAATAAAGAACAGTTAGCAGATAAGAAAGACGAAGTAGGCACATCACAAATAGAATTCAATAAATCCGCAGAAATTAAAATAAACATTCTGAAGAATTTGGAAAAACGAACTCTTTTATTTAGCTGGCACTTAATTTTAATTTAGTACATAACTAAACATTTTTAATAACTGTTTTGTGCAAGTAATACACCTGAATTTGATAGCGAGCAAATATTATATTGAGGTACAACAGAACAAAGTCGTGCATGTACGAGTACATTATTATTATTTCAGGCCAACATAAAACTTTTCGCCCAGAGATGGCGCTAGTGGTATCGAAACAAACCTGTTCTTGAAACGAACGGTGAATTGAATTGGCATTGGCGGGGAACAGCGAACATTAATATAATGTATTTCAACATTCCCGGTCTAGAAGATGTTCGACACATTTTTTTTTAAATCTCAGGAGCGGGTTTATTTATTTAGGTAGGTATTTTTATACATAAAAATTCTAAGAAGTGTCATAGTGATAAAGATAATTCTTCATTGACATTTTAAATAGTATTTATTAAACACGGTTAACACAGAAGGCTCGTCATGACAAAAAAAGACCTTAGTGGCCGAGCCGTGAAGGCGGTACACAACCCTAATAATTTTTGTTTGCTCAAAACTCACATTTTAATCATTTCTGGCGAATTCGTAACGATAATAGCTTTTTATTTCCATGCCGTACAAGCGATGCGAGTTATTTATATTGTAGATTAATAAAAAACAGTACCTTACCATTAACATATTTTACGTACAACGATTTTAAAACTTTATAACCCGTTTTTCAACTATAAAGTTAGCGGTAAGCACCAGCTTTTACTTTTCTAGACGATACATTAATAACTTGAACAATTGGGAGGACAACATGTAGACACATTTTAAATATTTGTAATGCGTTCTTCAGAATTAATTAAAATGAACGCGGCGGATCTCCAGGCCTGCTAGGGTGAATTCGACCGTACGTTCGTCCAATACACCGTGCCGCGGCGTATATTTGTTTACACGCTTTCTTCACTTACGTCGTTCAGATTCCCACATTATTTTTCTTCTTCTTCTTTTCTTTGATACGACAAATTCGACAGTAGTTCAATACACACGCCGCCGTCCAATACACGGGTCGCGTGTCGCAATTTGTATACACGGCTTCTATACTTAGGGGCTGTTAATTTATTACGTAAGACGATTTAGGGAGGGAGGGGGGTCGACCATGTCTAATTTTTTCTTATAAGGGGGTGGGAGGGAATCTCGATTAAATCGATTTTATGTCGAAAATTATAGTTTGAAAAGCGCGGGCAACCGCGCGATTGCCGAGGTTCGCTCGGATGCATTTAGGTAAACGATTATAGGCAACGGACCCGCGCAAACAAACCAAACGTGTATTCAATTTTTCCTTTAGAATCTTACGTAATAAATATTAAACAGGGGGGAGGGGGTCAGCCTATTCTTATTTTTTCTTATAATAGGGAGGAAGGGGGTCGAAAACTAGCAAAATTCGTCTTACGTACCTAATAAATGAATGGCCCCAATGTTTTACTAGTATGGGAGCGTCGAAAACAAATCAAAATTTCAAATTGCAGGGACCATTAAATTTTGTTTCTATATCTTGACATCACATACCAGCGCATCTTTCCCCCTACTACCGAACTTAATGTTTCGTCGCTGCGTAACACGTCAGCAAAGATTGACTTCCCGAGCAATCAGGACGCTTGTGTGAAAGTACAACGTTTATTATATAACATTTAGGGACCGATAACTTTTTACATCGCTTGCTGGAAAACTTTTTTCAACGTGGATCCAATACCTTTAGGTGTGTATTAAAGATGTTAAGTTTATTTGTTTCATTTCCTAAAGCGAAAAATTTGGGATATTTTTTTTTAAATCTCGTGAATTTAAAAAAAAATTACGAAGATTTTTGGAATACTTAAGGTTAAAGTTAGATATTTCCTAATATTATCTACGTGTATGTGCTGATGTACTATTATAGCTGAACTATTTAAGTATCATATAAAAAAAAACTTGCTCATTTTTGCGTTTCTACGGCCCAGCAATTTTTACATAATTTACTTACTGTAAAATTTGAGTGCTTCATAAATATTACTTTTGTCACAGGTTCGGTTTCAAAGAATTTGTTCTTAAGACAAAATGAGTTATTTGACATAGTGATGAACTCAAAGTGCTTACAGATGGAAAACGATTTTTTTATTTGAAAAAAAAAAACTTATAAGCCTCTCCAATTGCCTTAGAGAGGGGTTGGATAAACTCTTTAAAAAATCGCGGACTTCAAATTTCACTTTAAAACAAGATGGACAATTGCTCGTCGAGATGAAGCTAGATTTGAAATGGAAAATAAAAAAAAATCACTTAAGTCTCCGATTGGTTTTATATTGTTCGCAATTTCTTCTGAAAATGGCACGTCGCGGTCGTAAACACAATTTGAATGCAGTTCTGACCGATCAAAACGCTTGAAAACCAAAGATCTTAGGAAAAGTACTTCTCTTTCTCATTTGGCGTTTGCTACAAAAATGAACTTGAGAGCTTTTGTTCAATCGGTTGCATCAAAATTATTAGAAGACATTATTCTAGGCGCTCATCTATTAACAGACAAGTAAGTGTACAAGGTATTTGACGATAATCGCCCTTCTTACAAACAGATGTTCATTAGGACGCCAGAGGATGCGGATTATTCTAGTATTTTTTTATATCTTCAATTGTACCTATAAGATTAGTTTGCCGCATAAACGTCTGACAATATAAACGTAGTGTGGCAGAATCGATGCCCATCGTCTACCAGATATTGCCGCCCGATTAAGATTATCAGAAGAGGCTCAGGAAGCACGGAACAAAGATTTTTAAAAATATCGCGAAAACTATTCTAGAAAATGTTTTCATGAGAAATTTAATGAGAATGTTTTCACTTTAATGTTAGTTAAATCTGATCCTGTTATAACTAGTTACAGGCAACCTCCAAGGAAAAATTAAATCTTTTTCTTAAGGAAGTTTTAGATTTAATAATTCCTCCGGATTTTCATTCTTCATATATCTTTTGCACCGACGAAGATGATGATTGTTCATCGTCTGCATCAAAATGTTAAAAAGCAAAATTAAACATTACTCGGCCTTTATTTTCACATGTATATGGATATAAATAATTTGAATTTTAAGATATTTTTTTAAATTTTATATTTTTTGTTAATAAAATCCAGAAATCGTTAATAAAATTCAGTAAAACTTACTAAAAGCATACCGAAAAATGATATAACTTTTTTTCCCCGAAAATCCTCCCTGTGAATTGTTTCCAACTTTTGTGGTATTTGGAACGACTGTGCGTCGTTAAGATTCTGAATATATTTTAGGGTATTTTGTCGTCTTAAGATTCTCAACTAGGAATCTCAGAGGTTGCGGGTTCGAATCCCGGCTTGGCGTGTGCAAAAAAGGTTTTATATTTTAAAAGGCCGGCATGACCAGTGATCAAGAGTCTTGACTCGCAATCCGAAGGTCCCGGTGTGGGCAAAAAAGGTTTTATATTTTAAAAGGTCTGCATGATCAGTGATCAAGGGTCTTGACTCGCAATCCGAGGGTCCCGGCGTGGGCAAAAAAGGTTTTATATTTTAAAAGGCCTGCATGATCAGTGATCAAGGGTCTTGACTCGCAATCCGAGGGTCCCGGCGTGGGCAAAAAAGGTTTTATATTTTAAAAGGCCTGCATGATCAGTGATCAAGGGTCTTGACTCGCAATCCGAGGGTCCCGGCGTGGGCAAAAAAGGTTTTATATTTTAAAAGGCCTGCATGATCAGTGATCAAGGGTCTTGACTCGCAATCCGAGGGTCCCGGCGTGGGCAAAAAAGATTTTATATTTTAAAAGGCCGGCATGATCAGTGATCAAGGGTCTTGACTCGCAAACCGAAGGTCCCGGCGTGGGCAAATAACTTTTATTTGATTCATTTGTGTTATTTCATAATTAATTCATTTATAAATAATATACAGTATATTTGCGGAACGTTCCAAAATGGAGTATCGCCCTGGTGTAAGAACTTGCTTGAAATGGCTTTAGCCGTGTTTGGTGACCAGATCTGAATAGCCAGGTACTTCCCCACCTTCCTCTTTCCCTCCCCACTACCTTCAGCTTCACAATATACCCCAATTGTGGATGCCATAGTCTCACTGGCTCCAGACGGGAGCAGTTGGGACTCTTGTGAGGAATTCATATAAAAATATGGGAGGAATGCAGATCCCGCCAATGTGGGGGATTTTAATAAAAATGCACTTTCTAGATTAGAAAAGTGTGGAACAGTTGAATAAAAAAGAAATTACAAATTACAAGTTGGCTACAATCGTATCAACCTTCGAATAGCAAGTCTGAGATACCAACATAATAGTAACAAAATGGCGTAGTTTAAGTTCACGAAGTGTCATTTTATTCATTCTTTAAACGGCTGTATCTCCCTCAATTTTGCCAAGCGCACCTTAATTTCTTTTTTATTCAACTTTTCCACACTTTTCTCATCTAAAAAGTGCTTTTTATTAAAATCCCCCACATTGGCGGGATCTGCATTTCACCCAAAAATATATATATATATAAATATATATATATATATATATATTTAGTTATATTTATATATATATATATATATTTTTTTTTATTTATTTTTTTTTTTTCATTTGGTTCTTAAGGCTAATAACAATATGTAAATTTCTTTTTAATGAAACTTCACAATTCAAAAGAGAAAATATTTCTCGTGCTTGAATTTTGGAGTGTAAAATGCATAGTTACACAGAGTATGTTATTACAAGTACTTATATTAATAAAATATATATTCATGAAGACAAGTGGACATAATAACTGAAAGTATTGTCAGAGTAGGTACATATAATAAAGTTGTAACAATTTGGTGCCTGCAAATAATGCGTATGTACTTGCTTTCAATTTGATATGGTGATGAAATATTTTTAGAGATTATGTTCTAGTTTATTTTTTTTTGTTGTTATTATTGTGATGGTGAATTTAAAACTTATAATTAGTGTCGGGTTGGTCTATTAGTGTTTTTATTTGGGATTTAAAAACTTTATAATTTTTTTCAGACTTGATTTTATATGGGAGAGCATTGCAAAAATTTAATACCTTGATAAGCATAATGGTGTTGGGAAGCACTTGTTTTAAATTTTGGAATTTCTAAATTGCCCTGTGATCGTGGTCGGTTGTTTATGTTTGTGAATGTTATTGTTGATGAATTGAAATGATCTTTATGAGTTTGCAATAATGAGTTCTTTTTGAAAATTTTATTAAGACTGAGAACCCTGAAAGAGTCAAATAGCTGTGTTGTTGGAAATACAGATGGTTTTCGTAAGATGACTTTCAAAATCAACCTCTGTACCCTTTCTACAGGTAAGAGGTTTGTTTTGAAAGTCCCACCCCACCCGATTATACCATAAGAATCCCATGTCATACATATTATATTCATATATGGTATATACATATATGAATATAATATGTATGACATGGGATTTTCACAAGTCTGGTCTGGAGCTCCAAAATACCTGAAAAATACGCTCAACTCTGTGCAGAAACGGGCGGTCCTTTTGATAGATTCTCCGATCTTAACAGGCGGATTGCAATGTTTAGAGCACAGGCGGGAATGCTATCCTTGTTCTACCGGTATTACAATGGAAGACGCTCCGAGGAACTAGCGTCACTGATCCCTTCGGCACCGGTGCATAGTCGGGAAACACGCCAAACGTGTGCCCAACATAAGTACACAGTTGATATTTGTCACATGAGAACGGGTCGCTTCTTCGACTCGTTCTTGTGTTCACCAGCTCGGCTGTGGAACGATTTGCCGGCCTCTGTGTTTCCTCTTTCCTACAGCATGGGTCTCTTCAAGACCCATGTTCACTCCTTCCTCTTCTCAAAAAGACACTACACACAGCATCTTCAAAGATGACATAGGCACTGAGGGAAATTATTTTCCTCAGGGCCTCCCGTGTGGAGTTAATGTAAAAAAACGTGTATCTCGTCATTATACTTTGGTACGCAAATTAAAAAAGGCACAAAATATGACTCGTCACATGCTAAATCTTGGGGTGCCTTGCAACAAAGAGTGCGTACCAGTGAAAATAAACAAAGAGTGCGCTACATTTTTTTTTTGGCTGACTAAAGCTAAGTTCACGATTTCTTGCAAACTCTTCTACCCATTCTTTGGCTGACTAAAGCTAAGTTCACGGTTTCTTGCAAACTCTTCTACCCATTCTTTGGCTGACTAAAGCTAAGTTCACGGTTTCTTGCAAACTCTTCTACCCATTCTTTGGCTGACTAAAGCTAAGTTCACGGTTTCTTGCAAACTCTTCTACCCATTCTTTGGCTGACTAAAGCTAAGTTCACGGTTTCTTGCAAACTCTTCTACCCATTCTTTGGCTGACTAAAGCTAAGTTCACGGTTTCTTGCAAACTCTTCTACCCATTCTTTGGCTGACTAAAGCTAAGTTCACGGTTTCTTGCAAACTCTTCTACCCATTCTTTGCTAGCCTGTTTCTTCTTCTTGTTAAATCTATGATCGATACCTGATACTTGATACTGTACTTGATATTCGTCAAAACTATATAAAAAGGATTATTATCCACGTACATAAAAATCTAGATAATATTAAAAAAAAATGATCATAAATATATCACAAGAAGTCACACCAGAAAGGATCTTGTGGTCCCAGGGAGCAATACGGCAAAGTATCAAAAAACATGTACATATCTTGGACCAAAAATATATAATAAAATTCCCCTAGAATTAAATATTAAAGCTTGCAAAATGTCCCACGTCAGTTCAATAATAACAAAATGGTTGATTGGCTTAGGTAGGTTGGAATCTGAAAACTATTAAATAATGTCACTTAAAATTTTACATGGCCTATTAACGGCACATTTAGTAAAAAATTAGTACGTATATTATTTAAATAAAAAAAAAACATTTTTCTTTTCTTGTTATAGAATAAATTTTCTGGCATTTTTATTAATGTATATTTAATTTAAAAAATTAAAATGAACATTTTGTTAATTTTTTTTTTTTTGCATTCTCACCAGCATTTGGTTCCTTAGAACGGGCAATCTGCCTAGCTAGGAACTAATATCGACCCACAAGACGTAATAACACTTGTACACATTTTATAGTTATTTTTCAATGTTATTATTATGTTATTTTTGCCATACAAATGTAATGTTATAAATAAAATTTAAAAAAATAAAATACCATTTTCGGCTATGTCATAAGCAATTCTTCCCAAATCCTTCTTTGTCAGGCCATTTAAACAAGCACGTAATCTTCGGAAATGATCTGCTAGGCTTTGTTCTAATTTTGGAGTAAAAGTTTTCTTAAATCTGCCTAGTGAACCAGGAATAGTACCCGTTTTGAGCCTGTTTATTAACGTAGACTCCGGTATATTCAAGGACTGTGCAATTGATCTTTTACTTTCACCCCTTTGTATTCTTTTTTTATTTATTTTTTTTTTTTTGAAAAGAAAGACAAATATTCCCGGGTTACGAATAACCCAACAATGTTTAAAAATCTCCTACTACCACCACAGAAAGCGGAAAATGTTGCTTGTGTTGTGATGGAGGACTAAGCCAGCCGAGGAACTGAACACGTGACGCCCAGGTGGGACCCAAACGCTATGCCCACTCAACCACTGACCGGTCGAATCCCTTCTTTCGCATCTTTCAGCAAACCCTCATTAAATAGTTTCCTATTGGATTTTCTTTTATATTTTCCCCTATTGGTAGACAGTTCTGCAAAATGAAAAGAAAATCGAGAACTTAGGAACCTTACCCAAGTTTTGCTTCAAACAAGGTGGGAATACGCATGCACGCACTCCTATCAAATACGACAAATTTTTCAAAAATATATCAAAATTACACAAAAGGCTACAAACTTCTCACACAAACAAAACTAGGAAAGCAGTTTTCACGAAACAACAACACTCACGACGTCGTGTTCAAAATGGTAATAAGATCAAACAAGCCAAAAAACTGTAAATCGAAAAATAATTTTAATACATTATCTAAAATTATTATTTTAGTATCAAACAAGCATTGTCCCCTAGACAACGTGTATAACATATAACTGATAGATGTCACAGTGTTACCAGACAAAGTAATATGTTTCAATTAAATTGGACTGCGCACTCTGTAGTGGCTTGTTTGTAGGGTTATGGCTAGGGAATGCGATCTCGATCTCGCGAGAGCTCGTGACATTTTTCGGGTTTCAATCCCGAAGCATAATATGACGGGATCCCGTTCGAGATCGACGGGATTGGGCGGCAGTAGTCAGCGACACTACACACATCCACTCGTGGCTCGAGTGGTGCGCTGACTGACTGACGTTCGGGCGGGAGAAAGAAAACTATCCCGACTATTTACGAATATTAGTGACGGATGACGAGCGGGACAGATAATATAAAACTGTGTCGAGTGAGTGAGAAAGAGATACTTGCGTGCGTACAGGCAGCCATTTGTTTGTTTTAGTTCTGCAGTTATGGTCATTATTTTTTCTTAAATTATGAATTTTTTATTGTTTATGTGAGTTAAAAAAACAAAATTTTTGGATTCTTACGTTGTTAATACCTTAAGTTGTCGAAAAATAATCCAGATCACGTGTATGTTGAGTTTAGCAGTCGTTTACCGGTATGGAGATACTTCAAGAAAGCGGTTAATAATTTGACTGCTCAATGCAAGTTATGTAAAGCTGTTCTCAAAACCACATTCGGGTCTACAAAAGGTTTACACGTCCATATGATGTCAATCCACAAAATTGACACAAAATCATTGAAGACATCAAATACATTTAAAATGATTCGTAATTACTTTCTAATCTCCTTAAGCTATATTTTTTTCTTTTAATTTAAAAAAAATCTGTTAATTATTTAGTAACTTATATCAAAGAATAAAGGTTTTTGTTTTCTTTCAAATAATATTTTCTTTTAATTAACGAGATCCCGAAAATTCCGAGATTGTAATTTTTAATCTCGCGAGATCTCGAATTTGCGAATTTTGTTTTGTCCGTAGCACCACACTTTTAAATAAAATAAATCGGTCAGTGTCTGAGTTGGCATCGCGTTTGGGTCCCATCGGGGCGTTGCGTGTTCAATTCCTCGGCTGGCTAAGTCCTCCATCACGACACAAGCAACATTTTCCGTTTACTGTGGTGGTAGGGAGATTTTCAAATATCGTCAGGTTATTCGTAACCCTAACTACTACTAGTAAACAAAACTACTACCTACTACAGCCTACAGGGTTACGTGATACGAACTCCGTCTTAGCACGGTAAAAGACGAGACAGAGCGAGTACCACGCCGTCTATCGTGACGTGTAGCAGTGTGATTAATGGCGATGTGTGATAGAATTTTTTTTGTTTAGTTGAAAAAATATCACCGGATAGCAAAAAGACAACTAAATTTTTACTCCAGTATAAGTACTTACCTAGTTCTCGCCTATTTATTACACTCATATACTCTCTTTATACTTACTCATGTTACATTTAGTTGGTACTTAAAGAAACCTTATTTTTCTTTCTTTTTATAATACTGCATACCAAAAAAAGAAAAAAAAATCATAAGAAATGAATGATATTAATTTATAATTTTTTTTTTTAAAATTATTTTACTTAGATATATTTACACTTACGAGTACTAGACTCCAATTCAAACAACTATCCTCCGTTGGTCACCATGATACAGGCAGCTGCCTAGTATGGTGACCTAATGTATCTACTGAAGTAAATTTATTATGTATGTAACATGTACTTATAAATAAATAAATATGTGCTTAGGAATCGTTGATTAAAATCCTTCGGGTACTTTGTGTTACACCGTATGCATTAATTTGTAATAACCATAAAAAAATTATTTCATAAATTTTAAGTTCTCGGGCATTGAAAATTCAACAAATCATTTTTCATTCACTTTTTTTTTAGAAATACGGTTTTTAATTAAAAAATTACATACGGTTTTCTTATAATTTTGCGAATAAATTCTAAGAAATTCATTAAAAAAATACTGTTATATATTGCAGTACACTCATTGGTTAGTTCATTATTGTAAATAATACTCGTATATCCTTTCTTTTCCATTATTTTTCTTTATTTTCTGTTATTTTTTTCTATTATGTTACACTCCGACATTTTTTCGCTTTTCGGAACGACTCATATAGGTCTCATAGAAATCGCCGTATCTCCCTTAGTGAGAAATATGATGTAAACGGTATTGGAAAGAGAAAACACCACGCTGTATAATAAAATCTAAAAGTTATAGAATAAAAATGTACACCTTTATAAAACCAAAGTTTCTGACCGCAAATTGAAAAAAAAAAATTCACGAATTTTTTTTTAAAGTGAAACGACAAAAAAGTGAAGTGATGATAACGTTTATAATACATTTGTCTAATAACATACGTGTTTGTTATTATTTTTTTCGTTACTAGTGTTAGAAAAAACGTAAGGAGAGGCGTAGGTACTGAATACATATTTATGAGATAAATAAAAAGTTTAAAAAATAATAATAAAACAAATTTTTGGTTAGTGACACCCTTTAATGAATAAAAAAAGAATTTTGTTGTCAGTACCTACCCATGTTCTGATCGAATCACGGTGCGTCTATGGGAGATAAGTATATTATGCATTATGAGTAATAACATCCCGATGACAAAAATAGAGGAACGTCCAAATCAGACTTATATTTAAAAAAAATCGAATGCAGTTCACACGCGGTAGAAGTGAAATCTTCATCCACCCAACCTCAACCAATAAGAGCCTAGAAATGTTAGCTCATTATCAAAGCGGCCAATGCGCGCAGCTTGACAGAGCGCGACGCTTCGTAGGTACTGTACGTAGGTAAGGTTTCATTCTCCTATGGATATGTATATGTGTTTGTCTCTTTTTAGTGTCTCTCGTTTCCGTTTCATCGAATTTCAAATGACAACGGCGCTAAAGAAGTTTCACTTCAAAAATAAATAAATGAGGATCCTTTCTGCATATCATGGTCGCCGCTTTGAACACGAACACGTCATACTTACAATTAATCGGAAGAATGATAATATTCAAAGCATGGTTCTATGCAAAGTGGCACCTTACAAAGTCCACAAATATATTGTGTTCTCTTTTCAAGCTTGTTGCGGTTGTTACACCAAATGCAGCGTATGCGCCGTTTCTTAGTTTGGGCGCCGTCTGTCTCGTCCGTCTGCGAGTCGGGAGCCAGATTGGTCTTCGGGAAGTGGAAACCGGGGATTAGGCGGGAAGGGTTGGCAAAATTGTCAGCTGATGCTCGCCGTCTCGCCGCTTCTATTCTACACGTGACATCTCTTCGTGGCATCTCTCTAGGCGCGCAGAACTCGAACTCTGAAAATATTCAAGGTAGAAGATATAAAAATATTAACTTTCAATATTTTTACTAGGAATCTAACTTTCATATCTGCTTAGGCTGTACTAAAATAAAGTTTATAACATGTAAATATATGTACATACAGTAGTAGTGTTTCTTAACCCTATTGAACCCTTTACCACAGTAAAATTATCCAGTGTCCCCCCCCGCAACGAAAATAAAAAAGTACACATTTTAGTAGGAAGTATATTTACGCAATGGATTTCCTACTACAAATAAAAAAGATGAGAAGTATAAATAAAACACATTATTATTACATTGACATTGAGTACTAAACCTCAGTTAAAATTTTTGTGGAATGAGCTATTATTATATGTATTGACACAATGCCCACTCGAACTTTTGCAGCGCCCCCTAAATGCTAAAAATTTAAAAACGCCCCCCCAGACCTCAAAACGCCCACAGGGGGGCGCTGGCGCCCCCGTTAAGAATCACTGCAAGAGAGCCTCGCTAATCCGGACCCCCGTTACTTCGGTGCATGCTGTAATCCGGACAGGCGAGAGGAACTTTCTACATTGTCAATAAAATATAAATTGCGTATTATAGAAATATTATTGCGTAAAAGCAGAATAATTTCAGACTTTTCAAGAAGAATTAACTTTTAGTTTTTTTTATTTCATGTAAATGGCGCAAATTTCTAATATGTTTGAATTTTTTATAAGTAGATTTGTACATACATACCTACATATTCTTGTGTAAATTGACTTTAAATTTTTACTTTAATAAATGAAACCGAAGTTAAAAAAGTGTTTTACTACTATTAAAATATTGCATACTATAATCCGGACGCCTCGATAATTCGGAAGGGGTCCTGTTTTTCCCTACCCGGATTAGCGAGGCCCTACTAATCATAAAACAGAACCCATGCAAAAAATACCAATCATATCGCGCACAAAGAAAGCGCCAAGGCAAAAATTATATCATGCTGTTGATTTTTGAGTGACCGGACAACTCATAATCATACAACATCGACACCACTGAAAAGTCATTAACCTTAGAACCGTACCGTGGGGTACAAATCCATTTTTTTTTGAAAATTTGCGATTACTTTTTCGTTTCACAATGGATCTTTTCGCGCTGCTGCGTATTTGCACTTGCAGGGTCACACCGAGCATCATTCGGGCGGGAGTCTGTTAGTTTGTGGTCGATGCAAGGCGTGCAACGACCACATATAATGAATATAATTACCTTAGGGAACGTACCTATACTACGTGACCAACTTTTTGTAATTTTTAACCCCCCCCCCCCGGTGACCAAAAACCTAAGCAATCCGCCGCTCATTTGTACCAAGCGTGATATTTTGAAGACCCCCTCCAGAACAGGTCACGTAGTTTGGGTACGTTCCCTTAACAGTGCCCCTGGTTACAGTCAAGGTAATTATATTCATTACTATGATTTTAATGTTTTTACGAAATAAAGCATGTTATTGTGCTCTTTGATAGGTACATGTTTTTTTTTATTTCCATAATTACTTTAGGCATAACTTTATTTTAAAAAATGTGAACTTATTATTATTTTTATACCTACGTTAATTGTTTTGAATTTAGTTGAGTGTAACTTGAATAATTATTTTTTTAACTTTAATCCCTGCAGCTGAAAAAAGACCACCACAAGAACACGCCAATGTTTACTTTTCATAACGAACTTACTTTGCTGTCATATGTGCTTCCAAAGCTAAGCAAAGGAAAAAAGAAAAACATGCTTATGCTTTCCACTGTGCACTTCCAACCAAATCAAGACAAATCTGTTAATTTACAATAAATAATAAGATTTTACAACCAAACGAAATGGGGTGTGGATACGTTCGATCAACTTCGGTATACAAACATCGTTACTCGTAAACTCGTCGCTGTGCCTTCTATGGAATTTTGAATATTATTGGAATCAA
The DNA here is from genome assembly GCA_929108145.2 of Limnephilus rhombicus. Lineage (NCBI taxonomy): Eukaryota > Metazoa > Arthropoda > Insecta > Trichoptera > Limnephilidae > Limnephilus > Limnephilus rhombicus. Next base: position 35,982,013 of record OV815284.1, on the reverse strand, counting down.
TTCTACGATACTACTTTATTAATCTAACGCTACCGGTAAACAAATTTTCAAGAATAGACGAAGTTATTCTGAAGACTAGCTTTTGACCTTATAAAACCTCACTTGGATTATCGATTTTTATACAAAACTTTGCCGATGCATCTCCAAGTAAGTATTGGTGGTATATTAGAAAAAAAGCGGTTTTCTGATACTCTAGCCCCTTCAGAATCAAAATCTGGAAGACTTTTATTTTGTCCCAGGTAAAAAAACCGTAAATTACGCACTCAATGTCAAAAATGTAAAAGTTTCATATGTTTAGAGTACAAAAAAAAAAAAGATTTGTCAAAACTGTTATGAAAAGTTCCTTTTATTTAGGTCTAATCGTATTATATATGAGACTGAAATAAGTGCCATAAAAGTCTATGTAAGTTGATTATTCATAAGTGTTTATTCTTATGTAAAAAAATATGTTTTATTTACCATGGTACTCCAGTACCCCAGGGTATTGTTACTTAAAGTCTATTATGGGTACGGTTCTAGGGTTAAAGTGATGATTTTTTAAAAATGGTTAATAATAGGTTACTACACTTTATTGAATTGTCATGGAATCCATTTTTATCGTTCAAAAAATTAAAACATATTTCGTTAATAAAATTTTCTTTATTTCATAAAACCGAAACCTTTAAAATGCATCAAACAAAAAAAGCTCTGCACTGCGAAGATGAAGGGTATTCTCACAAATTAGGGATACGGTTAAAAATATGTTGAAGATTTTAAGTTTATTTTTCTGTTTATGACTACGGCACTAAAAATGTGTAATTTTAATACTTTCTTTCTTAATTATTGACTTCAAAATCGGACCTACATAAATGGCCCATGATTGGTTGATCGAATCATAACGTCACGGGGGGAGCGTTGAAGAAAAATAATACTAATAAGTAATTACGTTTATTAGTAAAAAAAATCTTTTAAAATTTTGAACAATGTCCAGTCCAGAATTCCAATCGTCCATGATGAATTGTAATAGAGCCTATTTTTGTTCTTGCGCTTTTCGCGAAAACAGCGCTATATTAGTTCATTATTACTATTACCTGCTGCGTGGCGGGCCGGATCGAGGGAGACTGGTTGAGGGAGGCCTTTTGACCTTTCCAGTTTACAATTTGGGAGGCGGGAATGGGTACCGCCGCCCCGGGAACTTTTATTGGATAACCAACACCTCGGCCATAGGTCAGCCAAAGTGGTTCGCTACATTTGGGGATTTAGCAGGGGTGCCTGGGATCATGGGGTGAGGTTTGTCTAGATTTTGGAGGCGGATGATCAGGACACACTCAACCCCAAATTCCTACCCACCCCTTTTCCTTTCCAGAACTCTCCTCTCCTTCCTTTCCTGAAAAAAACCTTCCACACAGCATCGCCAAAGATGACATAGGCCCTAAGGGAAATTATTTTCCTCAGGGCTTCCTGTGTGGAGCGCATTGCCTTGCACCGCAGTTGGAGGGATGGATTCACACATCCACCATTCCTGGACACACTGACCCCCAGTGACCCACCCCTTATATCTTTTCAGAACTTATCCTTCCCTTTCTTAAAAATACCCTCCACACAGCATCCCCTAAGATGACATAGGCCCTGAGAGAAATTATTTCCCTCGGTGCCTCCTGTATGGAGCTAATTTAAAAAAAATACCTACCGTGTTAATAATAAATTGTGTAATATAAAAATATTTTTAATAAAAAAAAAATCTTCGGACAGCAAAATGACATCTTCATTTTATACTCCAAATATGCTCAGGAATCGCTGGTTAAAATCCTTGGGTATGTGCTGTTACATACTGTATATTACTGATCTTGAGTTTTAAATGAGACGTGGGTAGGAATTATATAAAAAAAAATATATTTTTATAACGTAAAATATTTATTCACAACATAAATTAGAAGATGATAACATTATTTTAAAATTCAATGGCAGAACTTAAAACAATTTTACTATATCTTATTGTATTTAAAAAATATACATAAATATATTTATCGGACACTTTACATTTAGAAAAATACCTAAAAAACATTGTTATCTAACTAAAATACCTTTTATACAATAAAACAATAATTAATTAATTATTTTTTCATGATAAAATTGACAGGCAATCTAAGTAAACCGTGTTTTGGTTTTCTAGAGCAGTGCTTCGCAACTGGTAAGCCGCGGCACGATGGTTCAACGTACACAATGAAAAATAATTTAATAATAATAATGCCTATTTTTCAAAATATGGTAAAGATAAATATTATAACTAAATTTTTCAACTGTCCCCCACCCCAGTGCTTGGTGTCAACTGCGTAGTACGCTTTGTACAGACCGATTGAGCCAAAGGCAGATTTCCTGTCATATGTGGCGGATTGGAGTGACCCGGAGAATTTTGTGTCTAACGGAAATTACAGGATAACAGATATCCTAGCGGAATTGAATAAAATAACAAAGTACATAATTTTAAAGGCGAAAATAGGCTGTATGTATGGATACGAAAATTTGTGTAGAAATTTTTATCCCTGAAATTCTCTAGACATCCCCCTCCTCCCAGGTCGGATGCAATAATATGGTGATTTAATATAATAATAATTGGATAAATTGTAAGGTGCCATTTTTGTGAAAAATCACCTCAAGGGCCCAACTTATTTAAGCTATTGATGTGCAGTACCAGGAAGAACTTTTGTGTGTCGTAGGTGAGAAAAGGTTGCGGAGCACTGTTCTAGAGTGTGAGTGTTAAGTATTATTTGGCAAGGGTAAATTTGAAATCATTCGTAAGCTGCTCTTTCATAGACGGCATTAATTTAATTATTTTGGGAAAACACACTTTTGCAAGTTATGATTTAAAATATTAAAATGATTGATTTGTTTTCGCCCATACGTACGCAATATGAATAAATATTTGGTTCATATAAAAACTCAATTCTTTCAAGAAAAGCATACAAATGCAGTAATGTATCAGTGATTCATTCCGACATTATATTTGTCTGCCTTTCTTGAAAGAATTGAGTTTTTATATGAACCAAATATTTATTCATATTGAATCAATCATTTTAATATTTTAAAACATAACTGCACGTGTTTTTTTCCTAAAATAATTAAATTAGTGCCATCTATGAAAGGGCAGATTATAAATTATTTTAACACATAACACCATATCTCTTTATACATTCCCAATGTGAATGTATGGCGAGCGATACGCTGAAATAGGCCAAGCCAAATAATGCTGGCGCTTTTAACGCTAGGTGTGACACCAGCATTAAAGTCTTACAAAACTGAGTATTCTGTTAGATTGTATAATGGTAAAACAAGTGTTAATAGTTTTACTCATCTCTATTATTTTGTAGTCCTGGTAATGATGGGAAGATGAAGGAGGGGTGACAGGATAAAATAACACTTGATGAAATCACACATTCAAAATATCTAGGTACCTATTCTTTTCATTTGAATTTGTGGTGAGCGTTAATTTTTGTTAGGTTAAAAATAAAGGAAGGAGAATACAATAAATAAAGTTAATGCATAATATTTATTTTGATAAGGGTAAACTTCCAGTTGCGACCGTTACCTTTTTATTTTCTGCATCGTCTCTTTCATATTTTTGTTGATTTTATCTTTGTCAATGACAAAATATTTATATTTAACCGAAATTGTGTTTTTTTCTAATTAAGAAACATATTATAACAATGAAATAATACTGCCCGCATTAAAAATAACGTCTTTTAGAGTGTAGTTTTCTCCATGTTGTGTATAATTTTTGTAGTATAATTTCATAACGTAATGATTTCGAATAGACAACTTGGAAGATTTGTACTCTGGATTTGTTACTAGTTGTGAATAAAGAACTTAAAACTAGCTTAGTTAACAAATCTAGTAAGATTACTGCATGTTGTATAAATCATAGTCCATCTCGTTTCCTGGGAGACAGGTGTGGCGGTCGTGTATGTAGACGATCCCTTCAGGAATGGTGTGAACCCTTCCTCTGCAGTCTTTGGCCTTGGAACATCTCCAGTGGATCTTATCCCCGAACATCTTCACGTACCGGTAGGTTCTGCCATTCACCCGCAGCATCTTCCTCCCCTTGATGGACCGAATGAACTCCGCATCCACTGAAATTAAAATAAACTCAAACGTGATTATGAATGTCGTTGTAGCGCTGCTTTCAAAATCCACACCTCAAAATTAAACACTGAATGCAACCAGATGTTAAAGGGGTAAGCAATGAAGAAAAACATGCCATCATTCATTTCAATGTAACATTTATTTATAATAAAAATAATATTATGTACATAATAATATAAAATGAGTCATAGCTTTTATGTTGCAAAATAGATCTTGAATGAGCCAGAGAATAATGACAATAATTATTAACTAATGAGAACAAAAATTAAAAAGTTGTTGTCATAAATTTGGATACAAAATCAACTCACATAAAATCATAAGATAAGACACAAATCAATACAATTTGAAACTATGCGCATACAGTTTTTTGAAGATTGTTGTAGTTAAGCCAAGTAATAAATTATTTGTATTGTGCATAGAACATCAGAAAAGAAAAAGAATCATTGGTGGTGAAAATTATAAAAACAATTCTTTATTCATTAAGGCAAAGGAAGACATTACAGGAAGAACATTTGGAACCCGGTTTAGATTGAACTTTTTTAGATGAACAGTGTGAGCATCTCCCTCTGCACCGGGCAAACTCTGGCCAGTGGTCTCCTAGTTTTCTGAGGCGAATATCATCGCTGACACAAACCCATCTTTTCTTTGATATAGCTGAAGAACACACAGTAAACATGAGATTCATGTTGAATTTCACTTTAAAGAAAGAAAAAAGAAACCCTCAAATAAATCCTTATACAACTTCTAAACTTATTTACACATAGGTAAATATTAACAACATCAAAAATAACAAGAAAGGTCACCTTGAAAATACTTAATATAAAACATATTGTAAATAAATTTGGATAAATCTCAATAATTGCAAACATCACATCATAAGTGACATCTTTTAAAATTAAGTGATGCTGTACTATCGATTTAATAAAACGTAAGAGTAAATAGAATCTCAAAACTGATCACATATTTATAGCATCTGGAATATGGACATTGTCGTCCGAATGTTACAAGTTTAATGTTTAGTAAAAAAAAAAACCGCCAAGCTTAGATGAAAGCTGAATGCGTGGTTGTCAGTTTGCTACTACTAATAGAAGTTGGTTGTTAGTCTGCCACTTGAGCTGGGATGATGGTTAGTGGTTGTGTCTGCCACTAGTGACATGTTGATGGCATGGGAGCGGCTAGTAGTTTTGCATCCGTCATTAGTTATTAGCGACGCTATGATGGCCAGCCGACGGTTATGTGTCTGCTACTAGTGACGAACTGAAGGTCGGGTGGTGGCTAATGGTAGCATGTGTGCCACTATTGATGGGATGTTGCCAGGCTAGTGATTGTGTGTCTGATGTAATGATATCCAGCCAGTGGCTAGCCACTAGTGGTTGTGCGTCTGCCACTCGTGCACGACGTTCTCGCCGCGCGTTCGTACCCTGGACTTGCAGCGCATGGTGGAGTGCTTGACGCAGCGCCAGTGAGCTACTCCGTCCTTTTCTCCCTCGTGGCAGTAGCTGTACTCCTTGTACACCAGCTGCATGCCTCCCCGCCGGGACAGTCGGAAGTACACGTCACCTGCACATATTAAAACAGACTCAAGTTAAGGGATGTCAGTATAAAAACATATTAAAAAGAACAGGAAGCATACCATATTATTTTAAGAAATTTATTGACTGCACAACCAGGAATATTTCCTCATTGTAGGACCTTAGGCGTATCAAAATATACACATATCAACATTACATTACTTTCACCGGAATTGCATTTACATCCAATGCCGACGTAGTGGTAACAGTTTTTGTTAAACTTTTTGGGTATTGAGCCGTGGTGCTCTTCACCCTCCTTCTTGAGCCGGCCCTAATGATGTGATGGTAGAAGGAGAAGGAAGCGCAACACGGCTTAGTAAGTGTTATATCCCAAAAGTCAAAAAATACAATGATTTGAGATTTTCGCGGCCAAAAGTATTATCTTGTCAATATTATTGTATCAAAAGTTTTATAATCTGGCTGGAGAGGTTGGTTAAAAATTTTATTAAATGTTTTAAAACCAATAAATTTATTATAATATTGTTACTAAAAAATCAATTTTTTCATATATTTATTTTATTACTCAAAAATAAGTAGTGATCTGCCACCTATGTCTTTTTTGTTTGAAACACTCGATATATGCATTCATGAATGATTATTAAAAAAAAAAAAATTGTTCATATAGATACCCACCTACACATTTTACAAACATCTCCATATCTTAATAGTTCAGCAAATGGTTGTTTACTCTCAGTGGTAGGAACTAAAATGTGTATAAAAGTAAAATAAAATAAAACTGTAGTTATTAAAATTTATTTTATTGCTTACAAAAATAGTGGCAATGTATAAAAATCACATCTAATATAGATACTTCATCATTAAGAATGAGCCTCAGTCAAACTAGAAAATCTGAGAAATGATACTTTTCCTTAATTATTGTAAAATGTTTTATCAAAAATATCTTAATATGTAAACCATTATTCTTAAAGGACTAATTACATTTTCAATGAGTATACTGCAGATAGATAAAAAAAAATGTTTAGCAGTTTGTTTAAAACTTTTTTTAAGTGGTTTTTAATAATCTCGACTTATACAAAATTTACAATTATGAGGACGTTTTGTTTTCATTATATGGACCTCACATCAATACCAACAGCGTTTGGTATTGATATTATACAAATGAGCACCGATAAATTATTACCCACCATAATTAAGTTTTTAACAAATTTAATGTAAATGTTTAATACTTGAAGACAAACACTACAAAAATAGAAAAAAAAAACTACAGAAAATAATCAGAATTTAAAATACAATTTGTGTTTGGTATAAATATTATACAAAATGAGCACCAAAAACTGAATACCAACCATAAGATTTAAAAACGAAATAAATCCTGAACAGGCAAGAGAAAATAATTATGAAATACAATAATATAATATGAATACATAAATAAACATTATACACAAGTTACACTAAAGAAACATTTATCCGTTGCCCTAAAACTAAATCTTGTAGTCCGTTTTGGAAAGATCACAAGCCTTTATTATTTCTAAGGGTTCCTTTTCTGTTTTAACGTTTAAGTCTTTGAGCGGGGAGGTGTTGTTGGAGGTAGCGGGACTTTTGGGTTTGAGGGGATGGATGGGTTTCCGGGGATGATTATGCGACCCTTTAGCGCAGATCATCTTGTCTCCCAGGGTGTGAATTCGGGCCCGGCACTTGCCCTTCTTTGAGGTGCATCTCCAAATTATCTTGTTCTTCACAATGGACTCTTCGCAGAACGAAAATTCGTTGACTATCATCAGTAGCTTGCCTTTGCGGGATCGGATAAAGTATACATCTATGGAACAAATATAAATACATCTGTAAGTTACATGTAAAATGCACCTTGTATGAATATCTACACTAATTATTAGTTTTAAAAACTAGCTAAAAGCATGCAACAGCCAAACCATATAACCATATCCGGTAAAGGTGTAAACACACAAAATAATCATATTGATGCTTTCAAATTATTCATGTAGGTAAATAGCAAACAATTTATTTTTAAAAGACATACAAAAATAAATACAGTAAAATAATTAACTACTGACATAATGTATGGAGTAAAATCAATGATTTAGATTATTATAAGGAAAACAGATTTCATTACAATGATAAATTTTATTTTTTTACCAATAATTATTTTTATAAATAATTGTTCTACTCGTTTGATAATGAGTGTCTTGGATGAAATATATTATTAAAAAATAAGTTAAACAAGATTATACAGCGCTACACTTTAGGATCTAAGAAAATTGTATTTGTTTAGTGGACACAAATGTACAATCAGGATTGCCAATCATGTGGCCGTACTCAGGATGTTGGGGAACTTCCCGCAGAAGCAGAATATAAATGAGCAGAAGCATGTAATCAAATGGTGAGTAATATTCTAAATAATGTAGAATAAAAAGAGACGTAGGATATATTTCAGAATCAATCGAAAGAATTGAAAATCAAAATAGTATGTCGTTGGTGTAAATCCAATACCCAGGAAGAACCATTTGTCAAAATGTTCAAGACGAACAAAAATACCTTGCAAAAAATCGCAATGAAACCGACAAAAGGGTAGGTATACAATAATAATAATAAAATTGGACAACTTATACTTATATGGCGCTGCTTTGGCGAAAAATCGCCTCAAGAATAACAAAAGAGGCTAGATTACAATTCATCTTGCAGCTACCAACCGCATGGACGATTGGAATTCTAGACCCTTGTTCAAAATTTAAAGAGGATTTTTTTTTACTAATAAATGAAATAAGGCAATATGTTACAGAAAAATGGTTTTAGACTAAAATTAGCATGGATTTTAGGAGTGAATTTACTTTACCATGTAGGCTAGATCACAACTCGTCTTAGATCTACCAAGCGCATGGATTATTGGAATTCTAGCCCTATAAATTAAATGAAATATCTTATAAATATGTATAATATCATATGCCGACAACACAACTATCATAGTGAATGGGATCGACTGAAATGTAGTAAACGAACAAGCAAATAATATGATTTCAAGATAATCAGTATGTTTGTGGAGGTGCATAAAACGCATGAGCTCTCAAATATTTTTTCATAGTACTTATCTACATAATATTTTATTTATGTTATATTTTTTAAAAATATACTGTGAGTTTCTTTCTTTTCGAAAACGGGACGTTTTGGGGTTCCGAAGCTTTGTTCGGGAACACGCTGCTTGAAAACGGGACTGTCCTGGTGAAAACGGGAATGATGATCTGTTGGTCAGTTTCAAAATTTGAATATGAAATACAATGCGGCTTGTGTCGTTCAACTGAAAGCGCTAAAAAAGGTTTTTGAAATAATTGGCTTACACGCGGTATTAAACTACTTACAGAGATGATATTAAGTGCTCACAGGTACTATATTGTGAGACTAAGTTTGGTAGTTATCATATATTCATTGTGATTATAAGAGAAAAGCGATATTCGATGACTAGGTAAACTGCACATATAAGCTGGGTGATTTAGCGTACAGTCACAACATCAACGAATAAAGAAAAATATTTAATGTAAAGCATACAGATGAAGGTGTGAGACTTTTGTAAGTATGAATCTTTGTACGTAAAATAAAAGAAACATATAAGTTTACCAAGAACTGTAAGGACGGGTTGTTTAAAAAAAAATGACGGATTCATCAAATATTTGAAGTTAATTTTCACATTCTGTGGAAGTTCTATTATATTATTATAGGCCAATTGCTTCCTAAAACTGAAATAATCACAGAACTTGAGTGGAATAAAAAGAGAGAACTTACACAGAACGTGAAAATTAACTTCACATATTTGATGAATGCATCAAATTTTTTTTAACAACCCGTCCTACGAAGATTACATTTTCTGTGAGATAACAAGTAAAATTTTTTGTTCAACTAATGGTTAAAAGATCAGGTAAATCAAGTAAAACAATAAACACTTTCTTAACGTATACTTTATAGCCTAGAAAGAAGAGTGTTTGCTTCTAAAGACTAGCAATGATTCATGAAGAAGTAAAGTTTGGTAATTATCGGTTCGGACTGGCCACGCTTATTACGAATAATTTTTAGAAAAAAACTTTAGATTCGCCTTAATTACTATAAAAGGAAAGTTTTTGGCTTTGGGGCGGCGGAAGATAATGCATTTTAATTTTCAATTGCATAAAACCAAAATTCTCTTCGCGATCCGACACAGCGAAAATCCGCGGCCGTACCTGTCACTGTGATGTTGGTATCCTTTATAAATTAACAAGAGCTAATACGACTGTAGCCGACTTCGCGGGATACCTACATGAAATACCGCGAATCACAAACCATGTTACACAAACCTAGCGTAGCCGCTAAACCACTTGAAAACTGGGATGTTTTTCTTGCCTTGACGCGAGTAGGCGTTATAAAGGGGCACTTTCTTTTGTATCACAAACCATGTTACACAAACAAGCCCGCTAGACAAATTTCATAATTACGCGCCTTATCCCACGAAGTTGGCTACAGTCGTATTAGCTCTTGTTAATTTATCAAGGATACCAACATCACAGTGACAGGTACAGCCGCGGATTTTCGATGTGTCGGTCGTGAAGCGAATTTTGGTTTTATGCAATTGAAAATTAAAATGCATTATTTTCCGCCACCCCAAAGCCAAAAAGTTTCCTTTCATAGTAATTAAGGCGAATCTAAAGTTTTTTTCTAAAAATTATTCGTAATAAGCGTGGCCAGTCCGAACCGATATTTACCTAAAGTTCTTTGGAACTGAGCCTTTAGCTGTAATTTAAAGAATGTTACCCTTTTCAAATCGATTAAAACAATTTTCGAAACAGTCCAAATAGATTATTCGAAAACAAAATATTTGTTAGTTATCGAATTAGTTGGTACACAAAAATGTTTATCTTTTGTTATGGAATCACAAATGATTTGATAATATGATTGACATAATTATTGCATGAAGCATTTTCACTGACTTACCCATTTACAAATAACAAACATTGTGTTTGCAGGCTGTCCACAGGTGCCGATTTTTGAGAGGTTAAAAACAAACAAATATAGAGGTAAACAATGAAAATTAATTACAATAAATCAAAAGACTTAAAGACCTTTGTCCACTTATATAACCGACATACATTTATAAAATTTTATTAAATGTATTCATTCAAAACATACACCGAATAACTTTCAGGTTAAAATTGGTTCACAATCGTTGACAATTCACGACAGTTCCGTGGTATAAAAACTTCTAAAAAACCCATACGCGTATTATTCAGATTGTTTAATTGAACAACTAGTTTTGTATATTATTTTATAGTCAATACGGGTTTACAAAATAAAAATAGCCGACGCCGTAACCACATATTTTGTAATCTGTCTTGTCTGCTGTCGCTGTCAATGTTGTTTGGCGGCAGCGGGAGAGGTCGGTTCGGTGAAGTAATAAGCGGCCATGCGTTCAGCAGTACCTACTTATAATCGGCCAACTCGGGGCAAGTTGTTTCATAAAAATCTTTGTGCAGGAGAGCCCGCTGCTATTATATATATATATATATATATATTTATTCGTATATCAAAGAAATGATTAAAAAAAACTACTGTATTGGCAAGAGTTTCAATAGTTTTATTTTTATAATGATAAGTTTAAAAAATCAAAGCTCTCGGTGATATTGAATAATCAAGCAAATATAATCTGTTCAGGATCTGTACTTCCGCTCTCCTGACAGAGCAATCCGGCGTGGTAACACCAGATTCCAACGGGAAGTGTGGCTGGAGTAACTCTTCAATAATAACTCCAGCTCTTGAATAATTGGTCTTTATTCACACAATAAAAAGACCCGTAGGGTAGCTCATGTAGGGTGAGCTCAATGATGCTATCTCTCTCCGCGGTTTTATAACCCACATGAAGTGAAAACCTGGCAGCAGACGTTTTGCCAAAAACGACCCGCCCAAGACGGATGGTAACAAGAGAAGAAGGAATTAAAATCCGTGGCAATACGAACTCGCCCTGGCAATTGCCAACACAAAAAAATGTTGCCACAACCATTAGGGTGACAATCACAAATATTAATATTTCAGTACCTGAAATCTTAACATATTCCCGCCCAAAAACGAGTATTAAGGAATAGTCGTTTTTTTTTAATACAATAATATAAGAAGAGATTGCAACATTGGTACTCAGAATTTACCCAACGAGTTCACATACAAAAATAAACAATATTCAATATATGGATATCAAAATAATAACAAAAAACTTATAACTAAGTATATAACCCTATGTCAGACTTGACATTAAAAAATAAAGTTTAATAACGTAGAACCTTCTGGTGCGCTGCACCCACTTATGAGAAAATAGTTTAACACTTGGCACTGATGAGCCTGACGGCACTTTGATTTACACATCACATCACTTTTAGCGTTGTAATTGGTTCTTAATCCAGGTTGGAGGAAGGATCCTCCATGGGAAGTAGACAGAGCTGTGTCACGGCTCTTTTGGTGACACCTCTGGCCGTCCTCAAGGAGACGACGCGGACGCGTCCGTCTTGGCCAGGGTGGATCTCCGTCACTCGCGCCATCCTCCAGTACTGCGGAGGTAGTTGGTTGTCTTTGATGATGACCATGTCACCAGGCTGTAAACTGCGTTGACGTCCTTCTTGCCATTTGACTCGGTTCTGCAATTCTGCTAGGTATTCCCGGCTCCATCTGTGCCAAAAAGATTGAACAACGGTAGACATCTTTTGGTAAATATTAAGCCTGTTTGTAGGCAGATGGTGGATATCAAGCTCAGGCAATGCTAACAGGTTGTCGCCAATAAGGAAGTGTGACGGAGTGAGTGCGTTTAAGTCATTTGGATCTGATGTTAATGGAGTCAGAGGACGGGAATTTAAACAAGCCTCAATCTGTATTAGTATGGTATTCATGCCTTCGTATGTCAAAACAGTTGACCGCATTGCTTTTTTTAAATGTAACTTGGTCATTTTAACTGCACTTTCCCAAAGTCCCCCGTGATGCGGTGAGCGGGGAGGCAAGAAACTCCAGCTAATATTCTGCTGGGCCAAAAAATTATGGATTTCTTTATCAGATGCCTTCAAAAAATCAAATAGTTCAGTAAGTTCCCTATAACTACCTGTAAAGTTAGTTCCATTATCAGTAAAGAGTCGTGAGGGTTTACCCCTCCTAGCTATAAATCTTTTCAATCCATTCATAAATGCCATTGAAGTTAAATTAGTCACTAATTCTAGGTGAATTGCCTTCGTTGAAAACCAAATAAATAAACATATGTAAGATTTTACACTCTTAGCATTTCTGGCTAAACCAGACTTAATTAAAATTGGACCTGCAAAATCTATGCCGGTTACATAAAATGCTCTTTGGATTCGGAATCGGTCAGCAGGAAGGTCACCCATGAGCTGGCGACACTCGCGCGGACGGACTCGGAAACATACAATACATTTATGCAGTGCTCGCTTCACTGCGTTTTTACCATATATTGGCCAAAAACGTAAACGCAGTAATGCGAGCAGAGCATTACATCCTAAATGTAAATTCTCATAATGCAGATGGGTTATTATTAAGTCAGTCAACTTATGATTTTGTGGTAACAAAATTGGATGTTTTTGAGAGAGCGAGGTAATATCGGATTGTGATAGTCGACCTCCAACCCTCAACAACCCATCCTGCATAAAAGGATTTAGTGCCTTTACCTTGCTCCGCCTAGATACAAATCTTCCATTACTCACAGACGCTATTTCTGGTCACGATAAATTTTTTAGTGGGGCTACACGAGATTTAGCGCATATTAACTGTGATTGGTGAATGCCGTGTTCATCAGTAGATCTTAAATACAGACAAGCCCCATATGCTCCTTGAGATGCATCGCAAAAACCGTGTAAGCTAAAAGATTTTTTATTAAAGCAGAAAATTTTCCTCGGTACACGAATATGATTTGCTTTACTGAGACTCAGCGTGTAAGTCTGCCAGGCCAATAAAAGGTCATTGGGTAGCTTGTCATCCCAGGATGTTTTTAGCTTCCACAATCTTTGCATAATTATCTTACCGACAATGATTACTGGGCCTACCAGTCCTAAAGGGTCAAACACTTTTGACATTAATGATAAAACTTGACGTTTTGTTACTTCTAACTTTGCGTCTATGCTTTCTACCTGATAGGTAAACTCATCAAGTTTGGTGTCCCATATTAATCCGAGAATCTTAGCTTCATTGGATTCATTTGGCAATAATTCTAAATTATCTTTAGAATCATTAATCGAGGGCGCATTAGACCTCCATTTTCTAATCTCCATGCCTGCTGTAGCAAGCGCATTAATGATTTGTGATTTAAGCAAGTGACAAGTATCAATGGAGTCACTACCAGAAAGAAAATCATCCACATAAAAATTTTCCTTAAGGGATTTACTAGCTAATGGATGAGTAAATGAAACGTCATTACCTAGCTGATGCAGACAACGTATTGCTAAATAAGGTGAAGGAGCCAAACCATATGTCACCGTGTTTAGCGTATAGTGTTTCGAACAATCCTCCGCATCCTTTCTCCATAATATACGTTGGTAATTTCTGTGTTCCGGGTTGATATTAATTTGGCGGTACATCTTTGCAATATCTGCGGTGACTGCATATTGATGTTTTCTGAAAAATACCAAGTGACAAAATATATCATTTTGAATGGTGGGCCCAATCATTAGAGCGCGATTCAAAGAAATCCCTCGAGCGGGTTTAGCCGACCCGTCAAAAACAACACGAATTTTAGTAGTTGTGCTTGATTCTTTAAATACAGCGTGATGTGGTAAATAATAAGTAGTTTCATCGCGTTTTGGAGGTTCACATTCAGTCATGTGACCTAATGCAAGATTCTCATCAATAAATTCCGAGTATTGTTCCTTTAAACTAGGTTGTCTTAAGAATTTTCTTTCCATTGACACTAATCTACCTTTAGCAATTCTAAATGAATCTCCTAATTGAGATAGGTTAGATTTAAATGGTAAGTTGACTACAAATCTACCATTTGCATCGCGTTTATGCGTGCCTTTGAAAATCTTTTCACATTCACTATCTTCCAGAGAGTGATGCTTACTATTTTCATATTCTTCAACCTTCCAAAACCTTTCTATTTGATTCTGCAAAGAATTTAATGAAATATGACAAACTTTAACTGGCCTCGTATTATGACACCTCTGTACAGCTCCTGATATTATCCAGCCTAGCTCCGTTCGATGCAATGTAGGTTTATCCTTTCCTAACTGTATCTGATCCGTACGAACCACCTGCCAGAATATCTCTGCTCCGATCAGCATATCAATAGAAGCTGGCTGGTAAAACTGCGGATCAGCTAACTGGATACCGTCTGGAATGTTCAACATTTTTGGATTAATCACGGTCTGCGGAAGATTGCAAGAAATCTCATCTAATACCAAACAAGATATTTCATCCCGGTATTGAGAACATAATGATTTAAATTTAATGTCAACTGTTTCCTTTACATGAATTAAATTATTATGCAAACCTGAAACAGGTATATTCAACTTTGTACAATGCAAATTTAATCTTTTACAAGTATCCTTTGTAATAAAATTAGACATTGAACCCGAATCCAAAAGTGCGCGTATTTTGTGTGTTCCACCATACGCGTCTTCTATTTTTACTATTACGGTAGATAGTAAAATTTCCCGCCCGTTCATGTCACTATGACATGTTAAATTTACTGGTACCTCCGACTGACCCTTGCCAGTTGAAGTACCCGCTTGTACATTATCAGTATTGATATGTAACAGAGTGTGATGTTTTCGATCACAAACACTGCATTTTTCCTTCCACCTGCACACCTTTGAAGGGTGCCCCGGTTTTAGGCAGTTATAACATAAATTGTTCTCTGATACGAGCTTTCTTCGTGCCGCTGGTTCTTTGTTAACAAATATTTTGCACGAATAAATGAAATGACTGTCATTACACAGCATACAATTAACGTTGCCCGACGCTAACATAACTTTGTTTGTAGAATTCCTTTCCTTAAAATTAAAAAACCTTGGTTTTGTTGCAACTGGTTCCGATTTCTGTTGCATTCCACCAATGTCACCTTGGATAGTTTCCAGGATCTGAGACCTTTGTGAAATAAAATTGCTAAACTGCACGAATGTAGGATAAACTTTGTCGCACTCTATTGATTCCCAAAGGCTACGTGTGTGATTATCTAACTTTGAGGTTAGAATATGTATGATTAATGTATCCCAATGTTCTGTTGGTAGCTTTAAGTTGTGTAAAGCTCTCAAATGAATGTTTGCTTGATCAATTAAATTCCGTAATTCATGATGATTCTGTCGTTTTAACGGTGTAAAATTAAATAAGAAATTCAAATGTCTATTTGCTATAAGTCGGACATTTTCGTATCTCGAAATAAGCATTGTCCAAGCTGCACTATAATTATCCCCGGTTATTTCTAGAGAACTAATCAAATCAAGTGCCTCTCCGGACACATAACTAATAAGGTAATGAAATTTCTGAACATTATTTAATTTACTGTTATCATGAATTAAGGCAATGAACGAATTTTTAAAAGTCAACCATTTATGGTTGTCACCTGAAAACACTGGTATAGAGATTGGTGGTAAATTTACTGAGATATTTGGGACATTTTCAATCTTCTTAAATTTTGATAACATTTCCTGTCCTAATGCAATTATATTAAAATATGTACCTTCAAAATTATCCCTCGCGTCATTATCTTCTGATTTGTTCAATAAATCAATCTCCAGCTGAATTTTGGAGAATTCTATCAGAGAAGGCTTGATGGCGTCTAACCTCGATGACAATACGCCAGGTGTAATATCATTTTCGTTGCTTAAATAGGTTTCGAATCTCGTTAATGAACCTTTCAAAACCCCGCGCCGTTTAATCAACCTGTCGAGTTCCATTTTTTAACGAACTAACACTAACTTGATTTAAAAACTGAAAACACAATACGGCAGTTTGACGCGGTTTGACATAAACAAAAATGATTGATACTATAGATCATAGAGAACCCAATCACAATACTATGGCATACAAAGACGAAACTTGCAAACGCGTGGCTAGAAATGTAGGTAGGCAAAGCAAAGTTATTCGGCAGACTGAATACAACAATAAAAATTATTATCACCAATAAATTTATGCTATATTGAAAGCATCTGATTATGAACATCCGAATGTAATTCGATATAATCAATACGAAATAATGTGGCATCTACACAGATTTTTAGCTTTTTAAATGGAATTTGAAAGGACAATGAAAGGAAGGCTACAACCTGATTTTCTGTGCATGCGAGCGTCGTGATGAGGCTCGCTTGATCAATCCAATGATGGTGATGAGGACGCCGACTGGACCACTCCCGACGATGATGAGGCCTGACTGGGCCACTCCAAATAATGATCTTCCGTCTCAAATGGATCAATCCAAATAATGATCACCCAGCTTGAATGAATCAATCCAAATAATGATCACCCGGCTCGAATGGATCAATGTTCAGGATCTGTACTTCCGCTCTCCTGACAGAGCAATCCGGCTCGAAGGACCATGTTCAGGATCTGTACTTCCGCTCTCCTGACAGAGCAATCCGGCGTGGTAACACCAGATTCCAACGGGAAGTGTGGCTGGAGTAACTCTTCAATAATAACTCCAGCTCTTGAATAATTGGTCTTTATTCACACAATAAAAAGACCCGTAGGGTAGCTCATGTAGGGTGAGCTCAATGATGCTATCTCTCTCCGCGGTTTTATAACCCACATGAAGTGAAAACCTGGCAGCAGACGTTTTGCCAAAAACGACCCGCCCAAGACGGATGGTAACAAGAGAAGAAGGAATTAAAATCCGTGGCAATACGAACTCGCCCTGGCAATTGCCAACACAAAAAAATGTTGCCACAACCATTAGGGTGACAATCACAAATATTAATATTTCAGTACCTGAAATCTTAACATAATCATTAAGTTAATCAACCTAACTATTAGAAAAAAACAAAGGCTATATTGCCTTTTTTTTCTTTTGTACGTTTTCCAAAACATATTAAAAATTGGTATGTTTATTGTCATTGTCTTACTATTTAAATTTATTAATGATTTTCAAACTTTAAAATTATTAATTGAAAAAATATTATTTTAATTATTATTTTGTTTTTAATAGTGTTCAGGCCTCAGGGTGATCAAAGTATATTTTCAGGAAATAATTTTTTTTTTTGAACACCAGATATAATATGCATACCTTTCTAAAAAAAACTAAATAAAAAAAAAATAATAGTAGTAGGTAGGTAGATAAAATAACAGTAAGGTCAAATTAAGTTAAAAAAGCGACACATAATATTATTTAATCGATATTAACAAAAATTTGTAAGTACAATAATTACGATAAATCGGCTTTAAAGATAAGTTTTTTTTTAATAATGAATCTCGCTCCACCACATTTTACAAATGAAAAAATCGGGAGAAAAAGTATAAATTATTTTCTTAATTTGTTTTTGAACAAATTATAATGACAAAATTAACAAAATTATTCCTATATATGATTATGATTGTTATTGTTATTGACGATGGTATTGCCCAAGCTGCGAATGCTGGCTTTGCAACCAGTGTTAGAATGGTTTTTGCATTGCCAACGCACTATGCCAGATTTTGAGATTAGGTGCTTGAAGAATCTGTAAGGGCCAATATCAATTAGCATGTTACCCCTTGTAGAGGTTCTAAATACTGGGCCTGAAAATAAACATGTCTTTAATGAGTATTTAATGAAAAAGCCTTCGACAATTTTGCAATTGAAATACGGGATAAATTATAGATTTAAGCCTAAAACTAAAACAGTTAAAGCTTAAAGTACATATATTTTTAGTGTTTGGTAAAGTCTTCGAAGGCTGAAAAGGATTATAAGTGAACCAATAGGCAGTGGCGTAGCGAGGGGGGGGGGACCGCCCCGGGTGCCACCCGAAGGGGGGTGCCACTCGACCAAGATATTGCATATACGTAACCAAGATATTGCATATACATGAACACGGTCTGTTATTTATATTTTTGTAACTCTATGGCTTAATCATTTTTTTTACGATAATAATTATCACTATATATAACTATTATTAGTACAATATTCGAACGACAGGTTCTATAAAAATAAACGACGGAATAGGTTTAATTCACGTAAACATATTTTTGCGCCAGACCAGAAGCCGGAAACGAACATCTATGCCCTAACTCCCGATTCAAAATCTGTAATAGATCAATATTGCAAACAAATTCACCTCAAGTATCGATGTATTTAATACAAATTTACCATTATTTAAGAAATACTTGAATGATATATTGATATTTAGGGAGAATGATGATGAGCAAGTATATTTTGATATTTAGGGAGAATCACATAGCGCATTGCATATATTTGTGTATTTTTATATTTATCTCCAATATAAAAACCTGTTGGCGTTTTCTTTTTATGTACTGTGACATTTGATTTTTGCAAATACCTACACTATGTATACTATTTTATGCCATCTGCAACTTTAAAAACTTTCTCTTGTATTGTAATTCATTATTTTTACTAAAATTTATCTTTATACCTTCCATTCATGTGATGTTTACTTTTTCAAGTTCATCTTTTCTATTTAAAACTGTGTCTCTGTATTTTAAACTTATCATGTAAAAGCCCATCAGGGCGTTGAAGTATTAATAAATAAAAATAAATAAATATAGAGAAGGTAGGGTAGAGATGTCAAACATCATATTAAAATATTATTAGATATTAATCTAGGATTGTGAAAATATATTGAAATACGAATTAAAAATATTAGGCATTTATTAACTATAATGAAAGTGTCTTGATAGAAAGACACAATAAAACATAGACAACACGGCGGTGAACGCAGCCTTCCAGCACTTATAATATATAAGTGCTGGAAGAGACATATAGAGACGTATAATATATAAGGGTAATAGCAAAAATTAACTGTATGCACATATCATATCATCAGTTACATAAGTATAAACCAGGGCGGGTAAGAGGTGGATAACCTCCACTGTATGCACATATCATCCTATAAATGTGTATAGCTAACTATATGGGACGTGTGGGATTGCTCTATCCTCCACAAATCCTGGAATCTGATAGTATTAATAACCTTGGCACGGTTGAAATTACGGTTGAAATTTAAGAACCCGTCTTCAAGTACATATTTAGTAAACTGAAACGACGGTGAACATGGAAGGGACCTTAGGGAACGTACCCGTTCTACGTGACCTGTTCAGGGGGGGGGGGGGGTCATCAAAATACCACGCTTTGTACAAATGACCAGCGAGGGGCTTAGGTTTTT
This sequence comes from Limnephilus rhombicus, assembly GCA_929108145.2. Classification (NCBI taxonomy): domain Eukaryota; kingdom Metazoa; phylum Arthropoda; class Insecta; order Trichoptera; family Limnephilidae; genus Limnephilus; species Limnephilus rhombicus. The sequence goes on along the minus strand of OV815284.1, from coordinate 35,962,041 downwards.
AGTCACCGGGGGAGGAAAGGGGGAGGGGGGGGGGGTTAAAAATTGTAAAAAGTTGGTCACGTAGTATGGGTACGTTCCCTTACATACAAACAGGCCTTTTATACCCTCCGATCGCGTCATACATTCATCAGAGCTGTACGTTCACTATTATTCCAAAATCTCGTACCTATGTTCATTTCGTTAACGAACTTCAACTAATATGGACTTAGTATATATTTTAATTTAATGAAATAATGATAACCAACAAAATGATTTATTAATTTATTAGAACAGATCAAATGATAATGTTATGTTTTTTTATCTACGTAACTTAATAAATAAAAATAAAAAAAATTATATAGTCTTAATATAGATGATTATAATAATACTTATGAACTATGATATAGCATAGGTAGATAGTTGTAACTAGAGATAAATGAGAAAATAGTAATTTTTATTTCTTTTTTATATTCAATAATATTATTATTTATTTTATGAAAACATATTATAAACAAGTTCTGCTATATACCTAATTATTATTACGCGTGACAGCTGTTACGCCTTCTGAAGGCATTATCAAACTGTGGTTTAAACCACTTACAACAAGACATTTATATCTGTAGCAGCCAGCCTCTGCTACGATTAAAATGTTTAACCATATTAAAATGTTTGAATGCAGAACCATCGATATTGAACCGCAGTTAACCTTGACAGTTAAACAACGTTCGTTTGGTTTTTTCTAAGTGCCGGTAGTTGTGTAAATCTTTTTCGCTATCCATACATGAATTTATTTGCAAATTATGAATTTAGTAGAACTCAATAAAGATCTTCCAACACGCAACCTAATAGTTCAACATATCATTTATAGATAAGAACTTTTCATGAAAAACTTATTGCTTATATTTTATTACCTATTTATTATATTCCTTGTTGATTTCTGAGTAAAATGACGGAAATTATTAAAACAAAAAAAGGTAAATTTGTTGTAGACCACTTCTATTTTATTAACACTCTACCTGTTCTGGAAGTACCCTTCCTTCGTCAGGAGAATATTAGAACTAACCCTTGATATAGAATATTGACAGATATCAAATTTTAAGTGTTTGAGTGGGAGGTAGGCAATGGGGTAGGAGTAATTGCGGGATATCCGGGAAGAAAAGAGCGGTTAATTGGAAAAATATTTAGAATGGGACTAAAATATAAATTAATTTGGTTATTCAAAATACTAGAATTATTATTTACGGATTTTCTAATTTCAGGAGCTTCAAAGTTATCTAATTTTTTTCTTTTATTGTTACGGTGAAGAATTTTAACCCCTGTGTCCTTATTAAAAGTGTGATCTGTGAAAATGAGATGATTAGCAAGCTCTGAAAAATTATAAAAGAAATAAAAATTAAAAAAGAGTTCTACAAAATAAACTTCATAACAATAATAAAAAAGAGAAAATAGTATTTGTTTATTATGTAGGTAGCAAAATATTGGTATGTATATTGTTTGTATAAAATCACATCGTAAGTAAAATCTTAATGCGTATTGCGTATTACCTATAATAATCTACATACGTAGGTATATCGAGTGAGTAGGCACCATGTACCAAAAAAGTTAAATGCATTTTTTACGTAAATTTATGACAGATTAATGTGAACGTAACAATATACGGTTCCATGCCAACTGAGAATAAAGTCAACTCAACACCTTGAAAAGTCATTAAAAACTATGAAAAAAAATTAAGTTAGCCGATAACCATAACCTAACTTAACCTATTTAACCAATTTTGTATATATTTTTTATCACTCTAAATGACTATCTGAGATGTTTCTGAGTTGGTTTCATTCCGAGTTGTCACTATACTGGCGCCACCAGTATCAGTTAGTTTGCTTTGACAGTATTAAAAGTGAACAACTTGCACATTTTAACAAAAATTCATAAAATCAAATATCCCGTAGTGATTAGATACGTTTTTTAAAAAAGAAAACGAAAGATTAGATAAACACCGAATTGTACGATGTTTATGGGGACTCAACACCTTTGATATCAACAATTAAATATTGGACAGCTGAATTTAAACACGGTCGTAAGAGCATTTTTGATTATATGAGTTCAGGGTGTCCAATAAAAGCTCACCACAGCAGAAATGGTCTATAAAATCCAATATAAAATCCTTGTAATGATAATCGACCATCGAAGAATGGCTAACGGTGAGATAGCTAAGGCTTCGGGCATCTCAACCAAATGGGTGCTCGAAATTTTGCTTGAATGTATGAGAATGAGGGAGCTCTCTGCCAGATGGGTACCGCATTTGCTTTCAGTTGATAAAAGCGGTCGCCTGACCATTATCGACTAATGAGATCATGGCCACAGTTTTTTTGGATGCCCACAATATCTTCCTGGAAAAAGGCAAAACTGAAACGAGTGTACATTGTGCAGAATTTTTGGACCGATTCGACGCCGATTTCTAGCGAAATTAGAATCATTTGGAGAAGAAAAAAGTGCTCTTCCACCAGGACAATGCACCGAAGCACAAGTGCGCGGTCGCATTGGCCAAACTCCATGTTTTGCGCTAATTTTTGGTTCCTCATGCTGTGACTATTATTTATTTCCAAACTTTGAGAGGTGTATAGATTTGGGCAGAATGAGGAGGTCAATGCTGAAACAAAGGCGTATTTTTAGGGCTTCGAGAAATTGTATTATTCGGGGGGCATCGAAAAATTGGAAAATCGTTGGACGTGTATAATACTAAAAAGAGACCATGCTGAGAAATAAATTGAGTTTTGTCCGAAAAAAATGCGTTTTCTTACTTAGGCCGATTACTTTTTAACCACCCCTCGTATAGTGTTAAAATTGTACATAATATTAATTGTAATGTCAATAACTTTCGTAGGTTTCTAGTTTCTAGTACGATTTATCGATAATAGCACCTACTAGCAACGTAGAATTATCTATAGCTTCTAGATACTTTTCTATTCTAATTAACTTACAGAAAAAACATTAAGTAGCTAGGTACTTTTAAGTATAATTAAATATCTATTCGTAAAAGTACATTGTAAGATATTAAGCAGGTAAAGAATAATTAATTATAGGTATGTCTTAAAACATGTATCTAATCTTGAAGTTGTTTAAGTATTCCTACTTATATATAATTAGGAATATGAACTTGTTTAGAACGGGTTAGAAGATAATTGTTTGGAATGATTGATAGATGGAGTCTCATATTTATATCATCGAAGAAGAAGATAATACAAATAAATCTAAAAGAAACATGAAACAGAAGGGGACATGGAATAATAAAAAAATAACGGTCGCAACTGGGTCTCGAACCCAGGATCTTTTGTCTTACCGGGATACAGCGTCTTAACAAACTCGGCCATTGGGACTGGGACCGATGTAAGAACTTTGTAACAATTGGACCCATAATGTGATTGATTTTACAGGAGTTTCTGTAAATAATTTTTATTTATTTTTTTTAAATTATGTTATGTTCAAATTATGTTAATTCTGATTTTGAAAATGACATAAAAATATAGGTCCCAATGGCCTAGTTGGTTAAGGCGCTGTGTCACGGTAAGACAAGAGATATCTACCAGTTGCGACCGTTACCTTTTTATCTTTCTGTGTCTTGTTCTGTTTCATGTTTCGTTTAGGTTTATTAGGATTATCTTCTTCAATGATATATTACATTGATGAGTATAACATTTAGAAGTTATTCCAATAAAATTTGAATTTCTCAAATTAATATTTTTTCCACATCGATAGCTTTGTCCAGTGTCTACACACCTCGCTCCTAGCGTTCGAGACAGTTCCCAACCAAAGCATACTTTTTTTACCATACAAAGGGACATTTATTTACCATATAATTGTGACAGACAATATTAATATTCAACTATTGATTGATACGCAGATCCTTTGTCATGTGACATCATAGTTTTAAAAAATAAGTTAAATTATTATTCGTTGAACTTTATTGTTGAACTTGGTTTGAAGACCTATCCGAGAAAAATGAGATTTCCGATATGAATTATATGAAGTTACTTCGAATTGGCATACATATGATTGCTCTGATAAAACCTTTCCCTCTTTTCATAAACTATGCACGTTAGAGAGTAAGAATAAGAGAGTTTACAACAGATCTCTCAGTGGCAGCACCGTCGGTCGTCAGACGTCAGGCGGTAAATCAAAATGCGATGTTTTCTACATCAATGGACAGCTATGCTAAACACTGTCGTAGACCGTCACAGCGGCTTATCGATAGACCTATCGGGGCCACAATCGGGCAAGATTGTTGTGGGACAGATTGGTGCGGTTTTAGGTCTAGGGGTGGATTTAGGCTTTACGGTCCCGGGCGGCATCCAGCGCCCCGAGAGGCGATACTTCCCGTCAACGTCTGGGAAGCGCGCCGTGCCCCCGTGCTTCAGCTGGTCGTAGGTAGGCGGGTGGTTGTGGCGGCCCTTGCAGTGGGTCACGTCCCCATTGCGGATCCCGATGCGTACCTTGCAGCGGCGCTGGCGGAAGAACTGCGCGCACAGCCACGAGACGCGCCCCCCGCGGGAAGTGCGGGATCCCGTCTCGTTGAAGATGTTACCGCCCGCCACCAGCTGCGTGGCGCCCTTCTGCGAGGTCACGTAGAACCACTCTGAAACATTCCACAGAGTTAGGAGTGCTCCCAATTGGAATAATAATACTAAACTTTTAAGCAAAAAAAGTATGCAAATAAATTACAACCTCCAGGAAGTGAATTAAAACCAAAAACGCTGTAACACTTCATATAATGCACTGACATAACAGAACAAAATCCCGCGTGAATGGACAAATTTACGTTAAACCTTTATTGTAAGATGAAGGTGACCAATGCGCCGAGACTACCAATATACAGCCAGGCATAGGCCCAATTTTCTTGGACTGCTTGTACTGATGTAGCCAGATATTAATCACAATGTCGGTAATTTTTCAGCGTTCCCGAGCAGATCACCATCGAATAAACAACACTTCACAACAAATAAGTGTTTTTAATTTATTCGACGTTTCTTATGTCTATGCCCTGGACCATAAAGCAAAAATATTTTATTCTTCGAAGCTTAGGACTCACTCACCATCGCGAGGAATTTTTATAATTTCATTCCTCCAAGATCACTGACTATCATTAGATTTAAAAAATAAAAAGAACATCTTGCGAATATGGCTTTATTTCTGAAATCATGAAAAGTTATAATTAATCTTAAACATGATACGAAACTAAATTTAATGTAATATTAAATGAATATGCTAGTAATATATGAATCCAAGTGTAGAACCGTGATGATTTCTATGAGTAAATAAGTAATAAGTTTCGAGAAGGTAAACGGTTCTATTTTCTCCAATGATACGAGTAGAATTGGTGACCCGATAATTGATCCGGCGACAATCGATCCGCCGACAGTCAATCTTTCCGACAGTTGATCCCTCCGACAGTTGATCCGGCCGACAGTTGATCCCCCTGACAATTGAACCCGTTGACAGTTGATCCTTTAAAAGTTTTTTTTCTTCAAGTAAGTATGCAAAGAGGATATACGGCCGTACAACCAAAGTCGATATACTTATTTCTGAATATAACCCAAGAGTCCCAACTGCTCCCAAATGTCTCGAGCCAGTGAGACTATGGCATCCACAATTTTGGTACGGTGTGATGCTGAAGGTAGTGGGAAGGGGAAGGATACATGGAAAATGTACCTGGCTATTCAGATCTAGTCACCAACACGGTTAAGGCCATTTCAAGTAATAAGACTAAACCTACATTCACTGTACACCAGCATAAAAATTAAAAAAAATCATACAATATAACTTTTTTATCCGACTATATCACAAGATTACCAACCATCTGGAACCAGTGAGACTATGGCATTCCCAATTTTGATATGTTGTGAGGCTGAAGATAGTGGGGAGGGGAAGGCGATGTGGAAAATGTGACGTTGAAACGTCTATCCATATATTTATACTAAATGTGTGGAAGAGACAAGAGAGAGAGTTTACAAATCTTTTCTTTGTTTGATAAAGTCTTAAAGAAAATAACCTATTTGAAAACAACAACATTAAGGAGATATTTAGTAGCGAGAGAATCGGGTTTCTCGTTACTCTCAATTCCTGGATTACCAGGAATCTAAACCCATATTCAGCTCCGGATCTACGACTTTTTCGCCCTAGGGAAGAGGGGGGAGGGAGGCTCAACTGTCACGGAATCAATAATTCTATTAAAAATGTATTAAATTATTTGTTATATCTTTTTGTTTACCAAGTTAGTAAAGAAATTCTTCTGTATTTTTCTACCTTCTTCCTTCTTGTATTCATGAAATAGCGTCAATTCTTAATAATAATAATAATAACACACGTGAGATGGAATAAAAAGGAATAATAAGGAATAAAAATTTTCATATCATCCAATTTTATGTAGATCTGAATGTGATGGAATCTTTCAGTTTAATTTTCATCCACTTCCCGAACTACCGAAATACTTGTATATGAATTTTCGCACACGTAATAAAAATGATCACAATACATACAATACCAAAAATTGACCAAAATTAAAGTTTACTTCGCTTTATTAGTACGTGATTAGCCTGTTTTTTCTTTTTTAGACCATATTCTTACCCTCACTGTGCCATCTCAAAGCCTAATTTTCTCTGGGTCTTCTACTGCCCCCCTTGAAAGTCCACAAGGGGCCGTTATCGCCCACGTTGAGAATCCATGACGTACACTATGCACGCGTTTTAAATCGACCTAGGATACGTTCATAAATCAACTTAGGATGTGTTTATAAACCAACTGGGCGTTTTAAAATCAAATGAATAATCATAGAACAACGTGCGCTGGACGCCAGGCGCTTTGTAAATCAAGTTTTTTTCAATCAAACATATAAATTACGATTTTGGCACCCCCTAAAACTGCCGCCCGGGGCAGGCGCCCCGGTTTATTCCCATAGGTCCGGGGCTGCCCATATTCTCTCTGACTAAGGTTTGTTCAGAGAATTAAGGATGTTTTTAATATTACAAATAACGTAGTCTTCTGGACAACGAACGATATTTATTAATCTTAGCACTCAAACTCACGGACCGCCACTGACGCTCGCGTCTCGGGATATTACAGAAATATCGGACACATGTATTTCGGACACGTTGCACTCGTTTTTGTGTTTTTTTCAATAAAAAGTAACCATACACTTGTTTCCAAAGTCCAATTTTGAGAGAACAGACTATCGGTAATAATCTTACTTAATTTCACTGATATACAATACCTTATACTGAACAACAGGCGAAGCCTCGAAGAGCACCACTATGCTTCACCTCTTTTTAACATGTTTCTCGTACCTTGATCTACCGTCCACTATTATTCCAAGGTTGGGCGCAGCATCAACAAAGGGAACAGTGGTTTCATTTATTATTACAACGCGTCCTCCATTCCTTACGCATGATATTTTTGGCTTAGTGTACCACTAACATTTTTCATAGGTTAATTTTACAAGGGAAAAGGAAAAGAGACAAAACGTTAAAAATACTTATATATTGGGAAAAACATACATTTTTACTGAAGCTTTTGACAACGAGCACGAGCAAATTTTTTAACGGATCGTTGAAATTATCCAAAAAGCATTAACATATATAAATTAGGTACTTCTAAATAATATTCATGCAAAATACAATATTATATTGTATCTTACTATTATTATATTGTATCTTATTTTTATATTATATCTTTGCTTTATAAGTTCAATTAAAAAAAAACTCATTCTATATGTTTGCTGCTTGTTAAACCATAATAAACACCAAGTAATCAACGTCCTTACATTTTTTGGTTTTAAACCAAGTTTTCCATAAATACATATATTTTCAATATAACATAACAAAAAATATTGTATTGTATAAACATAATAATATTGTATGAAATCAATCACTTTTTCAAAGTTCTCCGTGCCATGCTGCGTTGATAAATATAATAATAAATAAATAACATTTATAAATATAATACAAACTATAAAGGAATAACCTATACTGATTTTTAAATATTAAATAAACATTATAAAGGAATATTATAAATGTTACATAAATATAAGGCGATAACGTGAAACGGTAACACTAACCAGCGCAGGTACAATATACGAGTACTCGTAGTTACACAATTAAAAATGTGTGTATTGTGAAACATCACACTTTAATATAGAATCCATCGTTGTCCACAAAATACCTAGGTGGGTCGTGATTGTGTACATTGTAGACCCTCAGGATGTCGTTATCCCGAGTGTGGAGGAAAGCCTTGCAGAATTTCTTCCTGGTGGAACACCGCCAACGCGTGGTGCCCACCGCCCTCGTCTTGTCCCTGCTGAAGGTGTAGCCTCCGATCAACACCAACTTGTCGGTGGAAGTCTTGGTTCTGATAAACCGGACTGAACCTGAAAAGCACAAAATTAAGATTATAAGTCACAATCAAAACAATCGAAAAGGTCCAACGTCATTAAAGCTTTGGTTCTGACAAACAGAGCAGAACCTAGAAAAATGGATAGAATAAATAAAAGTAAAATTCACAAAATATAATAATTGGAACAGGAATGCAATAGGTAAAAAGACTTGGTTCTGATGAAATCGACAGACCCTGAAGAGATGAATGGAATAAAGAAATTAATAGTCATAATAAAGATAAATGGAAAAGCATTTCCATTCCACAAAAGGATGATTTGATTTAAACTTTCGTTCCTCGATTCTCTTATTTGGTGCACCCAGTATACCCCTCGTGATCTAAGGCCAATTATTATAAACAGTGCGGTATACCAATTATTAGTATGTTATGTATATCGGTCAATTATTACGTGTATACACTACATATTCTTTAAAAATCAGTAGGAATAAAGTTCCAACTAAAACATGATTTTATTCCTGCACTAGCGAGTTCCCGGCATGCGTTGCTATACCACTTAATAAAGAAATTGTTTCTCCCTGCGTGTCCTTTACCATTTGTCCCATTCCCTTCCCGCCTCTACTTCCTCTCCTGCGTCCCCTTCCCCTCACGCGTTCCCACTCCGCCTTTTCCGTCTTCCCTCTCCCCACTCCCCTCCACGTCCCGCTAATCCCCCTCCCGAGTTCCATTCCCCCTCCCGCATTCCATACATTCAGTTTTCAAACCGCTCGCCTGTCACTTTATTATACAAATTGCATAATGCCAGAACTCACTATTGTATACAGAAACCATCGCGGGCATGCGTACCTACATCAAATCCCTAAAGTTTCATCGCAATCGGATGAACGGTTAGCAATGCATAATTTCATGATGCCAGAATATAGAAATATAGCTTTTGTATATAGAAACCATCGCGGGCATGCGCACATCAAGTCCCCAAAGTTTCATCGCAATTGGATAATTGGTTTAGCAACGCATAGGCATCACTTATACTCGTTTATACAAACCCAGAAACAAACATATTTTGATTTTTATACATAAATATAGAAGAGATTAGACACAACTGGATTGATTACATCCAACCAAACTTATTGCCCACTTTTACACCACAACGAAATATATTTGTAGGTAGTTGTTTTGTGTATTAGCAGATGCATTGGGCCTCCGTATGTTTATCTTCATGTGGGTAAAATTGGTGATAAATGGTAAAAACAATAATGTTCTGAAAAATTTGAAAATGATGTATTCTTAATATACAGGGTGTTAAGGGACGTACTTGACTTACTTTAATCAGTGATTCCTAACATTATTTGGAGTAAAAAATGTAAGTGAAATTTTGGTCTCCGGTGACATTTTTTTTTCTACAAAAACATAAAAAAATGGTGGTTGTTGAACAGTTGGAGGCGGGGTAAGGGGTTCGTCAGACACTCGGCTGAGTGACCAGTGACGACATGCTTTGATTTTGAAGAAAAAAAAAAGTCGTCAAAAAAAGTCACCGGAGACCAAAATTTCATTTACATTTTTTACTCCAAATAATGTCAGGAATCACTGGTTAAAGTAAGTCAAGTACGTCCCTTAACACCCTGTATAAAAATGAATGTTTCTCCGTTTGTCCCTTATGCGGTCCCTAAACCATTCATCCGATTGCGATGAAACTTTGGTGAGTTTTTGTGCGCACGCCCTCTATGGTTTATATATATAGTGGTGAGCTCTGGCGTTATGAAATTATTTCCTATACTATTCATCCGATTGCAATGAATCTTTGGTGTGTTGTTGTGTGCACGCCCCCGAAACTGGTGAACTCTCGTATTATGAAATTTGTATGAATATTCATATTTGTTGCTCTTACTTACCGGGAATGAATCCTAAGTTATATGAGGCGCAGCGTTTCTCTATCATCAATAGTCGTACAACTGCCGTATTTGATTTAACCACTGAATATCCTAATGATATTTTTCTGATAATAGGCGATCACAATATGCCAAACGTGAGCTGGAACTCTACGTTTCAGCCATGTTGTACCGACCTCTGTGCTTCTTCTCTCCTTAGTTGCCTTTCGTTCTCCAATTTAACACAGTATAATGCAATTTCTAATTCTCATGGACGAATTTTAGATCTTGTGGTTTGTAACACTACAGTCATCATCTCCGCTGCCGACTCTCCACTGGTATTTGAAGATGCACATAATAAATCATACATAGCTGAACTCTATATTCCCCTTCCTGCTGTTATCTTAAAACCACAGATAATTAAATTGTTTAATAAAGCTAACTATGTAGTAGTCAATAATGCTCTCAGAAATAGTGATTGGTCTTCTGTAGTAAATGCGTAAGATGTTGACGCTGCGGTACACCATTTTTATAGAATCATTGATGCCCTTATAGATGATCTGGTTCCAAAAAAAGTAACTAGATCAACAAAATTTCCATCACGGTATTCGGCGGCTTTAATTAATATATCGAAAGAAAATGTTTTATCGTGTCTGGAAACACTACAAGAATCCAAAACAAAGGGGAGCAATAGCTGATTTGACATATATACACAAATTTTTAACTAATAACATTTGTCTATACTGATCTTTTTTCCCTTTTTAATTTTAACATACCCTTAAGACGTATACACTATACATAATTATTCCACACGTTTAATTACAAGACAAATGCAGCAAGTAATTCGCCAATCAATCTTGCTCTTCATATGTTCAATAATATTGGTCTAAATTCTAACATCCACATTTTCTTCGATTCACTGCCTAAATTTAAAAAGAGCATCATGTCAATAATATAATTTATTCAAAGCACATACATACGTAGTCACACACACATACACACCTCCCCACTACGCACATCACCCGGTAATTACTTATATACACTAAATAAGACACTACAAAGAAACACATCATAGGTACCCACCATGAAATATATTTAAAAATTGTAAATTGTTTTCACCCTGTAAATAATGTACTGTTTGTTTCTGTTTATAAATAAAACAACAAAAAAAATGCAAAAGGTGGCAAGCGAGCTGTTTGAAAAATGAATGTACCGGGGCTGAAGGTATGGAATGCGGGAGGGGAACGGGGAACGCGGGAGGGGGATTCGCGGGACGGTAAAGCGGGAGAGGGGAGAGGGAAGGCGGGGAAGGTGAAAAGGGAACGCTTGAGTGGAAGGGGTCAGCGGAGGGGAAGGGGAGGCGGAAGGAGAACGGGACGAATGTGAAAGGACATGCAGGGAGAAACAATTTATTTATTAAGTGCATTGCAATGCACGCCGGGAAATCGCTAGTTAAAAATAAAATAAAGATAGTAATCGCATGGCAAAAATAAATAAACCCCTTCAGTAATAAAAAACACCCTTCTTTTATGAATAAATTTTATTTACTGAACACATATAGTAAGTACTTAAGTTAGGACACTTTTCGAATTTTTTTGTATGTTGTCGTTTGGCTAATAAAAAACCACTTATTTTGTTATGGAACCCTTCTAAGGTTTTTTTTTGAGATCCTTGTGCTATATTTGAATAATAAACATGCCATGCGACATGCCATATGATGATTTAAAATTCTTATCACTATTTATGAGAAATTAAAGCAAACCCCTCGAAAACAACGAATGTTTTTTGAGTTTTGGCAACCCTACAATATCTTTTGTTCTGTCTAAACCAGGGGTGCCCAAACCATCGATCGCGATCGACCGGTCGATCGCGAGTGCTTTTTGAGTCGATCTTGAGAAAATTTGCCGATGTAAATAGATCTTTCCACAGTTTTTATTTCAGATGATCCTCAATTAGGCCTCAATAAAAACGCACATTTTTAATGACATTTTGTTTATAATTTATTCGGATCTTATATTGTCAATGGTCGCGATTTTTTATTGTTCACTCTATCCTCATCTAAGGTGTGTGACGTCACAAGTCCCCATAGAAAAAAAATCGTCTAATTATTGCAGATTCATGGTGAAATATTTTCGAAAATTTCTCCCTTTAAAGAACGAAGTTTTCGATCTAGTTTCTAGTGTGTGGTTTGGTTTACTTATGAGTTAGCCAGTCCGAGTTGTAAATAAAAGGCGATATGAAGTTAATTAATAAATAATACAAAATACGGTGCGGCAGAAGTAAAACGTATCATTTTAATAACGATTGGGAGGAAGAATTACCCCGGGCGGCACTTTTAAGGGGCGGCAAAATTTTACAATAAATAATAATAATATCTTGTAAAATTTTTAACCCGTTTCAATTCATATTATTATCTCACTTACATTTTGGACCGATTGAAATGAGCACGGAATTTTTCAATACTTATTCTGTGGCGAAACCGATAACCATCAACACGCGAACATTGTTTTCCATGACTAATTTTCCACGTCGTGTTCTCGAATGCAAGTACGAAAGAAGTTTACAAAACTTATCAAAATTATACTGTTGGTTTAATACCTATTACAATCTGTGCACAGATGAAACATATTTATGTGAAATGTGAATCTTATGTGGACGTTATCATCCAGTCTGCTACATCAACCATTGAGTTTTACGCTTCCTTTTTTCCAACCTTCTAAGAGAGTTCCTTAAATTCACTATTTTTTTACATACACCGTGTATGTGCTGCCAGAATCAAAGAGAAACCATTTTCATGTTCTGAGTGTAGTTTTAGTTCGCCGCACACAGATTTAATTAAAACCAGTTTTGTGTTAAGAATGTAAAATTCCGATTGTGGATTCATCTGCTGACACATTTCGAAAGAAAAACATTATTTTATTCGAAGTGCAATTATAAAATTCAAGTTGCAGACTATTTATGCACTGCCAGAATTAAAGAAAAACCATTTTCATGTTCGGAGTGTAGTTTTAATTCACCGCGTACAGATTTAATTGAGACCATTTTGTGTTCACAATAAAAAGATAAATTAAATAACATGCTAAATCTTTTTACATGGATACCATTTTCGATCTCCGAAAGCAGTTACAAATTTGTAGTAGCTTTTAAGTAGATTTATAAACATGATTTTTATTGGAAGAATTCTCGTCACACGGGATATAAAATGAGGTCGCAATTTCTACCCCCCCCCCGCACTTGAAAATCTGTGGTTGAAGTACCTAAATGCCTACCTATATGTACACATACTTGAGCCTGTCATAGTCGATACATCGGAGTCGAACAATATTGAGGTCGATCGCCAGCAGTTCAAGTTTGGGCACCCCTGGTCTAAACCAACCACATAGCGCATAGGATTTTCATGTGCTCCAATCAGAACACTTTAAGTTGCAACATGATTTTATTTATTTATAACTTCTCACCATACATATTATGTTCTTATTTTTACATACTAAAAAAATTAACCTCACTAGGACTAATAGCCTGTATTGAGGTTAACATTTATAAATTTGAGTGATTTTACACGCACAAAATACTAAAATACATAACACTACATTTAAAACACTAAAATATTATAATAAAGTAAGAAATAAAAGTATCATATTAGTGACCAGATGGGTAATTTAAGTATGATTAGTTTTACACCCGTGTTAGTCAGCCATAGCTAAAGAAAAGTCTAGTTTTTGGACTGTTAATTCGTGGTGGAATTCCATTGTATTAGATTTGAAATTGCACTTTGTTCCATTTATTTATTTTCACCAGGACCGGTTTCATCCTACTACGGTGTTTAAATTTCAATTCTAATAAAGAAAAGTATTGTTGTTTTTTTTAGTTCTTACATAGAAGCAGAGCTGTTGTGCTTTACATACGAATAAATTCTAAAAAATATTAATAATAATAATAATAATAATTTTTATTTTAGTAATTTGTACATTTAAGTTTACAAATTTCTAATTGATAATAATATTTCATATTCACTATATTTTTTCAAGTTTTATGTAGCTCCTACAATACATCTTGAACTTTCCAATTGGTGTGGACTTTAAAGTTTCTGGTAGTGTGTTATACAACTTCATTCCCTTGTACAATAAACTGTTATGCGTATTCGCTTTGTCCTTTTTTTGTAGCCTTTTTTTGTAGTATTGGGTGGAGAAGCTACCGAGTCTGGAGTAAGAAAGGTTTGTCAACGCTGCAAGGAAAATTTCATCAAAACTACAAAAACAGCCCCAAAATCGTCTGAAAGCTGAAGGTTACGCCACAATATGAAAGAAGCATGTATGGTCTCACTCTGCAGAACCATCGTCAAACATCCAAAGATATTGACAAGGTCCTTAAAGCTGCTGGACTTGATATTACTGATATAACAGTTATGAAGAAATTAGGCAAGAATAGATTACGAATACGAATACCTCGAAAAAGCCTTACTATAACATGAAACAGAAGCAAAAACGGCTGAAATGCCTTGAAACATAAGGAGTGGACCTCAGAAGACTGGGCAAAATTTTCAGTTTTGGGAGTGATGGAATCAGGTTTATTCGTCGTCATTAAGACGAAGACATGCTACCAGAATGCACTACTGCAACAATGAAAATTCCTGTGAGTGTAATGGTGTGGGCTTGCATGATAAGAGATGGTTTTGGACGACAGGGAGTAGTAGAAGGCACAATTACGGCTAAAAGGCATCAAGATGGGATTCTGGAGCCAAAAATTTTCCCAGCATCAATGATTTGATCGAGGGTGATCGTGGTAGATGCAACTTCCAGCAGCATGGACCCCCATGCCACACAGAAAAACGAACATGAAATGGCTACAGGACCATCATATTGTTATTCTACCTTGGCCAGGGAACAATCTGGATTAAAATCCTTTTGAAAATCTCTGGTCTAGACTGAAAATACTGGTTTCTCGTCACAACATAAAAGAGAATTAATTGAAGGGATTATTCAAGCATGGTGCCATGTCATCAAACCTTGCGACGTTTGGCGGAAGGATTGAGCAAATTATTAAACTAAAACGATTTTTTTTTCCTTTTTTTCCCATTATACATTACAAAAGAAATTTTTACACATTTTCTGAATATATATTATATAACACAAGGTAAAATTAATGTAATAAGTAAAAAATACATATATGACAAAATTAGATAATGGGAACCCACTAAGGCACTGCCTGTGCGTGGGTAATATTAACTATGTAAAGTGCTAAAGTGCTAAATTACACCAATAAGTTGGCGGTATAAGTAAAAAATGTAATTTTCCAAGTGAAAGTTTAAAAATATAGTGACACATACGGGTTAATTGATTTTTTGTTACGCTTTCAAGAAGATAAGCTAAGTAAGTCTTGAAGTTACAGTTGAATTGTAAAAATGAATCATAAAGGTTTACATAGAGTTTATAAAAAAAGTGTTTCAACATCTGCATCATTTAACCATAATTTTAATTCTTTTATGTAAAGTGATATTTTGTCTGTCATTTGAATGTGTTTTGGTAGAAGATTAAATGTACGAGGACCAATAAAACTGCCATGTGTTTGCATTAATTTGGTTTTGATTTGGGGAACTTGAAACACAATAGTCCAATAAAAAAACACATAAATTTGTTTAAGACCACTTTTATTTCAAAACACTATACCGGTTTCAGAAGCACCCTTCCTTCGTCAGGAGAATATTATAACTAAACTATGATACAGAATGTTAGGTGTTTGAGTGGGAGGTGAGCAAAAGGCGTGGGGGTAAATGCGGGATTTCCGGAAAGAACAGAGCGGTTAATTGGAAAAATATTTAGAATGGGAGTGAAAGATAAATTAATTTGGTTATTCATAGTGTTCCCATACAAACGAAGTATTGAAAATCCGTAAGTCTAAGCTTTAACTTTAGGGCGCACAGTTTACACCCGCGCTGTGCAAGCGGGTTCCCCACAGAACATCGGACCATCCCTAGAATTATTATTATATTATTCAAAATACTAGCATTATTATTTAGGGATTTTCTGATTTCTAGTGCTTCTAAATTATCTAATTTTTTGATTTTATTGTTACGGTGAAGAATTTTAACCCCTGCGTCCTTATTAAAAGTGTGATCTGTAGAAATTAGGTGATTAGCAAACTCTGAAAAATTATTATTATTTAAGCATCTTAAATGTTCGGTGATTCTAATGTTTACATTTCTAGTTGTTTTACCTATGTAGAACGAAGGACAATCATTGCAACATAGTTGGTAAATGCCTGAGTGGCTTAATTTATGATCTCTATCTTTAGTGTTTTTTAGTAATTTACCTAAATTGTTATCAGTATAGAACGCGGGCCTAATGTGGGCAGGTAAGTTTTTTGTACTAAGTGAGGAAAAGTTGGATATATATAAAATTCTGCGCCATTGAACGGGATTTATTATTATTTTCAGGTGTACCAAATAAAAATGTATTAGTTGAAATGAGTTTAAGTTTCTTATTTAGGATTTTATCAATTAAATTTGTGGAATAACCATTATTTAGAGCAATTTGTTTAATTTTTGAAAGTTCAATCGCGAAATTAACAGACGATAGAGGGATTTTTGCTCACCTCCCACTCAAACACCTAACATTTACCAGGAGGAGGCCAAGACCCACCAGGGGTTGTAGAGCCAATAGTGATGATGGATGATGATTTGAAACTATCATACGGATCCAAATTGTGAACACTTTATGATTATTAAATTATTTATCGCCAGGTAATTTATCAACAGGGAAGTTATAGATATTTAAAATTCACCGGTAAACATTGAGACAATGGCGTACAACTGTCACTTTATTTAAATTGTTCTTTTTATCCCTTGATTGCACCAAAAAAATGATAGGTAAATAGGATGTTTCACTGTATTGATCTACGGTAAAACACCGATAAATCTTTTTAGTTGTTTTCACAGGTTTTTAACTATGTTTTTTAAACTTTTGTTTGGAGCGATTGATAACGTGCAGGCTGCTTACTTATTGGCGAACTTGTTTTTTTTTAAACTTGTTTCTGACGAAATACTAAACGTTAATTTGAAATATTTTGTAAAATTGTTGTAATTAATGAATAATTTGTGTTTGCCATGTCGTTGTTTTAGCCAGCATTTTTGATATTTTTCTAAAAAAAAAACATTTAAATCTATTCAAAATATAATATGTTGTTGAATTAATTAGCTAACATAATTACAGTTAACTTTCCGGCGCACGCGCTGAGTAATTTCCCTTGAGCGGGTGCTTGTATGTAATCAAGTTTTAGGTTATCAAGTTACGGAAACTGTGTAATTTTCTTGTCATGTTCTATTTTGTCTTTTTTCTTTTTCTCTCTTTTTCTTTTTCATGGATATGAAATCATCCATATTTTTATAACCTTGTATCTTTTTTTTCTTTATTTGCTTTCTATTGTTTCTTTCTACGTATCGTCTTTTATTTTTCGTCTGTACTCTATGTGACACTTATATTTAAAACCTATGTAAAATTTAAATTGTAACTTTTTCCTCCCACCTATGAAGTGTAAGTTTCTCCTGTCCTAAAATGAGTTCTGTATCTCATCGGTATTGCCTCAGGGGGCATACGTTAATTACGTGAGCAGTTTTTTTTCCAATCTAGACCCCTCCCCTTGGTAAGTTAAATTTGGACCACTTCGTATATTCTTTCAAGTACACGTGAGATTTTGCTGGACCCCCCCCCCTTTTTTGAGCTCACGTAATTAATGTATCTATGCCCCCTTAGCAAGAAATAAAAACAATAAAAAAGTTTTCTCCATGTAAATGGTGTTTTCTTTACATAAATATTAGGGATTTGCTGTAAGATTATGAAAAATGATAAATGACAGTACTTTTCAAAAATATATATTAGACACTCTGACAAAAACGACACAACACTCTAAATGTGTTAATATTTCAAAACAAAATATTTTTTTGACATATTAGTCAGAATCAATATTCTCATCCTTACAATTGTTGCAAACCACCTCTACTGCAGAATGGTTTTTGCATGTAAAAGACCGGCAACGGCAACACTTCATTGATGCTGAGGATCTTTTCTTCTCCAGTACACATGACGGACAAACACCGCGTTTTGGGGGGCGTCTTTTCAAATTTTGCTTCAGCGCGCCCGCTGGAAGGTTAAGTGATTTAAAAAGGGTGAATGAATATTAAATCCAAGAAATTGATAAAAAAGTGTCCACACTTAAGTTCACTGGTGTATATCCTTCATAAAAGCCATTTATGGCCCAAAATGGGAATAAAAGTTGATATTACTGTGCATTCTGTGGGTCAAGAAATAAAATAAATTTATAAAAAAATTAAACAAAATTTATTCATCATAATTAATTAATAATACCTTATAAATGCAAAGAAATAAAGCCTATAAAAAGGTAAAATACACAAAAGATTATATCAATTCAAACAAAATACTTTCAAAATTATTCCCGCCTGTGAAATTTTTTATTGCAGAAATAACTTCCACCTCATGGCCCTTTCAATTCACTTCCTCTAAACCGCCTTTATCACCTTCTCATAGAGGAACGATTTTCAAACCGTTAAAATCAAAACCGAAATTTATTCCTTTGATTAAGAAATAAAAATGATCTTTTGTTTAGCCTGAATGGGAATAATATACCTCAGGCACTCAATGGGAGTGCTTTAAAAATTATTCCTTTTTTTAAATATATTTTTGGCTTGTAACATAAAAAATAAGAGTTACATATATATTTTACAAAATATTATATTAAAGGTCATCATTGGTCATGTATACCTTATCAGAAAAGAGGAGCTCTTGTGCCTGATAAGGGAGCCACGATTCTTACCTACATGGGTTGCAAGTTATAATATGTTTTGTATAAAATATTAACTGCTTACTGTAAGTTTTTTTTTTAAATTGTTTAATTTTATTTATTTGTTCTGATTGGTTGATGATACATGGTAATTCAGAAGGGAGGTTATTATAGTTTTTTATGGCCTGGAAAATATAATGATTTTGCATTTCAATTGTTTTAAAATTAAGTGAAATAAATTGGTTTCCATTTCTCATTAGTTTGTAAAATTCTTGATATTCTTTGATATTTTTTCTTTACACATTTTTATAATGGAATCTTACTTGAATATGTCATGGACATTTGGTACTGGAAACAATTTAAAAAGTGATTCTGTTGAGAAGGTCGATTTAAAAAAATATTACTTTAATGATAATTCTTAGCGAAACTTTTACTGACTGTTTTTGTAAGATCCTCCCCAACCTATAATTCCGTAGATAAGTAAATAGTGAGCACGGGCATAGTACACATTTTTTATTATTTTTACATTTAAAATATATCTTAACCTAACAAATATATATCCACATTTCCTTATTCACTTACTAGCTCTGAAATGTGACTATTTCACTTCATGTTTTGATCAATGATGACACCGAGATATTTTATTTCGGAAGAAAAGTTAATTACAGTACAAATAGGATTATGTTGTTTACAGCGTACATGATCACATTTTTCGTTGGGGATTACAATATTAACTTTATGATCAGGTATTTTCTGTAAGGAAAAAAAGACATATGTTGTTTTTTTTGCATTAAGCACGATCTTCATTTGCAAATTTGTTAACTAGTTCCCTTTTATTAACAATACAGTGTCATCACCATAAGAGATTAATTCACCTTCAATTTCCCGTTGGAAAATGTCATTCACATATATTAGAAATAATAATGGTCCGAGGACGGTACATTGAAGGATGCCGTAAGTCGTGAGTCGTAAGTCACTAGCTACATATATGTAAGTCTTATATGTAAGTCCCTAGTTATAATTTTGAATCTTAATTGCAAGCCTAGCGTATTAATTTTATTTTATTATATCCTTATATGTACAGCGCCCTTGAGGTGATTTTTAACGAAAACGGCGCTTTATAAATCAGCCAAATATTATAATTATTATGCCAAATTTACTTGTCAGAGATGTACTAAACGATTGGTTTAATTTTACTATTTGAGGTCTCTCTGTTAGGTAGCTTACTATCCATTTTAGGGCTATGTGGTCAATGCCGTTTTCTTTTAATTTTAAAGCAAGTTTTTCACGCGAAAAGCTGTCAAATGCTTTCTTTGTGTCTACACAATTATTTGATTTGTCCAGGGTACTCTAAATACTAGATGAAATTTTAGCGATGGCGTCTTGGGTACTTTTTCCCTCTGTGAATCCAAATTGATTTTTATTGATGGTTGAATTTTTTCCTCCCTTTTTCTCCCTCTTCTCCTATTTTCCTTAAAGTTATGAATAAAAAATCATCTTTTATTCAGGCTTTATTACCTACCTCTTAATTTCTATGATTTCAAACAACAATATTATACCGTCCAACGCTGCCGATTATATAAAATCTTTATTTTCTTGTCATCACAATGTTTCCGAAACTGAACAGAATACTTCAGTGCAACAGTAGAAGTCTACTCTCTAACAAATTTGGACATGTACGAAGAACATGATATTTCAGTTGCCGCCATTTTCAAAACGTGATTAAAATCCTAGTTTCAATTTAAGATTTCTGGATTCCATTGTCTTAAGGTTCGATGACACAGAGCGAGTTTACAAGCTACTATCTACTAAGTTTAAAAGCGGGTAAATCGGCGAGTGAGATTGTCATGATGACACACAAAACTGTCCACTCGCTCAGTAGCGTAGGAAACTGAGGTCGCTGCTAGCGCCAGTAACAAGAATAACGACGCCTGCGTGAACTAATTCTATGACGTTTGACAGTCGAAATCAGCTGTTTATTGGCAGCCATCTTGAAAAACATAAATTAACCAATCACGAGCAAGCGTGTAGCGAGTAAAGTTGACGACCTTTCAACTTTTTTCGTAGATTATCAACAATCTGCTAGTTAGCAAGTAACACGATGACACTGAGCGAGTTTACTAACAGATAGTGAATTTCCCAGACAGTAGCTTGTAAACTCGCTCTGTGTCATAGACGCTTTAGACAGACTGGATAGTAAAGGTGGCACGGCTCTTATTATCCCTAACTATCCATTTTAAACAAATCATTTTTCATACTCTCCAAATTTTTTTCAGATAGTGGCAGCACTTGTATCTGATATTACAATTTTATCAATACATATCCTTCCCTCTATTTTATTTTTGAAAACGAATGTTCTTAATTTATATTTCAGATTCGTCCCCCCTGTATGTTATTGGGTGACTTTAACGCTCATTCTCCCTCTAGGATAGCGAATAACAAACTGTTCTGGCCGTATTCAATTAGATTTTATATGACATCCATAATCTATGTATTTTAAACGACGGATCCCCAACTCCATTTATCGCCCACCCCCAACATAGGAAAAGAGCTATTGATTTGGCTCTCTGTTCATCTTCGGTGATATCTAAAAATGTTATTTATTTATTTGAGACACAAACAGGATATTTATACAACATTTTTGTGGTAGTATATAATAAATTAAAATACAAATATAAGTATCCCTAGATTAATGTGTCTGCAGTAATCAAATATGCATTTTCACAGAAGCAAACTTTTGAAAAACAATGCGAGTATTATTTATACATAACTTGAAAACTTAAATACAAAATTGAAATACATAATAATGACAAGTATACAATATTTATAAAGTATTTACTGAAAAGTAATATAACAACAATTTTTTTTTTAAGTACACAAATTGTGGAGATATTTTTTGAAATATGTTATATTATTTGCAAAAATATCTATGAAACTGCGTATTTTAACAAGATCGTTGTATGACCGAGACATTCTAGATATATGATTAAAATATCCACTATTATTCGTAAAAATTTCAGTCCAAAATATGTTGAGGGTTCTTGTAGATTTGGGCCTGGCGTATAATTTGATTTGGTTGACTAAGTTACTGTCTACACGATTATTCACAATTTTATAAAGCATTAAGAGGTCATTTATGTTTCGTCTTTTAACTAGACTCTCTAATTTGAAATATGTAAGTCTTTGTTCGTACCCGTCTAGAAGATGGTGGACACCTGATCGGTAAGACAAAATCCGTGTAAATTTTCTTTGGACTGATTTGAGTCTAGATACCTGTGTAATATAATGTGGATTCCAGACTGTTGACCAGTACTCAAGAACACTTCGGATTAAGGAATTGAATAGAATTATTAGGCTATTAGAATTCTTAAGCAGTTTGGTTGATCTTATAATAAAACCTAGTAATTTATTTGATTTACTCACAATGTATTCAATGTGTTGATTGAATGTCAGTTTGTTGTCAAATATAATTCCTAAATCTTTTATTGATTCAACTATTTCGAGATTGTGACCACATATGCTATATGAATATAGAATTTTGTTGGTGTTCTTGGTGAAGTTTATAACTTTGCACTTAGCAATATTCAGTTCCATTTTATTGTCAACACACCAGGTAGATATTGTGTTAAGGTCTTGTTGTAAGAGTTCACAATCTTTCATAGATTTAATTGCTTTATATAATTTGAGGTCATCAGCATATAGAGAAAAATTACAGCGGAGTTTATGTGTAAGGTCGTTAATAAAGATTAAGAAAAGTAAGGGTCCAAGGTGAGATCCTTGTGGTACGCCTGATGTAACTAATATTGGGGAAGAGTTAAATCCTTTAATAGTAACTAATGGACTTCTATGTGATAAATATGATTCTAACCAACGAAGCAGGTTTCCGTGAATGCCGATTTTATCGAGTTTATTCATTAAGATAGAGTGACTAACTTTGTCAAAGGCCTTACTGAAGTCGGTGTACACGGCGTGTTTTATTATTCATTGATTTACGCAGAAATTCCATATATTCGAGTAAATTAGTATCTTTTAGCTACAAATCCATGTTAGAAAGGACTAAGTATATGTGTTTCATGGTTAAAAATGGTTTTATATACAATGGACTCGAATATTTTGCCAAAACAAGATAAAAGGCTGATAGGACGGTAGTTAGTTACATCATTTTTACTGCCAGATTTGTGGATCGGAATTACGTGGGCAACCTTCCACAGATCCGGAAATACCCCATCGTTCAGACTTTTGATGAATATTTTGTGTAATAGTATTGCAAGCTGATCTGCACAATTTCGAATAAATAGTGGAGGAATTCCATCTGGGCCGGAACCCTTATTGATGTCAACAGTGTTTAATTTTGCTTTGACCTCGTCTAATGTTATATTGATATGAGACAGTGGATAATTATAGAGTGGGGATGAACGTTTAGAGTCACTTTTAGAATTGGATGGTGAGGTAAAAACAGAAGAGAAGTAAGTAGATAATAGTTCACATGTATCTTCACGGTTGTTGCTGATTTGTCGTGGAGATGCATGATTTTGGGGAGAGAATTAGAAATTCTTTTCGAATTAATGAGAGTTGAAAGATTTTTGATACTGTTAGGGAGAGAATTTTCTACTGAATCTACATAGGCTTTAAGGCATGTACGTATGGATACTTTTACTCTAGCCCTCAAGATAGAAAAACTGTCATAGTCACATTGATTTTTGTATTTTTTCCATTTCTTTCTAAACTTTTCTTTTTCTCGGAGTTGGTGGATTAGAACACTGCTAAACCAAATTGGAAACTTATTATTCCTGATTCTTAAGCGCGGAGTGTGTTTTTCAATTGATAGCCATAATAAGTTATAAAAATGTAGTAGGGAGTCATTACAATTCGGGGTGTTAAGATCGTCCCAGTTATTAAGTGACAACATTTCATTGCATTTAATGTAATCCGTTTTTTTGAAGTTATATTTGATGTGATCTGGATTGGTGGGTAGGGGTCTGTATTTGGACATTAAAAAATCAAATTCAATGGGAGGATGATAACAGTCAATTTTCGATAGCACATGTAAAGCAATTTGAATGTTGAGGTTATGATTGGAAAACACTAAATCTAAAATTCGACCTATGTTGTTAGAGACGTAATTGAATTGCTTAAGCCCAGTCAAATTTTGAAAGTCTAGTAGAGATATTGATTTCTGGGTATTATGTAAGACTGGTCTGGTGTGCGTTACATTGACAGTTGGTGAGTATTGAATAGATGGCACATTAAAATCACCCATTATTATTGTTATATCTTCTGATGAAAAGTTATTATATGTCGTTTGACACTTTTCGAAAAAATCTGAGAGATTTTCGGTTGGTATATCTGGAGGCAAATACGCCAAACATAAGTTAATGGATTGTCTGGATGTTTCATGTAATTTAAATTTAATCCATAAATCTTCTGTAGATTTTGAGCTGTGTGCTGAGACTAAAAAAGATGTCATTTCTTTCTTAATGGCTATTAGAATACCACCACCTGATTTTTTAAGAGAACTCGATATGTCCCTATCGCGTCTATATATATTATAACGATCATCTACTATTTCACGGTCATAGATTGTGGAATCTAACCATGTTTCTTTAAAACAAATTAAATCATAATTGCAACTGAGCACTTCGCAGTATAGATCGTTTAATTTGCTTTTTAAACCACGTACATTTTGATAATAAAATGTTATTGCCGTTTTGTTAGAATCCATTTTGAAAGAATAATATTTTAAGCATTATTAAATACATTTTTTTTGGAAAATAAATTATTGAAAAGTAAGTAATTATGCTTTGAAAGGGGGGAATTATGAACATCATTAGTTTTGATTTGTTTGTGGTACATGATTTTGTCTATGGTGTCAGTTGTCATTAATGTTGACAGAAATAGGTTTTTGAATAGTAAACAAGAAACTGAGCATACATTTGTTACATAAAAGTGTTATCATTGTGCAATTATTTGTAATAGGTTGCAATCGTTTTTTATATTTAATATATTGTGATAGTACACGAGGATAATGAGAAACTTTTAAAGTATAATTTTGTTCAAAAGTTAGCAACCGGTTTTTGTGATATTTGAAACACTCTAGCAGTTCGTTAATAATTACTACAGTGAAGAAATCGTGCATATAATAAATATTATGTTGTTATTTTAAAGAATAATTAAGTTCAGAAGTTAGAAACAGTTTTTTGTGAAAATTGAAACACTCTAATGATTCTTTAATTACTACAATGGAGATATTATGAATATAATAAAGATAATTCCAACATTCAAAAAGTTAACTTTTAAATACCTTGTATGTGGGAAGTTTTTAAGTAATTTTAATGAATTTAATTTCATAAAGGGACGGCAGACCTGGTAGGTGAATTTTGGGTGGACTTCAATGTTGAAAGTTTGTCAAAATAAACATATGTACTTAAAGACTTTCCAGTGACTATTTCCCTGTCGAATTTTTTTCCACTATCTAGCCACCTCGCATTCCTTTATGGTAAACAATAATTTTAAATTTGAAACCAACGAAGCGAATCAGAGAAATTTTTCTTTGGCTCTCTTGATCTCTCGACAAAGTCTTCCCTCGGGAACATCAGATTACATTGTGAATTATTTCCTAGTACGATAATAAAAGCAGCAGAAAAATCCATTTCAAAGCGTAACGTTAATATTAAAATAAAACATTCGACGGTGGGACGAAGAATGCACTCTTTCGGTTAACTATCTAAGTAATAAAACATTCGACGGTGGGACGAAGAATGCACTCTTTCGGTTAACTATCTAAGTAATAAAACATTCGACGGTGGGACGAAGAATGCACTCTTTCGGTTAACTATCTAAGTAATAAAACATTCGACGGTGGGACGAAGAATGCACTCTTTCGGTTAATTGTCTAAGTAACCATCACTCCGTAGGCAGAGAGGACGGACCGCCAAACAACTCGCTCTTAGCACATATTCTTTGCCTCATTCACATTCATACATCGTCTCATACATACTCTTCTATTATTCCGACTTTTGATATGGCCCGACTCAAGTATCTGATTCACTTGATCGTGCCATGTCTTTCTCGAGCGCCCCTGACTTCTTTTTCCGTTCACATTCGCGTCATATATTCTTCTCCTTCGGTTAACTATGGAAAAGACGCAATATACATTTACCGCAAATGTACATCTCTTGAAAATTACTTATGAGTGGTACGAGCCCAGCCAGAAACAAAACGTATTTTGTAAATTAAAAAGCGGTTGCGATGGCGAAAATTCTTGATTGTCTCAAAAATTATATCCTGAAACTCATGTATCCATCAAATATATTCCAGAGGAAATAATTTATAGGTTTTGCTTATAAGATCTTCCATCAGTTGCCAGATGTGAAGAAATGTCTTCTTTTATTTCATATCTATCTAACTCTCCTTTCTCAATTAGTGAATTTGTAGCAATTGAACGTGCTACGTAAACACAGTTAAAAGAAAACTCTAGAATCATCGGTTGATAGTTTTTTTATGTGCCATTAAAATTTTCACAAAGTTATCAACATATGGAGTGTGACAGTACCAAAAATAAAAATAATAATCGGTACCATTTGTTTCAGCTTGCTGTTCAAATGAATTGGAATTTGAATTGCTTGAATTTGAATTCTTAAGTAAGTACTTCTCACAGCGCAGGTAGTTAAGTTGGCTCGCCACATATCGATCGTTTCGGGCGTAATCCAACACGTGACGTAGCAACAATGCGTGGTTGCTACAGGACTCCCTCCCCAGACAACGCAGACATGGCTGCGGTGGAAAGAGGAATAGTCAGATACCGAGGTGATCGGGAAATCGAACCCGCCTTCCAGAACGAGTGGTTGTGTGTGTCCGATCCTTACTGCCATCGAACAACGGAAAGGTTGGTTGTGATGTGGCGGCTGGTGACTCTGATGCGGTTTGCGAGTGTGATGTGAAACTCTCAAGATCTTGAGCAACGTATGCTGGTTTGAGGCGGTCGATGCTCACGGTGATTTCCTTCCCTTTTACCAGTATGGTATATGTTCGTTCGTGCCGACGAACGACTTTATGAGGGCCGCTGTAGGGTTGTTGAAGCGGGCTCTTGACTGTGTCGTCCCTCAGAAAGACGTGAGAAGCTGTGGGAAGATTTTGGAAAACGAAACGATGTCCATAACCATGGCGGGTACCTTCAACTGGTCTCAGCTCGTTGAAATGTTTCCGTAGTTTCTTTAGGAAACTTCCGGTGTCGTCGTTAACATTAGGTCGTGCTGTACATAGAAATTCGCCGGGTAAGCGGAGCGGCTCGCCGTATACTAGCTCGGCTGAGGTTGTAGCGAGGTCTTCTCTCCAAGCTGCTCTGATTCCCATGAGTACGGTGGGAAGTATTTCCGTCCAACGGTTATTCTGATGGCACTTGATCGCTGCTTTCAGTTGACGATGAAATCGTTCCACCATGCCATTTGCTGCGGGGTGGTATGCAGTTGTATGGATTTGCGTCGTGCCTGCCAGGAAATTCAACTGCCTGAACAACCTCGACTCAAATTGTCTCCCTTGGTCCGTAGTAATGCGGAGTGGAGTGCCGAATCTTGTTATCCAGCCCTTGTAGAAAGCACGCGCCACTGTTTCAGCCTCTTGGTCTGGGATCGGGAATGCCTCTGGCCATCTCGTGAATCTGTCTACGCACGTGAGACAGTAGCGGCATCCTTCTGAAGAAGGCATGACGATTATGTCGATGTGGACGTGCTCGAATCTAGCAGAGGGTCTGGGAAAGGCTCCCAGGGGTGCTGACACGTGCCGTGTAATCTTGCTTCGTTGGCATTGAAGGCAATTGCGTGCGAGCTTAATAGTCTCAGCTTTAATGGCCGGCCAGACATAACGTTGAGTTATGAGCTTAACCGTGGCCTTAATTCCAGGGTGAGCCAGCTGATGGACCGCATTGAATGCCGCAGGTCTGAACTTCTTCGTGACGAAGGGTCTGGCTATGGTAGTTGAGACGTCACAGTAGAGATGCGCGTCAGTACCCGGAATATTAATCTTTTTAAGTTGTAGGCTAGAACTTCCTTGCAAGTGTTGTTCCAGTTCAGGGTCGCACATCTGGTCAGCTGCCAGCGCTGCGTAGTCCAGAGGAGTATCTATCGTCTCGACCCTGGAGAGAGCATCCGCGACGATGTTGTCTTTTCCGGAGACGTATCGGATGTCAGTTGTGAACTGGCTGATATAGTCCAGATGGCGGAATTGCCTTGGTGAGCATTTGTCTGCTTTTTGTTGGAAGGCGAACGTGATAGGCTTATGGTCTGTAAATATGGTGAACGACCTGCCTTCCACCATGTGGCGAAAGTATTTCACAGCGAGATAGATGGCTAGTAGTTCTCTGTCGTATGCG
The DNA here is from genome assembly GCA_929108145.2 of Limnephilus rhombicus. Classification (NCBI taxonomy): domain Eukaryota; kingdom Metazoa; phylum Arthropoda; class Insecta; order Trichoptera; family Limnephilidae; genus Limnephilus; species Limnephilus rhombicus. Next base: position 35,933,658 of record OV815284.1, on the reverse strand, counting down.
CCATATTTCTTTTCAGCTGCCGAAAACTTCTTCGAAAAGAATGCTAGAGGCTCCCAGTGACCTGCGACGAATTGGTGGAGTGCGGCACCGGCTGTAGTATCAGACGCGTCGCTGACGATAGAGAGTGGGGCGTCGCACTTCGGGTGAACGAGCAGGGTTGCCTGGGCCAGAGCTTCCTTGCACTTGCTGAAAGCTTCTACTGTTTCGGCAGTCCAAGACACGAGTTGTTTGCCTTTTTGGTTCCCTTTTAGGAGGTCATTGAGTGGAGCTTGTGTCCTCGCGGCGTTGGGAATGAATCTTCTGTAAAAATTTATTGCTCCCAGGAAACGGCGGAGATCCTTGATGGAAGCTGGTTGGCTGTAGTTGTTGATGGCCTCCACTTTATCTGGGAGGGGTGAAGTGCCAGCGTCGGACACCAGGTATCCTAGGAATTTGACTTTAGTCAGGCCGAAATGGCATTTGGCGGTGTTTATGACAACACCATATTCCTGCAAGCGCTGGAATAATATCTTGAGGTGGGCTAGGTGCTCTTCCTCTGACGTTGAGGCAATAAGGATGTCGTCTATGTAGGCGTAACAGAAATCTAAGCCTCTGGTAACCTCGTCCATGAAGCGTTGGAAGGTCTGGGCTGCGTTGCGGAGGCCGAAAGACATCACCGGAAATTCGAAGAGTCCGAATGGCGTAGTGATTGCTGTTTTCGGAATGTCCTCGGGAGCCACAGGGATTTGATTATATGCCCGCACCAGATCAATCGTTGAGAAGATCTTGGTGCCGCTCAGTGCCTGTGCAAAATCTTGGATGTGGCGTACGGGGTATCTGTCCGGAATAGTTCTGGCGTTCAATCTTCTATAATCGCCACATGGTCTCCACTGGTCGTCCTTCTTGGGTACCATGTGCAAGGGAGATGCCCAAGAGCTCTCGGAAGGTCGAGCGATTCCGAGACGGACCATGGCCTCGAACTCCTTCTTGGCGCGTTTTAACTTGTCAGGAGCAAGGCGTCGTGGGCGTTCGACTGTTGGAGGTCCTGGCGTGGTGTTAATATGGTGCAGTGTTGCGTGACGAACTTCCCTCCTGGCGCCGTCAGGGCGAGTGATGTCAGGAAACTGTTGAAGAAGCTTATGATACGGGGACGTTCCTGTGACCGTCTTAATGGAAGCGATCTTGTTGTCGCTTCGTTTTCCCGTGATGGTCAAATTCGTCACCTGGTCCAGCAGCCGTTTATTTCGGACATCCACCAGTAGCTCGTACTTGGCGAGAAAGTCTGCCCCGATGATTGGCCTGGAGACGTCTGCAATGACGAAGCTCCAAGTAAAGTCGCGTCGCAATCCCAGATCCAGGTTGAGCGTTAGGCTGCCATAAGTAGCGATTGTGCTGCCAGTTCGTATGTCGCTTTAGTGGGGCGTCCCTGGACAAGGCGTCGTGGGAAAACGCAGAGATCTGCGCCGGTGTCTATAAGAAATTGGGTACGGGTTACCCTGTCGGTAACAAAAAGGCGACTGACTTGGTTGGGGCTGGTGCTGGTCGCCATCAGTTTGGGCCCCGCGCGTTTTCCTGCTGGAAGTTGCAGGGTTTGGTGCACTTGCTTGCCTTCGTCCCATACTTCCAGTGGTACCAGTATGTTCCCTCGGGCTGACGACCTCTGGACCGACTGCGGGAACGATTGCTCCAACGATGCGGGGTGGCGCTCCTCCTATGCTGGCCAGAGCGTAGTGTCGAAACTTCGCGCCTCAAGGTAGCGAGCTCTTGTTGGAGAGGCTGCATCAACCGCGCCATCTGTGTAACCAATGAATCTTCGGACGATGGAACAGCCACTGAGTTAACTGCCGGTCTACCAGCATAGTCTGCTATGGCGTCGGCCAAGCTGGCCACCTTGTCAAGCGGAGTGTCTTGCTGCGTAGCCAGAACCACCTGCATACTTCTAGGAAGACGACCCATCCATAGGGTTCTCAAAACCTCCTCGGGCACAGCGCTGCCGGCGAGGGTGCGCAGGTGTCTCAAGAATTGGGAGGGTTTACGGTCTCCGATTTCTTCATGTTCCAGAAGTCTCCTTATCTTCTGCTCCTGCGTGGAGCTGAGGCGTCTGGTTAGTTCATATTTTAATAGTGCATATGCACCGACCTCAGGGGGCTTCACAATGATGTCCCGGACTTCTTGGGCGTGGGCGGGCTCCAAGGCTCCGAGAATGAAACCAAATTTTGTGGCATCCATGGTCACTCCTGCTGCCTCGAAGCTGCGCTCCACCATAGCGAACCATAATTCTGGGTCAGTAGGGCAAAAAGGCGGAATGCGTACTGCCACTCGGTTGACCTCAGGCGGTGGATTCCTGATGTTGGGTTGCTGGTTACTTGGTTGCTGGCTGTCCTCAGATGTTCCGCTCACAAGAGACATGATGATGATTGGTGCGCGAAATTTATCACCGAAGAGTTTATTTCGTGCGCGACGTGCTCGCGGTAGACGTACTTGCACGCGTCGTGCTCACTGTCGGATTCACAAATGTAAACTTCGTGGTCACTAATGTGAACGTGGGTGTCACCAATGTAGCAATTGAACGTGCTACGTAAACACAGTTAAAAGAAAACTCTAGAATCATCGGTTGATAGTTTTTTTATGTGCCATTAAAATTTTCACAAAGTTATCAACATATGGAGTGTGACAGTACCAAAAATAAAAATAATAATCGGTACCATTTGTTTCAGCTTGCTGTTCAAATGAATTGGAATTTGAATTGCTTGAATTTGAATTCTTAAGTAAGTACTTCTCACAGCGCAGGTAGTTAAGTTGGCTCGCCACATATCGATCGTTTCGGGCGTAATCCAACACGTGACGTAGCAACAATGCGTGGTTGCTACAAATTAAAACGAGTAATTTTTACCGTTTCAGACCCTTCTCCAGGTCCTGATGGAATATTACATAGCTTTATTAAAGCATTTTCTGATATGTCGGCTGAATATTTCTTATCCTTAATTGTTTGAAACAGGATTTATTCCGGATATCTGGAATGTTAAAAAAATCCTCCCGGTTTTAAAACCAGGGAAAAATCCATCTGTAGTCTCATTCTATCGTTTTGTTGCTCTTTCGTCGTGTTTAATGAAAGTAGCTGAGTATTTGATAAAGAACAGATTAGAATGGTTTGTTCAAAACCAAAGTATTATCTCTCCAAATCAATTTGGCTTCTGGAAAAAGAAATGAACTAAGGATACTTTAAATGTGTTTACAACAGACATCCTTATTTCCCAATCCCCTAATTCTTGCATATTGGCCACATTTCTTGATCTTTCGTCAGCTTCCGACGATGTATTAATTAATGTTTTGAAAGAAAAATGAATAAAAATAAAAATTCCCATAAAATTAGTTCACTTTTTTATCAACTTGCTAACTGACAGATCCATTATTATCTAATCTTCCTTTAAAATGTTGAGACGAAAACTTCGGAAGTGATTACCCCAGTGATTATATAATAAGTGACGGATTACAATCAGTCCATTATTGTTTAATATTTATAAGTGATTTAACATTGTATTTATTTTTGAGAAGCACATTCCTTGCTGATAAATATATTTAAAAATTTTTGTCTTTGTCTTGTCATTCTTTAGAACAAAAGCTCGATCATTAGTTTAATAATTTAAACAACAACAAAAGATTGACCGATAAAAATCGATTCCTACTCCTACAAAAAAAAAAATCTTTCACACAGATTACTATCTTGTTCCCTCCAAAATCTACAAGAAGATCCAATCCTTCCTATTTACAGTACCTATCCCGTTTGATGCTATCAATTTTATCCCCAACGTAATAATTTTTTACCTTCGGACGAACATTTTAACTTTCTCTAATAATTTTCAAAATTTTGAGGAACATTTAAAAAACATTACATCATCAAAGTTTCCTGGGTTTTCCATAATTTACGAGTATATGGATCGGTATATTTTCAATAATCATACACAGAGTAAATCTTGCTTTCACGGCAGAAAAAAAGTATTCCTGTATCTCAAGAATGAGAATTGATCACAGTTCTGTTGCAGCTCATTTGTTTAAAATCTGAGTCCTAGATAGTTAACTCTGCTGGAGCGGTGTGGAGAAGGAGACTCTTGACCGTGTATTCTTCTTCGTTTATTCTTCTTTAATTGTAAAAATCATTCTTCCTTCAAAGGCACATATCGTTTGCTTATTAAAATCACACACCATTCTACCCTTAGTATTTCGTATTTGCTATCTCTCAACAATTTTCGCGTTTATTCAGCTCTAGAAAAGTTCACAGACCTGAATGACTTCAATATTTGATATATCCTGTAACCTTATAGATAATCTTCAAAATTATAACCATCTATCTTATCTTTAATAGAACAAAGCACATTTTTTTAGGGTGAATTGCCTGATTATAAAAAAAAACTTTGCTTAGGAATAAAACTAGGAGAATTAAATATCCGATCGAATTGTATTGCTGTGATAGCTACAAATCATAATTTGTATCTGGTTTTGAACTATTAATCTAAAATATTTATATCAAATTGTAAGATGTTTACATCAATACGTAATTGCTTGATTTAAAGCCCTTTAGGGGTTTTGATGTATTTTTCTGGGGTGATTGTGGGCGTTGCGGACCTTGATGATGGTATCTTGGCAGATATAGAGGAATGCCTTGCAGCCCTTGGACTGATATGTGGAGAAAAAACCTTTGGTTTTGGACTATTAATCTATGTATGTTGCTGCTTGACATAACGCCCTTCAGGGGTTTTGGTGTAAGTGCTACTGGGATGGTTGTGGGCGTTGTGGGCCTTAATGATGGTATCTTGGCAGGTGTAGAGGAACGCCCTGCAGCCCCTGGACCGATGCGTGGAGCAGCACCATCTGGATTTGAAGGAAGTATTCTTGCTTTCTTGATAAAACGTGAATCCTTCAATCAATATCAAATTTTTGCCTCGCAGGGATTTGATAAAAACAGCTGAAAAACAAAAATACGTTTAACTACTGCTGGTATATAGTATACAATTTCGTCGTAAGTAGTTTTGTGGTTAGATTGTGCCCATGTTACATGCAGCATTGCTTGTTGCCCCACAGACATGGAATATGGGCCAAGCACGCAATAGGAAGCATTGCTGTAATATACTGCTTACAACGGATACTGCACTGTACGGTACAGAACATGTTGTTATCTGGGATCCTCGACAATAAAAATTGACAGGGAGACAAAATATATGGAAACAAAATTTTTCAAAATTAATGTAAAGCAGATACAAATTTCCACAGTAGAAAATAGAAAATGAAATAAAACACAGCGTACGAGCAAATTAGGATAATTTATTTTTACAAATAAATAAATTCAAGAATAGAATAATTTAATTATGAATAACCTTTTCACCTATAAACTAATTATTATTCAGCGTGGCTGTGGGTTCAACTGACATTCCCTGTATTGAAGGTGGATGGGTGAAACCTCTGTCCTCATCTTCGTAATTGCAAATTATTTTCTTGAATGGATGATAATTTCAAATATGCCCTTCTAGTCTGCTGTATGACTTTGTCCATTAATTCATTCGTTAGATATGATGACAATGTTCAATTTCTATCTTTGATAAGTTATTGTACATTATTTACAAACATTGCAGGATTATTTTACACATGCCCTACTATACAAGTGTCCATTGATCGTTCTTTTAAAGAACAGTCGTCCGACTGGATGTCCTTTGCTCTACTGGAGGACTTTGTTAGTTCTATCTTTAAACCCGGTAAAACAGTTAACATTATTTTTAGTCACTTAACTGAATAGCTGTTGATTCGACAAATACCATTTTCTTGCCCCTCCCTTTCGTCTTTGATCTCACTCTTAATTTCAAATTCGATACTGCATGGTTATGTTTCCCTTTGATGGTGACAACCTTATTGGAGTTGTTAAAAGTAGTAATGCCACCTGAGCACCCTTTAGCGTGATGGGTAGAACATCTCCAGTGCATCAACAGACGAGTCATGTATTTGAAAGAATATGTAAAAGACTGGTACTTCAAAAGTTTCGACTTTCCGTTCCTTGACGAAATGATTTCAGCTTCTGGAAAATGAAAAAATATATTAGCAGACAAAAAAAAAAAAACTAGCAGCGTATTTGTTATGTCACAAAATTGGACAGTAAAAAATAAATAAGTCGTAGTGATAATAATTTCTTTATTTTTCTGAAATTAGGTCAGTTTATGCGAAAATTATTATCCCCTCTAAAATAAGGGTTTATATTGTGAATTACGTTTAATTTGTCTGCCCATGTAACAGAGCAAGTAAATGTGTATCAAGTTTGAACTAGAGTATTTTGGTAAGAGTAATAAGAATATTGGTTATAAAAACTGGTTTGGTTTTTATGAAATTTTTATTTATTAAATGATGAAAAATAAACAAGACCAAACATAATAATCAATCTTATTAATATTATAAACGCGAAGGATGTATTTGTGTTTGTTACTCTTTAACTACTGAAGGATTTTAATGAAACTTTACAATAATATAGCTCATACATAAGAATAACATATAGGCTATAATGTATAAAGCTAGCTAGGAAGGGGAAACGGGAGGGGAACGGGGACGCACGGGAAAGGGGATTCAGGGAGAAACAATAATGTATTTATTTGAAAATGGTATTGCAACGCATGCCGGGAACCAGCTAGTATATATTATAAAATAAAGTGTAAAAAAATGTGCGTTCCGTTAAAACTCAGAAATGCGTCCCGGTACGATCAAGGGAGTTATATGGTGTGGTAGCCCTCTAATCCCGCATCCATAAAGAAGGTTCCCGTTTTTATTTGAAGTGCGTGCTTTTGAAGATATAAGGGCTGGAAGTATCGCCCTCTAGGAATTTTTAGAACAGTCCAGAACATTCGAGAGTATTCGAGAGCATTCCACAACATTCCAGAACATTCGGGGATAGGGAATCGGGAACGTCATTGTGGAACAGTCCAGAAAACTCTCGAATGTCGTGGAATGTTCTGGAACATTGTGGACCATTCGAAGCCTTTTTTGTATGGGTAGGGCTACATATTGGTAGGGGAAGCAAGATCCGTCGTGGGTAAGAACGTCAGTTCAATCTCATATCAACTCCCCGAGCGAAGCCGGGTACTCCAGCTAGTACAGTATAAAGACAAGTTTTTGAAATCTAGAAAAGGCTTAATGATTATGACAATCTTTGTCGCGCTCAACTTTTCCGTTGTAAGCAAACAGCATCGCTTTGCAGCCGTGGTGGTTCTTTGAGCACCTGAACCTTGTGAGGCCAGATGGGGACACGAGGTGCTCGGAGTAACTGTAGCGGTCTTTGATTCTGATTATCCTCTGCTTGCCACGCGATGACTTGCAGAATATGTAGCCTGAAATAAATATAACATTAGTGACAAATACTGATAGAAAAAAATATACACAAGTCACAACACATTTAGGACGGGTTGTTTAAAAAAATTTATGAATTTATCAAAGATTTGATGTTTAATTTTCACGTTCTGTGGAGGTTCTATTAAAGTTATGTTATTATATCATTATAGGCCAGTTGCTGCATGAAACTGAAATAACCACAGCACTTGAATAGAACTTACACAGAACGTGAAAATTAATTTCGAATATTTGATGAATTCATCAATTTTTTTGAAACAACCCATCCTTGATGTGTCGCGTGTTGCAGATTTTCATTAGAAATGTATGAAAAAATGGAAACAACTGGCTTATCGTACAAATGTTCTAAATTAAAATTGGAACACATACCTACTAGTCCAGTCAGTGGGGAGTTTTGCCTTGTAGGTCGTGTAGTAGCGATTTTGATGTATGTGGTTAAGATCGGGTATCTAATAAAAAAAAAAAAATTTCGACCTGGGGGGGGTTGAGCGGGTCGGGAGCGCGAGCCGCCATCTTGGATTGAAGATGCCAAAATTAGGTTTTGTCAAAATAATTCCTCAACGGTTGACTTAACCGTTGAGGAATTATTTTTGTAAATTATGTATATCTATTTTTCAAAGTCTAATATATAATGACTTACAGCGGTAGAAAGAAGAAAATTTTGACAAAAATTTGTAGAACTCAAGTTTTCTTGATAAATTTTAACGTATTTCCACAACACAATATAATTATGTAGCAAAATCTATTTCAAATTACAGTAATTTTTCGCGTTACATAGAAGAGAGAAAGACACGGCAACATACCGCGTGCATGCAGTCCTGACTGCAGCGTTGCCAGCTCAGCTCCTCTGTTGCTACAGGCTAGGCGTTACATAGAAGAGAGAAAGACACGGCAACATACCGCGTGCATGCAGTCCTGACTGCAGCGTTGCCAGCTCAGCTCCTCTGTTGCTACAGGCTAGGCGTTACATAGAAGAGAGAAAGACACGGCAACATACCGCGTGCATGCAGTCCTGACTGCAGTGTTGCCAGCTCAGCTCCTCTGTTGCTACAGGCTAGGCGTTACATAGAAGAGAGAAAGACACGGCAACATACCGCGTGCATGCAGTCCTGACTGCAAGCGTTGCCAGCTCAGCTCCTCTGTTGCTACAGGCTAGGCGTTACATAGAAGAGAGAAAGACACGGCAACATACCGCGTGCATGCAGTCCTGACTGCAGCGTTGCCAGCTCAGCTCCTCTGTTGCTACAGGCTAGGCGTTACATAGAAGAGAGAAAGACACGGCAACATACCGCGTGCATGCAGTCCTGACTGCAGCGTTGCCAGCTCAGCTCCTCTGTTGCTACAGGCTAGGCGTTACATAGAAGAGAGAAAGACACGGCAACATACCGCGTGCATGCAGTCCTGAATGCAGCGATGCCAGCTCAGCTCCTCTGTTGCTACAGGCTAGGATCCGAAGGCTAGGCTAGGTTTTCGAACAACTTCCAGAAGGCGTGCAATTTGAAGGTAGCAAAATTAATGTTGTAGATAGAGGATATCTTTTACATAAAGTTGTATGGAATCGTAATGATTATTTTGGGTCAATTTGCGAGAAGTACGTTTACTATGTAAGAAATCACCATGGACACATGCAGTCATTGTTTTCGATGGATATCCGCTTGATGATGGTAAAAAAATACGAAAACCGCAGAAAGACTTCGCCGATCGAAGAAGCATATGTCTGCAGATGTTCTTTTTGATGAAATAATGCCAGTTCAAGTTTCACAAGAACAATTTTAAGCCAATGAAAATAACAAAGTCTGTCTGATTTCGATGCTTACAAAGCAATTTATACAGGCTGATTTTAAAGTTAAGCAGGCTGAAGAAGATGCTGATGAGTTGATTGTCAATACTGCAATTTCATTGTGTTCATCATTTGACGCTGTTTTCATTTTTGCGAAGACGTCGATCTTCTAGTTCTGCTGACAGCATTAGCACCACCCGAAAACAGTATATATCTTCGCAAACCCGAGAGAGGCAAAACTTTAGAAATACTGTATTCAGTGAATAGTGTGAAATACAAAGAAGCGGGTGAGAATATTCTGTTTATCCATGTCTTTAGCGGCTGCGGTACAACTTCGTCCTTCTTCAACCAACGAAAAACAAAATTTTGTTCGCTTGTGCTGAAAGACACAAGACTCAATGCCATGATAGGAATCTTCAAACAAGATGATGCAAAACCAGAAGACATAGCAGATGCAGGAACATACATTCTTTTTTGTTTAATTTTGAAGAAAAAATATTGAAAAAAAAGATATCCAAAAAGTCACCGGCGACCAAAGTTTCATTTACATTTTTTATTCCAAAGGAATCACTGGTTAAAGAAAGTTAAGTATGCCCCTTAACACTCTCCACAATAAACCTACACACATATTTCTAATAAGAATGAAAAGAGGCATGAGATTGTTGAGTGAAGTCTCAATTTCTTAATTTAGCCTAATAGCCGAATGTTTAAAGATCTCGCGGCCCGGAAAGGATAACCTCATTTCTGCATTTTCCAGTTGATGAGTACCTACCTCTACCGCCCGAGAATCTGTGAAAACCTCTTCATGCCATAAAAGAGAAGAAGCCTTTTGATTACTTTGCATAATTTTAATAAATCTTTGATCATTTTTCACCACATTTTTACATACCACAACCTACAGGTAGGTACACAGTTGTTGGACATGAAAATGCGTATTATTACATTACACTAAAAGTACATACCCAAAATATAATAACCTAAATCATAACATGAATGTTTTCCTTGTTTTATTGATCACAATCTGAAAGCAGTTCCATCAGGTCTGATGAAGAACTTCGGTGGGTCGTGGGTATGGAATCCAGCAGCCGAGATGAAGTTCAAGGACTGGGAGGTGAAGACTTTGGCGTAACAGGTAGTCTTTCCTCCGCAGATGGAGCACCGCCAGGTGAGCCCACCCCCGCTCTGGTTGCGGTAGAAGGCGTAGGTGAAACCGCGGTACAAGAGGAGCTGCTTGCCTTTCTGGGATGCGATGATTTGAACTGGAATAGGCAGAAACATTGTGTGTCAGATGGAAGGTTTTAATTTAATAAAAATAAAAGATAATGCATCTTGTTTTTATGAGAGGTGGGCTCAATGCCACGTCGCCAATACACCAGGTGCATACTGATGCACCTGGTGTATTGGCGACGTGGTACATACTGATGTACCTGACAGACTCCAGCGATTCCTTAGCTTATTTCGATTTAAAAAAATGTAGATAGAATTTTTGTATCTGGTTACCATATAGGTATTTCAACTAAAACAAACAATCTAAAACAATCAATCAATTAATTGAAGAAGAAGATAAGATATGAAAAAGAACAAGACATGGAAAAATAAAAAGATAATGGTCGCAACTGGGAATCGAACCCAGAACCTCGAAAAACTCTCTTGTTATAACCTTCAAAAGCTATAAAAAGAGACTTGTTCTAAGAAAAATTGAATCTTTATTTCTTTCACATGACACCACTGACAGGAACCTAAATAATAGATAGTCTTATAAAACAGAGTGGTATTGAATTATTCATCCAGCGTTTTTGTTGAAAAAAAAGGTACACTCTTCTATTTATTATTTATAATTATACACCTTATTCATTCTTAATTAAGATAATGTACAAATTAAAGTAAAGAACTTACTTAGAATCAGCATCACAATATATGTGGTAACTTTCGACCCTCTAATTTTCATAAATACTTTATTATAAATAAAAATAAAAAGGCCTTTCATTTCTTGCAAATATGTAACAGAGTTATGAATAGTAAGAAACAGTATAATTAATGCTATTTACGAAAAATGTAATATAGGTTTCTTAAGTTTTTCATAAGCAAGAAGCCTTCTCTCAGGCGAAGGTGAAGGTCTCCTCTAAAAAAATTCATTTATCTCTTGTTTTGTTCGTAGGGTTGAGCATTTTTTGTGTTTGTGTCACTTCTTGTATTTTTGAGGAAGTTTAGAATTTCTTCTTCAGAGGGTTTTGGTCTTGATCTTCCACGGTGACCAGCCGGGTTGGAAGAGAAAGCTTTGGTTTTTATAGTTATTTTTTTTGTTTGTTTGTTTTTTTGTTAATGCTGTTGTATTTTATTTTTATGTTGTATATATTTGTGGTGAAGCCAACACTCAGGTACGTACCTACTTAAGGTATGTACCTGTGCGGCATGGTGATATCGCTGCCTGGTACAACTGGGAATGGAACACGAAGAGTACTTACCTACCTGCGCTGAAATATTTGGAATCTCGTCGCACTTTATGGAAAGTACCGGAGCATTCACATTCCCTGTACATTAGGCGTCAGAACCATCGAGAAACGTATCGTATTCTCTCGATATTACCAGCCGAATTATTAAACCGTTACCTCCGCCACGGCATTATAAAAGCCGGAGTAATGGTTTGACCCAGTCAGTCGATAGAATAGCAAGCCAAACAACTTGTACCGTTATTTACTCCTGTCACGCTTCGTGTAATACTTTGAATTATTAATTCTTATTAATAAACGATCAACAGTTAATTCCAGTGTTTTCTTTACGCGTTTACGTAGCACGTCTGATTGCTACAGTGGTGACCTCCGACGTACGAATTTATTAAGTTTTCAACCTATTACGATTTAAATTAATTATAATAATTTATCTCCCAATGTGTCTTCCAATCGGATCATCGACATCGACAAATACGCCGCCAGAAGTTAACCGGGTAGCGGTAAGAATACCGCCCCTTTGTCCGAACGATCCAGAATTATGGTTTGCGATGGTTGAAAGGAGTTTTGAGGCTTCAGGAGTCACGGCCGACACCACCAAATTCGGATTTGTCCTTGGAGCCTTGGAGCCTTGGACCCTACTTATGCACAAGAAGTCCGGGACATTATTGTCAAGCCCCCTGATACCGGAGCCTACGCCCTCTTGAGAAGTGAGCTGACCAGACGCCTCAGCTCCACACAGGAACAAAAGACAAGGAGACTTTTGGAGCACGAAGAACGGGGAAACCGTAAACCATCCCAGTTCCTCCGTCATCTGCGCACCCTCGCGGGCAGCGCCGTGCCTGATGAGGTGTTAAGTACTCTCTGGATGGGCAGACTTCCCCGGAGCATGCAGGTTGTTTTGGCCACACAACAACAAACCTCGTTGGATGAGTTGGCGTACCTTGCAGACGCTATTGACGACTACGCCGGCAGGCCAGCAATCAATGCAGTTTCAGAGCCGACTCTTGATAATAGCCTGATCAGCAGGTTCGAAGGAATGATGCTGCCACTCCAAGAGGAGCTGACCACCCTAAGACGAGAGATAACAACGCTGCGCTCAAAAGACCGTCAATCACACAGTATCAGTCCTCGTTGGCGGAGAAATTCCTCCCGCTCCCGTTCGAGGGATCGCCAATCCGAAGGCATGTGCTGGTATTACAGCAGGTTCGGGGCTAGGGCGCGTGCATGCAATCAACCTTGCAACTTTGTGCAGGGAAACGCCCCGGGCTCACACTGATGGCGACCAGCACCGGGAGCCCTACTCAAATAAGTCGCCTGTTCGTCACTGACCGGAAAACACGTAATCAGTTTCTCGTGGATACTGGCGCGGACCTCTGTATTTTTCCGCGGCGTTTGGTTCAAGGTCGTCCAGCCAAGCAAGCTTACGAACTGGCGGCTGCAAATGACAGCACCATCGCAACTTACGGCAACCTGACGCTCAACCTTGACTTAGGTCTACGACGCGACTTCACTTGGAGCTTCGTCATTGCTGACGTCTCCAAGCCCATCATTGGAGCGGACTTCCTGGCAAAATTTGAGTTGCTGGTAGATATCCGCAACCGACGACTGCTGGACCAAGTGACTAACCTGACAACTACAGGCAAGCTAAGCAGCAACAATATTGCTTCTATCAAGACTGTCACAGGAACGTCCCCTTTCCACAAAATTTTACAACAGTACCCTGATATCACGCGCCCTGATGGTGCCATGAAGGAAGTTCGCCATGCTACCCTTCATCACATCCGAACTACTCCAGGCCCTCCAGTTGCCGAACGACCCCGCCGCCTCGCTCCTGATAAACTCAAACGGGCCAAGAAGGAGTTTGAGACCATGGTCCGTTTAGGAATCGCCCGGCCTTCCGAGAGCTGCTGGGCATCGCCACTACACATGGTCCCCAAGAAGGATGACCAATGGCGACCATGCGGTGATTATCGCGGGCTGAACGCCAGAACCATTCCTGACCGATATCCTGTACGCCACATTCAGGACTTCACTCAGGCACTGAGAGGCGCCAAGATTTCTCAACCATAGACCTTGTACGGGCTTATAATCAGATTCCGGTGGCTCCTGACGACATTCCAAAGACGGCCATATCTACTCCGTTCGGACTCTTCGAATTTCCAGTGATGTCTTTCGGCCTCCGTAATGCAGCTCAGACCTTCCAACGCTTCATCGATGAGATCACCAGAGGGCTGGATTTTTGTTACGCCTACATCGACGACATGTCATCGCCTCGTCAACAGAAGAGGAGCACATGACCCACCTCAAAATCTTGTTCCAGCGTCTTCAGGATTATGGTGTGGTCATTAACCCTGGAAAATGCCACTTTGGTTTGCCTGAGGTTAAATTCCTGGGATACCTGGTGTCTGGCGCAGGCACTTCACCCCTGCCAGAAAAAGTCGATGCTATTAGAAGTTACAATCGGCCAGAAACTGTAAAGGATCTCCGCCGGTTCCTCGGAGCCCTCAACTTTTATAGGAGGTTCCTGCCCAAAGCTGCAGATACTCAAGCCCCACTCAATGATTTCCTCCAAAGAAATCAGAAAGGCAAGCAACCAATACATTGGATCAAAGAGAACATGGAAGCCTTTCCACCGCTTGCTCGCTCACCCCAAGTGCGAAGCTCCACTCTCCATAGTCAGCGACGCGTCTGACACCGCAGCTGGTGCCGCGCTCCAGCAGCTCATCGAAGGTCACTGGGAGCCGTTGGAGTTCTTCTCCAAGAAATTCAGTCCAGCGGAGCGATAATACGGCGCTTATGACAGGGAGCTCCTGGCCATCTACCTCGCTGTAAAACACTTTAATGTAATGCTGTAATATGGTAGAGGGCAGGATGTTCACCATCTTCACCGACCATAAGCCCATCACCTTCGCCTTTCAGCAAAAGGCTGACAAGTGCTCACCGAGACAATTCCGTCACCTAGACTATATCAGCCAGTTCACCACCGACATTCGCCACGTGGCAGGTAAAGACAACCTCGTCGCAGATGCCCTCTCCAGGGTCGAGACAGTTCACGCTCCCTTGGATTACGTAACGCTAGCAGCTGACCAAGTGAACGACACGGAACTGGAAAAGTGCCTACAAGGAGGTTCTAACCTCCAGCTACGAAAGGTGCGCATTCCCGGCATCGACACGCAACTCTACTGCGATTTATCGACAAATATAGCCAGACCTTTCGTCACAAAGAAATTCCGTTCTGCAGCTTTCAATGCGGTCCATCAGCTGGCTCATCCAGGCATCAAGGCAACGGTCAAACTCATAACTGAACGTTATATCTGGCCGGCCATCAAAGCTGACACAAGGAAACTCGCACGCAACTGTCTCCAGTGCCAACTAAGTAAGGTGTCACGACACGTGTCAGCACCCCTTGGAACCTTTCCTAGAAATTCATCCAGATTTGAACATGACCGGTTCACGAGATGGCCAGAAGCGTTCCCTATCAAGGACCAAGAAGCAGAAACAGTGGCGCGCGCATTCTACCAGGGTTGGATCACCAGGTTCGGAACCCCGCTTCGAATCACCACTGACCAAGGAAGACAATTCGAGTCTAGGCTGTTCAGGCAATTGAACTGCTTGGCAGGTACGACTCAGATTCATACCACCGCATACCACCTTGCAGCAAACGGCATGGTGGAAAGGCTACACCTCTAGCTCAAGGCAGCGATCAAATGCCACCAGAAGGACCGCTGGACCGAAGTGCTTCCCACTGTTTTAATGGGAATTAGAGCAGCCTGGAGAGACGACCTCGCTACCACCTCGGCCGAGTAGATCACGACGTTCTATTAAGAAAGATGCACAAAATAGGTTTTAATCAACCCTTACTGATATTTTTTGCGTCACATTTAAAAGATAGAAGCCAGTATGTAAATGTAAATGGATACGACTCCCATGAGTTCGTAGCTCTGTCAGGAATTCCCCAAGGATCGAATCTAGGTCCCATGTTATTCCTTATTCTAATAGATGACATTCAGGACTGCATACGTCATAGCTCATGTCTCCTATTCGCGGATGACATGAAACTGATGATGGAAATCGAATCAGATGACGATTATTCCAAACTGCAGGCAGACCTCGATTCAATCATGAAATGGTCGATAGAAAATAAACTTAATTTCAATATAAAAAAATGCGTCGTTATGACTTATAGTCGTTCACAAAATCCGTTATTATACCCGTATAGAATGAATGGAGAAGTACTAACACGCGTAAATATCATCAAGGATCTTGGGGTGACCTTTGATCCCAGGCTAACATTTTCAAATCATATAGTGCAGCTTACTTCGGCTTGCTCCAAAATGCTTGGTTTTGTAATTAGAACTTGCAAACAATTCAGTAACATAGAAGCAATGACCGCCATGTTCAACGGAGTGGTCAGAAGCAAGCTGGAGTACGCTAGTACTGTCTGGATACCATATCAACTTAAATACATAAATATGATTGAACAAATTCAAAAAAAAATCCTAAGGTATGTTTACATGCGATCTTACGGAATATATCCGAAATTCATGCATCACGTGGAACTGCTAAAGGAGACAAATTATCAAAGCCTAGAGACCAGGCGTAATGCCGGACTCATGGTATTCGAATTAAAGTTAATAAAAAACCTTATTGATTCTCCATATCTCCTGTCATGCTGTGGCTTATTCGCTCCTGACAAATATTGTCGAACTCGTAGCCACGCCCTATTCTACATACCGCAGGGTCGGACAGATGTCATGGCTCAACACAGCATGACAAGAGGTAAGGCATTGCTTAATGCCCTACCAGCGGATATAGATGTGTTTGATATCACCGTACCATGTTTAAAAAAAACTATATACATGTATTGTTAGTTATAAGAAAATTAAAATTGTACCGTAATTGGACTCACCTGTCTGTCGTACAATAAAAAAAATAAAAAAACTTGTACCGTTATTTACTCTTGTCACGCTCCGTGTAATACTTTGAATTATTAATTCTTATTAATAAACGATCAACAGTTTTTTTTTAATTTTTTTTATTTTTTTTATTTATTTATTTATTTATTTACATATGCATATATATTACAATACATTACAATATGATACTTTGTCTGTCCAACTGGGCAGAATACCCGTTTCAGGACAGCCAAATTGTATATTTAGTTCATAATATTCTTAACAAGGAATGGTTTCGTTCAAGTTAATTCCAGTGTTTTCTTTACGCGTTTACGTAGCACGTCTGATTGCTACATATTTTATTGATGTTTTTTATTGTTGTTGTTGGTTTTAAAAAAAATAAATTTATTGTTGTTTTTTTGTTGTTTTTTGCATACTACCTGTGTCGGAGAGGGGCGGTAATTGCTACAAGTTGTCGGCTCTGGGCATGTTGTTTTGATTTTTATTTACTAAGAAGTTAAGCACGCATCTGCTGCACATATCATCCACAAAACACCAACTACATCCACAACCTAACTCATCACTTCAACACCACATCAGACCTGCACGCAAATCACCCGGAAGGATTGTTTTTATTAGCTGGAGACTACAATATATCCAAACTAAACTGGAAGTTAACCGAAGGGCAAAACCAATTAGAACCAAATTTTCCAGAAGATACTGCTAGCTGTGCCTTGGTAGACTTCCTTTCATTCACCCAACTACACCAATTCAATTCTATAACCAATACAAACAAACGAATTCTTGATTTAATCATGACAAATATTTTAAAATGTAGTATAACCCATTGTACCGAACCTCTGACGCCTGAAGATTCACATCACAGAGCATTAGACATAGAGTTATCACCTGTTACTGTACCGTCTCTCTCCAGCTCATCTAGGACAGTTAAAATGTTTCACCGAGGTGATTACGGTCAAATCACTGAGGAATTATCCAAAATAAATTGGAAACTCCAATTTCAAGGTAAGGATACCGAAAAAGCCGTATTAGATTTTTACAATATCATAAATGACATTATTCGCAAATATATCCCCGAAAAAAAAATTAACGGTAATTTAGAAAGGTTTCCCCCCTGGTACACTTTACCACTTATTAAAATTGTAAAAGAGAAATTAAAATATCACAAGAAATGGAAAAAATACAAGAACCTGGCTGACTACCAATCATTTTCAGTACTGAGAAATCGTCAAAAGAAGATCGCGTTAGAATGTTATGAAAACTTCATTATGACGGCAGAAAATTCAATAAAAAAGTGCAGCAAACAGTTCTGGTCATTTGTTAAATCAAAGAAATCCTCTTCCGATTTACCAAAGCAAATGTATCTTGGAGATATTTCCTGCAATGATGGACAATCCATATGCGACCATTTTAGTGATTATTTTAGATCAGTTTTTGTAGAAAATTCCAACCCTCGCCTCAATCTTATAAACTGTGAGAATGATGACGACAACTCTAATCTACATATCCACAATATTAACTTCAATCAATCATGTGTACTTAATTATTTAAAAAAACTTGATCCGAACAAAAGTGCGGGATCTGATTTAATTCCATCTATATTTTATGTAAAATGCCGGGACCAATTGGCTTATCCTCTCTCCTTGCTATTCAAAATGTCATTTGAAGAAGGCAACTTCCCCAACGTCTGGAAACAAGCACTCATTACACCAATCCACAAAAGCGGGGACAAAACTAACATTACCAACTACAGGCCCATCTCCAAACTCCCAATTGTCAGCAAAATCATGGAAAACATAGTTCTTGATCAACTTTTTCCGGCGGTACAAACAATCATATCTAAAAATCAACACGGCTTTTTCAGAAAACGGTCGGTCGAGACAAACCTTCTGGAATACACAGATTTTATTTTAAATTCTATGGGTGGTAAAAATCAAGTAGACTCTATCTATACGGATTTTTCAAAAGCCTTTGATAAAATTAACATTGACCTGCTTCTGAAGAAACTGTTAAAAATCGGGATTAATGGTGACCTTCTCAGATGGATCAAATCATATGTAACAAACAGAAGTCAAGCAGTTAGAGCTAAGGGTTTCTCCTCGCGTTTTTACAGTATACCTTCAGGAATCCCGCAAGGATCACATCTCGGACCTCTCTTGTTTATTTTATATATCAATGATATAGGTAAATGCTTTAAAAATTCCAAATTCCAAATTTTTGCTGATGACACTAAGATTTACAAAAAAATCACTAATATTAATGACAGCCTAGAATTGCAAGATGATATCAATAGGCTTGGAATATATTGTGCTAACAACCAACTGTTCCTTAATCTGGAAAAATGTAACACAATATCATTCACCAAAAGCATAAACCCCCTAATATTCCCGTACAAAATCAATGACGTAGAGATAAAAAGATGTTGTGAAGTGAGGGACTTAGGAATAATAATGGACTCCGGAATGTCTTTCCGAACACATATAAATTCCATCTGTGACAGGGCGTACAAACTTCTAGGATTCATCATAAGAGTGACCAAACCATTTAGGTCTCCACACGTAATCAAAATACTGTACGTCTCTTTTGTTCGCTCAATATTAGAATTCGGATCAGTCATATGGAATCCCCAATACAAAGTAAATATTGAAAGGTTAGAAAGAATTCAAAAAAAGATATTGAAACACCTAGACTTTAAATCCTTTCGAACTTCAGAAAACCTAAAAGACTCATTAACATTCCATAATTTATCAACTTTAGAAGATAGAAGAAATATATCCGACCAAAAATTTTTATTCAAAATCATTAACAACGTTGTTGACAACAACTATCTTCTAGAACACATTAATTTCCACTGTCCAATAAGAAACACAAGGTCAAACCAACTATTCCACATCCCACACTCAAAAACAAATTACACACAACATTCATTTCTCCGAAGGACGTGCACAAAATACAATGATATCTTTTACGACGCTGATATTTTCCATTTGTCCTCAGGCCAATTTATTGAATCCATAATAGAAAAAATTAAAACAAATTGTTAATTACGAACTCTCCACCCCTGCTGCATGTTATTTTTTTCATTCTCATTATGTTGGTTTTCCTTCTTTTTATTATAATAATAATATTTGGATGATTTATATATCCCATATGCTTTAATTTGTGTGTGTTTTTTTTCTTTCATTTCTGTTGTATATATATATATTTTTTTCTTTTTTTTCTACCACTTTATGTTTTCTTTAATGTTTTAATCCATGTTTATATATTATAAATTGTAGCGGAAACTTCGCTGGTTAATGCAATCATGTAATATGTTACTTTCTTATTAAAATATGTATAACTGTTTGTTTCCTAAATAAACTAAAATAAAAAAAAAAAAAAAAAAAAAAAAAAAAAAAAAAAAAAAAATGGTTTCACAATTCCTTCAGACAGGCTAGGAGTTTTTCTTTTTTGTGTTTGTTATTTATTTTTCTTGTTAGCCTGTACTTTTATTAGGTGGTCTGTAGGTGTTTCAGGAGATAGTGTGAACATTCTCTTATTCGTGGTTTTGTTTTTGACCTGTATGACAAGTTTATCATACTTAATATTTGCTACATTGGCTTTATCTCTCTCGAGTTTTGCTTGCACTTGTAGCTCTTTTCTTTTGTCTAGTATTTGCTTCGGTTAGTCTTCCGTTATGTAAAATGTGGTTTCTTATTTCTTACCTTTCTTCACTGTTAAAATATTTTTATTTTGGTGCCAAGTGTAGTAAATATAGCTATTATTGGTCGAGACCTTTGTCCCTTTTTGCCGATTGTCTTGACTTTTTGGAAATCTCTGTGATCTAGGTCTAGAGAGAAACATTCCTTTACAAACTTGATTATAATGTTTTCCAATATTTGGTAAGAGGATTCGGTTTCCTCAATGCCGAAAAAGACGACATTATTTTTTCGTGCCCGTTTTTCCAGGGAATAAATTTGTTTTTCTTGGTTTTCCAACTTTTCTTTGAGGTTTTCGTATTTTTCATCCCAAATTTTAAACTTTTCTTCCAGTATGCTGTTTATATTTTGAGTTACTGTTTCTGCTACTTTTTCTCCGCTTTTCAGGATCGTACTTTTCTGTGTGTCGAGTTCGTTTTGGATTTTACGAAGTGCGTTCATAGCTTCTTCCATAATGTTGAGATAGTCTGTTGTTTTGGTACTACAGGTGTCCTCTCGTGGATTTTCGCAGAAACACGTCGTAGGTATGTGGTGAATGGATAGCCATGTCTTGATCTCGAATGGTTCGGTTCGGTACTTGTTGATGTACCTCCTGATTTTTTCAACAGATGGCGTTAAATCTTGCAATCTTGCATATCATGCTATGAAATTAGGTTATAATTTTACTTATTTTATTTCAAAATGCACTATGATAAATTGTTACTCCTTATTTGCCTTTCCGTTACTTGTCTTTTATTCCTTAGACTCAGTTTCTCCGGTATGTGGGCGTAAAATGCACTGAAGATGTAAAAACCCAAACGCGGTATTTTTACGGTTTTTCTCAGTTTCTACTTGTTATTTGGTTTTATCCACACTGTATGTTATGATTTAATTGTTTCTTTACTACTTTTTTTATTTCACTGAATTTTTGCATAATATTTAATTTTACGGTCATAAATAGCACGGAGTCGAAGTAAACATTCGTTATACTTCATTATGTGCATTAAATATAATTTTTAAAAATATATAAAAATAAATTGCTGAGACTCTCATTTTAAAATGTGATTTTCTTTTTTTTTAAGGGGATGAAAGAGAACAATACTAGTATTTAAAAACCTAAATTTAATTTCCGATAAAAACATAGATATTTTAAAATGAATTATATCGACTGATAAATATATATAATCAAATAAATGGTAAAAAAATCATACAAAATTTTCACATTTCTCAAAAAATATGAATTTTCGATTTTTTTCGAGGTTCGAATAGAAGAAACACTTATAAAAAAGTAACGGGGCGAATCTCGTCTTCGTTGTACCCTGCGCAAAGAAAATCTGTAGTGTTATTTACCTGAACTTCTTCTAATAGTACACTTGGAAAATAATTTGGGTAGATTCGGCTACTTTTCCTCATTCTTCAATGATTTTTTCAATTTTTGTTATTGTATGTATTTTCCACTAATTAAACTTTTTTTAATTGAATTATGTACAAAAACATTATTATTTCATTTAATTTTGTCATTACATTTTATACAGTTGAATGTATTTTACCCATAGCCAAAATAAATTAGCCAGAGGGAATACCTCGAAACGTTGCGTTTAGGTATCAATTTTCTACACGATCTGCGGGAAATTCCAAAATTGATTTTGGGCTTGCCTTCAAGTCTTAGTATCGATTTGTAATTATGATTCAAAATTTAAAAATTCGTGGAGGTAAATGGGTTAAGAAATGCAGTTATTTTCAGTAGGTAGTCAACGTTTCAATTTATTTCATTTTATTATTAGTGACACAATATGAGCAGGTGCAAGGAAAACGAACAATCCGTACATAAAAAAATCGTTTAGTACATACCATTTAGTTAAAACATAAAGGTAATTTGAAAGATTATTTTCATAGAAGTACGCCATAACGGAAAGATATAAAGAGAAAGCCCATGCTAAACAATTGATCACCGTTTTGCAAATATATAACCTTTCCGTGCGACGATTTCGTTATAATAATAATTTGGAGAATGTCACGACCGTCGTCAGGCCGGCCCTGGTAAAAACCTTAGGAGGGGCGCTGTGTTAGGTATTAGGTTATTATCAGCGCCTCTTAGTCTGCGAACAGAAACAAAGCGGGTTTCGGTTGGCATTGGCGCCTTGACAGACTGCTCCAATTGCGCAACAACAACGCTGCAGGCGCTGCAACAGGACCGGCGCGGCCCTCTCCAATTCAGACCCCTATTGAACAACTTTATATAGATAAAATCTCACGATGTTCTTTCTCTATTTCAGACCCCTACGGAAAAGGGTAGGAAGGATCGTGAGTATGCTTATGTTCATTACTACAGTGAACGATGTCTTCTTTGACATAAATAGCTGCGTTGCACGCCCTTCTGCCATTTTGGAGAGCACAAGACCACCTTTCAAATCCATTATTCTTTTGTTTCCGCACACATACGTACTTGAACCCCCGGTGTATTATTTGGGGTCTACGCTCCCCGCGTTGTATGTACACAGCATCTGCAAAAAAAATGACATGTCCATTAATATAATTTATTTAATACGTAACATTACGACCAGTCAGTGGTTGAGTGGGCATCGCGTTTGGGTCCCCCAGGCGTTCCGTGTTCGAGTCCTTGGATGGCTAAGTCCTCCATTACGACTCAAGCAACATTTCGGCTTACTGTGGTGGTAGTAGGAGATTTTAAAACATTTTCGGGTTATTCGTAACCAAATCGGGTTATTCGTAACTAAAGAGCAGAATATCTCATTTGAAATGTTTTTGGGGAGGACGTTTAAAGAGTTCTAAATTGATACCATTGTTTGGGATCAACACTTTAATCAATTCTTTATTTACTTTTGTAGATTGGTTAGAAGAAAACATAATAATATTCAAGAACACAGTAACTAGGTTACTAGGTTGGGTTGCCAATAGTTTTATTTCCCCAACCACTAGGAGCCTTGAGATGGGATCCATATGGAACTTCGTGTTGGTAACTCGCTGTGACTAATTAAATGGGATGCCAATATTTTTAGGGTTTTATGTAGCACCTTTTGATGGGTTTGTAAAGGCCCAAAAATAAATGCATGCATTTTTCTCACAATACTTAATTTTGGATATAAGGCCAAAATACCCAACCAAACTGAATAAATAAAAAAATATGTATCAACATGTGGTTTGGTGGCGTAAGTTTGGATAAAAAAGGCCGCGTAGCCATTCCTCTTGATGGCGAAATCTGATCGACATTAAAAAATATATAAGATGAATAAATCAAAATGACCAAATTAAAACCAAATGATGAGTAAAACAAATTGTTTGTTAAAGATTATGAGTGATTTTTTTTTCTTTTCTTTATTCCTAAAATAATTTTTGTATACAATTTTTTGCAGGCTTTTCGACTACCACTTTAGGCATGTGTCCGTTTTATGGTGTAGTCGAAATTCGAAAACAAATTATATGAATGTAATATTTGTTAATTTGTTAAACATATTGTTTTGTTAGATATGTATTTTGTACAATACGGAATTCTTCAACTGGTTTCTTAGTTAAATAGATTGCACAAGCATAAACCAACCTTATTATATATAGACTATTGATTTCGCTAAAATATAATTTAAAAAAAATAATAATAAAATAAATACAAATAGGAAAGTAAATCGAATGACTTCACTTCTTGAAAAGATGAACATAAATATTAATAGCAAAAGAATTTTTTTAGGGTTTGAATGTAAAAAAAATAATTAATAAAGCAAATTAAATTAGGGTGGTGGTTGGAGGGGGGGGGGAGGTGGAGGCGGCGGAGTGGGAACCCCCTAATACTGAATTTAGATACTTTTTTTTCTTTAAGCGAGGATCAAGGAGATACCAAAAAACCTACAAAAATGGCATTTCCACCTGCGGCCAATGATGACCTGAAAGGATTGAAAGCGCAACTAAGCAAACCGCCCACGGTAAAAGTCCAGGGTACGACGCCATTGGTATTGAGCATATAAGATACGCAGGAGATCAATTTCATGTTATTCTAGCCGCCCTGTACTCAAGCCTCTTAAAACACACACATATGCCGATGGACATGAGCCAATATATTATCGTACCTTTCCTGAAATCCAATCAGCTGGATGTTTCCACGTTAGAAAATTACTGACTGATTTCCTTGGCGACAATGCTTTCGAGACTATTTGAAAAAATCTTATTCGCGCTAGTCAAAGAAAAACTATTTATCCTGGACAACCAATTCGGCTTCAAGAGCGCCTCATCGACCGATATGGCCAATTATGGAGTAAAACAAACAACAGAAAAATCACATTCAATGGGCAGGAGCTTCTTCAAGACCTTTATTCCTTAAAAGCGGAATAAGGAAAGGGGGAAATATGTCTCCAACTCTATTTAATGTGTACATTAACGACCTCTTACAAATGTTGAACGATACACGAATCGATTGTCATATCTGCGGACAAGGTAGTAATAACATTAATTACGCGGATGACATGGTGCTGCTTGCACCTTCGATTAAAGCGATGAGACGACTTGTGCAAATATGCCAAGGGTACGCAAATTCTCATAACTTGTACAATTCTAAAAAGCCAGTCATCGTCGCTTTCAAACACAACAAGGAGCCATTAAATATTCCTCCAATATATCTAGAAAGAAACGAACTGCTTGTTGCCTCACAGGATAAGTATCTGGGTCATATCCTAACCGAAGACATGAAGGATATAGAAGATATGGAACGACAAAGAAGAGCAATTAACATACGGGCCGGAATGCGCTCAAGGCGGTTCTACCACTGTAGCGACGACGCGACGTCAGAAAATTACTCTTCAAGACATACTGCTCTGCCCTGTACACATCTGAACTGTGGACGCAATACCCAGCTGCGCAATGGGACAAACTGAGGGTGTGCTACAACAATGCATACAGGCAACTTATGCAACTACCGAGGTTCTGCAGCGCCTCCACGATGTTCACCGAAGCGAGGGTGCACTCATTCCCAGCTTTACTTCGCCACCGTCTAGCCAACTTCTGGAGCAGGACACGGAAATCAACTAACATCATTGTCGTGGCTGCATCCGAGTGGCTCGGTTCCTCACTAAATGAACGATGGATGCACATTATGAGGCGACCTCCCCGATGGACGATCGAAAAAAACAAATATTTCTCTTTAAATAAATAAAGACAATATAAGCGAAACTCAATCGAAAATCTGGAAACAGAAAAATCAGAAAAACATGTTGACACCTCTGGGACTCGAACCCAGGACCTCTTGCTTTCAGGGCAAAAGGTCAAGAGGTCCTGGGTTCGAGTCCCAGAGGTGTCAACATGTTTTTCTGATTTTTCTGTTTCCAGATTTTCGATTGAGTTTCGCTTATATTGTCTTCATTTATTTAAATATTACAATTTGAGGTTTTACTCATAAAGTTAAAAGTAAAAATAAAAATATTTCTCTTTTTATTTTAATTTCTGTTTAATTTTTGTTTAATTTCATTTTATTTTTAATGTTATGGTTAATTTTTTGTTATTTATGTTTGAATTTTATTTTCATTTGTTTTCATTAGGTACCTACCTAATACGTAATATGTTGATATTTTATTTCTTTTAGATTTTTATTTACTCTGTAAAATGTTATTGTACTATAGGTTATGTAATATGGCAGACTGGGATTGCACTATCATCCCAACCCTGCTGGAATAAAAACTTAAATAAAATGAATAATACCATGCGAGCGACGCCGCGGGAAAAAGCTAGTTCTCGTGTAAGCCTTAAATGGAAAATATTTTTAGGTTAGATGGATTGAAATAGGTTCATGATTGTGGGTTTCCACGATCTTGACTGGAATTCCGTTGATGGTGTGGATCCTGCTTAGGCAGTGACGTCTCCACATGGAGCACCTCCAGAACACCTTGTATCCGTGCGATCTCTCCTTCACGTACGCATAGTTCTTAAAGACCAGGGCCGGCCTTCCACGAATACGTATTTCATGGACATGAACTGAAAATAAACAAATAGTTAGGATCTCGTATAATTATGATGATATTCTATCTAAAGAAGAATCAAAGGTATTACTTATGCATTTGAAAGTGCAAAGAAACAGTTAAACAAGGTTTTCGGGAGCAAAATAGCTGTCACGCGTAATTGCCACAAATCTAGCACACGTACTAATACAGCTCAGCGCACGCGGCAGATGCAGTTGACATTTGTAGATTCACAGTGTCTTTATTGCGTAAACAGTGCTACGTACAAGGTGGGGCAAAAGTAATCACCCTATTAGAAAACGCTATAACTTTTGCAAATGGCGCCAAATGTCAATTCGGTTTTGACATTTGTGAAGTAAACAAACGCAAAATACAAATCGACAAGCCATGAATCGGTTTACTCCGCAAGAACGCGGAATAATTGGTCCCATATTTTGCGCAACAATTCGTCGGTTGTGTTGGCGCAGCGTGAATTTCGTCGCAGATTTCCTGGCCGTCCGACACCAACTGGACAAACACTGCGGCGTTTGGCCACTCGCCTTGAAGAGACTGGGAGAACACGAGATGTTCCCAAGGCTGGCCGGCCCCAGAGCAGCCGTTCTGCTGAGAATATCGCTGCTGTTGCCCAAGATGTCAAAGATGAGCCCCGAACATCGACCAGACGACGTGCCACGCAATTGGGCATTAGCCGGCGGTCCCTACGCAGAATTTTGGTGAAATATTTGAAGATGTTCCCTTAAAAAGTGCAGACAGTGCATCAGCTGTTAGCTGTTAACCGCCAAACGCGGATAACCTACGCTCAAGTCATCCTGAATCTCAACGAAAAGGTGGACGATTTTTCATCGAAAATTGTCATGAACGATGAAGCTCATTTCCATAATAGCGGTTACGTGAATAAACAAAATAATCGTTTCTGAGGCACCGAAAATCCGAGTATCACCCACGAAGAGCCATTACACCCGCTCAAAGTCACTGCGTGGTGTGCTGTTTACGCTGAAGGAGTCATCGGGCCATTTTTTTTAGAACGCCGCGGGCCAAATGACGACTGTGGACGGCGCGCGCTACAGAGCCATGATTACCGATTTTTTTCTTCCTCAATTAGATGAATTGGGACTGGAGAACATGTGGTTACAACAGGATAGTGCAACGGTGCACACTGCTCGAGCCACAACCCATATTCTGAAGGAAGCATTTCCGGGTCGCCTAATCTCTCGTTTTGGTGATTTGCACTGGCCGGCCAGATCACCCTATTTAACCGTTCCAGACTTCTTTTTATGTTTTTTTTTTAAGTCGCGGGTTTACGTCATCAAGCCTCAGACTCTTGAAGCCCTTAAGAAGAATATTCGCCAAGAATTCGAGAACCTGTAGCCCGAAGTTCTGGCAAGAGTGATAGAAAATGCAATAAAACGGGCCCGTATGGTCATCAACTCTGGCGGCGGCCACTTGGCCGATATCATTTTCTCGATATGATGGAATAAATTTTAATGGATTAAATAAACAAATTTCACAACCAGAACCAAAGTTTTTCAGTAAATAAAAAATTACAGCAAAAGAACATCGGATGATTACTTTTGCCCCACCTTGTACATCACGGTGGGATGTGTGATGCGAGGGCGAAGTCTTTTGCCCCACCTTGTACATCACGGTGGGATGTGTGATGCGAAGGCGAAGAAGTCTTTTGCCCCACTTTGTACATCACGGTGGGGTGTGTGATGCAAAGGCGAAGTCTTTTGATTATGTTGCAGTCAATGTAAAAATAAAAATGAATAAAAGAAATCGTTTTGATGGGTGTTCATTTAAATTACAAATTACCTACTACGTCGGAATAAAATTTTGTCGTTTATGTATTAAAATTACTACCCAAAGAAATGCATTTTTCACGATATTTAATAAGTTATTTAACTTATTATAATAAGTAGGTAGAGCAAAATTTTTTTAAAAATGTTTTTTAATTTAGTCGCAAATAATTGCCCAAGTTGCCTCTAAAATCATGAAACATTAAAATTTTTAATCGCCTGTATCTTATAATAAAGGAAAAATAAATAGTCCATATCCGTAATAGATATATGATGCTCGTATACCTTTTACTAACAAAAATCATTTTTCAGTTTGTTTGGGTAATTTGATCTCAAATCTAAAATTAAGATTTTTACGCAACGGGCCGAAACGTACCGCGCGAACGTTCTTCTTAATGCTATGAGTGGATGTATCGGGATTGAATTATTGAGTTCCAATAAAAAATATTTTTTTTTAGCTTTCGGGAGGAAAGCGTCTAAGGCGACGTTAGGGTCGAGATCAAAGATATTCAAATACGTCGAGATCAAGGGACTTTGATGGATTTTTGTAATGAAGTTTGGATTTGCAAATAAAATTGTACTAGCCGTTCTTAATGTTTTTAAAATTACTGTGCTATATACTCGACAATATACCCCCGGTTACTACCGTGAACCGGGGGTACTTTGCAACACTTCTTTGTCACTTTTCACAAAAAAATAAGTATCTTTTAACGGGAACGAATAATATTATTGAAATTAAGTGGCAAGGTAATACGAATCGTAAATCATATTTTTTGTGGTAATAAGTGTACTTTTCAATTTCATAAATTAATATGCATTTTTAAAAGTGATGCAAAGTAATTTCTATAAGGGGGTGACTTTGCATCACAATTATACTTAATTTAAAATTTCTGATTGGATACCACATATTTATTTTTCTTTTTTTTTTTAAAGAAAGACAAACATTCCCGGGTTACGAATAACCCAACAATGTGTGAAAATCTCCTACTACCACCACAGAAAGCCGAAAATGTTACTTGTGTTGTGATGAAGGACTTAGCCAGCCGAGGAATCGAACAGGCGACGCTCGGGTGGGACCCGATGTCCACTCAACCACTGACCATAAAATCCTGTGGGGATCCTTAATGTCATTATTATTACAACACAAAAGAAAATTTATGTTCAATAATGAAAATACATGGGTATTTTAAATTACGATTTATTTAAAAGAAACATTTTGTTTATAAAACAGAAAAATACAATAGAGAAGCAATCTGCCACCTGCCAGCTGCCACATATTGCGATAGTTGCTCATAATATTATTAAAATAAAATAATAACAAAAAATAACATGACAACAAAATAAATTTAAAAGTTATATAAAACAATAATAAAACAAATATAAAACTTTTTCCAGTTTAAGTTTATTGACCGTTCTCACTTCAAACGATTTGACAATAAAATTAGGTCATTAAAAATTCATATTGTTTGTAAGGTTTTTCCCTGAATAATATTGAAGTGAGCTACAAACCCAAGGTAATTAGCCTAATGGAATTACCAAAAAATAATTAGAAATTAGACAGTCTAAAACGACTTAGTAACAAATGTAATTAGATTAAAATCCTTGTAGACCACCCCTCTTACCCTCCTCTTAAACCGTAGACTAAGAATAATTTGTACCAGTCTGAAGATGGCTTTAACGAGCTGAAACCGGTTACGGTCAATAAAATTAAAGTGGAAAAAAATTTTATATTTGTTTTATTATAATATATTATAATGGAATTCCACCGTGAATTATCCGTTTCAAAAATAGAAATATTAAAACAAAACTGTACTCAATAGGCCACTTGCATCGCATTTTAATTTTTTTTTCCGGTTTAGGCAAATACTCTAAGACATTCTGCATTTTTTTAATCGTATTTCTGAAACCCTGGTGATTTTTTTAAAATTTTCAACCGATAAATCAGACCATTTTTTATAAACCGGAAAGACGGGACATAATTTTATGGGTGCGAAAAAACGATAATTACATAGCCGAAAATCATTTAAAAAAATAACCTTTTCCACAAGAAAGGACAGGAGAATAACGAGGCTTACCAAAAATATTACATCTCATAAATATTTTTTCCTTGATCCATCTTATTGATCATAAATCATTATAATTTTCAACGTCTATATTACTAAATCCAATGTAATATACTTGTACTTGTAAATTATAATAATAATAAGATTATTATAAAATTTGATTTTGTTAAAATCAGCACCACTACCATTATACCTCTAAAACACGTACAGACAGCGTAAAATGTACGGGGCTCTCTTCATAACATCTGTCAAAAAGTCAAACTAAATGATAAGTTCGCAGAGAATAAACAATAAATCAAGTGAACGTTAAATGTCAAATTCAAAAATTCGCCTGAAATCAAAATGTTGCCTTATAAAAAAAAAAAATCAGTGTGGAATTTTACAAAATTAATAGGAACATTTTCGGAGACGGGACATTTTCATGTAGTGACGTGACAGGCCCAAATAATGAATTTATTTATTTAAAAAATAAAAAAGGTACATTTATTAACTATTTTACTAACATTTTCGTAATCTTAGTAAAAAAAATCCATCCACACGATTTTTTCCAAGTCGTTATGAAATCCATGCAAGTGGCCTATTGTTTCCGCTACCAATATTTGGTAATTCTGGGATTGTGAACCATACTCGCTTTGATATTCTCCGGGGATAATTAATACCACCAAGTATATCAGCCCAATCATAGAAAACACATCTTTAATGTTTGGTCACTACCAAGAATTACAGATTTCGTTATCACACTTATAGTTTCTCTGCCACCACAAAAATTTTCTGACCCAGGGAACTATTTATTTTCATATGTGAATACTACAAACGAACCAATCTGCTGATTAATGGGCTAAAAGGTATTCTCAACAGATAACAGCTCCACGTTTTCCTTATCAGGTTCTTCCTGGGATAGAATTCTAACATAAGTTACTTGGTTTTTAATCCGACGATTTTCTTGGCACCAACAGATACCCGACATGAAAAAATGGATCGCTGTCTTCCAGCCTTTCTATTAAACACTCTACGCATGCCTAAAAACAAAACTAATTGAAAAATACATAGCAGCTTACTAACAGAAATAAAAAAAAGGATTGGGGTAACATTGCCCTGGTAAAATGTAATCCCAACTTTACTGAAAAAGCGACAGCTTCAAGAAATAAATTGGTAGAAATATTAATCTTTACATTTGGTAAAACATATTTATATATTCATTTTTACAATGAAATTTAACATAATAAACCACTTTACTCACTTTAAAATGATGCAATCTATCAAAGATGCTAACAAATTATTTTCACTCGAAAATTTTTAAAAGCGGCACATCCCCCTCATAACCTTTGATAACCCAGTAGTGAAATGGGATTATCGTTCAAAATTCGCATTAAAGGAGAGTAGTCGGCGACATAAACCGAA
The DNA here is from genome assembly GCA_929108145.2 of Limnephilus rhombicus. Lineage (NCBI taxonomy): Eukaryota > Metazoa > Arthropoda > Insecta > Trichoptera > Limnephilidae > Limnephilus > Limnephilus rhombicus. The sequence goes on along the minus strand of OV815284.1, from coordinate 35,902,259 downwards.
TATTAACCTTTTTATTAATGATCACTAAAGTTTTTTCTCACACACGTTTCTGGCTATTTGCTAATGATAATAAAATTCTTAAGATTATTCAATCCCACCTTGACGGTTTACTATTTCAACTTGATATTGATTAATTTATTTATCATTTTTCAACGATTGGTGCAAAATTAACTGCATGAAACTTAATGTTGATAAATACAAGATTTTGTCCTTTTATAGAACCAAAAAACCTATTCAGTTTGATTATAAACTAAATGGTGTTTGTCTATTTACTATTACATCTATCAAGGACCTTGGGGTCACTCTAGACTGCACTTCTTTCCGTGATCACATTAATAATATCGTAAATAAATCACTTAAACTACTAGGCTTCATTCATAGAATTACCTCTGACTTCAAACATATAAGTACACTTAAAACTCTTTACTGTTCGCTGGTTCGCCCTCACCTTGAATATACTAGTGTCATTTGGTCTCCTTTCTATGCAGTCCACATTTGTCAAATCGAATCCGTACAACATCGTTTCCTAAGAGGAATTGCTTGGAGGTTGGGTCTTGAAAGAGGCGAGTACTCATATGATGATATTGAACACATTTTAAACATTTCTTCTTTAGAAAAACGCAGAAAGGACTATGATCTAATTTGCATATTTAAAATTATCAACAGTATTACTGATACACCTGCATTGTTACAACTCATCCAGTTCAAAATCCCTTCCCGTAGACTCCGAAATAATGAATTGCTGTTCCTTAATCAACATTCTACTAAATATGGATACCATTCTCCCTTATCCAGAATGTCAAGACTTGTCAACGCAAGTCAAAGCATTGATTTTTTGGTGTAAAACTAAATGACTTTCGGCAGTCGATACGCAATATTTAAATGCTTCTTCATGTTTTGACTTGTAGTGTCTTCTATACGTACTTTTTACATTTTATATTGTCATTCCTATTAATTTATATGTGCCCTCCATTCACTGGTATCTCTTTTTTTTATTCGTGTTATTATTTTATTTTCAATGGACTATTGTCTGTAAATTAATAAATAAATAAATAAATTAAAAGAATCAAACAGTTTAATTAATAGCAATGACCACAGATGGGTTTAAAACATTTTTTTGTACAAAGTTCCCCCATAAGATGCAAAGTAACCACGGTTTACGGTACTCAAATTATTTTGATTTCTACCACCCTGCTTGATTTTCACAATCTTGTTTAAAATAAATAATTTTAATTTATTCAAATATGTCGTGTTGTGAAAGCGCTGCTTTATTGTAGTGCGTGTAATAGGTTATAGGAATGGTTACGAGAGTTGATTTATTAGAACAGTAACTGTTATAAATTTAAATTAAATGAACTAAATTAAATGATGTGGTCTCAAAAAGCAGAAGAGAAGGAATGGATAACGATGATGTTTTTTCGTCGATATTCCGAAATTTTAATTTCTTATTGAGCAGTCGTGACCAATAGGTAGCTAGGAGACATATTTAAAAGAATTCATTATCTATTTTTCAGAGACGGTGTTAGTTTAATTATTTTAGGTTAAAACACGTTTTGCAAGTTATGCATAGCATAACATGCCAAAAGTGATTTAACATATAATTAAACTAAGCCATCATCTACGCAAGAGCAGATAATGCATTATCATCTAAAACGGAATTTAACAAAATAATAAATAACTTTAAAACAATAAATAAAACTTTTAGTGAAGAAGAAAATAACACTGATATCTTAATGAAAGCATGGAAGAGCATAAGACACAAAAACTGTCCCAGTGGCGACCGTTATCTTTTTATTTTTCTGTGTCTTCTCAAATGATATATTACATTGATGGAAATAACCTTCAAAAGTTGTAAAAAATAGTTGTTCTATGGTGGGGCGTGATTCAGAGGTAACGCGTTAAAAACCAGATCAGAACAAATTAAAAAAATGCATTTTGGCTATACATACATTTCGACGGTCTCGAAGAACAATGAAGGAACTCCTCAATATTGAAAATCGCACTGATGGCGTATTTTAAGTTATTTTTCTAATTTTTTTAAGAGTTTTAATTTTGAATTTAGGTACATTCTTTTTGTTAATTTAAAAGTCTGAATTTTAGAAATTTTGGATGAAATGATTATAAGAATTTATAAGATATATATCTTAAAATGTAAATATATATATATCTAAATCACGCGTCTAAATTTAAACGATTTATTTCTGCAAGTACCCCACCAGGGTACCTACTTTTGCTAGGTGAAAATAATTAGTTTAAATTGATAGAACTATTTTGAATTTTTATTTTATTTTTTATATTTATTTACATTTAAACCCGCTAAACTACTTATGTAGTTTGTCAGCAGGTACATAATGACAACATTGGAACATTTTCAAACATTGTATATATATAATTTTGATGCTAAACATCAATTAAATAAATTATTTAAATTACGGAAATAGTATATCCATGTAAATATTACCATAAGCCTCATACAACGTGTCCCAAAATTCAACGATAAGCGGGCACCAGTGGGTGGGCCTGCTCATGACTCCTCGAGAAAAAATAGAAAAAAAAATATTTCTCAATTTTTTTTGAAAGTACAAAAAAAATAAAAATCCTTTGAAAATTGACACCCCTTAAGATATTTTTAACTACCATGACCACAATTTTTCAAATATTTCTGATTTTTTTTTGTATCGGCAACCTAAGTAGCACGAATATCCACCACAAGCCTTAAAAATCCATGAATGCCTGTAGTTTTTACACAAAAATCAATCAAAATTATTGTTTTTCTAAAAATTATGAAAGATCTTTATTTTCAGTCCACTTTCACTCATCATGGTGTAAAAAAAAAGTATGGACACTACTACGACAAGTTTTTTTAAAAAATTTACGCATCTAATCAAGATTCCAAAATGGTATAATACTCTCGGAAAACTAGCCACAAAAAATATGCGTACTATTTTTAACAAGAACCAAATTTCATAAATTACACAAGTCTACAAAAAAATAAAAATTGAGAGCTGATTTGCTTTTTTGCGTAATTCTTATGTTTTTTGGTGTGCTGAATCCGAAAATGACTTTCATTTTGTCACAGAACGTCACGTTTTCTGACAATGTAGGTATCTATGTTAAACAAGTTATCATCTTAAAATAAAAGATAAAAGTCTAAAAAAAATAATATTTATAATTCCTTAACAAAACTTATTTTTTTATCTAAAATACATTGATTAGTAAGCACTAAACACATTTCTTTTTCCCAGTGAGACTCCTTTTGGTACATTTTCGCTTGTAGGAAGCATCTGGAAGGCCTCTCTGAAGCGTCCAAAGGTAGTCTGCAATCATTGAGATGCTCCATCTTCCCTGGTATCTTTTTTCAATCTCCTTAATATCTTGGTGAAATCGTTCATTTTGCTCTTCACTCACATATCCTAAAATTTCTGGAAAGTAGTCGAGGTGGGAATGAAGAAAATGTTCTTTTAAACTCATTAGGCAACCTAAAGCTTGAAATGTTTTTAACGATTTGTTTGCAGTTAGGGTCTTTGTTATTGTCTAAAAATTCAGGTTAAACCTCCCCGATCCCTCCCCTCCTAGTTCCCCTCTCCCCCTCCCTCGAACCCCCTACCCGAGTTCCCCTCCCCTCCCGCATTCCATACATTCAGTCCCAACACATTCTGTCTTTACAGCTCGCGTGCCACCCATTGCAATTTTTTTTTACAAATTTCATAATGCCTGAGCTCACCAGTAGTTTTATATGAATCTTGTCTTGACAATAACGAACACAAAAAAAAGAATTATCCAATTTGGTGCAGTCGTTCAAAAGTTATGCGCGTACATACATTTCTGCGATTCATTTTTATTTAATTAATTAATTTGTCATAATTTCATATTGTCAGAGCTCACCTTTCTATACAGAGACCATCGAGGGCATGCACACATCAAATCCCCAAAGTTTCATCGCAATCGGATGAACGGTTTAGCAATGAAATGTTTATTACCAGTTATTATTATATATATATTATGTATACCGTTTTATATTTTTATATATATATATATATATATATATTATGTATACCGTTTTGCAAAATAACCTGACGTTCTGGAATTTTTTGAGTATTTTTCTCGTTTTCAGAACACCTAAATACATGGAAATCAGTTGAAAACATCCAGACAGCATTTTTGTTGTTGACCTGTGTTATTGTTGTTGACAGTAATCACTTTTACTATGTGCACAAAATAGGTTTTTTGTTATTGAAAAATGGTGAATTAATCAAAACAAATGGTACCAACAATTTTTGAAAAAAAATAAATTAATAAATATTATTTTTCTATTTTTTTTATCGAGTAGTTATGAGCAGGCCCACCCACTGGTGCCCGCTTATCGTTGAATTTTGGGACACGTTGTATAATAAAAAAAGTACAAGTTATAATGAATTTACTAATTCCTTCAAATAAATATAATAGGTAATTGATAAACGTTGACACGTAACCCAGTATCTTCGGGAGGTTTTGCTCGGCAGATCTGTCCGCCGAGCCAGTCAGCCGAACTACGGGCGGGTGTTACAACTAGTTTTAATTTTTTAAAAGTTTTCGATACCTTCAGTGTGCACAAATACATTAAAACGCTTACTCTTTAGAACGATTTGCCTGTACTTTCAAATCTACCTCTTTCATTTCTTCTTTCACAGGTCGACTTCCTGCAGCTTTACAATAAACTCTAAATTGGGGATGCCTCCGGACAGTAGAAACTTAACTAAATAACTAACCATCACGCCGTTTCCCCGCAGGGGTAGGCAGAGAGGACGGACCGCCAAAAAACTCAGTCTTGGCACACACTCTTTGCCTCATTCACATTCATACATCGTCTCATACACACTCTTCTATTATTCTGACTCTTGTAACATATCTATTTCGTGAGCAGGTACTGCTCAAAATAGGTACTGTTTATTGTCTATGCTTTATTTTATTTTTTTTAACTTTGTTGGTTGGCCAAACTGCAAGGGGACCGGAAACGTCATTCGAGGAAAGATGGCGCAGGATATCACGTAATTTTTCGAGGCGAGAGGAGATTTTGGAGGGGAGTTTTTTGTTATCAAAAATTCTAGTGCGATGTAGCCTAGAATGAGTTTATTTTTTCTTTCTGTGAGCGTGTGACGACTCAAATGGCATTGAAGCCTGTTTATTTTATTTAATTTCTCGCCGGATGCCGAGTGATTGCTTGAACCGCGTGCGGAAGTGAATTTTAATCTGTAATCAACGGGGGATGTATTGAAGCGGCTTTGCTCTGCTTTGGCCGGCGAGATTTTCTACACACCGCCTGATGGGTGTATATCTGCTGTGCCTGGTTGTTGGGTGGAATCCCTTTGAATGAAGCGGCTTTGCTCTGCTTTGGCCGGCGAGATTTTCTACACGCCGTTGGATGACGTGCTGGACGGTGTCTTGGGGATTGCTGTCGTCTTTTGGAGGAATGTCACGACTGTCACGGCGACGGGACGTGTGCGGTATTAAAATTAAACGTAATTGGTTAACTCTCTCTTTCTACATCAGTTAATAATTGCTCAAGGTATTTATGTTTTGTTTACTTTTCCTTTGTTCAATTTTCCCTTGCAAACTGCAATAAAGTAAACATTAATTTTCACCAGTAAAATAAGCGTCCTTTATATGCATGACCTCTAAATCCTTATCTCCACTATTCTGCGATGGAGTTCTACTTGCTCTGAGAAGACAGCGGTCGGATGACAAAAGGTATAGGTTCTACCTACACAAAATTTATATTACCTTAAAATCTTTACATTACACTCTTGACAAGGCGCGACTCAAGTATCTGATTCACTTGATCGCGCCGTGTCTTTCTCAGGCGTCCTCGACTTCTTCGACCATTCAAATTTGCGTCATATATTCTTCTTACACTACTTTCTGTGTTCATTCGCTCTACATGCCCAAACCATCTGAGGGTCCCTTTCTTAATCTTACTCATTACGCTTACATCTGTCCTGCATTCTTTGCGGATCTCCACATTTTTCACACGATCATACATGGTTTTGTACGCCTTAGGGATCTCATTTCAACAGCATTCGGTCTACTTTCATTTTTTCTCTGCCAGTTCCATGCCTCACTGCCATACGTCAGGGTAGGTACCAGGACTCCATTGTGGACTTCTAGCTTCGCTTCTTTTCACAGTATTTTATTAGCGCCAAAGGCATTCAGTCCTCCATTAATCGAGTTACCTGCATTCACCCTTCTTTCAATATCTCTATCAGTTTTAATAAAATAAAATAAAATGTGGCGATTATGGAAAAAAAAACATGATTTATGTCTTGTTGACAGGTAATGTGACACATCACGTCGAACATCTATGCACGTTATATTTAATTGAACGAAGTTCTTCACTACGTAAATTACTATTTTGTAGACGCCATTCGATATGAAGCTACGAGTAATTTGTTGATAAGTTGGAAGAAGTAACCCCGCTCTATTCACAAATGGGTGAAGTGTTATGTTAAGAATAGCGGAATGAAAATAATGTACGTGACAATGTCAATGACAATGAAGTTCTACATTTACTACACTAACTTGTCAGACTCATTGTTTGGCGCAGACACTTGCAGTCCTTATAGATTTGTTCATTTGTTATATTGGTTGTTCGGTTTTCCTACAGTTATCTATTTGGAACACGAAGTGAAGTTAGGCGGGCCAAAAGAAATCTTCTATCCGATTATAGCCATAATATTAACGATAGCGTCCAGAATTGAGAGGATGATAACAGATAATTCTCTAGTGAGTCTTAAAGATATTAATGCACCCTCAATTATTTATTTATCTTTAAAGACCTTGGAAACTGTATCTGCCGTGTGGGCCCTCATATCGGAATCACTGTTGAATAAAAACGAAAAGCTGAAATTACATCAGAATTTGAGAAGGATTGATAAAATTCTAAGAGTCGGAAGAGATGAATACAAGCACGCTTTATCAAAATCTACCTTGTCGTATCTGTTTTATACTGTGTGCACTTTCCTCTATTACTCGTTAGATTTTTTCACATGGAAAAAAGGCCTTGCCCAAGTGTTTCTCTCTGCCAAAATGATAACATTCGACCTGATCGTTCTGCAATATTGTCAAGAAATCTATTTATGTTTACTTCGACTTGAGATCCTTAATTCTTATCTATGGAATTATTCCCGACGGCATCACGTTCAAATGGTAGCTGGTGTGGACTATAGAAGGCAGTCCTTGTTTCCAAGTAAAAGATATGACAAGCTCATAAGGGAAACATCTAAAGTTTCAGAACATTCGAAAGTTATTAATATCATGAAGGCATATTCAACATTGGCCGAAAATGTTTATATTATGGGAAATCGTATCAGTAATAACGTAAGTATTTTTAGAAAGAAATACCTCCTTCGGAGCCTACAAGGTTTTACCCAGTAGTTTTGCATAGTTTTTTTTTTATATTTACAGGTCGGTGTTGTATCAATCCAGGCATTTTTAACGTGTATTACTGTCGCTAATATATTTGCAAGAAAGGCAAAATATCCAGACACTGACGTGAGTTGTACAATGAGTATTCCAGCCATCCGCCTTACTTTAATTTCCTTACAGTTCACAAAATGGAGTGTTCTTCGATTTGAAATGTGAATAATTTATCTCTTCGTCTTTTTTCCATCGTACCCTTCACTGGTTACAGGTAGGACAGGAGAGATAAGACATTTTCTACGCGAATAGGATAGAAAAGGGTGTGACTTGGACCGAGAAATGTAGTTCTTGCTAATGTGTTAGTGCTCGACACTTATTTAGTAACTCTGTGTTTTAGGATAAATGGGCAAATTGCTCACTGTTCCTATGGTGGATGCACTACATCATGTATTTTGCGTGTGCAACTGGAATTACGGAAATTCTTGTTAAAGAGGCCGAGAGGACCAGAGATCTGCTGGGGAAGTTGAGCGTAACATTTATAAAGGGTGAGAATTTTAGCAAAACATGTAGAAAAAGAGTTTAGTTAATTTATCAAGTTGGTTATTTAAAATGAAATATTGGTTTCTAGTTTGTTAAAGACAAACTTTACAAAATGTTGACAAGTTATGTTGAAAATTATTTTTGAAATATCTAAGAACCAAAATCGAATTTGCTAGAAATTTTGTGGTTAGCAATATAAACCTCTGATTTCAGATAAAGAAATATCAAGAATTCTTAGCAAGTGCGTGACTCTAGTTCTGAAGCAAGAATTGCGCGTCTCAGTCTGGAGGCTGTACCCCATGGACCTCTCTCTCCTCTTCAACTTTGTCGCGTTCACAGCTTCCTACTCCGTCATCTTAATTCAAATGAATTAATTCATTGAAGTTTTTCTACCAAGTACTAGTTGCGATGAATTTTTATTGATCCTGGCCTTAATTAATTGCTCATCAAGGGCAAAGTTGTTTTTAATAAATCTTTACACACATTATAATACGATATGATGCTTTCAAGTACAGAAAATAATAATAACAATATTTGGCTGATTTATGTAGCGCCGTTTGTTTTGTGAAAAATCACCTCAAGTGCGCCGGTACTTTAAATATCAAGTAAATGTAAATATATTTATAAGAAACCTTTTTGTAAAATTGATTTGTTGACAAAAGGCAATATCTCTCTTAAAGCAATCATAAAAATGTACACATACAAACGTTATATTCTGATAAGACATTGACAAATTACCCTTCGATTAAATTTTACTAATGGTAATAAAATAATTTAATACCAGTCAATTTCATTTTGAGTGGGTCATTCCTAAACTCAACTTGTTTTGGCAGAAATTTGTCAGGAATAAATACCTCAAAATGTCTTTAACGGACGTTCACAAAAGCGGATTCGTTCACGTTATTTATTGGGTTTTAGGTTTTTCTACAGTCAGGTACCGAGAAAATACCCTGCGATTAGGAGGGCCAACTGGAAACGTATACCCAATTATTTTGTTAATATTTTCAATCATTTGTAGAATAGAAAGAATGTATAATGAGATTTTTTTTACCGGGGTCTCCGTACAGACAATAGTTTTTACCATCCTGAAAACAACAGAAGGCATAGCCAGCCTCTGGGGATTACTCTCGGATTCAATTTTGTATAAAAAGGACAAGCTACTACTACATACAAATCTTCTTCTCATAGATCGATTGCTCAAAGTCGACAACACCAAGTATAAATACCTCGTCAACAAGGTATCACTTGCTTATTTTATATACCTTACATATAATCTGATCAATTCGACATCAGACTACTTTCGTTGGAAGACAGGAATTGCACAATTTTTCTTGGTGATGAGAAAGACGACCACAGATCTGTTAATGCTGCAATTCTGCCATGAGGTATACTTGTGTGTGGTTCGGATACGAACACTCAATGGGTGTCTCATCTCTCTGGCTAAAGGCGACAATATTTGTGACTTTAGATCTACGTCAATTCTGATAGTGAGTTCTACATTCGAAGAAAAGATTGTACATAAGCATAACATATTGGATATTTTGAAAGCTTATAACACGATGAATGACAATGTGAAAATATTGAGTAAACGAATTGGATCAAATGTAAGAGTTCTTGACCATTGTAATTTTAATAGTTTTCAATAGCAATCTGAAGTACAATCAATGCATAAGTTTCTTTTCCAGGTATTTTGGGTTTCAATTACCGCGATTATGACAGTTATTACCACTGCCAATTTATTTTCAAATACCGATGCGTACTCTTATTCAAATGTAAGTTATTTTCACATCATATATTGATTAACTTATGTTTGCATTGTTATATAAAGTCTATGATCGCATTGTTATTTAAAATCTTCAAGACCAAAACTTTATTACACTTACGGTTTTCTAATTTCTATACCGTATGTTTACAGGATACTTGGTCCATTATATCACTGTTCGTCTGGCAGTTTCATTATCTCCTATACTTCATGTGTGCAACAACTTCCGTAGAACTTCTAATGAGGGAAGGAGCTAGGGCTAAAGATGTTTTGGGAAAATTAACTGTCTATGCGCGAATATCATCAGGTAAACGCGAGCGATCATTAAATATAAGCTATAGCGTTGTCTACCAAGAATCTTTGCAAAGAAAGTTAGTTACAAGGTCATGATCATGGTCTGAGATTTTCTGGAAACAGATTTTTATGGTAATACGTTGTGAGTAGTTTTGTAATTACATCACCCTTTATGATTGTTTTTTAATTTATTTAATTTCTACGCAACGACCGCGATTTTATTTCAATCGAGTTACAGCGTTATTATAATCTACTACATTGCAATGTTTTTTTAAAATAAAATTTTACCAGTTCAAAGCCAATCGATTAAATAAACAATAACAACCATAGACAATGAAATAGAATTCTGGTGTTAAAGTTCCAAACAAGTTATGAAAAGATGCGTATAAAATAACAAATATAAAAGTGCAATATACACACGAAACATATTAAAATCAGTTAATGAAAATTAAAATCAAACAAGAACAAATGAAAATAATCAGCGCTTTCCAATGTGATAAATAATAAGGAAATAAGGACATGGTGACAAATACATTTTTTATCGAACACAATAGTAATAATGTTTTACTATTTTGTAGATGCAGATGAGACCTACAACTTGGAAAAATTTATACAGATAGCTGAAACCAAAGAACTTCGCATTTTTGTATGGAATCTTTTCTCCCTTGATTACTCATTTTTCTTCGGTTTGGTCGGCATAACGACTTCTTACGCCATAATCTTGATTCAAATGAGTGCAAATGGACCTATAAGTATAAGTATAAACGATCAAGGCTAAAATATTATATATTTCATAAGAACCAAAATGATTTACTTCATAATCTGACGATTTAAAAAAATATTTTTTAATTGATATAATAACATGTATTTTCAAATATTATTTGATAATGTGCGCTTCACTGGAGGGGCCCCCATTTTACAATTTAATAATATTGAATAAAAACATAAAGAGAATCAATGCTTTGAAATAAAATAAGATAGAAATAAAACTATAATAGAGTCGGTACATAATGAAAAAACAAGGCAAATATTATGAGGTACGGTTGTATATTGTAAAGAATTGTGTTAGTATATATACTAGGGTAGGCTGATAAGTAATGCACACATGCTTGTAAAATACGAACAAAAACAAATAACAAGATCGGGCAAAAAGTACATTAAAGTGTGATTCTTAAGCTTCAAAATTATATATTTATTTTTCAACATAGTCACCGTTAAGGCTGACGCATTTCTCCCAACGTCTAACAAGTTTTTTCATTAAATAACTGAAAAACTCTTCCGACATTTCTTGAATCCAGGACTTCATCAAGGATCCAGGAGGGAGGTGTGTGTGGAAATCAAATTTTTTTATTACGACCTATTTATATATGTGCCGATTTTTTTCATAATCACATTTGACGAGTATTCTTCCAACGAAAATCGTGTTTATAAATTCTACTACAAAGTTTATAACTGCTGTCGGAAATCGAGAATTTTTAGACCGTGTTTAGAACGCAAGGCAGGTTTTAACTTACGGTTGATTCTGCGTTGAGTCCCCGAATAATAGTTACACTTGGAAAAATTAATTTTTCGGAATTTTGCAGCAATAAATTGGTATGCTACTCAAATGTAGAGCTACAATCGATACACGATGAATATGCAACTCGTTACATTCTGAACACAAAACCAGTATAAAACCAGCAATCGTTTTATTCTGAACACAAAACCAGTTTGTATGTGGTGAATTATGACTACACATGAAAATGGTTTTTCATTGATGGTGGCATTAAGTAAATAGTCTGCAACTAGAATTTTATAACTGCGCACCGAATAGGAGAATGTTTTCCTTCGAAATGTGTCAGCAGATGAATCTAACTGGAATTTTACATTCTGAACACAAAACTGGTTTAAATTAAATCTGCACCTGTCGAATTAAAACTACACTCAGAATATGAAAATGGTTTTTCTTTGATTCTGGCAGAACGTACATAGTATGCAACTAGAATATTATATAACTGGACTTCGAACAAGAGAATGTTTTCCTTTGAAATGTGTCAGCAGATGAATCTACAACTGGAAATTTACATTCTCAACACAAAATTGGTTTAATTTAAGTCTGTATGCGGCGAATTAAAAGTACACTCTGAACATGAAAATGGTTTTTCTTTAATTCTGGCAGCACATACAGTCTGCAACTAGAATTTTATAACTGCACTTCGAATCAGATATTTTTTTCATTGGAAGCAACTGAATTCTACGCACAAAATTCCCGGTTGCAAAATGCATTTAAATGTTCTGTTCACGCCTTTATTGTTACATGTGGTTCTTTCTAAAATACCCATTGTATGCCCTCTGCCATAATTAGTTTAGTTGAATTCGCCTCGCCGCAAGGGACACAAGTTATAAGAACCGCACCGCTTTTACTTTTTAGTAATCAAACCGCAAACGGAACTCTAAAACCGCAGCTATTCGCGAGTACCATCGCCACGCGTCACATATTCTCGCTTATTGTTTCGCGATTAAACGTTCATTCCTAGTCACCATTGCCTTCCAAAATCTCTCCAAACTAACATACCTACCTTTCCAGTGAACACTGAACGAAGAGGGAAGCAGTCTGGGTAAGTGCGATTAAAACATAATAAAATATGTACATAAGAACCGCATACAGTCCACAACATACCGCAGCATTTGATCCCTCGATCCATTGAGAGGTAACATTTGCTACCCGCCGCAACATTTGGCCATTCGAGCCGCATAACATTTATTTTATTATATTTACGGAAGGATTCAATGAGCAATATTAGTTTGAAATCATTATTACAATACCTACCCGCAATTTGAGATTGTCCGTGTCATATTGTCATACCTACCTGCCATTTGAACTTAACATGGTCTACCCGCTATCCAAAATTATCACAATATCTACAAGTTATTCATTTGATATTTTGGGTCATTAATTTATTCTTCAAAGTATTGTTGTCGAAAATTTATACGCCGCATATCGCAAAAACTTACCAGTATTATTCATCCTTTCGATTTTATTGTGGTATTGCTACTACTATTGCTATTGTGGTATGCTAACTGGTAACTACTTGCTCACTGGAATAGTCACAAATATCTATATTGATACCAACATAGGTACGTACTTATGAACATCGCGTATTTGAGAGATTAAAATATTTAAAATATAATTAATTATTTCGTAAATAACTTGTCCACTGTGTTTTACCACCGTTCAGTATAATTTGGTCCGAAGGCAAAAACCGCCCGGTGCACTTGTGACTATTGCACATTATTTTATAAATAATTAAAACTTTTTAGTTTACAAATATTTCTAAAAATGGAGGATAAATTAAATAGACAAATAGTTTTATTAAAAAATAAGTGAAATGATTCTTAAAAGGGTCAAAAATATTGCAGTGCTTACAAAAAATTTGTCAAGCAGTTTTGAAGCATCACGTTCATTTGAATTTTTTATGTCAGAATCTGAGAGTATAACGGAAATTAAAAATAAATTTGAATTAATTATTGATCAAATTAACGAGAATATTGCTACATTAAACCCAAATTCTGAACCAGATTATTCGAGTTGGGAGCAATTTGAAGAATTATACACACGTATTCTACGCACAAGAAAATAATTTAAAAACAAATTTAGCTACAGAGCCGAAAGCGTCTACAAGTGCATGTGCTGCTAATAATAATAATTCTATTAAGCTACCTTGTATCGAACTAACTACCTTTGACGGTCGCGCCGATAATTGGAATCTGTTCTATGAGATGTTTAGAACAAATGTTCATTTAAATCAACAATTATCTGATTCCCAACGCGTTCAATACGTGATTGGAAAATCAACTGGAACCGCGAAAAATGTTACGTCAGGTTTAGTGCCAACTGGAGATACGTACAAAATAATCTGGGATACGCTAGTTAATAAATATCAAGATAAGCGATCACTTGCCACGCAGTACCTGAATAATATATTTCATTCCAAAACCGTAGCACACAACGCAAATAGTTTGACAGTTTTGATAGAAAAATATTCAGCATCCATCGCCGTGCTAAAACAATTAGGAATAGATGATCTTTTGGATTTTATATTACTGCAATTCGCTTTACAAAAATTAGAGTCGCAAACTGCACAAGCATTTGAGCTCTCAGTTCGAGAAATTGAAATTCCCACCTGCAAGCAATTGGTATCGTTTGTACAAGATCAGGTCAAAATTCTGCAACGAACATCAACAACTCGTGGACCTAACACCGCTAATATAAATACAACCAGTTCCGGTGGTACTGCTCGCACAATTCAACCCCGCACACATCATACTTACATAAGTACGCAATCGAAATGCTTTTATTGTCAAAATGAGAGCCATACGCAACTGTACACTTGTACACAATTTTTAAAATTATCGCCAAAGGAAAGGATTTCCTTCGTAAAGGAAAAATCTTTGTGTTTTAATTGTTTAAGCCCGCAACACACGTCTACAAGATGTAAATCAAAAGTCACTTGTCATAAGTGCCATGGCAAGCACCATACGCTTCTTCATTTTGAGAAATCCAGTCACGCAAACACCAACACATCCAATATAGAAACTCAACCTAACTAGTCAGAACCCTCGGTATGTACCATGTCAGCAACCACTCGACAAGGTGCAACTACTGAAGTACTTGCTACAGCCAAGGTTCACACTGTTGATCGAAACGGTGAAGAGAATACCATTCGCTGTCTTTTAGACCCAGGCTCACAAAAGCATTACATAACATCACATTGTTGTGAACAATTAGGCCTGGCGGTTAGACCAGGAACGCGCCTCGCAGTCCATAAAAGGAAGTGTCACATTGACAATTCAATCTAGGATTGATCCCTATTTCAAATACTCCATAACCGCTCTAGTTTTAGATAAAATTACCGCTCATTTACCTACTTGCAAAGTGGACTTGACGTCATATAAGTTCATAAATATTCCGCTGGCAGACGACACCTGGGCAATGCCTGGTCCAATTGATTTGCTAATTGGCGTTAGTCTGTTCTCTCAACTGTTGTTACCAAATAAGGTAATCACCCCCGGTTTTCCAGTCGCAATTCAAACCACATTAGGCTATGTCTTCATGGGTGACGCTCCAGTTAATTCTCAATCAAACACCACTTTAACTTTCTGCGCTACGCACGAAATTGAGAATTTAATTAAAAAATTCTGGGAAATCGAAGATATCAGTTCGGAACCGGTTCACAGCCTCGAAGAAAAGGAAACTGAGAACATTTTTAAAAGCACCACAACTCGCCTTGAGGACGGTTCTTATGAAGTGGCTTTGCCATTCAAAGGCAACCCGTGTGACTTAGGTGATTCATTGCAAGCTGCGCAAAATCGGTTTTATGCACTACAAGTTATCAACGAATTTTATATAGATTCGATCCGCAAAAGCCGCTTCAGGCTTATCAATACAATCGCGTGGCATTTGGACTTAAGTGTAGCCCGTTCTTAGCCCTACGAGCAATCAAACAGTTAACGTTAGATGAAGGCGCTCGCTTCCCTATGGCAAGGGATATTATCAATCGTGACGTTTATGTGGACGACATCGCTAGCTCTGCTTTAAATGAGCAAGAAGCTTTCCGCGCGGCTGGAGAGTTGATTGAGCTCTTCCAGTCAGGAGGATTCCAACTCGCTAAATGGGCATCCAATTCCAGCAAAGTATTAGAAAACATTCCATTGGAACTTCGCTTGTCGCAAAGTGTAACTTTCGATAGTGATGCATCGCTAAAAATCCTTGGGCTACGCTGGCATCCTTTGGATGACATTTTCGCATTTGAAGTCACTCCAGACAATCAAACTTGTACAAAACGCAATATTTTATCATCTGTCGCTAGACTCTTTGACGTGTTGGGTCTGGTGGCGCCTATAATTGTACAAGCCAATCTTCTTATAAAGGAGCTGTGGATTTTAAAAATCGATTGGGACGAAATCCCACCCACGAGTATATCACGCCAGTGGCAGGAGTTCAACGCGGAATTGCCGTCAATATCGTCAATTCGTATTCCACGTCATGTAGGAGTCGCAGAAGGATGCACGTTAAAACTCGTTGGGTTTGCGGATGCGAGCGAAAAGGCATACGGAGCAGTGATATACGCTCAGGTGACCACTCCTGATTGAGGTTCAATTAGTTTGCGCCAAATCAAGGGTAGCACCGTTAAAGGTCGTCTCCTTAGCACGCTTAGAATTATGCGCAGCATTATTGTTATCGCAACTGTTGAAAGGGGTAATTGATAATTACTCCGCGAGGTGTATTGTTCATTCAATATTTGCGTTTTCTGATTCGACTGTAACTTTAAGTTGGATTCATTCATCACCTCACCGCTGGCAAACCTTTGTTGCCAATCGTGTAGCAAAAATACACGAAAATTTGCAAAGTAGTCATTTTTATCATGTCGCAGGTGCTGAGAACCCTAGCGACTGTCTGTCGAGAGGGATGCTACCATCACAATTGATGGCAAATGATATTTGGTGGAATGGTCCAAAATGGCTTTGCCAGCCGCATTCCGAGTGGCCTATTGCGCCATTTAAGCACGCAAATTCGGAACAGTTACCGGAATTGAAAACCAATCAGTATGAACCACCAATTACTTTTGGCATGTGTTCTCGCGTAGCTGATCCACCAGAAATCAAAACTCGCAACCTTGAAGCGCTTGTATCATCTCAAATTGTACCTAATTCAATTATTAGCAAATATTCTTCGTTTAATAAATTGCAACGCGTAGTCGCATGGATAATGCGTTTCGTTAACAATTGTCGTAAACTTCCTGGTACGGATAATACAAACTCAACTTATCTTAGCTCTCGTGAATTAAATGACTCGCTTTTGAAAATCATACGCATCGAACAGAAAACATATTTTTCTGTCGATATACGTAACATGCGAAATAACGTTCCATGTTCAATGCACATTTTAAACTTGAAACCGTTTCTCGATAGCCACGGTATTATCAGGGTGGGCGGTCGACTCAAGTACTCGGATCTGTCATACGAAAACAAATTTCCCCTCTTATTACCGAAAAGCTGTCATTTAGCTTATTTAATTATAGATTATTATCACAAACTATATTTTCATGTAGGCCCGCGAAGCAGGCAGGCACTATTCAGCGGAAGTTTTGGATAATGGCGGCACGAAATAAGATTCGTTGACAACTTTCGAAATGCATTGTTTGCCATAAGATAAAATCTTCAGCATTACCGCCTCCATTAATGGCTGATTTACCACCCTCTCGAGTGCAACAGAGCCGTGTTTTTTCTCGAGTCGGGATTGATTTTGGAGGTCCTTTCACGTTGAAAGATCGTAAACGAAGGGGAGCCAAAACGTCAAAGAGTTATTTATGTTTATTTGTGTGTATGGCGACAAAGGCAGTTCATTTGGAAATCGTGTCTGATTTATCTTCCGAAGCCTTTATCGCAACCCTTAGCCGATTTACGGATCGTCGAGGTTTATGCTCAGAAATTATAAGCGACAACGGTACCAACTTCGTAGGTACAAATCGGTACCTACTCGACATAAATAAATTCTTGGCATCACAGCGTGATGTTATATCTAATCATCTAACTCAAAGTGGCATTATTTGGTCGTTTAACCCTCCAGCTAGTCCTCATTTTGGAGGCCTTTTCGAAGCAGGGATAAAATCTGTGAAGTACCATTTGAAGCGGGTAATAGGTGAGACCGTTCTAACTTACGAAGAATTTGCGACAGTTCTTACCAGAATTGAAGCCATTCTCAACTCCCGCCCTTTGTGTTCATTAAGCTCAGACCCTGAGGATTTAAATGGACTTACCCCAGGCCATTTCTTAATCGGTGGATTCCTATTGGGGTTGCCTGAATATGACTTTATTGACACCGCGTCTAATCGATTAAGTAGGTGGCAACATCTCCAAAAGATGTCGCAACATTTCTGGAAACGTTGGCATTCAGAATACTTGAATACGCTTCAACAACGAGCAAAGTGGTGCAAAATTAATCCAAACGTTAAGTTGGGTCAATTAGTGCTAATAAAGGAAGATCGTCTTCCACCTATGAAGTGGGTATTAGGACGAATTGTTCATGTTCATCCCGGTAAGGATGGGATGGTTAGAGTGGCTACTATTAAGACTCAAACTGGCTCGTTGGTTCGACCAGTAGTGAAACTGTGTCCGCTACCGGTAGAATAAAATCAGTATTAGTTCAGGTGTATATCTAAAGTAGAAATACCTGTTCCAATTCAATTTTTTGTTTTTTTTTTGTTTTGCTTGGCGACCATTGGGGTCTATGCTTTCTATTGTTTTATTTCTTCATATTTTCGATGCTTATGCTCAATTTGTTTTATTTTTAAGCGTCAAGTATTCATTGAATCCTATCGCATCGCGTTTAATTTTTTTTTGTGTTTGTCTTTTTTTTTCTTTTGACCACTTGTTCAAGGCGGGGGGGGGGGCATGTTCACGCCTTTATTGTTACATGTGGTTCTTTCTAAAATACCCATTGTATGCCCTCTGCCATAATTAGTTCAGTTGATCTCGCCTCGCCGCAAGGGACACAAGTTCTAAGAACCGCACTGCTTTTACTTTTTAGTAATCAAACCGCAAACGGAACTCTAAAACCGCAGCTATTCGCGAGTACCATCGCCACGCGTCACATATTCTCAATTATTGTTTCGCGATTAAACGTTCATTCCCAGTCGCCATTCCCTTCCAAAATCTCTCCAAACTAACATACCTACCTTTCCAGTGAACACTGAACGAAGAGGGAAGCAGTCTGGGTAAGTGCGATTAAAAAATAATAAAATATGTACATAAGAACCGCATACAGTCCACAACATACCGCAGCATTTGATCCCTCGATCCATTGAGAGGTAACATTTGCTACCTTCCGCAACATGTTCAATTTTATTGGTTTTTATTTTACCCTTTGCAAAAAACAAAATTGTTCTAAAATCTAACATTTTTGTTTCTAAATATTAAAATTTTGATATTGGAAAAGTAAACTGACTCAAAAATACACACCTGTGAATATTCGAATTGAAGTATTCGAACAGAATAAAACAAAAATTTTAAATACAGAATCCTTTTCTTAAAAAAAATTGCAATAAAACTGTCTCTTCACTTTTTATCGCAATCACATTTTTATTTTTAAATTAAATGTGTGGGACAATTTGCGTCTCCTGTGATAAGACAGGTTAAAATATTTATGTGGCGATTTAAAACTACACTCAGAATATGAAAATGGTTTCTATTTGTTTATGGCAGCACATACATAGTGTACAACTAGAATTTTATAACTGCACTTCAGTCCTGGATTTGTCAACAGGCCTTATAGGCCGTGGCCTAGGGGCGGAGTTCAGGGGGCGGCGCTCTCTCCCTTTGGTAAGCCGTTAGTTTTGTGTACGATTATAAATAACAACAAAAAGTCACTTTGGGTAGATGGAGTTTTCTATCTATTAACCTTTAGGCGCCCAGTGGTCCCGGAAGGGACCGCGGATTTGTGTCGTTCTTTTGTGCCCAACGGTCCAATACGGGACCGGTGATTGTGGTGCGAATATTTCATAAAAAAATGCTTTTGCAGTGGGCTACCTTTATTGCACGAGCGTTTAAGGAGAGAAATAGGTGTAGGACCTGGTATTTTTAATGATTTTCATTAATTTTTTTAACACATAAGGAACATATATATTTTATTTAAAACCTGGGGTCATTTTACACATACATTCATTATCTTCTGGAATTTTTCCGCAGGAATGGAAAAGTTCATACATTGTGCCTAAATTAAAAAAGGAGACAAACATAATATTGAAAATTACAGACCAATCTCTTAGTTAAATGTAATGGGTAAAGTTTTTGAAAAAATAGTTTTGGATATCATTTTTCCTTGCATACGACCACACATAATTTCGAAACAACACGGTTTTGTCACCAAAAAATCAACAGAAACTAATCTATGTGAGTTTGTTCACACAGTCCTTGTTGCTATGGATAACGGATATCAAGTCGATGTAGTCTACACAGACTACTCCAAAGCCTTTGATAAAATCCCACACAGCATCTTAATTGAGAAAGTCGAAGCAATGGGTATGCATGGTGACCTCCTTCGTTGGTTAGCCCCTATCTCGACAATCGTACGCAAGCTGTAACTGTACAAAGATTCTGCTCTAGTTTCGTCCCCGTAACCTCAGGAGTTCCCCAAGGATCTCACCTTGGCCCCCTCTTATTCAATATTTTTTTGAATGACGTTAAAAAAACTATCCGTAACTCTCAACTATACCTGTATGCGGATGACAAAAAGATTGTCAAAATTATTAAGTCTAAGGTGGATTGTCTAGAGCTCCAGAATGACCTTGACTCTCTGGTTAATGTATATTGTCTAGAAAATCGCCTTCTTTTGAATGCAGATAAATGTAGTATTATATCTTATTCTCCAAAGAAATACACAATATTATATCCCTACATTATTAAGAACAATATTTTAAACAGAGTAAATGTAATAAGAGATCTTGGAGTTCTATTAGATAGTAAGCTTCTTTTTCAATCTCACGTCGAGCATATCACGTCGAAGGCTTTGAAAATGTTGGGATTTATTCTTAGAGTAAGTTCAGCTTTCAAAAATCCACAAACATTTAAGACTCTCTACATATCCTATGTTAGAAGCCACCTGGAGTATGCTTATACTGTGTGGAAACCTCATTGTTCTACATATAAAGCAATTATAGAAAGAGTTCAGAAAAAGTTTATGAAATATGTTTCTTATCACGTGCGAAATGATGAAAACTATGTCCCCGTAAACCTCAAATCTCTTGATCAACGCCGAGATATCAGAGACCTATTAATGCTCTACTAAATTATTCATAACTGCATTGATAGCCCGTACTTACTACAAAATATTCATTTCAGATGTCCATTAAGAGTTACTCGATCTCCCGACACCTTTTATATCCCTAAGAGCAAGACAAATTATCTTGAAAATATATTTGTAAGAAGAAGCTGTAGCACATTTAACAGATTATGCCGAAATATCGATGTGTTTAATACAAACGTTGATAAATTCACAGCATGCATAAAAAATAACACTATTGAATGCCACTTGCTTAACTAATAACTTAATATTTCATTGATTTCTGTATTTCTCTTTTTTATTTTTAATATCACCACATTTTCTCTCCTACTTTTAGCAGTTCGAATTCAAATAAAATCACTTCCTGAAATATATTATTGATATCCATCAAAATTTAAATGTAAACCCTTGAAAAATTTCAGTTAATTACTTTTTGTAGATTTAAGTAAGAAGATACACTTAATTCAGAATTGTTTATATCAGGTATAGGTATTGTGGATTTTTGTAATATGGTTCTAAATTTCAATTTGTCGTTATTTTATTGGTCTATGACATACATATTATTATCACTGTCATTTATGAATTTTGTACAGACTGTTATAGCGCTAATAAATAAATAAAATAAATAAATATATTCAAGAGTTTCTAAAATATTCAAATAGTTTCCTCAGAAAATTATTTTTATTTTTGTTTTATTAATTTTATTTTAGTAATTTGTACATTTAAGTTTACAAATTTCTAATTAATTATAATATTTCATATGTAATTTTATGTAGCTCCTACAATGCGTCTTGAACTTTCCAATTGGTGTGGACTTTAAAGATTCTGGTGGCTTGTTATATAACTTCATCCCTTTGTACAGTAAACTGTTCTGCGTATTCGCCTTGTCCTTTTTTCGAAGCCTGATTTCTTTGCATGTCCTTGTGTTATGTCTGTGAATGTCCTTGTTGAATATAATTTTATTTGAAAAGTATTTTGGTAAAATGTTGTTAATTATTTTATGTATAAATATCATCGTATTCAAGGTCAGCATCTGTTTCACAGTTAGCCAATTCAGTTTCTTTAACATTTTGTTTACTTTTGAAAATCTATTTCGCCGTAGTATTATCCTCATTGCCCTGTTTTGGAGAATTTGAAACTTATTTTGTTCTCTTCGTTACATAGGAAAAGGATAGTTGAGCAATAGTTAAAATGTGGGGCAATAATCGATTTGTAGATAGTGATTGCAGTTTTAATAGATAGTTTTTGCCAAATTCTTCTCAAAAAAGATATTTTTTGGGAAGAATGTAATGAATTGTAATGGAGATATCAACTGCTCCGCATTGTAGGTCGCCATCCGGCTGGACAATTTGTGTACCTTCTGGAGGTCACAATTTTCATCCGAAATCAATTTTTCAAAATTGTTTGTTTTTTAAAAGTGTTTCTTCTGTTTGAACCTCACTTCTTACAAAAAATCGAAAATTAATATTTTTTTGAGAAATGTGAAAATTTTGTACTTTTTAGTGATTTTTTACCATTCTTTTGAATGTATTTTTGCCATAAAAAAATAGTTAAAATAAAGATATTGTTTAACATTGATGTTCAAATAGAGTGCATATTGATAGGGTCGAGTATCAATTTAGTGGGCTCAGAAACAAAATACAAGTATCTCGGTACGATAGTTTATTTTACAAGTTCACAGAATATAAGTTAATGTTTTTTTTATAGTCTCACATGACGCTTCTTAAAAAAAAAACTCCTATCTGTCAAAAAAAGAAAAATGAAACAAAACAATTCAATTCGAATTCTGGTTCGTTTAAAAAAAAATGGATTTGTGTAACCACCGTACGAAAGTACCTAGACTACACTGGGTAGCTCGATTCGAGCCGTGACTGATTCCCTTTTGCGTTTATTTTTTAGTGACGGGGTTTTGGGTCACTCTTCATGCTCGTATCAATCCACCCGGTCTTCTTGAGTCAAAACCTCGTTATCTTGATCCTCCACCCGGACTTCTTGGATTGTTGGTACCCTTTTTAATTCATCTGCGTGGATTTTAGTGGGTTTACCTCTTTTGTCTACCCAGTATATATTACCTCTTCCACTTTTCATGAGGATTTTGTGAGGTCCACTCCATTTAGGTGCAAACCCTGCGAAATTTCCTTCTGGAGACCCAGATAATTGGTGTTCCTTTACTAACACCTCTTCTCCTTGTTGGTATCTAAGTAAGGCTTCCACCGCTGGGGCGTACCTCTCTTGGTACGCTGCTTGATTCCTTCTTATTTCCTCATCTGCTGGTTCTCGCTGATGGGGTAAAACGATTGCCTCGTTCGCGTTTTCTGGGAAAGCTTGCCACTCTCCTGGTCGCGGTATATCGTATCCCAGTAGTGCTTGACTGGGTGATACGCCTGTCGCTTCGTTCTTTCTGTTTCGGGTCGTCATTATTACTCCCGGCAGTTTCTCATCCCATTTGTTGTGAGGTGAATCTCTGAGGAGAATTCTCAAACCTTTTTTGATTTCCTGGTTTCTCCTTTCCGTGGGGTTTGAGCGTGGGTGGTATATAGCTGTTGTCCAATGATTACATTGCCATCTTTCTATTGCGGCAAACCATTGGCGGTGGATGAACTGTCGTCCGTTATCCGTGAGAATGCGTTTTGGGTAGCCGTACCTTGGAAATACTTCAGTTTCTAACTGGTGGATTATGGTCTTTGCTATACTAGACTTAATCGGAAATGCTTCTACCCATCTTGTGAATAAGTCTGTTACTACAAGAATAAATTTGTTTCCATGCAGGGTTCTTGGGTACGGTCCCATGACGTCGGCGGCAACCACTTCAAATGGTCTATTTGGTTTCGTGCCTCCTTGAGGAGCCGCGGGTCTATTTGGGCCACGTTTTGATGTGGCACATGTCATGCACTGGCGTACCAGTCTGCGGATCTCTTCGTTCATTCCTGGCCAGAAGTAATGTGCTGATATTGCTCTCGTTGTTTCTGCTGCTCCCGGGTGGTTTGCGGTGTCCGAGTTGTGGTATTCTTCCAGAACTCTTGGAATTGTGCTTCGAGGGACGAACAGCCGGTCCATCTTTCCTTCGTCTCTTTTCCAAAGTATTCCTTGGTGGACGTTATACCTTGTGTAGTGATTTATATCGATGGCATTGTTTAGGATTTCTCTGTCGTTTAGAGTGTTCCATCGATCTATTCTTTTCCGTGTTTCCCGATCTGTCGGTTGTCCTGATTTTACCGCACTTGCTAGGGTTTGTTGCTCTTCCTCCTCTTCTGAGTCTATTTGGTTTATGCCGTTATCTCCGCCGACTTCCGGATAGCTTTCTCGGGTGTTTCCGGTAACCGTTTCGAGTATCATTTGCGTTGGTCCTGGGTTTCTAGACAGCGCGTCGGCGAGCTCATTAGCTTTCCCCGGACAGTGCTCTACAGTAAAGTCGTGGTCTTGTAGGAGTAGGGCCCATCTTGTGAGTTTGGCTCTTTCGTTCTTTGCCTCGTTTAGCCATGTTAGAGCTCGGTTGTCTGTGATGAGCTTAAAGTGCCTCCCTTCTAGGTAAGGCCGGTATTTTTTAATAGCCCATATTGCTGCCAGTGCTTCCTGTTCATTGCTATGGTACCTTTCTTCAGCTGGTGAGAACCGGGTGCTCGAGTATGATATCACATCTCGTGAACCATCTTCATTTTTATGGAAGAGTACTGCTGCGGCTCCTAATTTACTTGCGTCCGTTTGTAGCATGAATTCCCTACTAAAATCAGGTCTCTTGAGTTCCAGCGGCCCCGCCATTGCATCTTTTATTTGCTGCATGGCTTCTTCGGCTTCTCCGGTCCATTGGAATTTTATCTTATTTCTGGTAAGATTTGTTAAGGGTGCTGATATTTCGGCAAAGTTTGGTATGTATTCCCTCAACCAGTTGCACACTCCTAGAAAACTGCGAAGTTCTTTTCTTGTTTGAGGTGATGGTGTATTTTTAATGGCTTCTTCGTGTGGCCTCTGGGGACTGTTGCCCGTGGCACTGACTGTGTGTCCCAAGTATGTGATTTCATCTGTGGCGATGATACATTTTTCTGGAGAGCATTTTAACCCAAACTCTGCCAATCGTTCTAAGATGAGGCGGAGGTGTCGTAAGTGGTCTTTTAAGTTTTCGGAATATACGACGATATCATCCAGATAGGCCATGGCAAATTTTCTAAGGAACCCGGCTAATACTTGCTGGCTCATGGTTCTTTGAAATGTCTTGGGTGCACCTTTTAACCCGAATGGCATTACTCGGAACTGGTAACTGCCCCCATCTGGTGTGGTAAAGGCAGTCTTTTCTCTGTCTTCTGGTGCCATCGGCACTTGCCAGTACCCGCTTTTAAGGTCCAGTACTGTGAATACCTTGGCTGTGCTCAGGTCTTTAAGTGTTTCGTGGATGATTGGCAGTGGGGAGGGTTCAGTTATTGTTGCTTGATTCAACCTTCTGTAGTCTATGCAGAATCGTCGCCCTTCTTTTCCCTTTTTGGCCACCATTACTACTGGGAAACTGTATGGCGATCTGCTGGATTCTACTACTCCATCCGCTAGCATCCCTTCCAGTTGTTTGTATAAATCCTTTTTCTTCTCGTCCGAAAGGCGATGTGGTGGAACGCAGATTGGTCTGTCGGTGTTCAGGTGGATTCTGTGCGGTGGTACTTTCGCTGTGCCTGTCAAGGGGGAAAATACTTCACTATATTCGGATAATAGATCCGTGAATCCTTTTTTCTCCTGTTCTGGGACTCGATCTAATAGTGGCCCGTGGACATCGTTACTATTTTGTCCCTGGCGAACGGGCACAAAGTGGGTGGATGTCCTGATTGAGCTTCCGAAATTTAAACAGTTCCGCATGAAGTCTATTGAAGCTTCCTCTTTGGACAGCCAATCGCGTCCTAAGATGATTTCCTCCCTTAGGTTCTCTCCCACGAGGAAGTTCCATTCCCGTGTTGTATTCTGGATGTAGAATTTTATCGATATCATACCCTTTATTCGCATCACGTTTCTTTTGTTCGCCAACTTGAGGCATGGAATCGAGGATTGTTGTAATTTGGTACTTTGGGCGATGCCCATTCTTATTATAGAGTGTGAAGATGCAGAGTCTACCAATGCCTGATAGGTTTGCCCCTCTATGGTGACTCTCACCCTTGGAAGGAAGGAACCTGCTATTGCCGTGTGGCACTCTGCGGTTTGTTTCGGTTTCTTCCTTCTTTGCCCGGGTTGCCGTTTTAGTAACGAGCTCCCGGGCGGTACCGGTTTCCCGAGTTTCTATCTCTTCTATTTTGTTGAGCTGGGGATCGCTGGGCCGGGGGATGGCGGTATGGCGATTGGCGATTCGGTGAACGGCGTGGCGGTGATTGACGCTGAGGTGAACTGCGCTGAGGTGAACGTTGACGCGGAGAATATTGTTGAGCTGACCGGCGAGGAGATAAATTGCTTCTTGTTTGGCGTTGGCCTAGGATCTTATATCTGCCTTTAGAATTTTCAAACCTCATGGCCTGGTTCATCCACTCTTCCATGGTGGTGGCATATATGTGTATGTACTGGGGTAACATTTGGCTATTACAAAACGCAGGCACGAATACATCTAACTCCGATAATTGTTTTGCCGGGTGGAGTCGTGCAAACATTTTTTGTTTATTAGCAATAAACTCTGCCAAGGATTCCGTGTTCTCTTGTGTTTTATGGTAGATCTGGTTTTGAAGTCGGAGTTCCACTTCTGGTCCCTCGTATTCCCGAAGGAAAAATCTTTTAAAAATCGACCATTCTGGGTGTTTATAAGTATTCGCCCAGTCCTTCGCTTTGTCCCGGAGCTGGGCCGTTGCCACCCTCGTTTTGTTTTCCTCGTAGGTGTTAGCTATTTGGAAATACTCTTCACACCGTTCCAGGAAAAGTCGTGGAAATTCTTCCAGTCTCCCAGAAAATATTGCCTCCAGGCGAGGCTCCCTTTGACACACGGCTATGTTAGCGAGTTTTGTTGCTAACATTTCAAGGATTCGTGTCGTCTGGGTGTCTGTCGTAAAGGTTTCTCCATTTGGTACATCCGCTGAGGATTGAGCTAGAGGACTGTTATCCTCATTCTCCACTGTGGTAGCGTTGCCCCACGTTGGGCGCCAATTGATAGGGTCGAGTATCAATTTAGTGGGCTCAGAAACAAAATACAAGTATCTCGGTACGATAGTTTATTTTACAAGTTCACAGAATATAAGTTAATGTTTTTTTTATAGTCTCACATGACGCTTCTTAAAAAAAAAACTCCTATCTGTCAAAAAAAGAAAAATGAAACAAAACAATTCAATTCGAATTCTGGTTCGTTTAAAAAAAAATGGATTTGTGTAACCACCGTACGAAAGTACCTAGACTACACTGGGTAGCTCGATTCGAGCCGTGACTGATTCCCTTTTGCGTTTATTTTTTAGTGACGGGGTTTTGGGTCACTCTTCATGCTCGTATCAATTTATATAAAGAAACTATGTGCTGAGTTCAATAACGATTGATCAAAAATTGTAGGAGCTAGAGGTTACACAAATTCAAAAAAAGTAGTATCGAGAAAAATGAGTTTGAAAATAAGAGTGGAAGTAAAATAGTGGTAGTTCTACCGAGGGATACTCACTCAAACAAATATAATTTTTAAATGGCGTGGTTTGAAATTTTCAGAAAATATTTTTGAATAGTCCTACCATCGATTTATGAAAAAAAAAGAATTTTTTGAAGCCTCTACGCCTATTTCCCCCTTAAAGGAACCTTTAGACGCCCAGTGACCTCGTTTTGCGGATTATGTGTGCGATTATGGTGTGAATATTTCACAAAAAATGCTTGTGCAGAGGGATACCTTTATCTGTTTACTAATCGTATTTTGGAATGCTATTTTGGAAAGACTAAATAAAGCGAGTGCTCCAGATTCAGAGCGCATCTGTTGATGATCAAGAAAACTTTGATTATTTCGGAGAAAGTGCAATTGAAATGAGCGCACTTTAGCGATATCAGGGCAACATTCAGAGTAAGATGATCCTAAGAAAAAAAAACTTTATACACAAAACATCAAATGAGGATATTGAAACAACTTCCTGACTGAGACCTGAATTAGGGAGAAGGCATAAGGCATAATACTTCAAAGAAAAAAAATCATTTAAAAAAAATTGGGTGAAATTTCAACATGAAGAGTCTTAGAAAAAGCCCAGTCTCTTGGATGATTTAGAAGACAATTTAGTTCAGGAATGGGTACACTTTCAAGCTCACATTTCCTCTAATAAGACGGCAGAGAAACCTGAATCCACATCATTACTGAATCTTTTTAAGGAAAGTTTTTGAGGAAACCATCTCTGTGCAACGTTTACCAAAACTTGGATATAGTTCTCCGCGTCGCACTTTGCACTCCGCAAATTGGCCGCAAGTTGGCCACAAATTGTTCAGGAGAAAGGAGTTTTTTCTGTTTAAAGCGAGTGAAGAAATACCAAAGGTCTTCATTATCGCAAGAAAAACTTTACTCTTCGGATCTTCTATGCATAGAAGCAACTACGAAGCTATTATAAATGATTTTGTCAAATAAAAAATCCCGTAAAAAATTGTAATTCTTGTTTCATGTTACACTTTTATTTTACGAATAATTCATTATTTATTTCATTTTTGAATACCTACTTAACCTATATTTGAATATTTATTTTTAAAATTAATAAAAGCCAACAGGTGAGTGATTACGAGTATGATGGTGGCATCTTCTAAGAAGAAGGAAGGGATGGCGCAAATGAAGTGGCCTATACTAATGAAAAGTGTAAATCCGGCCCTATTGCACTTCGAATAAAATAATGGTCTCCTTTGAAATGTATCAGCAGACGAATACACAACTGATATTCAATCGTCACATTCTGAAAACAATTCTGGTTTTAATTAAGAGTGAATCTGTTTGCGAGTTCTCAGCTTTAATTAGTATTACGAAATTTGCAGCTTAACAAAATATATTTATTGACATTTATAATAAATAATAAATGAAAGAGTTGGATTCGTAAACGAAAGTATCATAGAACATTTTCAAATAATGAAATGACATGGTCTAAATTTTTACAAGACAATATTATTATTTATTGTGAAAATTTGCCGCCCCCCTTAAAAGTGCCGCACGGGGCGGGCCGCCCCCCCCCCCCGCGGTACGCCACAGCTTGACAGCTACCTTGACTTCATCGTCCGAGGTGTAATGATTACCCTTGAAGTGTCTCTTGAGGAAAAAATATAAATCGCTAGGCGAAATATCGGGGGAGGGAGAGGGGTGTGGAATCGGTTCAAACTTCAGGTTTTGCAGAGGCTCTAATCGACGCTGTTTGTTCTCGTCTATGAAACAATGAAGTTGGTTCTCGAATGTGTTACAATGAAGCCGACACGTTCCTTGGATATTCTAAAATGGTTTGTGATATGCTTTGAAGTGATTCGCCGGTCATTTTGAACCAAATCGTGGACGAGTTTGGATTGTTTATCATGTGTATCAATGATCGGGCATTCACAGCGCGTTTCATCAACAATTATTGCATTTCCAGGCTCACAATCATGAAATTTTATTACCCATTGATTTAGAGTAGTCTTATCAACAGCATCGTCATCATAAACATCCTTTAAACGACGATGAATCTCAGTAGGAATCACTTTTTCAGCAGTCAAAAATTCGACAACAGCACGCTGTTTACCCTGCGTTGACATAACACTAATACGCGTCTCCATACTTCCGTTTCCCAAAATATGTTGGATGAATTCAACGACCTTAAACTTGCGCGTACATATAGAGGAGAAATGTGACTTCCATATTTTAAATGGCGGACTTTTGAAGGTCATTTTGTTCGCGCTATAGAAGCTGTGCATTACTTTTCAGCCTACCCTCGTATGTTTTATTCTTTTACGATATAATTTTTTTTACAACATTGCCATTTTTTGTTCTGTTATTTATGGAATCTTTGTCCGAAACTTGTGCTTAAAGTTGGAGTTTTAATGTTTTTATGGACGTTGCCTAACTGGTCTATTAATTTGTTGTAAATGTACTTTAGTCGCGTTTTTATGTATATTTGGCGTAGTAGTTAAGGTACGTCAAACGGTGACCGGACAACTCGGAATGAAACCAACTCAGAACCATCTCAGATAAGTCATTTAGAGTTATAAAAAAAATATATAAAAATGGTTAAATAGGTTACGTTTGGTTAGGGTTATCGGCTAATTCAATTTTTTTTTTCATAGCTTTTAATGGCTTTTAAAGGTGTTGTTGAGTTGACTTTATTCTTTTTTACCGGAACAGCGCCTCTATCAACTCGGCCATTGGGACCTATTTATTTTACGTCATTTTTGTCGATCTCATAATCAGAATTAACAATATTATTAATTTTCGTCATATTTTTTTTGGCCACTATCTTTTTGAATGATTACAAAGTACTAACAAATTTATTTCTAACCTAGATAGTCCGATATTTAATTATAAGAGACACCTATTCACTTATTGACTTTTCTAAGTCTAAATCAATATTCAATTCTAATGGAATAACTTTCGAAGGTTACACCCATTTTCTGTGTCTTGTTCTGTTTCGTGTTTCATTTAGATTTATTAGTATTATCTTCTTATTAAGTGATATATTAAGTTAAGGTGTAAACTTCAAAAGTTATTCCAATAAAATTAAATGATATATTAAGTTAACAGGTGTAACCTTCAAAAGTTATTAAATGATATATTAAGTTAACGGGTGTAACCTTCAAAAGTTATTCCAATAAAATTTTAAATTGTTTTAATTTGTTTAACTTTATATACCTACGTTTCCTATTCTTATAGGAAAAACATAAACTCCACAAAGGAGGCCAAGAGGAAAATAATTTCCCTCAGGGCCTATGCCCATCTTTGGGGATGCCGTGTGTAAGATTTTTTTAAGAAAATAAAGTAGGGGTCGAGGGGTAAGACTCTTGACTCGCAATACGAAGGTCCCAGGATCATTTACCGGCGTGCGCAAATAAATTTTATTTAAATAATTTGTTATTTCACAATTAATTACTTTATAATAATTTACAGAATATTTGTGGCACATTCCAGAGTGGAAGAAACTCTCAGTATCACCTTGGTGTAATACCACCCATTCAGAATTGAAACGTTGCTTGAAATCGTTTTAGCCATGTTTGGTGACCAGATTTGAATAGCTAAGTACTTCCCCAATCTTTCACATCTCCTTCCCCCCCACTACCTTCAGCATCACAACATACCCCAATTTGTGGATGGCATACCGGCATACCAGACGGGAGCAGTTGGGACTCTTGGGCGGTAATCACATAAAAAAGAGGAAGATCATTTATTATCATTACGTTCTTTATAATATTATGTATATAAGTTTTTGGAATTTCACAACAGAGTTGCAAGACCCGGAGCCCGGAACATACGCAAAGTAATTTCGTGTCCTTGATTTTTTCCTTGTATGCCGAAGTCGTCTTACGTCAAGGGCGATTTAAAACTCGGTGAAACGAAAAAGCGACATTAAAAAGAGACAAACCCGTACATCTATAGGATTTAACCTACGATAGAATGATATAGAATAATCGGTCTCCTCTTTAGGCGGTGCTTCGTAGCCTCAGTTCTCACTCTATTTTAGTTTTCTGAAAGTGTTAAACTTCACACTGAACCGAACTGTACACTTGTAATTTTAGCTCCACACAGGAGGCCTTGAGGGATATTTTCCCTATTTCATATTTAAATTAGCTCCACACAGGAGGCCTTGAGGGATATTTTCCCTATTTCATATTTAAATTAGCTCCACACAGGAGGCCTTGAGGGATATTTTCCCTATTTCATATTTATATTAGCTCCACACAGGAGGCCTTGAGGGATATTTTCACTATTTCATATTTATATTAGCTCCACACAGGAGGCCTTGAGGGATATTTTCCCTATTTCATATTTATATTAGCTCCACACAGGAGGCCTTGAGGGATATTTTCCCTATTTCATATTTATATTAGCTCCACACAGGAGGCCTTGAGGGATATTTTCCCTATTTCATATTTATATTAGCTCCACACAGGAGGCCTTGAGGGATATTTTCCCTATTTCATATTTATATTAGCTCCACACAGGAGGCCTTGAGGGATATTTTCCCTATTTCATATTTATATTAGCTCCACACAGGAGGCCTTGAGGGATATTTTCCCTATTTCATATTTATATTAGCTCCACACAGGAGGCCTTGAGGGATATTTTTCCTATTTCGTATTTGGAGATGCTCTGTGAAGAGTTTTTTTAGGCAAAGGAAGGAGATGATGTTCTGGGAAAGAAAAAGGTATGTGGAGGGTGTGGGGGTGGAGAGGGACCTGGTGGTCAATGTGTCTAGGAGTGACGGACATATGAATCCATCCCTCCCACTGCGGTCTAAGGCGATGGTCTCCCTCCTTCAACCAGTCACTTCCGATTCGGCCCGCTAGACAGTAGGTGGGCCAACGCATCCGCCGGCATGACCTAGACAAACCCCACCCCGTGAACCCGGGCACCCCTGCTAAGTCACCAACGTAGCGAACCACTTGGGGTGTAGTACCCACACCCGCCTCTCAAATTGAATATTGTTAGACCTAGATTACGTTGTGAAGATACTATTGTGTTTTAATTCAGGGCGATGTATTTTTTTTATTTCAAAAATTATCTTCTTTTCGTATAAGTGATGAAGGAACCTTAGAAATTCCTTCCCAATTACCATCTTATATTATAGACTGAATGCTTTAGAAATGAGATATCTGAGAGGTATGTGTGGCAAAACCATGTACGATCGTGTGAGAAATGTGGAGATCTGCAAAGAATGCAAGGCGTAATGTGTAAGCGTAAGGAGTAAGATTAAAAAAGGAACGCTCAGATGGTTTGGGCATGTAGAGCGAGTTAACAAGGAAAGGAGTGTAAGGAGAATATATGACGCAAATGTGAATGGTAGAAAAGTCGGGGACGCCCGAAAAAGACATGGCACGACCAAGTGAATCAGATACTTGTCATCAGATCAGATGAGTCGGGTCATGCCAAGAGTCAGAATAATAGAAGAGCATGTATGAGACAATGTGTGTATGTGAAAGAGGCAAGAAGTGTGTGCCAAGACCAAGTTGTTTGGCGGTCCGTCCTCTCTGCCTACCCCTGCGGAGAAACGGCGTGATGGTTAGTTAGTTAGTTATAAACGCGAAAGTTCGTATGGATATATGTGTGTTTGTTACTCTTTCACGCAAAAACTACTGAATGGATTTTAACGAACAATAATATAGCTCATACATCAGAATAACATATATGCTATAATTTATAAAGCTAGCTAGTAAGGGGACGCGGGAGGGGAACGGGGACGCACGAGAAAGGTAATTCAGGGAGAAACAATGTATTTATTTTAATATGGCATTGCAACGCATGCCGGGAACCAGCTGATTTGACAATAATAACGGAAGGTACCTATGTTTATAAAAGATGAATACAAAACCAACATTCTTGTTGATCTAATCAGCAAATGGGGTCGTTGGGAGACATATTTTTATTGCTGTCAACTACTCCGCAAACACATCCACTAATGGCAGACCACAATGTACGAGTATTACGTGTTTAGGTGTGAATGTAATTACGTAATTTATTGCAGCACGTACATTGAACATTACACCAACGGTAACTGCGCACCACGCCATCATTACTTTCATTCATTGTTTACGATGCAATAGGTATCCTACGGAAGCAGCAATTAAATGCATTTACATCGATTCAGTGTGCTAGGAAGAAGCGATGGAGAATAATATTAGTTCCAAGAAAATACTCACTGTAAAAATTATAGTTTTTTTTTTACTGGTTGTTTGGATTTCAAAGGATTAACTATAAGTTTGATGAATTTACACTGGCAGGTTTACAAAGACGCGTATATCCTACAATTATCATTTTATGCGTATTCGCCTACGGAATCATGAACATATTTTTCTCGGGACGCTTTGTTAATGGAGTCGTGTGGCAAAGTATTAGTATCATGGAATTAATTCTTGTTACTTTCCTATCAGCTTTGGCCATTTGTTTTGATTCTTTCTGGCATTCAGAAAAAAAATTACGTTTTTACAATAATTTGAATAAAGGTTACAATAATCTATACGAAAGCGATTATTTGAAATCCATGGCAATTAGCAAAGTTCTAATTTTATATGTTTTTTACCTGCTGTTTCTCATTGGACACAACGTTCTTTTTTCCTTGTCGTTTGGATTTAATGTGACAATGTTTCATAATGTAGTGAGAGGTGCCATGTTGGATATGATGGTCCTACAAATATTGGTGGAAATATATTTTTGTATCTTGGGCTTTAAATCCTTGAATGAAAACCTCCTCGATTTGAATTATGAGAGGTACGGCGCCAAATATCTTAATGGTTTGACTGATTTTAAAAGAATCAGTATTTGTCCCAACTTATATGTCTGTGAATGGTTTGAAACTACAAAGAAAAGAAAGCAGGCACGGAATTTGCAGACGTCTCTTTACGTTTATGAAATTTTGATGGAAAATATGGAAATAATCTCCGCACGGTTTGGAATACTGGTAAGTGTAACAATATTATTGGATATCGAAAAAAATGTTACCTAATTATAATTTTTTGAAGTGAAAACTTCTTTAGCACCGAAACGAGCGACACTAAAAAGAGACAAACACATACATCTATAGGATTTAGCCTGTGAGAGAATGAGATAGACTAATCGGTGTCCTCTTTGTGCGGTGTTTCGTAGTCTATCGGCCTCGCCTTTGTGCGGTGTTTCGTAGAATAAGATGTAAAATAATTTTTAAACTTGGTAACAATATTATAATAAATAAATCATACAATTATCTCACTCCTGATACTCTGCATTCGTCTCATTCTGTCGAAATTTAGTTTTCTGAAGGTTTCACTTCTACGTGTGTGAACTGCACACATGATTTTTATATCCAGTAGAATTTATTTTGATAGTTGAGTAATTGAAATGAGTGCTAGAAAGTCCCATTGCCCAGGATGGAAATGAAAATAGTAGTATTGACCTAGAAATACCGGTCAGACATAAACCTAATTGTGCCAGAAACCACCGCCAAGAACTTTTGTTTTTTCATAAAACAGATTTCAATTTTACTGTTAAAATAAACTGTCCAAACCTTCAGTTCTCGGTCAAAATGCAGCGCATTTTGACCGAGAACTGAACTGAACCGAGCGGGGTACTCAAACATATGATAAGCAAGTGAAGTGTCCATAGTGACTGCACGTATGCGGCATGGCCCCGCAGTCCGCGTCCGCGCCCGCGCCAGCGTTCGCGCACTCCCGCCCTCACCTCGTTACCCTGGCCGACCAATCAAAGTTAACATGGAAGAGATAATTTAAACAAATAGTTTCCTTTTTAAATCATTTAGTAATGCAGTCCTCCTGAACTCAAGGTTCTTGTTAAATAATTTGCAAGAAGATACTGCACAGCGGACATTTGTGACATTTGTTGAGTAGAGTAGAGTAGATTTCAAATTTCATAAAAAAAAGACAAACAGATTGTCGACAGATTGTTGGATTCAGTTCAGTCGTAACAACTTTTAGAAAAGGGGTTACGACGGAAAATAACTTTGATTGGCAACGGAGAATAGTAAAAGGTGAATATTTTATTTTCATCGTTATTTGTGTTTGGGGTGTTACGGCGTGTTCCACTACCTCCTTCTTTAGCCAACGTTTCGGACAGCGTTACATATATCTGCCCTGATGATGGACACTGCAACGCTGTTCGAAACGTTGGCTAAAGAAGGAGGTAGCGCAACACGGCATAACACCCCAAAAACTAATAATTAAAAAGAAGTTTGTGCCGTTTATTTCATAATAACGAATATACTTTTGGCCGTGAAAATCTATAAACGTATCTCATTTTATTTTCAGTTTCTTATCCTTTCATTCAAAGCGTTAGTGACAATCATCGGCATTGTGAATGTGGTTTTGATCCAGGGCCCACTTTTACAAATGTTAGTAAGTACAATGATAACGCAGTTATATAATTGTATTATCGAAAGATAGGGATAAAAATACGTTAATGGGTAAAATGGTCAAACTTGTTTATAATAAATAACCGATAAAAGAAACAGCACTTACCTACAAAATTCGTTTAATAAATATTTCGTTTTAAAGTTTCAGAGTTTACCGATGCTTCTAACAGAAATAATCTGGTTGCATAACTGTCTTGCGCCAGTGGTGTTCGGGGTGCTAACCATTGAGGCTCTGAATCTGGAGTCCAACAGGACTCGGAGTATCCTCGCCAAGTCTTTGATGTACACCATTACAGGTGATACTCATATTATTTGTTCAAAATTGAAGAGCCAATACGGATTTAAATCGATAGCTAATATCTCCATTTTGTTATAAGTTTACCAATTCATTTGTGTTTCCTTATATTCGTTTGATATAATCACGTTAGCTAGAACGCACATAATTAGCAAACCAAATTACTCCAGTTACGATTTCAGGGAATACTTAATCGAAAGACTCAAAATAAAAATTTTAAAATGATCAAAACATAGATTTAAAAAAAAAAATTATTTCATAATCCTATTTTATTTGTTACAGAATTTTTTTGTTTTTTCACTAGGCTAATGCCCGTGTTGGGGTAGTCTTACATTAAATATTTCACACAGGAACTAAAAGATGCTATTCTATAGAAGCAGAGAATAAACATACTAAATGCAAATATAAAAATAAATAAAAAAATATAAAAGCAAGGTATAAATAAAAAAAAACATTTTAAAGAAAAATATAAATAAAAATGGAAATAAACATTTTTGAAATAGGTACAAAAATTTATAATTAAAATTTAGTGTTAAGAAACTCATGTAGGTATTCTTTGAAGTACGCTCGTCCCCTTTCGAATATCCAATATTGTACACGTGCTGTTTATAGCGATGTAGAATTGCTTAACTTTATATCGGTACTCAGTGCATTATAGGAACGATGAACCAGAATTGTCGTTGAGCGAATGAGGTATAAGTTGGGACTACGCAACCCAGGTTTAATAAAAAGAGGGAGTGTGCTTGATGTTGTGGAGCCACCAGCAGATTATTTTTTCGTATATAACATAAGCAAATCTTAGAAAATAGCTGTCGAATATCTAAGACCCTGATTTTAGCAAAGAGTTCATTTGAGGGATGGGTAGGTTGGTAGTTAAATATAATTCTCAAAATTAGTTTTTGAACTGTAATAATTGGATAAATAATGGATTCAGATAAATGATAATTAAAAATTATGTGTGTGTCCATGCACGTTTGGTTCCTGTAATAACTGATTAAGGCGGTACGCAACCCTAATAATTTTTGTTAGCTATAAACTCACATTTTAATCATTTACGGTGAATTCGTAGCCATAATAACTTTTTTTTTATTTCCATGCAGCACAAGGAATGCGAGTAATTTATATTTTAGATTAATAAAAACGGTACCTTACCATTAATATATTTTACGCACAATGATTTTAAAATTTCGTAACCCGTTTTTCAACTATAAAGTTAACGGTAAACACAGATTTTATTCTTCTAGAGGATGAATTCATAACTTCGGGGGGACAAAATGGAGACACATTTTAAATATTTGTAACACGTTCTTCAGAATGAATTAAAATGAACGCGGCAGAAAGGTCGAATCTCGCCGCTAGGGTGAATTCGACCGTAAGTTCGTACAATACGCCGTGCCGCGGCTTATTTGTTTACACGCTTTCTTCACTTCGTTAAGATTACCACAATATTTTTCTTCTTCATCTTTTCTTTGATACGGCAAATTCGGCAGTAGGTCCGTCCAACAGACGGGTCGCGAGTCGCAATTTGTATACATGGCTTCTTTACTTACGTCGTT
Organism: Limnephilus rhombicus; assembly: GCA_929108145.2. Classification (NCBI taxonomy): domain Eukaryota; kingdom Metazoa; phylum Arthropoda; class Insecta; order Trichoptera; family Limnephilidae; genus Limnephilus; species Limnephilus rhombicus. Next base: position 35,864,632 of record OV815284.1, on the reverse strand, counting down.
AAGATTCTGAATATATTTTAGGGTATATTGTCGTCATAATACGTCCGACTCACTTTGGCTTGTTGATATGTTATATATCCATGTTAACTATATCTAAATTTCTCAAATAAACAATAAACAGTGTTAATCTCAAGTGATCTCCCAGGTAAGAATAGTACTGCATTTTCTGTCTGTACAGAATATAAATAAAAAATATATATCTATATTTTAACGCAGCATCACGTTCATTAGTCACATGCATTGTAAACATATTTTTGTATTAGAGATCGACGAACCAGTGGATGCAATCTGTTAGCCATAAGTTGTTATAATAGTTTGTCTAGACTGTAGTTAGAAGTAAGAAATATATAGATTGTAGAAATATATTATACATTGATTAATTGATTAATTCTGCGTGGAAAAGTAAAAACGGGATATTACGACAAAGAGTATTATATGCATTTCGTTAGAACTATTTTTGACACGCCACCTTTTTCTTCTTCAAACATAAATACTTATCGACACTGAATTCATACTAGTGACAGTATATTCTGTTTTCTTATATCTGCTGAAACGAATGCTTTATTTCAGACCCAGAAATGAAGAGGGACCTATGGAAATTAGCGAATTTGTTGAAAAGAAAAAACCTCCACATTTCAGTTTATGGGATATCAATTGACAGCACTTTCATTTTTTCTTTGGTGTCTCTCACAGCTTCTTACTCCATTATCGTGATGCAGACGAACGTTTAATCGTAATACAGAATTAGTAGAACTTGTAAACCTGCAGCCGAGTGGTCAGAGGAGCCAGGTACAAGACCTATCGATAAATGTCGAGGGTTTAATCTGCAGACGAACTTTTAATCGTAATACAGAATTAGTAGAACTTGTAAACCTGCAGCCGAGTGGTCAGAGGAGCCAGGTACAAGACCTATCGATAAATGTCGAGGGTTTAATCTGCAGACGAACGTTTAATCGTAATACAGAATTAGTAGAACTTGTAAACCTGCAGCCGAGTGGTCAGAGGAGCCAGGTACAAGACCTATCGATAAATGACGAGGGTTTAATCTGCAAATGAAATCGTTAATACCAATAATTTTAAATATACTCATAGATTAATAAAATAACTGAACACGTAAACAATTTTATTTGGTTTAAAAACATGTACATCAAAAATGTCACTCTTTAATAAATACACAATGATAAGCATGAACCGTACTTTTTCTTTTACCGATTTACCTTTTATGTTTTACATAAGAAGTCACACTTTCTCTTACTTGAGTAAAAACAAACAAAAAATTGAAAACCCTCAAAACATCTTCCACTAGAACTTGTACAGCAAATAAATATAATACTAGGCCAGTGCAATTAGTGATCCGTGATCGAAATTATTCCGGTAGTCCCAATTTTTTGTACAAAAAGAATGTACCTTAAATTTTCCAAATTTGATTGCCGCCATACAAAAGTGCAAAGAATTGTTCGGCAGCCAAAGTGATTGTTTCTCGCTTTGCTTTTGGATCTTGAAATACACGAATAAGTTTTATTCAGAGTGGTTTTTGAGAATAAATATTACAAAATTTGTACACATCTTGACCAAACGGAGCACCAGTTGTGTCGCAGCCACTTATGACATGAATGAATAAAATGTTTTCAACTATTTCAATGTGTTTAAAACATTTGTTGGAGTACAACACGTTAGGTGATTTACGTCTATCAACTTTTTGGTAATATACGTTTGAAGGCGAGAGAGCTGTGAGGAGTACCAAGACCAACTGGTCGATTTCCTGACCAATGATTACGACTGCATCATGTTGAGATGATAACGACTTTGCTGTGGTTATTATGAGAACACCAGCATCCTCTTCAGCTTGTACTGTCGTTATTTGCGATCGTTCAAATGAGCCCCCGAGTAAGGAAATAAAACGAGACTTGTTCTTCTCATTTCCCAGAAACTTTTCCTAAGTGCTTTTCTTTTCAACCGAATCCGGGTATCCATCGAGTACCAATACTGCATTGGCTCCATAATGATTTTGTACATACCTGACATATTGCTGAAAAATGATTGAAAAAGGTTGAGTACGACCCCATACAACATTGTGCAGTAAATATCCTCCAACAACTACGTGTATTTTACTGCTTTCCAGTTCTGTGTTATTTGGAAGAGGGTTGAACAATGAGTAAAATATGGACTTTGTTGCCTTGGCGCATGCCTTCCTCTGAGAAAAAGAGACAGACAGAAGATAGTTCACATTGGAAATATTCTTTATGTTTAATTTCACAGTTTTTGGCAATATACATACGCTGGAATAGCATTAATTGATCTATTGTCACAGTCACACACTGATTTTGTATTCCGCTGGTCACCGCCGCAAGAGAAACTATTGCATCCTTACGTTTTAAGTGTAGGTTTCCAAAGTTCTGGTTGATAAGTTTACACGTAGCAAATTTCCCCATCTTTTCAGCCATGTGACAAGTTACTTTGCTATCCCCGATCGTGCCACTGCTTATAGATATAAACACGTTTGTTTGAGGAAATGGTTCATGGCAAGTTAACCAATCAATGAGAGTTTGGACGTCTCCCTCTTAATTCGTGTAGGCCTCATCTCTACATGTTACCTTGACGTTCCTGATTCAATCCTGGGGTCTGGGGTAACCCCCCACTAAATAGTTAATTTATAGTTTTTTTTATCACATATCATGTTTTGATTACATTGGTGGTTAATGTTGCTGTTATTTATGTTACATGTTATATCAACACTAATTGTTTAAAAAAATAATAATCAAGTTATACCAAAACTATTCTTCTGATTCAGTTTTTGACCTAATTTTTGTGAAAATTTTGTATTAAAACCTGGATACCTAATTGTGATAAAAACATTAAACATATATCCACGTCTTTTATAAAATTTTATTCTCCACAAAATTCATATCAGTAATTTTTTCCCAAACTTGTACTGGAAAAGAGATGCGCACAAAAAACCAAACCGAGTAGGGCAATTTACCTAATTTTATAAACTTATACACGTTTTTACGACTGCACATCTCGATATTCATTAGAGATAGAAGGAAATTCTCGACATAAAATTTGTAGGTCATTTTATGATCTACTAAACTTGTAAAGCTACTTTATCCGAAAATTTAATTGGAAACGAGATATTTGAGAAAAACCATATTTTTGCGCAATTTCGGCTGTTTTTTTTCAAAATGGCGACGAAAGCCGAAGTGACCTAAGGTCAGAAACTTAGATTTTACATCAGGAGATGAGTATATAAAACATATAAAAAAATTGGGATTACCGGAATAATTTCGATCGCGACCCCCTTTTTGGCGCTAATTGCACTGGGCTATGGAGGTTGACAGGCTTACTACCTGCTACCAAATATAATTATTTTCGGAGAGGTACAGGATTACAATAAAAACACACTTTCTTCTTCTTCTTTCGTATGGTGGGGGGTCAGAGGGGGACATCTAGGTCTGCGAGCCAGTCTAGGGCCTCAGGCGTTGCCCTGTGGACCTCATCAATCCCGCCGGGGAATGAATGGAGCGGGCATTCGTTGACCACATGTTCGGTGGTCTGCACCGCACCGCATTCACACGTCGCCGACTCTTTAAGGCCCCATCTATGATGAAAACACACTGATGGAAGGTTTTATGATAATCGCAATATTACTTGGAACATGCAGGATAAAAAAATATGTATGTATTTTGGAGGATATTTTTAACACTTTTTTTAGGATAAAACAGAATTGGATTTCTCTTCGCTTAAGTGATGCCACACCCTTAAAAATTCCTATCTACTTATTACAACTTTAATGGAAGATACCGAGGTTTATAATAAGAAGGATGACATGTATAAAACTAACAGGCTTATTTATAGATGTCATCAAGTGAGGTCGAAGGGAGACATTTTTTTGTAACTGTCAATAAATTCTATACACACATCCACTTATAGCTTGATCATAATGTATTGTGTGTTTGTAAATATGCAATTGCAACACGCACATTGAACATTACGCCAAACGATATTGTGCAAAAGTATTTATAATTACTTTAAACCTAATACATATTAGATAATTGCCTACGATGCAATAAATCAACTCTAGCAGTTTACATTACTAATGCATTTGCATCTATTCGGTATACCAAGAAGAAGCGATGGAGAATAAAATTAGTTCCAAGACAATATTTTCTGTAAAAATCATTGTATTTTTATACTGGTTGTTTGGATTACAAAGGATTGAATATAATTTTAATGAATTTAAATTGGTAGGCTTAAAAAGACGCGTATATCCCATAATGTTAGTATTATATTTATTAATCGTTGAAATCCTGAACGTATGTTTTTCTCGTCTCAACTTCGGTGGATTCGTGATGCAAAGTCTAAGTCTCTTGCAAGTAATGCTAGTCACTTTCCTATCAGCTCTGACCATTTGTTTTGATTCTTTGTGGCATTCCGAAAAAAAAGTCCTCTTCTACAATAATTTGAATAGAACCTACAATAATTTGTACGAAAGCGATTATTTGAAATCTAAGGCAATAAGCAAAGTTTTAATTTTATATCTTTTATACCTGCTGTTTCTAATTGCACACAACTTAAATGATTTCTGCGCTTACGAATTTGATGCAAAAATGCTTCATTACGCATTGAGAGGCATAATACTAGATTTGATGGTCTTACAGATATTGGTGGAAATATATTTCTGTGTCTTGGGCTTTAAGTCTTTGAACGAAAACCTTCTCGATTTGAATTATGAGATATACGGTATCAAATATCTAAACGATTTAACAGATTTAAAAAGAATTAGTATTTTTCCCAACTTATATGACCGCGAGTGGTTCGAAATAACAAAGAAAAGAAAGAAAGCACGGAATTTGCAGATGACTCTCGACTTTTATGAAATTTTGGTGGAAAATATGAATATAATCTCCGCACAGTTTGGAATACTGGTAAGTGCAACTGTATTACAGAATTTCGACGTAGGAACTTGTTAATATTTATCTTGTAAAAAAAATCGCCTAATAAAAAATCCGACCTCCTGGGTTAGCAAGATCCCACAACATGCTTTTGTTCAAATAATCCAAAAATAAACATACGTATCAAAATTCAGCAAGTCAATTCGGTCGTAACAAAAAAGCTCACGATGTTTGTTCATTGTTACGTCTTGTCGGTGGGCGACATAACAAGTAACAAACCTAACTTTGTGTAACTATTGTAATTTCAGTTTCTCATCTTGTCGTTCAACGCGCTAGTGACATTCATTGGAATTGCGAATTTCTTCTTGGTCGAATTCCAGTTGATGAAACTAATGGTAAGTAAGGCGAAATTAATTATTACAAAGAAAACTAATTCAAACTAAAACACAAAGCTAACCTTTATTTTACAGTTTCAGAATTTTCTGATACTTTTGTCAGAATTAATCTGGATACAAAACAATATTACGCCAGTGGTGATCGGGGTGCTGGCTATTGAAGCATTGAACCTGGAGTCTAACAGGACTCGCAATATCCTCGCCAAATCCTTGATTTGTACCACGACAGGTGACATTCATTATGTTTGCCATAAGTTATAAGTTGTAACAAATTTCCACGTCAGTGGTGATCGGGGTGCTAGCCATTGAACCTCTGAACTCTGAACCTGGTGTCTTACAGGACTCGTAGTATTCTCGCCGTGCGTAGCCTTGATTTGTATCACGGCAGGTAACATTCATTATCTACACATTTTAAAATCACTGAACCAAGCAAAGCCAATAAATTGATTGCTTGGTTTTATATAGTACCAGCTTAATACCAATATTAGTTTTGTTTTAGAACGTCAGTTGTGCAAAATTTCATCAATATCAGAATAAAATCATAATTTTTTTTTTAAAAAGGCACGCCGCGCCACCCGCCCGTTCGCCTACCGCATTCACTTTTCCTTATATGAATAGATGTAGGTAGTAGGTACATACCTATATATAAATAAACATTTTGTATTTTTAGTGGAAAACGATCATGGCGTTATTCTCAATCTTCTGAAATAAATTACATGTTTCAGACCCAGTGATGAAGAGAGATCTATGGAAATTGGCGAAAATGTTGAAAAGGAAAAACATCTGCATTTCAGTTTATGGAATACCAATTGACGGCACTTTCATTTTTTCTTTGGTGGCCCTTACAGCTTCTTACTCCATTATTGTTATGCAGACAAACATTTAGTCATAACACAGAGTTCCTACTTGTGGCCGAGTGTATAAATATATTTATTATAGGTTTGTGCGTTTTTTTTTTACATGAGCTTCACACAGGATAATTTAATAATTTCCCATGTCATCTTTGGGGATGCTGTGTGGAGGGTTTTTTTAATTAAAGGAAGAAGAGGAGAGTTCTGGGAAGGAAAAGGGTTTAAGGAGTGGGTAGGAATCTGGGGTTCAGTTTGTCCTGGTCATCCGCCTCCAAGACCTAGACAAACCTCACACCGTGAACCCGGGCACCTCCGCTAAATCACCAAACGTAGCGAACCACTTGGGGTGCCTATGGCAGAGGTGTTGGTTATCCAATAAAGGTTCCCGGGGCAGCGGTACCCATTCCCGCCTCCCAAATTATATGAGGGAATATACATACTACCCATTCCTGCATCCATCGTTGTTCTTAACAGGAATGCTCCATCTTAATACCTTAAAAGCCTGCCGAAAAATATTTTTGGGGAAACATTTTTTTAAGCTGATCTCAGGTACTGTACTGAATCCACCTATGTTGAAGGAGATTAACCTATATGTCCCTAACGCGTATACTCGTGGGAGATCCCACGCACTTTTTTATGCTTCGAAAGCGAGAACTTCTTCCTTTCAGAATGCACCATTAAACAGAGCAATTCAACTGCTTAACGATTCTGCATTGAGCATCGACACCTTCAATAATACCTATAGAGAGTTCAGCAACTATCTTTTGACATACGTCTCAACATAGTGAAACTGCCCCCTTTTTTTCTCTTAAATTTTGTAATCTTCTCCGTAATAATTTGGTATATAACTGTTTTATGGTGTACCTGAAAAAAAAAAAAATTATGTAGATAAAAGGTCGAGGGTTGAATCTGCAATTTTTATTTATTTACATTATAACATAAGATTTAAATGTAAAGCAATAAAATAAGTAAAATAAATCAAGTTTAAAAGATCATTACAAATATTATCATCAAGCAATCTCACAGCACCTAAAACGACCATTAATTATTTTATTTGAATTACCCTTTTTCAATTTGTGATTTTACATTCACGCCAGGTAGTAACCGTTCAAAAAGACGAAAAAGGGGAGATATGTAAATACGAACGTTAGAGGGAGCGCGCTTATATTAAAAATCGTTTACAATTAAGCGAAAATAATGAAAATATTTAATAAAACACGAGTCGTTCAAAATAGAGCAAAAATATCTTGACAAGTGCATAAGTTGCATTTAAAGATAAACTGTGAATTATTTCATAGCTATAACATATTAAATAACAGAACGAAATGTGTTTTTAATAATTTTCGGAGCATATGTTGCGATCTTTTGCTATCGAGTGAATTTCATATAATTACCGTTTCGGCTCCACAATGTACAAATATTATCATCAAAAATATATTGTATTATTTTAGGAACTTAAAAACTGTAAACATTCAAGAAAAATAATATGTAGAAATCGGTAGAAATGTGAAATGCCATGCCTTAAAAAAACATCACTTTTCTCGATAGCTGTTATATTAAAAATAACAGTTTATTCCAAAATATACGCAGGGTGTAATAGTTTGAAATTATAATGCTAAGTAAGCACCCAGTCATTAAGTCGGTTGCTACACATTAATTCAAATTGATTTTTAATTCCTATCTGGAAAGACAAAATGAGAACAGATGGAATCCTGCATTCTTCTAAAAAAACATACCAACGGCAAGCTAATTTTTCGAACAGTTCCGAATAGAAAGTCAGAGAGATTGGACGTTTGTTTTGACGAGGCAGACTTACTTATTACTATTGATTTACTATTAATATTCTGTTAAATTACTTGAACTGGCGCCTTTGCAATAATTTTCACAACGTGACGATCATTATTTAAAACATTTGATTTTATTTTAAATGTTACAAGCTATCGATAGATTTTATTGTTTCAAATAATTATTTAGTTTCTTTTAGGCTAAACGCGATCCTGAGTTTAAAATATTAGAATAATATACAGCGCCCTTGAGATGATTTTTCACGAAAACGGCGCTATACAAAATATCCAATTATTATTATTATTTTTATTAACATAATTTTATTTATGATATTAGGGTCCGTTCTGCTTTTGTTTTTATTGAATACTATAATTTAATTGTTGTGCCACAATTCTTTTATTTTAACTATTAGAGATTTTGTTAACATCAAAGTAATGAATAAAACTTTTGTTTTACGATACGTTAATAAGTAAATGTCTTAGTAAAGTGTTGTACCTTTTCTTAAGCGTTATATTTTTGGCGACCAACGTGTTTATTTTTTTAATAAGCGTTATAAGGGGTAGTATTCGTACATTGCAATGCATTCCATATTTCGAAATATCAAAAAGAAATTATTTAAAAAAAAAAATAATAAGAAAAGATAAAAAGTTAATAACAATACATAAATAAATAAAAAAAAAAACGAATAAACACCAAAAAAATATGAAAAATGAAACTGAAAAAACATTAAACACTAAAAACACTTAAATGAATGCAAAGAGCTGTTTGTGGAGAATATTTGACTGTCTCTCGTCTCCAAAGGGCCATCAGGGGGACTCCATCTAGGCAATAATGGCCGTGATAATTGTATTGGTCGATTGGCGTAGTCTGTGCCATAAACTTCCCATCCGGTGGTGGAGAAGTGCTCCGAAATCGTGCACTCTAGGAATATTTCCGTAGTGCTGCAGCATCACGGTTGGCGGTAAGTATTAATGTAGGCGACTTTTCACTTATGCCGTTTTATTTTTTTATTATTTCATAAGTTTTTATAAGGTACAGTTTGTTGTCATTTTTTAACTACCATACTAGGCTAATGCCCGAGTTGTGTAATACCATCCATGAAATAATTCATATAAGAACTAAATATTATTATTTTATAGAAACAGATAATAAAACATAAGAAAAGAAAGAAAAAAAAAAATTTTAGCGATAAATAAAACTATATACAAATATTAAAAGTAAGCTGAAAATCAAAAAAAGATATTTTAAAGAAGATTCAGAAATAAAATAGACATAAAAGTTGGTATTCATGGATTTGGGAAGCAGCACAATCTATCTAGCCACAGTTATGACGTGGCTAGATAGATAGGCTCTTTTCGCGTTTGGACTGCAAAAGTGAAACGCTTCGTTGAAAAACCTGAAAAAAAGTGAATTATGAATAAAGAAAAAAAGCATACCTGCTCTAACGGATATCGCACTTCCTCGTCTATCCATATCCTCGATGTCTTTCAGGTCGTGTGTAATGATATAACTTTGTCGTTGACTCGGTTCCACAATTCCACAAAGAAATATAGTGTGTTTTGGAAACAAAAGTTTTACTTAAAATTTTTTCTCTATTCCTTATCCTTCCCTCCGTTAGCATCGTGTATAAATATCAGTCGCCATGCACTATCGCACTTCTTGATCTTCTAGCTTAAGGAATTCATTATTTTCGTAAGTACTTAATTACTTTTCTAAAGAAATAATCAAATTAATTACCAAACCATAATGTTCTCCAACATCGTTCAAAAACTTGACAATTTTGGTAGATAGATTTTATACATTTTAATCAGTAGAGAAGTTGCTTTATACAATATCTTGATTCCGAAGTATTCCCACTGAATCTACTCTCCCTGGGCGAAAACTAGTAAAAAACTAAAACTTATGTAGTATTTAGATATTTTGAGATCTTATCGTCGCACAAGCACATTAAATCACGGGACTGCATAAAATCATGCGGTCTAATAGAACACATCAAAATTTTTATTAACCTTTAGCTACTGACTTGATTTTTTTACGTATACTCTGACGTGGGGGCCTAGGCGGCCTGTTTCTTTAAATGTTTATATATATTAGAGATCCATGAAAATTATGAGATTGAACTTATTATTTATTAGACAATTTAAACAGATTTAAATAAAATAAAATACTTTGTATTGTTAAGGAACTTATATTTGACTATTTGGATATTATAACTATAAATAATTTTTGGCAAAAATCACTTGAGATCAGAAATCAGGCTGTATTATTTATTAAACTAAATAAAAACAATGAAGTCACTTTTATCATAAGATTTCAATAGTGCCTCGAATAAACTATACATATATAATCAACTCTAGTAAAGTTGTTTATGTTTATTTTTATATAGTGAATAATCAATGCGTTTGGGGCGCATTGGGTGACCTCTCCAGCCGGACTCTCCCTATCCATCGCCTTGCACCGCAGTGGGTGGATTGGATTCATTCGTTCGTCACTCCTGGACACTCTGATCCCCAGCTTCCTACCCACCCCTCATACCTTTTCCTTCCCAGACCTCCCTCCCCCCACACCCCATCATAAAAATATTTAAAATCATGACAAAACAAACAACAAAAATTAACATCATTACAGCGGCGAGTAGTAGGCGACCCCGGCGCAGGCCAAAAATGTTGGTGAATTACACCAACATTCGCGGCCTGCATACCAATTTAAACTCCGTCCACCACCACCTTTTTTCTCAACGCCCCAACCTACTATTCCTGTCTGAAACGCAGATAGCCGAGCCTGTAGACGCCTCCTATCTGGACTGCCCGGGCTTCACCCTTCAAGCAAGTTCAGACCTAAAGGAGGTGTCTGTCTCTATAGTCGAGCTGACGTCAACTGTGTGCGACTGTTGAATCTGGAAATCTCCAGATTCGACGTAATGTGGGTACGCGTCAATCTTGCCAGTACGGTAAGATTCTACGCGTGTTTATACCGCTCACCGAACCTTAGCGAATCAGACACGTCCGAGCTCTTCAAACATTTAAGCGACACTATTGATGACCTCTTGCCCCGCTACCCTATGGCAGAGTTTGTGGTCCTGGGGGACTTCAATGTTCATAACGAACCTTGGTTGAAGTTCTCAGGATCAACAGACTCGGCTGGACGCCAAGCGGAATCCTTTGCCCTTTGCTACGGATTGGAGCAAATGGTTCAGGAGCCTACAAGGGTTCCTGATGTCCAGACTCACCGTTCCAATCTGTTAGACCTTTTTTTAACTACTGTGCCACACGGTTACAGTATTGAAGTCACAGCGCCTTTAGGATCGTCCGACCACTGCCTGGTGACGACATCAATCCCTGTAAACTTCAGACCACCAAACGAGAGGCTGAAGAGAAAAGTGTGGCACTATAGGTCAGCAGATTGGTTCGGTCTGCGGGCACATTTTAATGCTTTCCCATGGTCAGCTGTCTGTTTTCGGACTTCGGATCCCTCAAGATGTGCCCAGGAAATTGGTGAGGTCATCACATCCGCGATGGATGGCTTCATCCAATCTACTGTTAAGGAAACTGGTGTAGGCTCAAAGCCGTGGTTCAGTCGACAATGCGCTGAAGCAGTGCGACGAAAAAACGCGGCTTACCGAGCCTACAACACATCTAGAACATCCGAAGACAGAACAGCTTACAACAAAATGGCAAAGGAAACCAAGAGAATCATAAATAGGTCAAAATTCGAGCACGACCAGCAGATCAGCAGAAAGCTGACTGCATGCCCGCATGGCAGCAGGCAATTCTGGTCGCTTGCGGGCTCAATAGGTCGCAATTTCTGCAAATCCAGTCTGCCACCTCTTACCAGACCTGACGGCTCACTAGCAAACACCGCCAACGAAAAGGCTAACTTACTAGGTAAAATGTTTGCGGATAACTCAACCCTCGATGACCAAGGTGCTGTCCCGACGTCGGTTCCTCGCTGCGGTTTTCGTATGAAAAAGCTGAGGATCCGGCATCGGGAAGTACTCCATGTTTTACGAGGGCTTGATGTTAATAAAGCTAGTGGGCCTGACGGAATACCTGCCCTGGTACTGCAAAGGTGCGCTGCAGAAATAGCTCCAATTTTGACGAAGCTTTTTAAACTGTCCCTGAAGACTGGCTCTGTGCCCTCTGGTTGGAAAAAAGCGGTTATCCATCCTATTCCAAAGAAGGGTGACCGCTCCAACCCGGCCAACTACCGCCCCATAGCGATCACATCAGTTCTGTCTAAGGTGATGGAACGTGTGATCAACGACAAACTGCTCACATACCTCGAGAAGAACAAAATTATTAACGACCGTCAATACGGATTCCGGCGGAACCGCTCGTGCGGTGATCTTCTCGCGTATGTGACGCATGTTTGGGGGCGATGCCTGGAACGTTTCGGTGAGACCCAAACGGTTGCACTGGACATATCCAAGGCCTTTGACCGGGTTTGGCACCGAGGACTTGTCAACAAACTGCATTCTTACGGACTTCCCGCATCCTTGTGTACGTGGATTGCCGACTTCTTGAGGGAGAGGTCGATTCAGACGGTAGTCGATGGTTTCACCTCTTCCTCTCACTCGATAAATGCTGGCGTCCCGCAGGGATCGGTTCTGTCTCCAACTCTGTTTTTGTTGCACATCAACGACCTTTTGTCATGTGCACCAATTCACTGCTACGCGGTCGACAGTACAGTTCATGATAGCTTTTTGTTTGACAAGCCCCCAAAGGGCTCACAAACTCCAACAGCTCGTAAGGCTTTGAAGCAAAGAATGGACGGTTACCTCGAGAGTGTTTTCTCTTGGGGTAAAAATAATCTCGTTGAATTTAATGTTTCAAAGACCCAATCTTGTCTGATTACGTCTAAAAGGGATCGCAATGAAAATCTAGTCTCTTTCAACGGAAGCAATCTTCCGAACAGGCCCTCCATTGATTTGCTTGGTGTAACCCTAAGTGACCAGCTCAGGTATGGGGGCTCCATCGAAGCCAGAGTAAAGTTAGCCTCCCAAAAACTGGGCGTACTGTACAGGGCCCGCAGATACTTTAAAAGTACACAACTGCTAACCCTGTACAAATCGCAAGTGCGCCCCACGGTTGAATTTGGCAGCCACCTCTGGTCTGGAGCTCCAAAATACCTGAAAAATACCCTCGACTCTGTGCAGAAACGGGCGGTCCGTTTGATAGATTCTCCCATCTTAACAGACGGATTGCAATCTTTAGAGCACAGGCGTCGGGTGGGAATGCTATCCTTGTTCTACCGGTATTACAATGGAAGATGCTCCGAGGAACTAGCATCATTGATCCCTTCGGCACCGGTGCATAGTCGGGAAACACGCCAAACGCGTGCCCAACATTTGTACACAGTTGACATTAGTCACATGAGAACGGGTCGTTTCTTCGACTCGTTCTTATGTTCAACAGCTCGGCTGTGGAATGATTTGCCGGCCTCTGTGTTTCCTCCTTCCTACAACATGGGTCTCTTCAAGACCAATGTTCATTCCTTCCTCTCCTCAAAAAGACCCTCCACCCAGCATCCCAGATGACATAGGCCCTGAGGGAAATTATTTTCCTCAGGGCCTCCTGTGTGGAGTTAATGTAAAAAAAAAAAAAAAAATCAATTGAAATGAATTTGCTTACAGAAATAAAACTTTTAAATTAAAAACTTACGGCTCTGGCGTTACTAAATTCGAGGCTACTTGAAGCGGTGTATGCGTCGCGCGCGAGGGTGGGCAGTATTTCGATATTATTATTGTTGCTATGACGGAGCGGCCCCCACGTCATCAGTTAAAGGTTAAAAACCTAATATTCATCCTTATCATAAAATATTATTATACTGATTACGAATAAAGTAAAGGCAATATAAATTGACAGTTCAGCTACGTTTGATTGTTTAATACAATTATTTTATTTGAAATAGGCAGTTCACCCTAAAAAGAGTACTTGGTGAATATTAATTAATTAAGAATTACAATAATTATATCATAACAAAGGAATTACTCGATATTCATCTGAATTTTTTGTTCGTTCTATGTTATGTTGTATGCTAATTTATTGAGTAGTTTTGGATATACCTCGAACCATACAGACATGACTTCTAAAATAGAAATTAAATAAGTAGAATGGCTTATAGAATATGGGACGGCGTTTCGACTAGGTTTAGAATATGGCTTTACAGAATTGTTGGATATCAAACATTAGAGTTTCAAAACAGATACAGAAAGATTTCTCAGTGTTACTCCATTTTCGTGATTTTGGTGATTATAATTGTGGAAATTTCGTATATTATAGAGGTAATGAATTTAGGTGGTCGCGTATCAAGCAAACTCAAGATCACCATGTTCTGTTATTCGTTAACTAAAATGATCAGTGCAATTCTGGCAATCTCAGCCGAAACTTTTATCTACGTAGATGAGAGAATAAAAATTTATAAAAATTTTTTACGTATGGATGCAATTCAAAATTCTTTCAGCGTTGTTCGTCGGACGAATAATAAATTTCTAATATACATATTTATAAAAATAATACACATTGTGCTTGTTTTATCGAGCTTCGGTGTGGATATCACCTCTTTTGCCCTTCTATTCAAAACATTTCTAGTCGACTTGATGGTTCTCCAAATCTTGAGAGAAATTGATATGTGCAACTTATGTGTGACTTGGATTCATACAAATCTTTTGAACACTTCACCCGTGACTATAGCTCAAAGGGAAATTGTAGATTTAAGGCCAACAACAATGTATTTAGATGCATTAAAGCATGACAATGAAGAGAGCATATTCGTGAAAGAAAAACACATAGTTGATATCAGAGATAAAGTAAAAGTCTACGATTTGTTGGCAGAAAATATGAAATTGATTTCCCAACGATTCGCGTACACGGTAAATACTATAATACTTTTTTAAATATTTTAACTTCGTACCAAAAGCCAAGCACTTTATGGTGCGTACACACACAGACGGTAAATATCGGTAAAATAGATGGGGTCTGGAAGAAAATGACTAAATAGACGGTAATAGCGGTAAAATAGACTGCAAAAGCGGTATAATAAATGGGGTTTGGAGGTTCGCGAGCACAATTAAAACAACGGACTACTTAGGACGCCATCCCAATGTAAACCACGAACTCCTTTGTGTTCGTCAAAAAACAGACGGGAAGCGGTTCACATGCAGTTCAGCGAACCAGTCAGCGGCTCGCGAACGGTTAGGCTGGCAAACGGATCGAATGTGTATACGGACCATTATATAAAATTATTTATTACAATGAGAATACATTTCAATCACTGGATTTTGAAAATAAATACAAATATATTAGTTAAAAAAAATCATTTTTAAATATTAAAATAATTATTTTTTCAGCTTTTAACAACTTTGATGGCGTCGTCATTAGGTATGATAATGATAGTAATTTTGACGTTATTCGAAAAAACAAGTGAGAAGAACTTATCTGCGGTAAGAACTTTGCTAGAGTTATACCCAAAGTGCGGAAAAAAAACTTAAAATAAAAAATAAAACAAATTGATTGAAACCATTATCTGTGCGGAACATCATCGTGTGTACTGTAGACTGTACCATATGGCAACCAAATGAGAAGACTAAAGATATTTTATTATTTCTGTGTACTCAGCACATAGACAAATATTTTAAATTAATATATTTTTCTAGATACAAACAATAGCGCAATTAGGGTGGATATTTGAATTCATATGGTACCTTACAAGTATCTCCATAGCGGTTGAATTTCTGAATTTAAACGTGGATAGAACCATTCAGATTGTCAGCAAGCTAGACATTATGGCGGAAAAAGGTATTTAGAGTGTTACATCAGTTTGGAAAATAGGACGTGGTGAAATGGTGAGCACGGCCGCCCGGTAAACGGCAGATTCGGATTCAAGTAAAAAAGGTGACGTGGCGTAATGGTGAGCACGGCCGTCCGGCAAACGGTAGATCCGTTTAAGTAAAAGGAGCGCACAAATATTTCATGATATTATTATGTTTATTTATGTTATGTTTACTTTTTATATTCCACGATATTATTATGTTTATTTATAAATTAAATAAAATGTAACCCCAGGTGGTGAACGGTCCTAAATATGACTTCACTTGCAGATCCAAGGCTCCAAAGAGATTTTAGTAAATTCTTGAAGATTCTGATGGAGAAGAAACTCAACTTTATGATCGCCGGAACAGTCAAGATGAACTGCGATTTTCTGTACTCAGCAACAGCAATTATCGCTTCATACACGATCGTCTTCTATCAGTTTAACACACAAGAGTTATAAGAACATTGGACGTACCTAGTGTTGTCCTCTTAGTTATTCCTAAAAAGTAGGTATAAATAATAACCAGGTATGTAGAAAAGTCAACATTAAACGGAGCGTTTTTCGTAAATTATAAATCGGAACCGAAACACTGTGCGTTGCTTGAAATGACTTGGAATTCAATCAGATCTAAATAGCCTTGAAATACTTGTGAAATCTTCCTCTTCCACAATCTATGTCTCATTTTCCTTGTCTCACAAGATGCCAGCATTGTTGTGGCCGTTGTTTCACTGGTTAGGGTATATGTTTCACATAAGAAAAAAAGGTAAAAATGCTTTTTCATAAAACAGAACAAAGTATTGATGACTGTTTTCATTCAACTCCGAAACAATGTGATAAAAAAACTACGTGGTTTTTCTGGCAAAGTAATACTTAAACCCAAATAATAATTTACTGCAATATTACTTAAGTTATGATGTTAATTAATCACCTACGATCAGACACGTAGAGATTCTATTTACCCTCTTCTAACAAAATGCCCTGTTAACATTTACGCCAAATAATAAATGTGTAGATCATATGCAAAATAATACGTTCTAGGAAAGGCATCACTTATAAAAAAAAATCAGATTGATTCATACGCGGTAGATGTGAAACTAGAAAGGCGCTAGATGTCGCTTTTTTTTCTTTTGCTTGTTTTTTTAAAGTGGTTTGAAGATTGGATGTTGATTTCACAAGATAATATATTTATATATTTTTTTTAATTCGTAGGATTCGAACCCCCGTCCGCTTGATGTCTGTCTCTCTGGCCGCTGAGACTTGTCAGGCACCTTGTGAAAGGCACCCGACGAAGTGCGAATTTACAGCATTATATTAGAACCTATTATGTGTGAAGAACTGAGTTCTGACGCATTTCCGTTTCACCCGAATTTCAAGTCACGGCGCTAAAGAAGTTTCACTTCAAAACGTAAGAAACATACAGCAAGAGGCAAAACGATTTACAATATTACCTACTAGAATGTATATCTTAAGAAAGGAAATTACACTTTCATAGGTAGTCACTAAACTCATAAATAACCTACCGAAATTGAATGCACATTAAAAGGCCAACTCAGAAACACCTCAGAAAGGTCATTAAAAGCTACTAAAAAATAATTTTAAGATTGCCGGTAACCCCAACCTAACATAACCTATTTAAACAATTTTTAATATTTTTTTATCATCACTCTTAATGACCTTTCTGAGATGGTTCTGAGTTGGTTTCATTATGATTTGGCCGGTCACCATTAAAAGGCTCTGCAGAACATGCAAGCCGAATGTGAATCTCAAAATTAATCATATTAAAAACCATGATTAAATTAATACTTGGAAACAAACAATGGAAAATGTACATCGAAGACAAACATCGGCTTATAAACCACTAACTTTTCTAAAAATACACACATTCTTCAAACTATTCACGCGCCACCTATTTTACATTTTTTATACAAATTTCATAACACCACAGTTCCTAATTTTTTATTTTGTTTGTTGGCGCGCAGAATACATCACATATAATTAGTACATTAGTTTACAATTTGAATATGGTTACAGTGACAATTCCAATTAATGGTAAGCACACCATTCATCTCAACATATGCAAGTATGTACACAGAAATCTTCGAGGGTGTGCGCACCTCAACTCACCAAAGTTTCATCGCAATCTGATGAACGATGTACGAAAATTTTTTATTACGCCAGAGGTCACTATTATATAAAGAAAACATTTTTTCACTTTAGCTCGACACAGGAGGCCCTGGAGGTCATGCGCACATTAAATCCCCAAAGTTTCATCGCAATCGGATGAATGGTTTAACAACGCATAAAGCACAAACAAATAAGCAAGCAATCTATCCGAAACGTCAGAACTTAAAAAGTCGTTTTAAGTACAACGTTACGCGGGTAAAGAGGGAAAATTATTCTACGTCTTACATCCGTGAAAACCTTAACTATAAAATATATATATCAGTGGCGGTCCGTGAGTTTTCAGTGAGCTAGTGTTGCAACGTCAATAACCTCACAATTTTCAATTTTAGCGCTCTAGCTCGCTGAAAACTCAGGGACCGCCACTGATATATATACTTATATATTTCTCTACTAACTGGGTAAAATAAAATTATTAATGAATGATATGTAATATTTTATTATTGTGTATAATTTACTTTTATTAATAATAATTACAATAAAAAAATTAAAAAAAGAGATAATTTAGAAATTTTAGAAATTAGAAAAAGTGTTAATAGTAAATTAAGTATTATTAATAATCATTTTTTACCACCTCCTAAATAATTTTTATATTTCATTTGATATAACTATTTTTTACTATATTTTTCAGTAATTAATCACCTCTCCCTTTAATATTTTGTCTACACTTGTTTGTTTTTTGTTATTTTTAATATTATTCTTATCCTGACGAAGAGAACTTTGTTTTCGAAACATATTGATTATACAGTGGTGTTTTAACAAAGTTATTTGTTTTCATTTAATTAAAAATGACCCCACAAAGTGTATTTGCAATGTTTGTAAAAGGACTTTTAATTTAGTAAAATTCTAGCCCATTACATACTTTTACTAAACGTTCTTGTCATAACCTGGAAGCAACGCGTTCATGTTGTTTGCGTCAATAACTGTGGATCAAAAATTATTAAATACAAAAATGAAAAACATTCACCACGTAATATTGCTAAAATCTAAAAGAATTTTATATCAAATATGTGGATTTCAAGCACTGATATTTGACGGGACATTTAAAAGAAATACTTCAGCATCTCGATATTATTCTGTATTAATTGCGATGCTTTTTATTGTTGCAGAAGTTGTTAATGTGATCCAAATCAAATTCAGCAAACATCCAAATCATTCCAAAACTCACCAAGTAACTGCATTAGCTTTCTATTTAATTTCAGCGACGTGTGTTGTTTTATCCATTTTATCGGAGTCTTTCATTAAGATAAAAGAAAAAATAAAAATAAACAATAAATTTCTAGATATTCATCAAAAGCTTTTAACAAAACCATTTATCGAATCGGAATTAATCCATCTTATTGCGATGAATTTTTACATATTGCTAATACTAGATTCACTTTTAGTAACTTTTATAACGCTAGTTTGGAGAGATGTCTTCGACGGCGTTTATTTTTCCATAAAAACTGTTGTGATATCTATGACCATATTGGAAAGAGTAGCGGAAATAAACACCTGCAGATACTATGTCTCAAAACTCAACAAGTATTTGGAGTTACGCTATGCCCAAAAAATAAATGAAGAAGATGGAATAGATTTTAGAAAGGCTTCGCTTTATGCAAGAATTGAAGAAGATAATGAAAAAGTCCAAAAAGTTGAAAGAAATAGAAAGCCAGAAATCGATTATACAAACATTTATGATATGCTCAGTGATAATGTAAAGTTAATTTCACAGCGCTTTACGTATACGGTAATTAAAAAAAACCACCCAAACTTGATTATTTTTGATAAAGGAAGGACCTGTCTCAAAAGACCTGTGACTCAAAATTATTGATATTTTCAGTTTTTGCCAATACTGATGTCATCTTCACTATCCATTGTGATTGTTGCAAACAAATTTGCTAAGAAATCCCTCTACACAACTTTGGTAAGAGATTCTAACTAATGACTTTGTGCAGAAAAAAATATCGAAAAAGAGTTATGATTTTATTATTAAGTAATACGGAACATTTTTCGATTGTTGGTTCGTTTTCAATGTACTGCAATGTTTTTGCTGAAAATGTTACAATATGTGTGAAATAATAGATATAATTCGTTTATTTTCATAGCATAATAGCGATTTCCAAGCAATCCTCAAGGTAGAGGATCGGGACCACCATCAGAATTCTGAGACAGCAAGGCGGTGTAAAACAAAATAACATTAACAGCAGAAATTTGATTTTTTCCAGAATCCAATAATATCATCATCATTACTGTTCATAGAGAATGTGTGGTTTATATTAAGCGTTGCATTTGCCACTGAAACTTTTAAGACAGAGGTAGAAAGGACAAAACAAATTATTTGCAAAGTTGCTCTGCTGGAATGGAAAGGTGCGTACTATTAATTACCGATCAAAGATTTAACTACCTAAATATAACTTGGCGGTTTCTGGGGTAGGCAAACAGAACGAAATGCCGCACCGCATTTGCTTTATTTACGTTCATATTTGTGGTTTTCCACATATTGTTCTATGCTATCGACTTTTGACATAACGCGTTTCAAGAGTTTGATCCACTTGATCGTGCCATGTCTTAATGGAATGTTTCCGAATACTTTATTCACTATTCAAATATTCTTCTATTTATAAATCTTACTAATGTTATAAACGCGAATGCTTGTATGGATGTATGTGTGTTTGTTTCTCATTCACTCAAAAACTACTGAAGGATTTTAATGAAACTTTACAATAATATAGCTCAAAAATCAGAATGACATATAGGCTATAATTTATAAAGCTAGCTAGGAAGGAGACGCGGGAGGGGAACGAGGACGCACACACGGGTGGCTCAGGAAGAAACAATGAGTTTCTTGCCGGGAACAAGGTAGTCATATATAATAGATACTACTTTTCCATTGAAGAAATTGGAGGTTGGAGGAAACAAAATTTTGCAGGAAAGCTCTCATTTATGTTCCACGAATTTAATATAATTATATTTTTCTATTAAAAATTCAAATTCATAATGGTATGGTTGAGAAATCACGCTTCCACGATGTTTTATGAATTCTGATCACGTACAATTTCCTTTTCTAATTTTGGTTCTGAAATATAAGAGTAATTTTTATTTGCAGACGAAAATTCTCAAAAGAGCATCGGAAAATTAATGAACTTCTTGCTTAGAAAGAAACTGGTTTTTGTCATTGGTGGCGCTCTTCAGGTGGATTTTTCGCTTTTATATTCTTTAGCGGCGGCAATTACGTCATACATGATTATATTCATCCAGATGGACCAATAATCCTAATGAAATGTTACATAAATAAGCATTATATCGTCATTACACATCTAATATAGGAAATGTGACTCAGAGTACATTCTGAGAAAATCAGTAATTTATAAAAACAAAACGAAATGGAAAAAAATACTTCTGTTTATGGATAAAGTAGGAAACAAAAATGTTATTTACGATAAGAATATATTTATTGCAAATATTAATTACATCATCCCGAAAATCGCATTTTAATGCGACTTTGCCTCATATTCTATGCGCAGTTTTCGAGCACATTTTTAATACTAGCTGTCAAAATATTTAATTTAAAATTATGCAAATTTGACATATAGGTCTCGTTTAGTGTCTTACTGGAGAGAATGTTTTGTACGTACTATGACAATTAATTTTTTTTATTATATTAATTTTGTATTGTTTTTGGAAAGTACATTTATTTGAGTTTGAGGGATAGTTTTTTTTCACAGCACCCATATTCACACAAAAATAAATCCATGAATCTTACTTCACATTGATATTATTCTTTGGAACACAAATCACAGTGCAAAACTAATATAATTATTTTGCTCATACAATTCCCACAAACTTTATAGTATAGAATCATAAAAAGGGTGATGGTCTTTGTCTATCACAAGATTTAATTGTAGCAAATGCCTGAATTTGGATTCAGACAGGGGAAGGTATACAGAGGTGATGTGGGACCATAACCAATTTTGCGGCGTATTCACAGAAGAGATACAATGTGTCTGTATTTTATATGTTTCATGTAAGTGGAATAATTGAAGTTAATAAATAAATTGATCTTATCAACTGTCTTACCTTATTGACTGACACTTCTTGCTCGAATACTTGTGCAGTTTCTTGCCTTCTTCCGTTGTGTATTTGATTTCATATGGTTAGATTTCAATGGTTAAAGTTAGAGTGACGACACAGAGCTGGTTTGCCTTTATGGTTTCCATATTTGTATTCTTATGTACTAATCTAAAAAAGGTGATTGCTATGATTTTTTATTAATTTTTTTCCAAAACTTTACAAAAATAGTTAAATTAAATAAACTGAAAAATAAAAATTCTTGCAAAAAATTATGATATCGTTGGTCAATGAAACTAATCGATTAAAATACAGATACATAAAGCATACATTCATAACGACAATTTGTAAAATTAATATTTGAGGACGCCATTCGTCTGACCCAAGGTCTGACCAATTGGCCAATAACTAATCACACTTTTAATAAATTAGTGGAAGGGCCAATGAAAAAACTGTAAACAGTTTCGGATGTAAAATATTAAGATATTGCTATAAATATCCAATCGTAGCATTATTTTACCGAGTGAATTAACTACATTGAGAAGATTCTTGAAAACACTTTTTTTACATTGGCTCCACACAGGAGGCCGTAAGGAAAATAATTCCACTCAGGGCCTATTTCATCTTTGGGGATGCTGTGTGAAGGGTCTTTTTAAGGGAAGGAAGGAGAGGAAATTCTGGGAAGGAAAAGGTATGAGGGGTAGGTAGGAATTTGGGGTTCAGTGTGCCCAGAAGTGACGGACGAATGAATCCATCCTTTCCACTGCGACGCAAGGCAATATTCGATAGAGTCCTGCTGGAGAGGTCAAAAGTTCTCCCTCAACCAGTCTCTCCCGACCCGGCCTGCCACGCTATTGGCGATAGATACATCCGCCGCCAAGATCCGGACAAACTAGGAGCGCGATTCCCGTTCTTTTTGCCTTAATCCAACTGCTAACATTCACTGACAATGCTGACGCTTGTAAGGCGACGAAAAATTCTTTCGTTACGAGAGGAGCGATTCCGGATAACCCGCTGTGGCGCGCTGTCGTTACAAGATGGTGTTAAGGAGAGAGACCTAATAAAAAATCCTAAAAAATTGGGTTAGAGATTCTTTGAAAACACAAATATAATCAAGTAACGCAAGTTTTTTAAACAAAACTTTTAAAAACAATTATATTGCATTTTAATCACATCTTATTTTATTTTATTATAACACAAAAAGCCGTTTATAGAAGTTTTTGTTTCGTAAAAAGGTACCTACTTTATTTGATGGTAGTACCTTTTTTACTCATTCACTACTTCTAAAAGTGACAGATGGTCCGGGCCGAGGATGGCTGTCGCTGTCGATTTAAATGTAGTTTCGTTTATATTTTGAAGGGATTAGTTTATTTATGATTTTGAAATGGCTTGCTGCACAAAGTTAGTTATGTTGTAGTGTATTTTTGGTTTTTGGTAAGGAAACCTGAAACAGAATAAAGTTATAAGTAATTATTTGATGTATTACCCTTATGTGTTATGCAATTTAAGTATTTTTAATAAAATATATGTTTCTCTTCATCTCTTCATGCCGTATTAATTATTTTTTACCTATGAACCATGTTTTCCTATCTCCTTCATCCAGAGCTCCATAATATCACACATGCTTTAAAAATGTACGTTTATTGTAATTTAAATTACTTTAATCAGACATTTTGCAAGTTGTGTACATTAAATTTAAAACGCCTTAGGCTAATTTATTTGGTTTTCGGAACAACTCACACAGGTCTCATAAAAATCGCTGTGTCTCCCTTACCACCATGGTTACAAATATGGTCTAAAGGGTGTTGAAAAGAGAAAATACCTCGCTTTATCCTACTAATATTATAAAGGCGAAAGTTTGTACGGATGTATGTTTGTTACTCTTTCACGCGAAAACTACTGAATGGATTTTAATGAAACTTTACAATAATATAGCTCATACATCAGAATAGGCTATAGACTATAGCTTAGAGCCCTGATATTATGAAATTTATATACAAAAATTGCAATAGGTGGCACGCGAGCTGTTTGACAAATGAATATAACGGGTATGGAGGGGAGGTGAGGGGGGGATGTGGGGGCAGGGCGGAGGGGGAGAGGGGAGAGGGGGGATGGGGGAGGGCGGAGGGTGGTGGGGGAGGGTGAGGGGTGAGGGAGGATTTGAGGGTGGTGTGGGGGAGAGGGGTGAGAGGGGGCGAGGGAGAGGAGGAGGAGGTGGGATTGGAGTGGGGATAGGGAATGTGGAGAAGGCGCTGTGGGTACCCCCCTAATACTGTGCGAGCGAAGTCTAGGGCAAAAGCTAGTATTTAAATATAAAAATTAACCACAAATAGTTAAAATGCACTCCTTTATGAAAGCAAAGTTGCCGGTGGCAATTTGAAGAAAAAAAACAAGAAACTGTGAATTTAAAAAAAATTATTTAACGTGAAATGACAAAAAGTGAGGTGGTGTAAACATTTATAATACATTTGTCTAATCAAATATGTGTGTGTTTTTATTTTTTTTTCATTGCCAGTAATTTAAGTTGGAAAAAACGTAAAGTGAGACATTTTTTATGTTGCATTTGTAATTTTTATATTTAGAAAATTACATGGTTACTTCTAATAATAAAATTTGAAAGCGTATTTCATCTCCTTTCAAAAAATTTTTTAGTTTTCGTATACTTTCACAAATATTCTACTAATTTGGAATTTAATGCGAAGCAGAAACATTTTGACCTTCCGACAAAATAGGCCCGAGTTATGACTAGTTTACATCGCAATTTAACGTTAATTCGATTCATTTAATAACATTATCATGTGAAAAATACTTCACTAAGCATGTTTAGAGTCAAAACTTACGACAGTATTAAATTTTCTCTTGTTATACCAGACTTTAATATCAGTCAATACATCGCTAATGACAGCTCTCCTTCACGAATGCCAGCATCCTCTCAGATTTTAACTGTCAGAAGGTGCCATCGATAGAACGTGAATCGCAATTAACGAAAATTCTTTAATTTGAAGGAGAGGAGAGGATTACTGTCATTAAAAAGAACCAGAATCGCGCTCCTGACCCCGTGAACCCGGGCACCCCTGCTAAGTCACCATACGTAGCGAACCACTTGGGGTGACTTATGGCAGAGGTGTATTATATTCTTCTTAGCGGTAAACGTGTTAATATCGACATTATTATTATTCGACCTCCTTATCTTATCTTTAATATCTTCGGATTTAATTATTATTCGACCTCCCGGAAAAAACTTTAATTATTGTTAAGTGGGAATTATTGTTATTGTTATTGTTAAGGAACCACAAAAAAACGACCCTACAGTTGTTGCCAAGGAACCTTGAAAATCAATCGAAAAACAAATCGAAACCATATAATGTTTCTAGAATTCATAATAATACTTGTTATGATAAAGCGTCCATTCCATTATCCTTTCTTATCTTTGGCATAACGTAGAGTGTGTGCAAAAAAAATTTTCATAAAAAAAAAACAATTTGTAACATAAAAATGAAGACGCCTGACATTATCTGACTAATTTAATAATAGCTAATGGCGTTTATATTAAAGTGGTGTAACGAATTACGATATTCCGGTATATTAATTGTAAATACTAAGTCAGTACAGAAAGGAGTTCGTTTGTTGATACATGCAAATACATATGAATATATCGGACAACCAGCTTAATTAAAATGAGTTTTTCATCTGGTGTTTTGGTCTCATTTAGAATATGGTTGGCAAGGCTCTTCGGGTTTCAAACTTTAAAACTGAGTGATAGATTTTCAAGAACAGAAACGCCCGCTCGATATTACTCACTTTTACTCACCGTGCTAATACTAATATTAGAGGGCAGTCGTTTGATATTCGAAATTGATTCATCCAACAGTGAATTTAAATCAGAAACTAAAGTTGCATTCGTAATATTATCCTTATCAGGTGCCGTAGCTGCAATATCAGCCATCCTATCGGACTCATTTATTCACGCTAATGAAAAAGTTTATCTGTACAATAATTTTCAAAAGATTAATAATATTTTCTTGGAGGAAAAATTCAACCTATCGACAGTACTCAGTCATACGAACAGTGTATTCGTTATAATAGTCGCACTTAAAATTTTTCACTCTACTTTCGTCTTTTGTTTTATAGAATCTGGTTTGTACGTAATATATGTAATCTTAAGAAAATTCGTTTTATCTTTGACGACTCTGCAGATTCTGTCAGAAATTAACACATGTGAATCCCATGTAAAATGCATCAGAAACAAGTTTCTTTGGTCTCATTGCCAACAACTGAGTACCCAAAATGAAATCGATTTTAGAACAACGAGCTTCAAATCTAATGAATGTGAAGAAAAAATAACTCTGAAGGAAAACCACGAATCAACTACAAAAGATCAAATGAATGTATACGCTTTAATTAATGAAAATTTAAAGTTAATTTCAAAACGATTTAAATACGCGGTAACTATAATAAATTAATTACGAGTGTAATTTTTTTAATAACTTTTGAAAGTTATACATGGTGACCGGACTACTCAGAAGAAATTCAAGTCAATGCCTCTCTTGAAAAGTCATTAAATGTGAAAGGTTACGTTAGGTGATTTACGGGTTATTTTTCAATTATTTTCGTAGCTTTTAATGACTTTTCAAAGAGGTGTTGAGTTAAGTTGATTCTGAGTTGTCATGGAACCCAATGTAATGCATCATTGAAGAAGAAGATTACATCAATACATCTAAACCAAACAAAACACCGACAAATGAAAAGGTAACGGTCGCAACTGAGAATCAAACCAAGGATCTCTTGTCTTACCGGGACACAGCGCCTTAACCAGCTCGGCCATTGAGAACTATTTATTTTACGTCATTTTTGTCGATTTCGTATTTCAAATTACGAATTAACAATATTATAAAAATGTCGGAAGAGTGGGGGCGCTTTAAAGAGATCCTGGGTTCGATTCCCAGTTGCGATATTATTGTTTTTTAATTTTCTTGATTCATTGGTTAT
This sequence comes from Limnephilus rhombicus, assembly GCA_929108145.2. Lineage (NCBI taxonomy): Eukaryota > Metazoa > Arthropoda > Insecta > Trichoptera > Limnephilidae > Limnephilus > Limnephilus rhombicus. Next base: position 35,837,677 of record OV815284.1, on the reverse strand, counting down.
GGTGGTTTTTATTTTTCCGTGTCTTGCTCGGTTTCATGTTTCGTTTAGATTTATTAGTATTATCTTCTTCGATGAAAATATTTGTATTTGCATAGAATCAACATGTTTGAAGTGATTTTATAAAACAGGAAAAAAACAGATTAGCACTCTACATGAATACCTATTATTAAAAAATGGTTTTGTCTTCTATATTTTCAGTTGTTATTTTCAATTATGGCATCGGCCATAGGTTTAGTGTTGATTGGAAATTCCACTATTTCGAATCAGGAACTTCAATTTCTGGTAAAACAATAAATTGTATCTTTGACTTCAATTTATCGACTTAGCAGTGAAAACCGTTTTTGTAAAATGCTAATGTAAATAATTTATACATATTTCAGAAAAAAACAATCACGAATACAGGTTGGGTGGCAGAATTGTTGTGGTTCATTGGAGGTATAGCTGTTAGCACGGAGTCTCTGAATTCAGAAATCGAGAGGCTTATTCAAACCATCTCAAAGATCTCCATTGTGAAGCAAAAAGGTAGCACTGATTAAGTTATGTTAGGACGATTTGAAATGCTCGGTAGATTGATCATTACTGTCTTTACTAAACTATATAATAATAGATAACCAAATGATGTCATAAGTGACAATAATCGTCAAACACTTCACAATGCTCCGCAATGATGCGGGGTTCGCGTCAAGGGCGTTTTAAACCATTGGTTTTGTTATTTTCTCAAAATCGATTAATAAATTTACTTTACCAACCATATGATATTTAATATTATATAGTAAATAGTATACTGACGTTCAGAATCGACGTTTGTTTCATATCTGAATATATTTTTACAGTCTTAGTGTTTTTCACACGAGTTCATTGAAATATTAAATTATTTTTAATTCCAGATCAAAAAGAACAAAACGATTTAAATGGGTTCTTGAATCTACTGCTTGAAAGGAAGCCAAGCTTCGTGGTTGCCGGATTGATAAAGTTGGATTTTTCATTTCTGTACTCCGTATCAGCTGTCGTCACATCTTACATGATCATTTTCTATCAGTTTGATCACGCTAAAAATTAAAACTGTAGGTATACTAGTGTGCCCAAAAGTGTTTATCAAAGCTGTCGTGAATAGGTTAACTGATGAAAACGCGCCTATACGTTGACCGATCGGTGACCTGGATGCTCAAAACGCGTCCATACGAAACACATTCTTGGTGGCCATTTGCATTTTCATTTATGAAGCCAAGTTTACACTGGACTGAAATATTACGCTCGATATTGATATTGATTAATTCATCATATAATTATATTTTTTGTGTTTCTACTACCATTTGTACTTCCGTTTCCACTTCTGTCTCTTGTTGTTAATGTATCTATATGGAATAATTCAATAAAAAATATTATGAAACTATGGCCTGGCTTTATTTATGGAAACCTTTATTAGTAATCTATCTATCTATATAAATAAAAATGAATCGCCGAAATGTATGAACGCGCAAAACTTCCGAACGACTGCATCAAACTGGATAATTCTTTTTTGGTTGTGTTCGTTATTGTCAGGACAAGGATTGTATGAAAGACAAATTTTAAAAATCATAAAAAAAATTTGAATATCATAATATGAAAAGTAAGTGCGTGAATGATACAGAAGACTGTGAGAGATCTTCAATATACTGACAAAAGGTAGGCATTACAATACACCTTAATATTTTTCCGAGGAGAGGATGAATATCATTTTTTGATCAAGATGATTAATCCAGCGACTGGTATTATTTTTTTTTGCATTAGCTCCAAACAGGAGACCCTGAGGAAAGTGATTGCCCTCAGGGCCTATGTCATCTTTGGGGAAGCTGTGTGGAGGGTATTTTAATGGAAAGGAAGGAGAGGAAGTCGTGGGAAGGAAAATATATGAGGGGTGGGTAGGAATCTGGGGGTCATTGTGGACAGGAGTTACAGACGTATGAATCCATCCCTCCAACTGCGGTGCAAGGCGATGGGTTGGGAGCGTCCGACTGGAAAGGACAAAAGGCCTTCGTCAACCAGTCTCTCTTGATCTGGCCCGCCACGCAGCAGGTGGGCAGACGCATCCGCCGCCAAGATCTGGACAAACCTCACCCCATGAACCCGGGCACCCCTACTAAGTAGCGACCTATGGCAGAGGTGTTGGTTATCCAATAAATGGTTCCCGGGGCGGCGGTACCCTTTCCCGCCTCCCAAATTGCGAATCATTGGTATGTATCAATGCAAAAAATTAATAAAGATGTTTAGGTTGTGGCCACAGCTGTTAATGGAATTACAGACAGCACAAGTGTTATCAGTGTTTATATCCAACTAGCTGACCCGGCCACGCGTTGCTGTGGCTAACTAAACACGACGCCATCTACTGGATGGTTATCCAACCTTTATAACCACCGCCATCTTTGAGTTTACCGCGAAGAGACAGACAAACGCCGCGGAGGACTTTAATTTATAATATGTATTATAATAATGTGCATGAAATGCTTGAGGTGACTAACATTTTTAAGTTGATAACGATTAATACTGTATCCGTCTAACAACTTTCCAATTACCGCATTGTACGTGACCATTTTTTCAGAAGATAGAATGTGTATATTAAGCTATCCGTAAAAGATAGATATATGTCATCGTAGACATTTTTGTAGATCTATAAAAGAGGAAAATCCCACCAAGCATTGTTTTGTTATATCTCAAAAGGATTAGGCTGTGTTTTCGATGAAAGCTACCAGACGGCTAGACTTTTTCCGACACTTCTAACAATTATCGTTATGTTTCAACTAATTTACACAAATCATTGACAAATTATATACCTAAACCTTCCTCACGAAACAGACTATCTAAACCGCATGAAAATCCGTTCAGTAGTTTTTGAGTTTATCGCGAACAGACAGACAGACAGTCAGACAACTCCGAGGACTTTAATTTATAATATGTAAAAATGTAGAGATTCGGTTGATAATATGTGCGTTAAGAAAATGAAGATAATGTTGGTAGTTCTTAGCCGAAGTATGATACAGTTAAAAGTGACCGAATTGGATATAGGCACCTTAGCTCAGTTGGTAGAGTTGTTGTCATGAAAGCAGAAGGTTCTACGTTCCAGCACCAGAGGTGACAATATCTTTTTTCAGATTTTTCTGTCTTCAGATTTTCGATTGAGTTTCGCTAATATTGCCTTCATTTAATTAAATATTACAATTTGAGATTATATTCATAAAATTAAAAATAAACATTCCTCTTAGATTTGGAGAAAAGTCAATAGATGTCGCATATTAAAAAAAAAATGGTTAAAAATTTATCCAGACACTATCTAGATAGCATTTAGTTCGGGTTTGAATCTTGCAATCATATATAAAGATAGCAGCCAAAAATATGTGCGTTAAGAAAATGAAGATAATGTTGGTAGTTCTTAGTCGAAGTATGATAAAGTGAAAAATTGGATTGGATTCAGGCACCTTAGCTCAGTTGGTAGAGTTGTTGCCATGAAAGCAGAAGGTCCTGGGTTCGAGTCCCAGAGATGTCAATAATTTTTTTTTTTTCTGTCTTCAGATTTTCGATATTTTCGATCGAGTTTCGCTAAAATTGTCTTTATTTAATAAAAAAATGACAAATGTTTTTACTTGCGTTTGTTATTAGTTAAGATCAATGGTGAATTGTGCGCAACATATCGAGAAGCCCGTGTGCTACAAAAAGTGCTACAAAATTGTAAATTAATAATTTAATAAATAATAATCTTGTAAAATTTTTAACCCGTTTCAATTCATCTTATTATCGCACTTACATTTTGGACCGATTGAAATGAGCACGGAATTTTTCATTACTCATTCTGTGGCGAAACAGATAACCGTCAACACGCGAACATTGTTTTCGTGTCGTGTTCTCGAATGCAAGTACGAAAGAAGTTTACAAAAATCATCAAAATTATACTGTTGGTTTAATACCTATTACAATCTGTGCAGAGATGAAACATATTTATGTGAAATGTGAATCTTATGTGGACGTTATCATCCAGTCTGCTACATCAATCATTGAGTTTTACGCTTCCTTTTTTCCAAGTTCTTTAAATTCACAATTTTTTTTACATACACCGTGTATGTGCTGCCAGAATCAAAGAGAAACCATTTTAATGTTCTGAGTGTAGTTTTAATTTGCAGCACACAGATTTAATTAAAACCAGTTTTGTGTTCAGAATGTAAAATTCCGATTGTGGATTCATCTGCTGACACATTTCGAAAGAAAAACATTATTTTATTCGAAGTGCAATTATAAAATTGTAGTTGTTGACTATTTTTGTACTGCCAGAATCAAAGAAAAAACATTTTTATGTTCTAATTGTAGTTTTAATTCACCGCACACAGATTTAATTTAAACCAATTTTGTGTTCAGAATGTAAAATTCCCGTTGCGGATTCACCTGCTGACACATTTCGAAGGAAAACATTATCTTATTCGAAGTGCAATTATAAAATTCAAGTTGCAGACTATTTATGCACTGCCAGAATTAAAGAAAAACCATTTTCATGTTCGGAGTGTAGTTTTAATTCACCGCATACAGATTTAATTGAGACCAGTTTTGTGTTCACAATATAAAGATAAATTAAATAACATGCTAAATCTTTTTACATGGATACCATTTTCGATCTCCGAAAGCAGTTACAAATTTGTAGTAGCTTTTAAGTAGATTTATAAACATGATTTTTATTGGAAGAATTCGTCACATGGGATATGAAATGAGGTCGCAATTTCTACCCCCCCCCCCCCCCCGCACTTGAAAATCTGTGGTTGAAGTACCTAAATGCCTACCTAAATGTACACATACTTGCAGCCTGTCATAGTCGATCCATCGGAGTCGAACAATATTGAGGTCGATCGCCAGCAGTTCAAGTTTAGGCACCCCTGATGTAGAAGATTTAAATGTAAAAATTCGAGACAAATGCGTTCATTTAAGTCGATCGATTCCATTATCGATCCAATTGAAGTAGTCAATTATCCGACTGAAGGAAAAACGAAAAATATTGTACATTACAAGGCATTAAAATAGTTATTGTCGAATTATTTAATTGTAATTTTATTTCATTATATGGTCGTATTGTAAACGGAAGATTTTGTCTCATTTTTTGTCATGAAGTACGTAACGTGTAACATTCGATATATGAAAATATTGATAATCCAACTGACTTGAATTTACCGGAAGTGTTACATTTCTTTAATCCGCGACTGTACACCACACGTGTGAAGCCGAGGCGGGATAAATAGTAAATCAAGTCTTTCAGGAATTTAGAAAATATACACGAAAAAAAAAATGGCGGTACGAAGTTCGCCGGGTGAGCTAGTTCGAAATAAATAGCGGTCTACGCAGTGGGCGTCGATTCCTACAGTAATATGGTTGTAAATATCAACTTGGGTTTTGATACATGGATGTGCACTGCCAATCTCGTGTTACGCATACTTATGTTTCGATGGAATATTCTGTGGTACGCAAATGCGTTCGAATTTTTTATTAGAAATAAACATATAAGTTTTGAAATATTAAGAGCAAATTTGAATGCAAACATAAAAATTATTTAAAAAAGACTCATTTTACGTTAAATTACTGATAAACTACTGATAATTACTGATAAACTGATAACTATTAAGTAATAAAAATAAAATTTATAAGACATTATATTAATAAATCGCAAAAGTTATTATGACTCGCTTTCAACTTTTTGTTGTTTCATGTAAAAATAATTAATACAAAATTTACAAAGTTTCATTAATTTTTCTCATGTTTGGTTTTTTCTCTTTCTAACACTGATTAGATTAGTAAGGCAGGCTAATTTTTCTCATGTTTGGTTTTTTCTCTTTCTAACACTGACTAGATTAGTAAAGCAGGCTAATTTTTCTCATGTTTGGTTTTTTCTCTTTCTAACAATAATTAGATTAGTAAGGCAGGCACAACGATTTCTATGAGACCTATATGAGATGTTGCCAAAAGCGAACAAATTAGCGTGATGGGTTAAGTATAATGGATTTAAAAAAATACTTTAACTGCCTTATGGACCATTAACAAAATAAATTAAGGCTCATTCAAATTTACCGTTTTTAAAGTACGATCTTTCTACCTTCGTAGAACATGAAAACAAATATAATAACCTGTGTACAACAAAAACCTGTGTATCTATTCATTTATAAAATGATTCAATATGCATAATTAAATCATTTTATTGAATCATTTTATAACCGGAGAATATAATTGTTAGAAGTAAAACCTAAGTTCAATATACTACTGTGGCGACACATCATTATCTACATTAATACACATCATTATCATACTTCGCCATCAAAAGAAGACACGAGAAACATCTAATATTCGCGCGGCGCCGGCACTTGCCTAGGTACCTACTTATGCCGGCCGCGATGTACTTTGCTCACCTGCCGCGGCCGTCTCGTCGATTAATAATATCGCCACCGCCTAGAAAGGTCTAGAGTTTATAAGCCGCCTGAATATTCAGCACCGGGTATGTTCGAGTACCTTCCAGTGTACACATTGCCGGCGAATGGAACATTACTCCACCGGTCGCGCTGGTATATATATAAAGCGACTAAACTCGGCGCTCGCTCAGTCAGTATCAGACCACCAGTCGGTCAAAACCTCAGCATGTAACGATCTCCGCACAAGTGCTCCTGCATGGCATCTCTACACATCCAGGGCAGCTTCCGCGAGGACTCCTTCACGTCTCAGCTATAAGGCCCATCGTGTCTTCAGCTCCGCAGAACAGCTACATCCCACGACTTACAAGGCTTGCGTCACCTTCAGTCCAGGGATCAGCTCACCATTTCATGGCACCCCGAAGCGCACCGTGCTTCGCTGCCATGGAAACACGCTCCGCCTCGCCAGGACTACCTGCTGGTGGCTCAGCTCACCAAGCCACTCACCGTTCATCTCCGCGACTTAAAGCGTCGAGCAACGGCCTGGAAGATAGGTCATCTCCACCGCCAAGGTGTTGAGCAACTCGCTGACCTTCACCACACTATATCCATCTCCATCTGCATCACGGAAAATTTTTGTTGTTAGAAACAAACCCTAATTTTAATATGCTACAATATGCATCACGGAAAATTTTAGTTGTTAGAAACAAACCCTAATTTTAATATGCTACAATATGCATCACGGAAAATTTTAGTTGTTAGAAACAAACCCTAATTTTAATATGCTACAATATGCATCACGGAAAATTTTAGTTGTTAGAAACAAACCCTAATTTTAATATGCTACAATATGCATCACGGAAAATTTTAGTTGTTAGAAACAAACCCTAATTTTAATATGCTACAATATGCATCACGGAAAATTTTAGTTGTTAGAAACAAACCCTAATTTTAATATGCTTCAACAACATGCATCACGGAAAATTTTAGTTGTTAGAAATAAAACCTAATTTTGATATACTCGTACTACAAAATGCATTACAACATTTCAATTGTTAGAAACAAATTCTAATTTTAATATACCTACTACAATAAGTATTACTGAAAATTTTAGATGCTTAATGTCGAATGAAAACTTTAATGTCGTACTACCGCATCAAGTAAAACTTTATGGTTAAGTATAAATAAAACTTACTGATAATAAATACCTAGTGTATACACATATAAATATCTAAAAATAAGATATTTCTTCCAATCAAACTGAATTTTACTCAGTTTTGAAAGACCTACGTAAAACACAATTGAAAATTTTTTTTTTTAAATAATACTTAAGGAATAATAAAATAATACTTAATTGAGTTTGCGTAATATAATAATATCATATATGTGCCTTAAAAAAACATGTAATTAGTATCGTATCCGTATATATCGACTGTCGAGGACGCTTTATATCAGAGTAATCACAATTGTAATGGTGTAACGCAATGCGATAGTACCTACTAATAAATTATTATTATAAATATTCAGTCAGTATTGAAAGGAGCACGTGTGTAAAATACGTGAATATATCGGACAATTTATTTAAAATGAGTTTTTCATCGAGTATTTTGGTCACATTCAGAATATGGTTCAATTGTGTTTTCGGGTTTCAAACCTTAAAACTGTACGACAGTTTTTCAAAGAATGGAAGGCACGTGGCGGCTCGATATTATCACCTTTTGCTCGTTGGGCTGTTTGTAATATTAGAGAGTTGTAATTTAAGTCTCGCAATTCAGTCAAACCGCAGAGAATTTAAAACAGAATCTAGTATTGCAATAGTAGATAATATTATCTTTAATAACTGCCACAGCTTCAATATCAGCCCTCCTATCGGACTCTTTTATACACGCTACCGAAAAAGTTAATCGCTACAGTAATTTTCAAAAGATTAATGATCTTTTTCTGGATGAAAGTTTCAACCAATCAACAGCACTCCATCATACGAAGAGTGTCTTTTTATATTGGTCACATTTAAAGTTATTCACTCTGCTTTCATTTTTTGGACTTTAGAATGGAGTATACACATATTGTACATTATCTTATGATCATTTACTTTATCTTTGATGACTCTACAAATTTTGGCAGAAATATGCACGTGTGAATTCCATATAAAATTAGTCAGAAACAAAATTCTTTGTTTTAACATCTCACAAGCGAGTGCCCAAACTGGAATAGATTTTAGAGCAACGAGTTTCAGTTCGAATTGAAGTGAAGAAATAATAACAATGAAGGAAATGCACAATTCAGCAACAAAAGTTCAAATGAATGTTTACGCACTAATTAATGAAAATTTTAAGTTGATATCAAAAAGATTTAAATACGCGGTAACTATAACTTGTCAATCAATTAGTTGCTAAGACAGACAAAAGTCAATTGCATTTGTTGGTATATATTATGCGTTTGAGAAACCATTCCAAAAAGGAGAATACATATGAGAAATACAATTAAAATTATTGGCACTATTTTTAACATGCTATACAGTTATTTTTGTCTTCTACCGTTTCAGTAATTATTTACAGTTCTGACATCGACCATAGGCATCGTGTTGATTGGAAATAACGCAGTTTCGGACGAGCGAAATCCGTTCATGGTAAAAACATAATCCACAGTACTTACATACGAGTATCTATAACCCCATAGGTACACTTATAAATATATTGATTTGTGATCGAGGGTAAAGAAATACCTTAATGGACCGGTATCCAAAATGGTGAATTAGGGAAAGAATAATATTAGGCTTAAAATCAAAGGAATATATTAATAATCAGAACGTCAGAATGTCAGTGAATTTTTTTTTTGAAGGCTACAAATTAAAAATAAATTAAAACATTTTCAGAATACCATCGTAATGGGTACAGGGTGGATGGCGGAATTATGGTGGTTTATTGGAAGTATAGCCTTTGGCACGGAGTCGCTGAATTCCGAAGTCGAGAGGTTAATCCAGATAATCTCAAAGATTGTCACATTGCAGCTAAAAGGTAGCACTAACTTCTTGAAATGGTTTGGTTCGAAATACCTAGATCTATAAATTATAGTCTTAATTGTTTACAGTGGGAACGCCAATGCTGTTTATTGTTTAGAAAAATCCATATTTTATCCATCCTTAGCGAAAACTTCTTTTTGTGCAGTAAGTCTTTGTACAACTTTGTATGCTTTGACATAAAGTGTCCCTTCGTGTTTCTTTTGATATAATTGATAGATACTAACTCCATGGCTTGAACATAACCTCAACCTACTCATTATGTAACTTAATTCTAATTTAATTGCAGAACAAAACTAGGAAACGATTTGAATGTATTCTTGACGGTTCTGTTGGAAAAGAAGCCAGGGTATATGATTGCCGGAGTAGTACAGTTAGACTTTTCCTTTCTATACTCCGTGGCAGCTATCGTCACATCTTACATGATCATTTTCTACCAATTTGATCATGCCAAAACTAAAACTTGAAGTGAAGTGTATTAAATAATAGTGGCGGCTAATCAATTGAGTAGAGTATACTCTAAGGGTGTTCCAAATTATTGGTGTTATCAACAGTTATATTCGTAGTCGTACCCAGGTAAAACTAGAATTGTGAATTTGGCTCATTTGAAAAATAATAATTCCATTTTTAAATTTTCTATAGATGATGTCAATCTCTCAAAGTTGTTGAAGAAATCTACTTTAACTACGTTAATTTTATAATAATTACTAGCCGACCCGACAGACGTTGTCCTGTCTTAGCTATGAATATTCAATTCGAACTGGAATAATTAATAATAAAATAAAATTATTTCAAAAACATATTGTTTATTGTAATGCTTTTTGATACAATTGTTTCTCCCTGCGTGTCCCTTCCCATTTGTCCGGTTCCCCTTCCGCCTCCCATTCCTCCCCCGCGTCCCCTTCCCCTCTCGCGTTCCCACTCCGCCTTCTCTGCCTTCCCTCTCCCAACTCCCCTCGCCCGCCTTGCCCGTCAAGAGAACCCCCCTCCCGAGTTCTCCGCCCCCCTTTCGGGTTCCCTTCCCCCCTTCACACGAACCACCCTCCCGAGTTCTCCTCTTCCTCCTTATCGAGGTAGATATCGGTCGAGATCTCTTGTCAGATTTGTGTGATTTTATATCGCTGTTAAATGAATAAATAAGTAAACATAAAATGAGATAGGACGAGGTGAAGATAACGTTGTTGTTGAAACATGTTGACGTTGTTAATTATATAGTGGTTTAAACGAAGTGATCTGATTTTCATTATAAAATAAATAAGCATTCATACTTGCAGGAATTTGTGCTTAAAACGACCTAAACTAAAATACGTATCAGCTCACAGCTGAAATTCTGACATCAGCCCGTAGAAAAAGCAAATAACAGCCATTGAAAGTCACACAAATCTGACGGGAGATCTCGCCTGATATCAATCTCGTTCCCACAAATTTAGAGAATCGCTCTCAATGGTTATCCTCTGTTTTTAGTTGGTCTGTTACGGATAATTTTTTTTTCAAATAATTTTGCCACGGCGCGGCGCGGCGATTGAGAGTGAAATTGGTCGGTAGTTATTGATCACGGATGGATCAAGATTTATTGATTTAATTATGGGAATAATTACCGTTTTCGTCATTTCATCCGGGATGTGCCTGTAACGCACAATATTTGAAAATAGTTTTGCTAGGATAATATGAATCGTTGGTCCAGCATACTTAATGTGCTATTGAGTCATGTCATGTGGCTTTACCTGTTGCCATTTCTCTTATAGCCCTTTCAACTATACACGGAGTGATTCTAATTGCGGTAGTAATTAATGCCTTCGGTTTTCAAGAAAAATAAAAGAATTTTCAAACCAAAGATTTTTGTGCTGCTTCTTCACCCGCCATAGAAAGGAAATTACGAAATTCATTGGCGATATTTTCCTTTCCTCTTACTCCATTCACACAGAGAGGAGTTTTCATATTCGTTGTCAATTCTGAAAAGGTTTTTTGCCAAAATGTATGAAAATCTTTATTTATTAGTGAGGTGGCAATACCATCCATTCGCTTTTGTAATTCTGTCGGTTGACATTTTTTCAGCGCTACTTTGAAAATCGTTAGATATTTCTTCCTGTCTTCGGCAACCGGCCCTGAGAGCGGTTTTCCGGCCACGAGCCATGAAAGAAAGGCGCGTCTGGATTCTGCGTATTTGGCTGCAACTATATTGTCATTCCATCCAGGAATGTTTCTATTCTTTCGATTTGCGTTATTAAGATGAAGATATACGTGAAATCCTATTTAGATACTATTTTGATTAATCTTTACGACGAATCGGCTTACAGAATGAATATGATTACAGAAAAAATATGCCACGGATAAATCGAAGCTTTTACTAGCTTTTCTATGTATTGGAATTACAATAAAATTATTATTTACGTAACAAAAAATATAAGCGTAAACCACCAAAAAAAGATTTTTCATGACTTAACCATGAAGTAATAAAAGAAACATTTTTTTTAAAATACCCCTTTATGCCTAGGACTATTTTTGAGGTTTTCCATGTTCTAACTTTTTTCATTCTTATAAAATTATGCACAAAATAAATAAAAACCACTTTTTCGCTTACTAGCCTCGTGCAAATAAGACGCTCGATTTTAAAATTTTGCAGGCATGAGATTCGAAATATTTCTAGCGTTTTTATTCCTCTGTGGTGGAGGCAGCACTTCGCAGTGCGTCTACAACATTTTGTATAGGGAATTTAGTTGATTTTATGTGTTTCGGCGGTTGATTTTTAACAAGTTCTAATTGGGAGAAATCTTGAATTATGTTTAGAAGTTTGTTGATAGTTTCAGTATATTTCATTATTTGAGCATTAGATTTCGGATTCCGTCTAGAAGGATCAATTATGTTATCATTACACGATTCCACAAAGGCTGGTAAAAATTGAAGGTTTAGTTTTATAATATAATTAAATAATAACAATTATGACAACACCATGGGAGTTTAGGAATGCTGCCAATATCTGAAATGTTTGTATTGATCTTCAGCTAATACTATTACGCTCTGGATATATAATAAAAGTATAATTACAAAATTTACGTACGTATTCCTCGTACTTGTACTTAGTAGGTACATCACTTGTCATTGTGCTAAATGAATTACTTCGAATTACCGAGAAACTAGACGAAAAATAAATAATAATATTGATAATAAGGGAAATATTATGATTGAAATTCATCGATCATGTGAATCATATCCATGTCTACTGGGTACAAGCCTTCCCAGACCACAAACGTCGTTTCACAAAAAAAAAATTAATAAAAAAATTTCAAAATTTCATATAGGTACATATTTTTCTCAAATTGCCATCGGAAACTTTGGTTTTATAGAGATTAACAACATTAAACATTTAAACATTAAAATTTTTCTATTAATTTTTATAATATTTGAAATATTTCCATAATATTTCTAAAACTCTAGATTTGAATATAAAGCGCACAGTTTTCTCTTTCTAACACCGTTTAGATCAGAGGTTCCCAAACTTTTTTTCTTGTAGAGCACTTTAAAATTTTTACTGGTTTCGGTGTATCCCCTGCTGCTATACCTACCATATTCCCAAAACTCGTCAAAAAATGTGAAGATCTAACAATAGAAATTTGCGTCGCGGCTGAGTTCCGACCCTAAATTCTGAGTGGTAAAATAAAAAGAAATATATTAACTGAAAAAACACACTTTGTAAATGTTTAATTTAATATATAATGTCACACTTCAAAATATTTGCTACCTTCCATAAAAAAAAGTTATTTTTTTGTGTTCTATTTATTAAAATAGTATGATTATAGACTTAATAGAATTAAAATTAAACATAAATAATGTACCGTAACTTCAACAATGCAAATCAACAAATAAAAAAAAATCACAATTTTAACGGGTGGGATGTACTTGATGGTTTAACAATTATCAATTAATTATCTATATTTGGCTTCAGTTTTTGTTCTTTACTATCGAAACCAGATAAATTTTTGTGAATCCCCACTTACAACTTGTGAACCCCCATTATTTTATCACGTCAACGTAGACCCCCGTCGGGTCTCCCGTGGACCCCTGGAGGTCCACCTGGACCAATTTGGGAACCACGGGTTTTTTCTTCTTTTTCGTCTACCATAATACGGGCATTTGCCTAGTTTGGTAGTCGAAAAACTTGTAAAAACTGTATACCTAAGATATTTTTACGATTAAAAATAATAAAAAAAGATCTTAATTCTCACCATGAAAGAAAGGGTGATACAACGATTTATATGCGACCTATGTGAGCTGGGACAAATTTGGTCTCCTGTGATTATACGGGTTAAGAAATATGCAACTATACCTGCTAGCCCAGTTATAATATCACCAGATATTATAACTGGACTAATGATATCAGATGCGCTAACAAGATGACCGATTTAAATAAGATTGTATTTATGTAAAATGGGAAAGAAAACTTCAAATGTCCACTCTGCAGGCATAAATCAACAAAAAAGTCCACAATTCACAATTTAAAGGACTTTTATATAATAATTATAATTAGATTTTGCATAGACCTCTTCTTACAGGATTTCAAACATGTCATGTTTTAATTCATTGGGTACTTACTTACAAATATGAACACTTTTTTCTTTAATCTTTCTGCGTTTAAGTAAAAAAAACAACATTAGATAAACGCTGATAAAGCTAGATAATAAATTAAAAAAATTGACACGCTCCAAAAACTCACCGTACTTTGTGAAATTTGTGGGGTACGCACTTTAATATAATTAAATCGATTAACACAAAATAGACAAAATACCCAATAGAGACTTGTCAGGTCAGCAAGTCAATCAAAACATTTATTTAATCATTTACAAAATTAAAAGAAAATAAAAATGTAGCCTTACTGCGGTTCACGGTTCTAAGGTCACATTGTAGGTACATGGTATTGATATAATACAATTTAATATTTTAATAAAAAATAAAAATAATTGAAAATATTTTTTTTTTTTTTTTTTTAAATATTTAATTGAGTAAAACCTGATTTTTTAAATTTAATCGTCAGAGACAATATTAACGACCAAAAAAAAAATTTTTTTTTGAAACAAAAAATTCGGTAACATCTAGGAATTGTCGCTCAAAAAAGTAAGAGATTTCTTACATATTCTTAGACAATTTTTCATGGTCAACGGTAGAAAAAAATAATGTTCGCCGCGCACAGCTTACCTCTTTGAAATCTACGTTTGATGCATTTTAGAGGTTTTAGTTTTATGAAATACCTAAGTTTGCTTGGCTAAATTTTGTTTAACTTTGTTTGCGGATTGTTTGCGGATTTTGTATGTGTTCTTCAGAATGATAAAAATCGAAAGCATTTTTGGTTTGGCCTTGAAGGTGCGAATTTTTCGTCTGCGACGCTTTGTTTTCTGCGATCTATATAAGTTTTATTAAAAATACGATTTAAAAAAAACATATATCTTTTGAATAATGTTAATGTATGTACTTGCATACTGCTAACTAACCCCGTATGCATGGACATTGGAGGGTCTAGAGTCGTTCAAATACTTGTAGCTTCGTTCAATAAAAAAGTAGTCTTAACGTGTGCGGTGAAGGAGGAAACCATATATTTCCTTATAACGCCGCTGGGAAAGTGGTGGGGTCCCCTCCAATATATATTTGTAAGCGACATAGCCGACTGCAAATTTAACAATGTCAAGTTGTTGATACCTACCATACCCCCCGCGACCCGTAAAAAAAATGGAAATTGACAAATAGACCCACCAGCTAAAAAGGTTGACCATCACTGCTCTAAAGATTATAAAAGGTAAAGATTTATGATTTTCACTTTTACCTGTCTCAATAATCGATATATTTATATTATATGTTTTTAACCCCTCAAGCTAAACCCCTCATTTGATAGCTTTTGGGAACAGATCACATAGTTTCATGGAAATCGTTGTACCTCCCTTACTGTCATAGTGAGAAAAATGATCTAAACGGTGATAGAAAGATAAAAAACATCACTTTTATATTCAAATCTAGTAGTTAATCACAGGAAAATTAAAATGAGCACCTCTATGAAACCGAAATTTCTAAAGATTCAAAGAGATAAATTTATGAAACTTCGTGAATTGTTTAATTTTTTTTTTGAAACGACATGAAATGAGTTTTCAAAAATAATAAAATGAAATATTTAAATAAATGAAGACAATATAAGCGAAACTCAATCGAAAATCTGGAAACAGAAAAATCAGAAAAACATATTGACACCTCTGGGACTCGAACCCAGGACCTCTTGCTTTCCGGGCAAACGCGCTAACTACTGCGCCACGGTGTCGATATGAAATTCGGTCATGTTTAACTGTACCATACTTCAACTAAGAACCACCTACATTATCTTCATTTTCTTTAACGCATATATTATTGGCAACTATCTTTATGTATGATTGCAAGATTCAAACCCGAACTAAATGCTCTCTAGATAGTGTCTGGATAAATCATTATCCATTTTATTTAATATGCGACATCTATCGACTTTTCTGCAAGTCTAGGATCATTATTTTTTTATTTTTATTATAACTTTATGAGTAAAACCTCAAATTGTAATATTTAAATAAATGAAGACAATATAAGCGAAACTCAATCGAAAATCTGGAAACAGAAAAATCAGAAAAAACATATTGATACCTTTGGGACTCGAACCCAGGATTATTTAAATATTATATATTATTATTTAATATTACCCACACTCAGGCAGTGTGGGTAATATTAAAACAAAATACTATATTTCCAAGTACCCAAAGTATAAATTAGACTTAAAGAAACATATTAAATATAAAGATAGTATAAAAAATAAGTATTAAATAGGTAGAATAAGTGAAAAAGGTTTTTTCAGTTATTATAAAAATAAAATAAAAATATGGAGAAAAACATACATTTTTTTTTTAGTTATTATAAAAAAAAATAAAAATAATAAAATAAACAGAAAAGATATTGTACTAGAGTTTAGAAGTTACAGCAAATGAGTTGTAGAAGGATGGATAAATTTATAGAAAAAGCGTTTCAACATCTACATTATTCAACCATAATTTTACCTCTTTTACATTATTTTTTTTATTTTTTTTTATTGGCAATGTTTATTAAAAATACATATGAAGTTACAACAGTTACATAGTTACATAAGGTTAACAAAAAATAAAAATAAATTGCCTTCCCTCACCATAAAGAGACAATGCTCTTGTGTTTGGTGAGGGAGTTCTAGCTCAATTAGTAAATTAATGATCGTGTAAGTTAGTAATAACGGCTATTGTAAATAATAAGAAGGTTAAAAAATCTTGTATAATTTAAAAATAAAAATCCTGAAGAGTTTAAAAAAATCATAATATAAATTAAAAAATCATTATAAATGGAAGAATCATGTAAGTTAGTAACAAAAATTATTGTAATAAGTAAGTAAAGGATACGTAAGAAAGAACGCAAGATTTATACAATAGTAGACTCAGAGATTTAGAAACTAAGAAATGAAAGAAAAAAGAAGGAATAAATGATTTATAAAATAGCAGACTTTAAGATACAAAGTAAACATATTTGGGACTTTTATAGTAGTTTCAGGTAATTTTTTAATTTGGGCTTAAATTCCTGCATATTTTCGATGGTTTTTAATTTTAATGGGAGGTTGTTATAATAGATTATGCCCAGATAAAGATAGGAATTTTGGATGTGCTTAGTATTAAATTGAGGAATTTTAATAGTTTTCTGGTATCTTGCTGATGTATTGAATTGGAAGTTACGAGTATTTAACTGTATTTCTTTGTAAATTTGAAGAATTGAATATTTTTTATAGATTTTGTCTATTATAGGCACATTATATTATATACATATAATGTGCCTATAATATTGTCTATTATATACATATTTTATCATTTTATTTATCATTTGAGTTTGTAGTGGTAGAAGGTTAAATGTACGAGGACCAATGAAACTGCTATGTGTCTGCAATAATTTAGTATTGGTTTGTGGGGTATAAAATATATTATTTATTCTTTTGCTCGTTCTGTTTTCATTTATTTCGAAATTATTTTTGTTTTTAAACACGTATTTCAAAGTTTGTAATATAAATAATTTACGTATATTAAATATTTTAGTTTCTTTGTATAATAAGTTGGTCGAGAATGTTTTATTTTTGTTATATAAATTTTTGTTATATTTTTGTTATTGTTAAAAAAAAAAAAACAAAATATATGACTTTAATTATGTGTTTTTGAATTATTTGTAGAGGCTTCATAAATGTATCAAGTGCACCACCCCATCCTATAATGCCATAAGTGATTGATGATTGCACCAGGGAAAAGTAGATCATTTTCAATTTTTCAATGTTTAGTACTTCCTTAAGTCTATAAAATATGTAGGTCAGATATCTTAATTTAGAAGTGATTTGATTAATATGTGATTTCCAATTAAGATTTATATCTATTGATACTCCTAAATATTTTATATTTTCGACATCAGTGAGTTCGTTGCACATGAAGCACATTTCTTGATTGCAACTAGTATTATGGATTCTAATTTTAAGGTTGTCTTTAGGTTTATTTTTTATGGTTTTAAAAAAAGGTAAGTAAAATGTTTTGCTATAGTTTAAAACGAGTTTGTTGTATTTTAGCCATGTTGAAACCAATGAAATACAATCAGTTGCTTTCGAAAAAGTTTCTTTCCAATGATTACCATCCACTATTATTGCCGTGTCGTCTGCGTAAGAAACAATTTTACCAGGGATTACAAAATTACATAAATCATTAATATACATTAAGAATAAAATCGGGCCAAGCACAGTTCCCTGTGGAATCCCATTTTTTATCTTTGACTCTGAACTGTAATTATTACAATTTTTGTTTTTTGTGTTCTGTCTGTAAGATAGTTTTAGTGTGTCTTTTTTGAAACCTAGTTGATTTATTTTTGTAATGAGTAAATTATGATTTACGGTGTCGAAAGCTTTTCTTAAATCTAGGAATATGGCAAGACATTTCTTTATTTTATCGATAGATGAGTATATCTTTTTTGTCAGTTCATATATCGCATCCTCGGTGCTTAGGTCTTTACGAAAGTCATATAGGTTTTTCGATAGAATTTTATATTTTTATAAGTGTTCAATGACTCTAAATTTGATGCATTTTTCGAATAAAATATACGGGGGTTAAATCCCCCTAAATTGGCAATAGTTTTTAATTTGAGAGGGAGAGTATTAAATAATTTAATTGTAAAAGAAAGAGAAAATTATTTTTTTAAATGTGGTTTTAGTTTTAGGATGATTTGTTTTTAGTCGAGTTGAGAACCTTGAACAGCGTGGCGCAAAATTAATCATACAATTTTGTTTTTTAATAACTTTTTTACTAAATAAAAAAAAATGATTTTGAGTAATAGAAATCTTTATTTGGACTTTTACAATTTTTTCTGTTAAGTGGAAAAGATGATATCCGTCAAGTAGCTACCGTCAGTATTGATACACATTTGTGCCCTTTTTATCGCATTTTCCATGACTTTCCGCAAGATTTCCGGTGATAACTGTTCGCATTCATGTCGAATATTCTCCTTAAGGGCTGTGATTATCTGAGGCTTGTTGGCATAAACCCGCGACTTCAAATAGCCCCAAAGAAAGAAGTCTGGGATGGTTAAATCGGGCGATCTTGCTGGCCATGCCATATCGCCAAAACGAGAGATTACGCGACCAGGAAATGCTTCCTTTACAATATCCATTGTGGCTCATGCTGTGTGCGTGGTTGCACCGTCTTATTGAAACCCCATGTTCACCAAGCCCCGCTCATTCAATTCCGGAAGTAAGAAGTCGTTTATCATGGCCCTGTAGCGTTCGCCAGTAACAGCGACCGTAACGCCAATGGCGTCCTCAAAAAATACGGCCCAATCATTCTTCCCGCGTGAACGCCGCACCACACAGTAGCTTTGAGTGGATGTGATGGCTCTCCATGCATCATACGCGGATTTTCAGTGCCCCAGAAAGGAATATTTTGCTTATTGGCGTAACCATTTAAGTGGAAATGCGCCTCGTCGCTCATGATGACTTTCGACACAAAATAGCTAAAAGCGTTAAAGCTTAAATCGACACAATTATTCCACGCTCTTGCGGAGTATAGCGCTCCATTGCTTGTCTGTTTGTATTCTGCAGCTGTCTAGTTCACAAATGTCAAATATGATTGACGTACGACGCCATTTGCAAAAATTATAACATCTTCCGATAGGGTGATTAATTTTGCGCCACGTTGTATTATAAACACTTAATATAAATAAATTATTTTAATTACTGCTCTACTGGTTTCGGAAGGGACCTTCCTTTATCTGGAGAATATTGAAACCGTAAAAGCCTTATTCAATTTTTAATATTCTCCTGATGAAGGGAGGTCGAGTTAGGAGTGGCGGCTAGAGAAAGGCTGCGTTTCCATAGAAGCGGAGCTGAGCTGAGACTTACAAAAATTGACCAATGATATTGCTCAAATCACACATCTCATCTCCGCTCCGCTTCAGTGGAAACAGTATTAGCTGAGTTGAGAAGAATTATATTAAAATGTATAGCGTGCTGTGCAGAGCGAAGCTTTGTCATGCTGAGCGAGGCACAGCGATGCGGAGTTGAGCTGTGTAGCTGTGCTAGGCGAAGCGGGGCAGGGCGGGGCTGAACGGTTGCAAGGTACATGAACTTCCCCATCCAATGATACCGTATTGTAAATGCGACTGGCAAAGAGCACAGGTACCATATTAATTTGTATCATCTTTTCTACAAATACGTTTAATTTGATCAATTTGTGTTATTTCACAATGGGGTATTTCCACAAACGAGGAATTCTGTTGAAAATGTACGGAATATTTAAAGATTATTTTTCTGATTTTAATAATCCTACTAAAAATGTTTGATTTTTATGTTTTCATTCAATATTATTGATTTTAAAAACGATCTAAAACTGATCAAATCAAAACGGCCCATGGTTGGGAAATGGGTTTGTGACGTCACAAGTGTCGCTAAGCTGAACTAGCATAAATAAACACTGTCAGTGAGCGTCCTCACTCATGACGTCACACGATAGCCACGCCCCAAAATATCGTTTTTGCGGTAATTCCAAAATGGGAAACTTTAACTCGCTGTAGAAAATTTATTCGTCAACATAAAAATAAAATAAAAATCATCCTATTTTTTTGCTTAATTTTTTAAGCAATAAAAAAACACGTGGAAATACCCCATTAATTCATTAAAAATAATGTATAGTATATTGGCGACACGTTTCGGAGTGGAAGATACTCTCAGTATCGCCTTGGTGTAAGACCACCTTTCAGAATTGAAACGTTGCTTGAAATGGCTTTAGCCGTGTTTGGTGATCAGATTTGAATAACCAGGTACTTCCACACCTTCCTCTTCTCAACCTCATTCCCCTTCCAACTACCTTCAGCCTCACAACATACCCCAATTGGGAATGCCATAGTCTCACTGGCTCCAGCTGGGAGCAGCTGGGACTCTTGTTAGATATTAACAAAAAAACAAATATTGAATAGATTAAAAATATTTATCGTAAAACATAATGTTCCACTTGGAAAAAACGCCCTTTTACCTTATGTGTATACTCATTCAATTGAATATTACCAAATCGATATTTAAATGATTAAGTGGGTAGATACTTACCTGATTACTTGAATGAACTTAAAAAATAGTCAACAAAGTGTATGTAGTGGAAGGATTAATTACAATGGATTTTCTGCACTTAATATTGTTCGAATAAATAACCATCGACTGCCTTTGTTCTTTCGCACTCTCTTCGATCAACTGTTGATCTAAAATTGTGTTCTACATTTCTACGATGAAAAACATTCCAAAAAAATGGTTGAGTTTAAAAACATGTATTTATCGGATTTGCGGATTTCGAACATTGATATTTGACGGAACGTTTAGAAAAAACACTTCATTTTCGGGATATTATTCAATATTCGTTGCGTTGCTTTTTGTTTCGGTAGAAATAGTAAATATGGTGCAGTCCAATTTCAGATACGATCCGCAACATTCTACAACGCATCAAGTTATTTCACTGGCGTACATCGTTACTTCTGCGTCGTGCGCCGTGTTATCCATTTTATCAGAATCTTTCATAAATATCAATGAAAAATTACAAGTACATAACAAATTTCTACAAATTCACAATATGCTCTCAACAAGATCCTTTGAAGCGTACGAGTCTCTCGTTCACGTTCGAACGAACTCTATCATATACTTAATAATAAATACAATTCAAATGGTTTCTACAGCAATAATATGTACAAACACCTGGTATAAAGTTTACTATGACATAAGAACATTGGTGATTGTCTTGAATATTTTGGAAACATTGACGGAAATAAACGCCTGCAGAAATTATGTCAAAGTTCTCAATGAGGCCATTGTGACACGCTATTTTCAAAACATAAAAGGACAAAATACTATTGATTTTAGGAAGACCACTCTTTATTCAGGTGTTGAAATTAATTATGAAAGAGATCAGCTACTAACAGAAAACCAAAAAACCGAAATTGATTACACCAAAATTTATGATTTACTAAGTGAAAGCATAAAGCTTATTTCTTTACGATTTACATATACGGTAAATGAATTTATTAAATAATTATTACAGACGAATATTGGCTGAACTAATAAATAAGTATGCTATTAACAATATTTCAACTATTTCAGTTTCTACCGATATTACTGACATCATCAATAGCCGTCGTGCTGATAGCAAACACATATGTTTCAGAATCTCGGAGTTCGGTAAGTTAGGTACTTCAACAAATTAACATAAAAATGAGGGTTGTAGCTTTATTTGTGTTGATTACATTACCTGGAAGTTAAGAACAAATGCCTCAAAAACGTCATTACGTCACGACAAAGGTTTTTCTCAACAAAATTAGTGATAAGGCAACTCTCGTCGGTAGGACCGTAAATCGAAAATGACGGAAAGCATCGACTAAAATGTTGTTAGTTTATCGAACTCGTTCGCTCCTTAGTTAAAGTTATTCAGAAGTCTGGGATTCAAAATGTTGACTTAAAATGTTCATAAAAATCATAATTACTTATATGTATGTTACAGAACCAGATGTTGTCTTCGGCGGTGTGGTTAATAGAGAACGTGTGGTTCATCACAAGCGTTACTCTTTCCGTTGAATATCTAAATATGGAGGTTCAGAGGACAAAACAAATAACTTGCAAATTGTTAATCATGGAATGTAAAGGTGTGTGTTGGATTATAATATTCACTGTGACCAAAAACAGACGTTAAACCCACTAATAAAGTTATTATTAAGTTCTGTAGTGACCAAACTATTAAGTACCTAATGGCCTTAAACGCCGAAAAAGCTATCACAAAAATAAAAACTAAAATACTTGCAGAAAATAATAATATCATTAAATTTGATTTAGGTACTTTATTTTTTTGAATCTACTGCCTTGCTGAGCTCGTCAATCGTATTAACTCGATATTATGATTAGCTGTTTTGAACATTTTTACATACGACTTTCATCAATAAAATCAATCAACACGTGATTATGTGTGTGATATAAGTGTGAAGCACGGGGTACATCATATATTTTTATTTATTCCTGTCGCCAGAGAGATCTAGTTCAAACACCAAAAAAAAAAGTTCATGATTCTGATTAGGAAATTGTTTTAGTTTGAAGTATGCGGGACTCTCAGAAATATAATTTTTCCAGACCAAAAGTACGAGAAGGGCATGGAGAAGTTGATGGGGCTGTTGCTGAGAAGGAAACTGGTGTTTGTGATTGGCGGAGCTATTCAGGTGGATTTTACGCTTTTATATTCTGTCGCCGCTGCCACTGCTTCCTATATGATTATATTCATACAGATGGACCTGTAATCTAAACATACCTAAATGACAAATATTAATATTTTAAAGTTTTAAATATTAATATTTTAATGAAACACTGAAAAATTGGTTCCGGAGTTGTAAATTAGTATTAATCAAAATATTATTAGATTGATAAAGTGATTATTTATTTTATTTTTATTTATTTTATTTAAGTTTTTATTCCAGCGGGCTGGGAGGGTAGTGCAATCCCAGTCTGCCATGATTAAAGAACATATTACAAAAAGTAAAAAAAAAAAACAATTATTTAAACACCCATGTGGTAAGTATTAATATAACAAAACAACTTCATGTCTTCCTAGTGTTAGAGTTTCATTTAAAAAGATTACAATTAAATTTAAAATAAGAGAAATTTATATTAATACATTTTACCTACTGTATAACAAAGAAAGAAAAAAAAACAGAACGCCATACAGTAACATTTTTAAACATTTACATATTAGTCCAGTAAAGGAAGGAGTTGTAGAGTGCGTGAGCAGGAACCTAAGCGATTCTTTCAGGACTTGTTTAGGGTGCTTAGGGTGTAAACATACTAAAAGTCCTGACGACTAGGTGTTGAGCTAGGGGCGGAGGGGGGGGGGGGGGAAGGTCCCGATTTTTGGGTTTCCATTTATATCTCAAAAACGGTGCGTCGCAGAGGAAAACTTTTTTAGAATAAATAAAAGCTCATAAAATTATCTACAACTTTTATTCTATACGTAATTTTGGAAATCCCAGCCGTTTTTGAGTTATACGCTCCACAAATGTCAATATTTTCGAAAAAAATCATTTTACCTCACATCTTTCATCAAACATTCCTTCATATCGTCTAAAATATTCATCCAAGAAAGAAATTTATTTGAAAAAAGTTGTAAATAATTTAATTACCTTTTAGAATATATATACATATGTAAATAAATCTCCAACCAGTAAATATTTACAGCAATTTTAAGTTTTTTCGTAAAATGTCGCCATTTTCAGAAAAAGCTGTTTTTTCTTACCAAATTATTAAGACGGGTTTTTTCTTCATGGGAAATTCCTTATTAATTTTTGCACGCAAGAAAGCAGGTAAGTTGTTCTCGAACGGATGATTAGTGGAATTCATTTTATAATCATTATTATTGTGATGGGTGATTAGGTTAGTCATTATTAACAAGTCCTGAAAGAATCGCTTAGGTTCCTGCTCACGCACTCTACACCTCCTTTTGAACCATTCGTTTACTGGACTATATCTCGAGTAAAATGCACTTAAATTTCAAATTTAAGATTTTCTAATGCTGTTAAATAAACAAATAATCATGCATACTTACAAGAATTTATGTTTAAAACGACCTAAAATAAAATACGTGACAGCTCACAGCCGAAATTCTGACATCGGCCCATAGAAAAATCAAATAACAGCCATTTAAAATCACACGAATCTGACAGCAGACCTGGGCCGAGACTCGCTCCCACAAAAGATATAGAATAGCTGTCAGAGCTCCTCCTTTCTGACGATGAAGACCTGAAATACAATATTTTGTGAAATATATCATCTATCTATATAAATAAAAATGAATCGCTGAAATGTATGTACGCCTCACATGGTTTGTATAAAAGAAGCGGTGAGCTCTGGCACAATGAAATTTGTACAAAAAAAATTGCAAAGGTGCTGTTTGAAAACTGAATGTACCGAGACTGAATGCATGAAATGCGGGATGGGGGTGGGGAACTCGGGAAGGGGGAAGGGAACTCGAGACGGGGGTTCGAGGGGAGTGGGTAAAGGGAAGGTGGAGTGGAAACGCGTGAGGGGAAAGGGATGCGGGAGAGGATGGGGAGGCGGAAGGGGAACGGGACGAATGGGAAAGGACACGCAAGGAGAAACAACGTTGTTGTGGCGTAGCAACGCATTCCGGGAACTCTCTAGTATATGTATACATGTAAACCGCATTCTTTATATTAAAATATAAAGGTATATTCATCGATCAAATAAAGAGTAGGTACATTAATTAATTAATAAATATCGAATTTTTAAACATTACCTCTATGCAGGAGGCCCCGAGGAAAAAAAATATAACATCATATTTGGTGGTGCGGGGTGGAGGGTTTTTCAAGGATATGAAGGAGAGGGAAGGAGGTGGGGTGGGGTTCGAGGGGTGGGTAGGAATCTAGGAGCACTGAGTCCAGGATGAATTCATCCCTTTCACTGCGTACCGGCGGACCCGGTCCGACGATCAGAGATTCCGGGTTCGAATCCAGAGAGTAGTTTATATTTCTTGTGTGTTTTATCATATCATTTAAGTATTATTAATACCGAAATAATCGATAATAAATATAATATTGTTTTATTATATTACGTTAATAAAGTTTAATTTATTATACACTACCACTACCACAGTGTTTTTCGTAGATTGGCGTAGGCCCAAAAAGGATGTCCCATCTAGTGGGTTGTGAAACACAATCACTTTGGTAGTCACTGTCCTAATTGCAAACTAATGATTTAATGATAGGTTATAGTTATATTAGTTATCAAAACATAAATATTTCTGTAAGTCAAAACTCGTGTTTGAGTATAACGGACACCAAAATTAAAATGTGTATTTCACCGAGTGTTTTCATCACATTCAGAACAATGTTGAATATATTATTTGGATTTCAAACTTATAAACTGGGTGACAGATATTCCAAAAGCGAGAACATGGCACGATTTTATTCACTTTCTCTCGTAGTGCTGATTTTAGTAATGGAGGCGTTCAGCATTTACTACGCACGTCCTTTAAATAATTACAATTACACCTTACCCGATCTGACAGTATTACTTCTATCAGCGACCACTGCCATAAGTGCAGTATTAGCCATTCTGTCGGACTCATTTTTCTGCGCTAGACAAAAAGTTGAACAGTACAAAAATTTTCAACAAATTCATATAAATTTCTTCGATGACTCTTTTACTCAATCTACCGCGATCCGGAATACGCAAACTGTCTTTACTGCGCTAATCACAATCAAGGGGTTTCACATGGTCGCAGCCTTTCGGATACTTCAGTGGAATATGTTCACGATATTCTTAGTCTGTAGACCGGTTATATTAACGTTGCTGATTCTGCGCATTTTTACGGATATATGCACGTGCCAATTTCAAGTCAAATGCATAAAAAACAAGATTATCTCTACCTTTTATCAACAACTGAGTGCACAAAATGGAATTGATTTTAGAGTAACAAGCTTCAAATTTCTAACGAGCTGGAAAGGATGCGAAGAAGAAATGTTACAAAATGATAAAAATAATTCAGTTATGAAAAGACATATAAAAATATATGCTTTAATTATCGATAATTTAAACATAATTTCTAACCGATTCAAATACGCGGTAGGTATTAATTAAGACGTTACAATTTTAAAATTGAAGAAATTTAGCGAATAATTAGTTAAGACAAGTATACACAACACAATTTAGTAAAAAAAAAATATTTTGACAATAATTTAACACAACACAAGAGTTGAAAATTTTTTTCAATTTCTTTTGTTTCAGACAATTTTTACAATTTCATCGTCGACGATAGCGTCAGTACTAATGGCAAATTCCGCCATTTCTGACGGAAGACCTATGACTATGGTAAAACTTTGACAAGCAATAATAAGATTTATATAGTTTGAAGGCGGACGAGAATTGAGAACTTCGCATACAACTCGAAAAAATTAAACGTGAAAATTTTATTTATAAAATAAAATAATGAAAATGTTATCAAACTGTTATCAAAATAATCAACATATTTTAAAATCAATAGTACCTAAATAAAAATACAAAGTATGCTTTCGTAATAAGTTTTATCATCTTATTTTATTAAAATGACTCCAGAAATTTATTAATTAATTGCAGA
This sequence comes from Limnephilus rhombicus, assembly GCA_929108145.2. Taxonomy (NCBI): domain Eukaryota; kingdom Metazoa; phylum Arthropoda; class Insecta; order Trichoptera; family Limnephilidae; genus Limnephilus; species Limnephilus rhombicus. Next base: position 35,810,546 of record OV815284.1, on the reverse strand, counting down.
TTACATTCACACACCACGTAGGGTGGATGATAGAACTACTGTGGTCCATTAGTGGCATAGCCGTTGGAGCAGAGTACATAAATTCAGAAGTCGAAAGGCTCATTCAAATAATCGCAAAGATTACTATCCTGGAGCATACAGGTATATAGATATTTAAAGATTTGTTTGAATGATTTAAAATATTGCGAGTGTTGGTTTCGCATTTTCTCATACGTATTTCTCTTGTGTTTCCAATATGAGGGCTGAGGAAGCAAAAAGTTTACCTGGCATTGCCAACTTTTATAGAAACTGACAACTCCAAGTCTCAAAATGATTGGATATATCCACACTACGAGCCATTTGCGTAATTTTTTCAGTTAATTTTTCAACTTGATGAAACTTTTTTTTTCGTGTCCAGATATAAAATAATCGAGGTTACAATCAACCTTGCACGTATTTCCTAATGCACTACGATTTTTTGTCTTTCATCATTGTAACACAAAGTTACCATTATCGTAGTTTATTGTATTCAGTTAAAAATATTTGTTTAATTACAGACCAAAATCTGCAAAATGATTGTAAAAGATTTTTAGATCTTTTACTAGAAAAGAAGCCAAGCTTCGTGATTGCCGGCGTAGTGAAGTTGGACTTCTCCTTTCTCTACTCCGTGACAGCTGTCGTCACATCTTATATGATCATTTTCTACCAGTTTGATAATTTCAAATGAAACAAACAGGCATGCAATTGAAGTCTGTATAATACTCGCATGTATACGAGGGTGGTCTGAAAAGTTTCCGACCTGGACATGAAGATGGCAGCACTCGTCAATAAAAGCTAGTGAATGTAGTTGAGCATTTTTTGACAGTTACTCAACAAAGTTTCGGCCATTTTTGATGCGCAGTTTTTAATTGACAGTCGTTGGAGAGAGTCGATGTGTGTGTTTTTGTGAAAATGGAAAAAATTGAGTATCGACCTGTTATTAAATTTTTGTTTTTGAAAGGCAATACGCCTACGAAAATCAAAGATGAGTTGTACTCTGTGTATGGGGACTCCGCACCATCATTTACCACAGTGAAATTTTGGGCAGCTGAATTTAAACGCGGCCGTAAGAGCTTGGGAGACGATGAACGTTCGGGACGACCAAAAACTGCAACTACTGGTGCAAACATTGCTAAACTTCACCAAATAGTGTTAGACGACCGCCGAATTAAAGTGAGAGAGATAGCAGAGGTTATGAAAATGTCCGAAGAACATTTCTGTCACACATTAAATCAAGATTTAGACATGAGAAAGCTGTCCGCGCGTTGGGTGAGGCGTTGCTCACGTTAGACCAAAAATTTTGTTTCACCATGACAACCCGCTGTCTCACACCTCAGCAGTTGCCATGGCAAAAATCCACGAATTACGGTTTGAATTGCTTGACCATCCACTTTACTCACCAGATCTAGCCCCAAGCGACTTCTTTTTGTTCCCTTACCTAAAAACTGTGCAAAAAACAAAAAACAAAAATTTTATATCAACTCGATACTCAATTTTTTCGATGGTCACAAAAACACACACATCGATTCACTCAAACGACTGTCAACTAAAAACTGCGCATCCAAAATGGCCGAAACTTTGGTGAGTAACTGTCAAAAGATGCTCAACTACATTCACTAGCTTTTATTGACGAGTGCTGCCATCTTCATGTTCAGGTCGGTAACTTTTCAGACCACCCTCGTATACCTATTTTATCGATAAAGGATCTGGAAACATTCAGAAGTATTTTTAAAATCTAGCATAATCCAAAGCTAGTGTTCTGATTCCTATTTACTATTTTTCCATCTTGCATTGTAAATTATTTTGTTGTTATTATTGTTCTGACGTTCTTTTGTCTTAATTTTTTTTGATATTCTTGGTTTTAAAGCCCAGCTGGGCGTGTAAAAATATATAAATAATGAAAGTTGTTTATCACTGACCAAGTCACCCACAGCTTTACTAATAAAAAACACTTAAAACACAAACACCAACCGTCAAACAGAGTTTTGAAAAAGTGAGATAATTCATATTTTATTTTTTAATTGACTGTTTCCGCGTTAATTTAATAAGAACCCTGTGAAGTGACGTTTTATAATAATGTAAACGTCTTATGCATGTGTAGGTACAAATAGATCATAGAAATCCTAGATCCTAGAAGATTTATATTGCACAAACAATGAATTCCATATGTAATTTTTTGGTTATTCTCTGAAATAAAGTAAATGTGTTTTCTAAATTTCGTGTATTCCGTATTTTTATAATTTTGGTATTTTAATTTCGTAGAATCCCGATAGTAAAAAAATATTTTTATTTATTTCATGTGTCTGTTTTTCATATTATTTGAGTATTGATAATCCCTGATAAGAAATATAATGTTGTTTTACTATAATGCTGATTATGTTAAGGGCCATTAACCAGCAGGCGGCCGAGAATTCATATTTCGTCGAAAGATGTACTTACGATCGTACTAATTATTCTCCGTACCAGATTTTTAAAAGAATAACTAAATATCAATTTTATATCATTCAAAATTTGCTTTGATTTTTTTTTTTTTTTTACATTAACTCCACACAGGAGGCCCTGAGGAAAATAATTTCCCTCAGGGCCTATGTCATCTGGGATGCTGTGTGGAGGGTCTTTTTGAGGAGAGGAAGGAATGAACATTGGTCTTGAAGAGACCCATGTTGTAGGAAGGAGGAAACACAGAGGCCGGCAAATCATTCCACAGCCGAGCTGTTGAACACAAGAACGAGTCGAAGAAACGACCCGTTCTCATGTGACAAATTTCAACCGTGTACAAATGTTGGGCACGCGTTTGGCGTGTTTCCCGACTATGTACCGGTGCCGAAGGGATCAATGATGCTAGTTCCTCGGAGCATCTTCCATTGTAATACCGGTAGAACAAGGATAGCATTCCCACCCGACGCCTGTGCTCTAAAGATTGCAATCCGTCTATACCTACCTATATAGGGCTGCCATCCGTCCGGGTTTCTCCGGATTTTTCCTAGTTTAGAGGGCGTCCGGGGAGCGTCCGGGCGGGGTTTCATTTGATGTCCGGGTTTAAAAAAAAAATTTAAGTCTTAAAATTTAAACTCAAACGTACACGTTTGCACTGAGGAAGGAACGGTCGTTCTGAACCCGGTCGGCTTTAAACAAATATAAAAGTTGTTCAAACAAAGTAACATTGTTTAATTTATCTTTAATTAAAATTAAATTCAATTTCCAAGAATACAGCTGCATTGACTAACTAACTAACTAACCATCACGCCGTTTCCCCGCAGGGGTAGGCAGAGAGGACGGACCGCCAAACAACTCGGTCCTGGCACTCACTCTTTGCCTCACTCACATTCATACATCGTCTCATACATTCTCTTCTATTATTCTGACTTTTGACATGACCCGACTCAAGTATCTGATTCACTTGATCGTGCCATGTCTTCCTCGGGCGTCCCCGACTTCTTCTACCATTCACATTCGCGTCGTATATTCTTCTTACACTACTTCCTTCGTTCATTCGCTCTACATGCCCAAACCATCTGAGGGTCCCTTTCTTAATCTTGCATTGGTTTTTACAAATTCCTTTTAAAAGGGGAAGATATTCTAAAAGCTATCGGAAGGAGTGATAAATACAAAAAAAAAAACTGAAAAGTAAAAAAGGCGAGAGGATGAGGAAAAGGCTTTAAATAGCTAGATAATCAAATAATGTACTTTTGAGTGCAATAATTTCTTTTCATTTTTGTTGTTAAAGTTATGATTGTTTTTATTATGTAAAAGAAAATTACAATATGGCTGTTGATTAAAATTTTAAAGTGATATAAATGAGTATAGTTTTTGGTTATTTTATGCTTAAAAAATTAATAATGTAACTTATATTACAGTAAGTCTAAACTTTAAAAGAAGACTGAATTTATTTCATATTATGTTAAGAGATATTTTGTTGTTTAAATGGCTGCTGATAAAAATTTAAAGATAAATTTATTATTGAGTTAAAGAGTTACCTCAAAAATTGTAAGACTGAATACTAAAATGGTCTCAGTACTTTTAAGATTTTTGTCTAAAAATTTAATTGAATTTTGTTAGGCTTAATATTTTAATAAGGTTTTGTTTTCATGACAGAGTATATTAATAATTTGTGTTTTATTTTAAGAATAAAAAAATTCTAACTGATTATTAAAACAATTTGTAACAAAATGTAATAAGATTTTGTTTTGTTAAGTGCATTTATAATGATGATAAAAGATGACTAAATTTAATTTGAAAATAAATAAAAAGGTGATTTATGACATTTTCAACTGTTTTTATTACACTATGTTTAAAAAAACCTGTTGAGATGTCCGGGTTCTGGGCTCTAAAATCCGGGGTTTTCACGAGTCTTGTCCTGGTTGCCAAATTTAAGATATGGCAACCCTATACCTATATTACATACCTGTATTCAAAAATGCTGAAAGGCGTGATTCTAAAACTATTAAAATTAGGTACTTTTTGTAATTATTTTTTTATCATACGTATTTATAATTTTTCAATAACGTCTAAGCAATATAATCACAATCATCACAAACGAAAGTGAAAACAATCGTGCACGTGAAGTTTTGGACATGGTAAACGTTCTAAACTTTCACCAACATAATTTTATATATAATAATAACAATCGCTTATTAGACTTAGCTTTATCAAACTATCCTAAAAGATCTGTAGAACTCTCAAATGACCCACTCCTACCAATAGATAATCACCACCCTCCCCTATACATTAAATTAAATATTAAATGCGGTAATGAAAGAATACCTGTACAAAGAATCCTAAACTTTAAACGAGCCGACTTCGACTCCTTTAACAGCTATCTCTCAAATACAGACTGGTCTTTTTTATCCGATGAAAACATTGATGAATCTATAGACCAACTTTATTTAAACTTTTCTAATACTATTGAATCCTATGTACCTTTTTATACACCGAGAAGCTATACCTACCCGATTTGGTTCTCACCAGAGCTTACTGCCTCTCTTCAGCAAAAAAAGAGTCAACCCAAAAAATTCAAACACAGCAAATCCATAAGTGATTATATAATATTTAGCGAAACCAGGAAAAAATGTTAAGATCTTTCCAAAAAATGTTACAAAAAGTATATAACCTCTATCGAGGACACTGCCTTTAAATCCAAAAATCTTTGGAAATTTCTTAAAAAAATAAACAATGAAAACACAGAATACCCGCCAATAACGCAAATGAACGGAACAACTGCAAACAATACACAGGACATTGTAAACCTTTTTTCGGATTTCTTCAAAAATGTTTATGATGTAGAAACCCCAGATGACAAAATACCTGATAACAAAATTAGCAAGAGTACACACTTAACACATTGCCATATCACACAAAAACGCTGCGAACAGAAATCCTTAGACACTGACAAATCCACTGGCCCAAACAACATTCCACCAATATTCCTCAAAAAATGCTCTAATACATTATCTAAACCACTCACATTATTATTCAACCGTCTCTTGACTCTTGGACACTTTCCAGACCGCTGGAAATCTAGCTTCATTATACCTATCTACAAAAAAGGAGACGACACTAATATAGCCAATTATCGCCCCATCTGTTAAACTGTTGGTGAAAATAAAATCATGGATGTCGAAAGCTTTCTGGGCTACTAGTGGCCTACCACAAGGTAGTCACCTTGGCCCGGTTTTGTTCCTCATTTTCATCAATGATATAACCAATTGCTTCAACGATGTCGAGGTATTGCTCTTTGCTGATGACATCAAGCTATACAAGAAAATAACTGATGTAAATCATTGCCATATACTTCAGTCAAATATTAGTATGTTTAAAGAATGGTGCGTTCAAAATAATTTATTCTCAAATGTAGAAAAGTGCAAAACCTTGACATTCTTCAGAAATAAAAATCCTGTTTTCTTCGAATATTCCATCAATAACAGAGCTTTAGAAAGAGTCACGGAAATGAGAGATCTTGGAATTATTTTGGATGAAAAACTAAGTTTCGCCAATCATATCCACCAAATTGTAAACAAAGGTATGAAAACACTAGGCTTCGTATTAAGAACAACCAAAAACTTTAATTCCATACAAGCCATTAATATGTATCTCTAGTTAGAAGCCTAATGGAATATAACTCGGTAGTTTGGTCTCCATCTTACAAAATTCACATTAATAACATTGAGCGAATACAAAAAAAAAATTCTGCGTTTTATAAATTTTATATTAAATATCCCACTAGAAGACTTGAAGCATAATTTATTATTAAATGTTTTACAAATACACACACTAGAAGACAGACGTAAAATAAACGACTTAACATTTTTATTCAAAATACTTAACTCTAAATTTGACTGTTGCGAACTACTGCAACTCATAAACTTACGAATACCGACAGTAACTACACGACAAAATACACTATTCTACTGTAGCATTCATAAACGGAACTACATTGCCCACTCTCCGATACAACGATTTCACACTATGGGAAATCAGTACTTAGGTGATATTGACATATTTAACATAAACTTGGCGAAATTTGTTGATCTTGTAAAAAACTTATTCCAAAACTATTCCTAAAACTATCTGTTTTTCTGAAAACCTATGAAATCGCTGTATTTTTGTATTTTTATGACTTGCGTGCTTTTTTATCAAATTTTATTTTTATTATTTCTGTATATGTTAAATAATCTGTCATGAAATATTTGTACTACCAAAATGTAAAAGTCCATTGGGCGTTAAATAAAAAAAAAAAAAAAAGAATGTAAAAAAATCTTAAATATATTAGTTTGTAGGACCGCAAATAAATAAACAAACGGAAGTATTTTTGTCACAAAACACGTGTGCGGATCTTTTTTTAAATGATTTTATTTACTGCATGATTACATGATTTGAAATGTGTGTTGTATAATACAAAATTTTGTTTGAAAATTTAACAAATCTGCCAACGACCTACGGTAAAACATTATTGTACTAAAAATTTAGATTTTTTCTCAAAATTTAAAACATAGCTTTACTAGTCTTTTATATTTTAATCAATTTATATTTTTTTGTGGAAAAGAATGCATACGTCTAAAATTTGATTTAAAAATGACATATTTCCGGTTTTGCCTGGTTATTCCCTCTTAATAAAGTATAATTAGACTATGGCTGCTTGCAGACGATGCACTGATTTAAATTGCTGAAGAAAAGTATATATAAAATATTAGAACACACGAAGAAGTGAGCCCATTTATGACAAATAAATAAATAAAATAAAATATTAGTACTTGAGATATTTCGGCAAGGATGGCCCACCTAGTGGTGGTGTGTCGTGAAGCAAAAACACTGAACCTACACTGTCCTAATTGAAAAACTCTTCGACCAAGTCCTATTTGGTTTAAGCAAAAACTACATTACTTGTTAGTTTAAATTCGTGCTTTGAATATAACGGACGGACACCTACATTAAAATGAGTTTTTCACAGACTGTTTTCATCACTTTCAGAATATGGTTGAATAGATTCTTCGGGTTTCAAACTGATAAACTGGGTGATAGATTCTCTAGAAGCGAAAAGATAGCTCGATATTATTCGCTTTTTCTGATCATGCTGATTGTAGTTGTAGAGGCCTTCTACATTTATTACTTACGTCCTTTCAATAATAACAATTATAGAATACCTGACATGGCATTACTACTAAACTCAGTGACCACTACCATAAGTTTAGTATTGGCCATTCTGTCGGACTCATTTTTATGCGCTAGAGAAAAAGTTAAACAGTACAAAGTTTTTCAACAAATTCATACAAATTTCTTCAACGAAACGTTTACTCAAAGTACCGCGCTCCGAAATACGAACACTGCCTTTATTATGTTATTCACAATCAAGGGGTTTCACATGGTCGCAGCATTTCGGAGGCTTCAGTGGAATAAGTTCACGATATACTTAGTCTGTAGAACAGTTGTATTAACGTTGCTGATTCTGCGCATTTTTACGGATATATGCACGTGCCAATTTCAAGTCAAATGCATAAAAAACAATATTATCTCTACCTATTGTCAACAACTGAGTGCACAAAATGGAATTGATTTTAGAGCAACAAGCTTCAAATTTTTAACACGCTGGAAAGGATGCGAAGAAGAAATATTACAAAATGACAAAAATAATTTAGATATGAAAAGACATATAAAAATATACGCTTTAATTATCGATAATTTAAACATAATTTCTAACCGATTCAAATACGCGGTATGTATTAATTAAGAAAACGTTATAATTTAAAAAATAATGAGATCAAGTGAATACTAATTAAGACAAGTAGACACAATTATTTATAATACAATTGAGACAATATAATTTTTAAATATTTTCAATTGATTTACAAGAGGTTCTGGGTTTGAGTCCCAGTTGCGACCATTATCTTTTTCTTTTTTCTGTGGCCTGTTCTTTTTCATATATTCGTTAAGATTATTCGTGTTATCTTATTCTTCAATGATATTTTCAATTCCTTTTATTTCAGACGATGTTCACAATTTCATCATCGACGATAGGGTTAGTTCTGCTTGCTAATGCCGTTATTTCTGGCTTCTGGACTGTAACTGCGGTAAAATTTTGACAAGCATTAATAAGATTATATGGGAAGTTTGAAGGCGGATAAGAAACTAGAACTTCACATACGACTCCAATTAATGAAACCGTGAACAATTTATTACTTAATTGCAGGATGCACTCGCAAGCCAGACAGGGTGGCTGACAGAACTACTGTGGCACATCAGTGGCATAGCCATTGGAGCAGAGTACATAAATGTGGAAGTCGAAAGGCTTATTCAAATAATCGCAAAGATTACTATCCTGGAGCATATAGGTATAAAGATATTTCAAATATTGCAAGTGTTGTTATCGCAATTTAAGGCATTTCTCTGGTGTTTCAATTTGAGGGCTCTAGAATCAAAAAGTTTTCCTGGCATTGCACTTGTTAAAAATTCTCATTTTATATAAACTGAGAAGTCTTACGTCAAAATGATTTGATATATTACTCTAGAAGCCGCTTGCGTACATTTTTCAATCGATTTATCGAAGTTACAAAGTCGTCTACAAACATTATAATTGATTTGGTAGAGATTGCTATCTTTGCTTCTTCAGCTCTCAATTGATCAATTCTGTGTGTATCACCTAATGTACGAGCCATGTTTGTATTTATTATAAAATAAAGTTAAAATTATCACCATTTACTATATTCAATTGAAAATATTTGTAAAATTACAGATCAAAATGTGAAAACCGATTGCAAAAGATTCCTGAATCTTTTACTTGAAAAGAAGCCAAGGTTTGTGATTGCCGGTATAGTGAAGTTGGACTTTTCCTTTCTGTACTCCGTGGCTGCTGTTGTCACATCTTACATGATCATTTTCTACCAATTCGATACTTCTAATTGAAATAAATATGCAAGGAGATACTTGTTTGTAACAATATGTTAAAAAGTAATCGTCTAGAGTTTCTATGGCAGTCACAGAGAACGTGAAATTTTTTAATGGGAAAACTGTGCGAAAGAACGAGAGAACTGTACGAGAGATGGGAAGGCTGAAAGAGATATTGAAAGAAGGGTGAATGCCGGTAACTCCATTAATGGTGGACTGAATGCCGTTGGCGCTAATAAAAAATTGTCAAAAAAAGCGAAGCTAGCAGTCCACAATGGAGTCCTGGTACCTACCCTGATGTATGGCAGTGAGGCATGGAACTGGCAGAGGAAGGATTAAAGTAAACTGAATGCTGTTGAAATGAGATCCCTGAGACGTATGTGTGGTAAAACAATGTATGATCGTGTGAGAAATGTGGATATCCGCAAAGAATGTAAGGCTGATGTAAGCATAATGAGTAAGATTAAGAAAGGGACCCTCAGATGGTTTGGGCATGTAGAGCGAATGAACGAAGGAAGTAGTGTAAGAAGAATATACGACGCGAATGTGAATGGTAGAAGAAGTCGGGGACGCCCGAAAAAGACATGGCACGATCAAGTGAATCAGATACTTGAGTCGGGTCATGTCAAAAGTCAGAATAATAGAAGAGAATGTATGAAACGATGTATGAATGTGAGTAAGGCAAAGAGTGTGTGCCAAGACCGAGTTGTTTGGCGGTCCATCCTCTCTGCCTACCCCTGCGGGGAAACGGCGTGATGGTTAGTTAGTTAGTTAGTTTAGAATAAAAATAAAGAAAATCTTTACACTCTTAAAAATGATAAAGAATCAATGCACTGTCCAAGACATTTAACCTCTAGATTAGTCTATATTATTACTTACTAGCTTTTTCCCGCGGCTTCGCTCGCATGGTATTAGGGGATTTCCACTCAGCCTTCCCCACCTTCCCTCTCCCTTTCACTCCACTCCCCCCATCAATCCACCTCCACCCACCCCTCACCCCACTTCACTACCCCCATCAACACCCCTCCCCGCCACCCCTCCACCCTCCCTTCTCCCACTCCTCCCCCCTCCACCTTCCTTCTCCCCACACCACTCATCCATCAACCCCCCTCTCCCTCCCCCTCCTCCACCCACCCCTCCCCCTCCCCACACTCTCCCCACTCCACATCCCCCGACCTTTCTCCACCCCTCCCCCTTCCCTTCCTTCCCTCCCCCCTCTTCCACTCCCCCCATCAACTCCCTCCCCCTCTCCCTCCACCCACCACTCCCTTCACCCCCTACCCCTCCACATTCCCTTTCCCCACACCACTCCCCCCCTCAACTTCCCTCCCCCCCCGCCTACCCCTCCCCACACCCTCCACCATCCTTCCCCTTTCCCCTTCCTTCCCTCCTCTTTCTGCCACCCCTAACCCCCTCCCCCTACCCTCCTCCCCCTCCACCAACACGCTCCCAATACCCCCTCCCCTTCCCCCCTCCACCAACACTGTCCCAACACCCCCTCCCCCCCTCCCCACTCCCCCCACTCACCTCTCGCATTCCACACATTCATTCCCGATACATTCAGTTTCAAACTGTTCGCATGCCACCTATTATAATTTCTTATACAAATTTCATAATGCCATAACTCAACTGTAGTTTTATATAACAAAAAAAAACGAAAAAAAAAGAATTATCCAATTTGGTCCAGTCGTTCAGGTTTATGCGCACATACCTACATTTCGGTGATTAATTTTTACAGATAGTTATTAAGTACGAATTATTATTCTTCTATTTATATTCTACCAAAAAATCCAGTACGGCAGTTTTATACTTAAAAAATGCTATACCTGTCTATCCAATTAAAACAATAAAATGAAAAAAAATGCATTACTTCAAATCCATGAAGACAAACTAACAATAAAGTCATTTAGCACCAGGCCGAGAACAACAGGACAAATAATAATCCCTAAACTTAATACTACAACGGCCCAACACCATTACACATACTCAGCCATAAAATGCTTTAACCTTTCCTGGTCTGTAAAGTGTAAATACTACACATTGCTGCTAATAACTTTTATATCTCTATAAATATAATGAATTTTGGGTTCAGATTTTAGGTATTCCTCCGTTATACATTTACGCACTGAATTAAAATTTAATATTTTAAATAATTAGCAAATTTAATTCAAAATCAGAGATATTTTGTTAAATATCGGGAATAAACCACAAATACAATCAACCGTGTGCCAGTGTGGACCGTGATACGCGAAGAGTGTGCGGGGGGAGATGACACGCCATGTGACGTCTCGCTCTACTTCGCTATACGGGAACACGAGTAACAGAGACCGCCGCCGTGCGCAGCTGTGTTTCGACCACATGCATAGCTGTATGTATTGGGTAGCAGTCTAGCACTATTCTAGCTTCTAGCGCCTCAGTCGTTCGCGGGCAATCGTTTGAGATGGTCTCCTCGCCCGTTTTTTGAGCAACGGACGATGGTTTTTTTCATGTTTTCAGCAATTAAACTACAATTATTATCACTTTTAACACAAATTATGATAAACAAAAGCGATTAGCTATGAATGTTGATATATTTCCGAGATAAAATCGCTAATTTTGACACGTGAATTGATTACACAGCACCGGAGCGCGCGTTTTTTTTTAGCACAGTAAGGGAAAGGTTAACGAACTCCCTAAAGATATTCAATCCGAAAAAAATTATAAAATTTTTAAGAAAAAAATTAAAATACATTTCACCACTAAGTAATTTCATGTTTGTGTTATATTACGCCCACTTATATTTTCAATGTGTACACAGGTTTTATATTTTATAATTTAAAAAAAAAAAAACTTTCTTCCTAAAATAGTGCACAGGTATATAATTTTACATACATGTCGTTTTTATTTTATTTTTTCATAAATACGCTCATGGTAGCATCAATTAAACATATATCAAAATATCAATTGTGTTGGTACTCCCTCCCTAAACACGAGAAATTCTCAATTAGAGAGGTATTATTACCACCATTAAAAAATATTTGCATTACATGTACATAATTAAAAAAATAATTGTACTTATACCTAACTTTGTAAAATTGTAAAAATGGAATAAATAAAAAAATAAATAAAAAAAAATATATATATATATAAATAAATAAATAAAAAAATTGTTGGTGATAGAAAATGTCAAAATTTGAGAATGACATTTTGCAAAACAAAGATTCTTAAATAAAAATTAGAAACTATTTTAGAAAATATTTAAATTAGCGAATTTATTTGAAGTACCTACTTCCCTAATAATTTAAATGAATTAAAGAATTATAGATATTACTAATCGTGCCACCTATTGCAATTTTTTTCATACAAATTTCGTAATGCTAGAGCTTTGAGCCTATATGTTTATATTATTTAAAAGTTTCATTAAAATCCATTCAGTAAAGTAGGAATAAGTATTTTATACATATTTGAATTTTAACATCAAAGTGACCTAATTTAAAAAAAAAAACATCGTTTCCAAGGCGACAATTGGCGTTTGCAATAAATCGATTTTGTTAGCGACATAAAACGTATGATAAATAATTTCATAACGCCAGATATTATTCATATCGCCAGAGCTTACCAATATATATAGCCTATAGATCTGGCAAATAATGTAGCTTTCTATTAGTGAAAGATTTTTTTAAATCTATTCAGTAGTTTTTGCGTGAAAGAGTAACAAACATACATCCATACAAATTTTCACCTTTATAATATTAGTAGGAAGTTGAAGATCCAAAATGTCTGGTCGAATATAAAGAAGTAGAAAAAGTTAATAGCAGGTATTAAAAATAATTCAAACTAAAATAAACTCGAAATAATTTTGCGATAAGAAAAAGTATGCTTCTAAGACCATACGGCAATTAATTATATTGGCATATTCGTGTGTATTTATTTAAAATATTCTTTTAAGTCGCCTCTCCACAGTTTTGTGAGTCACACGTATAAATAATTACCCAATCAATTAAATTAAGATTGGGTTCTAAAAAGTTAACTTGACACTATTAATAAAATTCATATGCTCGTACATCTAGGTACATGTTATAATAACTTAATTTGGGAGGCCGGTAGGGGTACCGCCGCCCCGGGTACTATTTATTGGATAACCAACACCCCTGCCATAGGTCAACCCAAGCGGTTGGCTACGTTTGGTGACTTAGCAGGGGTGTCCGGGTTTATGGGGTGAGGTTTGTCTAGATCTTGGTGGCCAATACATTTATTATACACCAGCGAGTTCCCGGCATGCGTTACAATGCCACATAAAGAAATTGTTCCCCTTCCGCCTCCCCTTCCCCTCCCATGTCACCTGTCCAGGTCCCCCGTCCCGCGAATCCCTCCTCCCGCAATCCCCTCCCCTCTCCAGCGTTCCATATATTCTGTCCCGGTACATTCATATTTACAAATATTATAAACTCTTACAACGTGTAATATTGTGCTGTAGCCGATATAGAAAAAAACAATGCAACGCCGATTTAATATCTTGAGTGTATTGCAACGATTACCCTAGTTTTTATTTATAACTAAAAAAATAAAATGTTAAAAAATATAGTATTAACAGTACAGATCATTGCTATCCTACGAGAAACTGCAACGATTTTAGACTTTCTAAAACAAAATTTACAGGGAACACAAAACAATATTTATTATAACGGTTAAATTTTCACGAATTAACTCCCTGTAAATGTTAAGGAAGTTAAAAAGACTTTTAGTTTGTCGTGGGTTATTTCTCACTGTTGTAAAGACCAAATTTAGTATGTAGGTCATAAAATATTATTATAGTAGTTTCAGAATATATATATAGATAGACGAAATTTATAATTAAATAATATAAACTAAAAAAAACAATAAAAATTAATACCTTTTTTTACCTGTTCAAAAATTTGAAAGGTACCTGTACCTACCTACAAAGGTGCTATTCTTACTTTTTATTTACAGTTATTCCTAATTACATATTTCATTGGTAATTAGGATTATTTATTGTAATATGTAGATTGTAGGCATCTTCGCAACTTTAAATATGTCTTACTTATTATTTATTACAAACCTACCATTAAATATTTTCAGTGTACCCTATATTTATGTGAATTTAGTTACACATATTATATAATTTTTTTTATCATTTTAGCATTGTATTATTCACACATTTACAGGATTTCATTCTTTGCTTTGTTATTTCCAATTTTCATTCTTAATATCTATTTTCTTTTCTTTGCTGTTTTACGCGCTCATCAAAGCTGTTTATTACTTACAAAATTCTCATTTAGACATCTTTTCATCTTGAAATATACTTTATTCATTATATATCTACCCTAAAGCATTTACTATTTGTAACAGACGTGTCAGCGTCTTTACAAGAACTGTAAAAAAGGGACCGGTCTGGTGCACGCCTTCCAGAGGTACACGCTGATGATGGTGGTTAGAGCTGGCTGGCCTCCCTACATCCAGTGGTAATGGTCCTGGATGCGCCTAGTTTCTGCCTGAGCGGTTCCTTGGCAGTGCCCAGAGTTAGGGCCGACTGCAGCGGTAGGCACCAGGTACTCGTTCAGGCAGAACTTCAGCAGGAGGCAGCAGGCAGACTTCCAGAGGTAGGTGTTTTGTAGGAAAACTTCCGAAGAATAAAAGAGACGAATTTGTTGAGTATAGATGAACTGATTTATTGTTACAAATGTGGGTCCTTTTATACCCAAATTTGGGGTAAAATGTGACCACGTGGTACAAATTTGTGGTGGGAGGTTTGACCTTGCCCGTAAGTATAAATAGGGCGGCGTTTCCGTCACACCTTATTTTGTCGGTGCCGCCCGTGAAAGTGGTCGCTTAAAATTACGAATTAGAAATAATTATACAGGGTAAAATTGGTATATACATGTACATATCTTAATTCTAACATATTATTATGGGCATTATTTATCCCTAGATTTTTGTTTTGGTGAGTTTGTGGCAACTTTTAGGCAAGTTTACATTTTTGTGCTAGGTTTTTAATGTTTGGCTAATTGTGGGAAGTTAAATAAAGAATCTAGTATTTTTCCCAGGTCCCTCGCAAGACTAGCTACTGAAACCTGTTTGTTTCATCGTCTTGCGAGGTCCCTGGATTTTTGAAATGGGAAAAAACGGATTTTTGTAAGGAATTCTTCCAAATCTTTTTTCTGCGCTAAAAACGTCCTAGCATTGCGAGTTTAAGGGTCAGAGACTCAAATTCTCTTTCCCTGAATGCCCGGCAGGACTCTGGAATGAAATATGTTTATTTCATTGTCCTGCAGGTTGTGTGAGTTTAATTAATTGAAAAATATACATTTTAAAGGTTGGCCTTCGGCAGGTCTACTAGGCTGTGGCGAAGCAGGCAAAGGGAGTGACTCCGATTTGCTCTTTTCCCTGGAGGTCTGGCTCGCAGGGTTTTAACATAATAAAATAACAATTATACATTTGTAAATGATAAAGTTAAAATGTCTCCCGGTGGCAACCTTAGCACGCAAGTATTTATTTGTTACACCGGGGCATTGTACATAATAAAAAGGATAATAATGAAAATTAAAATATTTCGACGAAAGATCGTCGCAGGCGGCACGGTACTAACGAGCTTAGTGGCCAGAAATTTCGGAAGAAATTTCAAAGAAATGACCACTAAATGTAGAGGATGCCAGCAGCGATGACCTTTGCTAAAAAACAAACGAGGGTGCGAACACGTCCGTTACACTATTTATTTATTTGTTTCTTTACGTGGCACCTAGGTCTGATGTTTACAATTCAGTTTGTAACCTCACAAGGTCTCAAGAGTCAACCTCAAGAGTCTTCAGATTTTCTTGCTAGCAATTTTCCATTTCTGAACCAGATGAATTTGATTTTTTTTTCTTTTGCCCTTATTTTCGTGTTCCATAAAAGATTTTTATAATACGGCGTAAGGGCTTCATTCACATACATTTTTTTATTATCATCCGCTAAATGGGAGACATCATTATTTTTTTTGAAATTCATCATTGTAATTTTTTTAGTTTCATCTTTGAATGTTAATATAAGACGTGAAGGTTTTATATCACTAGATTTTATGAACTTGTATTTGTCCTCTGGTGTCAGATTTAATCCGAAGGCTGAACTAATTCTGGTGGCTATTTCATGGGGCGGTTCATTCAGCGATACTTTAAATCCATTGACCTCTACACTGTTTTTCAATTCTCTTTGCTCGGATTCGGCTATTTTTGTTTCCAGAGCAACAATTTTTTTTCTTGTATTTCCATCTCCTCTATAATTTTTTGTTGTTGTTTTGGTAAATCCAAAATTTTATTTAATTTGTCATTTATTTCATCATATCAATCGCTTACAAATTAGGTTGATTTTTTAAGATCGGCTATTTCTGACTCTAATTTTGTAAACAATCGTGTTTTTAACTCACTCAGTTTACGATCAATTCGGTTCTATAAAATGTAGGCTTCTTTGGAAGGCATGTTTTAAAGTTTTTTCTTACTACTTTAGTGTAAGTAATTTTATTTGTTTTTTAAATAATAAATAAGTTTTGTGTTTTTTTTGGTCTAAAAAATATTAAATTTCTAACTTCTCGAGAGTTTATCTCCGAGAGTATATCAAAATCGCAAAATATATATTTTTTAAATAGTGCAACCAATAGATATTCTATTCATATCCGTTTCGATATTAACCCACACGAATCTACATTATTATTATTTTTTCATTGTACAGGAACCACATACGAGATTTCCAGGCTGGAATTGTTCGAGACATGGAAGAGTTTGCCGAAGAAAAAAAGGCTTGAGTGAATGTTTAACAAAATTTTAAGTACATTTGAACTTGATAAGCTCAGTGCAAGTGGTGATAAAAAGTTGAAAAACCAAATAAGGCTTATATCTTTGAAAATAAGCCTTAATTTGACCGTAATTTTAGCAATTTATTACACTCAAAATACACTTTTTAACTTTTTACATATAATTGTTTTATTATAAACCTCAAATACTCTATTAACACATTATTTAAAAATTATAAAAAAAATAAAAACGATAGGAAAAAAAAATTAATCATTTTTAACTACACCTCAATAGAGGGTTAAAAATAATTTAATCATGGGTAAGAGTTTTTAGCGTCTAGCATGTATGAAACGAATCACTGTGCGACGTTCATAGTGAATTGCGATATCTGAGTTACATGTTTTACAAATTGCATTAAACTATTTTTTTTCCCAATCCAGTATTTAAAATCAGAATCATTCGCCCGTTAAAACCCGTGAATCTCTTTTTGCTCGTTGAAGGTAACGACGATGAGTCCACATCGATGAACAATGTACGTCCACTCCGAATCAAAACAAAACACAATGAAAGGTGAAGCGCGGCGGGGCGCGGGGCGGCGTGGCAGTAAGCGGGACGGGCCGACTGGCCGGACGCTCACCTCCCCTCGCACCTCACGCACTCACTCTCACATAGGCTCTGTGAGTTGTGTGTGTGATACATACCTACAGACCGCGGCCATATTTTCTTGTTACGTCGCCCCGTGGTGCCGTAATTTTATGGAAAAAACGTGAATTTCGGGACAGTAAGGTGTAATTACTGGACACGGGACCAGACGCAAAATTCTGGGAGTTTCCCAGAATTCCCGGCCATCTGGCAACCTTAATAATACCTGATAAGCTGAAGGCAATAGAACATTACAATGTAAACATGCAGGGTGACCATAATGTTGTAATTTGACTTTTAGAAACATTTATTTATTTTAAAAGAATTAAGATGAGAAATATATATGTAACTAATATATTATGTTATTAATTTGGAAAGAGAAAGATGGAAAAACAGTTAGGATAAAATAATATGATATTAACTTAGAAAGGATAAAGTAGAGAAAAACTATGCGCCTCAAATTCATCTTAAGTTAGTTAAATACTTTTTTTGTACATAAGTGTATTTTTTTGGCATTGCAATAATATACTTAAACGGGATTTCATTTTGCTTTATTTACACATGTCATTCTTGACTTCTATTTACTATCTTTTGCTGTTTTACACGCTCATGGGCTCTTTATTACTAAAGCAATTCTATTTTTTTATGGTATAATTTATTTGTAATAGACACTATTATATTTATGTAAAAGCCGGAAGGTTTTAATGACACAAATAAGGAAACAATAATAAATATACCACCTAAGTGAGAACGACAAAACGTAAGTATAATTAATATACATTTCATAATCCATTATTTATCTAATTAAACAGTTTTCATTTTATGAGTAAAAACAAATTTAAAAGTTATTATTCTAACCAAAGATATTGAAATATCGATTCTAACCGTAATATTCTAGAAAAAACTAATTTCTTGCTATTTGAAAAATCCATAAATACTGGAAACCATTTGACAGCTGCTGAAAGTGTCAAACGATTCTTTAATTTCACAAAATGTGTACAAAAAAGTCTCCTTTACATCGATATTATACGAGGTTGTTCGGAAAGTAACATTCGTTTGGCTGTAATAAAAAAAAACCCGCATACAAAAAAAAATTCCGTCCCGTTAAAACTCCAGCTATCCACTCTTTTTCAACACAGTCGCCAATTAAATTCACTTGTTTAAGCGTTTCACCAATCATGCGCATAGATCTTTTAAACTGCGCAACGGATTTTCATGCGGTTTTCACCAATAGATAGAGTGATTCAAGATTTAAATGTATAATACATGCTTATTATAGTAGAGATAAGCCGAGAAATTCAAATATTCAATTCAGCAAGCTAGTGGTGTGGATTTTATAAAGGTTGGGTAATGGCGTTGTGTTTCGTTAGCCACAGCAACGTGTGGCCGGGTCTGCTAGTAATTTATATATTCCTTCTGAATAAAACTCTTCCGCCGGGAATGTAGCCAACCTGTCAACAGCATTTTGAAGATCTTCATCGTTATTTATTCATTTATTAATTTTCGGACAACAGTCCATTAAAAACATAAAACGTCCACTACACTACTCGCTTCGACGCTTCGACGAAGTCCTCGACGAAGTTAGCCGAAGTTCGAAAGCGCCGACAATTATCGGAAGTCAGGCGAAGCGAAGCGAAGTTGCACGAAGCGAAGTGAAGTTCGTGTCTACACTATTGTATTAGATTAACTTAGATCAACTTCACGAGTAGTGTAGTGGAGCTTTTACAATAACACGAATAAAAAAACAGAGATGACAGTGAAGGGAGCGCACATATAAATTAATAGCAATGACAATATAAAATGTAAAAAGTACACATAGAAGAACTACAAGTCCTTTAGCATGAAGAAGCGTTTAAATATTGCGTATCGACTGCCGAAAGTCATTTAGTTTTACACCAAAAAAATCAAAGCTTTGACTTGCGTTGACAAGTCTCGACATTCTGGATAAGGGAGAATGGTATCCATAATTAGTAGAATGTTGATTGAGGAACAGCAATTCATTATTTCGAAGTCTACGGGAAGGGATGTTAAACTGGATGAGTTGTAACAATGCAGGTGTATCAGTAATATATAATATATCAGTAATATATAATATATATTAATATATAGTAATATATAATATATCAGTAATCAGTTATCTGGCTGGCTGGCTCTCAAGTCACTTCTTCACGTGAATGAACAAGTGGGGTCAAGTCCGGGCTTGACGGAGGATGATTTCCATATGCATTGTGCATACGAGTATATTCACTCACATGAAGAAGTGACTTGAGGGCCTTGAGGCCCAAAGTTCGATAATGATGAAAGTGTTACTTTCTGAACAGCCATTGTATTTTGACTTTTGATTGATTTATTTTACAGAGTTCCTAAACATGAGTTTACTGACTCTAGCATAGTTATAAATTGATTATCTATAGATACTTTACGTTATTGTTATTATTATTAATGAGAGATTAAAAACTATACTGCGGCTGTATGCAGGTTTTTTATTCCTTACGGAGGACTATCTTTGGTTTTTTATATTTAAAATTGCCATTTTCGCTATATTTCGCGAGTGTCACCTAATCAAGAAGCCGACCGACCTGATGATAACATCGAACGAGCCACGCATCCTGTGCTGCACCTAATCTGACGATTTACGAGTAACAAACAAACCTATAAACGTTAGGGAACGTACCCATACTACGTGACCAATTTTTTGCAATTTTTAACCCCCCCCCCCCTCCCAGTGACCAAAAACCTAAGCAACCCGCCGCTCATTTGTATGGAGCGTGACATTTTGAAGACCCCCCCCCCCCCCTAAAAGTGTCACGTAGTATGGGTACGTTCCCTTATCAGCTACAATGGACCCCGGCCGTCTGCTCCTATAACCAAATCTGTAACCATGGCTGGTGTTTAAAGAAAACCATCAAAACTTAACTCGAGCGTATTTATCGTAGGATTTGCGTGTCCCGGTAGGCCGGCATAACATTTGGTTGCTTGTGAGACAATGAAGTCCTTTATCAACGGAATGTTGGAGTTATTATGGAGAGTAGAAATTCTACTCCATTTAGACGCACTAATTTGCGCAAGTCTAATGGCTTTGTTTTGAAAAATTTGAATCTTCTTTAAGAGACTGGGGCCGCATGCCCCCAAACGTGGCAAGCATAGGTGAAGCCAGGCCTTATTGTTGTTTTATATAAAAGTAATTTGTTGTCCGTTGATAAACGACTTTTATTTTCCATCATTGGATAAAGTGATGATAGACATTTATTAGCTGCTTTAATTTTTCCAGTTATGTGTTTCGTCCAGGTGAGCTTGGAGTCTAGCTTTACACCTAGGTATTTAATTGACTTTTCCCATGGAACATTTTCCCCAAACAGTCTAATGAATGGGGGCCGTCTTGGCCGTTCTTTGAGAAAACGGTCGCGGCGCTTTTAGTCGGGTTTATAGATATTCTCCATTTTTTACACCACTTTTCAGTTAGTGTGGTTCAGTTTGTCTTTTCAGTTTGTCTCTGAACACGCTTTGTGGCGATGCTCTCGACGGTTGAACTAGAAATGATGTTAGTGTCATCCGCAAATTGAATGATTTTAACATTATGGTCCACGGGTTTAGGAATATCGCTACAATAGATGTTATATAAGGATGGAGAGAGTTGGCTGCCTTGTGGGACCCCAGCTGATATGGGACGGGTTGTGGAGAATACATTTTCTATTTTAACTTTAAAGGATCTATCTCTTAGGTAGCTACCTATTTTTTTAATAAGTCTTAATGGATAACCAAGAGAGTACATTTTATATAAGAGGCCGTTATGCCAGACTTTATCGAAAGCCTTACTAACATCGAGTGAAAGAATTACTGTTTTTTTCCTGACATTGAATGCCTCCGTGATGTGTTCCACAACACGTAGGAGTTGGTGAGAGATGGAATGACGTGCTCTAAAACCATGTTGGAAGAATTGGCAAGAATTTACTATTATGAGTGTAGGAATTTAATCGTGCTAGTATTATTTTTTCCAGGATTTTACCTAGGCATGGAAGGAGGCTACTTGGCCGATGATTCTCGCCCGATGCCTTGATGGATCCTTGCCCGGTCTGGGAATTAAAATTACGTCAGCTTCTTTAAAATCCTTAGGAAAGCAACGTTACCGAAGTGATTTTGTATACGATATAATCAATGCAGCAGGGCAAGCGAAACCGATATGAAACTGACGGGGTTCGGAAATATCCGTCATTTTCCGGACGAACGCAACTCTTACGGCGACGGTGCGGTGGTTGTTCAAAATATAAACCACAATGGACTGTTAGGTTATCTTAAACTACTATTATTATTATAAATTTGTATATTTATATGGGCACGCGATGGCGGCGAAGGGTTCCGCAGCCAGTTTCCAGTGAGTTGTTTCACGTCGAAAGGCTCTCCCGTCCGATGGGTACAATTGAAACACTTAAAATTTATTTTTTTATCATAACAACTTATTTTGTTTAAAATCTGGCATTCTAAGTTTTTAAAACCATATTGAAATAAAAATAATAATAAAGATATTAAAAATATAATTTTTTATATTAAAAAAAATTAAAACTTTAAAAGATCGTACACAAAAACTGCCAGGTTGCTGGTCGGCAGACCAAGGAAGTCATGAAGGTGATAATCTGGACTACAGGTTTTCGTTAGTTTCGATCTCGTATTCGATGTAATCGATGCAGCAGGGCAAGCGAAACCGATATGAAACGGACGGGGTTCGGAAATTTCCGTCGTTTTACGGACGATCGCAGCTCTAACGGCGACGGTGGGTTGGTTGTTCGAACTTCCAACTACTATTAGGCAATCTTAAAAGGACTATTATTACTACAAATTTGTTCAATTATATGTATACGCGGCAATAATATGGCGGCGAAAGGCTCCGCGGCCAATTTCCAGTAAGTTGTTTTGCGTCGAAAGGCCCTCCCGTCCGCTGGGTAAAATAAAAATAAAAAAACTGCCTGGTGCTGGTCGGCAGACCAAGGAAGTCGTGAATGGGAAGATCTGGACTATATTTATTCGTTGGTTTCATACGTGTACTGGATGACGTAAAATTTAATATTTTTTACCCCACTTTGACGCAGGCTGCCTGCGAACGTGTCAGGCGGCCGGTTGGCAGACTTGCTTTTTTCTCATTTTCTAATTGACCTTTATCATATGAGACCATTCCTGTTCGTGTACTCGATGACGTAATTTTTTCGAAAAAAATCGCTCACTATTTCCATGACTGCGCGGCTCCTGCCAAGAGGCGTGGCACACCAGCTTTTTTAGGGTTTTCTAAATGTCCATTATCACTACAAAGTAGTTTCTTCCGTGTACCCGATGACGTACGGTTTACCTATCTCGCCTCCCAGTCTATAAGAGGAATGAGCGAGCACTGGACGTTTTTGAAACGAAAATTTTGAGGCGCATCTTCGGACCGGTTCTAGAAAATGGATTTTGGCGTAGACGTTACAACAATGAGTTGTATACTCTGTTAAAGGAGCTAAACGTCACAACATTTATGGGAAGACTTTGGTAGCTGGGTCATGTGGAGAGAATGACCGAGCATCAAGCACCAAAGTTTCTACTGAACTCAAGACCGATAGGGCGAAGATCCTGGGAAGGTCAAGATAAAGATGGAGCGACAACGTCCTCAAAGATATATCTACCTTGGAGCTTCTAAACTGGAGAGAGCTGGCACAAAACCGAGATGAATGGAGGAAGACACTTGAGGACGGCAAGACCCACCAGGGGTTGTAGAGTCAAAAGTGATGATGATGATACTTTCATTAATATTTGAACATAATGAATAATGAGTAACTTTGATTTAAATTTTACTTAGATTCAAAAATTCAAATAAAATGGTCATTTTATAAGAATTAAAAAGAAAGAAAGCAATCAAGCATAATTTTTAAATCAATAATATTAAAAACACAAAAATGGCAAATGTGAATGGTAGTAGAAGTCCGAGACGCCCGAGGAAGACATTAAGGAACGATCAAGTGAAGCAGATACTTGAGTCGGGCCGTGTCAAGAGTCAGAATAAGATATAATAGAAGAGTATATATTTATATACTGGCAAAGAGTTGTTTGGCGGTCCGTCCTCTCTACCTACCCCTGCGGAGAAACGGCGTGATGAATAGTTTGTTAGTTAAAAAATTACATATTACTTTAAAACATTAAATGATGCGCAAAATGTATTATGATATTACAAAAACATCTTGGCACATTTCAAATAGGTAAACGTAATTAGTGATATATTATTCAGTGAGGTTTTGCGACTGTGTTTAGTCGAACGCACGTCGATGGTGCGACGCGCGACGATCTGCTCACTTCAATCATTTAATAGAAGTGTCTTAATAGTCCTGAATCATTTAATAGTCCATTTCGTGTCATCAACTGTCGAAAAGATGAGTGATATTCAAAATGCGTTGTTACGTACAAAAAAAATAATTTACCAGATGTTTGGATTTGAAGAAATGTTATTTGATGGAACATTTAAAAAAAAGAAATCTGTTTCACGATATTACTGCATTTTAGTTGTGATGTTATTTTTTCTTGCAGATATCAGACGTGTGATCGAAACCAATTTCAGATACAATCCAAAATACTCTGTCACCCACCAAGTGACTTCCGTGGCTTACACGATTGTTTCTACGTTAAGCGTAGTTTTACCCATTATATCCGAATCTTTCGTAAATATTAACGAAAAAATACAAATGCATTGCAAATTCATAGAAATTCACAAAATGCTTTCCTCAAAAACATTTATCGAATCTGAATTATTCTTAGGTAACACAACGAGTTATATAATTTTCGTTGTAATTAACATGGTTCAAATTACCTTTTCTATAATGACATGGTATAATTCCTGGTATGGAATATATTTTTCCGTGAGAGTATCGGTGATAGCTATGACTATTTTGGAAATATTAACGGAAATAAATGCCTGCAATCATTATGTTTCATTACTAAACGAGACCTTTCTTTCGAACTATGCCCAAAACATAATAGAACACGACACCCAAATTAATTTTGGGAAAACTACCCTTTGCCCGAGAAATAATAAAGTCCAGTTATTCCAAATAAATCCAAATTTTAAAATTGATTGTATTAAAATTTATGACATAATTAGTGACAATGTAAAAATAATATCTTTACGCTTATCATACACGGTAAATAAACAAAATAATATTTGATTGTATAGGGAAAAATAAATTGAAGATAGCTGCTATTGAAGTTTAACATTTAAAATAATTATTTCAGTATTTGCCGATATTGATGACATCGTCGTTATCATTTGTGTTAATGGTAAACCTAAGCTTTAACCACCCTGGTGGAGTAACTTGTGTAAGAGATAAGTTAAATAATTATTAATACATTCGTGATATAATGAACTTTAATTTTTCCGCTTTTTAAATTTTCTTTTTATAGTCATTAAATAAATATTTCCCGACGTTGAAGATAGTGACTACGTTGATGGATTCAAAGAATACGATTTAAATAAGAAAAGCATAATCCCGAAAAAACGGGGAAACTAGTAGAAAATGTTAGGTGAATATGAGAATGTTGGTTTTAATTCCAGATGGATATACTGTTAACAGTAGTTTGGTTAATAGAGAATGGGTGGTTCATAGTAAGCGTAGCGTTTGCAGTAGAAACCCTCAACTCAGAGGTCGAAAGAACGAAACAAATTGCTTGCAAAGTGGCCCTGCTAGTGTGCAAAGGTATGTTGATTTAATTTATTCTATTGTATATATATACCTAACATGTTTCCTATAAAAATGTAAAAAACAATAAATATATAGTTACTAAAAAAAATAAATTATTAATTGGGTACAACATACCACTCGGAAAAAAATTACCCTGAGACCCATTTGTTATTTTCAGACCAAAAGCACCAAAATGGCATTGAAAAATTAATGGAGTTCTTGCTTAGAAGAAAACTTGTGTTCGTGATCGGCGGAGCTATCCAGGTGGATTTTACACTGGTATATTCTATCACTGCTGCAATTACTTCCTACACAGTTATATTTTTCCAGATGGATTATATAAACTAAACACATGATATACATAAGAGTGTTTTAAATAATGATAAATATAAATTTTTACAAGGAATAATCATGAACTAGATCATTGCCTACCCCGGCCCCAACACAAGACACACGCATCGATTAAAATGTAACAATACATATTAGTCACACTAATGATGAAAACATTAAGCTATTAATAATTAATAACCTTAAGTGGTTGTTCTAAAATACATTCAATGAATGTGCTTAATCCATAATTTAATTTACAAGCAAGAACAACGAATAGGGGTATTCGCGTGAACACACGCAATATGAGACGATCGTTTTATTAAAGTGTTGACTTCTAAATAACCCAGTTTTTTGTTCTAATAAAGTACATAAACATGTTAAAAGTTAAAACATATTAATTTACAATGGATCATGTTATAGGAAGGTCACGTACTACATTGATCATAAAAATAATATCATATATGTATTGGCTCTTTGGATTCCAAATACTTAAATATTCACACAATGAAATCAGTATTAAAGGATTAAAACGACTTATTTATCCAGCAATAATAACATCAGTGTATGTCTTTTTCGCGGGTTATCGGCTAAAAACTAGAGATTCTGGCAGTGCACCGTCAATGGCCATTTTGATAGTCGTTGACGCTTCGGTGGAAATTGTAGAAGCCTCAGTCATCGTATTAACAATTATATTAGAGTGTTTTTATGCCGATAAAAAGGCACAACTTTACACCAACCTGAATCAAGCCTATAATGAAATATACGAAGGTGAACACTTTAAATCGACGGCAATCAAAAAGATTCTCGCAGCTTACGTAATTTATTTGGGGGGTTATTCGCTTCAAATCACCCTTAGTTATAACTATGCTGCTAATGAATTGGGGCTATTGTGTTATCTCATTATAATCATTCGAAATCTATCGGTGGGATTCATGATATTGCAAAGCGCGGTGGAAATATATTTCTGCACATTGGGATTTTTTTCGATAAACGAAAGCCTACGTAATTTTGGTAGGAACAATCCTTGTTTTTCTAAACGGTTTCAAGAAATTGATTTCCAATCCAATGATATCTATCATAAATATTACCATATAGAATGGTTTGAGAAAACAGTAAAAAAGAAAAATGAGGCGAATCTACAAAAAATATTAAAAGTGCATAATATTTTGTTGGGATGTGTGGATTTGGTGATCTTACGTTTTGGAATATTGGTAAGACAAAAAAGTATACATTTTTATATTTATGAGTATTTAATCTTCTGAAGTGTAAACGAATATTTTGAAAACATGTTTTCTTATTCAAATAAATAGTTTTCAAAAAATTTAATTTTTTTTAAACTTTTCAGTTTCTAATTCTCTCCATGAACGCATTTTTGACTTGCATATTTGTTTCAAATACATTTTTGTATAAAATCAGCATTACAAAGGTATGAAAAATATTATAGTATATATTATAATAAAAAAATAATAATGGTTGCAAACTCACGTATTACGACATTAAACAAAAAATTTCAGATACACGTGAAAAAAGGTTGATCCGTGTACGAAAGAAAACTTTATGTTTCGTAATTTTTAGTTTTAGCTTGTGTATTTTCTTATTTTTATTTTATTTAATTTTATTTGGAAAACCAACAGTTACAATAATTAATAATGTTTGATGAAATAATGTGTAAATATTTAATCAATAATAGGTTTTCGCTGACGTAATTGACGTATTCTTCAGAATAACAATGACATCGAAGAGTAAACTGTTAATATGTTAAGTAAGAATGCATAACTTGTGCATAATACGTACATACTCGTACAACTGAGCCAAAGAATGATATATCAAATTAGACATTAAATAAATATAAAAAAATGCCTAGTGTTATAGTTAAGTTTTTGATTCAGATAAATGACATTTGGGAGCAGATTTCCCAAGTTCTGTGGATGGTTCAGTGCGGTTTTGGCCTGCTAACTGGTGTGGTAGCCATGGAGACCCTGAAGATGGAATACAGAAGGACTAAGAGCATTCTCGCCAAGTTATTGATCTGTTGCTCTTCTCCAGGTACCTGGACGACATGTGGAACAAATATAACTTAAAATTTAAAAATACATTACCCTTTTTACTCAAAACAAGAAATCACGGGGTAGTCTGCTGGGTACATTATATTACATGCTATCTAGTAAGAATTCATACTAATTGTTTTCTTATACAAAATTACCCTTTTTACTCAAAATAAGCTTAGGAATTCGCAGGATAGTCTTAGTTTTTGATTATTTAAGTTAATTTGTTTTGTTTTGATTTATATTTTGTTTTTGAAAGTAATAAGTTAATTTGTTTTAGATTTTATGAGAAGAAAAAAAAACTCGTTACGACCTAGAATAATATGTAATTGTGACCGTATTTTTATATATTTATTTATTTTTTTAAATTTAATTCAAATTAAATTTGAAAACGTTATCATCAAGCTATGGCAAGTATTTTTGTTACAGCTGTTTCGGTTTACAAGACCATTTTCAAGAAGTAATTACATGAGTCTAAATGTCAATTTTGGAAGTGTGTGAATTGATTTATTATCGGTTTAACCAATTTGCTGAGAAATTAAATAGAGACAGTAGACACTCCTTTGTGTGGGAGATCTGTTTTCCCCCACCAATTGTTAAGGTTTCCTGCTTAATTGTTTAATGATGACTTTACTGCTATGACTCATTTAAGTGCTTTATATTGTTTAGCTTTTTTAAAAATACTAAGGAGTGGGGAATAAATAATTTGCAGTACTTTATTAATTAGCGTTACATTGGGATCATTAATTATTTCTAATTGTTCAAACCAATTTAATCTAAGAACCTTTTTTTCATATGTAACGGTTTAGGCTTATTGTTTTTAAGTGGAACGTGATTTAACCGGTAATAAATCAATTTAGACACTTCCAAAATTGACATTTGGATTCAATCATCTTCCTTTTCAGCAACAGAAAGTCTCAAAGAACTTTTGAAAATCATTAATATAGCGACAAAAAGCAGTGACGGGATGGAAATTTATGGAATTCCGATAGATTTATCATTTGTGTCATCGCTAGTAGCCGCTACAGCCTCATACGTCATAGTGGTCTTTCAAATGATGGAACAGAAGAAACAGTGTCAACCATAAACACTAATATACGAGTAATATAGAGAATAAAATAACTGGTAGTATTTGGTATTTTCACATGTTTTATTTAATATTCAATCAGACAACAATAATTTTAAAATGCAATCATTCAATAATTATGATTTATAATTTATGAGCTGACGTCCTCGGCAGAGCTTTTCGAAAAAAGATTTAGACGGTAATTTTCCTCTTATTTTGAATATCAAGTGCACACAATGTTTTCAAGAAGTATCGAAATTCTTTTTGAAAGGTGGTTAACGGTAGTGGGTTTTTTTTTCGAAATCTCATGTAGACGGTGACCTTTCTCCTGTATTGCAGATCAAATGTTAAAATCTTTTTAAAACTCTGAAATAAACTGTAAATTTGTTTAAAAAAACAAAACGCGACATTCTTCTTTATATAATACACGTATGTGTAGATGAAGATAGAAATATAGAAGATGAGTTAAACGATTTGTTTTGTTCTTAAAAATATGTTTCAATAATAAGCATAGAGTTTTTGATTTAAATGCATTGAAGGAAAAACGAAAATGGGTTTTAAAAAATACATATTTGGATTTTTTAAGAAAGCTAAGATTTACACGAAGATTTACATGTTTTCAAAAATAATAAAACATTTTATTTTTAATTTTTAACTTTATGAGTAAAACCTCAAATTGTAATATTTAAATAAATGAAGACAATATAAGCGAAACTCAATCGGAAATCTGGAAAACAGAAAAATCAGAAAAACATATTGACACCTCTGGGACTCGAACCCAGAGGTGTCAATATGTTTTTCTGATTTTTCTGTTTCCAGATTTTCGATTGAGTTTCGCTTATATTGTCTTCATTTATTTAAATAATAAACATTGCTTAATGATTAAGAACTACTACTTACCAATCAAAAGATATAATAGGTATATATTTAGTATATTGGTAAAACACATTACAAAAATAAATAATTTCAAGAATTCACCTAAAAACTTTATTTGCCAAAATAAACACGGGTTCTTCTTTGAATTCTAGCGAAATTTAGTGTAACAGACGATTTTAGCGCAAACTGAAAAGGTTATTATTATGAATCATTGGGTTACAGCAGTGCAATAAAGATTGTAGCTAAAAACGGTAGAAGCATTGCACAATCCTTGAATCTCCACTAAAATAGAAACAATATAATATTAATTAGGTATGACCTAGAGGAGAGCCAAAAGTATGTTTATTCGTCATAATATTATTTTATAGATTTTACCACCAGAATTTAAAAAAAAATGTATCATACCAATGAAATTGGTACAAGGTTTAAAATTCAGATAGCATACTTCTTGACAGTTCGGCAATAAGGCAAATGTTTGTTTCCGCTTGATATGTAATTAATTATCTTTATGAGTAAAAAATTTCTGTATTCCATTTCATAATTTAAGTTAACTTGCTCGTATGAAGTTCAACACTCTAATATGAAATGATTCATAAATTGAGATTCATTTACCATGAATGAATATTTATGTATACATAACATATTACTTATATAAATATAAGTACATAGTTAAATAGAGAAATAATTGCAATCTGCAGACGACAAAAAAAAAAGCTTGAATTTTGATTCCTGAATGAATCCTGAAACGAGCCATGAGTCAAAAGCTTAAAAATTGAATGATACTCTACTTAAAAATCTACCCGATCGAGAGAATAAATCTTATTAATATTACGAAAAGGGTTAATAAAAGATTTTCAAGTAGTTAATTTGTCAGCTTCCTGCAGGGAGGTGTGATTATGAGTCCCCTTCTTCTTGACTAGCTGTCCATCGATGAGGGTGGCCGTACACAGGCACCTGGTGTACTTGTAGAACTTGCATTTCCACCAGACCCGGTGGCCGGTGGCCTTCACAGCGTAGTAGGCATGGTCGCCGATCCACAGGCAGCCGTGCACGCTCTTGGAAGGGAGAATACGCACTAAAATAGAAATGACATTACATTTATTAGATGTGACCTAAAGGAGAGCCATAAGAAAATTGATTCTTTGTAGTATTATTCATCAGAATTTTACCATACGTTTCCTGATCTGAATTGTATTTATAAAGTACAAATATAAGTCTACCTAATCACCAAAGTTAGAGTAATTGCATAATAATAATAACTAGCAGTTAAAAACCCGCTCCGCAAGTTTTAGCCGCTAGTCCCTGCGGGCTTCTTTTAGTTCAGCTTCGCCCAGTTTGAGTGTAGGTAACCATTTTAATCCGATAAGAATGATATGAAAAGAAACCATAACATGATTCATTTATTTTACTGGTCTTATTATTTTCATTTTACAAGACGCTTGTAGGGTTTTTTTGAACGCTGGCGCTGGTAACATTTGGGAAAGGAGTTTGTTTTTTTGGTCGCGAGGGACATTTCCGTCACCTTTGAACGAGCGACGGGGCAATGATGTAGTTGGTTCGACGGTCAAGTTTAAATTCTGAAAAACTAATGTAATCCGCAGTAACTTTATTCCAGTTTGCGGGCAGTGGAGCGTAATGCTTGTTATGACCGTGCAGTCATTATTTTCTTATTAAACCTGATTTTGGGTGTTTGATCCGGACCGCGGATGTGGGTGGGTTTTAAAAAAATCACCGCGTGCCGCGAAAGGCGAAAGTACAGAGTATCGCGCTGTCGAAAGCGGGCTATAGATACCCACCGGGCTGAATATGGAACCTCGGGACTCCTGAATGTCTCCGAAGCAAATAACATAGTTTCGTAAGCGCGCGGAGCGAAGATCCAGTTCGGATCTACCCGGTCTTGAACACACTCGCCGGTCCCTAGCCAAATGTTAACGGCTCATAACTTGCTTCATGCGGGATTTAAGGCCGTAGTCTGGATGGAAGCAGTAGCAAACTAGGGCGTGAACTTCGCTTGGATGGAAGTAGGAGCAAACTAGGGCGTGACCTTTGCTTGGATGGAGGCACGGACTCCGAGCTAGCGAGCGTTGTTGCACCATGGATGCGCGGCGGAAAGTTTTCCTACACCTCTACGCGAGTAATTAGACTTAGCTAGCAATTCCGAATACCTGGCGGTCCGGGGGGTTAGTACGTTTATTTACATAGTTTGAACCCTGTACATGTCAACTCACTTTAAAATATACCTTCTATACATTTGAATATAATCAAGTATACTCTTATTTAATGTCCTTGAACCGGATGAGAGACCAATTAGGCGACCCATACATATAACTCGGTCTTTCATGGCTGGGCTAGTCAAATCTTACTTCCTTTGCCATATGGCATTCCACAGGAATCACCTGCGGATTTGGGCGTTGAACAAAGAAATTGTTTAACAGAGCCGTTTCCAAGAGAAGTAAGATTTCACATACCTGACAATTTATACACAAAATATTATAATCCATTTGGCACACACCGCCAATAAACCTAATCAATGTGTCGCCCAACCTAGCAAATTGGCGATTCACATTATAATTACAACACGGGCATGTGCCTAGTGTGATGGCCAAAAAATTATCCATTTCCTGTAATGTATAAACTTTACTGAATAAAGAACATTAAAAAAAATATATATATATTTAATTTATTTTAACAATTACCGGATGGTTCCCCCATTAATCTAATAAACTGGTTCCAAAAATAGCCAGTTCTTCGGATCCACTGTGATCCAGTGACAGCTAGTCACCGAGTTAAAGTAACCGGGATAGGCAATGACGCCATGTGTAATCTCTCCATATCCGGTTAAAATTTTATAAATCCGTAGTACTTATACCTAGGGAAGAAACGTCCACATGCGAGCTGCTGACGTAAGTGGTGACATCTTGCGACGAATTCTTGAATTTAAATCCGAATTACAACGGTAGTTTTGTTTTGAAATTCCACGTCACAGATGTTATTTGTGGCGCAACGGCGGCGTGGCGTCAACATGCACTCGAAACTGGGTTCTGAAATTCAACCACGCAGACGCTGGGGTATTATAACGCTCGATAATATTCTTTATTATCCATTTTGAAAGAGCTACGTACACAAAATATATTATCAACTCCTACCTAAGACTAAGAAATAAATTAAACAGAAACACCACAGAGCTCATTTACAAAACTATAATTGCTACACATTTAGATTACTGCTCCTAGATGTTACATTTGGCCAATGAAGAAAATTTGAACAAGCTAGAAGTTATACAAAACAGAACTGTGAGATGTGTACTTGGGAAAGGCAAAGACGCAAGGGTTAATTAAATGAGAGAGGAGTTAAATTGGATTCCAATAAAAAAATGGACGCTTTGTGTTAATTTTTGTGCATAAAGTTATGAAAAACCAAATGCCAATGGATGAAATTGTTTTTAATCGAGATATACATAATAACGAAACTAGAAATATAAATAGAGTTAGATTGCAACATATGAAAAAAATCAAACTCACAGACTGCCTAATGTATACAGGACTAATTTGTAAGAATATATTTAAAAAAAATGTTATGCCCACTGCACAAATATATAAATATTTAAATTTATGAAATGAAATGTTACCTTGTACATACGAGATGCCTTTTGGATACGTTGCTCGACAAACTGAGAACTTGAATCTGGAGAAACTCATAGTCACTGCCATTGTGAAAAGAAGGAAAAGATTAGGAAAATCACAACCGATGCATTAAACTGACAAAAGTTGTTGACGAAACTTGTTTGCAGGTCGCGCGTCGTTTCGGTGCCCGCGGTGCTCCAGGTAACCTTGAAGAGTGAAGGTTCCTGGGGGAGATTGCGGTTCTATCTGTCCTTAACCTTAACATTTACGTTAACTGTGCGTTCCAATTCTCTCGGATGACAGGAAAATTGTCATTAATCTTAAATTTCTAGTAACAGAAGTCCACTAACACGGTCCAAGAACCCTAGTAAAATTTTCAGTGGGTACATTTATGTAAAAAAATTTTTGTACAAATCTGTTTATTTTTCTCTGATTTTTCTGTAAACATTTTTTTCTGAATCTAGGTACCTATATTAAATTTCAATATCTTAAGTTATGTGTATGATTAAAATAATAATGGGATATACAATGAGCCCGAAAACAAACGCGAAACTGATACATCTAAATCACGCAGAAAACACAAAAAAAACGTTTTTTTCAGTTATTTCATTTAATAAAATAAAATTTGTCTCCGACAAAAAAAAGTAGACACACGTTTGAAGCGTAGTCTTTCTCTTATCGTAGATTAATTTCCTTTTCAAGTGTAGTGTTTCTCATCTCATTCGATTTCTTGACAGGATCGCGTCTGCCCCTCCTATCATACAGTAGCACCCCGTCACCAGACATCCTGTTCAATACGCATTTAATTTTCCCATCGCTGATATCAAGAGTGCGCTTGAAGAAATTCTTACAGACAATTTGTTTGATTCCATTTTCATTTGGAAGATAGTATTGCATTGTCCTGCTTCTCCGTGTGACTTCTTCTTCAGAGGTGGTTGAGTTACCAGGTTTTATAGGTAAAGGCTTTGCGAGGACCTTATCAGCCACAAATGCATTTTTTAAAGACCACTCAAGAGAATAATAGGTCTTGAATATTTGGTGTTGTCTGCGAGGAGGAATGAATTTATGGCACCCGATTTTGCAATAATTATTGCAGGGAGATGTGTCGCAAGCTCTTGGTCTTATGACCTTGCCTTCCATGTTAATATGCCCTTCACCGCGCATCACTTTGAGTTTTATTAGTTCTTTTTTGGTCATTTTTCCGTAGGCAGGCGGCTTTTCTTCTTTGAGACTTTGCACACCGGATGGCTCTCCAGTAGTGGGATCTACCAATTGGATCCAGAATTCTGGAGCTGAAAACAGTCCGTTTGCTGTGAATATTAATATGAATAATGATATAATAATGCAAGTGTTTTGTTTAGGAATCTATATTTCAAAACATGCATACATACACAATGTATATCACGTGTAATTAACACAGCATTTGAAGAGAAAAGTATCATCTTTCTGAAGGAAATATTTCACTTAACACTTTTGATAAGTATGCAGAAAATAAAAATTATAAACCATCATTCATTAACAATGCCACGTACGGTTGTGAAGATTGGCGGAGTCTGGCCTTCAGGACTACCTGATCATAAAAATTAGGGTAATTGCGTAATAATAATATATTATTTTTTATCCGTTTTGGAAGAGCTACGCACACCAAACAGGTTATCAACCCCTGCCTACAACTCGTCTTTTGGATACGTTGCTCGACAAACTGCGAATTCGAACCTGGAGAAGTTCATAGTCACAGGCAAAGTGGAAGGTAGGACAAGTTTAGGAAAATCACCTCCCATGCATTGAACTGACCAAATAAGCCTGTGTCAAAAGGTCGCGCGTTGCGTCGGTGACCGCGGTGCTTAAGGCAACCTTGAAGAATGGAGGTTCCAGGGGGAGATAGCGGTTCTATTTAAGGATAAGGAATAACTGTCCTTAACCTTAACATTATTATGAATAATCTGACAATATTTGTAAATCACCAACGCAGCGGAAGATGTTGCTTGATGGAGGACTCGGACGCTGATGAATCACCAAACGCGATGCCAATTCAGCCACTGCTCGGTCTGAAGGACAATTCATTATTATTAAGTAGAACCAAAATCTCTCCTCTGGTTCTTCAGGGCAACGCAACAACTTAATCAGAATTACATTTAATTTTCCGTACTCGAAAAGAGATGAAATGTATTATGGGAACTCATTTATTTGATAAGCTGGCACACCGATACAAAATGAAAAAGAAACATACATTTAAAAATGTAGGTACATATATTAAGAGGGAATTACAGACACAATCGGAAATATGTCATTTTTAAATCAAATTTTAGACGTATCGAATCTTTTCCACAAAATATTATAAATTGATTTAGAAAGACTGTTCTTTAATTTAGTAAAGCCATGTTTTAAATTTTGAGAAAAAAAATATTTTTAGTACAATAAGGTTTTACCGTAGGTCTTTTGCAGATTGGTTAAATTTTCAAAAAAAATGTATTATATAACATACATTTCAAATTATATAATCACTCGGTAAAATAAATCAATAACTTATTTGAAAAAGCTACTTTTCAGAATTTTAATATTAGTTCCAATAAAATCATAAAAAAGATCGACGCCCTTCTTTTATGACGAAAATACTTCAGTTTGTCTATTTATTTACGGTCTTACAAAATAATATATTTAAAAAATATATATATTTTAGACAACTGAAAAATTATAAATAGATACTCGAGATCAAAAAATAATTTTTAAAAGTACGAAATTTTAATGTTTTTATCATCACGAGTTTGTGCATTTTTGAATGTAGGTATTTATCAAAGCAAATTTAAAATTAAATAAAATCGATTTTGAGTTATTATTTTAAAATTCTAGTAGGAGAATAATTAATATTTCTCATCGGAACCGGCTTGTAAGGGAACGCTCGCAAGACCATTGTTAGACGAAATTTGAATTCTCGGCCGTTGGTTAATGTTAATGGCTCTTAAGGTCCGTAGACGAAACTTCTGGGAAAAGAAAGACTCAGAAAGCGATTCACTGCATATTTTACCGCACTAGATTTTTTTAAATCTGTATTCCACTACGTAACAACTTGATTTTAGTCTTCGGGGTCGTCCGAAATTCCCCTTTTTCGTATTGAAGTATCGAATGATATGGCAAAAAAAGAGTTTTTATTGCTTTAGAAAGAGCGTAAATTAAAATATAAATATTATAAATAATCGGAAAATATTTTTAAATTACTCATTACTGAAATTGTTCCCTTTGTAAATAGTGCCCTATTGCCCCCCCCCCCCTTCCCACTTCCACCTTCCCATTGACACCATTAAGGGTATTGTTATAATTAGTTTTAAGTAGGCCCTGAGGAAGTGAGAATCGCTCACGAAACGTGTTGGTTTTTTATAAACAATAAACGTGGTTAAAATAAGGAAATTAATCATTTGGTCAAAGAAGTTCTGCATTTTTAGCAGTAAAGTTATATAACAAACTCCCACTTAGTATCAAATAAAAAAATAAAAAAATAGCTACATTAAGGACATTAAATGTTGGCTGAAGAATCTATCGGAAAATGAACTTACTAGTATACTTAAAACATCATAGAAGTTTCTGGAAAACCTTATCCAATCAATGAAGTTAAACCATAGAAGTCGCTGAAAAACTTATCCAAAGCATAGTCCCCCTCAGCACAGGATCTCCTAGTGAGGAGGACTACGAATATATTTTATATATACATCTAACTAACATGTTTCATATAAAAATGTAAAAAATATTATATAGTTACTAAATAAAAAAAAATTATTTTCGATCTGAGCATTCCGATATTTTTCATAGGAATGTGCTATTAGTTTTTTAATTAAACTATTCCAATAGTTATTATTTCATTAAGATACCCGCAAAGTTCTGTTAAACTATCCCATCCTTCCCCAACCCAACCAACCTAACCTAAATACCCTTGAGGTTATGGAATGTGAGCATCTACTGGTAATAATAATTTGAAGTTACCCACACACTTATATTAACCTAACCTCTAACCTAACCACCCTTAAAGCTTTTTGTTTACAAAAAGGGCGCTATAATAATTATATCTATTGGAAACATTACTCAACACATGATTAAGTAACACTTTCAAAAATGAGATGCAAAGTCAACCATCCAAACGCGTATCTCAAGTATACAATAAAAAAGTCAGTTGAAGATAGGTTATGTACTATGAATAATTCTATAAGGTTCGATCGGTTGAAATGAATAGAATTTAAAAAAGGGGGGGGGGGGGGGGTAGATTTTTTTTTTATTACGACCTTATTTTATGCCGATTTTAAATCACATATGATGAGTATTCTTCCGATGAATTAATAAATTTAAAACTACACTCAGAACATAAAAATGGTTTTTCTTTGATTCTGGCAGTACATAAATAGTCTGCAACTAGAATTTTATAACAGCACTTCGAATAAGAGAACGTTTTCCTTCGAAATGTGTCAGAAGATGAATCCACAACCCGAATTTTACAGTGGAATAAAGTTTTTATTCGTTTTATTATATAATATATTGTGTCTGATAAAAACTGTGAATAGATCTATTTACATCGGCAAATTTTCTCGAGATCGACTCAAAAAGCACTCGCGATCGACCGTTTGGGCATCCCTGAATTAGCCTATTGAACGTGGAATGATACTTCAAAAACCGCGTGGAAATTACCGTGATGAGTTCAGGTCAAATATCGATATAAAAACCACGCAATTGTTTTTTTGGATTGTTTTCTGTTTACCATATAATATGTATTACACATTGACGTATGATATAAGTATTACATGATAATTAGTTAACTAACTAAAAAAAAATCCCATTTTGGAGAAAAAATCTAAAAATATATATTCTTACCAATTTAAACTGATTTTATTATTTCTACACATTCTATTTTAGTATACATATACCCAACAATAAAAAAAACATTACAAAGGAGTTTTAAAAGAAATATACCATTTTGAAAACGTAAACTATCCATATTTTCGCCATTGACAGCTGCTGAAAGTGACCGGCAAAGTATAGAAAATTAATTTAAAATCATTCCGAGAAGCTAGATTAATCAAATAAGTGTATTGGCGCAAGCGATTCTGACCATGTCCTTCGTACAGTTTCTTTATACGTAAGGGTTACAATTGCATTTAAAAAAAAAAAAAATTGTGCTCTCCGGCGGGTGAGCCAAAAATTAGAGGTTAAAAGTGGTGATTTTTTTATTTATTTAAATAGGTTTCGTTAGGTTAGGTTAGGTTAAGTTATTTATCTTTTTTTTTAAACTTTTAATGACTTTCCAAAGGGGTGTTGAAATTGCATTATTCTGAATTGTCGTGGAACCTAATAATCACTTACATTGGTGCTTAGTTTTATAAGTGATTGTAACCTTATACTATAGTTGGTAAGTACATAATTATTTTTCAGTAATTAAATATTTTTTTCAATAATTTATTAAAGTTAAAAAACAAATTCGAGAGAGCTTAAAAAAATGTAATATTGTATCACTAAACTTTACTTATTGGGACAGTGCGTATTTGTGACAGCCGCGGATTTCGGACTAAATGTTTGCGTCCCGATGTGTCTCAATTAAGCGCAATCGACTGTACAGTGTACACCTAATAATAGAAAGAAAAAAAAACAACATTCTCGCAGCATCCAGAGTTTGTGTTGCATCAAAACACTGAGAACATTGTTCGCTTTACGATTATTGTAGATTAATTCCCTTTTCAAGTGTAGTGCTTCTCATCTCAATCGATTTCTTGACAGAATCGCGTCTGCCTCTTCCATCATGCAGCTGCACCCCTTTACCAGACATCCTGTTCAATAGGCCGGTAATTTTCCCATTGCTGATATCAAGTGTGCGCTTGAAGAAGTTTTTACACACAATTTGTTTAATTCCATTTTCATTCGGAAGATAGTAATAATGCATAGTTCTGTTGCTTTCGGTGACTTCTTCTTCTGAGGCAGTTAAATTATCAGGTCTTTTGGGTAAAGGTTTTGCGAAAATCTTATCAGCAACAAATGCATTTTTTAAAGACCAGTCGAGGGAGTAGTAGGTGTTGAATATTTGGTGTTGCCTGCGAGGAGGAATAAGTTTATGGCACCCGATTTTGCAATAGCAGGGAGAAGTGTCGCAGACTCTTGGTCTTATGATTTTGCCTTCCTTATTGACGTGTCCTTCTCCGCGCATCACTTTGAGTTTTCTAAGTTCTTTTTTGCTCATTTTTCCACGGTAAGAAGGTGGATTTTCTGCATTGAGACTTTGCATACCAGATGGCTCTCCAGTAGTGGGGTCTACCATTTGGATCCAGAATTCTGGAGCTGAAAACAGTCGGTTTGTTGTGAATATTAATATGAATAATGATATAATAATACAAGTGTTTTGTTTAGGAATTTTATTTGCAAGGCTGATGTAAGCGTAATGAGTAAGATTAAGAAAGTAACGCTCAGATGGTTTGGGCATGCAGAACGAATGAACGAGGAAAGGAGTGTAAGGAGAATATATGACGCAAATGTGAATGGTAGAAGAAGTCGGGGACGCCCGAGAAAGACATGGCACGACCAAGTAAATCAGACACTTGAGTCGGGTCATGCCAAGAGTCAGAATAATAGAAGAGCATGTACGAGACGATGTACGAATGTGAACGAGGCAAGTAGTGTGTCCCAAGACCAAGTTGTTTGGCGGTCCGTCCTCTCTGCCTAGTTAGTTGGTTATTTCAAAACATGCATACATAATGAAATATCACGTATAATTAACACGGCATTTGAAGAGAAAAGTATCTTCTTTCAGAAATAAATATTTCACTAAACAATTTTGATAAGTACGCAGAAAATAAAAATTAGAAACCATCATTCATTAATTATTTCCATGAAGCGTACGGCTGTGAAGATTGGCGGAGCCTGGCCTTCAGGACAATTGGGTGGGGGTTGTAATTTTATATTATTTGAGGGGTCGTCCATTAATCACGTGAGGATCTAAAGGGGGGGGGGGTTCGGAAAAAATCACGAAATATCACAATGGGGGGGGGGGGGGGTATAATGAGATATCACGTATATTTATTTTTCGTGATAATATTCTAAAGATTTTAAAATACTTTGTACTAAAAAAATTACACGTGATTTTGGGGGAGGGGGGGGGGGGGTAGTTTAAAACCTCACCACATATCACCAAGGGGGGGGAGGAGGTTAAAAAGTTGCTAAAAAAACATCACGTGATTAATGGACGACCCCTAAGTATATATTTGAAAACAGAGCAAATAATTTCTAAAAACACATTTATTTGACATACACATACAAAATGTAAAATTCTATAAATGAAATTAAATTTTTTTGTTCAATGTTTTGACGTATCTTAAATTTTAGAAATAACAAACGATGTTCATTCAAAAGCTAAATTTCTGATCGTCTTTTGAAAGGCAATGAACCAGAAGCAAATATGTTTTTTAAATACTTTCATTTTCACAAATCCTATAATTAATACATTATCCCGGGATTTTTAAAACTACACTAATTTAAAAATAAATGCAAAAATATTGTAAGGTCCCTAGGCAAGTTTAGCAACTCATATTCTATAGAATCTCGAAGATTAAAAAAATATTGAGTAATTTGTATCAGATAGTCGTTAAAACAGAAAATCTAGGAAAGAGTAACTAGCTTAACTGGCTTATTTTGCCTCACTAGAAGTGTGTATTATATTGAAACATCTTTTTCATAATGAATCATCTAACAGTTGAGTTTTTGCTGCGTCAGAACGTACATTTTCCGCTTTGAATGGTAGAGGGAGCAGACTTTATTTAACATTTTTTTCCACAAAATACAAAAGAAACTGTCATAGATGTGCCATGTGTCTGGAGTGCCGCAAGGGTCCCATTTGGGCCCAATCTTGTTTCTTGTTTTTATAAATGACTTGTGCGATGTTATTTTGGATTCTGAAATTTTGTTGTTTGCTGATGATTGTAAGATATTTAAAATTATCCATACATTACTAGACTCAATACTTCTCCAAAACGATATAAACAGAGTTTCAAAGTGGTGCAACGACAATAGAATGTTTCTGAATTCTTTAAAATGTGTTCACATAATCTTTACGCGTAAACACAATTCTATTCCGACTCAATATTTTATCGACGGTACTAAACTCCAGGAAGTCGCAACCATTCGGGACCTAGGCGTATTATTTGATAAAAAACTTACTTTGACACCTCATATCGACAATATCATTTCTAGATCTATGAAAATGCTAGGATTTATCAAACGAAACAGTAAACATTTTAAAAATCCCACATCAAAAATAACGCTGTACAATTCCTTCACCCGCAACGTGTTGGAGTACGCAAGTGCTGTATGGAATCGAACCTACAAAGTTCATATTCAGCGAATAGAGCAGGTTCAAAAACATTTTATGTACCACCTGGCGTATTCCGATAGGCGAGCTCGATCACTGCCTCACTACACTGATAGACAAAAATTCTGCAATGTACGCACCCTTGAACAGAGAAGACTAAATACAGATCTAAATTTTCTATTGAAAATTGTAAATGGTTTAATAAACTGCCCTTTTCTACTTCATCAAATCAGGTTCAATGTTCCTAGAATTGGTTCACGACTGGTAAATTATGTTCCGTTAAATATCAAAAAATATCGAACTAAGCTGGGGTATGACTCAGCTTTATCGAGAATGTGCCGTAATTTCAATGAGGCTTATAAAAAACATTCGATTAATTTGACAATGTCAACATTGGCCAACTTCAAATCATTTCTTAACAAGCTTTAAAGCTCCCTATTACGTTGTTCTATAAACTTATGAACCTATAAACTCATTGTTCTAAAAACTTGTTCCTTGTAAAACTTGTTAATTATTATTTTGTATAGTATGTGTTTGTGTGAATGAATATAATGTATATGTAAGTATTATATTATCAATGTTGTGTTTGTCTTTAATTAGTGATAGCATCAACCATGTTCAGTGTAATTGTATCTGTGAAAGCTTTGATGTAAATCACTGTTGACAAACCTAATAAAAAAAATAAAAAAAAAATAAAATATATATATATATATATATCATAAGCTTTCCCTGAAGAAGGAACGTTTGTTCCGAAACCGGTCGGATTTACGCTTTATATACGTGGTTTATACAAAGTTGTATTATTTCATTTTTCTACAAAAGATTACATTTATATATCATTGCCGAAATCCCTTATAAGTAATGCAATAACTACATAGAGATATTCAACAAAAACAAATATTATTTTTATTTAAATAAAGGAAGACAATATAAGCGAAACTCAATCGAAAATCTGGAAACAGAAAAATCAGAAAACATATTGACACCTCTGGGACACGAACCCGGGACCTCTTGCTTTCCGGGCAAACGCGCTAACCACTGCGCCACGGTG
This sequence comes from Limnephilus rhombicus, assembly GCA_929108145.2. Lineage (NCBI taxonomy): Eukaryota > Metazoa > Arthropoda > Insecta > Trichoptera > Limnephilidae > Limnephilus > Limnephilus rhombicus. The sequence continues at coordinate 35,767,728 of OV815284.1, read as the reverse complement.
TCGACGCTGTGGTTATTACAATTTGAGGTTTTACTCATAAAGTTAAAATAAAAAATCTTATTTTAGTTCAAATTTTACAATATGTCTTAGTCAAATTACTCTACAACGACCCTGAAGTGACTCTCACAAAAATTGCTCTACACAAATTATCAAATCATTATTATTATTTAACAAAGTTGAGTGTAAACAAAAGTATGATGTTCCTAAATAGTTGTTACACAATTCAGTAAATTTATTATCTGTCCATTCTGTGTTGTGGTTTAAAATTGTGAGTCGGCGCACATCTTAATAAATTATAATAAAATAGTGATACATGCTCATATAACAAGAATAAATAAATAAACTTTTAACTGACATTCATTAAAAATATACGGTAAAAGCACATTAGAATACTACTTACAACATTATATAATAAATGTGAACTAATTTTCAGGAAATGCATGCTGAAAAAAAATACTGTGAAAAACATTTTTTGTACAATTCTGTTAATTTTTTTTATTATTATTTATTTATATTTGTATTTTTTCTATAAATTAATATCTTATGTCTATGCTTAAAATAATAATGTAATAATATGTACCGATCTTAGATTTAAAAAATATGTATTTTTATTAAGAACCCTTAGACAAACTGTTTGCTCTCTAGCAGATATGATTTGAGATTTTCACGGCCAAAAGTACGAGCATTATTGTGATTTATTTTTGTGGTATTATGGCGTGTAGCAACACTTCCTCCTCCTTTAGTTAACTTCAGGGCAGATGTGTAATATACATCGCTATCCGAAACGTTGGCTAGAGGAGGCAAAATACCCGAAAACATAATCACAATGCTCTCTAGCAGTTTTAACTATTGTAATATATTATGTAACATTTGAAAAAATTATATTTTAAAAAATCCATTGGTCAAGCGTAATAATATTTAGTTTCATTGGTAATATCGCGTCTGACTTCCATCATACATCAGAGGTTGCGCCTCTTTACCAGACATCCTGTTCAACAGGCCGGTAATTTTCCCATTGCTGATATCAAGAGTACGCTTGAAGAAATTTTTACAGACAATTTGTTTGATTCCATTTTCATTTGGAAGATAATAGTAATGCATATTTCTGTTTCTTTCGGTGAAATCTTTCTCAGAGGCCAATGAGTTACCAGGCCTTCTGGGTAAAGGCTTTGCGAAAATTTTATCAGCAACAAATTCATTTTTTGATGTCCAGTCGAGAGAATAGTACGTCTGGAAGATATGTTCCTGTAAGCGAGGAGGTATGAGTTTATGGCACCCAATTTTACAATTGTTGTTGCATGGAGATGTATCGCAGACTTTTGGTCTTACGACTTTGCGTTCCTTGTTGACCTGGCCATCGCTCCGTGATACTTTAAGATTTTCTGTTTTGCGTATTGTTCCATGGTAGGCAGGAGGGTTTTCTTCTTTAAAACTTTGCACACCGGAGGGCTGTCCTAATGTGGGGTCTATCACATGGATCCATAATTCAGGAGCTGAAAAGGGTGCATTAGTTTTAGTAATAATATGAATAACGCGATAATTATATTAGTGTTTTAACACAGAACAACAACAAAAAAACTTCATCATTCATTAACACTTCCGTTCCAGAAGGGGATTTTAATGAATGATGAGAGTTTTGTACGATTTCTAAGTTGTTTTGTACCTCACCTACTTTGTTAATTAGGGTTTCTAAGAAAAAACTAATAATCCCATTTAAAAAAAATATATCCCGTTACTATTCCGACGAAATTATTCTCCCTCCCCCACAAACGCCACTACTTTAAAAAAAATTCCTTGCCGCAAACAAGCCGATCATTAAGGTGCACTTTACTGTAAAAGTCTATAATAATATATTTGAGTCACGCTTGTTTTCGAAATATCTCTTGTACGGTTTTGCATCACATAATGAATAAGTGCTGGGCGAAGATGGGCGATGTACGGTTAATCCAAAATATAATTTGTATCAGCGTAAGATCTCCTAGCTGGGAGGGTTAAGAAATTATTCTATATCAATTTTAAGGTGTACATATTCTTCTTAAAATAAAATAATAAAATTAAAAAAGGAAGGTTAGTAACTAATATTTACTTACTGGAAAGGGCAAAAGGAAAATGGAAAGAAGCGATGGCTTCACGACATTGTGTGGGACCTTAGTGACCCCTCGTCGGATAGTACGTAATTTTTAGTTTCAGGTACGTAAAGCCAATACCATGAAGCAGGACTGTGAAGGCAATAGTCTGGTCTACGAGGGCAATTGGAGTGGGCTCATGATCCTCAGTAATGACACAACGACTAAAACAGAATTACATATCATCCTAGGTACTTCGAAAGAAAGCAAATAATTCAAATAAATAATTTATTTTACAAGTTGGCACAAGCATACAATATGGAAAACCATGGATAAAAGTTATTTTTAAATAAATTTAAAAGCTTATGTACATTAGGTCCAATATCAACTCAGCAGAATCTCGAAAACCTAAAAATGTTTGGTATCACATATGTGATTCAGATACACAATACACACAGAAGTATATTAGATACGAAAAATATAAAAAAGAGATTCACCTGCCTTCTCTCGTTGTAAATAATTACCTTATAATTTCGCATCATGTAACAACTAGTAGATACTTACTACTAGGCTTTTTTTCCCATTATACGTACATACATTTCAAAAGTATTTTTTACATAATTTCTGAATATATATTACATAAGTTACAAGTAATGTAAAAGTTAGCAAAAGAGTAAGTAACGGGAACCCACTAAGGCACTGCCTGTGCGTGGGTAATATAAACTAAAGTGCCAAATTACATCAATAAGTACAAGTAAAAAATGTAAAATTTAAAATAAAGGTTTAAAATATTTCTGTGAAGATATTGTGGTAATAAAGTCACACATAAAAGTTTGTCGATTTTTTTTTTATAGTTTTAAGAAAATAAATAATGTTAGTCTTGAAGTTACAGTAGAATTGTATTGAAAAGTGAAGCATGCATAAAATTTATAGGAAAAGTATTTCAACATCTGCGTCATTCAGCCATAAATTTAATTATTTTACGTAAAGTAATATTTTAACGGTCATTCTTTTTTTTTTTTTACTGTACGACAGACAGGTTAGTCCAATTATGGTACAATTTTCTTACAACTAACAATATATGTATATAGTTTTTTTAAAAAGATGGTATGGTGATATCAAACACATCTATATCCGCTGGTAGGGCATTAAGCAATGTCATACATCTTGTCATGCTGTGTTGAGCCATGACATCTGTCCGACCCTGCGGTATGTAAATAGGTCGTGGCTACGAGTTCGACAGTATTTGACAGGAGCGAATAAGCCACAGCATGACAGGAGATATGGACAATAATTGAGATATGGACATTCGAATGTGTTTTGGTAGAAGATTAAATGTACGAGGACCAATAAAACTGCTACGTATTTGCATTAATTTGGTATTGGTTTAGGGTGTAAAACACATTATTAGTACTTTTGCTAATTCTATTTTAATTATTTGCGGAATAATTTTTGTTTTTAAACACATATTTCATAGTCTGCAATATAAATAATTTACGTATATTGCATATTTCAATCTCGTTGAATAATAACTCAGTCAGGAGTGTTTTATTTCTATTATACATAAGTTTAATGATGCGCTTTTGAGTGTTTTGTAAAGCTTTAACAAATGCATCAATCGCACCACCCCATCCTATAATGCCGTAGATTATTGAAGATTGTACCAGGGAAAAGTAGATAATTTTCAATTTGCCAAGATTGAGTACTTCCTTAAGTCTATAAAATGTGTATGTAAGATATCTTAATTTCGAGATGGTTTTATCAATTTGTGATTTCCAATTTAGAGGTGTATCAATAGATACACACAAATATTTAATATTTTCATACTTTGACGAGTTCATTGCACAGTGAACATGTTTCTTGATTGCAACTTGTATTGTGGATTCTAATTTTAGAGTTATCATGAGGTTTGTTTTTATAAAAAGTAAAATAAAAAGTTTTGCTATAGTTTAAAATGAGTTTGTTACATTTTAGCTAAGTTGAAACAGGTTCAATACATTATTTTGCCTTAGAAAATGTTTCGATCCAAGAATTCCTGTTTACTATTATGGCCGTGGTGTCGGCGTTAGAAATAATTTGTCAAGGGAATACAAAATTACATAAATCATTTATATACGAGTACATCAAAAATAGAATCGGGCCAAGTACAGTTCCTCGCGGAACACCATATTTCATCTGTGTTTCTGATCTATACATATTCACAATTTTTGCTTTTTGTGTTCTGTCTTTAGGATAGTTTGTGAGAATTTTTAGTGTTCCTCTTTTGAAACCTTGTTATTTTTTTAATGACTAACTTATGATTTACAGTATCAAAAACTTTTCTTAAATCTAAGAATATAGGTAGAAATTTCTTATTTTTATCGATAGATGAGTATGTACTTTTTGTTAAATCATATATTGCATCGTCAGTGCTTAGATCTTTACGAAAACCATATTGGTTTTGCTAAAGAATTCACTTCACTTAACTTCTAAGTGTTTTACGATTCTATTTTTGATGCATTTTTCTAAAAATTTTGATAGGTTTGAAACAAGTAAGATTGGTCTATAATCGTCTAATTTATGTGTTTCACCAGATTTATGAATTGGTACTATGGTGAAGATTTTGAATTGTTTTGGAAAATGACCCTCTTTGGGACATGCTAAATAAATGTTGCAAAGGAGTTAAAATATGTTGCATTATTTATTACAAGATAGTCCGTCAGTTCCCTTAGAATTAGATGTTTTTAGGCTGTCAATATATTCAATTTCATTCTAAGTTAACGTTTCAACCTTAACCGGAACGTACGCCTGCACCGCGCACCGCTGCATCGCGACAGTACTATTATTAATTCCGGGTTGGGTGCTGCTTGCCCTAACCCTTTGCGCTCGCAATAAGTGGGGTCTCCAATATGTCGCTAACCGAAATTTTGGAGACGTTAAAGAGTGATGTATATAAGAACATCAAAAAAATAAAAATCAAAAATTTGATTGAAAAACAATTCCTACAACTTGAAAATACAATCAACAAAGAAAAAATATCGGACCAACAGGAAATAATCAAATTAAAAGACCTACTGCTAACGAAAACTGAAGAATATGCCAAAGGACTGGAAAACAGAAACCAAAGTTATCCTTTTTCGTTATTTGTTTTTGGGGTGTTATGCCAGTGTAATTTTAATTCTAGTAAAATTCATTTAATATTAATAGAGCAAAAAACCATGTCTAAGTATACAGTAATGCCAGCTTGTGGTAAACCATTTTGATTTATATTGACTAAATTCGCTTTAACCATTGTATTTCTATTTCGTTAAATTCTTACCATTGTGATTTCTAATTTTAGAATTCATTAAGAGATGGAGCCACTTCAGTCGGCGTCTCGCAAACGGACTTGCCCCTGACTAGCATAAATACCACGTTTTAATGAGCTTTCTATTCCGTTCCGCGGCGATGACGCCACTACTTGTCACGATTATTTTGTACTGGTGAAAGTTAACCATTGTAATTTTTATTTATTTTATTTTATTTTTTCTTAAATTCTTACCATTGTGATTTCTAATTTTAGATTTCATTAAGAGATGGAGCCACTTCCGTCGGCGTCTCGCAAACGGACTTGCCCCTGGCCAGCATAAATACCACGTTTTAATGAACTTTCTATTCCGTTCCGCGGCGATGACGCCACTGCTTGTCACGATTATTTTGTACTGGTGAAAGTTAGTGGTGCTGGCGGCACGGTATCGCTTCGAAGTAAATAAGCACACACTTCACGACTAAAAATTTCACATCTACCGGATCTGCCGGATCTGCCCTGATGATGGACACTGCAACGATGTCCGAAACGTTGGCTAAAGAAGGAGGTAGCGCAACACGGCATAACACCCCAAAAACAAATAACGAAAATGCTTTTGGCCGTGAAAATCTTAAAACTTATCCGAAGTTATCCTGTTAGTAACGAAGCCAAAACAACAAATAATTTACCTCAAGATACAAATAAATTTTCAATTATTATTTCTTCTGATGATAAAAACAAATTATCAGAAGACATTGAAAAAATATTCACAAAAAAAAATTCTGCTGCAAAACTGAAAATTGCAGTAAACGGAGTTAAAAAAATAAGCAAAAATAGATTAATTATACACTGCCCCAAAAAAAATGATGCTTTAGTATTGTCAAAAGAGATTAACGAAAATCTTCGTAACATCCAAGCTGAAGAAGTAAAGAAGAGAAAACCTAGGATCATCCTAAATATTCAAGATGATGATATTGTACCAAACCTAATTGCACAGAACCCGGACCTGGAGGAAATGTTAAAAATGAATCCTGATTTAGACTCCCTAAAAATGTTAAAAACATTTAAAACTGAATATTCAAAAAATTGTATCCTGGAAACTAGTGGCAGTATGAGACAATTACTACTGAATAAACAAAAAGCTAACATCAGCTACCAGCGGGTTAAGGTGGAGGACAGCAAAGTATTGACGCAATGTTTCCATTGCCTTCGATTCGGTCACACTTCGCTCCGATGTCTGGATAAAACAAATGCCGCTACATGTAGCCACTGCTCTGGAAACCACAACGTTCAGCAATGTACCAACAAGAATATCCGATCCTACATGTAATAATTGTTCTTTTCAAAACAAAAATTACAAATTAAGTTATGACACTAATCACAATGCATCCAGCATTAAATGTCTACATCGTGCTAAAATGCTTAGAATCGCTCAAGACAAAATCGATTTTTCGTAAAGTAAGTAGAAGTATGATACATAATTAACTATTCACGTACTAATTACCCGCATTATATATTTACACTGCATAAATGATTTTAACATGCAAACTAAAATTAATATTATTGATACATACATTAAATTCATCTTACTATTATTACGAAAATATTTGACTATGTCAAATACAACTGTTACAGGTCGGTCTATGAATATTTTTTTCACTAACTGTAAATCTGAGATAAATATGTATTTTATATTGAGAGTTTTTGTTAATAATTTTTATTACTGTTGTTAATATGTATAACTCGACGAATACTTTTTCTCCTAAAATATTTTTTTTTCTACTACAATTACATTCTCAACAATACGATAATGTCAAAATAAATATTTTATTTTTCTATACTCTTAAAATACTTCTATGTCTGACTCATTATTTGAAGATATAGATTCATCTTTCAAGATTTCGGAAGATATTTGTTTATCTAGTGTCGAATGTAATAACATACTATTAGAAATGAATCTCTCAAAATCTTTAACAATCCTTCACTTAAATATCAGAAGTGTCCGTAAAAATTTTGATCATTTTACACTTGCATTGAATGAACTCGCACATAAACCGGATTGTATTGTGTTATCGGAAGCCAGAATTAGCGGCTACTCAGGTACCTATAATTTACCTGGATACAATAACTTTGTTACAACTTACAAAATAAATCAAAACAGCGGAATCATTGTTTTATAAAATGTATTCATGACAATATTTCCGTTAATGAAATACATATCGGTCTTGTAAACTGTCTTCATATTCAAATTAATATAAAAAACACATTTTTTGATATAATAGCATTATATAGAACACATAACTCGAGCATTAGTAATTTCACCGAGAATCTGAAATCTATTATAAATACAAATTGTTCTCAAAATGCATTTATTTTGGGCGATATCAATATCGATATATCTGATGAATTTGAAAACAATGGAAATAAAGAAAAAACTGATTATATCAACACATTAACGGAACTAAACATTAAACCATGTGTAAAAAAATATACGAGAGATCTTGGACAAAGGCCATGCGTTGATCATATCTGGTGTAATACTAATGAAATTGAAAAAATAAAATCAATTATTTGGAAAAATAATATTACTTATTATTTCATTATATTATTATTATATTACTATTAGATCATCACACATGCATTGTAGCCTTTAAAACTGACAAAATAGATGTAAAAAATTACTCCCGCAATAATTTTCCAAAAACTATTATAAACTACGAAAAATTACAATAAAACCTTAACATTGAAAATTGGGAAACTTTTCTATCCTCTAATAACACCGATTTATGTTCACTAAATTTTGAATCAATCTTAAATAAGCATATCAAATCCTCCTCTTCCATTATAAAATACTCTCCAAATACTAAATTTAAAAAATTAAAACCGCGGATCACCAAAGGAATCATAATCTCAATTAGACATAAAGAAAAAATTTATAAGGAACATAAAAAATTTCCAGAAAACTATAAACTATACGAATATTTAAAAAAAATCAGAAATAAACTGTATTACATTATCCGGGAAACCAAAGAAGATTTCTATAAAGAAAAAAACAATATTGCTGGCAACAGACCCATCTTAACAGACGGATTGCAATCTTTAGAGCACAGGCGTCGGGTGGGAATGCTATCCTTGTTCTACCGGTATTACAATGGAAGATGCTCCGAGGAACTAGCATCATTGATCCCTTCGGCACCGGTGCATAGTCGGGAAACACGCCAAACGCGTGCCCAACATTTGTACACAGTTGACATTTGTCACATGAGAACGGGTCGTTTCTTCGACTCGTTCTTGTGTTCAACAGCTCGGCTGTGGAATGATTTGCCGGCCTCTGTGTTTCCTCCTTCCTACAACATGGGTCTCTTCAAGACCAATGTTCATTCCTTCCTCTCCTCAAAAAGACCCTCCACACAGCATCCCAGATGACATCCCAAATGACATCCCAGATGACATGACGTGTGTGCTTATTTAGGGAAATTATTTTCCTCAGGGCCTCCTGTGTGGAGTTAATGTAAAAAAAAAAAAAAAACTATAATAAAAAGGTATGGCTAACTATCAATGAAATTATCAATAAAAAACCAAAAAAATCTAACATAAACAAAATCACAGATATTAATAACAAAATTTACGATGTAAACACGGATCCAATGAAATGTGCAAATATTTTTAACAATAATTTTGGATCAGTTGGTGAAAAATTAGCACTTAAAATCAAAAACATCGAAAATAATGAACTATATACATCGCCTTCAAATCCTTGTAACACCTTAACACAATTCCAACGAACTAACGCTGATGAAATCAAACATACTATTAATCAAATAAAAGGTAATTCTTCCCCCGGTTATGACAATATTTCGGTTGAAATTCTTAAAAAAAATTCTGATTCACTTTGCAAACCATTGGCACACATCATAAATATAAGTTTCGAAAATGGTAACTTGCCAGTAAATTACAAAAAAACTATTACTACTCCTATTTTTAAATCCGGTGACCCCTTTCTTAGTAATAATTATAGGCCAATTTCTCTTACCTCGAATATTGCTAAAATATTTGAAAAAATTGTAAAAAAACAGATGTTTAAATTCATAAAAGAAAATAATATATTAAATGCACATCAATATGGTTTTAGAGAAAATTTGAGCACTCAAGATGCTATCGTAGACCTAACATCTGAAATATATAAATCTTTAGATAATAAAAAAAAATGTATTGGAATATTTGTCGACTTACGAAAAGCTTTTGACAGCATATCACATTCGAATCTTATCTCTAAATTAAAGAAAATTGGTATAACCAATAATGCCCTAACGTGGATCGAAAATTACCTATTTCATAGAGAGCAATTTGTCAAATTAAATGGTTTTCTCAGCGATTACCAAATCAGTAAATTTGGAATCCCGCAGGGAACAGTATTGGGACCAATTCTTTTTATCATTTATGTTAATGATATTTTTAAATTCACCATAATATCCAAATTAATATCTTACGCTGATGACACAGCAATTTTAGCTGAGGGATTAACGTGGAATGAAACTCAGAGAACGGCGGAATCAGATATAAATTTAATAAAAAAATGTTTTTTTCAAAATCTCTAAATACAGATAAAACTTTTGTAATTCCTTTCACTCTGACTAAAAACGCTACCCCTGAAAATCTAAATATATGTATACACTCATATAATTGTAATTCAAATTCATATATCTGTAAACCTGATTGCTCTGTACACACTGTTAAAACCAATATTAAATACCTCGGGGTAACTATAGACAGTAACATAAAGTGGAAGATGCAAATCAGCACAACAGTTGAGAGACTAAGAAAATTAGTGTACATTTTCATTAGAATTCGATGCATTTTAAATATCAGTATATTAAGAACTATTTACTTTTCCTTAATCCAATCAGTGCTACAGTATGGAATTGTTGGTTGGGGCGGTGCATTCAAAACTTCTCTTTTACCATTGGAAATCATTAAAAAATTAATTATAAAAATAATTTTAAAAAATCCGTATGATTACCCCACTATCAAATTATTTCAAGATTTTAAAGTACCTTCACTTCATGCTATTTATAAAAAAAATTACAATTCTACAAATACACAAAGATTGCTTCAATAATGAGAGCTTTACTACTTTTTCAAACAGCATTAGAACAAATATCCTGGGCTCTATGACGGTCCCGCGTTGTAACACCACCACAGCTCAACGATACTATAAATATATTGGAGTCAAATGGTTTAACCAATTAAGAGTTCATTTAAGATTGGAAACAAATTATAAAAAAATTCAAAAAATCAATAAAAGCTCTTTATATATAACTTATTACAATCACTACATCTTATAAAATTTTATTTCTAAACACAATTGTAATGTCTGATATCCTATTTCTTTCTTTATTTTTCCCCTTTATTTTTTATCTCCTCTTCATTCTGCTACATTCGTTGTATTATATGTTTTATATATATAAAACTATAGATGCATATTATATGATATATACGATTTTTTCTTTGTTTACTGTTAATTATCCATTATTTGATCTATATGCATATTAAAAAAAAATTATATATTATTTTAAACTTAAATAAAAATTATTTTCTACATTCGTTGTCTCCGCCTTTTTAACGCGAGCTTTGTTCAATAAAAAGGTGTAAGACATATTAAATAATATATATTTTTTTACAAAAAACTTTTAGAATACACAAAAACATGTAATTTTTGTAACATTTATTAAATAATAAAAAAATGTAGAGGTTAAAAAATTTCTACATATAGGGTTGATTCGTTATCTGCAATTAATTGCGAAGATGTCTCTATGCAAGTATTATTATCATTTGTACTGGATGATTCAAGTACATTATCTACTATATTTTGTAAGGAAGTAATTTTATTAAAGTTTTCGGCAATGGTAGATGTGTCAGTTATTAATTTGTTATTTATTTTATCTTCATTTACAATAGTTGAAGACATACTTTTTTTGTTCATAAATTCATTTATAATATTTCATGTTTATTACTATTATTTAGCGTTTTAAATTTCTTCACAATAGTATTTCTTATTACAATTTCGAATCAGCTTCTTGAGTAAGTTTAAATATTTTGTTTTCATAAAATACGTTATTCTGACATTATTTTTGACATGCTTTTTGATAATTCAACAATTCTCTGTATAGTTTATCTCTTTGTTTAATGGAGACTATTAGTCCTTCATATTAGATCCAAGGTTTAATTTTATTATATTTTCTCTTAGAGATAACAATGTTATATGTAGATACTTTTGAAAATATTATCTTGTAGAGATTTAGAAAACAATTCTAAAGCTGAATGTGGCTTAGCTATTGACACCACATTGTCCCATTTTTCTGAATGCAGTAGTGTGTTTAATGTGAGATAATTAATATCACTTTTTCGACATTATCAGAATTTTCTTTTAAATTTGTGGTTAAAATGTTGTGTCCATAAAATGTTGGGTAGTTGTCAGTAATATTTGTTTTCAGAGTTGAAGATGTAGTTTTAACTTGTTTGTGTGTTTTGACAAATATGTGGTCTGGAGTCGTGGAATTATTCAGATTTTCTCTTGTTGATGAGTTAATGTATGACTGATATCCTGCACATGATAAGCAATCTAAGCATTCATTCATACAATTTGCTCTTTTGTTATTTTAATAAAAAAACATGTTTTAAGCGCAGCAATTCTCTGCTTATTTCGATTCCTTGACAGAATCACGTCTGCCCCTCCTATCATACAGCAGCACCCCGTCACCAGACATCCTGTTCAACACGCATTTAATTTTACCATCGCTGATATCAAGAGTGCGCTTGAAGAAATTCTTACAGACAATTTGTTTGATTCCATTTTCATTTGGGAGATAGTATTGCATCGTCCTGCTTCTCCGTGTTACTTCTTCTTCAGAGGTGGTTGAGTTACTAGGTCTTTTAGGCAAAGGCTTTGCGAAGACCTTATCAGCCACAAATGCATTTTTTAAAGTCCACTCAAGAGAATAATAGGTCTTGAATATTTGGTGTTGTCTGCGAGGAGGAATGAGTTTATGGCACCCGATTTTGCAATAATTGTTGCAGGGAGATGTGTCGCAAGCTCTTGGTCTTATGACTTTGCCTTCCATGTTAACGTGCCCTTCTCCGCGCATCACTTTAAGTTTTATAAGTTCTTTTTTGGTCATCTTTCCGTGGTAGGCAGGCGACATTTCTTCTTGTACACCGGACGGCTCTCCAGTAGTGGGGTCTACCATTTGGATCCAATATTCTGGAGCTGAAAACGGAAGCTTTATGAAGGTAAAAAACATTTTTAGAACCATCAAGTTGTAATGTATATAGTCCGGTTAGTTAAGGAAAAAACTGTATTAATTGGAATGAAATATACATATCACGATACATCTCGTTCGAAATTCAATTAAATATTATTCACGCTCATTTTCGTATTATCTCTTGTACGGTTTTGCATCACATAATGAATGAGTGCTGGGCGAAGATGAGCGATGCATGGTTAATTCAAAACATAGATTGTATCAGCGTAAGATCTCCTAGCAAGGAGGATTAAGAAAATATTCTATACCTATTTTTAGATCTTAAATATTCTTCTTAAAATGTCAAAATTATGCAAATCATAAAAGTAAAATATAAAAAAAGGCAGGTTATTAACTAATATCTGAGCCTTACTGGAAAGGGCAAAAGTAAAATTGATAGAAACGATCGCTTCGTGATATTATGGGGGACCCTAGTGAACCCCCGTCGGACCGCACGTAATTTTTAGTTTCAGGTACGTAAAAGCAATACCATAAAGCAGAGGACGACTGTGAAGACTGCAATAGTCTGGTCCATGAGGGCAATTGGAGTGGGTTCATGATTCTCAGTAATGACACAACGACCACAACAGAATTACATATCATCCTAGGTACTTCGAAAGAAAGCAAATAATTCAAATAAATAATTTATTTTACAAGTTGGCACAAGCATACAATATGTAAAACCATGGATAAAGGTTATTTTTAAATAAATTTAAAAGCTTAGGTACATTAGGTCCAATATCAACTCAGCAGAATCTCGAAAACCTAAAAATTTTTGGTATCACATATGTGATTCAGATACACAATACACACAGAAGTATATTGGATAGGAAAAATTGAAAAAGAGATTCACCTGTCTTCTCTCATTACAAATAATTATCTGATAATTTCGCATCATGTAACAACTAGTAGATACTTACTATTCGGCTTCAGTACAAATCTTTCATATTGATCAACCTTCTTTAATGAAGAATATGTAACAAAAAAATATGGTAATAGAGTTTTGGCTGCATCAGAACATGCGTTGTCCGCTCCACAGTTAAGATGTTTAGGAATAAAATCCAGCATAAAAAAATGTAGTTTAATAAAACATGTTTCAAGCGAAGTATTTCTCCGCTTATTTTGATTCCTTGAAAGGATCGCGTCTGCCCCTCCTATCATACAGCAGCACCCCGTCACCAGACATCCTGTTCAACACGCAGCTAATTTTCCCATCGCTGATATCAAGAGTGCGCTTGAAGAAATTCTTACAGACAATTTGTTTGATTCCATTTTCATTTGGGAGATAGTAAAGCCTCGTCCTATTTCTCCGGGTGACTTCTTCTTCAGAGGTGGTTGGATTACCAGGTCTTTTAGGCAAAGGCTTTGCGAATACCTTATCAGCAACAAATGCATTTTTCAAAGACCAGTCAAGAGAGTAATAGGTCTTGAATATTTGGTGTTGTCTGCGCGGAGGAATGAGTTTATGACACCCAATTTTGCAATAATTGTTGCAGGGAGATGTGTCGCAAACTCTTGGTCTTATGACTTTGCCTTCCATGTTAATGTGTCCTTCTCCACGCATCACTTTGAGTTTTATTAGTTCTTTTTTGGTCATTTTTCCGTGGTAGGCAGGCGGCTTTTCTTCTTTGAGACTTCGCACACCAGATGGCTCTCCTATGGTGGGATCTATTATTTGGTTCCAAAAATCAGGAGCTGAAAACGTAACCTTTATGAAGGTGAAAAATATTTTTTCAAACTATCAAATTGTGATGTACGAGGGCTGTCCGTAGAATAAGGTCTCCAAGGTGCTGCCGTCGCGAGGAACGAACGACAAAACTGGCGTATAGCCTGGTTCCCCCACGCCAAATGCCCACCACGCTGCACTCTCTGTGACGCTTAGTCTCAGCGAAGCAGCCGTTCGAAATGAAACTTCCGCTCGCCGCACTTGACAGGTGTGAATGACGCTCTGTAATTCGTTTTTCAAAGCTCCGTGATACGGTCATATCAGTAAGATCACTATTGACAAATTTTGACTGAACATTTGGGATACCACAAGGTCTGCGCAAGGGGGTTCTCAAATATGCTCACCAAAGATCACAAACAACGACTGGTTAAAGGAGCCCGAATTCCTTGAGGGCTACGACATTGATTGCGAGGAATTCTTGAACTCAATTGTGACTGGGGATGAAACCTTCGAAGCCAACATTTCGCGCTCATACACTGTTTACAGTTCACTTTATGCAGCTGAGAATGAATGTCTACCAGAGTATTGTTATTTGCATACAAAAAACGAATTGCAGAGCGTAATTCACACGTGGCGGGTGCAGCGAGTGGAAGAACCATCACGAACGGTTACCACGCCGAGACTAAGTGTCGCAAAGAGTGCAGGGTGACGGTAATCTGGCGTGGGGGAACCAGCCCAGCTATTCCATATTTTTTGTGGGATCGTTATTGGATAACGGACGTTATCTCCTGTCAGATTTGTGTGATTTTTACATATTTACTGTCACTTATTTTGGTGCCTGTGTATGGGAACATCGACTGGGTAATTCACTCATTCATTCAGCACTTAAGAGGAGCCAGCGAATCCCCTTGCTATCAGGAGCCTACAGAACAGTATCATCGGATGCTTTGCCAATTTTGGCCGGCATTTTGCCAATTGATTTAGAAATTACAGATGTTTTGACAAAGAAGTGTATAATAAGAGGAAGACCTGTAAACCACCTTGGTATTGAATTAATACCTGGTGGAGCAGTGCCTCTCCCTAAACTTCTAAAATTGATGAGAAAAAGAACGCTGAGTGAATGGCAGATGAGATGGGATAGATCGAATATGGGGAGATGGACCTTCTCCTTCTTTCCATCAGTTAAAATCAGAATGAAAGGGGCACATATTTTAATGGACCACCATATCACTCAATTGCTTTCTGGGCATGGAGAGTTTAGAGGCAGACTTCACAGACTGACTCTATCATCCCATCCCAATTGTGCTTGTGGTGATACCGACCAAACAGCCGAGCACATTTTGTGGCACTGTGAGATTTTGATGGATGCTCGAGATGAAATGATTGATGGTTTGCAGGTTATTACGATACCTGTTTGGAACACAGATCTCTTTTCAAATAAGGTGAACTTTGAGTGCCTGAGGAAATTCACGAAAGTCTGGGTTGAGAGATGGCCTGTTCTTAGAGTCGCAGATTAGCAGTAAAATCAAGTAGGTAACAGGTGTATTTTGCTTCTGAACCCTCGGAAACTCTATTCATGACTCATTTACTTTTATTGCTTGGATTATTTATTATGTTTTTTTTTCTGTTTGTTGTATATTTGTGTTTATCTGTTTTATGTTTATTGTATATTTGTTTTGTATTTAATGTATATTTGTTTTGTGTTTATTGTATATTTCTATCTATTGTGTTTATTGCATATTATGAAATATTTTATTTATATTAATTTTTTTTAACTATTTTTCCAAATTTACAGATTTACCTTGCGAATTGTTTTGTAAATGATAATTATGTGACATTTCTATTTATGTCATGTTCATTCTGTTTTGTTTGTTTTTAACTGTTATTCATTGTTTATTGGACGAACTGAACTCAAACTTTTTTTTTTATCTATCCCCATATGGGGGTGTGCTGGACCTCGTCCCTCCTTCAACTTAAATTACATTTTTACAGTTTTTCTTGCAGATCTATCTCAAATTTATTTGCGCCACCCCCAATAATATGTGAAGGCTTGAAGCTTACTTAAACGGCCTTAACTTTCCTTTGTCCCGCCTCCGACTATTCAACGCTGATTTTTTTCTTTAAGTCTTCAGGTATTTTACCTCTATTATTCACTAACTTTCTTTGAGGCTTCACTGGGTGGTTGGCTAAGGGACACGGATGCTGAGTGTGGTTTATTTCAGGCTGAATGCAATTTACATTTTTTATTGGTACTTGCCAAATAATTTGAGACTTGATTGTGTATCGTATGTTCTTTATCAATTTGTACAGGTGCTTACAGGGTTTTTCACATGATGCAATGCTGCCTCGTGAGCTTCTTAAACGAATTTTATTTTGCTTTAACTATTATTTTTGCTTGTATTACTAACCCGATTTGTTGTATTATGTTTTTTCCTGTTAAGCACTTGTATACTGCTTACTAACAACGTATGCAAGGACACTGGAGGTCTAGATTCGTTCAAAATAAATAAATGTAGCTTCGTTTAACAAAAAAAATTAGAATCTCGCGAGAGCCTTGAAGGAGTAATCATCAGTTACTTATACCAGGGCGGGTAAGAGGTGGATAACCTCCACTGTCACTTATTTTAATTTAGATCGATTTAAACACGAATTCTTGCAAGTACGCATGATTATTTATTCATTTAATGTACGTTGTAAATAGTAAAAGCAAATAACAGCCATAAAAATCACACAAATCTGACAGGAGATAACGTCCGTTATCCAATAACGATCTCACAAAAAATACAATGTTGCCCGATCGTGCGTAAAATCGTTCCTCGCGACCGCAGCACTTGGAGACCTTATTTTACGGACAGCCCTCGTATGTAGTCCGGTCAGTTGAAGAAAAAACTATTTTAGCTGTTATGAAATATAGACATTTCACTACAACCTTAGATGTGAACCCAATGAAAATTTTTTGTAGTTTTGAAAACAAATTAACTGGTTTTTTCTTACTTTTTTATTTAATTTCGCCAAGACTTTGCGCGTACCCTTGCGCGTATCCCTTGCGCTGTGAGAAGTGAATTAATCTAATAGTAATGCCATTTTGCTGTTGTTTCCCAAGAATAAATGAACTAACCATCTCTCCCGTACGGCTATCTTCCCGGACTTACCCTAAATAATTTCATTAAATGCAAATGAGCAGACGCTTTGCATCTGCAGTTTTTGTGTAATGCGCACCTCCAGTATATTTTATTGCCAATGGTCTTTGCTTCGTACAAATTATTGCCAGAGTTTAACGATTGCTTTTCCTTTACCGTATTAAACTGAAAAGGAAAATAAATTAGCCGATCCAATAAAGATAAGGCATTTGCGCGACATACGTGTACAAAGGTTGACTCATATAGAAAGTTCAGCTAAAACGGCAAAAGACACGCACAATGAGAACGAATCGTAATCCTTCTGATTGAATAGTCGAACACCGACCGATATGTGGCTGAATAAGGATTATAAATAAGAACAAAAATATTTGATAAATATTTGTATATTTTTGTAATAATGGACGTACACAGGGTTATAAAAATATATTCCATGTATAAGTTACTTGTAAGCTAAAAAGATTACAAAAACCAAACGAAAAAGTCAATATTAGGTATGAATATTTTCGGAATTCGATGAGGTTCTCCAATCATTGTGGATTCGAAAATGAATATAATATTTCAACCAGTTATTGTTTGCGATGTTCTAATATCATGTTCTGGTATCCATACAGTAGTTGAACTAATGAGTGTGATTGTCGTTCATTATATTAATAACACCATCGATCGTATGTAAAGTGGCTCTGCATCCGTATGCTTTGTATTTTCCGCATCTCCAGTACACTTTATTTGCGACTTGCTTCACCTTGTGAAATTTATTGCTCCCGACGAGAACCATTCCAGTTCCATTCTCTGAAGGGTAAAATACAGCTGAAATAAAATAAACATTATGGTATACAATGTGTAAATCGCAAAATGTTAACAAATCGCAACGCGATTAACTTTTAACCCGGTAGGATAAAATATTTTCAAAACTTGAAAATAACACATTTAGTGAAGAAACGAATCGTTTGAAAACTAAAACACAACATATTAAAGTAAAAATTTTATTCACCATCCAGAGAAAAAAACTACCAGTTTGTAAACAATGGCTTCACTGACATAGTGCTAATGAAAATAATCATCAAAAATAGTTCCTAACTGGCCTAAGCCCAACACAATTACCAGTAAAAAAATACCTTAATAAAAATACCCTATTATTGAATAAGTCCTTCTCATGCACTCACTGAAACATCTGGAGAGGGCACATGAAGAGAAACCTGCCCGTGGACTGGGAGTACTACTTGTACCTTACCAATGGGTGGAATAAGTCAGGATTTCGCATTGGTTTTTTTATAATTTAACAAATTTCCCATCACTACTCAAGAAGTAGTTTGGAGGGGGGTGGTTGTGCTCTCCCTTGGACGACGTGATTTTCTCGTCCTGGATGTAGAGCCATGCTTTGCAGCTCCTGGAGTCGTAGGAGGAACATCTCCAGCTATTGTGTTTCTTACCCATGGACTGAAAGCAGTATGTGTAGTTGTTCACCATGGCCAAGGGGCGCCCTCGCTTCGAGGGAATGTACACAACTGGAAAGAGAAAAAATATGTAATTAGTAAGCCTATGGGACTTAACTCTATTCATGAACAAAACTGCTGCCCGGTTTTAGTTTAACGTTCTAAATATTTTTTTTCTTAACTTTCATTGAACAACAATCGCTAACCATTTTAATGAGGACGAGTTGTTTTAGATAATTTGAACAATTAATCAAATTTCAAAGTTAATATTCAAGTTGTGTGAAAGTCTTTCAATGTAAAAATTTTGTGACACAACTCGTCCTAAGGATACCTACATGAAATCTGACGAGGGAAAACTTTGAAGAGAAATGCATTTTTTATTTCGTCAGGTATAGAAATTTAATTTCTAATAAGTAATACTGTTATATATGTCACGTTGATGACAATTAAATATTTTCTTATAAGGTATGTTACGTACTTTTACCACGATAAATAAATATGTGCTAGCTTTTTACATTAAGAATTCAGGAGCAACTGAGATTTTGGAAGACAGCAGCAATGGAATGGGGTACATCTCCAATCATCCCCTTTTCCATTCGTCAATCTTTCTTTTTTCTGAACTTTTCCTTTCTCCACCACCTTTCCGTCTGGTGTCCTGCCCAGCGATTCTGTATTTTTTGTGAGATCGTTATTGGATAACGGACGTTATCTTCTGTCAGATTTGTGTGATTTTTACGTCACATGTTTTAGTTTAGATCGACTTAAACATGAATTCCTGCAAGTACGCGTGATTATTTACTCATTTAATGTACGTTGTACATAGAAAACGCAAATAACAGCTATAAAAATCACAAAACTCTGACAGGAGATTACGTCCGTTATCCAATAACGATCTCACAAAAATACGGAATCGCTATGCTGTACTGGCCTTCCAAGCATGGGTGCCATTACGCAGCATAGTCCTCGAGTTTGTTATGTCGACCTAACGGTTACAGCAAGTCAACTGGTATCACAGCATATTATTTAGTTTGGTCCGTCTGTAGGATGTTCGTCCCTTCATCCTTTTTCTTTATATATCTTTTTTGGAACGAGTGACTTGTGCTTCCATGTGTCGAGCTCTATCATGTATGATGTCACCCAGTTTACACTTTTGTTCAAACTGTTTCAGCTTGTACTCAGGTGTCACACAATTTTAACTTCCGTTTTGAACATTTTGCTGGGCTTAAAATCACATTACCGGCATTTGTCAAAAACGTCCACTACACTACTCACTTCGACGCTTCGACGAAGTCCTCGACGAAGTTAGCCGAAGTTCGAAGCGCGTGTCCACAGCCAAATACCGACAATTATCGGAAGTCAGGCGAGACGAAGCGAAGTTGCACGAAGCGAAGTGAAGTTCGTGTCTACATTATCGTATCGTATTCGATTAAATTCGATCAACTTCGCGAGTAGTGTAGTGGAGCTTTTACAAGTTCGAGAGCCAACATATGTGTCCACGCAGTCGGATGTCTTGTTGAATCGCGTCATCATCATGGTGTTGGTTCAGTGGTTATGTATGAGATTCATAGAGTCGATGTAAGCCCCCGCGGTCCAGGCGAACGCCCTGCATCCAAGTCCCTTGGAACACTGCCACCTCACGCGGGATTTGGTCGTGTACTGGCGGCAGAAGGAGTAATTCTGGAGGATCAATATAGGGTTCCCTCTAGCGGATGTTGAGAAAACCAAACCTTCAAATCAATAAAATTTATTAAAATCGGTGTTTTTTTTATCTTAAAAGTATAAATAAATAAATGTGTTAAAAAAACTCGAAACGCTATTAGATAGCACGAAAATGGTTGGAGAAACCATTTTTTGTAAACTTCACGCGGGCGGTGTTTTGAATATACGCAAAGGCAATACTATATTTAAATAATACCTTGTTATCACACAAAGAGCGACGTAGTGGAGAGAACAGAAATAAATAAAAATATTTAAATGTTTATAAATTTAATAAGTATCTATTAATTTTAAAGACTACTTAGCCTTTGTGTATTTAAACTAACTTCTTATTGCTTTTTAAAATAAAATCGTTCTTGAGTGAGAAATATCAGCACCAAATTAATTTCGCAATCTATAAAAGTTAAAAGCTTATAATAATACATAATATATAATAATAATTAATAATCTATCATATCAAGAATGTCTAAAACATACAGCCTACTCAGCCGAATCAATTTTTTGGAGTAAATATAAAATTGTATGTTTTTTCTTAATTTAACATTCAGCCCTATTATAAGTATGTTTCCCGTTATCCCAATCGCTCCTCCCCCACTTCCCTCCCACAACTGACGCACTGTCCCGCTCTAAGTTACTGTCTCTTTCTTTTACATTTTGTATATATATATATGTATATTTCCCTGTATTTGTCAGTATTTTATATTCAGTCCTGATGATGGTACGGAGGTACCGAAACCGGTAGACGGAAGAAATAATAAAGTGACGTAAACAAAGTGTTTTCTCTTTATTTATTTGTATGTTTTTTCATTAGAATCAAATTGCATTCTTCTTCATAAGCTTGCTGGTTAATAATGGTGTGGGGGCATACATTAATTAAGGGAGCTCAAAAGGAGGGCGGGTTCAACAAAATCTCACGTTACTTGAAAATAATATACTAATAAAAAATAATATAAGTGGTCCAAATTTATCTCACCAAGGGGGGGGTTCTAGAATGGAAGAAAATTGCTCACGTAATTAATGTACACGCCCCCTGTCCAACTCTTAAAAATTTAACAACCCTCTAAATGTCTTCAGTTTTGTGGATTATTGGCGTTTCTCACCCATCCACTTTCAGAAATTCGTGCTACTAATACACATTGATCTTCCCTTTCACAAGGAGATCGATAGATTCTAGCATGGTTCTTTGTGTGATGTGAATTTCTGTCACAACGTTCTTGGTGAGAGTTCACGTACACATCCAGAGTGGAAGATACTAGTCTTGTTTGGTGACCAGATATGAGTAATCAGATACTTCCCCCATCTCGTTCCCCTCTCCACTATCAGCAGCCTCACAACAAATCCCAATTATTGGGATAGTCTCACTGGCTCCAGACGGTTGGGAGCAGTCGAGATTCTTGTGTGGTATTCAAATAAAGAAAGGTAGCACGCATTTATTTAATACAGGTGATTGAAGGGATTAAGGTATCATCCCTTTTTGAGGGTATGACAAAGTTTACTGAAGGAAAATTGTTCTCTCAAGTTCTCTGGCGTGGCTTTCTTTTATTAATTTGAAATATTGCCGACCAACACATCACATGTCATAACTGAAAATAGGATTATTACAAAAGTAGCCATGCGGAATAATCTCGGATTCATGTCCATGGTTGTGTTCGTCGTGAGCATTCACGACGATATTGTCAACTGTGTGAATGAAAGATTTGCACTTCTTGTAGTAGAGGTAACACCTCCAACGTTTCTTGGCCCTGTGCTTGTAGGCGTGTTCCATCAGATACCTGACTCCTTTGTACTGGAGGGAGGGATGACCTCTCCTGCTCACTGAATACATAACTGCAAATAAATATAAAGATTTAATTCGAATACGTGAGTAATAAGTTTCCTTTAATAATCATAAAAAGGGCTATGAAAGAGACAGTAAGACATGTAAAATATTAACAGGATAATCAATAAATATATCATAAATATATAAAATAATAAAATATTTGAATATATACAAATATATTACAAAATAATGATAATTATAATCCTTTCAAATGTGTATTAGGCGTAATAAAAATTTTGATAAAAAAAACTTTTTTTAATTACTTTATTGAGTACCGTAAGATCTACTAATTTTGACCATCATCTTTGACCAAAAAAAGTCATCCCGGGGCCAAAAGACAAACACAGTTGGAAAACGTGATCGAACATCAACTATTTCATTGTGCGTCGACTCTACTAGTCTAACGTGTCAGCATCCGTTTAATTCACGAGAAGCAGTCAAAGGGGTGATAATTAGTTTTTTTTTGGAAAAAAGTACCTTGAAACAATCCAGTCGGATCTGCAAGTGGGCTTTATTTAGATCCTATATGTTATTAAAGGTAAGATGCTTGAAGTTTTTTAACTTTGTAACTATTTTTTTATTAAACGATAAATTTTTATTAATAATTTGAAGCTTAAGAAATATCATTGCTGGATGAAGAATTCTATTCTAGCGTTGACCACGTTCAAGAAGCTCACCAAAAGAGAAGAAGACGTATTCATTGATCATATCTCTTTAGGCATGGGGATTCCAAATGACATTAATGATTTAAGACACAATTATATCTGGGAGAAGATGGGAAGGAAAATGCCGCCATTCAAAGATAATTTACCTAGTTCCCGGTGGGAAATAAAGAGAATCAAAAGATGTGTGCCATTGTCAATTTTCAGACTAGAAAGAGTGCACTTCGTCAATACATCGCACACATCACAAAAATGTCAGAAAAAGAGTATTCTGTGAAGTATGCGGAAAGAAGTGGCCAAAGATTTATGTGGTCATAAATTCCCGTTGAAAAAATCACAAAGAAAAAACAGATAGGATTATTATTTTTAATTGTTAAACTAACGTTTAAGACAAGATTTTTATGCATAGCACAAAGGACAACAATTATTATAAGCAATAATTATCAGCCTGAAACACTCATCCACATTGAAAAATCTTTCGAGAAAAAATACATGACGCCAACGGGACATCTGGGCCTATGTCATCTTTGAAGATGCTGTGTGAAGGGTCTTTTTGAGGAAAGAAAGGAGTGAACATGTTTTAGGAGGGAGGAAATACAGAGGCCGGCAAATCGTTCCACAGCCGAGACGTTGAACTCAAGAACGAGTCATAGAAACGACCCGTTCTAATGTGACTAATGTCAACCGTGTACAAATGTTGGGCGCGTGTTTGGCGTGTTTCCCGACTATGCACCGGTGCCGAGGGGATCAATGACGCTAGTTCCTCGGAGCATCTTCCATTGTAATACCGGTAGAACAAGGACAGCATTCCCACCTGACGCCTATGCTCTAAACTCTAAAGATTGCAGTCCGTCTGTTAAGATGGGAGAATCTATCAAACGGACCGCCCGTTTCTGCACGGAGTCAAGGGTTTTTTTTAAGGTATTTTGGAGCTCTAGACCAGAGGTGGCTGCCAAATTCAACCGTGGGACGCACTTGCGATTTGTACACGGTTAGCAGTTGTGTACTATTAAAGTATCTGCGGGCCCTGTACAGTAAGCCAAGTTTCTGAGAGGCTAACTTAACTCAGGTTTAGATGGAGCCCCCGTACCTAAGCTGGTCACTTAGAGTTACACCATAATATAGATGAAGAAGAACAATATTATCTTCATTGCTAGAGTCACTTGACAACGTATTAATTCCACGGCTGTACGTGAAAAAAAATCAAGTTATAATAATATTATTTTTTTGTAATATAATATAACCATCCTTGGGATGGTCCGATGCTCTGTGGGGAACCCGCTTGCACAGCGCGGGTGTAAACTGTGCACCCTAAAGTTAAAGCATAGACTTACGGATTTTTAATACTTCGTTTGTATGGAAACACTATGATATAATATAATTCGGGTGGAACCGCGCCGTGTACGGAAACCAGCTTTAAAGAGTAGCCTATCAGTATGCGACTTGTGGTTGCATCACCGTCACGTAGCTTGTAAGTGTCTCTGTGTTCGAAGAGTCTACGAAATTATTAAGAGCAATATTTATGGCTAATAATAAACCAATAATATTAAAAAAATTACATTTATTAATAATTTCTTTTACATAAATAATGAAGAAACCGTTTGACACAATTTAAACAATCTTTATCATATTGAATCCGTACAAGTCGCTTCTAACTTGGAATTGCATGGAGTAAGAGGCGAATACTCATATCTTATATCGTCAGTCTGATGACCAACAGGCGTATATCTTTTTTGGAATTTTTCTCAGGAGTACCAAAAAACTATTTTTTGCCGGGTTCTAATACTTTTTTTAAATTGCGTCGGTTCCATGCCAACTCAAAATGAAACCAACTCAGAAAGACCACAGAAAGGTCCTTAAAAGCTATGAAATCTAACCTAACCTGCTTAACCAATTTTAAAAATATTTTTTTATCATCACTCTGAATGCAGTCAAGGACCAACTACCCTCTAGCTACTCGTTATTGTTGCGAGCTTGGCATATTCTTCTGTGGCACTGTGGCAAAAGTCAGTTGGGAATCAGGCGGCTACAGAGTGACAGCTGCAAAAGGAATTAACAAATGGCGGCCTCCGATTGTAACCTCCATTGTATATTTGAGTTTATTTCATGGCTTACCGTTAAATTTAATTCGGTACAATCTGTCCTAGTATTGTAGGTATTTTAGTGGCTATGACTGCCGACAGTCGCCACTATGGTATTGTCAACCGTATATAATGCAGCCTTGCAACCCTTTCGGAACCGACAACAGGACCATCGCTTCTTCACTTTATCCTTGTATTTGTACTCAATCTTGAATTTCTCGCCCATCCAGATTATTGAGGGGGTTTTCCCGGAATATAGCATTTCAACTGAAAATACACGATACAATCAATATCAATGAAAACATCTTTTAAAATTCCACGTCTGTTTTCGCATTCTAGAGAATCAAACTAATTGCTCGTGGTATTCTTAGTCTATTCATTTCCATCATAAAATTGGAAGGAAAACGTATAATAAGTTTTTTTTAAAGGAAGACAAACGTTCCTGGGTTATGAATAACCCAACAATGTTTGAAAATCTTCAACTACCCAAATACTAGGCGGGAAATGTTGTTTATGTCGTGATGGAGGACGCCTCCGTGAAAGGAGGCACTTAGTACCGTCAGGTACTAGGTACTTACAAGATATTCGATCCTCGTGGGCGTATCATACGCTCCGATCGCAAGTACCCCCCGTACGATTTTGATGGTACCCGTTCACGGCGCAACGCGGTGGCTGTCGGTTTCCAATCAGTATCACGATACCAACAATGCTGATCGCACGCGACGCGTCGCATCATTTGTGTCTGATACTTATTCGTTTGACGTTTAACAGAAATGGCGTCGGAACATGAAAGTAATGTTAGATTTGTTCTGAAAGTGGAAAAAATGCATATATATATATATAACTATACGTTACCATAATACGTAAGAAAGGATTTAGTCGAGAAGGCGTGGATTGATGTTGGAAAAAAAGTCATATGACATCGCTTGACTGCGTGTTAACTCAACGGCTGCACGTGAAAAATGATTAAGTCAGTATATTTTGGGTAGCGCCGTGTACGGAAACCAGCATTAAAGAGTAGAAAATCTTGCAGGCTACTTATGGTTGCGTCACAATCACGTAGTTTGTAAGTATCTCAATTAACGGAGGGCTTTAACCAGTCTAAAGATTAGGTAAATATGTTTTTATTGGCACGTTGAGGAGGGGGGGGGGAGCGAGGGGAATAATACATTTATTATGCAGAATCAGCTAAAATAAATATGAGTTGTAAAAAATAAAATAATATTTTATTTTATAAAAAATATATATTTGCGTTAAACATAAACAAAGAAGCACGTTTATTTTGTAAGCACCTAGAAGTTACCAGTTAAAAACCTAGTTAAAAAAGTCCACCAAAAGTGAAGATACACATCAAGATCTATATATTATTATATACATACCGATAAAATTTGTTTAAAACTTACATAAGAATGCCTAAAATAGGCGTATAAAAACAAATTCAAAAAACATATGTCATACCAATAATATGCGAATAACTCCAAAAATAAACAAAGAAGAACACGGCATAAAATTCATATAAACTCCAATAAATACCAGGCAATGAAGTCTAAGGATAAAGTATAAGGAGTATAATCCTATGCACACCAATATTAGGTAAGTGAACAAGGATAGGGAACAAAGAATAGGGATGACACAATTAATAAACACCAATAACAGGAGAACAAAATAAAGATAAAGACATATAACAAGGCAGATAAAATTAATACACATAAACACCAATTGTAGGAGCATTCAAAGTTGAAGATTAATGGCAAAAGAATAAGAATACGAAGATTGAAGTCAGGTGACCAAAATATATAACTCAAATTATTAAAATGACGAAGGAAAAACAAATCACATGGTAAACCCTCAGGCCGCGGGGCTATTTTGTCGGAAATAAAATCCAAATAAATGGAATATTTCTGAAAGCATCCGAAAACAAAAAATTAACTTTGAGAGGGGTAAAATTTGAAAACGCTCTAAAATTTTATAATTATAACAAACATAAAAAAGTTTTAAAACAAGTATTGATGACAATATATTATGTTTGATAAATTTAGATATTTTTCTATTACTTAATTATATTCAATTGTAAACCATATGCAACCATTGTTTATTACTAACCATAAAATTTAAAAAAAAAAATAACCATATGAAGTACCCGATGTAAAACTCCATAGGCGTACAAAAGAGTAAATAAATATTATTTATAAATTAAAATACCACTTTCTAGTTCTCATGATTATGTACGGAGTTAATGGTAATAATCCTGTCATTTAGTGTGTGTAGGGAGGCCCGGCACTTGACCTCCTTGGCCTTGTAGCAGGTCCAGCGCTTCTTGGGTCTCCCCCGATACTTGTGCTCCATGATGAATCTCCTGCCCCGAAACAGGATGGAAGGGCGTCCCCTCTTGGTGAGGCTGTAGAAAACTAAAAAAAGATAAAATGGATTTATTGATTGTTAAATAATATTTACATCCCGTTTATTTTTTTATATTTTGGGAATGGGAAGTAGTGATAAAAGAAGGCAGGAAATACCCGGTAAAAAGCTAAAGCGATTCTAAACAACTTCTACATTCTGAATGCTCATTTTAGCAGGGCGATAATCAGAGAATTCACATAAATTCTAATAAAGTCAATTACCGAATGAGCTATCACACAGACCAATGCTGTATTTCTTCACCACACAAGTACTTATTTGAAGTTGTTAAACTTTTACCTACCTTCTTGTTGCACTCCCCTAAACTTCTCTGGTTGACAGACTTTCATGCAGCAAATAGAATGGATACCATTGTAAAGAAATCGGGACTAACGCAGAATTAAATTGGGTCATTAATCGACTGCATAATTCAGGAAATAAGTACTATAACAACACCACGGGTTTTGAAAGCCTATCAACATATAAAAATAATGTTATCAAAATTAAATGCCATTCTTGACAATCCATGATATTTTGTTACCACACTTGTTTCTTATTACATTACTAGTGTGCACTCTGCATTATTTTAAATGATATCCTATTTTTAATTCAATATTTTATTATATACCCAGGCACCTTTCATGTATTAATGTAATAAAATGTAAGAGCCCAAATGGGGCGTCAATAAATAAATATTTTTGAAGTGAAAACTTCTGTAGCACCGTTGTGATTTAAAACTCTGTGATTTTTTAGGGGGTAGGTATTTAAAGAAACAAAGGAAATAACAAACATATTTTAATGAGTGTGAACAAATTATGAAGCGTCACAAAATAAATCATGGTTATGAATATTTTTAGTAGATACAATAATATCTCCTACACTATTTACACATGCTCTACAGCCTCTGTAATACCTGTAGCACATCCAGCGTTTCTTTTCAAGGTTCTTGTAATTACTATGCAATATGTACCTATTGCCCATGTAGTTTAATGTCGGTTTTCCTCGTTGAGATGTGCTGAAACTAGCTAAAAATGTACAAATATATTTTAGGCTTTGTCCGAATGAATGAAGACCATCATCATCTTCTTTATCGGTGCTACAAACCTATTGTCGACCTTCTGCTGCTTCCCTACACTTTCTTACGAACCAATGAATAAAGATCATAATTGGATTTTCCATGTTGAGAAACAAATTATCAAATATATGAAAATATTCGCCATTTTAACGGTTTAAATGTATTTATGTGAAACCATACAATAATTCTCACCGTCCGGAGCCCCTATACTACTGAAGCCAGTTTTTGGAAAATGTTGTGAGATTAATGATGTTGAGGTAGAGAGTCAGAAGTTACTCAGTCAGTTAAGTTACAGTCACTCACCAGGACCTTTCTGAGAGAGTTTAGAATTTTTAATAATTCACTAAGCAAGAAATCAATTTCAGACAAGTAGGGTTTCACTGGACAGATACAAACAAAAATTATGAACAAAATTTGTTTTATTTGAAAACCCACAGACAAAATAATTTAGAATGTCCTAAAGAGAGTTGTGATTGTGAATATTGTTGGCAGATAGGACAGTATCTCCCACAAGAACGACGTTTGCTTTGCAGCCCCTATAGGATCTGAAGCAACACCAGCGTTTCCTTATCTTATTCTGGTATCTAGTATTCAAATTGTACCTGCCGCCCTTGTAATTTAATAACGGTTTTCCTTGCTGAGATGTGCTGTAGAAAACTGAAAATTAAAAGAAACTGTTTAATGTATGATTCCCGTAATAATAAAAAAAAAGATTTATTGGCACTTCGTAACAGAGTTTGTTTACAATAGAGGTACTCCGTTACTTCCCCGCTCTACTTGGGTAGATCCGAATCCCAGCCCAGCTTCTCCAGCACAGCCTTCGGAGTCGCTTCTCCCAACTTCTCCTGGGGCAAAGTCCGGCCCACTGTACAATGTACATAGTCCCGCTGAAATCTCACTCAGTATTTTCAGTGAATGTTATTGTTAATGATATTCTGGCGTCCACTGCCTTATTTGGGACTTTTCCATAAATAACTTAGGAAAGGAGGATATGGATTTTAAGTTTTTAGATCTGATAAATTAAATTAGGTCCATGTCGAATATGATGACGAATTTAGATTTTTGATAGCGGTTTTTCACAAGGGCCGTACTGAGAGTATCTTTTTCTAAGAGTAAGTCTAGGGTATGTAATTAACTTTTGGAGAGGTATTTTTTTTATTTTTTTTACATGAGCTCCACTCCACTGAAAATAATTTCCCTCAGGGCCTATGTCATCTTTGGGGATGCTGTGTGAAGGGTTTTTTTAGGAAGAAGGAGAGAAGAAACAAATAAGAAAATTTAACAAAATTTATTTAAGTGTTCAACACAATACACACAAAAAGCATAACTCTATTTCATCCTCTATGAATGCTACAAACAGAAAAGTCGTAACTCATTGGAATCATCAAATTATTTGAATATATGTTTTTTGTGGGTATATTAAAAAAACGGTATATTTTAATTCTAAGATTAGGTAACTCTAGACTTAGAGATATCTAAGTATTTTTTCATGTTTTAATTGGGCAACTAGACTTAGCTGGTTGTAGCACTAAAATTTGCGGAGTTGCTTGAATTGTTTTCGTTGCATTTTTGTATGTAGCAACAGGGTAAGTCATTCCATTTTTGTAAATAAATACATAAAAAAATTATTAGCAATTTTTTTTATTTTCAAATATATAAATATTATGGTTCAACACATCAATCCACAATATTTAACAATACTTATCAGCATAAATATACAACAACCGATTTATCGGATTCGTTACCATCTTACAATATAATTTCCCAACAGAGCTGATTTCAGAGTTACCCAGTTGTAATAATTACCCCTTGATATATAATTGTACACATGTAAAAAAAGAATAAAGAAATCACAGAACAGATAAAACACACTAGAAATGCTTTGCATGCAAAGTAGAATAAAAAGTAATCAGCATCACCGCTGACTTTGGTTCGAGTCCGTTTAGCACGCGCTATTTATTTATTTATTTATTGTTTCTTTACACTGCAGGTAAAATGTTTATATTTGTTGTTGCTATATTTCTCTTACACTTGCTTGACATCGTATGTCACCGTCCTAACTGAATTTAGTAATGATGATGAAACAGAGATTTGTATTAGAAATTTCCAATCTTCTTATTTATTCATCATTATTATAAAACTAGCAGAATTGAAAAAATAATAATTTAGTCTTAAATTGGGTCGTGGTTGTGAATATTTTTGGCAGTCAGGACAGTATTTCCCACAATGAAGACCGTTGCTTTGCAGCCCCTACGAGATCTGTAACAAGTCCATCGTTTCTTCAACTTATCCTGGTACTGAGCATGCAAATTGTACCTGCCGCCCTTGTAATTTAACAAAGGCTTTCCTTGGAGAGATGTTGTGTAGAAAACTGAAAAATATTATAAATGGTTTAATGTATGATTCCCGCTCTTATTTTATTTATATATGTCATCTCATAGAGAAGAGTTTATTTTAAAAAGTGATAAATATCTACATTTATTGGAAGGAACATATTTCACGATTTATAACCCAAATCATTATAACTACTAATATGATGCGAATAGAAAACGTTGAGTAATTTAATCAGTCTTCAGAAAGATTTGTTGAAGCAAACACAAAGCTCTAAATAAATACCAGGGAGTTCACAAAAACAGCGGAAAATAGTGAAAAAATTAATATTAATAGTTGTGAATATTTTAATATATACTTTTAATAATTCCTAAATTTCTTTTCCGGTTCCTGGCAATAATTAGGTGTGAATTTAATATCTTGACCGACACTGAGAAAAGTCTTTAATTTTAATTATTTAATTAATTTAAAATGTCACGCTTGGTACAAATGAGCGGCGGCGGGCTTAGGTTTTTGGTCACCGGGGGGGGGGGGGGGGGGTTAAAAATTGCAAAAAGTTGGTCACGTAGTATGGGTACGTTCCCTTACATAAAGCAGAGTGTCTGTGGCGGACATCGGGCGAGCGTAATGAATCTATTGTGAATACAAATCTACAGTTATCGTGAAATTTGGCACATTTGACCATCAAAATAAGAGGAGAGTCACTGTCTACATGAGATTTCTAAAAACTACCCACATCATCTTTTCCCACACTTTAAAGCAGAATGTTGATATTTCTTAATAAAATTTTACACACTTGACGTTCAAACTAAGAGAAAAATGACTGCCTTACATCTGATTTTGTGTAGAGCCCTTGTCAATTATAAAACTTTTTTTTTACATTAACTCCACACAGGAGGCCCTGAGGAAAATAATTTCCCTCAGGGCCTATGTCATCTGGGATGCTGTGTGGAAAGATACAAAGAGCTAAACTTAAAACTCACCTTTTCAGACAGTCGAATCCATAAAAACCTCTCACGCTCACCTTCACAGCTCGTGACATTGTAAATAACTAACTGTGTAAAAATGTAAGCATATTCTTAATTTTAAGTTTTTGTAAAGGACATTTCATAAACATTTTCCTGTCCTAAGGAGAAGTCCTAAATTAAGAGTCCCAAATTCTACAGTCTTTCAAAATAAATATAATTTTGTCACTAATCTTCTTATAAATGTAGTATCAAAAATGATGGTAGTATCAACAACAGTGGTGTAGTATCAAGAAGAAATGTAATCGTGCAATATCCAGCGTTTTAAATATACACAGTGTCCTCCGCGTGCAAGTCAAAGGCAAAGAGGATGGATCGCAAAACAACTCGGTCTTTGATCTTAGTCTTACTCTCGCCAAAGATCCGATCAATGAAAATAAGTTAATGTCAAATATTATGACAAATTTTGATTTTAAATTGTGGTATCTCGTGTTTCACCAGAGCCATACTGGCAGGATCTTCAATTCTGGGGTTATTAATGAATTTTCACGGACGTAAATTACACGCGACGGAAACAAACAAATAAAATTTATCGAATTTATTTATGTACAACAAATAAAATGATACATATACAATATTTAGAATTTATAATAATTTAGTTGGAAAGTGAGTCGTGGTTGTGAATATTATTGGCATACAGAACAGTATTTCCCACAATAACAACGTTTGCTTTGCAGCCTCTGTAGGATCTGAAGCAAGTCCAGCGTTTCTTTACCCTATCCTGGTACTGAATATGCAAATTGTACCTGCCGCCATTGTAATTTAATAAAGGCTTGCCTTGCCGAGATGTTGTGTAGAAAGCTGAAATCAAAATAAACAATTTAACGTACGATTCCCGCTCTTATTTATTTATGTCACCAAGTAGGAGAGTTTTTTTTTCTTAAAATAACTTCCCAATATGAACCACGGTTGTAAATATTTTAAATAGATAGATAATACCGATTTTTGCAAAAAGACTAAACTTTTATGAGAAACGTATTTATTTCTGTCGTCTACCGGGAGATACAATTTCAAAGTCCATTTCAAAGTCAATTTCATAGTCCGCAGGTAGTCCGACCAAAAAACATAAATGAATGCAGATTATCGCAGGTTTGAGCATGTTTATAATAAAAATGAATTACAAAACAAATCACGAGCAATGCACGTACAAGGAAAAAAAATAAAAACGAAACAATATCTTTGTCAACTGGCCAACAGACTAGAGGCCCTCCCACAGTCATAAACTCAGATCTTCGAAGCTTAGGATATTTTGCACGTTGAAATATGAAGCTATACAATGTATAGAAGGGTGTATAGTAAACACCCTTTAAATAACTAAAAATATATCCTGACTTGCGGAATTATAAGACTGCATCCACGAAAGGATCTCAATATCAATCTCACGTTCAACAAACAAGGACTTTGACTTATCGCCACTTATCGTTGTATGCACAAGGTCACAAGGTATAAGGTGAAAAAATATTTTCGCCCTAACGCCCGGGGGACCCCCCTAATATTTGCTATTTGTCTAGAAAATAAGATTTGGAAAGTTTCAGCTCAATTGGATAATGTTAACCCGTGCCTCATCGAGATTGAATTTGAAAAAACGATTTTTTTGCAAAAAAAATCGCCGTTTTTTCCTCATTCCCCTTGCTGCTACTTTCTACATATTTGTTCCTGAAAGCACGGACCATACCGCTTATGTATTTTGTCTTGTTGTGCCACTGCGAGCTGAGTTGTCCCGCTATACATAACGACACTCTGGACTACCTTTTGGGCACGCTAGCCTCTAGGTTTATTCCTGCTCTCGCCTCCAAGCCAGTATTGCCGTGTCTTGCTCTGTCATGCAGTGACGCATACCATGTCATGTGTAAACCATTATTACCTTGACTCTCCAGTATTCGCTGAATGCGTACCTTTACAAGTTATTCCGAGCTACATTATGCTTCGATAAACATTAAATACGATCCATGCTGCCCACCATAATGGCACATTAGGATTCTTACTGGCATGTCTGCAGATCCTGGATTCTCCTCTTCAACGACCCCCGTAACCATAGCCTCCGCACTGCAACCACAGTCTCCACTTCGTAACCTTCGACGTCTACGACGAAACAAAGTGTTTTCTCCAAGGCCCTAGTGTACTCTTGAGTGTCATCTCAAATGGGTCAGATTACAGTGATAATGTAATCCTTCTAGAGTCTATGAAATCACGTCTCTTCGTAACTCTTCGAAACTCTTCGCACCTCGTCGAAACCATAAATAAATCTACGCACCACAAACTTAGCTTCCAGACCAATGAAACCTAGAGCCTCAATTTTCATAATTTTGTCCTTGTTTTCAATTATCATAATTTTGTCCTTGTTTTCACATTTTTATAACCTTGTCTTTGTTCTTTCAATTGCATAAATACCTATGTTGTTTCACCCTCCATGTGCTAATTGTCTGTTCCTCATATGCTATGTACCCCCTCCCTACCCTGGCAAACATTGTTACCTAGCCTATGGCATAAGCTAGTTTTTATGTTTTAGTCAGTCTTCTCTCTGGTCAACAAATCTCTTTCAAATTCCCGTTGGTAGCTTAGAGGATTCTTGCCCTATTGCTCCATTACCACGTCGCTTTTTTTCCGAGCGCGGGGGGAAGTGTTATGTCGCCAACATACAGGACCCAAGCCACCCTAACAAACCACCACGCCGTCCCCCCCTTACATACCGCTTCTTCTCCCTCGCTATACGCACCGCGGTTGCCACGCCGGCAGCCGGCAGTCTCGTGCTAGCTCCCAGCGCAGTAACCCGTGTCGGGCAATACCCAAATTCTCCCCGCGCGTCGAGTCGAGTTTGTTCTAGAACTTTCGGCGCCAACGGAAAAGGGACGCGACCACCTGCTTTGTGGGCGCGAGCTGGCCAGCAAAGTGCTGCTGTTGCCACCTGCTGGCGATGGACTACTGTAGTTTCCTGCTGAGCATGGACATACTCAGCTACCATGCCACCACCTCCTGGGCGCCTTCCCCGCGCGGCCGTGAGTAACGAAGCTACCTCCATTTTGTAATGTGTCCCCTCTTACCTCGCGATCTGTAAACACCCCCCGGGAGGGCGAAGAGAGAGATTTGCTTAGGATGTTTTACTCAGCTAGGCATACTTGTTTACCTGTGATTGTTAATTGATGTGAATATTACTGCCCCTTGTTGTAATTGTGTATTTCCGTCAATACAGTGTTGTTCCATCCCAGACAATCTTTCATTTGACGAGACATGAGGAAGAGTGTTGGCCTGTAACCATGTACCCCCCTTTTTAGCTACCTACAACCCTGTTGCAGAGCGTTTCACCTGTTCTGCCGACCTGACTGAGCTAGCTTTGGAGGCAGAACGTGGGTGCTACGCCCGTGGCACGCAATAACATTCATGAATATTAGACACGTATGGCATGCACTTCGCGTACCATCTGTCTTTTTGACAACCTTTATCCATGAATCAGTTTCTCTGCTTTGCCGTGACTCGTTCACGACTTGTTGTCTTGTTCTTTGAAATTCTACGAAAATGTTACCACCTTATGTTAACATAGGCCATGGAAGGCCGGTTGTTTTTCAACCAAGGTATTTTGTCACTCGGCAAAAGCCAGGTTATCCCAACAAAGGATAATGTTCACGAATGTAATTTTAAACTAGTTAGGAATCTCTCTCTCTTCGTTCTCTCTGGGTCTGTGGTCAAAACTTCGTTTGTTTTATTCTCTGGACACATTTTGTTTCTCTCCAAACCTTTTCTTTATTGGTCTCTAGGCAGGTAAACTTCAAGAATTTTGCTTTAATAATAATTTCTCCCGGTTTTTAAAAGAAGCCCAGAAGGTTGTCTTCAACGGCAGCCAAGCTGAGCTTCACTTCCTGGCAGCCCTCGCTGTGGTTACGGAGGTCCTCCTTGCTGCTATTTTTTACATATTTGTTCCTGACAGCACGGTCCATACCGTACATACGTATGTTGTCTTGTTGTGCCGCTGCGAGCCGAGTTGTCCCAATATATATAACGACACTCTGGACTACCTTTTGGGCACGCTAGCCCCTGGGTTTGTTCTGGCTCTCGCTACTAAGCCAGTTTTGCCGTCTCTTGCTCTGTCATGCAGTGACGCATACCATGTCATGTGTAAACCATTATTACCTTGACTCTCCAGTATTCGCTGAATGCGTAACTTTACAAGTTATTCCAAGCTACATTATGCTTCGATAACCATTATATACGATCCGTGCCCACCATAATGGCACATTAGGATTCGTACTGGCATGTCTGCAGATCCTGGATTCTCCTCTTCAACGACCTCTGTAACCATGGCCCCCGCACTGCAACCACAGTCTCCACTTCGTAACCTTCGACGTCTACGATGAAATAAAGTGTTTTCCCCAAGGCCCTAGTGTACTCCTGAGTGTTATCTCAGATGGGTCAGATTACAGTGATAATGTAATCCTTTTAGAGTCTATGAAATCACGTCTCTTGGTAATTCTTCGAAACTCTTCGCACCTCGTCGAAATCATAAACAAATCTACTCACCGCAAACTTAGCTTCCAGACCAATGAAACCTTAGAGTCACACATGTTTGTTTTTTCTCTTTTTCTCAACTGCATAACCTTGTCTATTGTTGTCTCAATTGCATAACCTTGTTTTATTGGTCTTCCAATTGCATAACCCTGTATGTTGTTTCACCCCTCTATGTTTTAACTGTTCGGTCCTTATATTCTATGTACCCCCCTCCCTACCCTTGCAACAATTGTTACCTAGCCTATGGCGTAAGCTAGTTTTATGTTTTAGTCAGTTTTTTCTCTCTGGGCAACAAATCTCTCTCAAATTCCGGTTGATAGCTTAGAGGATTCTTGCCCTATTGCTCCATTGCCACGTTGCTTTTTTTCCGAGTGCGGGGGGAAGTGTTACGATCCACGCTACTAGCATTTCGTCGCCTTCCCCTTGCAAGGATTACCCCTTCTTGCCGCCGCCCCGCGGTAGCACAGCTACAAGCTGCTACAAGCATGCCCGCTCCCCCTTGCAAGGATTACCGCCCCTTCCCGCCACTGCCCCCACACGGGAGCGAGCGGCGGCCGCCACAGAAATCAACGGGCCCTCGTTCAGAAAGGCTGTGCGCTCCGCGCTTCGCTGAGCGAATTCCGCGACATCTCCGATTTTGATTGGCGTTACAATTAGAACCGATCTGAGTAGTTTTTACGTGGTCGCGGACATGGCCGCTCCCCTTGGAAACCACCGCCACCGGCACCAACCCCCGGATTACTGCCCCCCTGGCTCCCCGGACCAGACCGACAGCTGTGAGTAACCACGGTTCCTCCTTTTAAATGTGTCCCCTAGTCATACACTGTTGATACGATCACACCCCAGAGAGAATTGAGAGATCCCTTCGTGAGAAACACCTAGCTAGGCCCTGTTGTTGATTTGTGATTACTAATTATGTTGTTGTTAAATGTTGTAATTGTGTACACCTGTCAATACAGATATGTTTTCACCCAGCTACCTCTTTCATTTGACGGATCACGTGGGCGAGTTTTGGCAATTACCTTGGTAACATTTACCCCCCCCCCCCCATATCTACCCACGACCCTGATGAGGAGAGTTTTTCCCGCCTGCTGACAGCATGAGCTAGCCGAGAGCAGTAGGTAGGTGGCTCCCCCCCCCCGTTTCGTATCAGTGATCGATGAACCGGTAGATGCAATTTTTAGTAATAAGGGAACGTACCCATACTACGTGACCAACTTTTTGCAATTTTTAACCCCCCCCCCCCCCCCCCGGTGACCAAAAACCTAAGCAACCCGCCGCTCATTTGTATGGAGCGTGCGTGACATTTTGAAGACCCCCCCCCTAAACGTGTCACGTAGTATGGGTACCATCCCTAAGTTGTTACATCATTGTCGTGGCTGCATCCGAGTGGCTCAGTTCCCCACTAAATGAGCGATGGATGCAGATGATGAGGCGACCTCCCTGATGGACAATCCTAAAAAATAAATTATTTTTAATTCTGTTAATTATTATTTATTTTAATTTTAAGCTTATTTTTTTGTTATTTACGAATGAATTTCATTTTCATTTTCATTTTATGTTTTAATTGGGTACCTCCTTAATATGTAAACATTTTTTTTTTTCTTTTATAGTTTATAGTTGTTTATGTAATATGGCAGACTGGGATTGCACTACCCTCTTAGTCCTGCTGGAATAAAAACTTAAATAAATTTTTACTTCGGCAAAAACTTAGAAAGTCTATTAGAACAATCTCAAACGGATCTTAATGTACTAAACGATTGGCTAATACAAAATATATTAACAATAAATATTAATAAAACCGGTTACATGATCTTAAGCTCACCTAAAAGAATAATACCATCGCATAAACCATTACAAATAGAAGAAAGAGACCTACATATCCTAGATAGCGAAAACTACCTGGGCTTATCTATTGATAAACATTTAACATTTAAACAACACGTAGAAAAACTAAAAACAAAAATCATCCCATTAATTGGTGTATTTAGTAGAATTGCTCATCTTCTACCAACACAGGTAAAGAGGGGCTTATACTTTAGCTTAATCCAGTCCCACCTAAATTATTTATTAGAAATATGGGGAAACACATACATTAAGTACTTAAACGACTTACAAATAATACAGAATAAAGTTATTAAAAAAAACTCTTCAACTATAACCCAGACACTCCCACAAAAAAACTATACCAGGAAATGAACCTTTTGAAAATAAGAACATTGTACGAATATAACATATGTCTTTTAATCTACAAAATACAAAATGGACTTATACACACAAACACAACATTTATAAAAACATCACAAGTACAGGAACATTATACTAGACAACACAATAAATTGTACACAAATACTGTCAAGACTGAAAGTGGCAAGAGAAGTATTGGTCACGAGGGAGTTCATATAGTTATTTTTCCTCAATCAGCACTCGACTAACTATGGTTATAACTCACCACTGTCCAGAATGTGTAGACTAGTCAACTCACGTCAAGACCTTGATTTTTTTGGTATTAGCTTAAATGATTTCTGTCGCTCTTTAAACAAATGAAGATATGTAATATTCACCCTAATTTTTGCAAGGTCTTGACGTGACTTGACACTTATTTTTCTTCTATTTTCACTGTTTGTCTTTGCTTTCATGTACCATCCGAATCCTTACATTGTTCATTTCTATACTTCGTGATACTTTGTTTTAAATTGGACGTAAGTCCGTAAATAAATAAATAAATAAATAAAAAAAATAAATATATATAATCTCCTTCCAGATAGCCTAAAAACGGAAAATAACATAAAAACCTTTAAAAAAAACTATTTAAACTCAAAATGTTGGAACAAAATTAAAAATATTACTTCTTACTACTGTACTATATATGCTCTGTATTTAAGTTAAGAAAGCGAAATATTAAGTTTCTTTTAACTTAATAATAAAAAATAAATAACGATTTGTCTAGTGTATAGTTGGAAGTAAGATTGCAGAAATATATTATAAGTTTGTACAACGCCCTTGAGGAGATTTTTCACAAAAACGGCGCCATACAAATCATCCAAATATTATTATTATTATAGTTTCGTTGGGCGCAAACAAAACAGTTAAACTAACAAAATTTATTAAAGTGTAAATAATAAAAATACCCAGAAAAACTAATTTTTGTCGTACTAGGGCAAATCGTGGTTATGAACCATTTTGGATGATTTTACAATACCACCCACAATAATGACGCTTGCCTTGCACCCCCCATAGGATCTGTAACAAGCCCAGCGTTTCTGAAACTTTTGCATGTATCTAGGATGCAAATTGTACCGGCCGCCCATGTATTTTAATAAAGGCTTTCCTTGTCGAGATCTGCTGTAGATAACTGAAAAATAAAAACTTTTGCATGTATCTAGGATGCAAATTGTACCGGCCGCCCATGTATTTTAATAAAGGCTTTTCTTGTCGAGATCTGCTGTAGATAACTGAAAAATAAAAAATTATTTAAACTTCCTTCGAAAATGCGAAATGTTTTGCATGTCGAATTTCCGGTCGTTTTTTCATTAGACTGAGCCTAACGAAATTCTGTTTTATCCCAAACGTTTTGAATTTCGTCTGTCTGTAAATTTGTTTGTACGTTCCGTTTCCGTTTCAAGATCGTTGCCATTAATGGTTCAGTAAAATTCTTTTTTGAAATGTGAAATCGGCGTGTTTATTTGGACTTTCTTTTCAAAAGAAAGTTTTTAAAAAGAATTGTCATTGAGATAGTGACGGTTCACTGAACCAAATATATATTATAATGGATTAATGGATAACCACAAAGTTATAACTCCATTCAAAAGTATATAATTCCTTATTTGAAATTTTAAAAAAAGTTACGTAAAATGCGTGGTTTATAATAAGCCTGGTAGGTATTTAAGTACCTAGTTATAAATCCTTTGATTTCAGTAAATTTTGGTTTTCAATTAATAAATTAAGGAAAATAAGAAACATAGATTTTGGACGCGAGGTCCACTATACACAGAACTATTAAATATATCTCCTCATATGAGACCATATCGCTATGAATAAACAATTCTACGGCTTTTCAGATTATATTATTATTTTTTAAACCATTTTATATAACAATTATCAAACAATTATTAACAACCTGCATTCATTAGGTAAGTGCCTCACACAATTGATTTTATAATTAAAGAGACTTTTACCTAAAATATTAACAGATAATTTTAAACAACATACAAATAAAAATATTTGAGGGGTAAATAAAATCATAACCATATCTTCTTAGTGTCACCGTATTAATTATAAATTATTCTTCTTCTTGCTATAACCATAGTTTGATAATGGCCTTGAATGCCGAGATAGGTATCAAAATAATAAATCTAAAACACATGCAGGATTTAGTAATAACATTATTTATTTATTTTATTTTAGGTAAATCAGCAGTTTACAAAATATAAAATTTTATATACTTTAAAAAGAGAGTTCTACGATTTAAACATAAAATAAACATAAATAAAGAACCTTTCACACTTGGCTAATTAACTTACTTAACTGCAAATAAACACCAAAGTTGTAATTTAATTGTAAATGAATATTACAGACAGAAAAATTCATATTGTCCTAAAACAATTCATGGTTATGAACAGTTTTGGCAGACATGACAGTATCTCCTACAATCGTAACGCTTGCTTTGCAGCCCCTGTAGGCTCTGTAACAACCCCAACGTTTCTTCGTTTTGTCCTTGTATCTAATGTGCAAATTGAATCTACCGCCCAAATAATTTAATAAAGGTCTTCCTTGCTGAGATGTGCTATAGAAAACTGAAAATGGAAAACTTGATTAAAGCTAGTTTTCCTAATCGCATCCTAATTTAAAATTAAATAAATAACCATAATGACACGTGTGAAAAGTAAAAAAAAACTGAACAAACAATTGGCTTTAGGCGAGGCACTATCGAGTAACTCAAAATTATGTGTTTTAGTTTGAAAATTAGGTGGCTTAGAAATATTTTAGATGTTCTAAATAAATACTGTGAGAAGAACACATTTGCCTTTGAAGTAATCGAGTTTTTTTTAAATTAGTCTTTTAATAAATCCAGAAAAAATAAAGACTCAGGCTTATAAAAACTGCTTTTTTGGAAATGGATAATGAGGAAAATTAAATTCTTTACAATGTGATCGTAAAATATATAAATATTTGTGCCCGAACTTCGCTAAATAGAATAAAACTAGTTTTTTTCTTAATCATAGCAGGTGACTGGTGTTAAACGGAAATTTAAACCTTATCGCTCTCTGCATAAGGAGTGCTATTATTGTAAGCGGTCTGATCCCGAATTTTACATGACGTGGTTCCCTTTATAATTATATTTCATAATTATACTCATACTCCACTACTGTCTACTTTACTCTCTAAATTTACATCCCTTGATAGCGACATACCTTGAATGTCTTCTTCCATTTATTCGCGTCATTTACTTCCCGACACCCTCTTTCGAATCGAATAATAAGTACTTTTACAATTAATATAAATCAGCGCCCTTGAGGTGATTTTTCACAAAAACGGCGCTCTATAAATTAGCCAATTATTATTAAATGTTGTATTGATAAACTCTAAATAATAAAACCACTGTAAATCTGGAATTAGTACTGAAGATATATATATGTAGAACAATTTTCTCGGTTTAGCCGCGTAACGTAGTCCTTAAAAGGACTTTTTAACTCCTGACGTTTCGGACAGATCACACTGTCCATCTTCAGAGGCCTTATGTTTTGAGTTTTTGTGTCAAACTGATAGCTTTCGCATGTCTGTTCGGTCCAAAAGCTAAAACTTAAGGAGTGCAAGTCACTTCTTATGTCTAGAACGAAGTACCCGGGTTGCAGGTGATTGATGGTGGAGGGGGTGGGGGGCGGGGCTGGCAGTAGATACCTGATTGGTTAAGCTAATTGGAGACACTACTGGTAATTTTGGAAATGCCGTTTTTGGGGGAATTTCATCGATTAAGACTTTCCAGGTGTTGGGAATTCTGATTGCATCATTTCTAGTATTCATATTATTTTTATGTTTGATAAATTTCTATTGCTTCGCGTTAAATTCTTTTTAGTTCATTGTATATGCTAGCTATTGTTTTTGTA
The DNA here is from genome assembly GCA_929108145.2 of Limnephilus rhombicus. NCBI lineage: Eukaryota > Metazoa > Arthropoda > Insecta > Trichoptera > Limnephilidae > Limnephilus > Limnephilus rhombicus. The sequence goes on along the minus strand of OV815284.1, from coordinate 35,725,144 downwards.
TTATAAAAGTCTATTTTATGACCTTCATTAAGGACGTGTTGTACTATGGATGAAGTTAAGCGTTTATTAGTGACATCTACTTTATGTTCTGCAATTCTACATGATATTTTTCTATTACAACGTCCAATATACACCTTTTCACATGCCCCACAAGGTATTTTATAAATACCATGTGACTCAAGTGGAATGTGGTCCTTCGGACTTCTTAATAGAGACGAGATTTTATTTTCTGAATTATAAATAGTTTTGATTTTATTGCTTTTGAGGATTCGACTGATTTTATCTGTCGAGCCTTTGATGAATGGGAGAATTGCTATAGAAAGGGGTTCTTCTTCCGTTTCAGGAATAGTTTTTTTGCGTTTATTTGTGGATTTGTCTACTAAATATTTGGACAAGCCGTTTGCTTGGAGAGCACTACTAAGAAGACCTAGTTCTTCATGAATATGATCTTTGTCCGCTAGTCGTTTTGACCGGGTAACTAGGGTATTTATAACTGATGACAACTGAGATGGGTTATGATTTGAGTTGGCGTTTAAGTATCTATTTGTATGTGTCGGTTTACGATATACGGTATGGCCAAGGCTGCCGTTCTTTTTCTTTTTAACTAAAATATCGAGAAATGGGAGACAATCATTTTCTTCGATTTCCATGGTAAATTTAATATCTTCATGGATACTATTCAAATGAATAAGAAAGTTATTTAATTCTTCAATTCCGTGTTGCCAAATAATGAAGGTATCATCCACGTAGCGACGCCATAGTGAAGGTTTCAGAGGGGCGCACTCTAATGCCTTTATTTCAAAGTACATCATGTAAATATTAGCGATTACCGGGCTGAGGGGTGAGCCCATCGGGGCTCCTTGAATTTGTTTATATATTTGTCCCTCAAATTGAAAAAAGGTATTTTTAAGGCAATGTTCCGTCAGAGTGATAAAATCAGTCGGAACGTCTAGTTTCGATTTAATTAACTCTAATGCTTCATTTATTGGTATTTTTGTGAACAAAGAGACTACATCGAAGCTCACTAAAATGTCACCCTTGTTTAAAGTTATATTAGAAATTGTTGAAATAAAATGCTCAGCATTACGCACGTAAGAATCCGCTTTCTCAACAAAAGGCTGAAAGCGTTGAGCAAGAAATTTTGCTAATATCTGGGTGGGCGAACCACACGAGCTAACAATAGGCCTGAGAGGCGCGTTGGGTTTGTGAATCTTTGGAAGACCATACATTTTTGGACAACGTGATGACTTTTCTCTAGGGATAAGCATCTTCTTGAGATCATCACCGTGTTTAGAGGACATGATTTTACTTTTTGTTGTGTTTTCTAGATATGTATATTTTATATGTATATATTTTTTTTTAAAGGTGCCGGTAACCCGGGCGTTTATTAATATCAATAGTTATTTACATATATGTGCGCTACCCGACTCACTAGACAATATCTGTTCTGAGCCGGGTAGCAGTATCTATAATTACATATATCAATAAAGATTAAAGCAAAAAATACAAAAGATAATAAATAAAAATACAAAGTACAAAAGAAAAACATAAATAAAAATACAAAAGATAACCTACATATAATAATCGAAATATAAAAAAATTTACAAACACATATAAAGTAATTGAACATTTTCAGTATGAAAGTTATTTTTTTAAATTTTAATATATGTTTAAATAACAATATACAACGTATAAAAATAAACACGTTCAGTTTGCAAGTAACTTGTTAATGCAATTCCTTTTTTTGTTCAATAACCACGTATTAAAGTTTTTATATGTACGTTTTCTATTGGTTTGAGTTATGTGTTGTTTCTTTTAAGAAAATGTTGAATATGGAAGGTGCGAGGTAAGATTCATGTTTTTTAGCAAGAGTGGATTTAATTTTTGGCACTTGTAAATGTTTGTTAGATTTAGCTCTAGTGTTCTGGGAGTGAGATATGTGGGAAGGTGACGATTTTATGCAATTTATATGTATATTTTTTTTTATGACTAGCTTCCTGATATCAAGTATTTTATTATGAATTAAAAGATTTTCAGTGGGATGAAGATATGGTTTTTTGTACATAGTTCTAATAAGTGATTTATGAGCTGTATTAAGCAGCTTAATGTATGTGTCTGCGGCTATAATGCGGATATAAACTGCTAGACGTGAGTTGTGTGCGTTAAGTAGGATTGATCCTCCGATAGTTGATCCCCAGACATTTGCCCCCCCCCCCCCCCGGCGTACTTCTATTCTATGTGCAGTCGGTTTAGGGAGAATACGTAATACCTAATTACACAAAATATAACTAAGTGTCCCCGAAGGGATGTGCAGAGAGGATGTACCATCGAAAAAAATTTTCATCCAAATGCATAAAGGATAAAACCACTTATCTATAGGTACTGTGTTTACGTACTAAAAATCGCCACTGTAAATAAAATCGTTGAGTATTCAAACCAACTAATTATTATTAAAGGTATTTTTGAAGTCGATTTTAGGTTTGAAATTGGTAAATATTGCAAAAAAAATGCCTCAGTTTTTCATTACTTCTGATAAAATTTATTATTTTCAAATACTGCAATTCTTTCTTGAGCCTATAAACAAAATCATTTACAAGTCTGGGGCCTAAGAGAAGGATCGTACTTGCCTTTTCGGTGGGAATCAAGGCCCGTTCGGACTAGAATAGTTAAGTCGAGTAGCGAGTAGTTTAGTAACCATACTTGAACTAACACCATCGGCCTTATTCATACGCGCAAAATAAGATAGTAAATACCATGAGAATACGAACGGGTTAGGTGAAATTGCTACTCATAATGGCGGGACAGTTGTAATCTAGGGGGTTTTGGACAGTCGCGCGCATGCGCATTTTCTTATCCCGTCGCAATACGAGAGTATTAGCAGCTGTCAGAATTTAAACCACCCGATCACCAGGGATAACTCAATATTACGGCCGTATAACTTTCGAAATGGCGAACTTTTTTGAGTCGCCCCAATTCTTGTTACTCCTATGCCTTTTCGTTTCCACGTCCGAATTAATGTTTACGACGTTGTCTATTCTTAGTTATTTTGAAACTTGAAACACAAAACAATCTCGTCGAATAATATTTTGACATATGAATAAACGTGAAGTTGGCAACATGCCGCGAATTGCCAAGTTGACCGCGTTTTTTCAGCATTGAAGCAGAGTGTTGCTACCGTAAAAAAATCATAACCCATAATCCAGCTGTCAAGCAGTATTGGGAAAATTTATGATTATGAGGTAAGATTTTTAAGCTGAGCAATACAGGCCCCCTCCCCTAATAATAAAATTGACCCCTAATACGAGTAAGACGGCATAAATTTAGTAGAGTAGTCTAGTCAGTGGTTTAGTAGTCATTTTGTTTTATTTTTTTCGGGCAAACACCACCCTCCACCACGAGTCACTGCTCACTGGCTCTACCACTAAACAAGTCCGAACCCATTGTTTTAGTATAGTTCATAAGAAGACGAAGATCTCGTTGGAGCGAAGATGCTACTTTCATCTCTTTTTAATCACAACGCTTTTTGGTCACTAAGTGGCGAGTTACTCGCCACTCCACTAAACTACTAGCCTAGTCCGAACAAGCCTTTACGCATTGATTTAATTATTTGTCCATAGTAAAATATTTGAAAAATACCCTCGACTCTGTGCAGAAACGGGCAGTCCGTTTGATAGATTCTCCCATCTTAACAGACGGATTGCAATCTTTAGAGCACAGGCGTCGGGTGGGAATGCTATCCTTGTTCTACCGGTATTACAATGGAAGATGCTCCGAGGAACTAGCATAATTGATCCCTTCGGCACCGGTGCATAGTCGGGAAACACGCCAAACGCGTGCCCAACATTTGTACACGGTTGACATTTGTCACATGAGAACGGGTCGTTTCTTCGACTCGTTCTTGTGTTCAACAGCTCGGCTGTGGAATGATTTGCCGGCCTCTGTGTTTCCTCCTTCCTACAACATGGGTCTCTTCAAGACCAATGTTCATTCCTTCCTCTCCTCAAAACGACCCTCCACGCAGCATCCCAGATGACATAGGCCCTGAGGGAAATTATTTTCCTCAAGGCCTCCTGTGTGGAGTTAATTTAAAAAAAATAATGCCATAAGTGTAGGTAGCACTTTTTTTCCTACATTAGCTCCACACAGGAAGCCCTGAAGAAAATAATTTCCCCTCAGGCCTTATGGTATCTTTAGGAATGTTGTGTGGAAGATCTGTTTAGAAAAGGAAGGAGAGGAAGTTAACTGGACTGACTGGCAAGGAAAAAGGCTGGAGGGGTGAATCAATCCAACCCTCCTTCTGCGGTGCAAGGCGATGCTCCGGGAGAGTCCTGCTGGAGAGATCAAAAGTTCTCCCTCGACTGGTCTCTCCAGATTCGACCTGCTACGTAGTTGGTGGGCAGGCGCATCCGTCGCCAAGACTCGGACAAACCTCATCCCATGAACCCGGGCACCCCTGCTAAGTCACCAAATTAGCGAACCACTCAGAGTGACCTGTGGCAGAGGTGTTGGTTATCCAATATATGATTCCCGCCTCCCAATTACATTAGAGAATAATAGTGAACATAGGTCGCTGACGAATGTACGACGCGATGTACTTTAAATTCAAGTACTTATTATCATTTTATTGTACCTTTCTGTTAACAAAACAGTTTTATTGTACATAAAGTGAGAGTTTATAAAATACTTGTACATATCTTGCAGACAATGTAAAAAATAAACAACATTAAGATTGAAATAATTTATTAAACAAGAAATTAGAGATTATTTATATTTAACATATCAACTCAGTGGCTATGAATATTTCTGACCGAAATGGCCATATGCCCGAACATGGTAATACTGGCTCTGCATCCCCTGTTGGCCATGAGACAAACCCAGCGCTTCTTTGCCTTGTCCTTGTAGTAACTGTGCAAGATGTATCTGTTGCCCATGTAGTTTAACATGGGGTTACCTCGTGAAGATTGACTGTAGTGAACTGAAACTTCAACAACAAAACATTACCTTAAATTATGTTCCCATGCATTCTACTTTCTAGGGGCAGGAATCAACCAGGACGCACCCGATAGACCGAGGAACATAGACGTTAAGGGACTATCTAACTTCAACTTGCTATTTCTGATTGACTGTAGTGAACTGAAACTTCAACAACAAAACAATACGTTAAAATGTTCCCATGCATTTTACTCTCTAGCGGCAGGAATCAACCAGAACGTACCCGATAGACCGAGGAACATAGACGTTAAGGAACTATCTCACTTCAACTTGCTATTCCTGATTGACTGTAGTGCTTAAACTTCAACAACAAAAACCTTAAAATTTTCCCATGCATTCTATTCTCTAGCGGCAGGAATCAACCAGGACGTAACCGATAGACCGAGGAACATAAACGTTAAGGGACATACCTGACATAACTTTAACTTGCTATTCCAGGGTTTTTTAGGGGAGGGAGGAATGAACTTGGGTCTGGAAGAGTTTCATGTTGTAGGAGGTAGGATACAAAGAGGCCGGAAAATCGTGCCACAGCAGAGCTGTTGAACTTAAGAACGAGACGTAGAAACGGAGTTAAAAAATTAGATGCTATTTTGGCCAACGAAGACATTTTCAATACAAATAAACTTTAAAATTCTTTCACAGTCGTCTCTGGTAATTCAGCCGAGTAACTGCCCAAACCCCTCACACGACCAATAGCAAATGATTTTTTTAAACGTGTTTTTGTAAAGAAAGTCACGAAAGAGTATAATAGAATTATAATGTTCAAGACGTTTAAATGCATGAAACGTAATAAAACCACAGTCTTTTCGTCAGAATTTATTGATTATAAAAATAAAATTAAAAATAAGAGTATGTTATACAATATGTTACGAGTTAATTACAATGATACCAGAAAGAAAATTTGCGAGTATTGAAGTTTTTTTTTCAATTTCAACAGAATGATAGCCCAAATTAACAAAAGGGGAGATCATAAGTAATAAAAGGAGACAACAAAACTAACTTGATGATTGTTAGTGCGTCATTTGGATTAAGTCTTAGTTAAAATTAATATCATCACAACGATCAGTCCGATGTCAGTGATGGTACAAGCCAGATGTGATGTTACTTCATCATTTTAGGTGGAGGCTTTTGAGACATCTTTTTGTGTTCCAAAAGATCTCCTTTTTTGTATTATTATGTCTCTCTTGAGCACTATTTGATAAAGTTTTATGCCTTATTACTAAATTTCATATTTTACACAGTATCTAACCAAACTCTATTCGACCAATATTAAATTTTATGTCTACATCCATACAAACTTTTGAGAGCCTCCACTGGTGTCTGAATTTGCTAGAGAGGGGGCTAGGGTAACTCAATAATTGAAGGCTTTTCCTATCATTTCATTTGTGATCCCTAACCTAATCTCTATCATCTTCAACTCTCTCTTTCCTATTGTGTGATTATCATTCAAGACGTCTTGTAGTAGGTTCCTTGCAGCTTCGAGTGTTTCCTCAAGGATCCTTTTGATGGATTCCTTATCAAATTGTACACTTTTTAAATTCATATACATCGATGAATTCACCGCAGATAGCTTTACCTTGTAATTCGATGCTTTGTTATTTAATGCGCCAAAGACATCGTGAAAATCATAAAGAACACTTTGGGTCATTGCTATGCAAAGAATTCTATCCCTCTCCATATTATCAATTTCACTCTGTGTTTCCATTTTTGGTTGAAAACCGCTCGAGTCTGTTCCTGCTTTCTGAAATGATTCGTGGTTATGAATATTTTTGGATGATACGACGGTATCCGCAACGATATAGACATGAGCTTTGCACCTCTTGGCGACCATATGGCACACCCAGCGCTTCTTCTCACAGTCCTTGTAGTTGTCTTGTAATATGAATCTTTCGCCCAGGTAGTTCAGTGACACATGTCCTCGACAAGACGTGTTGTAGTGGGCTGCAAAATTGAAAAAAATAATGTCATTTAATCTCTATTCAATTTATATGGAAGACTTCAAAGGTTTTCAAAACCAATTCATTTTTATGAGAGGGTAATAACAAATGGCTATCGACTTAAATAGTATATAAAGTTTAATTTGTAGAACTTCATTTTCATTTATTTTATACATTCAATAATATTGTAAAAACTTTAATTTATAAAAACAGTTATAAACAAGTCCTGCCATGTAATTATTATTAAGAGTGACAGCTGTTTCGCCCCCTGAAGGCATTATTAAATAGTTTGATAATGACTTCAGAGGGCGAAACAGCTATCACGCGTAATAATAATTGCATAGCAGAACTTGTTTATAAATAAACTGCAATAATAATATTATTGAAAGAAATTAAAAAATATATTTACGTTATTAAAAAAGTGTGGCATTACCACAGTTTAAACGCCGAAACGGCTGTCACAATAATAAAAAAGCAACACTTTCAAAACTTTGTGATAACATTAAAATGTATATATTTTTTTTCAATTTAAAAAATAACAGATTTTTAAGAATACACAAGTAAAAACATAACATTTTTAAAAACGTATCCGTAAATCTGTGTTTCTGATGTGGCAGGCTACAGGCTAATTCAGACTACAGCATCTACCTGTGGAGGTGAGAGAAAAGAAGAAAAACTTTTTACTCAAAGAAAAACATTATTTATTCAGATTCCCATAACTTTGGATTTAAAAAAACACACAAAAAATAAATTAAACATTTTACATTCTTATGAAATCACTTATTAGACAAAAGCTAATACAATCGTGTTAAACATTAATCATATCAAATCACCAATTAGACAAAAGCTAACACAGTAGGTACTCTCCTATCCTAACTTTTATTTTTTATTTTTTTTATTATTCTTTATTCATAAAAATATCTTAGGTATACACAGTTTTTACAGATTTCTCGACTACCACACTAGGCACATGGTAACCGACGAGTTCATCGAAAATCAATTCATCGAAAGCAAATTCATCGAAAACGAGTTCATCGAAACCGAGTTCATCGAAAACGAGTTCATCGAAAACCAATTCCTCGAAAACCAATTAATCGAAAACCAATTCATCGATTCGCCAATTCATCGAAAAAAAGGATTAGGTTAGGTTAGGTTAGTCTCCTTGTCCAAAGTTTTACTATCAATTTTTTTTGTATATAAATTTATTGTCAACATTTATTGACCAATGCTGTTTTAACTTCCCGGTCCGCTCGGCATTTCTCTCAAATATCTAAAAAAAAAAATTTAGATGAATTGGTTTTCGATGAATTGGTTTTCGATGAACTCGTTTTCGATAAACTCGTTTTCGATGAACGCATTTTCGATGAATTTGCTTTCGATGAATTGATTTTCGATGAACTCGCCGTGAACCTAGGCACATGACCGTATTATGGTAGTCGAGGTATGTACATATATAATTATAAAAAAAGAAGTGATTGCTATTAATATTTATATTCATTTAATTATTTTCTCTATTTATTTAACCTAATGTTCAGCATCCAGATGGGTTTTTAGGTGATTAGTATATGATACTGAGAGACATTTATAAAAAAAGTTAAGCTTGAAGAGATGAATATTATAAAGATGGTAGGTATGAAAGTAAATTTATGTGAAAATAATATAGGTATAACAATAAGATAGAAAGTTTTTAAAATATAGGTGGCGTAGAAACAATAACACAAGATTTACAGGTGACGGTCTCATTGCCTGCGATTATTATAATACTTAACAAAGTGCAAGATACAGACATAGAAAAAAGCATAAGTTTGTACCTTGCAGATAGACAAAAGGAATATGCGAGTATAAATATATGTAACAGCTTCTGTGCGAAGATCCTTAGATGTCAAAATATGGTAAATTGTATGGTTCATAAATATTATTTTGATATTTTTAAACCAATGGTAAACATGCGAAAGTATGTCGATATTTGAGGTGCATTTGTTTCCGGTTGTGAAGGCAGGAACAAGTGCGTGTATGCGGTAGTTTGTCCCAGAATTAATGTTGTCTAATAATATATTTTGCCTTGTTGTTCGATTAGGTACCTTGGATTCGTTAATGCAGAGGAGTTCACAACGGTTTAATTCAAAGGGAATAATTTTAAACAGAAAAGTTAAGTTTGTTTAGTAAGAATTGTGCAGTCGATAACTGTGCAGTTGTGGTATTGAAAAGATATGTGTAATTTAGGGTTAATAAATTGTAAAAAAAATAAAATGTTAATTGTGTAGCACTCGTTCAATATATCTGATATAAATTTGACAATGTGGGGATCACATTATGGGAATTGTATTCTAACAGACTATATACTAGTGACAGTTAATCGGTTTATATAACTTCCAATGAATCGGTCTTTTTCTATTTTTCTGTGTCTTTTCTCATTCATATTTTTGTTTAGATTTTATTATTATCTTCTTCTTCAATGATATATTACACTGATGAGAAAAACCTTAAAAAATTATAAAAAGAGGGTTTTTCTTATAAAAAATTATATATTTTATTAACTTGTTTCGTTCTTTCTCTAAGATAAATAGGAGACCATTCTAGCTGCAATTTGACAAGGAAACGGTAAAGTAATTTCACTCACTCAAAATTATGGAAAGATCTTGTGTTACAAATTATGAAACCTAAAATTTGCATGGCCGTATTAGTTTTTCAAATAAATTCAAAGGTTAGTTTCTAAACAACTCCAAGATTAAGATGTAGATATTGGACTTCGCGAACGTTAGTTAGCATATTTTCTCGCTTAGAAACCATTAATTCATTTCAAACCAGCTAGCAAGTCTATGTACATTTTGACGAAAGATAATTGTATCATTTGGACATTTAAGTCTTGAAAAGCTTTCTATACATCAACTGCAAACAGAATGCTTTTAACATCCTGCAAACACCAACAAAAAACATTTATAAAATAATTAAGATAAGTGGGCCCAAAAGAGAGCCCTGAGGCGCTCCCGATGTAACTTAAATTTATAAACTTATCATTCAATTTTACCACAAGTTCGCGGTTATTAAGGTATTTCAGGAATTTAATGTATTTCGGTTATTAAGGTATTTCAAGGTATTTCAGTCATTTCAGGAATGATCGATGCTCAAGAGCTTTTAGTTTCGCGAGAAGGATATTAACTTTTACTTTTTTTAAATTATTTTTATTTAAGTAATTAGTTTTTAAGAATATATTGAATCTACTTGTGTAGGAGACATGAAAGCTGCACAAATAGAGTGTTCATACAATAGAAGATTCGTGTTTGACCAGTTAAAAAAAATCAGAGTGTGCAAGTCACAAGCGATGTCGCTTTTTTTGCTTGTATATTTTTAAGCGGTTTGAAGATTGAAAATAAAAATGTTTATTTTTTTTAGATTTGGTAGGATTCGAATCTCCGTTCGCCGGATGTTTCTTTGGGCGCTGAGAGTCAGGCACTTTACGCGGCTGCGCTATCGGAGGTTCGCGCGTAGCTGTGAATTTACCGCATTATATTAGAACCGAGGACCCGTCAAATAATAAATTTTAGTGATTCCGTTTCATCCGAATTTCAAATAACAAAGAGGTTTTAGAAGTTTCACTTCAAAAATCATGCTGTTCGGAAGTAATAATATGCCAAAACTTAACAACATAAAACACAACAGAAAATCAATAGAAGTGTGATCTATAAAGATTAGAAAGAAAACTGATGTCCGCGATACACAGAAAACTGTCGAATCTTAGAGCTTAAACAGGACAACGCAATGATAACATTTGTTCAATTTAAGAACTTTACGAAAATTTTAGTATGGACACGGACTCGCACACGACATATGTATATCGATTACTATCTACTATCTTCCGTGATTATAACGTACTTCAAATAGTGTATCATTCACCTGAAGTGATGTGGAGTTGACCGTACGGCCGGCACACAAAAATGCCCACATTAAAAAACTTTAATTAGTTTAGCTTTTCAGTGCCACTGCATAAGAACCATAGAAAACAAAATTTTATAGAAAGTTTTGGATTGATTCGTGGTTATGAATGTTTTTGGATGATACGACGATATTTCCTAAAATATAGACATGAGCTTTGCATCCCCTGGTGACCATACGGCACACCCAGCGCTTCTTCTCCCTATCCCTGTAGTTGCTTTGTAATATGAATCTCTCGCCCAGGTAGTTCAGTGATGGACGCCCTCGACGAGACATGTCGTAGTAAACTGCAAAGTTGAAACATTTTGACCAAACTGTGGTATATAAACTTAAAAATTTACTTAAAATAAACACAAAAAATCTAATGAAAGTGGGTTGATTGTAAATGATATTTCTTAATTAGAACTTGAGAAAAAAACTGTTAAATTCGTTCATAAAGGCCCGTATAAATATCTGCCCTGGTTGCATTGCGCAACCTATTACAAACAAAGGTGACCGCCTCAACCGGGCAAACTACCGCCCATAGCAATTACATTTATTCTGTGGCGCATTTTGGCGGTCACATTTGTTCAAGGCTTGTCAATGGTTCAAGGGGATGGAACGTGTGATAAACGACAAACTGCTCACATGCCTAGAGAAAATAAAATTATTAACGAACGTCAATACGGATTCCGGCGGAATCGCTCCTGCGGTGATCTTCTCGCAAATGTGACGCATTTTTGGGGACGGTGCGGTGATGTAACGTTACAGTGAAACCCAAACGTTTGCACTGGATATTTTCAAGGCATTTCCGGTTTGGCACCGAGGACTTGTTAACAGACTGCCATCTTATGGACTTCCTGCGTCGTTGTGCACGTGGATTGGCGACTTTTTGGGGGAGAGGTCGATGCAGACGGATGCTAATGGTTTCACCTCTCACATTCATCAGTTAGGTGTCCCACAGGGATCGTTTCTGTCTCCGACATTATTTTTGTTGCACATCAATGACCTTTGGTAGGTGCATCAATTTTTTATTACGCGGGTGACAGTACAGTCCACGATAGCTTTTGTTTAAAAGTTCCCCGAAGGATAATAGCTCGGAGGGCTTTGAAATAGAGACTAGACGGTTACCGCTAGAGGGACCTCTTGGAGTAATAATAACCTAGTCGAATTTAATGTTTCAAAGACCCAATCATATCTGATCGAAATGACAATCTAGTTTCATTCAACGTATGCAATTTCTCAACATGACTTACATTGATATGCTGAGCATTCATAAAGTTAGCAGGGCGTAGATACTGCACAGGTCCCGCAAATACTTAAATGGTACACAATTGTTGACCCTATAGAAATCGTAAGTGAGCCCACTACTAAATTTTGTAGCCACCTCTGGTTTGGGGACCAGGATACTTGAAAAAACCTCTACTCCCATATCTTAATAAACGGACTGTAATCTTTAGAGCACAGGCGTCAGGCAGGAATGCTACGGAAGAAAAAAAACTTTTACTTAAAAACAATATTTATTCATAAAAAACATATTTTTTTTAAATTAATCGAAGGTCACTGATTAGACAAAATCTATTATTATTATTATTAATAATTTTTCCGATTTCGCTAACCATCTCATTTCAAATAACCATATTTAAAAAAAATACAGGGATAAATATTCTTCATATTAATAACAAAGTAAAATGATTAGATAACTTAGAAGGCTTAGAAATAAATTAAAAAAATCCTTAATAACAATGAGTCCAGTATCAAATTATCAATAATAAAATTTTATCTTATAGTATTATCTTAGATATGTTCCCTTTCAAAGTCCGTTCTGTTTCCTCCCAATCTTCATTAATCCTTAGCCACGCCCCCAGCCCTACCAAAATACTCACCCACTGTTTTGTAATTGTCAAGTCATTCATTATATGTTTGCCCTGAAGATGGAACGAACGTTCAGTAAACGGGTGGCGTTAAAAAAAAATATATATATATATAAGTGGTTCTAACAAAGACATGTTGTTTATTTATTTATAATGGATAACCACAAAGTTATACTTACATTCAAAAATATAATTACTTTTGATTTGATGCAGGACGGAGAAGTTTCGAATATATTTTTTAAAAAGATCTGCATATTATGTATTGACTAATCGTTGAAATAGCGCTAGTGGTGAGTGATATGACCATAAAAAAATACTTAGTGCAATGGTTGTCACCGTGGAAAACATCTAGGTCGATAGATTTAGACAAGGATACGGATATTTACAACATTTGAGGGAAGTATACGAAGTTATTCAGCAATTAATTATAAGAATATCATTAATCGTTCTCAGGGTAGAAAGTAACGCTAGTTTTAGATAAGACATTAATGTTTCGTAGCTGAAATAAATGTAGGTTGCTGAAATATTTTTTTAAAATGTTATTGTTCATTCATCTTTATTAATTAAATTACATTGGTGATGTACTGTTCCAGTCTCAATGGCAATTCCTGTATTGAGAGCAGGCGCATATCAGATATATTGAACATATCTAAGAAACTTGCTTTGTACTTTATCCAAATATAAATTGGAGACCATCCATGCATATTCTGGCAGCAATCTCAAAGGGGAGCAGTAAAGTAGGTAATTACACTGACCCAAAGTTATGAAAATTCCTTGTGTTACGAATAATGAATCCTAAAATTTGCGTGGCCTTATCGGATAAATAGTTTCTCAGAGATGATCAAAAGATAATTTCCTGTCGAAAATAACTCCAAGTTTGAATGCTTCTAATATAATTTCGATATTATTGATAGAATACGATGTATGTAGATATTGGATTCCGCGAATGGTAAAAATTCTGTGGAAACATTTTTCTCGCTTCGAAATTATTAATTAATTTCAAACCAGCTAGCAACTCTATCTCTATTTTGCCGAAAGATGAATGAACCATTTAAACATTTAAATCATGAAAAGCTTTCAATTGCAAATATAATGAATTTAAGTTCATGGAAAAAAATAATAAAAAGAAAAATCATGTATAAACATAATTAAGGTAAGTGGACCCAAAGGGGAGCCTTGAAGCACTCCCGATGTTACTTAATTTTATAAATTTTATTATTTAATTTTATCTTGAGTTCGCGGTTATAGAGGTAGCAATTCAGCCATTTTAGGGATGATCCTTTTGGTTTTGTGAGAAGGATATTAATATTTACCTCTTTTAATTTAGCTTTTAGGAAATCATTGTACAATTGAATCTATTTGTGTACGAGACATGAAGCTGCATAAATATAGTGTCATTATAAAAGAAGTTTCAGTTACAAAACCATTCTTTTCTGGAGTGATAATATGTCTAAACATGACAACATATTAGAAAACATAAGAGAAAATCATTAGAAATGTGAACTTTATCGATTTAAAAGGAAAACTGACGCCGATTTACATAAGAACTTTCGAATCCTAGGGCCTCGACAGGTCAATCAATGTTTCACAACACATAGATTTTAAAACATAGATCAATGTTTCACAACACGCGTATATCGATTAGTATCATCATTCACCATAGTAAGTTTTGAAAAGATTCGTGGTTATGAATATTTTTGGATGATACGACAATGTTCCCCACGATGTAGACAAGAGCTTTGCACCCCTTGGTGACCATATGGCACACCCAGCGTTTCTTCTCTCTGTCCTTGTAGTTGCTGTGTAATATGTATTTCTCGCCGAGGTAGTTCAGTGATGGGTGTCCTCGACGAGACGTGTTATAGTAAACTGCAAAGTTAAAAAAAAGGTAATTTATTCTCTCATTTGTATGAAGGCCTTGAAAGTTTTCTTGACCTATTTTGACCAAACTGTGGTATTTACTTGTGAAAATTTACTTAAAATAAACACAAAAAATCTGAAGAAAGTGCGTCAATTGTGTAAATCAGATTTCTTAATATTTAACGAATAAAACGAACGAGAAACAAAAGTTTAAAGACGGGTTGTTTCACAATTTGAACAATTTTCAGAATTTGAACAATGTCATCAACAACACTTCATATCTTATCCAAATATAATACATCAATGCATGGTATTTGGAAATAAAGCTCCGTAGCACAAGATGAAAAATACATTGCCAACTAAAAATAGTATAGTTTAACTAAAAAATTGAAACCGAAACATCTATACAATATTATGTCTCACGACTTGTGTAAATACATTTATTTAACGAATAAAATAAATTACAACAAAAATATTTTCAAAATGCGTCAACCATTTAATAAATTTAAGAGTTAAACACCGAAGCGCCAACAAATACTAATAAATGGTATAAAAATAAAATAAAATCATTTATTTATTGTTTCTTTACACTGCAGGTAAAATGTTTACAATACAATTTGTTACCTCACTAGGACAAGCCTGTGTTGAGGTTAACATTAAGTGGTAGGAATAAATAAATCTGATTGTGAAAATATTTTTTAATATATTTCAATGTATATAACACATGAATTTATTTATCTTATCTATTACATTAAATAAATCACAGGTACAAAGTAATAAATATCAATATAACACTATTAAAACTAGTACTTGGGTCTGTAGGAATACCTGTCCTGGTATTGCAGAGGTGCGCTGCAAAAATAGCTCCAATTTTGACCAAGCTTTTAAAATATCGTTGGAATGTGGCTCTGTACCTTCTCTGCACAGTAAATTGATTCAAACAACCTAGCTAGACAAAAGCCACATTGAAGCCTAGACAGTCAGAATAAGGAATTGAGTCAGAATAAGGATTATTTTACACATTTTTATTTTTTTTTAAAAGAAAGACAAACACTACCGGGTTACGAATAACCTGCTAACATTTGAAAATATCCTACTACAATCAGAGAAAGCGGAAAATGTTGCTTGTATCGTGATGGAGGACTGAAGTAGCCGAGGAATTAAATTCACCACAGACCCAGACACGACGCCAACTCAGCCATTAACCGGTCATAGCATTTAGATCAGAGATGCAACGGATACCCGGTTACTATACGGTATCCGGGTACTGTCCGGCTGCTGTCCGGATACCATATACATATATACTGTAGTCGCGAGGAACAATTTTACGCGAGATCCGGAAAACCTGGCATGTATGCTTCAATTTGGGAGGCGGGAATGGGTACCGCCGCCCCGGGAACCTTTATTGGATAACCAACACCTCTGCCATAGGTTACCCCAAGTGGTTCGCTACGTTTGGTGATTTAGCAGGGATGCCCGGGTTCATGGGGTGAGGTTTGTCTAGGTCTTGGAGGAGGATGACCAGGACATACTGAACCCCAGATTCCTACCCACCCCTTAAACCCTTTTCCTTCCCAGAACTCTCCTCTCCTTCCTTTCCTTTAAAAAAACTCTCCACACAGCATTCAAAGATGACATAGGCTCTGAGGGAAATAATTTCCCTCAGGGCCTCCTGTGTGGAGCTTGTGCAAAAAAAAAAATGTAGCCTGGTTTCCCTACGCCAAATCCCCACAAAGCTGCACTCTCTGCGACATTTAGTCTCGGCGTGGCAGCCGTTCGCGATGAAGTTTCCGCTCGCCACACCCGCCAGGTGTGAATTACGCTCTATAATTAGATTTTTTGTGCGAAGAACAAAACCCCGGTAGAAATTCATCCTCAGCTATTTGAAGTGTATGAGTGTAAAAACGTGCGCAAATGGTGCAGAGAATTTAAAAGCGTGACGGACGGCCATCGGTTTCAGATGAAAAAATTGCCAAAGTGGAAAAAACAATGATTGCAAATCGACGGGTGACGGTTCAGGAGCTCTGTTATATGATCCCGTATGTCAGTAAGACCACTATTGACAAGATTTTGCCAAAAATTTTGGGAGACCACAAAGTCTGCCCAAGGTGGGTCCCAAAATGCTCACCTAAGATCACAAATAACAACGGGTAGAAGCAGCCCACAGGTGCCTTGAGTGCCACGGCATCGATGGTGAAGAATTCTTGAACTCAATTGTGACTGGGGACCCGGATACACTACACGACCCCAGAGACAAAGGAATAATCCCAATGGCACCATTCAGATTTGCCGATGCAAAGTTTTAAAACGAATTACAGAGCGTAACTCACACCTGGCGGGTGCGGCGAGTGGAAGCTCCGTCGCGAATGGTTGCCATGCCGTGACTAAGCGTCGCAGAGGGTTCAACGTGGGGATTTGACAAGGGGAAACCAGGTTACACGCCAGTGTTGCATAATTCCGCGTAAAATCATTTCTCGCGACCGCAGCGCCTTGGATACCTTATTTTACGGACAGCCCTAGTAATAACCGGATGCCGGACAGTCTCCTTATTTAGTTAGTTAGAAATCTGATCCGATTTGTTAAAAAGTAAATAAAACAAGTAGACAAATAAAAAACAAAACAAAAAACATTTTTATTTTTTCTTAAAGTTTATTACAAACCATGCACGGTGAATTAAAAAAAGTTTTTCAGTGTTTGGAGGTAATAAATGGTTAGGTTTACTGTCATTATTTACATTGCCAGATTCACAAAGCTACCGGCATGTACAGTTTCTCCCGCAGCTTCTTCTGCTGTAAGGAGATCATAGCTGTATCTTCGCAAACAAAATTGGGTACTTTCGGATTTGACCTTGTACGTTGCGAACATATTATTTCTTTCACATGCAATAGTCCAGGGTTGCGATTTTCCGGTAACGATCAATCGTTACTCGTTATGCGCCTCTAGGAACGAAAAATTACTCGTCTTTGCGATGAACTTTGTCGAATGTTTCATTATTATGTATTCTTCAATGTCGAACGGTTGAAGAGACGATTATATTGGCATTTCTATGAGTATTGTCTATGTTCTGATGTTTTTGAAATTTATATGGTGTGAGTTTGAAATGTCAAAGGGTTGATTTTTAACGCGTATAATTTCTACGATTAGATAATAATCGAAATGGCTGGGAGTTTAGGATATATTACAAGCAACAAAATATCGCTGGTAAATCAGCCATTGTAATATGGAACCTTAAAACGACTTTATAAAAATATACGATGTCTTTGCGAGATCGAAAGTGCGCGCAGGAAAACAATAATACTTACTAGATTTTGACAGCCAATGCATAGATACGCCAACAACTCACCTCTCGCTACTCGGTATCGACTGGTTAGACCCAATCGTTGTTCGTGTGGAATGACTTTTGACGTTTGGCGTCTAAGTATGTACCTTCGACGAGGCTTGATAATAACTCGACAAAAAATAAGTCGACCAATGCACGTACTTTCGACGGCAATTGTGAGCGACCTGGCTTGGAGAATAGCGGCTCTGACCGGATATCCGGTCAAGGGATATGCCGGATATCCAATATCCGGCCAATTCATCATCCGTTGCATCTCTAATTTAGATATCTTCGAACGAAATAAATGGAAAACTACACAATAGAAAATAATTAACTTAGTACATGTTATAAGCTTCATCTATTATTTCGTGGTCATGGGTATTGGTGGTCGAAACCACTATGTCCCCCACAGTGTGAAGAGCGGCCCTACAACCTTTATGGAATCTGTAGCATCTCCATCTCTTTTTGGGGTTTTTGTCCGTTTTTTTTTCATATCCCATGACGTACCTTCTGCCCATGTAGTTTATGGAGAGTTTTCCCTTTTGAGATGTGCTGTAGCGAACTGAAAAAGTAATATCGATCTTCAGTATACTGGCTAAATACCTACCCTACAAAATTAAGGAACACGACTTGAAGTAATCCACGCACAGGCGTAGCCAGGATTTGGTTTAGAAGGAGGGGGTTGGAAAATAAAACATCAAA
The DNA here is from genome assembly GCA_929108145.2 of Limnephilus rhombicus. Lineage (NCBI taxonomy): Eukaryota > Metazoa > Arthropoda > Insecta > Trichoptera > Limnephilidae > Limnephilus > Limnephilus rhombicus. Next base: position 35,706,548 of record OV815284.1, on the reverse strand, counting down.
AGGCAAGGGGTGGGGAAAGGGTGGGGGAGGCTGGCCACTTTTTCAAAATAGCATGGCTGCATTTTAAATAATTTAACTTTCAACCAATACAATTTGAAACATTACAATCTTCCCAACACTTCCACAAACACATCGATTTTAATTTACGTAGACGAAATAAAATCCAAATATATATTTATATTAACATATCCTGATGAAGATAACATTGTTATCGAAACATGTAGATATTGTTTATAATGTAGTGGTTTATACAAAGTGATCTGTTATTCATTATATAATTAATGATGCCACAAAGTAATTTTGCGAAGTTTGAAGAAGAAATAAAATCCATTTAAAAACATTACATTTTTTACAATAAATTATGTAATACATTAAAATTACCCCAATTTTTTGTTCCTGTAATCTGTAGTGTTAGAGGCACATTTAGGTACCTAGGGTAGGTACTGACTTACTTCTTAATTAAGGGCATTAGCCTAGTGTGGTAGCCAAAAAAAAAATATCTGTAACTAATGAAAATTTTATGAAATAAAAAAATAAAAAATATATAAATAAAAAAATAAAAAAAGTTACGTGAAGGAACTTGATGTAACGTCATAATTAAAAAAAATAATCGCTATTTGATAACGGTGATAATTATTATAAAATGAAAATCAAATCACTTTGTTTAAACCACTAAGTCATTCTTTTGATATTAATAAAGGTCTTAAAATTTTACATACTAACACTACGGGCATACAATTAGATAATTAAGAAATTAGAAAAAGCGTTAATAGTAAATTAAATATTATAAAATAGCCATTTTTAAAATTTATTTTCTTATTAATACTTAACATAATAATTATTTTTTATTTTGTTATTTAAAATACCTGTTTATATTGTTTGTTATTACAAGTATTTTATTATCTCAAAATAACTGTAAAACAAAAAAAAATACAATAAATATATATATATATATCTAAATGCAATTTTATATATTGTTAAACAATGTTTATATTTAAATTTATATAGGTAACTATTTTTACGAGATTTTCTAAGCAAATAACCACCTCTACTTTTCAATTTTTTGTCTTTGTTATAATTTGTTCTAATTTGTCTATACTTGTTTTTCATTTATTTTTTTAAATTAACATCTCGTCCTGATGAAGATAACGTTGTTACTAAAACATGTTGACATTGATAATTATATAGTGGTTTAAACAAAGTGATTTGATTTTCATTATATTATAATGATGCCACAAAGTATGTTTGCTACGTTTGAAGAAATAATTATTATATCTCAGTCACAATTCACAGACACAAAAGACAAAATAGCTTCGTCCAGTGAACGACTATCAGTGAAAGAATTAACTCAATCAAGTGACAGAGCACGACCGCGGTGCGACTCGATTCTGCAAATGAAGATTAGTTTTTCGGGAGGGGCTACCCCACTCGTGGCTAAGTCTATGAATCTATGTAAGCAACGTTACGTCCAGTTGAATGACTACTCAGTTTTGTTTTAGTTTAATTACAAAAAAGCATTCTTTACTATGCAAACCTGTTTCTTTACAGGAGCCAACTAAGAATTTTGATTTTAGTAATGGCCTCCGTGGTTAAGTGGTTACAATCCTCGGCTGTAAATCTGGAGGTCGCAAGTTCAAATCCTGACGTCCGCAAGTAAATTTTTATTTGATTAATTTACCATTTATTGATATAAAATAATTTACAGTATATTTGCGGCACGTTCCAGAGTCGTAATAATACGTTCAGTGCCGTGAAAGTAAATTGGAGGGGACCCACCACTTTTACAACGGCGTTATAAGGAAACGTATTGTTTACCTCCTTCGCCGCGTAGATCAATACTTTTTCAGTAGCATGCACATGCTTACTTAGTATCACAGTAGGAAAAAAACGAGTGCAGTTAACATGCGATAGAAGCGAAACTTTACCAAAACAATCTCAACCAATGAAGAACCAAGGAGCCTTGAAAAGTGAGGTCATAATCAAAGCGACCAATGACCACAGCCCTAACGTCATTTTAGTTTTATATCTCAATCAATAGGAGCCTTGATAGGAGTTTGATGCTTCGCAGGTGCGTAATTTCCGTTTCATCCGAATTCCAAATCACTATAGAAGTTTCACTTAAAAAAATCAGCAATCCCTCAGTAGAGCCATCTTGAAAGCAGTATAATAAGAAATAAACATAAAATGAAACAATGTACAAAGGTTAGAATATATTAAACTAACTTAACCTGAGCAGACGTTGCACTCCCGCCCGGCATGCGATAGTCCCATTGAGAATTTGCGTGGCGATTGGTCTGACCGCAAGCGAGACCCCGCGCGCCCCTTCGCCGTCCCCTCTACAGACCCCCGAAGAACTGATGGGAGAAAGGGGAAAATATCCCAAGACCCCGAGAAATATGTGAGCACCGGGTCAAAATCATTTACTTGAAAGCACGGAATAACATTTAATGCTTTTAATAGCAATAGTAAGTAACTAATTGCTTAAAATAGCAATGTGTTTAGTGACCAGATGTGAAAAGCCAGATATTTCCCAACCTTTATCTTCCCTATCTCCTTCCCCACCACATTGTCTTCTGCCTCACTTTAATGTCACAAGTTCAGAGCACAGGCGTCGGGTGTGGGTCTGTGTTTCCTGCCTCCTACAACATGGGTCTCCTCAAGACTCATGTTCACTCCTTCCTCTCCTCAAAAAAACCCTCCACACAGCATCTTATTTTCTTTATTAATTATTTTCCTCGGGGCCTAATGTGTGGAGTTAATGTAAAAAAAATCTTAAGCTGGAAATAAAATATACCTACTGAGTTTTACGGAAAAATTTAAATGAGTTTTTTTTCGAAGAAAAGTTCTTCTAAACGGTTATTAGTGTTATTACTTTGTAACGCCGTTATTAAAACGACAACTTAGTTTAAAATACTTTATTTTTTATATTCACAATCTGATTAGATTTATTTTTCTCTAATAAAATGTAAAATGATTCGTGATTCCCACTCTTAGCTAGGATTCCGAAACCAGTCAGCTTTAAAATAAAAATGAAGTGGCTTAGATACCGACTTGTATTTATTGCATTAATAATGGTAATCAGGTCAGCTTCAATGAAATAATCAATGATTATGATTTTCTGAATAATTGATCAAAACTTCATCCACAGTAAATAAAGCAGCTTTGCATCCACCGGTAAACTTTGAACATCTCCATCGTTGTTTAGACTTATTCTTGTATTTGTGTTCCAGGTAATACCTGCGGCCCAGGAAGAATAACGCCGGTATTCCTTTGCCAGAGGTGCACATGTGAACTGAAACGAATAATAATCAAGTTGATGAATTTAGAAGGAAATATTTCGTTGTAATATTAAACATTCGCATGTATATGTTAACGCGAAGATACATGCACCGATTTAGCCGGCCGGTTTTTGTCGCTCGGTGGGAACTAATTTAAAAGGCAGCGTCCTGGGTCGGGGCCGGAGTAAATTTGCCAACCTGAGTACCTATATGTTTTACCATACAAATTAGATTTTATTTATTTTTTAGAAATTTAATTAAAATTAAATTCGATAATGTTATTATCGAGTTCTGCAAGTATTTTAGAATGTATTTCATAGGTATAAGTTGTCCGTAAGTGGCTTCACCACAGTTTGAAAATGACTTTACACGTCGAAACAGCTGTAACTAAAATACATTCTAAAATACTTGCAGGGCTCGATAATAACATTATCAAATTTAATTTTAGTTAAATTTCCAATTTTCACTTGAATAAAAAAGCTGGTAAAGGTACCAACCACTTTCAAGTATTTCTTCATCTCATCACATTACCAGATGCGTACAATCTGGATCCGTATTCGCAATGCTATTGTCAGAGCTTCAAAACACAACTTTAAAAAATAAGCGTCATTATTAGAAACCACATATTGCAAAACTTATCAATGGAGATATTAAAATAATTATTAAAGCCATTTATCATATTATTTTGTCAGAAATAAAAAGCATTCCAAATAAATAACATTTTTAATAAAATATATTCATATTTAAATTTTAACATAAATATTATCTTTCAACACGTGCATGCCACTCTTCGAAGCAACTAGGACATAACGGAGGTGAATCCGGACACCCTTTACATCGGTAACTAGTTTCTTTGCGAATGTGTTTTTTGGAACACACTTAACATTTTAGAAAAGCATGCTTATGTTTGTACCTGGTCGAGCGGCGATTCGCTCTGGCCAGTGGTCAGTATTATACTCTCCCGGGAGTGAGAGCTCTGAAAGCGAAATGATTGAAATTATTGAAACAATATTAGTAACAGGAATTTTAAATTGAAAATAATTAAGGTTGGGACCAAGATTCGAATTCGGGACCTCCCTTTATCCGGAAGGATGTCCCACCGTTGTGCTACGGAAACGTTTGCACGATTGGGTTTACTACGAACATATGGACCATCATAAAAGTACAGAATACATCATCGGCGCTGTAACCCTTGAGGAGCTTATATATAAAAACCTCGTGTCGTCAAAAAATACCTTGGCTTGGCTTTAAATAATTTGGCATCAAAAAATACCTATAACCCCAAATTTAAACCCTCCTACACCCACCCTCACATTTTTTAATCGCAATTTTAGTATTTTTGTATGAACGAATTTAACCGTCTTTCGTATTTCAAACAGAACGAAATTATTTATGTTGTTAAATGACAGATGGCGCTACGTCCGCCTCATCAAACTTTAATCCACACATGCGCAAGACATTCACGAGAAGCGTCGCGTCATTTTGATATTTCATTCGGCATCATGCTCTCGCGTGGGCAAACCATCGAGCTTATCTGTGTTGGCTAAAGACGGACTGACAAAAAATATCGTACACTCAATTGCTTTTCGAAATTCATATTGATTTTCTATATTTCATTTTCCTACTTTAGTTGGCGTTATTTTGGTTTTATCGGCGGTCATCGTCTACAGCACTCCATTCCTCTTTCCGTCATAGATCCCATCCCCACACAATTACAATACATTCGTTATTTTTTATTTTACAATCAAAATATTCACTAGAAATAATTCATATGGCAGAACAACGTTTTGAGGGTCAGCTAGTACTATTATAATAATAGATTCGTTATTCAAAATCATCAACACATTACACTAGAAACTTTAAAAAAACAGCTTAATTATGGAAATATTTAACAATTCGAGGGCTACTCGGAACTTGTAACAGCATTCGGGGTTATCGAAAATTAAATAAGATTAAGAAAAAATATGCAAGAAGAAACGGTATTATAAAATATCAATATATTATTTATATAAAACACAAAAAGTTCAACAAATTAATAATATTTAACAAATTTTAAAGGACAACGCTATCTGATGCGTGCGTGTATGGCAAAATCCAAAATAACATCGCTGACCAAGACAATTATTTGGTACTCCCATACATATAGTTATGTCCAAAACTATTCTACCATATTTAAATTAGAAGATTTTAAGTATTATAACTTTTCAATTACGAATGGTGGCTTTTCACCAGGTCCCAAGAATGAGAAAAGTACGGTGATTCGAAAACATTACACTTATTATACACTAATGTTCTATATACATATTTTTTGTTTTATACATGTAAAATATAATTTTCTCACAAATTCGATTATTTTATTATTATTTATGTTATTTTATTAAAGGTAAAGTCACAAGGAGGAAATCAATACTTGGTTTTATTTTGATTATATACCAAACATGTACAAGCCGAATTTCCCAAAAATGAGTAAATAAATAAAATAATAAAAAAGTTTATAAAATTGTTATGTATCTCTACATGAACATAGCTTTATGGTGTCTTTCTAATTTGAATTATTAAAATTCAAAATACAAAGTAATAAAAAAAGAGCGTTCATATATAAAAAGGGCAAAAATTTATTCTATTGTTTTATTTATGGAAATTGTTTAAATTTGATGATGTAATGAACTTAATGTTTAGTCATAAAATGTTCGTCAGGAAAGTGTAACATTTAAAAAAATATATGCACGTTTGAAGCACGGTAACAATATTTTAAATTAGTTTTTTTGGAAAAAACGTGTATTTGCCAATTACGCCCGTCTTCAAACAAGCTTAAAAAAATGTTTCCGTAATAATAATTTTCATTTTTCGGGACGATTATTCATCAAAACAATAATATAAGAAATAAATCCTGAAAACTAACGGACATAGCAATTTTTTTTTATAATATGTCGAAATAATCTAAATTTCCTACTGAAATTCTTTTTTCAATATTCAATGTGCCTACAATAGACAAAATCTATAAAAAATATTCAATACTTCAAATTTACAAAGAAATACAGATAAATACTCGTAACTTCCAATTCAATACATCAGCAAGATACCAGAAAACTATTAAAATCCCTAAATTTAATACTAAGCACATTCAAAATTCCTATTTTTATCTAGGCATAATCTATTATAACAACCTCCCATTAAAATTAAAAACCATCGAAAATATACAGGAATTTAAGCCCAAATTAAAAAATTACCTTAAACTGCTATAAAAGTCCCAAATATGTTTACTTTGTATCTTAAAGTCTGCTATTTTATGAATCCTTTTTTTTCTTTCATTTCTTAGTTTCTATATCTCTGAGTCTGCTATTGTATAAATCTTGCGTTCTTTCTTACGTATCCTTTACTTACTTATTACAATAATTTTTGTTACTAACTTACATGATTCTTTCATTTATAATGATTTTTTAATTTATATTTTGATTTTTTAAACTCTTCAGGATTTTTATTTTTAAATTTATACATGATTTTTTAACCTACTTATTATATACAATAGCCGTTATTACTAACTTACACGATCTTTTAATTTACTAATTGAGCCAGAATTCCCTCACCAAACACAAGAGCATTGTCTCTTAATGGTGAGGAAAGGCAATTTTTTATTTTTTTGTTAACCTTATGTAACTATGTAACTGATGTAACTTTATATGTATTTTTAATACATTGCCAATAAAAAAAAATATTAAAAAAAAATTTAAAAATGAGTCTAGCTTTACTTTTACTTCCAAAGTATTCGCTTGTGTTTGCAAAACATCTCGAAGGTTGGGAAATTCTGGTAGGAACTTATGTGTACTCTTTGCCATTTTCTCGAATAATTTATTTCCGAAGCGACGCGTGATGAACGTGAAACGCTGTGATAAGAAATAAAGTAGAAATGAAATAATAATAAAAATTGGGGCGAGAAACTAATGATTAGGGAAGACAGGTATCGGTTTGACGGGTTCACCCTCCGGAAAATGATTGTGGATATTACTAAAGACGACCACCCGATCTCCCTCCGTAGAGAGGACTGACTTGCACCCCTTGAAGAACTTGCAGCACCTCCAGCGCTTCCGGGGCTTGTCCTTGTAGTGGGGGTCCAGGATGAACCTGCCCCGGTTGTAGTGCAGCAAGGGCATACCCTTACGCGTGGTCCCGTAGCTCACTGCAAATTAAATTACCATCAAACCTCTGATCAAATTACCAATCAATACATTCTTATTCCCTTTTAAAACCGAGTGCGGTTGTGGGATCAGTATATGGTGCTGAACCATACCACACAGTACAGTTCACAATAACTCACATCGTCGTATCACAGGTAGGAAAACACATAAATTAATAGACACATCACAACAGTATTGGTGGAGGTTACGGTAGACCTTCTGAAAAATCCTCTTCCCCGTCCCCACTCTTTTCAGCATTACAACATGAACATATCCCATTGATATTAGAGTCGATTACATACCCCAATTGTAAACGTCCTTGTTCCACTAGCTCCGGAGATATTTTTGTTTATTGTTATTGTGTTTAATAGAGAACTCCAGTCCATTTTTTTAATGATTAATGACCCTCTAACTTAAATAACTGCATTTTTATTTTTAGAGTTAGTTTTAATAGTTAAAGTAATTGTCAAAGTATTAATTTTTCAAGACTCCCCGAATACTACCGTATGTATGGTGAGTCGTGTGACGTCATTAGTCCTGAAAAATTCTATAGGATCGGGAAATCAGCTGATCAACTGCCGCCATTTTGAATTCCGTTGTTCGAAGAATTCTCCCTAGAAATAGCATTACTATTTTTTTTTGTGCAGTAGTTTTTGAATATTTTCAATAATAGAGATAAACGAGATAAACTAACAAGAGATACCTTTATTTTTGAAACATTATTTAGGCCTAAATAATGTTTCAATATAAACAACAACTAAATCTCTATGAACAGTAAGTAAATAAACGAATAAATTAATACGATGGCTTGTGTCATATCATACATTCCCATACAATGAGTTTACGGTGACGTCACGACACGTCGAACAGTGACGTCACCACTAAAATTTCAATAATGCGCTCTTGAGGCGATTGCGCTCTTGAGGCGATTTTTCGCAAAAACAGCGCTATATAAGTTGTACAATTTTATTATTATTATTAATGCCAACTTTTCGGCGTATTTTTAGGACCCGATTAAAAATTGACTTTTTAATAATTTTTTAAAAACTCTGCGTTTGATATTATTAAATCAAACTTATATATTTAAAATCAGCGTTTATTGGTTTATATGAACATATTTTTTATGCCATAATATTTTTCACTGGAGTTCCTTATTCGAAGAACTACACAATTTTTTTTTATAACAAATCAAATAGGTATATTCTTTTACAAAAAAATTTAATTTAGATAAAACTTACTGGAACAACTAGAGATGAACAAAAAGACAAATGATCCAAATCTTAATAAAAAACCAAAGAAAAAAAAATTCCACTCGTCAGTATTTTCAAGAAACCTAAACAAGACGATTCATAAAATAATTTAGGTATTTACCGAACACTTTTTAAATAATTTTCAATGGCAATTGACTTTAATAGTATTAATGCCATCAAGCATTCAAAAAACGGCTACCATTAGATAATAATTAGAGATAAGTGCTTCACACAATTAATTCAGTCGGGAAGCAAATCAGTTTTCATCGAAAATATTAATAAATCATTTTAAAAAAACCATATCTACTAAGAAAATAGGCTAGAGGTAAATAAAAAAATATAAATAAGTCGTCTCAATGTTGCATATAAGCAGTTTGATCACCGAAATAGCTGTCGCAATAATAAAAACTAAAACGCCCAGAATTTAATAAAAGCATTATTTGATTTATTTTAATATTTCAAAAAATAATAATTCTCAAAATAATACAAGATGAAATTTATTCATTCCAAATTTTGATTTATTTTAACACATAATATACATGGCGTAACCTGTGAAAAACAAAACACGAAGGCAGAACAAGACTCCAATTACAGGGGTTTGCTCGAGGATCCTATTTTAATTAATTCCGACGAATTCGTAACCAAAATATCTTTTTTTTATACCGATACCTACAGATGTAAGTTATTTGTATTTAAGATTGATAAAACAGTAAGTACGTACCTTACCATTATAATATTTTATGGAAAACGGTTTAAAAAAATTATAAAAAGGTTTTTCGACTATTAATTTTTTATTTTTCTAGACGACCAATTAGTAACTACCCTAGGTATTCAATTAGAAACATCTGAGATTTTGGTAAAACGTTTATCAGAATTAATTAAAATAAACCCCGCAGAAAGATCACTTTGCTGTGCCCGCTAGGGTGAATTCGACTTTAGGTCCGTCTAATACGCCGGGTTGTGCGCCAAATATTTTTGTACATGCCTTCTTCACTAACGTCTTACGTCTTGTTTCTCACTTTATTTTAGACTATTTGCTAGGGAAATTCGACCGTAGGTCCGACCGTCCAATTTATTTTTATTTTATTTATTTCTATTCTCAAACGTACACTTAACAGATTATTACATTGGTTTAAGTACATAAATAATAAGTTTCAGGATAATAAAAAATAAGAAAAATGTTATTGAACCGCAACTGAACGTAAATTGGTTATAAGTAGTGTTTTGTGAACACCTCACTATGCGAACCTGTGCTGAGGTGTTTCCATTTTTAGGATTAAGTGCTATGCTGTCGGCAAGAGTCGAAGCACAGTATCCTCCTTGATTTTGTCAAGAAGGGCACCGTGGATCGACCCATGTCGGCAGTACAATACGTGGGTAATTTTAGGGTTATTAGGTAATCGTAATCAAGCATGTACAATTATTGTACGAAATAAGATTTACAGAAATTAGTTTTAATATTACACAGTGAAACTGGCTCCCGCTGTCTTATTGGCGATTAATGTTAGGTTATGTTAGGAACCATTCATACATAAAAAGATACACACACACACGTCAGCAACATTGAAGCGAGTGAGTTGGCCGCGTACTAAATTAATTGCTCTTTAGAAAAACGAGAACTCAGTCTTAACAAAAAATTAGACATTTTTAGCATCAATTTCGTGATTATGTTTTTGCTTAATGCAAACGACGATATCTTTCACAGTGTACACGACGGCTCTGCAACCACTTTTGAACCTCCAGCACTTCCAACGCTTCTTTTCCATTTGCTTGTATCTGTGGTCCAAGTAGAACCGGCTGCCCTCGAAACACAGGGTGGTTCCTCTCAGCGAAATGACGAGGGTTGCTGGGGAAAAATTTGGGGAATGTTGCTTAGTTAGATTTGATGAAAGGGGAAATAACATGAATAATGCCCTTTAAATCACGACCATTCATTGCTTTATTACAATATAGCGAATAAATTATGAATAAATAAATAAAGTTGAATTTTTAACCAAATCATTTTCATATTTATACGTTGAGTGCCAGTTCCCATCATGTCATATATTGAAGTGCGCGTATCTGTACTTAGACTACATACGAATCGCCCGGAGATTTGGAGAACAAAAAACCTGAGATGTTTGCAAACAGTGAGAAAATAGGACATTATTAATAACACGACGATTCATATTCATATCGAGTATTATTAATTTATATTCGAGTAGGTGTAGAAAAGAAAAGAACTTTAACAGATAGAGAACACTATTTTATTTTTATGCAGTTCAAGAAGATTCAAAAATATTACAATCGTGGTTATGGATATTGGTAGATGACACAACAATGTCACCCACGGTGTACAAGTTCGACTTGCATCCCTTCCTCACCCTGTGGCAAATCCATCTCTTTTTCTTATATCTTTCTTATATTTATTCTTATATCTGTGATCCATGTGGTACCTGGTGCCCATGAAACTTAATAGATTTGATCCACTCCGCGACATGTTGTAACTGACTGAAAAAAAAACTTTATTTGCATCTTCATAAAGCAAAAACATCTATTATTCAGTCATAAAAAATATTGTTAAAAATATTGGGCTCCGAAAGACATCTTGTTGTTTTTAGCATGCCTTGCATTTCATGAAAATCAAACTATATAAACGTATATGTTTACATAAAACAGTCAGAACAACATTCGTGATTGATTTTTTCGGCATCTGTGTACAACTGGAAAATAACCCACCTTAAACAACACCACCGGGAGGAAATTCATAACCGAAACTCATTTTGAACTGAGCGGTTAGGCTTGAAATTAAAAAAAAAACTAAAAAATAATTACATTTATTAAATATATATTACAACGGGCAGTTGGAGTTGGATCTCGCTGAGTTTTGAACTCGCGACGTCTGGATCTAGAGCCAAGACATTGACAGAATATTGCATCTCTACTTTTTGATAAAAATATAAGTATTGAACTATTGGTTATTCAGAATAACCCTTGCATGCATAAAAATCTGGCTCACCATTCCAAAGATATTTATTGTTATCAAGTTTAATTTGTAGAATTCCATTTTAATTTTTATTTCTTTTATATAAACGCTTCAGATTTTATGTCCGGGTTAAATCGTTCCCGCAGGAAAAACTTAACCCTTTCACGCACTTTTCCACAAATGATCACCGAATCAATCCACGTTATGCACTTGCACTATATAAGTGTAATAAATACAAAATAATACAAGAACAACACGTCGAAGAGACCAAATGGGAAAATAATTCACCGACTCTAGATATTTTCATATCAGAGGGTTCGGCTCGGTGGAACTTCTAATTGGACCTCTAAATCCTACTGATCCCTCAATATAAATATTTTCCTAATTTTCTAACTAAGGGCATTACTTATATGTTGCCTAAAAGCGAAAATACTAATAATCCGACAGTATACAAAATTTGAACCCCTTGCTTGAATAATAAATAATAATCATAATCCTAAAGCTATATTGATAAATGAACAAAAAATATAATACATTCACCGCTTTTGGATATCTTCAAACCAATTCTAAATAGGTACTTGATTATACTCGAAAAGAAAACCATGAGTCATTTACGATGAATTGATGTTTTTGTTGCTAGGCCCTGCAGACGGCCTTTGGTTTGGCTTCGCCTGGTTAGTGTTGGTGACCATTTTATAAATCCGATAGGAACTGGTTCCAAAAATAGCCCGTTCCTCGGATCCACTTTTATATATCTGTGATATAGTCACCGGGACAGGCAATGACGTCAATATGTTATATATACCGTCAATCTTTCCATATCCGAAGAGATATTCAAATTCACAAATTCGTAGTACTTATACCTGCCAGGGGCACGTCCCCGTGCGTCCTGCTGACGGAAGTGGCCACATCTTTTGACAAATTCTTGAATTCGAAACGGAATTACAATGGTAGCTTTGTTTGAAATTGCACGTACACAGGCGCTATTTATGATGCGGCACGTACGGCGTGGCGTAAGATATGCGCTCGAAGCTGGGTTCTGAAATTCAACTACGCAGACCCTAACCTATTAATACTGTTCGATTGTGGTTATTGTCATAGATACGACCGGGTCTCCCACAAGTGCAAAGCTGCCTTGTATCGCCGTTTAAACCTCGAGCATATCCACCTCTTCTCGAGCTTGTTCTTGTACTTGGGGTCCACATGGTAACTGTAACCCATGTATAACAGTATCATCCCATGCCAACTGAACGTGATTGTGGTTATTGGTGGCAGATACAGCCATGTCTCCCACAACGTGTAAAGCAGCCTTGCACCCCCGCTTAACCCTCGAGCATATCCACCTCTTCTTCAGTTTGTTCTTGTACCTGGTGTCCACATGGTAACTATCGCCCATGTACCACAGTATATTCCCTTTCCGGCTGAAGGTGACTGAAAAAAAGCCAACAAAATTATAAAGTATTTAACTCAAACACAACATGTGCATATATATTTAATTTATTCATATTATAAAAGAAAGTGTACAATGTGTGCGCCGCTAAGACTCAGAAAAGAGTCCCGGTACGATCAAGGGAGTTATATGGTTTGGTAGCCCTCTATCCTCCATCCATGAAAATGGTTCCCGTTTTCACCTGAAGGGCGTGCTTTTGAAAATACGAGTATTAAGAGCTGAAAGTCTTGCCCTCTAGAAATTTCTAAAACAGTCCAGTACATTCGAGAGTATTCGAGAGCATTCCACAACATTTGAGAACATTCCAGAACATTCTGGAATGCTTTGGAATGTTCGTGAATAGTTTGGAACGTTCTGGAACATCCCAGATCATTGTGGAACATTCCAGAACACTCTCGAAAGTTGTGGAATGTTCTCAACCATTCGAAGCCTTTTTTGTATGAGTGGGGCTACCCATTGGTAGGGGTATATAAAGCAAGATCCGTCGTGGGTTCGAATGTTCGTTCAATCTCATATCAAGTCCCTGAGCGAAGCCGGGTACCCAAGCTATTTAAAATAAAACAATAACTTAATGAACACTACTTTTATTTTAAATACCGAACGGGTTTCGAAAGTTTCGAAGTCGGTCAGCATTATAAGTATAAAACATAAAGGTGGTGTTAACTAAGTTATTGTTCTATTTTAAAATAGTAAATGTGGTTATAATAGTACAGAACTCGGATATGCTGTGAACTTAAGTGTCATTTTTAAAATCGGAACTATGTATTTTTTGAAGAATTTTCGGTTGTGGCTCTGTCTACCGGTTACCTCCGGTTCAAAGAATTCCTTTTGCTTTGAATTTAAGTTTCATTTTCAAAATTGGAAGTCTTTGTTTGGACAATTCAGACAAGCGATAACGTAACAACCTGTAATATTTTGAAAGGAAAACTATTTTAATTGCCATTTTCAAAATTGGAACTGATTTGCCGAAAATTTGGACTACCTATCCATATTGACGTATTATATTCAGATGGCACGAAGCGAAAAAATTTATTCCACCTTTTTATCTCCATTTAGTCCAATATGACCTACAACGCTTTAACGCCTAACGACCGGAAACTACCGAAACCGGTCCCCACGCACTGCTACTCACATGATAATAGTGCTAGTTCGAAACTAGCCCCATATATCTGCCAAATGTTTTTACTATTTTAAAAGTTGTATTATGTATGTAAAGGGTGATTTTTTTGGCTTCTTATACAGAACAGGGAAATTTTGTGTGCGTGTTATTCCAGCAGTAGGGAAGACCTGTACAAAACCGTATACCGGGGTAAAACCCTGTATTAATAGTGAAGTTATTATAATTTGCAGTTGAGTGTAATAATACAATAAACATGCATATTTTACCTTTTTTTACGTATAACTTTTGGGTGATTTTCGTAACATTTTTTTACATTTGTGAAAGATTGATTTATTTTTTTATTCGGGGCACAACCGTATGGGGTAAAATCGGCCAAATTTTGACTCGGAATATTTTCGTCACAGATTTTTAAAATTTGTTTACACGTGTTACAAACAAGCCGCGTAATTTAATAACTAAAGAAAAACTACCAGACAAGACTGGGATACAGAAAAATTGAGGACAGCAATTTTGTATACACATAGGCCCTAAGGGAAAATATTTTGCTGAGGGCCTACGTCATATTTGGAGATGCTGTGTGGAGGGTCTTTTAAGGGAAAGGAAGGAGAGGAAGTTCTGGGAAAGATAAGGTGTTGGTAGGAATCAGGGGTCTAGAGTATGAATCCATCCCTCCCACTGCGGTGTAAGGCCGCAAATGAAGGAGGAATGGGATACTTAAAAGCAGCAGAAACCTACGGAGTGCCGAAATTTACATTACAACACCGTTTCAATAAATACAGAAACAATCACGATTTGGGTTTATCTACGATAAGAGGCCTAGGCCGTTTTAAGTCTGCATTTTACACAATACAAGCCCGTTATGCGGTTTTACCCACCCCACGGGGCAAAATCGGAAATATTAGAAGTCTTGTATTTTTTTCACACATTTATGACTACGATTTTCTGACATGTGTCTTTTGCGTTTTGTTCTTTAATAAAAATCTTATTTTAAAGCGAATTTTATTTTAATTTACTAAACCACAGACCCCATAGCCCGCACGTGCATTAATAACATTAACAATAATTATAATGTTGTGATCTTAACTTGAAATTTTTTTTGAACCACAATTAAACAACACGTTTATCATCAAATATATTTACATTGGATTATATCATTAATTTATTATATTTAAACGTGATTACAATACGTTACAAGTTATTATGAAAGTCGGCAAAGCAAGGAACACCGCACAATGCGTTTTTGTACACGCTGCATTGATATTTGGACCTTTTGTCCTTGACCCGTGTGCTACAAAAACGGCACCTTCTGTATGTAGATGCAATAGGCATATGTTTACCTCAGAGTAACAATATAGAGAGGGAGTACTAATATTTGTCCAAATCGTTGACAAATTCGGAAAATATAGCTCTCCCTTTCCGCTCGTTTCCATGAACGTATGAGTAACAGAGACAAACGTTTGCTGTTAAAAACATAAGATTTAAACCATATGTAGCCACTTTTGAAAGCGCGCGAACTTAACACTGTTATGATCTGTCAGACGTGCGAAGGGTCGAAAGTGCAAAAATATTGTTATAATTACGTTAATTAAGCGAAATATTAAATAAAAAAAGCTATGGCTATATGTGCATTGTATGGGTGCCTCAACTGTAGTACAAAAGGATTTAAAAAAAACAGGTTTCACAGGTATTTATTAAAGAATTCATGGTTTTTGCTGTGTTCAATCTTTGATCTCAAATATTTAATACGTTAAACTACAAACACCATAAGTAACTTCCACCAATATTTAAACATTCCTTCACTATTTGTGTCAATAAAATAAACTTGTTTGCGTTTTAATGCACTTTTAATCTGTTTTAGTTATTAGAAATCTTGCCTGAATTATAAGAATGCAACATACCGATTTCAGTCGGCAGACTGAATGTATCTCTGTCTCTTTCTATCTTACAATATCAACGTTAAATTATTGGCGAATGTATAGAGACAGAATAATCTTTATCTTTGCGTTTCTTTTTCGTTGTAAAAAATTCAGGGCTGTGCTAAAATTGGTTTATTATTAAATATTTAACTATTCACAGATATCCGAAGGATAAAAACAGGCTTAACACATGGATTAAAGCAACAAATAGAGAAAATTGGTCTCCAAAATACCATAGCGCAATATGTTCAGCCCATTTTATAAGTGAGCACTTCAATACGAAACAAACAAGGGTTCATCTGAAGTCGCGGTGCCTTGTAATTCAAAAGTAGGTTGCACTTTTACAGAGAAACCAACAAAATAAATAAATAAAACAAATTTTACTTATTATAAATATATATTTTTACGTAATGACTAATGACTAACAAACTACTAACTTACCACCAACTAATAAAAATATATGTTTTCAGATAATTCCAAACTCAAATGTGTCCTCACCTTCTGTGTCAGAACATTCAATGCAGACATAGATGTTGTAAGTATATTGTGTGTAACACAAACGAAATACAGGTATGAAAACAAAAGTGAAATGTTTTTTATTGAGTTTTATGTTAACAGATTATGAAAAATTCAGATGACCTTAGACCTGGAATTATATCACTTTAGATTTATATCACACCACAATATTTTACCTATATTATATTACTTTTGTATTTAAACTAATTTAAAAAAAAAAAATTATTG
Source organism: Limnephilus rhombicus (assembly GCA_929108145.2). Classification (NCBI taxonomy): domain Eukaryota; kingdom Metazoa; phylum Arthropoda; class Insecta; order Trichoptera; family Limnephilidae; genus Limnephilus; species Limnephilus rhombicus. The sequence goes on along the minus strand of OV815284.1, from coordinate 35,689,650 downwards.
AGGAAGACATGACACGACCAAGTAAATCTGATACTTGAGTCGGGCCATGTCAAGAGTCAGAATAATAGAAGAGCACGTATGAGACGATGTATGAATGTGAATGAGGTAAGCAGTGCGTTCCAAGAGCGAGTTGTTTGGCGGTTCATTCTCTCTGCGGAAACGGCGTGATGGTTAATTAGTTAACTATTTTTTTATGGAACTGAAATTCGTTTTATATATAAATGTATAAACATAAATATTTTCGTTTATTACTCTTTTTCTAAAAAATATATTAAAATGTTATTTAATTCTCAACCTCTTTAACATGAGCACTACTCTAAAGAAAGGTGTAACTCGATTTATATGGTTATGTATTTAAAAACCTTTATTTAATGTATATATATGTGTGTAATTATGCCATTAAGATTAATAAATAAATTTAACAAGTTTCGTTGTTCGTATTTTTATTTATAATCTAATATCTATATTTTTAAAAATATATAGATGTAGATATAAAAATATATGTTTATATATAACAGAAATTGCTATTAGATACGAGTCGCGACAAAATACCTAATTGTCTTAATTTTTGACAACCCTGCATCAGTTTGTAAGCCACATCCCTAGTGGTCAAGAGACTCCACAATCTGCTAACAACATGTCGCATAGTAGACTTTGGACTTTGGATTTATTTATTTTTCAGAGTACCTAAACCGAAGTTTACTTGCTCTAACATATTTATAAAAGGATTATCTAATGATGCTTTACATGGTTTTTAATGTTAATGAGTTTTCGAGAAATGAAAATTTTTTTTTTTTTTACTGCGGCTTTATGCAGGAATATTCTATACGTAAATTATTAATCTCTACGTAAGACAGATTTGGGTTTTTTATATTTAAAGTGTTCATTCTCACTGTATTTAGCGAGAGAGTTTATAGTGGGATTAGAGTGACTATCTAGGCCAGCGAAAAACCTAGTAGCCTGTGCAAAGATAAGGTCTTTGACCAACGGGACGTTGGATTCATTGTGGAGAGTAGATATTCTACTCCAGTGAGGTGCATTTAAGGCGAGTCTAATGCATTTATTTTGAAAGACTTGAAGTTTATCAATATGGGTTTTTGCTGCATAACCCCAGATTGGGCAACCGTATGAAAAACATGATCTGATGGTTGTCTTATAAAGCAGTAATTTATTGTCTGTAGATAGACGGCTATTTCTACACATCATGGGATATAGGGATGATAGATAACGATTTGCAGCTTTTCTTTTTTCTTCTATATGTTTTTTCCAAGTTAGTTGATAATCTAGAGTGACACCGAGGTATTTTAATGATGATTCCCATGGAACATTTTTCCCAAACAGTTTAATGAAAGGGGGCCGTTTAGGCCGTGTTTTGTGGAACACGGTCGCGACACTTTTGGTCGGATTGATAGAGATTCTCCACTTTTTACACCACTTTTCTGTAAGAGTGGCTTGTTTCTGTACGCGGCGTGTAGCAGTGGCCTCGACAGTTGAACTCGAGATGATGTTTGTGTCATCAGCGAATTGGGTTATTATGATATTGTGATCTATTGGTTTAGGAATGTCACTCGAATAAATGTTGTATAAAGACGGGGAGAGTTGGCTGCCTCGCGGGACCCCAGCTGACAGGGGACGAGTAGTGGAGAAAATATTTTCTATTTTTACTTTAAATGAACGATTTCTCAGGAAACTATTTATAAGTTGGATGATTCTAAGTGGATACCCTAGACAGTACATTTTATATATGAGGCCGTTATGCCAGACTTTGTCGAACGCCTTACTAACGTCTAGAGAGAGTATTACTGTTTTTTTCTTTGTATTGAAGCCCTCCGTGATGTGTTCGGTCTCTTGAGATGTTTACCAACTTGGGACACACGCAAGTTTTCTGGCACCCCAAAAACGCCACATTTTTTGTTTATGTTGGATCTCCTCTGGGTGTGGCATCGTAGATCGTGGTTTACAACGATAAACGAAAATTTAAAATAATACCATAATTATTAATCTTTAATTAAACAGCCCACTCCTCCAATAGGAAATGGTAGAATGTATCCAATAGACTTCAGAGAGCGTTAAGCGATATAGTGAAGTATGTTTTACCATATTATTTCGATACAAAACTTTAATTGGTTCCGCCGCTTTGATCGGTGACAGTTGGGACGCTTCCATGCCATATCTCCCTTTGACTGTGTTTGTCTCTTTTCAGTGTCACTCGTTTCCGTTTCATCGAGTTTCAAATCACAACGATGCTAAAGAAGTTTTCACTTCAAAACATGAAACAAGTCCTCAAAAGAACGGTTATTGGCCAGGTCAATTAGTTTTATTTTTTTATATTTTGATAGAAAGCAGTCACCTTGTGGTTTAATATATCAATTGAAATAAAACAATAACTTAGTTTGTAACCACGATTTAATTATTAAATTTTTTATATACCGGCCGGTTTCGCTTTACACAAGCATCTTCAGGGTATAAAATTAAACTGTTTAATTTTTTATCCTGAAGATGCTTGTGTAAAGCAAAACCGGTCGGATTATATAAAAAAAAATTAATTAAATAGTGGTTACAAACTATTATTGTTTTATTTCAATAAGTATTTTTTTATATATGTAGGTAGGTACTTAGAAGGGTCGAAGAATCGGATTGGTCAATGTATTCATGAGATACAGCGTAAACTGGAAATAGTTTTCCACGATGTGAGTAAAATCCCTACTTTTATCCCCCTTATCCATCTTAGATTTGGATTTGAGATCAAAATACCCAACCAAACTGAAAAATTATGTTTGTAATCAAAAGGTTTATCAAATATCTAGTCAGGATGTGAGCTACATTATTTATTTTTGCTTTAAATTATAAGATAAAGGCCATTAAAAAAATTAATGTTTCTGGATTTTAGAGGCAATTTGGGCAATTATTTGTGAGTAAATGAAAAACAATTAAAAATTTATTTTACTATATTCATCATACAAATATAATGAAATAAAAAATAAAAAATTGTAAAAAAAACATTTTGATGGGTGTAAATTAAAAATACAAATTACCTATTTATGGCGGAATAAAAAATATTCGTTTATATATTAAAATTACTACCCCAAAAATGCATTTTTTAAATTTTATTTTTCATTGTATTTTTAAAATAAATGTAGTAAAATTATTTTTTTAATGTTTTTCTTTTACTCACAAATAATTGCCTATGTTGCCTCCAAAATCATGAAATCATCTTTAATGGCCTATATATTAAAATTTAAAGCAAAAATAAATAAAATAGCTCACATCCTGACTAGATATTTGATATACCTTTTGATTACAAAAATAATTTTTCAGTTTAGTTGGGTATTTTGATCTCAAATTCAAATTTAAGATTTGTATGAAACGGGCAGAAATGGGCCGCGCATACGTTCCCCTTAAGTAACAAAAAGAGTAATCTATGGGTTTTAGTATAATCAGATTATAGGTTGGATGAAACACAGAAATCGGTAAAAACATTTCACCGCCGAGGACAAAACCGACCTATTCTACATGGGCGTCAGCTAATAATGTCAAACACTTGCCAATATTGGACACGCGTTTTGCACGCCTCTCAGCTACCGGTGCCAAATGAATTAATGTTGCTATGAGATCTTGGAGCATCTTCCGTCGTAGAGACTTTTATAGACCCTTTTATTTATCTATATATTTTTATGAGAAATATCTGGGACATAAAAATCTAAACTAATTAACATATTGGACAATTTTATTGATAAAGGTGTTAGATAATAAAATAAATAAATTTTTTTAAGCCATAACTAAATAAGCATCAACGTCTTGTTTGATGAAAGCCCAGTAAAATTTAGTTACTTTGCTTGGGGTGTTTCAACCTCCGTCAAATTTGATGGATAATCACGTCGACGATCAGTGCCATTCTGAATGAATAGTGGTCGAAGGTTGGTCAATTTCGGAGGCGGGAATGGGTACCGCCGCCCCGGAAACCTTTATTGGATAACCAACACCTCAGCCATAGGTCAACCCAAGTGGTTCGCTACGTTTGGTGATTTAGCAGGGGTGCCCGGGTTCATGGGATGAGGTGTGTTTAGGTCTGATGACCAGGACACACTGAACCCCAGATTCCCACCCACCCTTAAACCCTTTTCCTTCCCAGAACCCTCCTCTCCTTCCTTTCTCTAAAGAGCCCTCCATATAGCATCCCCAAGGATGACATGGGCCCTCAGGGAAATTGTTTTCCTCAGGGCCTCCTGTGTGGAACTCATGATAAAAAATAAAAAAAAAGTTTCATAAAAAAACTGGAACGGGATTAGAATCGGCGTTCAACGGGATAAAGTCTAAATGCATAAAATTCAGAATTTCACTGAACGTCAACGTGTTCGCGGAAAGTTTTACAAAATTAAAACACAGCATTAAAACATGATTTTTATTAATAAAAAAGGCTAACAGGAACTAGGAACTATTGCCTGCATAAAAACAATAACTTCCTCGCCTTTTCTCTGATATTTCGGGATGCCGCTTCAAGAACAGCTTCATCCAGCTGTATCCTGGTTTGTCATTGACGAATGGGTTTGTTCTCGGATTTTTTTTCAAGAGTTGATGAACTTCATTTAAAATATCATTTTTATTTCGCGGAAATCCTTTTTCAGCGTGATATAATATGTAGGATACGATCAAATTTTCTTCTTCAGCTGTTAAAATTGAACCGGGGCCACGTGACGTTTTGCCAGAGGGATTTTTTACTTGAGATTGAAGAGTACTTCTGGGAACCCCAAATTTCCTTGCCACAGCTCGTAAAGGTTCATTGCCGTGGTCCGATATATATTTTAGGGCTTTCTTCAATTTATTCGCATTGTCTTTCGTTGATTAACATGCTAAATCTGAAATAAATAAAAATACTAAAATAATAAAAAGGTCTGCCTTAAGTATTATAGACCAGGTGGCGAATATTTATTTAGAACTATGAGAAATACGCCCCAGACCTTCGACCAAGTATAATCCCCCAGACATAAAAATGAAATTTCAAAACACATTAAAAAAAAAAAAACATTTTCAATCTATATATTTTATATATGATAAGTTGAGAGGTTTAATTACTTTCAATTAATTTATAAATAAAACACTTGTGTTGCAAAGTTTTTCAACAAAGAAACGACATTTAAGTTTATTTATATCACTTTCCTTTGAATGGTTTCTTCTAGCAAAATCTCATATTTTACAATCAAATAATAGAAAAACAAAACAAGTGACAATTGATGATTGAATTCTAACTGACACTATAGGATTCAAATCTAAAGGAATATATTCCCTTTACATATATATAAAAATGATTGTATATTTGCTTTCTTGCATGTATGTAGTATATTTGTTCCTTATGCGTTGCTAAACCATTCATCCGATTCCGTTGAAACTTTGGGGATTTGATGTGTGCATGCCTGTGATGGTTTCTATATACAGGGTGTTAAGGGACGTACTTGACTTACTTTAACCAGTGATTCCTGACATTATTTGGAGTAAAAACTGTAAATGAAATTTTGGTCTCCGGTGACTTTATTTGACGATTTTTTTTTTTCAATTTTTTTTTTTCAAATTCAAACAAAAAAAATTCTGCCGCATATCGTCACTGGTCACTCAGCCGGGTGTCCGACGAACCCCTTACCCCGCCTCCAACTGTTCAACAACTGCCATTTTTTTAATGTTTTTGTAGAAAAAAAAAAACATCAAAAATGTCACCGGAGACCGAAATTTCATTTACATTTTTTACTCCAAATAATGTCAGCTATCACTGGTTAAAGTAAGTCAAGTTCGTCCCTTAATACCCTGTATAATAGTGAGCTCCTGCGTCATGAAATTATGCATTGCTAAAGCATTCATCCGATTGCGATGAATCTTTGGGGATTTGATGTGCGCATGTCCGCGATGCTTTCTACATATATATAATAGTGAGCATGCTGGAGGGGGGTTCGGGGGGACGGGGGAAACGGGAGAAAAGAGTGGGGAAAGGAAGGCGGAGTGGGAATGCCTGAGGGGAAGGGGACGTGGGAGAGGAAAGGGAGGCGGAAGGGGAACGGGTAGAATGGGAAAGGACATGCAGGGAGAAACAATTTATTTATTAAGTGGCATTGCGATGCATGCCGGAAACTCGCTAGTATTTCATACATTCGGCAATTATTGGCCGAGGTGAAATATATTTTAAAAAGTTTCAATTATTTGAAAAAGATAGACATCTCGCAAAAGCATTAATGTTCTGATTCATGAAAGCGGAATCATTTTGTTTCACTTCGGGTGTACTATCGTCACATTTGATTGATAAACAAATCTACCATCAGCGCCATTATTAATGGATAGCGGTCGATCAACATTTGATAAAAGGCTGAAAAGGGCCGAGAAACAGCGTTGAACGGGGATAAATTCAAATTAAAAAACCATTCATTGAACAAAAATACAAGTACAAATGCAGCTTATAGGAACATCCTATTTCTTCCAGCTATATAGTTTAAATGTAAAAAAATAAAATGGCACTGATCGTTGATTGGATCGTCAACGAACTTGTGAAAAATTTTACAAAATGAAAACATATTTTTTTAAATGAAAAGACTAAGAGGAATTATTTAAATAGTGAAAACCAGATGTGAAATTATTTTAATAATAAAGGTACATAAATACTAACATTCATATTAAATGAATTTTATAAAATATATTATGATAAAACTATACTAACAGACAGAACAATTAGTCATAATAGACCTGATATAGTTTTACATGACAAAATTAAAAAAAATAACTTATATCATTGATATAGCTATTCCAAATTCCTGTAATATTCAAAAAACTGTTTCTGAAAAAAATTAGAAAATACACAAATGTAGAAAATGAGATTAAAAGAATTTGGCATTCGCGGACTATAAAAATATTACCATTTGTTATTTCGGCTACTGGCATTATAGGTCTCTGATTCAAAATTTAGGCGTATTAGATTTGTCAAAGAATTTATATATAAAAATGCAAAAATCGGTAATTTTAAATACATGTAGGATTACAAAAGATTTTTTAAATATTTATATTGAGGGATCAGTAGGATTTATAGGTTCAATTAGGAATTCCACAGAGCCGAACCCTCTGATATGAAAATATCTGGAGTCGGTGAATTATTTTCCCATCTGGTCTCTGGTAGGTTGACATGTTGTTCTTGTATTGTTTTGTAATTATAATACTTACATAGTGCAATTGCATAACGTGGATTGACCAGATGATCATTTGGGAAGTGTGTGAAAGGGTTTAGTTTTTCCCGTGGGGAAAATTAAACCCGGACATTTAAATCTGGTGCGTAAAAAGGTAATTATTTAAAAAAAAATTAGGTACATGTGAAAAAATGGAGATCATTTAAAAGTTGCCTATTTGCCTAAGTCGGGACAATGATGTTGATGGGTATTTTGCACGCACACTTATATGCCATATCTCATTCTGTTTCTATTATCTATGGTACCTACTATTCGGCTGCATAAAAACAATAACTTCCTCGCCTTTTCTCTGATATTCCGGGATGCCGCTTCAAGAATAGCTTCATCCAGCCGTATCCTGGTTTGTCGTCTACGAATGGATTAGTTCTCGGATTTTTCTTCAAGAGTTGCTGAACTTCATTTAAAATATCATTTTTATTTCGTGGAATTCCTTTTTCAGCGTGATATAAAATATAGGATACGATCAAATTTTCTTCTCCAGCTGTTAAAAATGAACTGGGGCCACGTGTCCTTTTGGCAGAGGGATTTTTTACTTGAAATTGAAGAGTGCTTCTGGGTACCCCAAATTTCCTTGCCACAGCTCGTAAAGGCTCATTACGGTGGTCCGATATATATTTTAGGGCTTTCTTCAATTTATTCGCATTATCCTTCGTCGATTGACATGCTAAATCTGAAATAAATAAAAATACTAAAATAATAAGAAGGTCTGCCTAAAGTAGTGTTGACTAGGTGGCGAATATTTATTTAGAAGGTATAGAACTATGAGAAATACGCCCGAGACATAAAAATAAATTTTAAATCATATTATTTAAATAAAATCATTTTAAATATATATACATATATATATGCAAAAATTAATGTATATTTGCTTTCTTGCACGTATGTATATATTTGTTCCTTATGCGTTGCTAAACCAATCACCCGATTGCGATGAAACTTTAGGGATTTGATGTGTGCATGCCCGCGATGGTTTCTACACATAACAGTGAGTTCCGTCGTCATGAAATTATGCGTTGCTAAACCAATCATCCATTTGCGATGAAACTTTAGGGATTTGATGTGTGCATGTCCGCGATGGTTTCTATATAGGTAAATTAAAATTCAAAAACCATTCATTGCACTAAAATACAAGTACAAAAGGTGTAGCTTAAAGGTACATCCTATTTCTTCCGGCTGTATAAATGTAAAACATCAAATGTAAAAAATTAAAATGGCACTGATCGTTGATTGGATAGTCAAAGTAAAAAATTTTACAAAATGAAAACACTTTTTTTCATGAACAGATTAATAGGAACTATTTAAATAGTGAAAACCACATGTGCAATTATTTTAATATTAAAGGTACATAAATACTAACATTTATATTAAAAAAAAATTAGGTACATGTGAAAAAATGAGACCATTTAAAAGTCGGGACAATTATGTTGATGGGTAATTTGCACGCACACTTTCATGCCATATCTCATTCTGTTTCTATTATCTATGGTACCTACTATGCGGCTGCATAAAAACAATAACTTCCTCGCCTTTTTTCTGATATTCCGGGATGCCGCTTCAAGAATAGCTTCATCCAGCCGTATCCTGGTTTGTCGTCTACGAATGGATTAGTTCTCGGATTTTTCTTCAAGAGTTGCTGGACTTCATTAAAAATATCATTTTTATTTCGTGGAAATCCTTTTTTAGCGTGGTATAAAATAAAGGATACTATCAAATTTTCTTCCTCAGCTGTTAAAATTGAACTGGGGCCACGTGTCGTTTTGGCAGAGGGATTTTTCATTTTAAAGCGAAGAGTACTTCTCGGTACCTCAAATTTCCTTGCCACGGCTCGTACAGACTCACTGCCGTGGTCCGATATATATTTTAGGGCTTTCTTCAGTTTCTTCGCATTATCTTTCGTCGATTGAGAAATTAAATCTGAAATAAATAAAAATACATACATAAAAAAGGGACGAGTATTTACCAGGTACCGAATATTTATTTAGAATTACCTACATGTAGAACTAGACAGACTAAGAAAAATATGACACAGACATAAAAAATAATTTTAAATCATATTTTTTAAATAAAACCATTTTCAATATTTCATATTTGCCAAGGAGGCAAATATTAAAAAAACTTTCAATTATTTGAAAAGGTTGTTAAACATCTCCCAAAAATATTGATGTCCTCTTTCATGAGAACGGAATCAATTTTTTTTCTTAGAATCGGGTGTACCCTCGTCACATTTGATTGATAATCAAAACTACCATCAACGCCATTTTCAAAGCATAGCGCTCGACGGTTGTCGAAAAAGGCTGAAACGGGTCGAGAAACAGCGTATAACGGGGATAAGTTCAAATAAGGAAAAGTTCAAGTAAAAAAATAAAATGGCATTGATTGGATTATCAATGTGCTTGTGAAAAGTTTTACAAAATGAAAAGACTTTTGAAAAAAAATTAAAATATTAATAATGGGAACTATTTAAACACTTAAATCCAGATGTGAAAATATTTTAATAATATAGGCACACAAATACTAAAATTTACATTAGTAGGTACATTTTAAAATTTATAGGTAAATGTGCAAAAATGGAGACAATTTAAAAGTTGCCCATCTTGCCAAAGTCAGAACAATGATCAAAGCGCACTTATTATGTTATTATACCTAATAATGATGTTGTTGGTATTTTGCACGCACATTTTCATGCCATATCTTATTTTGTTTCTATTATCTATGGGACCTATAAATAAAAACAATAACTCCCTCGCCTTTTCTCGGATATTCTGGGATGCCGCTTTAAGAACAGCGTCATCCAGTTACGTCCCGGTTTGTCGTCGGCGAACGGATTTGTTCTCGGATTTTTCTTCAAGAGTTGCTGAACTTCATTTAAAACATCGTTTTTATTTCGCGGAAATCCTTTTGCAGCGTGATATAAGATATAAGATTCGATCAAATTTTCTTCTTCAGCTGTTAAAATTGAACAGCGGCCACGTGTCGTTTTGGCAGAGGGATTTTTTACATGAAATTGAAGAGTACCCCTAGGTACCCCAAATTTCCTTGCCACAGCTAGTAAAAGGCTCGTTGAGGTGGTCCGATATATATTCTAGGGCTTTCTTCAATTTATTCGCTTTAGCTTCTAGGGCTTTCTTCAATTTATTCGATTCACATGTTAACTCTGAAATAAATAAAAATAATAAAATAATGAAAAAAATCTGCCTAAAGAACGATCGACCAGGTGGCGAATATTTATTTACAAGGTGAATAAATACTTTACGTGCGGAACTGTGATAAATATCTGGGGCACAAAAATAAAGTTTTGAATTATATTTAAAATAAATTTCAATATTTCATATATTAGGCAATTATTGGCCGAGGCGGAAAATAATAAAAAAGTTTCAATTATTTGATAAAGTTATTGGACGTCACCCAAAAAATATTGACGTCCTGTTTCATGAAAGCAGAATAATTTTTGTATATTTAGCCTAATCAAAACCACTAATCAAATCCACCACCACCAATCATCATAATCAAATCCACCACCACCAATCATCATAATCAAATCCACCACCACCAATCATGATAATCAAATCCACCACCACCAATCATCATAATCAAATCCACCACCATCAATCATGATAATCAAATCCACCACCACCAATCATGATAATCAAATCCACCACCACCAATCATGATAATCAAATCCACCACCACCAATCATCATAATTAAATCCACCACCACCAATCATGATAATCAAATCCACCACCACCAATCATGGTAATCAAATCCACCACCACCAATCATGATAATCAAATCCACCACCACCAATCATCATAATCAAATCCACCACCACCAATCATCATAATCAAATCCACCACCACCAATCATGATAATCAAATCCACCACCACCAATCATCATAATCAAATCCACCACCATCAATCATGATAATCAAATCCACCACCACCAATCATGATAATCAAATCCACCACCACCAATCATGATAATCAAATCCACCACCACCAATCATCATAATTAAATCCACCACCACCAATCATGATAATCAAATCCACCACCACCAATCATGGTAATCAAATCCACCACCACCAATCATGATAATCAAATCCACCACCACCAATCATCATAATCAAATCCACCACCACCAATCATGATAATCAAATCCACCACCACCAATCATGATAATCAAATCCACCACCACCAATCATCATAATCAAATCCACCACCACCAATCATCATAATCAAATCCACCACCACCAATCATGATAATCAAATCCACCACCACCAATCATCATAATCAAATCCACCACCACCAATCATCATAATCAAATCCACCACCACCAATCATGATAATCAAATCCACCACCACCAATCATCATAATCAAATCCACCACCATCAATCATGATAATCAAATCCACCACCACCAATCATGATAATCAAATCCACCACCACCAATCATGATAATCAAATCCACCACCACCAATCATCATAATTAAATCCACCACCACCAATCATGATAATCAAATCCACCACCACCAATCATGGTAATCAAATCCACCACCACCAATCATGATAATCAAATCCACCACCACCAATCATCATAATCAAATCCACCACCACCAATCATGATAATCAAATCCACCACCACCAATCATGATAATCCACCACCACCAATCATGATAATCAAATCCACCACCACCAATCATGATAATCAAATCCACCACCACCAATCATCATAATCAAATCCACCACCACCAATCATGATAATCAAATCCACCACCACCAATCATCATAATCAAATCCACCACCACCAATCATGATAATCAAATCCACCACCACCAATCATGATAATCAAATCCACCACCACCAATCATGATAATCAAATCCACCACCACCATTATTAATGGATAGCGGCCACGGTTGATCAACATTTGATAAAAAGCTGGAACGGACCGAGAATTAGCGTTTAACCACTGGAGCAATATTTGCCATATTATATTGGCGCCATTTTAAATGTCTCCGGTTGCTTTTCGGATAAAAAAGGCAGTTATCTCCATGATTCGGCAAATTATTTTTTTTTAAATATTTGTACCTCCCACGTTTGTTATTTTGGACTTGAAACAAAGCTATTGAAATGCTTTAAGTATCATGGCCATAGATGAGGCAAAACATTAAAAATGATTTTATAAAATATTTTTTTTTCGCAGAATTTCTAATCAGCTGTTTACGGTTAAAATTAGGTTCTTTTTCCATAGATATACATACACCTTTCATTATATAGTACACCACAGACAATATACAGAAATCGAAAATATTCTGTGTTGACTCCAGTAAGTAACCTCGGCAATTTCAAAGTAACAGCCAAGCAGGAGTCGCGCGATTATAAACTTTACGATTTTATTTTTATTTTTTATAAATCCTACAAATATGAGATAAACGGTATATTACAAGTTATTTCATTTACTATATAGGCTAGAGTTTGTTCCCTCGGTTATACCCTCCATTATGGCATGCAAGAGGCCTTCTTGTCGTATTACATGGCCGATCCATCTTGCACGCTTTTCGGACAAGGTCCTGAGCAGGTGCCTTCCTCCTCCGATTCTTTGGAAAACCTCCTCATTTGTAATGTGGTCTCTCCAGAAAATTCCTAATAGTCTTCTATAGGACCACATCTCAAAAGCCTCTAGTCTCCGTTTATCTCTTTCGGATAGGCACCATGTTTCGCAGCCGTACATCAAGATACTCCATACTGTTATGGTACGCCCAAACGACAAAGAATTCAAACTCCTAATTCGCCGCAAACTACACAACACCCTGCTCCCCCCCTGTTCCCTGCTTCCTACTTCCTATCCCATCCGCCCACCCGCACGCGATCCCTTGCCCCAGTTGAGCATTGCGAGCCGCCTCGGGCACACGTTAAGCCCGCGCGTGGATTCCCACTGTTCGCGCCCGGCGTACTATCGCTCGAATTGTACTCAAATATAACCTGCAATGTTAATTCAATAACCTACGGGTTTAGCGCTGATATTTCACCATGCCTGTGTAAACTTCGGTTCTGTCCTAAACTCGGGAGGTCCCCCTGGAAGCCGGAAGACGAAGACCCCCAACATCATGTAAGCTGTACAATTGTTTCCTCATTTGATTGTGTCCTTTAACGATAGACTGTAAACTCCCGCGCAAAGCCATCACTCAGAGAGTTTCGTTTAGGGATCTTGAGGTTATAAACACGATAGCTAGGATTGTGTAGTATGTATTTCTTGTGTTGAATTGTACTGTAATGACCTATGCACTGTGTTTTAAATTTGCAATACATGAATCTAGTTAACTCAATCCTGTTATTATTCTGCTACGGCAGGAGGGTTTCCTAGAGAGGGAGTATCCTGCCAGACGACTGAGATGCGAAGGAATTTCTGAAGCCTCGAGCGACCCACCACCTGAATAGAGGGTAAATCATGCCTCCCCTGAGAGCTAGCTTGGGACATGTTTGGGGGCCCGCTCCTAACACTGGCGTCCATAGTGGGGCCCAGAATTTTTTTTTCATTTTTGCCATTGTCTCAGTCGCCTTACGGAGTGCTCCCTGTCGAAATCTTCCCCGCATAGGAACTGTTTGTAAACATTGATTGTACTGTGTCTTGGTGTTTTATACCCAGTGAATAATGAATTCTGTGGGAAACCACAGAAATCCATGTGCAAATTGAGTCCATAACGCAGATTTGATTGCAATTATAAAAAAATTGCGTCAAAGTTGAAAACATGGCCATTTTGTATTAACCAGAAAGACGGCAGCATTTAAACCGCGAATCTGACTGCGCACGCGCCGACCCCTTTGTTCACAAAGCAGCGGACGAGCAACAGTAATTCGCGCCAAATCAACGGCCCGATGTTTCACGCGGTAAATACATACCTAATCTCTGAGTTGCGCGCGCACCCACGCGCATCGAAGCATAAAAGTGCGTTTATCGCGCCAAACTCCAACGGCAAAAAATCCGTTTGAATCAGGCAGAACAATTCCCTGTCACTATGCAGTGTTTTGAATAATAAAATCGCCCTTCTGTCACTAAGGTCGGAAGCAATGGAGATCGCTATTGTAAATTTGGTTTTGGAATTCCAATTACCTTGTGGATTCTTTAATTAAAAAATCTCACACTCACGTTTTTTCTTGCACAATATACCGATCGGCCCACTTGTTGTGTTTGTCAAATTAGTACCACGTATATTTCACCAAATGGACAAAATAATGACTTTCTTTCCACATTCTATGTTATAGGTACCGCATTTTTTTCAGCATAAGTGTAAAGTGAATTGTGTTTTTTTTCCTTACATAAAAAAAAGTGAAATAATAATAAAACCAATGATTGGTTCCATGAAAAAATAAAATAATTTTAATGTGGTTTCGTAACAAATCCCATATTCAGTTATTTTCATCCGGAAGTTTGTCCTTATTTGCCAGAAGAGTGCCTTTTGTGAATTTTAGTGCCTTTCTCAGTGCAAAGTGGTTTGTGAAAAATAAAAAACCCGTTTTCTAAAGGTCAGTCCTGGCAAAATTTGTTGGAAATAAATAAATACTTGTGAATTTCACAGTTTTCTCAAAAGTGGTTTGTGAAAAATAAAAAACCCGTTTTCTAAAGGTCAGTCCTGGCAAATTTTTTTTTTGAAAAAAAAATAAATACTTGTGAATTTCACAAGTTTTCTCAAAGTGGTCAGTGAAACACAAAAACCTTTACTACTTAGGTCTTTCCACGCAAAATTTTTTCTTGTGCCTTCCTTTGACAAAGATTCTGGTGTCATATATACCAAATTGTAGTATGGAATACAGTTTTCTATAACTATTTTAGAAATACCAACCAGTGATTACCAAGTGAAAAGTGCCTCACAAAATTAATTTTGCGTTTACTAAAAGAAGACCCCTGGCAAATTTTTTTCACCACCTGGGAAACTCACAATGGAAAACAATCAAGCTATGGCATCATCCAATTTGGGCATCATTCCCAACGTGCACAACTTATCCAAAACTCACTTACAAACTGCCTTAAGGGATAGAGGACTCTCGCCATCAAGCAAATCTAAATCTACATTAAAGGCTTATGCACTTTTATTCAACAAAAAGTACATTAAGAGAATAAACCTCGCCCCCTCAAGCGAAAATAATTCACGCTCGGCTACGTAAGTTTTGAATAATCTTGTTCCTAACGAAGAACCTATGCCACAAGTAATGATAAAACAGGACATCGCACCCACCTTGACACAAGATAAAACCTACGATTTATCCTCGTGGAAAATCAAATATAATGGCGTCTCCGATGTACTGGATTTCATTGACCGTATTGAAGAAACGGCTACAATCAAAAATATCCCATTCGAGATTCTACGAAAAAACTTCATAGAACTCATCTCCCCAGAATTGATACCCTGGCACCGCATTCAAAAAACTAAATGCAAAGATTGGAATAAACTCAGATCTGCCCTAATCTCGAGCTTCGGAAAAACGGAAGCCCAGCACCGGATCAAATTATCTTTACTATCTATTAAACAGCTAGTAAATGAACCTGTAGCAACATTCATAGAAAGGGCTGAATCCATTAACATCAAGCTTTCACATCCCGTTTCGGAAGCTGAACTATTACCAGTCATAACTGATGGCCTTTTAAGCAAATACGAGAACATCATTACCTCACAGAAAATTGCATCCCTAGCCCAGCTAAACGAAGTCTGTCTCCTTCTGGAATCGTACCAGGATAGGAAAAACATAAAGAATGTGTCAAATAATGTAGTTGTGCCAAGCCGTTCGTCTGGTTTAAAACCAGAATTCAACAACAAAAAAGTGTGCTCTTTTTGCAAAAAAGTAGGCCATCTGGCCACTATTTGTTTCAAGCAAGCAAGGTTTCTGGAATCTAAGGAACCCCGAACTTTCAAGAGGCATCACTCTAGGGACCGCTCTCCTCCAAGCGACGAACTGCGCAACATTTTCAAGAAATCAAGGCACAACATGGAAAGGTTACAAAACCCAAGCGATGTCAGACCTCAGGTGGATTTCTCCAAGCCCCCACCAAATTTCTACATGAAGAGGCCAAAAAACTAAATAATAACCTCTCAGGCACCCATTCTGAACCAAGGTCTAAAGAATGGACTGATTGGTTAGCACACATTAAGTATTTTAACCAGACCTTAAATGTTTCTTCGGTTTGTTGCAAACAAGCTAAAGATGGGAGACCCTATGCTTTTTTCTCTGTTAACAATGTGCCCTTTTCCGGATTACTTGATAGTGGTGCATCTGTCAGCTGTCTTGGCAACAATGCTCACCTGCCTTTTGTTAACAGTGATTTTAGAATTTCGCCCCAATCAACACACCTGACGACTGCGGATAATGTTTCCCAACCGGTCATCGGCGCCCTTGCCCTGCCAATTAATTGTAACAATAAAATAGTTACAATCAATTTTCTAATAGTGCCCTCTATATCCCAGAATTTCATCCTTGGCGTTGACTTCTGGAAGGCATTCAATGTTGCTCCCCAAGTATTTAATACTCTTGGCAAAACCTCCACTGCTGCTCAAATTAGTGAGATCCGCACAATAATACCTCACGAAAATTTAAGCACGGACCAGGCTCTCCAACTAAAAGAAATGGTCAATAAATTCGAGTCAATATCTTTCGAAAAATGTGGATTAGGTTTGACAAATTTGGTTGAACACCATATCAAAACCAATGGCCCACCCATCAAGCAACGTTATTACAACTTAGCCCCCCAAAAACTTAAACTTTTAGAAAACGAACTTGATGAAATGTTAAAAATGGGTGTGGTGGTTCCCAGCAGAAGTGCATGGACCAACCCAACTCTTTTGGTTTCTAAAAAAGACGGCTCTGCACGTTTCTGTCTCGACAGTAGACGTTTAAACTCTTGCACGGAAGCTGATGCGTATCCCTTACCTCACGTTCACGCAACCTTAGACAAGCTGCGTAACGCCAAGTTCATCTCTTCTGTCGATCTCAGCAAAGCGTTTTGGCAAATACCCTTGGACGCAGAATCGTGCGAAAAAACTGCTTTCGTTGTACCTGGTAGGGGAATGTTCCATTTTAAAAGATTACCCTTTGGTCTAAAAAACAGCCCCGCCGAGTTACAAAGACTGATGGACAAACTTTTCGGTCCTGAAGTCGATAACAGCCTGTTTTGTTACCTTGACGACCTCATCATCGTCAGCGATACCTTTGAAAAACACCTATTAATGCTGGAAAAAGTTTTTCAACAACTCAAGTTCGCTGGTTTAACCATCAACTTGAAGAAGTCTGAATTCTGTAAGTCCCGTCTACGTTATTTGGGATTCATTATCGACGAAAAAGGTCTAAGAACAGACCCCGCTAAGGTGGAAGCCATGGCAAATTTTCCCCGACCCAAAAACGCGAAGGAAGTCAAAGGTTTCCTTGGACTTGCAGGTTACTACAGGAGATTCATCAAAGACTTTTCCACCATCGCAGCCCCCTTAAATAAAATTACCGGCATCCGTAAAGGTGTCAGCAATTTCCGATGGTCTGTCGAAGCTGAAGAAGCGTTTACAACTCTAAAAAATGCCCTTCAAAAAGCTCCCGTTCTGAATTGCCCGGATTTTGCACTCTCTTTTACCCTCCACACGGATGCCTCCAATGTAGGAATCGGTGGAGTCCTTACTCAAGAATTCCCAGATGGCGAACACCCTGTAGCGTATTTTTCCCGTACATTAAACAAACACGAGAAAAACTACGGAATTACCGAGAAAGAGTTATTGGCTGTATTGGATTCTGTTCACCATTTCCGCGGTTACATAGACGGTAGCAAATTTACTGTAGTTACAGACCATAGTAGTTTGAAATGGTTGATCTCTTTAAGTAATCCCTCCGGTAGGCTCGCTCGTTGGTCCTCCCGTTTGTCTCAATACAATTTTGATGTTGTTCACCGTAAAGGCGCGGACAATATTGTTCCCGACGCCCTTTCAAGAATTGAACTGGCTTCATTAAATGTTGACACAATTGCCCCCCCTCCATCTACAAAAGATGAATGGTACTTGAAAATCTTCGAAGGTTGTAAAAATAACCAACAAAAGTTTCCTAATTTTATCATAAAAGAAGGACAACTATACCGTAATTGCAAGGTACCACTATCCATCCTCGAAGATTACTCGTGGAAACTTGTCGTTCCCCTCGAAGGTAGAGAACAAATAATTATTGACAATCATAGTGCTCCCGACTCCATACACCCAGGAAATTTCAAGACGTATAAAAAGATCTCCTTGAAGTATTACTGGCCTGGTCTCTTCAAGCAAATTCGCAATTACATCTCTAAATGTGAAACTTGTAAAGCCTATAAACATAGCACGGCAGCACCTGCCGGCCTAATGGGTAATCCCAAACGTGCCGACAGACCCCTACAATCATTGTCAATGGACCTCGTCGGACCCTTTCCCCGAAGTTATGCCGGACACATGCACATACTTAGTGTAGTGGATGTTTTCACTAAATTCTGTTGGATCTTTCCTTTAAAAAGAGCCAACGCGTCCGCCATCATCAAACTTCTGGAAAAACACATTTTTATACCTTACGGAACACCCAGAACCGTAATTGTTGATAACGGAAAACAATTTATTGCCCAAGAATTCAAAGATTTTCTTGCCAAATACGGAATCAAGGATATTTACTATAATATCTTGTATACTCCACAAAATAACACCGTCGAACGTTATAACCAAACAATCAACACAGCTCTGGCTATTCTAGTTGATAAAGATCAACGTACTTGGTGTAAAAACCTAGATAAAATTCAGGCTGCAATGAACAACACTGTTAATCTGGCCACTGGTTACACACCTTTCTTCTTAAAACACGGTATGGAACAAGTTGTTCATGGTTCTCTACATAGGAACACTAACTTTCCTACGTCAATTGCCACCACAAGCAACCCTACCGCGGACTATGCCTATCGTCTGGAAGAACTGTCGGCCATCTACAGTGAAGTCACTGATGCTTTGCTCCTGGCTCATCAAAAGAGTGCGGACAGATACAACCTACGTAGGAAACATGTCACCTTCAATACAGGAGACATAGTTTGGAGAAAGAACAACACACTTTCCCAAGGAGCCATGTATTTCTCTGCCAAGCTGGCACCACGTTTCGTGAAGGCCAAAGTTCTAAGAAAGATATCAGATCTAGTGTACTCCTTGTCTGACTGCTCTGGAAAACACATTGGTAATTACCATATTAAGGATATCGCAAAATCTGGAAGTGAGGAGTCAAGTAAAACTGCCCCCACTATCTCAGCAAACTTAAAATGATCCAGTGTGTATCACCACAACCTTTTTGTAAGCACACCAAGTCTTACAATGGCTGGCGTGTAAAGTGTCAATTACATGCCCACCCTTTCGTTGATAAAACGAATATTGTTAAAAAATCATTTTTGTAAATTTATGTACAATCCACGGTGTAGTTTGCCCCGTTCATGTTCGTGAATTGGCAACCACCGTAATTTTTGTCTCACACGTTTTTTATTTTTTTTCTTTCTTTTTTCTCACCTGTTCCAAAATTGATCACTTTAGAGCAGAGACACCCCTCGAGTGACAGTGTTCGGGAAGTCATGAACCCAATCATTGCCTCTCAACCCCTCACACTACGCAACGTTCATGCCATGGCACGCTTTGCCATGTAATGCAATATTGTAATTTTCACCATTTTTGTTTGTTGTTTTTTTTCATCATATCGGAAGGAATCTCTTCAATTTTTTCCTTTTTATGTTCTGTAAATACTGGAGCGTCGTTCTAAAATCGATTTGGTAAACTCCAAAGCGTTAAATCACGACCCAGGACTAGTAAACCATCTCAACATGCTCCATATTTTACCCATCATGGTAAAGATAAGTGGTTACTCACATAATCACATTCCTTGTGTATAGTAGTTTTCAATTTTTTCTCAAATGTCAAAAATTGATGGCGTCCTACCCGAGCTCTTTGCTAACAAATTGGATTTTGACACATCCATTTTGAAATCATATGTATATAAATAAAGGAAAAGCCTTTAAATTGGTCTTTCCATCCTTGTACAAATCCTCATGGACTCGTTTCAACTAAAGTACGTAAAACCAAATACTCGGTCTTTTGTTGTTATAAGAAGTCCTCGATTTGTCCCTCTTCACAACATGTATGTCTTGTATTACATGCTTCAACCCTTACGGAAAAGGTTAATAAAACCTAACGGCAGCCCTGATTTCCGTACATAAATAACCGCAGTTTAACGTAAATCATCAATGTTTTGTTTGATCATCGTTTTACAAACATAGGCATTCAACTCCTGTTTCGCCATTTAACCAAGTATTTGCAACCTAAATTGCACATAACCTGGTATGTTGTAACCACACAAAGGGTATGTAAAACCACAATTGGTCCCTTTTATTTGTCCCCACTGAAGTTTGCTGCAATAGACAGTATGTAAAACCATGTAGGTCTGTCTTTGTTTGTCACATGGTGTAAACAGAAATGTACTCTGTCATCACCCCGCCTTTATAACATACGAAGTGACATTAAATTGTTTACCTCCTTGTTATCCTATCGTACGCTCCTGGGCTACGGAGTTAGTTAATCTAACAAATCTTTATAAACTGTGTTAAAACAAGCATAGTTAACGTTTATTGTGTTGTATTTAAACGTAACCCTGTTACATTATAGGAGAGATCCTTAGAACATCCACCATTATAGGAGGGATCCTTAAAATACCTGCCGCGATACGAGAAGTTCGTCATAATCACTTTTTTCTCATAGCTAAATGTTATTGAGCTGGTCGTGTGACATATTTGTCATGAGAACCATTTTGTACATTCTATTTTGGTCGTGTGCCATTCATTTGTCATGAGAACCATTTTGTACATTCTATTTTGGTCGTGTGCCATTCATTTGTCATGAGAACCATTTTGTACGTTCTATTTTGGTCGTGTGCCATTCATTTGCCATGAGTACCACCCTTTTCGTATAACCTGTTCCGGTCGTGTGTCATTTATTTGTCATGAGTACCGCTTTTATGTATAACTGTGTATAAACTCTGTACACGAGACGTGGAGACGTAATAACAATACTTACCGTGATTCGTGTGAACGACATAATATCGGCTTTGCTATCTTCTTTAGGATGCATTGTATAAACTCTTTGACTTCTGTCTATAATTGAGTTATATCTTGTATGTACTTACATATTTTGTACACTATACGTGGAGACGTTAAAACACTTACCATGAGTCGTGCGAACGAAATAATATCAAACCCTTTGTGTGCGATCTACGAAATGTAGTCCACAACCCTTTGTTGTCATTCAACGCCAATGCCCGTGGACTTCCTGTTTTTTTTACTTCTTTGCAAAAAGGAAAGAAGCCCAGGAATATCTACTATCCCAAAAGGACTAGTTTTCAGCTTCACTGTCAATTATGGGGCATAGTGCTGTGGGAGTTAATCGATTGAGCACAAAAAACCACCTAACTCGTTGTCTGGAGAACGAACAAGAAAACCCCCAGGTTTGTGAAATTGGAGCAAGGGTCTGTCTTTTCTCACAATCATGTAGAAGTTTTTAAAATGACCCCTAATCTTTTGCCCAATACACGCGAAAGATTAGCCTCTTTGATATAATGTGTATTCAAATGTCTCCTCATCCTTTTTGATAAATGTAAAGAGTCAGGAAATCTGCTGGTTGATTATGTTTCATTTTCACATAGAGTTTGAATCGGAAATTGGTCCAGTCTCTAGCAAGTTTCGCAACTCGTCTCCCTTCTCCCCTCCTCCTCCCATCCCCCATGTTTCAGACTTATGTTATGAAGTGTAAAATCTGTCGTTGACCATATCTCGCCCTCACTTGGAGTTCGAATAGGTAACTGTCCGGTTATCTACAGGTTTTCCCCCTCAATCTCTGCATATGTCTCACCAGTTTTTTTCTCTCTTTTCTCAATTCCACGAAACACATTCATGAATGTTGGATATGTACGATATGCACTTGGCGTACCGTCTGTCTCCTTTTGACAACCTTTATTCATGAATTGGTTTCCCTTTGCCGTGACTAGTTCACGATTCTTTGTCTCGTTCTTTGAAATTCTACGAAAATGTTACCATCTCATGTTAGCATAGGCCATAGAGGGCCGGTTGTTTTTTAACCAAGACATATTGTCACTAGGCAAACGCCAAGTCATCCTGGCAAAGGAAAATGTTCATGTAATCACAATTTAGTTAGGAATCTCTCTTCGTCACTCTCTGGGTCGGTGGTTAAAAATTTCGTTATTTCATTATCTGGACACATTTTGTTTCTCTCCAAACCTTTTCTTCATTGGTCCCTAGGCAGGTAAACTTCAAGAATTTTGCTCTAATAATAATTCCTCCCGGATTTAAAAAGAAGCCCAGGCGGATGTCATCACCAACAGCCAAGCTGAGCTTCACTTCCTGACAGCACGCGCTGTGGTTACAAGGTCTCTCCTGCTGCCATTTTCTACGCAATTGTTCCTGAAAGCACAGACCATACCGCCCATACGTATGTTGTCTTGTCGTGCCACAGCAAGCTGAGTTGTCCCACTATACTTTATGACACTCTAAACTACCTTTTGGGCACGCTAGCTCTTAGGTTTGTTCTTACTCTTGCTATCAATGCCAACCTTGTCGTCTCTTGCTCTGTCATGCAGTGACGCATATATCGTCATGTGTAAACCATCATTACCTTGACCCACCAGTATTCGCTGAATGCGCACCAATACAAGTTATCTTGAGCTACATTATGCTTCAATAACCATTATATACGATCCGTGTTTACCATAATAACACTTAGGATTCGCACTGGCATGTCTGCAGATACTGGATTCTTCTCTTCAATGACCTCTGTAACCATAGTCGCGGCACAGCAACCACAGTCTCCACTTCGTGAACTTCGACGTCTTCGACAAAACCAAGTGTTTTCTAAGGCCCAAGTGTACTCCTGAGCGTTGTCTCAAATGGGTCTGATTACAGTGATAATGTAATCCTTAGAATCCGTGAAGTCACGTCCTTTTCTTCGAAATTCTCCGAAACCAAACAAATCCACGCTTCACAAACTTAGCTCCAAGACCAATGAAACCTTAGAATCACACATTTTTTCTCTTCTCTTGTACAAATGTATTGTCATTCTTTCAATTGCATAACCATGTGTATTGTCATTCTTTCAATTGCATAACCATGTGTATTGTTATTTTCAATTGCATAACCTTGTATGTTGTTTTACACCATGTACTTTTCCCAAATTTGTCTTGTCCAAACATTGTATGTACCCCCACCCATTCCCTACAAACATTGTGACCCAAACTATAGCATAAAACTGTATGTTCTAGCTAGGAAATCTCTCAAGCAACGAATCTCTCAAAAACCCCGATGGAAGCATAAGAGGATTTTTTTTCCCTACAGCTCCATTGCCACGTCGTTTTTTTTCCAAGCGCGGGGGGAAGTGTTATGGTACGCCCAAACGACAAAGAATTCAAACTCCTAATTCGCCGCAAACTACACAACACCCTGCTCCCCCCCTGTTCCCTGCTTCCTACTTCCTATCCCATCCGCCCACCCGCACGCGATCCCTTGCCCCAGTTGAGCATTGCGAGCCGCCTCGGGCACACGTTAAGCCCGCGCGTGGATTCCCACTGTTCGCGCCCGGCGTACTATCGCTCGAATTGTACTCAAATATAACCTGCAATGTTAATTCAATAACCTACGGGTTTAGCGCTGATATTTCACCATGCCTGTGTAAACTTCGGTTCTGTCCTAAACTCGGGAGGTCCCCCTGGAAGCCGGAAGACGAAGACCCCCAACATCATGTAAGCTGTACAATTGTTTCCTCATTTGATTGTGTCCTTTAACGATAGACTCTAAACTCCCGCGCAAAGCCATCACTCAGAGAGTTTCGTTTAGGGATCTTGAGGTTATAAACACGATAGCTAGGATTGTGTAGTATGTATTTCTTGTGTTGAATTGTACTGTAATGACCTATGCACTGTGTTTTAAATTTGCAATACATGAATCTAGTTAACTCAATCCTGTTATTATTCTGCTACGGCAGGAGGGTTTCCTAGAGAGGGAGTATCCTGCCAGACGACTGAGATGCGAAGGAATTTCTGAAGCCTCGAGCGACCCACCACCTGAATAGAGGGTAAATCATGCCTCCCCTGAGAGCTAGCTTGGGACATGTTTGGGGGCCCGCTCCTAACAATACATAGGTCTTGATGGGGAGTATTCTCAGTTTTAGGTCTATATTATTCGATTCTATTATTTTCGACCTTTTATTAAATGCAAGCCTAGCCTGGTGTATACGGCTGTCGACCTCGCTCTTAGACCGACCGTCCCATGTTATTTTGCTCCCGAGGTATACAAACTCCTTTAGTAGAACTCCTGACATCTCTACTCTCATCTGATGATGCGTTCGGCCTACAATCAGCAGCTTTGTTTTGTCTTTATTTATCTTCATGTTGTAGTTGTTTTGAAGAATGCTTTGCATGGTTGTTTAGGCCTCTTGCAGTTCTTCTTCGCTTTCAGCAACCATAGCAATATCGTCAGCAAACCTTATCATATCCACCTTTTGCCCGTGTATCTTTACACCTTTTCTGTGACTCATTCTCTCTCTCAAGTCATCAATCGCACTCTGTATATAAGCGTTAAAAAGAACAGGTGACAGAGAGCATCCCTGTCTCACCCCTTGTCTTATACTGGCTTCCTTTGTATCATCGTCACTCTAGGGGACGCCCACGCCGAGAGTACCTGGAGGACCTGCTGGTGGACGTGCGCTGCTCATCATATGCAGACTTCAAAAGAGCCGCACAAGACAGGGAAGAATGGAAGAGAAGAATAGAGGAAATTGCTGCAAACCAATCCCAGGATTGAAACCAGAGAGAGGGATATAGGCTATATAATAATTTGCATATCTCCATGTTAAAATTCGAAAGTATGATTTTTTTAAAGTTGGCGAAAAATTTTAAAAATGATCTTCTGAAAATGTCGAGCAAATGGAGAAAAAAGTTTTAAAATGCGCTGTCGTCTGTCGTTCCAGTGGTTAACGGGGAGAAGTGCCCATCTTGCCAAATTTTTGTCGACCAAAGACGTTGGTGCCGCAGCTCATTGTTTCTTTAATCTACGGTACCTACTATTAGGCCGCGTAAAAACAATAACTCCCTCGCCTTTTCTCGGATATTCTGGGATGCCGCTTTAAGAACAGCTTCATCCAGTTACGTCCCGGTTTGTCGTCGGCGAATGGATTTGTTCTTGGATTCCTCTTCAAGAGTTGCTGAACTTCATTTAAAACATCGTTTTTATTTCGTGGAAATCCCTTTTCAGCGTGATATAAAATATAAGATTCGATCAAATTTTCTTCTTCTGCCGTCAAAATTAAATTAGGGCCACGTGTTGATTTGCAAGAGGGATTTTTTAATTTAAAGTGAAGAGTACTTCTGGGTACCCCAAATTTCCTTGCCACAGCTCGTAAAGGCTCGTCGCCGTGGTCCGATATATATTTTAGGGCTGTTTGCACTTTTTTCGCTGTATCTTTTGTCGACCGACGCGTCGGTCGACGTGCTGGTTCTGAAACAATTAAAAATATTTTTGATATACTCGTAGTTCTCGAAAAGCATAAATATTTACTAGAAGATAAAAAAACTTTTACATCATTTCACTAATGTAGGCAAGGATCACAACAGATCAATTGGTCGAGGCGGCAAATAATCAAAAAGATATTTTAAACAATCAACCTCAGAAAATACTTTGGTCGGATTAATCAAATTGTATTATGTAGCTTGGGGTGTTTCAATCTCCGTCACATATGATTGACGATCAGCACCATTTGAATGACCCCTATGCCAAACGACTGAACAACATTTGATAAAAAATTGAAACGGGTCGAGTATAAAAGCTTAAGATGAAGCCATAGTAAATAATGCAAAATCATACAAAATCATATGTTTTTGTTTTGAAAATTTGATCGCTTAGAAGTATGTAGATGCTTCAATTAAATACTGCGTGTAGAACATACCTTGGCCCTTAAAAATATCGGTCATTTTTTTATAAGTCTTTTAATAAGCCTATAAAAAAATAAAGTATAAGGTATAAAAAACACACTTTCAAGTCCAAACTCTCTTATTTATAAACCCCTTTCGGTTATGGTTTTATTGTATAATGTGGAAAATTCAGTTTATTTTATAATGATCGCAAAAAAGTTGATATTTACCCCCGATCTTCCCAAAATAAAATAAAATATGCATTTTCGCGTTGTTATTTTACAATACGGCCGCTAGTGGACGAATTCGGTTTTTCAAAGTGGTTTTTTATGGCGTCCACCGAAGAACTACTGTTCACGCCACAGTCGCCAAACCTCAGTCACGCCCCGAACTGAGCGGGAGATGGACGCGTCATTCCGCGTCGCTTGATTTCGTGAAATCAATTTTAAATTTCCGTTTTATTACAATAAACAATGCGTAAAACAGGAATTAATATTTTTTACAGGCCTTTACAAAATCAACCTGTAAAACAAAACTCTCAAATGCCTTTTCCAACCTTTCCAAAAGCTTTTTCTCAAGTATTTTTAAACTCCTCCCATAAAGGGCGTGAATTCGGATTTCGATTTTTTCCTGAACTAGTGGATCGCCTTAAGCCCCCTAACAAACTGGTGCCGGGTTGGAATCGTTTGGTTATTTCAACGAGGTAGTACACTGCCACTGTCGGGCGGTTTTCAGAAAAAGATATCATGCTTCCACATAGGCTAGTGCACCAGTCGGTTGTGCGTTCCCGCCCAAATTCAAATACACACGATGAAATATCGAATGTTATTATATTATAAACAACTAGGTGCATGCGAATAACGATCCCTACCGATGAGAAACAAGCTACAAATAAATTAATGTAAGTTTCAAAAGAGATCATAATATGATAATAAAAGTAAGAATTTATTGCAGAAGGTATGCAGGGGTAGTGCAATGGTATTTTAAATTGTCTCCACATCTTTGAACGAAATATTAATGCAATAATAATAATGCAACATTGGAATAACTTCTTTGAAGGTTATACCCATCAACGCAGTATATTATTGAAGAAGAAGATAATACTAAGAAATCAAAACGAAAACAAGACAAAGAACATATTGACACCATAACACGGACATATCGACCACCATAACACGGGCATCAGCCTTGCACGGTGGTCGAACAATCCACAAATCCACATAACACAAGGACGTGCAAAGAAATCAGGCTTCAAAAAAAGGACAACGCGAATACGCAGAACAGTTTACTGTACAAAGGGATGAAGTTATATAACAAGCTACCAGAAACTTTAAAGTCCACACCAATTGGAAAGTTCAAGAAGTATTGTAAGAGCTACATAAAATTTAGTTTGCAATATGAAATATTATAATTAATTAGAAATTTGTAAACTTAAATGTACAAATTGTTAAAATAAAATTAATAAATAAAATAAAATAAATAAATAATGTAACCATAATATTTATGCAATGAATAAAAAAAAATTAAAAAAAAAAAAAAAACAATAAATAGAAAAATGAAAATGAAAAGTAATCAGTTGCGACCGTAACCTTTTTATTTTTCTGAGTCTTGTTCTTTTTCATATTTTCGTTGGATTTATTAGTACTATCTAATTTTTCAATGAAATATCTTTTATTTTATTACTTACATGATTGTTATAATGTCTAATAACATTATTGATGGCGCTGGTTTGCCTTTCGCCGAGATGTCCCGGCCGTGTGCCGTTCTAGGCGTGCTACCCTGCGTATATAAATTGCCACACAAATCAGCGCCGGCCGGAGAAAACTGGATGGAACAGACTGAAATCTGCTGGCGACTATAACCAGGATTGTTCAAAAAGAAAAAAAAACGGGTGTGCTTTAGACCACACGACTGAAGTAAAACTACGAGACAAACCTCGCCCAATGAACCCAGGTATCCCTGCTAGGTTACCAAACGTCGCGAATGGGGTGACCTATGACCTAGGGGTGACATATGACATTGGAATGAAATATGGCCCTGGGGGTGATCTACGACCTTGGGGTGACCATCCTTATCCTTATCACTCCCCAAGTCAAGCGCGCGTAAAGACCCGACCGTTCGCCTAACAATCACCGATCACCGTTCGCATCGATTACCGTTCGCATGACATTTTTCGAAACAATCACCACTTTTCGTAACGCATCACCAGCTTACCCGCCAAGTAGAGTGTGCGTAAAGATGTTTTACTTCAAAAACAAAATGCCCTGATCGTCGATGTGTTTGTGGAAAATTAAAAAAATTTAAACACGGCATTAAAACATGATTTCTTTTTATTTTCTTCACAAACAGGCGAATAGGGTTATACAAACAACAAAAACAAAGTGTAAAAATATTTAAATAATAGATATACTTATATCAGTATAAATAAACATATCAGAAAAAAATCATATGTGAAATAATGGACACTATTTAAAAGCCCACCTTGCCAATATCGGCCCAAGAGTGTTGATGTGTATTTGATACGGATATGACCATGTCTCCCAGGGTGTACAAAACAGCTTTGCACCCTCTCTTGACCAAGGAGCAGATCCACCGTTTCTTCTCCCTATTTTTGTACCTTTGGTCTAATATGAACTTCCTATCCATGAATACTATAATCTGCGTTCCTTTCTGAGATACGCCATAATGAACTAAAAAGAACAAGAACAAAAATAAATATTTTTTGATATGTAAAATTAGTGGTACACAATCCAATAACCAAAATAAGAACACAACACAAAAACCAACAAACACACACCCACCGATATTCAAATCATTGATAAGTTTGTGGACCAAACGGAAGGATGAAACAAAAACAGTTTTCATTATGTGATATGCCGTATTGCGCTTCCTCCTTTATTCGACGTTTCGGACAGCGTCATTGTATCCACGATCAAGGCAGCTATCAGATAATAGTTGTCGCGAGCGTACTTCAAAGAATACATGACTTCTTAACACTACATTTTAATTATTAATTTTTGCATTTATAATTTTTCATTTCTATTTTTCTTTAAAATATTTTTTTTTCTCTTTGTTTTTCACTTAATTTTATATATGTTTTAATTTATATACCTATATGTTTTAATTTATATATTGTATAGAACACACGAGTTCTTTACACTTAATCTTTATTATTAGTTTATGTATTTCAAAATTTTAATTTTAATTTTCCTTTTTATTTCTATTTTTCTTTAAAATACGATTTTTTTTCTTCTTTATTTTTCACTTACTTTTATGTATTTCTTAATTTTTATTTAGTATGTTTAATTATCTTTTTCAATAAAATAGTATTTATTAATTCCTTTTTAAAATATTAAATGTATGACTAACTCAACACGGGCATTAGCTTAGTGTGGTAGCCAAAAAAAAACTAAAAATTTGTAAGCAATAAAATTTTATGAAATAAAAATAAATTAAATAATTAAAATATAGGTATGTCATGGGGAAGGACGCTCTAAAATGTTACCCCGCATTACTCTTATTAAACCAGTAGGTATTTATAACTCTGTACAAATCACAAGTGCGCCCCACGGTTGTATTTGGCAGCCACCTCTGGTCTGGAGCTCCAAAATAACTGAAAAATACCCCCCAATTCTCTGCAGAAACGGGCGGTCTGTTTAATAGATTCTCCCATCATAACAGACGGATGGCAATCTTTAAAAGCACAGGCGTCGGGTGGTAATGCCATCCTTATTCTACCGGTATATCAATGGAAGACGCTCCGAAGAACTAGCATCATTGATCCCTCCGGCACCGGTGCATAGTCGGGAAACACGCCAAACGCGTGCCCAACATATTTAGACGGTTGACATTTGTCACATGAGAACGGGTCGCTTTTTCGAGTCGTTCTTGTGTTCAACAGCTCGGCTGTGGAATGATTTGCCGGCCTCTGTGTTTCTTCCGTCCTACAACAAGGATCTCTTCAAGACCAATGTTCAGTCCTTCCTCTCCTCAAAAAGACCCTCCACACTCCACACAGCATCTAAGATGACATAGGCCCTGTGGGAAATAATTTTCCTCCTGAGTTAATGTTAAAAAAATGGTATCTATACACATATAAAAGAATTCAGGACGGGATTAAAGACGATGTCAAATGTTTCTGGGATTTCATAAAATCACAGAAAGCAAACTCCAGGTCGCATAATGGCCTGAAGAGTGGAGACGAATTTATAACAGATTCAGAATCTATTTGTCAGATGTTCGCAGAATACTTTCGGTCTGTATATGATAGTAAAACCCCGGATCTCAGAACGGAATTTACGAAAACAGAAATTCCGTGGAACTTAGGTGACATATCTCTTGGATTTACTAATCTGAACGAGGTAGAAGCCTACATTCGTAAGCTGAAGACAGACAAGGCTACAGGACCGGATGGAATTCCTTCCAGTATTATCATTAGCATAGCGCCAATGATAAGTGAAACCCTTTGTTATATATTTAACTCTAGTATTTTGACTTCTACGTTCCCCCAAATTTGGAAACTGACCCGAGTCAGTCCTATTTTCAAGGCTGGAGATAAGACAGACGTCAAAAACTACAGACCGGTAGCCGTATTATCAGTGCTACCCAAACTTTTTGAAAAATTGATTTGTCACAAATTAAGTCACCAGATTGCGTCCTTCATTGGTGAAAATCAACACGGTTTCCTTCCAAAGAAATCAACAATCACAAATCTGCTTGATTTTTCGCGGTTGGTAGCCACCAGTTTAACCTCGATGCACCAAACAGATGTAGTTTACACCGACTTTGCCAAAGCATTTGACCGTGTTAACCATGATATACTTCTGAGGAAAATGTTTAAAATAAGCTTCGATCTACCAACACTGAACTTTTTCTCATCGCATTTAAAATCCAGAAGCCAATTTGTTTCGATAAATGGACATAATTCAAAAAAATTCCAAGCGCAATCTGGAATTCCTCAAGGGTCTAACCTCGGACCTATGATGTTTCTAATACTTATAGATGACATCCAAAACTGTGTTAGGAACGGCAAATGTCTACTATTTGCTGATGATCTTAAAATTATTTATTTATTTATTGTTCTTATACGCCCGTAGGGGCTTTTACATAGATTATAAAATAATATTTAAGATATCGAGGATTACACATACATAGAATTTATATCAAACGTTATAAAAGTGAAAAAACTTTTAAGAATATACAAGTAGTTTTTAAAGAAAAAACCACTTGTATATTCTTGCTTATATATGATGGAAATAAGCTGCCAACAAGATTGCTTTAAAATGCAAACTGATCTGGATGCACTATCTGAATGGTCATTAGCAAACAAATTAGATTTTAACACAAAGAAATGTGTCACAATGTCTTACGATTATAAAATAAAAGGCGAAACGTTATCACGTGTAAAATCCGTGAAGGATCTCGGTGTCGTCTTTGATCCCGAACTGACATTCTCTTGCCATATATCGCAGTTCACTCAGTCTTGCTACAAACTTCTTGGATTCATCATCAGGACTTGTAAGCAATTTGATAACCAAGAAGCTATGCTAGCGTTATTCGATGGCATACTGAGAAGTAAGCTGGAGTACGCGAGCGATGTTTGGGCCCCGTACCACCAGAAGTACATTGATATGTTAGAGCAAATCCAGAAGAAATTCCTCAGGTATGTTTATATGCGGAAGCATGGAACCTATCCAAGGTTCATGCACCGTATTGACTTACTTCAGGAAACTGATTCTGTGAGTCTAGAAACTAGATGGAAAGCATGTCTTGCTTTTCTGTCATCAAAATTTGTTACAATTTCATCGATAGCCCATTTCTCTTGGGATGCTATGATTTATATGTACCAGACCATTACAGCCGAAGTCGACATCATGACTTACCTATTTAAAGTACCGAACGGCATAACAGACGTTTTGGCAAAGCGTAGAATGACGAGGGAAGTGGTGCTTTTAAATGAAATTGCAAACCATTTGGATGTAAGTGAATGTTCTTTATATACCTTAAAAACATTATTGAAGAGTCACTTGCCTAAATGCTGATAGGGTAACTAAATTGTACTGTAATTGGAATTGTTCTGTTGTACAATAATAATAAAAAATTAAATACTTTTTCATTTGACACAGATTATTATAGGTCATCCCAAGTGGTTCGCTACGTTTGGTGATTTAGCAGGGGTGCCCGGATTCATGGGGTGAGGTTTGTCTAGGTCTTGGAGGCGGATGACCAGGACACACTGAACCCCAGATTCCTACCCACCCCTTAAACCCTTTTCCTTCCCAGAACTCTCCTTTCCTTCCTTTCCCTAAAAAACCCTCTAGACAGCATCCCCAAAGATGACATAGGCCCCGAGGGAAATTATTTTTCTCAGGGCCTCCTTGTGTGGAGCGCTTGTAAAAAAAACATATTTTTTAGATATTATCGAAGGAAGCAAATACTTTGTGGTGTGACATTATATAATAAATTAAAAAATACACTTTGTAAAGCACCACTTTTTATCAGAATTGATATTAAACAGCCAACCAGGTTTCGCTCATCTCGAGCTTCATCAGGGCTTATTATAACAACTAAAGATAATTATCTACAGACATACATATATAAAAGAAATTAAGAAAATGAGTGAAAGAGATAGAAACAGAATAGGCAACACCCTATTGGTGCCACCAATAGGGCACCAATAGGGCACCAATAGGGTGTTGCCTATTCTGTTTCTATCTCTTTCACTCATTTTCTTAATTTCTTTTATATATGTATGTCTGTAGATAATTATCTTTAGTTGTTATAATAAGCCCTGATGAAGCTCGAGATGAGCGAAACCTGGTTGGCTGTTTAATATCAATTCTGATAAAAAGTGGTGCTTTACAAAGTGTATTTTTTAATTTATTATATTTTTTAGATTTTATTTATTTATTTATACTGTGTTTTACAGATTGTTCTCATACACGTGAGAACAACCCAGCTATAAAAACTCAGTTAATTATGCAAATAAGAAAAATATGTTTAAAAATTATATAAAATCAATCAGCCAAATTACACAATGGTTAAATTCTGAAACAGTTTAAATAAAAATTAGATAAAATAAAACAACAAAAAGAAAATTATAAAAATACAAAGTTTACTCAAAAGCATAATTAAAGTCACAATTGACATAATAAATTAGCACATATTTTTCAGCATTCGCAAAGCATTTTTTTAACCCATAATCGGCAAAAATATCTACTTCAGCACACTCTATCTTATTATATAGTCGAAACATTTGGGTCAGAGGGCTAAAATAAGCGATATTATTTTTAAATGTGTTCAGGTGAAACATATTATGGCGTCTTAAACAATGGGAATTGGGAAAATTTATATCAATATTGCTAAGACACAGTGAAGTATCAAGATGGCCGTGAATTATTTTATGTAAACATATTAGATCAGTCAATTGCCTTCTGATTTTAAGTGTATTAATTTTGAAGTATTCAATTCGGATGTTGTATGATCTAAGATGTTCTTGTAATCCACATTTAAAAGATAACAGTCTTAGCATTTTTTAAACTGATTCTACAATGTTTTCGTATTTGCAGTAATGTGGATTCCAAATAGTGCTTCCAAATTCAATTTTACTTCTAATTAAGGCAATGTAAAGGGTAAGAATTGATAGAGGATCTTTGAAATTTTACATATTCTATGAATAAATCCCATCATTTTAAATGAATTGCACTTAATGGCGTTAATGTGTACATCAAATATGAATTTGAAATCAAGAATGATTCCTAGATCTCTTATGGAAAACACACTCTATTTTGAGAGTAGTATTATTAATAGCATAGGAAAAATCCTTTATAATTCTTTTACGAGTGAAGTTTAAAGTGTAACATTATTCAACATTTTAGTGCATATCATTGACAGTAAACCAGTTATTGAGTGTGTCGAGGTAATTTTGAAGCAGTTGATGATCAGAAACAGACTTAATTTTACGAAAAATTTAGGATCATCGGCGAAAAAAGCATAATCAGAGTTTAATTTTGAACAAAGGTCATTTATGAATATTAGAAAAAGAAGAGGACCCAGATTTGACCTCTGTGGTACACCAGAAGTTACATTTATAGGAGATGATTTGTATCCATTAATAAATACTAGTTGCGTTCTGTTAAATAAATATGATTTCACCCAGCGAAATAGGTCTCCATGTATTCCTATTTGATCAAGTTTTTTAAGTAAGATGGAGTGGTTAACTTTATCAAAAGCTTTTTGGAAATCGGTATAAATAGCACCTACTTGTAATCTTTCATTAAAAGAGTTTCACACACAAAATCCACAAAATTCCAAAAGATTTGAAGTAATAGATCTGTAAGGAACAAACCCATGTTGCCTAGTGCAGAGAAGGGGCTTAAAGTGAGAAAAAATATTTGTATATATCATAGATTCAAAAACTTTAGCAAAACATGATAGTATACTAATTGGTCTATAATTTTTTTATTAAAGATTGGTCACCCGATTTGAATACGTGTACCACATGGGCTTTTTTCCACAAGTCAGGAAAAGTTCCAGAGGTTAAATATTCGTTGAAAATAATAAAAAGTGGTAAACATAATGAATCAGCACAGCATCTGACAAAGAAAGGTGGAATACCATCGGTGCCGGAAACTTTACTGGAATCTATTTTACTCAAAAAACATTTTATTTCAACTGCACTAATATGAATTTTACCGAGATTGCTTTGGTTGTGTTCAGCAATATTTAACATTGAATCATTATCGGGTGATTCCGATTTAGTATAAACGGATGAAAAATATTTGAGGAACATGTTTGCTATGTGTTCTCCATCGTTTGTGGAAATGTCATCAAGATGCATTACTTTAGGAATACAATTGGTTTTTCGTAATGATTTTGAGTATGACCAGAATACCTCTATGTTATCTTGCAGACCACTTTCGACAGAGTTGATGTATGATCTATAACATTCAATTTGCACTTTTTTTGGCCATTTTCCTTAAATTAGAGAATTCTCTCTATAATCTGAACCGTTGCCATGTTTTTTTTTTCCTTAAGTCTAAGTTTATTTTATTTTCTTAAGAAGAGCAATCACTTGCTGATTGAACCAGACAGGGTAATGGTTTTTTGATTTTGAAACATATTTTTTTAAATTTTTTGTCAATTATTTCCCACAGTTTTTCATAAAACAAGGCAACCATACTATTCACATTTTTATTTTTAAAAAGTGTTATCCAATTAACAGCTAATATATCCTGCCGACATTCATCATACTTTCCCCTCCTGAAGTTGTACTTTGAATCAGTTTTATCAGTTTCTAAGAAATGATTTTTATTTTGTTTTACCGTGATCTCAAATGAGGGGTGATAATTATGTAATTTAGTTAAGCCTGGTGCTATATGTAGCTCTATATTTTTATTTTTTATTATAATCTAATTTTTTTTATGTTACATAGGTAATTGTGCTGTGCCTGTCTCACTAGGAGTTCCTGTGTTGAGAGCAGGCGCATTTTAACATAAATAGTTTTAAAATAGTTAATAAAGAATAACAACAACAATGTTATTTACATTTAGAGTAAAAGTATAAGGCCAATCAGCATCGTATCAATGGTTTAGCATGCATTAGGAAGTTCTAAAAATATTGTTGATATATGATCTGTCTTTGGTAGTGATCCAAAACTTGGTATCTGTTTTGTATTTTACGTGATTAGTGTGCTGTCTAATGGTCATATTAATTTTATCAGATAAAACAAGGTCTAACAGATTTTCATTTTTATTTATTACATAATTGAATTGACTCAAATTACAAATTGAAGAAAGGTTGACAAGACTAGTTAAGTATTTTGATTAAAAACATTTATAATTTTTTTCCGATTGCTTTTCTCAGATTTTTTTCACTTATTTTTAAACAAGTAGAACAACTATAAACGTTTTTAATCAGACAAATCATATTAGTATTTGTTTATGTAAATTGAAATGTGAGATAAATAAGTTAAACTATTATATTAATTAACTTTCATGCTAGAATTATATCTGATTTGGTGGTGGTAAGGTCTTGAACGGAATGGTCTTGAATGGTCTGGGTCGGAATTAGACGTAACGGATTTGATTCGGCTTTAGGTATGTTCGGGGATAAAAGAACGAATGACAATGGGAACAGAATACTTGAAGTATGTCTAAAGTGGAACCTTTTTGTGTCGAATACTTTTTTCGATCATAAAGGTATCCATCAATATAAGTGGGAAAGAGGAAATGAAAGATCAATAATCGATTTCGTAGTAATCGACTCTAGGTTGAGAGCCGTTACCGAGGACAAGAGTTTTCAGAGTGGCTGAGGTTGAAACTGACCACTTTCAGGTGGTGTCAAGAGTGAACCTCTTTCGCGGCTGGCGCTCTAAAGTGAAAATGGTATCAGCTCCAACAAGAGTCAAAATAGACAAACTACAAAACGATTCTGTCAGAAGTGAGTATGAGAATTGTGCAGAAATGAGATTGAATGAGAAGGAAATGGACGGTCTAAGCATAGAGGAAACATGGAACCACATAAAGGTGAGTCTATGCGAATCTGCTCGAGACGTATGTGGAATAAGTAAGCAAGGTAGGAAGAAAGGTGATGCATGGTGGGATGATGAGATCAAAGCACTGGTCTCAGAGAAGAAGGAAGCATGGTTACGTCTGATAGCGACTGGCAGTGCTTCAAGCGAAGAGAGAGATCGAGCGAAAGAAGTGTATAAGGTATACAAGAAAAGAGTAAATGTTGGAGTGAAAGAACGAAAGAAACGCCTGGAAGAGAAAGGGGGAATCAAAATGACAAACCACTTCCAAGAAAACATTAAACTGTTTTGGAAGGAAGTAAAAAGGTCCCGGAATGGTCCAGAGAACGGAAGTATGAAAGTGATAAAATCGAAAGATGGACAAATGTTGTAGAATGAGAAAGTAATTAAAGAGAGATGGATGAAATATTTCGAAGAAGTCTTCGAAAGTAACCCGGATGACTGTGATCCCAGCGGTGAATCGGTTGTGAGCGATCATGGAGTGAATGTTACCAAAATTAGCATGGATGAAATAAAAAGATCTATTTATAAAATTTTTGAAAAATGGTAAGGCTGTTGATTTCGACTATATTGCTGCCGAATACTTTAAAGGAGATAGCCGTATTATTCTCACACGGTTGTGCAGACTTTTTAACCAATGTTTAGAGGAGGGTTACTCGCCATTAGATTGGAGAAGGGCTGTAATCATGCCACTGTACAAAGGTAAAGGGTCACGTATGGAATGTGGGAATCATAGGGCTATTAGCCTTCATAGTACAGTGGGCAAAGTTGTATGGTAGAATATTGATTGAAAGGGTAAGAATGGAAACAAAAGATAAAATATGGGATGTGCAAGGTGCTTTTATGAGTGACCAGATTTTCTCATTGCGTATGCTCACTGAGAAGTTTCTTGCAAAAAACCAAAAACTCTTCTGTGCCTGTGAAAGAAGGGTGAATGCAGGTAAATCTATTAATGGAGGACTGAACGCCGTTGGCACCAACAAAAAACTGACCGAAGACGCGAAACTAGCCGTCCATAACGGAGTAATGGCACCTACTGGTGGCAGTGAGGCATGGAACTGGCAGAGGAAGGATGAAAGTAGACTGAATGCTATAGAAAAGAGATCCCTGAGGCGTATGTGTGGTAAAACCATGTATGATCGTGTGAGAAATGTGGAAATCCGCAAAGAATGCAAGGCTGATTTAAGATCCGATGGTTTGGGCATGTAGTATACATGTATGTATGTACATATGTAATAGAAGAGCATGTGTGAGATGATGTATGAATGTGAACGAGGCAAGGAGTGTGTGACAAGACCGAGTTGTTTGGCGGTCCGTCCTCTCTGCCTACCCCTGCGGGAAAACGGCATGGTGGTTAGTTAGTTAGTTATTAAAGTCTTAAGATAATTGTGCTAAATTGTATCAAGCACATTAGAGTAGGTCTAACTCACAACACAGTGAGAAGGTACCTACTAAAATAAAAGACAAGCTATAAATTAATTTATTTAATTTAAAATACCAACCCCACGAATATAAATTATATGGATAAATCAAATAGTTTAGTAGTTATAAAAATCGTGGTTGTGCACGTTTTTATCTGCAGACACCACAGTATTTTCTATGGTGTACAGCGCCGCCTTGCAGCCCCTATAAGCAAAGCAGCAAATCCACCGCTTCTTGTGCTTGCTCCTGTACCTATGTTCCATTATAAACCTGTGTCCATTATAGTTCATGGATGGCTTTCCTTTTTGTGTTGTGCTGTAAAAGACTGAAACATTATGTTAAATATTTATTAAACTTCATGAATTTTTTGAGATAATTATTTGGATAACTGAAAACAGGCACCTTAGCACTATTGTGGCTCACCATTGTGATCAAAGATAGGCTGTGTACAGTTTGTCATGTTTGGTTTCGAATAATAATTAAATTGTGCAATGAATATTATAAAAAGGATTTTTTATTTATCTTTTATTCATTTATTTTTCCCATATTTTACAATTTATATTTACATATTTTGAAAATCATAACAATAATGTGGGAACACACTAAGGCGCAGCCTGTGCATTGGTAATATAGATAAAATAAATTTTATTTTAGTACGTAGAAAATTGATTGTATTGCCACCTTCCGTTGTTGTGGCCCACTGAATGGCGTACAAGTTCTTATTTACTTTATCTTGTTCTCATTGTAAAATGTTCGCATTTATTATAATGATTTACAGTAGCGGGATATGAAAAAAAAAACAGATCAGTAAAGAGTGCAAAGTACAAATAAAACCAAGACGAGATTCAAAAGTATTTTTAATTTTATGTGAATACCTTCCTGAGCCGCCCCCAAACATCAAATAAATACATAATTTAGCAGTTAAAAGCGCAAAATAAAGCGTATGAAATTAATTCTGATAATAATAAAAGTAATTGTGAAAAAAAGGATGAAAATATAATATTTATTATTAAAAAATGTGTATTCGGGTCTTCCGATCAATGTTCAAGTATTAATTTATTTACTTTCTAGTTTGGAGCGGCTCTCGTGCATTGTGGGGCTCCTCTGTACATACGAAGATAACGCTATTCAAAAGCTAAGTAAATAAGCTATTGTTTTTTATAAGTGTTATATCTGTATACAGATACAAATTAAATAATACAGATAAAATAGAAGAGTTGGAATAAAAATAATATTATATTTTTGAATGTAGCTATTACTTTGTGGTTATCCATTATAGAAAAATGAAACAATATAACTTTGTATAAACCACTTATATAATTAAATCAAAAATAATATTTTTTATCGTAGGAAGCAAGTACTTGGGGGTATGACATTATACGTATTCGACTTACTTTAACCAGTGATTCCGTTTTAAGTTTGCTCGTGAATGACACGGACGTGTCGAAACCGGTCGCAAAAAAATTAATATTAAAGTAACAAATGTACCTTGAAAACGAAAACTCTTCAAAACAAAAATGTCTAGAAATTGTTACATAGTTAATGCCCAAGAAATTCCTAAAGGTATTCGGAATTAAAAAATGTAAATGAAGATTTTGGTTCTAGTGACATTTTTTATGTTTTAATTTTCTAACCAAAATCATTAAAAAATCAGTAGGCATTGGCCAGTTAGTGACGACATATGGAAGGATTTTTTTAGTTTAGTTTGATTTAAAAAATATATTTTTGAAAAAAGTCACCGAAAACGAAAATTCAATTTACATTTTTTACTCCAAATAATGTCAGGAATCACTGGTTAAAGTAAGACAGGGAGGTCCCCTAACACCCTGTATATTCCCAGTTTTCTAGATCTTACACGTTTCGTTGTGGGCATTTCGGATTCTTTAAAAACTTTTGAGTTAAAATTTTTTTCAAAAAATTTTACAACTGGCAGGTATAATTTTTTTAATGTTATTAATATTGGATACAAGTTAGCCGTATAAATTCTTCCCAAGGCAAACATATCATACTGAAACACTGATCGTAACAGAGCAATGTAAATAAATACATAGGTGGGTTTTCTAATGCTTTTAACACAGTGATTTATCTTTTCCTTCCCAGAACTCTCCTCTCATTCCTTTCCTTAAAAAATCCTCCACACAGCATCCCCAAAGATGACATAGGCCCTGAGGGAAATTATTTTCCTCAGGGCCTCCTGCGTGGTGCTCATGTAAAAAAAAAAAAGAAGTGTTCTAATACTTTTAACACATGTTTTTTTAAATTTCATATTACTTTCTATAGTGATCCGCAGATACTTTACATCTGCAGTTATAATTTTCTCTTTTCCTCAATTTCGTTTTATTTATTTTGTAAATTGAACGAAAGTGGTAAATAATTTGACTAGGGGTGAGAGACACTATTTATAAGTACTTAACAATTTATGAAAAAAGTATCTGAAAATATATATGCACATATATAAGTGTAAAAATGGGCAGGTACTTCAATAAATTTGGTAATAAAATAAAGCCTCTGTAAAAAAATATTAATTTCGACACCCGTTCGTCACACAATATAATATGTTTTAAAAATTATTTATTAACAAGTAATAATTCATACCTAATGCTAATCTCACACAAGTGCTATAACCTCATTATACAGGGTGTTAAGGGACGTACTTGACTTACTTTAACCAGTGATTCCTGACATTATTTGAAGTAAAAAATGTAAATGAAATTTTGGTCTCCGGTGACTTTTTTGACGACTTTTTTTTTTTTCAAAATTTTTTTCTTCAAAATCAAACAAAATCTTCCACATGTCGTCACTGGTCACTCAGCCGAGTGTCCGACGAACCCCTTACCCCGCCTCCAACTGTTCAACAACTACAATTTTTTTATGTATTTGTAGAAAAAAAAAACATCAAAAATGTCACCGGAGACTAAAATTTTACTTACATTTTTTACTCCAAATAATGTCAGGAATCACTGGTTAAAGTAAGTCAAGTACGTCCCTTAACACCCTGTATATGTGGGCTTGGCCTGTTTCTGTTATAGGTCAAGCTCATGTATATTACGACAGTACAGCGCGCGATTAATATTATACAACAAATTTCTTCGTATTTTTCATACATATATTTATTGGTGACCAGACACCTCAGAATGGAACCAACTCAGAAGCACCCCAGAAAGGTCAGAGTGATGATAAAAAAATATTTTAAAAAAATGGTTAAACAGGTTAAGTTAGGTTAGGGTTACCGGCTATTTTAAAATTATTTTTTCATAGCTTTTAATGATCTTTCTGAGTTGGTTTCATTCTGAGTTGTCATGGAACCATATAATATATAACAAGATAAAGGGATAACTATTAACAATATGTGCTGCATGTTTATTGTATTTCTGTACAATATCGTATTTTTTAAATTTTATAATGATTGGTTTAATTTAAAC
Organism: Limnephilus rhombicus; assembly: GCA_929108145.2. Classification (NCBI taxonomy): domain Eukaryota; kingdom Metazoa; phylum Arthropoda; class Insecta; order Trichoptera; family Limnephilidae; genus Limnephilus; species Limnephilus rhombicus. The sequence continues at coordinate 35,648,079 of OV815284.1, read as the reverse complement.
AACTCTCTTTTAATAACTTTTGAAGGCTATTCCCATCAATGTAATAGATAATTGAAGAAGATAATACTAATAATCTAAGCGAATATATGAAAGAGAACAAGGCACAAAAAATAAAAAAAAGATAACGGTTGCAACTGGGACACGAACCCAGAACTTCTCGTCTTACCGGGACGAATTGTCCCAGTTGACCGTTATCTTTTTATTTTTCTGTATCTTGTTCTCTTTCATATTTTCCTTTAGATTATTAGTGTTATATTCTTCTTCAATAAAATTACTTTCAATCAACTAAGTGGGAATAAATAAATTCTGATATAAATTCAACAAAATAAAAATGTTATTTTTTTAAGTGAGATTTAGATGAGAAAATTAAAATAGAGGAAAGGAAAAAGTTAAGGCTAGAAGTTAAGGGTAAAGTTAATGGTAGAAGCGGGGCATTAAGCTGATATGAAGAGATAATGCCTCTTTTCATATGTTAATAAAACATATCGTGGTTATGAAAATTAGTTGTTGAAACGACACAATCTCCAACGGTATGTAAAGCCGCCTTACATCCTCTATGAGCTAAGCAGCAAACCCATCTCTTCTTCGGTCTCCCCTTGTATCTGTCTACGTGTTCCATGATAAATCTAAAATCATTGTAGATTAGAGAAGGCTTTCCATTCCGAGTACTGCTGAAGTGCACTGAAATAAGAGTTTCACCAAGTGAACAAATCAATAATATAATCTCTTCTGCACCTACAGGGCTGACAGATATTTAAATAATTATATCAATGTGAGCAGCTATTGACCATTTAAAGATTATAAAATATAAAGAAGAGTGCCTGAGCGGGCGGCGTGGTTTTGATTTTTACACGAATTCCAAGATTGATGAAATGTTGCACACTTGACCTTCAAAACAAGAAGAAAGTGAATGTCCACATGAGAATTTTGACAATGCTTCTTGATTGAAAATTACCACTGTCCAAAAATGTCCACGTCTAATTTCGAAAAACTAAACGCATAAAGCGCGAGCAACGCCGGGGACTTAGCTAGAAAATTATAAAAATAACCCTTCACTACAAGCGGCAAGAAAAAGTTTAGAGAGAAGAAAAGAAAAAAATGTAATTAACAAAGAAAGTACATATATCCGACAATATTATGCATTTAATAAATAACCAACCCTGGGAAAAATACTTGATTTACTTACCTACAAACTTTATTAACGAGAAGCGGAGGACGTTTCGTCTGACATGAAAACGATCGTTAATAGATCGACTGTCAGCTATGTAAGAATGAAACGTAGATATACACTAGTAACGTAGTGGTGCAAAGCGTCGGGTTCCCCATCTAGGCGTCGCGAGTTCAATCCTTTGCAAACTAAGTTATCCATAATTTAAAATTCGACACTTTCCGCTTAAAATGATGGAAGTAGGAAGATTTCAAACACAAACATTGTCAGGTTCCGACAAACAATCCGGGAATGTTCATCTTTCTTAACCTACTGAGTCACAGGTAATTTTCTAGAGGAATTAAAATTAAAAAGGGACCTGGCCCCCAAGCACGTCCGATCGAAAAGGATTGATAGGAGAACTTTCGATATCTTCTCATCGTTCCCTGAGACAACTACAACCAACCGTTGACGTCGAATATATTAAGAACTTACTCGTTGACGATCTGCAACCATGCTGGGGAACGATGAAAAGTTACCGAAAGTTATTCTATCAATCCTAATCGATCAACTGTGCTTGGGGGGCCTAATCGGGGAACCTCGCAGAAGTCATCGTACACGTGCCATACTTACAGGTCAACAGCAGAAACTCTGCAGACAGTGGAATACCTGTTTATAATTCAGTCATTGGTGTCGGTAGCATGAAAACGAGGTTACAAGCAATATTTATTTTTTGTAAAAGTTACTATAGTCTGTTAATTAAGAATAGAAAATATAACAAAATGCAACTATAAAATTTGTAGGGTGGTAACACTAATTTGACTGTCAAATATTATTTTAAAGCGCAATGACACTGAATATATAGAACACTGTAAATCACATTTAAAAAACATTTTTTTGTTCTTAAAGAAAAATAGTAAAATCGAAGAAGCACTCTTGTTAAGGTTTAATGACGATTTTTCGATAAATTTGATTAAATGGTGTTTTCAAAGTGATTTGCTTTCATTTAATTTAACACGATTCTGTCACTGACTTTTTTTCTGTTGCACATCAATGACTTCTTGTCATGTGCACCGATTCATTGTTACGCGGATGACAGTACAGTCCATGATAGCTTTTTGTTTGACAAGCCTCCAAAGGGCACTCAAACCCCAATGGCTCGGAGGGCTTTGAAGCAAAGAGTGGACGGTTACCTCGAGAGTGTTTTTCTTGGGGTAGGAATAATCTCGTCGAATTTAAGTTTCAAAGATCCAATTACGTCTAAAAGGAATCGCAATAAAAAATCTACTCTCCTTCAGCGGAAGCCATCTTCCGAACAGGATCTATATCGATATGCTTGGTGTAACTCAAAGTGACCAGCTCAGGTACGGGGGCTCCATCGAAGCCAGATTTAAGTTAGCCTCTCAGAAACTGGGTGTACTGTACAGGGCCCCAAATTACTTAATAGTACACAACTGCTAACCCTGTACAAAGCGCAAGTGCGCCCTACAGTTGAATATGGCAGTCACCTCTGGTCTGGAGCTTCAAAATACCTAAAAAAAAAGAAGCTTTGAAATGTGCACAAACGGGCGGTCCGTTTGACAGATTCTTCTAACTTAACAAACGGATTGCAATCTTTAGAGCACAGACGTTAGGTGGGAATGCTGTCCTTGTTCTACCGGTATTACAATGGAAGATGCCCCGAGGAATTAGCGTCATTGATCCCCTCGGCACCGGTGCATAGTCGGGAAACACGCCAAACACGCGCTTAACATTTGTACACGGTTGACATTAGTCACATGAGAACGGGTGGTTTCTACGACTCGTTCTTGAGTTCAATAACTCGGCTGTAGAACGATTTGCCGGCCTCTGTGTTTCCTCCCTCCTACAACATGGGTCTTGAAGAATCTTCAAAGATGACATAGGCCCTGAGGGAAATTATTTTCCTCAGAGCCTCCTGTGTGGAGTTAATGTAAAAAAAAATAACTTAAATTTGAATTTAACGGTAGGTAAAAAGGAAGAATCACTAATGGTGCATTTAGTTACACTACTTTTTGAAACGAATGAGTTAAATATATCCAGATCTAAAATTAGAGACATGATCTAAAGCCCGCGCAATAATAGGTACATAAGCTAGTATTAAATAAACATGCGCTTTATATTTTATTACAATATTCTTCTTTGTGTTGACACAAAATTGCAAAGGTATAATATACCTATACGCAATTCTAATTTTGAGACCAGTGGGTATCTATATCGCTATGAAAACATATTTTTTTCACTTTTATGCCTTTTTAATTTTTTACAAAAATGTAGGTTACATTGTTGCTTAACGTTTCCACCATGAGTTATATTTTTAATATTGTCATTTGAACATCAGTGGCGCCCTCCTATGTTTTCTACTCGATATACAAACAGTATTCCTGTGGCTGTAATTAACCACCGCATGATTAGAGGACCTTAAAAGATGGGTTAAGGAAGGGATTTTTTAGGTCACGAAGGAGAGTCCTGGATTAAATAAGATGGAAAGATCCGGGACTCTCCTTCGAGACCTTAAAAATCCCTTCCTTAACCCATCTTGTAATGTCCTCTAATCATGCGGTGCTTAATTATAGCCACTTAAGAGGGCATTACCAGAAAAAAACAGAAATATGTCATTTTTAAATCAGATTTTAGACGTATCGACTCTTTTCCACAAAAAATTATAAATGGATTTCGAAAGATTGTTCTTTTATCTAGCATTCGCATGTAATAAATTTTGAGAAATTTTTTAAATTTATGGTATAATAAGGTTATTCCATAGGTCGTTGGCAGATTTGTTAAATTTTCAAAAAAAGATTTTGTATTATACCACACCCATTTCAAATAATATGCAGTAAAATAAATCAATACATTATCTAGCAAACAGATGTTTTAGAATTTTAATTTTAGTTTCAATAACATCATTAATAAATATGTACGTACATGTGTTTCTTGGCAAAAATTGGTCGATTTGTGTATTTATTTGCGCACTTACAAACTAATATATTTCAGATTTTTTTAACATTCTTATTAAATTTAGACATTATTGAAAAATGATAAATACTTATAATCAAAAAATAATTACAAAAAGTACATTATTTTAATAGTTTTATCATCACGCCTTTCAGCATTTTTGGATGAAGATATAAATTAAAGCTAATTTGAATTGATATAAATTCGATATTGAGTTATAATTTTAAAAAGCTGGTACGGAGAATAATTAATCTTTCTCATTGTAACCGCCCTGCACGATCGTAAGAACAACTTTCGATGAAATGTGGATTTTCGTACGCTGGCTGGTTAAACGCTCTTAAGGCTGTCATACCAGCAAATCATAATTTCGATTCCGACTGTAGCGCTCACACATCAGCGGTAGCGAGCGGACGTTTTTGGAACTAGATTTCGTTCCGCTACATCCGGGTTTCACGTACCTATAGTTCAGGCGAAGCTGGGCCTACAGTATGGTTCAGATGAAGATGTTGAATTCTCGCTTCCAGAATTTTAATAAGTAGTAGTTATTTGTAATTTGTGTATCGTAGTGCGTAGACATAAATAGATACAGAAACACAGTAGGTATAAAGTAGATACCTACACAAAAAAAAACAATTTGTTGTATTTTTTAAAATATTTTGGTTTTTGTTCATTAGAGTGGAAGAATTGAAACGTTACTTGAAATGGCTTTAGCCGTGTTTAGTGACCAGATCTGAAGAGTCAGGTACTTCCCCACCTCCATCTTCCCTAACTCCTTCCCCTCCCCCACTACCTTCAGCCTCACAACATACCCCAACTGGGGGTGTAATAGTCCCACTGGCTCAGCAGTTGGGACTCTTGTGCGGTATTCATGAAAAAAAAAGTAATATTCAGTTGGATTGTAAAAAATATCTCATTTTGAAATATTTATTCGTGTGCATAATTTTTAATTTTATATTTATGTGAATACCGCACAAGAGACCCAAATGCTCCCGTCTGGAGCCAGTGAGACTATGACACGACTATGGGGTATAGTGTGAGGCAGAAGGTGGTGGGGAAGGGAAGGAGATGGGGAAGAGGAAGCGAGGAATTACCGGGCTATTCCGATCTGGTCACCAAATCCGGCCAAAGTCATTTTTAGCAACGTTTCAATTCTGAATGGTGGCCTTACACCAGGGCGATACTAAAGTATCTTCCACTCTGGAACGTGATGCAAATATATTATTTTTAAATTAAATAATTGTGAAATAACCCAAATAGTCCAGTCAGTGGGGGATAAAAAAGGCCTTTAGCTTGCAAAAGGTCGTGTAGTACCGATTTTGATATATGTTGTTTAGATTGGGACTCTAAAGAAAAAAAAAAGTTTTCGACCTTGGGGGGGTCGAGCTCGAGCCGCCATCTTGGATTGAAGGTCCCTGTAAAAATTGGAGGTCTTCACTCAGGAGAATTTCTTTGGGTAGACTGGTTTTTTATAAATGAAGCACCTTTTGGTTTTAACTTTAAGTTCTTGATTTTTTATTGTTATGATTTGAATATTTACAAACTGACGACAATAACTTTTCCCACCCAACGGACAAGGGTTCAGTAGTATTTTAAATTCTTAGTGCAAGTTTTCGTAAAGAAGTAAGTTAATTTTACCGATGCAAGCCTTTTTATAAAGGTTTCGTACATCTATATTTACCTTGTTTGTTGTGTGAGAAAGGGACAAAATTAAAATGATTCTATCGACATCTAACGAACAAATCAGACAACTCTTGGATCGCAATCCAACCTTTGATGGTAACTCAACTCCATAATTGGTTTGAGTCCTGGGTTTAAATCTAAACAGTCCCAAAATTTATTTTTTTCATAATAATTCCTCAACGGTTGATTTTACAACAAAAATGTATATAGCAAATTTGAAGAAGACTAAATTACATACATTTAATTTTTTTTTTTTTATAAATCTAATTTATAATGACTTACAGCGGTAGAAAGAAGAAAATTTTGACAAAAAATCGTAAAACTAAAGTTTTCATGATAAATTTTGTAAGAACATATTACACATTATCATTTTAACGTATTTTCACAAAATATACATATAGCAAAATCTATTTCAAATTACAGTAATTTTTCGTGTTACATAGAGGAGAGGAGAGAAAGAGACGGCAACATACTGCGTGCCTGCAGCGTTGCCACCTCAGCGCCTATATTGCTACAGGCTAGGATCCCACTATGACAAACCCGACGTCATCGAGTGCATAGATGAAACTACTTTGTAGTGATAATGAACATTTAGTAAGCCTTAAAAAGCTGGTCTACCAGTGCGTCTTCATTGAGTGAATGAAAACAACATGATGCAAAACCAGAAGACATAGCAGATGAAGGAAAACGCTTTCTTGTTGCTTTGTACGGGAGTTCAAAAATGGTATGGAATCCAAAAAAATCCAGAAAACTGGGGCTGGAAACGTGGCACCAATGGGCTTGTTCCAGTAAGAATGACAAAGAAACCAGCACCCGAGACTGATTTATGTCTTGTAATTGAATATGAAGAGATTTTGTCAATGGAAGCCCAGCATCTCAGTACCACAGGCAATGAGCTAGATCATGACATTGATGACAAAGACTATTATTAAGATGTCAATATCAACCAACCGGGGATCAATAAAAAAATATTATTACGCAATAGCGAATATGTAACATAATTACGAATATTAGTCGAACTCTGTGCGGCTCGCCATACCATCGCTGGAATATTTGTGGAATAGATATACTGACCTTAATTGTCGAAAGATCCCTACAGGCTGTAACAGAGGTTTTTGGAGACTCGGCAAGAGAGGTGGGTTAGCAAATAAATAAGAATAATACTAAAATCATGATGCAAACCAGAACCCCACACCATAGAATAAAAGATAAATTGTAATTTAAAGACACTTATAATTTCGAAGTGGTCAAAGAGTTTACATAACTGCTCCATCATAACGCATGACAAAGAAAACCCAGTAGAAGTAAGAAAGCGCATCACAGGCTCTAACAACACTTACTTTGCCAGTTTCAAATCCCGAAACATCCGTAGGAAACCCTATATAAAACAATTATCAGAACGGTCTTGGCCTATGGATGTGTGGCGGGAACAGCTGGACACCTTCGAAAGAAAGGTACTTCGAAGAATCTTGGGAGCGGTGCGAGAGGGAGAGGCATTGGAGGGGACCCCACCACTTTCCCAACGGCATTATAAGGAAACATATGGTTTCCTCCTTCACCGCACACGTCAAGAATCTATTTTATTGAACGAAGCTACATTTACATATTTGAACGACTCTAGACCCCCCAATGTCCATGCATACGGAATGAGAAAGCAGTATGCACGTACTTACATAAACATGTGTGAGAGGCATGAAGAATCCGCCACAATAAAGCTCTATGTTATTTACCAAGCTCCCAGACTCTCTATCCATCTAAGGCTTCAAAGACTAAGATGGGCCGGACATGTGCATCGAATGTCAAGCACACGAGTACCGAAGAAGGTTCTAACAGAACACCCAGGAGGTAAACAAAAGGCGGGCAGGCCTAGGTTGAGACGGGAGGATGATGTCAGGAAGGATGCAAGAGGACTACTCCATGTCGTAGTTAGGAAGACGACGGCCGAGGACGGAGGGCGGTGGAGGCTTATGTTGAAGGAGGCCAAGGCTCGAAATGGGTTGTAATGCCATTGAAGAGGAAGAAGACCTACTAGGGATACCACAATAAAAAATGCGCCATTTTCTCTACCTCATGGTGGTGTGGAAATGAGTTTACAAAATTATAATTATGTAATGAATAACCCGAAAAAATAACAAAAATTGGGAATTTCACCATTTTTTGAAAAATATTCACATTTCCGCCACTGTAACTCGTTACCTATTAGACTTACAAAAAAAAATTTGAGACAAAAAATATTGAAATTTTATCTCCTTTAAGTTTGTGTTTCGCAATTTGGTCGTAAAATCAACCATTGCACAATTATTTTGAAAAAAAAACAAATTTTGGCACCTTCAATCCAAAATGGCGGCTTCAGCTCGACCCCCCCCATGGTCGAAAACATTTTTTTTTCTTTAGAGTCCCAATTTTAACAACATATATCAAAATCGCTACTACACGACCTTTTGCAAGGTAAAACTCCCCACTGACTGGGCTAAAATTAGTCAAATAAAATTTATTTGCCCACGCTGGGATTCGATCCCACGACCTTCGGATTGCGAGTCAAGAGCCTTACCTCTTAACCACGCCGGCCGTCAATAGGTAGTATCAGTAATTTGGAAGGTGGGTATGGGTACCGCCAGAGGCGGCCCGTGACAAAATTCGCGAGCAGTGCATTTCACAAAAAAGGTAATATTAACATGGGAAAATAAAGTGATTAGGGGGTGACATACGTAATGCAAACGTTCACTTGTAGAGTAAATCCATTCGTCGCTCTTTCATTTGTGAAAATACTTCAATGACACGATTATTAAATTCTGGTATAGAAGATATCAAACCTTTTTCGATGCTCATCATTGACAAAGCATTAAGCCGATCTTGAGACATAGTGTTCCTCAGAAATGTTTTTAAACGTTTTAATGTAGAAAAACAGCGTTCGCACTCAACAGTTGTCGTTGGAATAGTACAAATTATTTATTTTTAAAAGTTTAACCGTTTCACTAAAACACCATTTGATAAAATCTACGTTAATCGCAATGTTTTCAGTAACACTCATTTTTAAATAAGTTTTTTTTACAGAATAAAACTTGCAAAAACTGTTAAAATGCTGTCAATACCGAAACAATACAGCGCCGCGCTGGCGGCCGATGGCGTTAAAACATAACATTGTTATTTCGTCTTAAATTCGTCGAACATAACTATTCCATTCCAAAGGTTCGGTATCACATCACGCAAGTTTAATTTTTTGTCATTTGCTCCGCTAATGCACGCAGGCACCATATGTATTCTCTGCTTTCACACGTCAATCGTCGTTATGGGTCTATACCTGTCTTGCTCATTTCACAGGCACGAGCACTCCAGCATCTGGAGATGATCCCAATAGAAATATAACTTCGTGTGTCGTCACGCCTGGGCATAACAAAATGTGCACGAATTCCTTTCTCTCATGGGAGGGAGTTTAGACAATAATTGGTAAAGATTTTGTAACGAATTGGCGGGATTCTTCGTGAGAGGATATAGATACTAATTTACACTACTGACATATGCTCGGCAGTGCAGTGCACATATGCACTAAGGAAGCGGCCGCCTCTGGGTACCGCCGCCCCGGGAACCATGTATTGGATTATCAACACCTCTGCCATAGGTACGGGTAGCCCGGGTTCATGGGGCGAGGTTTGTCAGGATCTCGGCGGTGGTGGCGTCTGCCCACCAACTACGTGGAAGGCCGGATCGGGAAAGACCTTTTTTTTACAATCGCTCGACACATTGCCTATCTCTTCTTTGGGGATGCTGTGTGGAGGTTCGTTTTAGGGAAAGGGAGGAGAGGATCTTCTGAGAAGGAAAGGGGTATTAGGGGCGGGTAGAAATGTGGGGGTCAGCGTGTCCAGGAGAGCGGATATATGAATCCATCCCCCCCACTGCGGTGCAAGGCGATGTTCCGAGAGAGTAAGGCTGGAGAAGTCAAAGGGACTCCCTCAACCACTTTCTCCAGATCCGACCTGCCATGCAGCTGGTGCGCAGACGCATCCGCCGCCAAGACCTGAATAAACCTCACCCCATGAACCCAGGCACCCCTGCTAGTCACCAAACGTTGCGAACCAATTGGGATGACCTACATGTTTGATCAAAATTAAATATGATTTTTCAATAATGTCTTAGCACAATAAGTATGTAAAAAAATCTGAAATATATTAGTTTATAAGCGCGCAAATAAATACACAAACTGACTAATTTTCGTCAAGAAACACATGTACGTATATATTTTTTAATGATTTTAATTAAACTAAAATTAAAATTCTAAAACATGCGTTTGCTATGTATTGATTTATTTTACTGCATGATAATTTGATTTGAAATGGGTGTGGAATAATACAAAATCTTTTTTGAAAATTTAACAAATCTGCCAACGACCTATGGTATAACCTTATTATACTAAAAATAAACATTTTTTCTCAAAATTCAAAACATGCGAATGCTAGATAAAAGAACAATCTTTCGAAATCCATTTATAATTTTTTGTGGAAAAGAGTCAATACGTCTAAAATCTGATTTAAAAATGACACATTTATGATTTTCTTTGGTTATGTCCTCTTAAGATTAAACACATCTACGAGCAGATGCGCTGCATTGTTGCGCGGTGTTGATGTTGTTGTATTATGACTCAACAACTAGTATATAGATAATACCTTTTCGTGAGGTCAATTTTAGACTGAACCTCGTTTCTTTGCCACTGGAAGAGCTAATTGTGAAAACTTTACCTTATGGTTCGTTTCATGTATTCACAATAAACTCGACAATTACAACAGTATATTATAAACTTTTAGATCCGTCTCGTGGGATCATTTAAATTTGGCCTTAAGAGGTCTAGAAATTCACACAGCAAAAGTGTTTTATGAAGACATAACTATACATTATGGCCATAGTTTTTACGATTTCGGGACAAAACAGAACATAATTAAAATAGAACACCGAAGAAAGGTGATGAAAGGTGAAGAAAGGTAAATAAAAAGGTCAAACAAATAACAAACCTAACCTAATATAACCTATTATTTTATCATGTTCTATTTTGTCACTGCTCTGTTTTATTCGGTCACCGTTTTATCAAGATTTTTTTTAAATGTAGATATAAAATTATATGAAGACCAATATAGAAAAAAAAAATTATTTAGGTAAAGATTCATATTTTAAAGAAACAATTAATATAATAAGAGATTTAAAAAATTACATGCTTAAAAGAAAATTCAAATTAACAGATCAAAATTCATATACCTACTAAATTAAAAGTAAACCACATTGACAGATAAAAATAGCACATTTTTTTAAAAAAACATTCCTACTTCATCATTAATTAGTAATTCTGACGTGCCTAATTGTTCTAGCTTAATCGACCTTATGGCATTGATTTTTACATTAAACTTGTGATAGTTGAGTGTTTCTTGCGTGGGAAATGGGATATATTCGTCCATCCATTTTTGGTTTCGTTTTTCAAATGCTGTATAAGATATTTTTTCCATTACCCACATCTTTCTAAGTTTGCTGTTATACCGGCAAATCTCTTTTTTTATTGACAGTACATAATCTGAGTCATGGTCTTCAGTAATCCCAAGCTTGGACAGAACATACGATAAAACAGCAAGGTTTTTCTTTTTGGTTATTCTTTCTTGGCGCCATATATGGAAGAGTTCTCTTTTCGTGACCAACATGATGCCTGAAACAAAAGGACAAATTATAGTAATTAATTAATTCGATGCGCGGTTAGCGACTAGCGACCCTCCACCACAGTTAGGATGTGACTTTTACATAAATAAACGATTATTGAATAATTCTTTTTCTTACCCTGAAAAATCGATTTATAAATAATCGATTTGTCTTGAAAAATAATAAATTAATAATCGATTTTTCCCCTAATTTGACAAATTAAAATAAACTCGTAAAATATCTTTAAACACAGTTTCAACGGAAATTATAAGTATTAAAATAATCAAAAGAAATACAATGTTTTTTTTTTATAATCAACACAAATTAGAAGTGCGTGGGCAATGAGCTCACAAATAAGTGCTTAGGTAAGCGTTTGGACAATAAACGGTTCTTGGACTAAGTTAACACGGCGCCAGCTTTTAAAAACAATCCCTAGGCTGAGGCCGAAGACGCTGGCACCAAAAGGTGCTTACACGCCAACTGTGTCAGTTTGGGATAAGCTATGAGGGATCATAGCTTCTCCAGACCTCTAAAGCATATTTTTTAAATTCTTTTAGAGGCGCAACTATGTACAGGTCTAATTCGGATGGCTGAGTGTGACTTAGTCTGACTGTGTCTGAAGCGTAGTAGTGCCGCGGATGAAAATGGACAGTGCAAAAAAAATCGATTGCTAATTATTCGATTTTTTAGAAAATTAAAATCGCTTAATAAAATCAACTTTTGTTGTAGAAAAATCGATTATTTTTTCACATCCCTACACCACAGCAAATGGATTCAATCGAAGGTGTAACAAAAAATCTAAAATGCATCTGTTACCTTACGATAAAAACATTATTTCTTTCTTATCTAAATATTTTAGATGACTGTATTACGTCAATGTTAAGATGTTGGGTATTAAGTGAATATAAAATAGAAATTAAAACGCGGAAATTGATAAATATTGCAATATAATCAAAACAGGAACAACATGTTTTATTTTACAAAAAATTTAAAAATATGCTGGCAAACCAAAAACGCTCTTCTTTTTTAACTAGGAAAGTAAGTGACAGTGTGAAATTATATTAATGAAAACAATATTTCTTAATTTTTATAGTTTATTTAAATCATATGCAAACCACATAATAGATAACTAGAATGAAAAAGTGAAGGACGAAAAGACTCACCATCAGGGTTGCCACACGGTTGATAAAATATTACCCCTACAATAGTAAAAACTAAATAATCTTGATTTATAAAACATACAAAAAAACATCGAAATACACGATAAACTAAAAAAACACATTATAGGTAATTAACGAAAATTAAAAACGCCATAATCATGTTATTCTTAACCCCTCAGGCATCGGACCTATTTTGTTGGAAGGTCAAAATATTTCTTCTTTAAATGTAAACAAAAAAAATAAATAAAAAAGACTCGCCTTATAATTTTTCTAACTAATGATAATGAAAGAAAATAAAAACACACATATTTTGTTAGACAAAATATATTATAAACATTTTCAAAACCTTACTTCTTTATCGTTTCATGTAAAAAAAATAGATAGTAAGGGAGACACAAAGATTTTAATGATATCTGTATGAGTTGTTCCTAAAAACGAACAAATTGACCTGAGGGGTTAACATACAAAAAAATCAAACGGGGTTTAATTTATTAATTGGTGTACGGAATTTTTTTTTGATTGGTGCAGTTGTTTTGTACCCCATGTGACTTCATATCCTCTCTTTGATCAAAATTATGGAATTAAGAATAATCATAAATTAATACGCAACGAAGACCCTTAAGTTGCAAAGTGGTTATGTACATTTGCCGTAGAAATAATAATATCCCCAACAGTGGTAACGATGCATTTACATCCCGTATGATATTTCGTGCAGATCCAACGCTTCTTCGTCTTCTCCTTGTAGCGAGGGTCCAAAGCAAAGCTATATCCATTAAGTAAAAGCATTGAAGTTCCTTTCACTGTTGTACTGTAGCGGACTGAAATAAGAAATCGAACAATAAAATTAAAAATATGTTTTACTGTATTATATTCAATCTACGTCGAGATCTTCTAACAAAGCCAAAAGCTGATAAAATTAATTGTTATTTTAACCTTCCCCTTTTCAACATAGCAATCCATTAAAATATTAATATTACCGGGCCTCTTTAATTATTAGTTTAAATTTTATTACGAGATTAACAAAATTTTGCACAATTGACCATCAAAACATGAGGAACATGAGATTTTGTAAAACAACCCCAATCCCTTTTCTCAACGTTCAAAGCAGATTTTTTAATAAAATTTTGCATGAAATAAGATGAAAATTGCTGTCTTCATCTGATTCCGAAAAAAATCTGCTTTGGGGGGGGGGGGGGGCACTCGACCAAGATATTGCATACACGTCACCAAGATATTGAATACACATGAACACGGAGCGTGGGAAAAGACAGCGACCTCAACTAGTTATAGATAATTATAAGACGTTAAATATTTTTAATAATTACATATTTAATCTAAAACATTTCACTGAAAATTAGAGCGATGTGAGATCACGAACACCAAAATATTAAAAAGGATGAACTTATTCAGGTTCTTTGAATGTAATAATAAATTTTTCGTACGAAATTCGTTTATTCAAAAACATAATTTATTTATTTATTTATTGACGCCCTGTTGGGCTTTTACATATAAAATACAAATTTCATTTATAACAACAGTATAACACAAAATAAAAAAAAGATTACAAAATATTCAAATAAAGCATAAACTTAATGTAAAATAATAGGAATACATCTAATGCTAATTCACATGGATGACCAATAGAACAGGATTGTGTAAGTAACTGAAACATTAAAAAAGTAACGCTGGCCGTCATCTAAGAAGTGGAAAGAAGGTTTGGAACCACAATTTTGGAAGGTCAAAATAGGTATAGGTTTATATTATTTTTATTTAACATTCCTACCTATGCGGGAAAACATAGAAACACTTTATTATCAGCTCTGTTCCTTAATCTATTATTCACGAGGATTCTGAATTTATAACATTTTTATTCCGAATAAATGACAAAATAAATAAATAAACAGAGAGTGGAAAATCCAAAATTTCAACGTGCCAAAAACATATTTTTACAGGAGAGCAATAAAACTCATACGTTAATAACAATTTTAATTTTTTAAAATATCATATTTCAATACCATTGGTAACATATTATGTTATAAAAGTATTAAGTAAGAGGGTACGACGAGAAAAGATAACAAGCGGTGTAAGTTCGAAGTTTCAAGGTACTTGAAAGGGTTTTGAAGTCAATAATGAGCTCACTTGAACAGCTTCAGATTCATCTGGACTAGGAAAATCTTTGTTTTTTTGGAAATTAATTTATCAGCAAATTCTGGTATTAACATTTGACATTAGGTTATTTGATCATTAGATTGTTTGTTTGGCAAGCCAATTCTTACTGAATAGACATATACCTACTCATATTCTTAGCGTGTGGGGTTTTGTTCGCCAATAGTGACTTTCGTCATGCTGAAAGGAATCAATATTTTGTCTTAGGTCCTCTATTCTGGGACCTCCTGTCTTTGTGCACGAGAAAGCCATCTTTACATATTTTCTGAACCGTTGAAAGTCTTTTCTGCGATACTGCAAATACATCTAGAAACGTTGTCCTGCATACTCTAAAAGAGTTACCCTCTATGTTCGGTATCATGTATGAAAAAGTACATTGACGACGGCTTTCACACGGAGCAGCGTATTTACATGACGACGTCGATTTACCGATGTGACGCTCAAAAGTCGTAACAGGAAAATATTCTGTCTATTGCGATCTTTTATCTTCAGGTAGTCTTCTCGGAGCATCAGCTTCAACTCGTCCGAAATATCTTTACATTTGTAACCGGATTTGCAGAAGTCTGGGAATAAGAAACATCAAAATTGTAACTCATAACAAACAACTAACTGTAACTCATACAAACTCATAACCGCAAAAATCTAATGCGGATATAATTAACATAAGATAAGTTTTCCTCCAGAACGCTTAATTTTAAAGAACTTGATTAATGGAATCACTTCCCACAATGATTTTTTTCTGCAAACAATTACGACCCGGATACAAACGTTGAGAATTTTCGACAACCGAGTGACAAATAATTGGCACATATTATAATAACTGTTGACACAAAACGACGTACGGCACATGAACTAACGCCGTACAGAGGTTTGTACGCAAACTACTTAAAATCAAATGTTGGCAATCGTAGCGCACGGAAGGCCACTGGCGATAGCATATGAACCCGTTCAGTTTTTTAGAAAAAAATGTGATTTTGGAAAAATTGCACTTGGGACGATTGGAATTTCCACTCAATAATCGATGTCAAACATAGAGATTTTATCCAAAATACAGGAAGCGATTCAAATATGGATACTTTTTGAAAAATAAAACAAATCCATGAAGGAAAATTTTTAATTACGAGTATTTTTTAAATATTTTTTTTTTTTTTTTTTACATTAACTCCACACAGGAGGCCCTGAGGAAAATAATTTCCCTCAGGGCCTATGTCATCTGGGATGCTGTGTGGAGGGTCTTTTTGAGGAGAGGAAGGAATGAACATTGGTCTTGAAGAGACCCATGTTGTAGGAAGGAGGAAACACAGAGGCCGGCAAATCATTCCACAGCCGAGCTGTTGAACACAAGAACGAGTCGAAGAAACGACCCGTTCTCATGTGACAAATGTCAACTGTGTACAAATGTTGGGCACGCGTTTGGCGTGTTTCCCGACTATGCACCGGTGCCGAAGGGATCAATGATGCTAGTTCCTCGGAGCATCTTCCATTGTAATACCGGTAGAACAAAGATAGCATTCCCACCCGACGCCTGTGCTCTAAAGATTGCAATCCGTCTGTTAAGATGGGAGAATCTATCAAACGGACCGCCCGTTTCTGCACAGAGTCGAGGGTATTTTTCAGGTATTTTGGAGCTCCAGACCAGAGGTGGCTGCCAAATTCAACCGTGGGGCGCACTTGCGATTTGTACAGGGTTAGCAGTTGTGTACTTTTAAAGTATCTGCGGGCCCTGTACAGTACGCCCAGTTTTTGGGAGGCTAACTTTACTCTGGCTTCGATGGAGCCCCCATACCTGAGCTGGTCACTTAGGGTTACACCAAGCATATCAATGGAGGGCCTGTTCGGAAGATTGCTTCCGTTGAAAGAGACTAGATTTTCATTGCGATCCCTTTTAGATAAATTAAAATATAAAATAGTCTTAAAAATACAAAATGCAAATGATCCTTATCGTTTTTTATTTTTCCGGTACTACGCCGTGTTATCTCCGTCTACCTCTTTCTTTAGCCAGCTTTAAAAAAAAACTCACTCACGATTAAGAAGCCATCCCGTCAGGATGGTGGTTATGGAGATTAGTAGTAGAAACAATAATCCCCCCCACGGTGGATAATGCCGCCTTGCAGCCCTTCGTGACCCTGCAGCAAATCCAGCGTTTCTTCGGCTTCTCTTTGTACCGGGGGTCAAGGGAGAAGGTACAGCCCATGAATGTTACTGTTGGAATCCCTTTCGGTGAAGTACTGTAAACAACTGAAACCAAACATATCTTTAGATACGGTCAAAATCAGAGGAGTTGCTAACGGTGGTACCTACAAACTAATATTTTATTATAAAAATTAAATTATTATTTAGTGTAAAGTGTTTAATGATATTTCACCTCGCATACGCTTTACTGAAAAGGGTATTCAAAGCCACGAAATGTCTAGAATGTTTCAGGAGCTCTAGCACGGTGAAATCGATAACTTTACGATATCGGATCGATAGGCGTAACTTCCCATGTTTTTATATCGTCCCGAGCACGGTTCCACCGTTAACAGCCAAACCGATATTGACAGGGAATATAAGAAATCGATATACGCTGGCAATACTGACAGTGTTTTATATGATTTGACACCACGAAATATCAAACGCCAAGCAATTACATTAAAATTTAATAGATTGGCAATGTCGAATTGAAATACCAACCTGATGCACTGGCAGTCCGCATTATTTTTTACACTAAACGGGAGTTAATTATTAATATTTGTAAAAAGCATTAACTCTGTGGCTCGCCATAATTTACAATAAAAAAACACATATATTTGTTGTAGATCACCTTTATTTTATTAACACTCTACCGGGAGTTAATTATTTAAATGAGGTCTTTATTCATATTTTTCAAAGATCGAGCGGAATAAATTGATTGCGTTTTGGATGCATTATAATACCTATAAGTCTATGGATCGCGTGTATGACATCATTTGACATCATTTCTTTCATTTCTACGAGCTTCGTTAATTCAATACGTTCATTAAATAAGCCTGTAATTTTGCATAACGAACGATTTAAAAAAAATAAAAATAAGTGTATGTTTATTATCATTACCATCACTCTTGTCTCTACAACCCCTGGTGGGTCTTGGCCTCCTCAGGAGCCTTATTCTACTCATCTCGGTTTTGTGCCAGCTCTCTCCAGTTTACATCTGTCATATATGGTGTATATATACGTATAACATTAATATTGATAGTTAACCGAAACTTATCTGATAGGAGGCCGAGCTAAAATTTATCAATCGTCGGTCGGAATACATGTTAACAATCGTAAACCGTGCTCGAAAATATTGATAACTGAACATACATGACAGTTTTGGTTAATATCCTATTCATAAAGGATTTTATCGGTGGACCATACTAAACCTACGATTGAGTTTTCCGAGGCTAGGTAACCTCGCAGGTACATGAATGCAATAATCGCGACTTCCACAGCGTCTGAAACCTCGAGTTACTGAGAATAAGGCCTTAGAATGACCAACTAAAGCACATCTGCCGTATGTAAAAATTACCCATTTGTAAAGTGGTTATGAATATTTTTAATAGAAACGGGGGTATTTCCGACTGTAGACAAAATGGCTTTGCAACCCTTTGAGACCCTGCAGCAAATCCATCGTTTCTTCAGTTTGTTCTTGTACCTGTGGTCCAAGGCAAAGGTAGAACCCTTGAAAGTTGCCGTTGGAGTTCCCTTTAGTGACGTGCTGTAGACGACTGAAATAAAACGCCAAGCTTTAGACTGAATTTCGACGTAATCCTGACGGAAAAGTTATCGGGAATTTTATACTTCGTATTTAGAAACAAGAATCATTAAAAAATTATCATTTTAATAATTCACAGAAATTTAGAATGCTGTAAAGGACAAAATGTTAATTGTTCGGGAGAGCGAAAAGGAAGTTTTTTATTTTTTCAAAAAAACATCCCTCCTGTTTTTGTAGACTTATTATGATTTATTTTTAACAAAATATATTGAATAAATCTTTCAGAATACTTAACCTTTTTTTATTTTACAGAAAATAAATCCTCTTATAATGCAAGTTGTAAAAGAAGCAATTGTTTACCTAGAAATATTTCGACGCCGCAGATCGGAAAAAAACGACATATTTAACTCACTTTTGGATTTATTGTCTTTTACAGCATTTCAACAAACAATTTTTAACTTCGTTCCGTTTTTTATTTGGTAAACCCTGTTAGGATCAGCAGGGTTGAAAAAGTATTTTACGTCTGCAATAAAGTACAAACATTAGAAAACATAGAAATAACACAACAACTCGTAATGTATAATCAATTAAAACAGAGTGCATACTCCCGCTAAGGCTAGCCGCACACATCAGGTTTTTCCATCCGATTGTCTGATCAGACAAAAATCGATTCGAAAACTGGATTGGTTATAATACCGGGGTCACGCTCATTATTGGACCGGATTGGACGGCCGGCGCGGAAAGGCGTGGCCTATTTTCATTACCGATCAGGTTTTCGAATCGGATGTGTTTTTTTTTTTTTTACGTTAACTCCACGCAGGAGGCCCTGAGGAAAATAATTTCCCTCAGGACCTATGTCATCTGTGATGCTGTGTGGAGGGTCTTTTTGAGGAGAGGAAGGAATGAACATTGGTCTTGAAGAGACCCATGTTGTAGGAAGGAGGAAACACAGAGGCCGGCAAATCATTCCACAGCCGAGCTGTTGAACACAAGAACGAGTCGAAGAAACGACCCGTTCTCATGTGGCAAATGTCAACCGTGTACAAATGTTGGGCACGCGTTTGGCGTGTTTCCCGACTATGCACCGGTGCCGAAGGGATCAATGATGCTAGTTCCTCGGAGCATCTTCCATTGTAATACCGGTAGAACAAGGATAGCATTCCCACCCGACGCCTGTGCTCTAAAGATTGCAATCCGTCTTTTAAGATGGGAGAATCTATCAAACGGACCGCCCGTTTCTGCACAGAGTCGAGGGTATTTTTCAGGTATTTTGGAGCTCCAGACCAGAGGTGGCTGCCAAATTCAACCGTGGGGCGCACTCGTGATTTGTACAGGGTTAGCAGTTGTGTACTATTAAAGTATCTGCGGGCCCTGTATATTACGCCCAGTTTCTGTGAGGCTAACTTTACTCTGGCTTCGATGGAGCCTCCATACCAGAGCTGGTCACTTAGGGTTACACCAAGCATTTCAATGGAGGAGGCCCTCGGAAGATTGCTTACGTTGAAAGAGACTAGATTTTCATTTCGATCCTTTTTAGACGTAATCAGACAAGATTGGGTCTTTGAAACATTAAATTCAACGAGATTATTTTTACCCCAAGAGAAAACACTCTCGAGGTAACCGTCCATTCTTTGCTTCAAAGCCCTACGAGCTGTTGGAGTTTGTGAGCCCTTTTGGGGCTTGTCAAACAAAAAGCTATCATGAACTGTACTGTCATCCGCGTAACAGTGAATTGGTGCACATGACAAAAGGTCGTTGATGTGCAACAAAAAGAAAGTCGGAGACAGAACCGATCCCTGCGGGACGCCAGCATTTATCGAGTGTGAGGAAGAGGTGAAACCATCGACTACCGTCTGAATCGACCTCTCCCTCAAGAAGTCGGCAATCCACGTACACAAGGATGCGGGAAGTCCGTAAGAATGCAGTTTGTTGACAAGTCCTCGGTGCCAAACCCGGTCAAAGGCCTTGGAGATGTCCAGTGCAACCGTTTGGGTCTCACCGAAACCTTCCAGGCATTGCCCCCAAACATGCGTCACATACGCGAGAAGATCACCGCACGAGCGGTTCCGCCGGAATCCGTATTGACGATCGTTAATAATGTTGTTCTTCTCGAGGTATGTGAGCAGTTTGTCGTTGATCACACGTTCCATCACCTTAGACAGAACTGATGTGATCGCTATGGGGCGGTAGTTGGCCGGGTTGGAGCGGTCACCCTTCTTTGGAATAGGATGGATAACCGCTTTTTTCCAACCAGAGGGCACAGAGCCAGTCTTCAGGGACAATTTAAAAAGCTTCGTCAAAATCGGAGCTATTTCTGCAGCGCACCTCTGCAGTACCACGGCAGGTATTCCGTCAGGCCCACTAGCTTTATTAACATCAAGCCCTCGTAAAACATGGAGTACTTCCCGATGCCGGATCCTCAGCCTTTTCATACGAAAGCCGCAGTGAGGAACCGACGTCGGGACAGCACCTTGGTCATCGAGGGTTGAGTTATCCGCAAACATTTTACCTAGTAAGTTAGCCTTTTCGGTGGCGGTGTTTGCTAGTGAGCCGTCAGGTCTGGTAAGAGGTGGCAGACTGGATTTGCAGAAATTGCGACCTATAGAGCCCGCAAGCGACCAGAATTGCCTGCTGCCATGCGGGCATGCAGCCAGCTTTCTGCTGATCTGCTGGTCGTGCTCGAATTTTGACCTATTTATGATTCTCTTGGTTTCCTTTGCCATTTTGTTGTAAGCTCTTCTGTCTTCGGATGTTCTAGATGTGTTGTAGGCTCGGTAAGCCGCGTTTTTTCGTCGCACTGCTTCAGCGCATTGTCGACTGAACCACGGCTTTGAGCCTACACCAGTTTCCTTAACAGTAGATTTGATGAAGCCATCCATCGCGGATGTGATGACTTCACCAATTTCCTGGGCACATCTTGAGGGATCCGAAGTCCGAAAACAGACAGCTGACCACGGGAAAGCATTAAAATGTGCCCGCAGACCGAACCAATCTGCTGACCTATAGTGCCACACTTTTCTCTTCAGCCTCTCGTTTGGTGGTCTGAAGTTTACAAGGATTGATGTCGTCACCAGGCAATGGTCGGACGATCCTAAAGGCGCTGTAACTTCAATCTTGTAACCGTGTGGCACAGTAGTTAAAAATAGGTCTAACAGATTGGAACGGTGAGTCTGGACATCAGGAACCCTTGTAGGCTTCTGAACCGTTTGCTCCAATCCGTAGCAAAGGGCAAAGGATTCCGCTTGACGTCCAGCCGAGTCTGTTGATCCTGAGAACTTAACCAAGGTTCGTTATGAACATTGAAGTCCCCCAGGACCACAAATTCTGCCATAGGGTAGCGGGGCAAGAGGTCATCAATAGTATCGCTTAAATGTTTGAAGAGCTCGGACGTGTCTGATTTGCTAAGGTTCGGTGAGCGGTATAAACACGCGTAGAATCTTACCGTACTGGCAAGATTGACGCGTACCCACATTACGTCGAATCTGGAGTTTTCCAGATTCGACAGTCGCACACAGTTGACGTCAGCTCGATTATAGAGATAGACACCTCCTTTAGGTCTGAACTTGCCTGCGAGGGTGAAGCCCGGGCAGTCCAGATAGGAGGCGTCTACAGGCTCGGCTATCTGTGTTTCAGACAGGTAAAGAAGGTTCGGACGTTCAGAAAAAAGGTGGTGATAGACAGAGTTTAAATTGGTGTGCAGGCCGTGAATGTTGGTGTAATTCACCAACAGTTTTGTCCTGCACCGGGGACTCCTGCTTCCCGCCGTTGTAAAGATGTTGCTTATATTTCTTGTTGTGCGGTGATTATCCGATTTTCATATGAAATGTATGGCTTCTTTCATCTTACTAATTTATTCTTCATAGTCTTCTAAAATAAGCGTTACAATATGTAACAATAGGTAAGTCAAGTAGCAAGTATACTCGCTACTTGACTTACCACTTGTTCAATGCGTAAAAACCATTAGGCTAATCGAACCATGGAAAATTAAAGCTAATTTAATAATAAATAATTAAACGTTTTACGTAAAACCGTAAAATCCCATTTTATTTAAAATTTATTTAAAAAATAATTTAATTGTGTATATTATAAAGTTCCTCAAAATTATTCGGATGATTTGTTATCATTATCTGCCATATAGCACTCGTTGCAAATGAAAGTGGTGTGATCGCGGCAGATATTTCTTGTGCAAGATCGGCAATGGGTTTTTGATTGCCTCCTTTTCTTAGCAGGACATATTTTGCAGGACCCTCTCGATGTTTCTCTAGTACTTGATGTACTATCTTCTGGTTCATTGATGTCGAAGTTTAGGTTATCTCTAATATGAAAAAATTCCCCTTCTGTGGCGTGATTATGCATAATTTTTGTAACGGCGGTATTTCTGATTGTAGACAAAATGGCCTTGCATCCCTTTGTGATTCTGCAGCAAACCCAGCGTTTCTCCAACTTGTTCTTGTATCTGTGGTCCAAGATAAAGGTAAAACCCATGAACTTCGCCGTTTGAGTTCCTTTTAGTGTTGTTCCGTATACGACTGAAAAAATCGTCAAAATTTAGATTAAATTTCGATGAATTCATGATGCACAAATTATATAAAAAGTTTACCGGTTGAAATGGTTATCGTCTACCAAAAAAAGGGCAAAGTTTAAAAAATTGTTTGATTAAAATCATAACAATGGAATTTCAACACAAAAAAGTTTCAAAAACAGAAATTATTGAATAATCACCATAATCATTTCCTTGGATTGGACGATATTCTGAAGTGGATTGATGGGGTAATTGAAGAAATGGCATCTTTAACAAATATCTAGAAGTGACTGAGTTTCTTATCCAGATTGTTAATTATGGTCACAGATGCTTTATTGTAAAAAGCAGTATTATTTTGTTACATATACTTGTATACATCATTATTACTATGGCATCCTCAATTGGGACATTTTGTGAGGCTGAAGGGGATGGGGAGGGGAAGGAGATGTAGAAGAGGAGGATGGGGATGTAACTAGCTATTCAGATCTGGTCGCCAAACACGGCTCGACGCCACCTAGCGAGAGATTTAGTACTTACAATACCTCCCTCACAAAAATAAAGTTGGTTGTTTTCAGGTGGAAAAATATAATAATCAGTAATTGTTGAATGAAACACCAGTATATATTGAATTATTGGGCGGGTATTAGATAAGCCGCCATAGCTCAGTGGTCAGAGCATCCGACCGGCAATCAGAAGGACACGGGTTCAAGTCCCGTTAGCGGCAAGTATCTTTTCTCGGAAGATTTTTCAATGTAAAATGAGTGTTTCAGGCTGACAATTATTGCTTATAATAATTGTTACGGCTAAAGCCATTTCAAATAAAGTTTCGATACTGAATGGTGGTCATTCACAAGGGCGATACTAAGAGTATCGTCCATTCTGGAACGTGTCCCTAGACTACGCCAATCCAAGAAAACAATTTTAAATGCCATGCTGTCTGCATTGAATCCCAATTGAGACAGAAAAGATCACATATGCACCACATACGTAACATGGATTCAATGACATCTAACGAAGGTGTTTTTTTTTATCAATTCCTTGTTTTTTCCTAACTTTGTAAGGACGGTATTACATTACACCATGCTTGCATAATTTCTGGAATAAATTATCTTAACCTTTAACTGGTGACAAGCGGTGTCACAGGCCGCGCAGCGTCAGTGAAACGTCATTTCACCCCCTTCACCACGCTTGCTTTGTTCCAATGCCTGAGTAGCTTCGATTTTAGTTGCGTCATTCAGTGTTGCCAACTCAGCTCCTTTAGAGCTAGATCTGGCTCTAAATCGACGTCGTCAGCTCCAAAAAAAGTCATTTAGCTTCTTAGCTCGTTTTTTCAGATATTTCAGCTCTTATTCACGCGAAATAATATTGCGTCATCTCCTTCGAATTCGAATGCGCTTTGCATGTACATATCATTACGCAGTACGTGATTATTTAGCCGAAGTCCAATGGTTCAAGATCTCTCTAATACCCTGGAGAAGCATATCAAGCACAGCACAGTCAAGGTTCTAAAGTATCGTGATGCCGCTGATGAAAATCCTTTCCACGAAATCAGCTCTTTCGAAGTTTCGGTACTTGCTCTGCCGTGGTCAAACGGATAAGTGCAACGAGTTTTTAGCCAGTTAAATATTGTCAAAAATAAAACCAGAAATAGACTTGGCAATGACATGGTTAATTCGATTCTAACAATTCGATCGGGGCGCAGGCGACATAACAAATGTTGCGAGGATTATGAACTACCCCCAGAAGTTCAAAAAAATTGGAACAATGGCTGTATAGAAAAAAATCCTGATGAAGCCGGTCTTAGTAGATAGTACAGGAACTGGAACCGGGTGACTACTTAGATTTTATAGAGGACTAGTCGCTGTCTAACAAAAAAAATATTTACACAAAAAACAATTAAAAAATCCTGAAGACTTCGATGTTATCAAAAATAATTGTGTATTGAAAATTATAAAAATAAACAAGTGTATTGTGAGTGTGAGTGTTTGTTATGAGTTGTTCAAAAGCAGTCAACAAGAGTAATAATAACAACAATAAGTTGTTATTATTACTCTTGTTGACTCTCTCCCCCCCCCCCCCTCATTTTAGCTCCTTTTTAGGTTTCACCTCTACTTTAAAATTCGAGTTGGCAACACTGGCGTCCATGCCGTAGAGAGGGATAGTCGCATCGCGCAGTCCCAAATCGGTAAGTTACATCGATGTAAAGTTCGGCAGCGGTCTCTCAGACCTTACGTCACCAGTTACGTAACTTTTTATGCGTGCGTATTTTGGGTTCTGATTTGCCACCTGATCCACAAAACTCCAATGACGGGTCAAAAATACGAAAAACCTGTGCTAGTTGTCCTCCAAAGTTAAATCGCAAATCGAATTACCAATGTAATTTGTGTAAAAAACATGTGTGCTTGCAATGTGCCAAACAATTATGACCTGACTGCCAATAAAAATAACCAAAGTTTGACCATTGCCAGTTTTGTAAAATTATACATGATTAGAGCATTATTTTTTTGTTTGTTTATTGATTAGTATCTTAACTGTAAGGAAAATAAGTATTTTTGTTATAATATGTTAATATAATTTTTTTTGTTTGTGATTACTGATCTCATCTCTAGTTTTTTGATTTTAGTTACTACATACTTTGTAATGACAATTTTTTCATTAAAAATTACATTTATTGATTAGTTTTATTTTATCGTTTTATATGTTATTGAACTGTTTTTAAAGACTGCTGTAAGCTACATTACCTAATTTCTATGCTGTAGACCGGATAAGGCAGCGGCCTCTCAGGTCATTCGTCACCAGTTACGTTACACAAAAACCATGTCACCAGTCAAAGGTAAATAAAATATTATTATTTTTAATTGTTAAACTAACGTTTAAGACAAGATTTTTATGCATAGCACCAGGGTAACAATTATTATAAGCAATAATTATCAGCCTGAAACACTCATCCACATTGAAAAAATCTTCCGAGAAAAGATACATGACGCCAACGGGACCCGTTATCGTTTGTCGTTGTCGTTTTGTCCCGTTGGCGTCATGTATCTTTTCTCGGAAGATTTTTTTCAATGTGGATGAGTGTTTCAGGCTGATAATTATTGCTTATAATAAATAAAATATTCTCCAGACTCTCTACCGATTTAAGGCTTCAAAGACTAAAATGGGCCGGACATGTGCACCGAATGCTAAGCACACGAGAACCGAAGAAGGTTCTAACAGGCCACCCGGGAGGTAAACGATAGGCGGGCAGACCGAGGCTGAGATGAGAGGATGACGTCAGGAAGGATGAAAGAGGACTACTCCGTGTTGCAGATTGGAAGACAACGGCCGAGGACAGAGGGCGGTGAGGGCTTATCTTGAAGGAGGCCAAGGCTCGAAATGGGCTGTAGGGCCATTGAAGAAGAATAAATAAAAGACAAAAAATGTACGAAAACCCATTATTTTAATAATTATTATAATAGATAAAGATGCGAAGGATCTAACCCGTGTTCTCTAGATATCGTTTGTATAAGGAATGATTTACAATACAAGATCGTGATTATGAATATTGGAAGACGAAACGATTGTATCTCCCACGGTATAAAGAAAAGACTTGCAGCCCTGATTGAACTTGCAACATCTCCATCGCTTCTTGGGGTTATTCATATACCTTCGTTCATTCTCCATGAGAAACCTATGTCCCATATACTTGATCAGGGGCTTTCCTTGTTTTGACGTACCGTAGAATACTGAAATCAATTGGCATTATGTCAGAAAGAGTTGTTAAACAAATATACACGTTTTCTTATGTGAGTACCGCACAAGAGTCTCATCTGCTTCCAACCATCTGGAGGCAGTGAGACTATGTTGTGAGACTGAAGGTGAAACTTGAGGCGTTGCTTGAAAGTAAAGCGAACGATTTTCGGCGAGTCAAGTAGCAAGTATACTCGCTATTTATTAAATTGAAAATAATTTTGATTCAGGCACATATTAAACAAGGAAGTTAAATCTTTTATAAAATCTATAGAGAGATCCGAGCTATTTGGCCAATCAGAAATTAAACATTTACTCTCTTCTATGGGAACATTGGAAACAAATTTCCAACGTCAAAAGAAATTAGTTTAGAATTACTAGGGAGAATCATATCTTTTAATTCTTCTACCAATGAAAAAGAGTTTTTAAGGGTATGTTTAGGGGAAAAAAACATTGATAATAATATTAATCATCAATGGCGGCGAATTTTATTCATTAATAATTTTTCTACCTTAAGTGTAAAAAACCTTCCTTCTAAAGTCAGACCGGCCTTTTATACCAATAACAATCTAGGTAAATTTCTAATTAATTCTAAAGATAAGGACGACAAATTAAGTCATTCGGGAATTTATAAATTAAATTGTAATGATATCATTGTTCGGCTTTCTATATCGGTAAGACAACACGTAATGTCAATATTAGGATAAAGGAACACCTCCGTTGCCTCAATAATAACGGTTTTTTTCAGAATTCGCCAATCATTTGATAGATCAAGATTATACGTTCTGTCATAGCACCGGTGGGTGCTAACATCTTACATAAAAACGGACATGGTAACAGACTAAACAATCTAGAGGCGCCAGAAATAAAAAAGCTGTAAAAACCAAAAGTCATATACTTAATAATCAATTAAACATATCAAGCAGTCCTATATTAGGTCTGTTTCCAATAAACCCTTAAAAATAAAAATTCCCAGTGCTCCTTACCACCATGCCAGTTGATGCTTTGTTTCTCCAAATTTATTATTATAACCCATTAGTCTACATAATTATCTTTCGGTTTTTCCCATTACTTGAGTAGGTACTTATGTTAATGTATTTTATGGCCGTCTATGTGTTTGTAATATTTGTATCATGTTGTCTCCCTCTATATTTTGTTATATATAAGCACACATTATGTACTTCTTGTTAAGTATTAATTTGTACCCTGAAGATGCTTAAGTAAAGCGAAAACAGAAAACCTTCCAGATGATATCAAAAACGAAAAAAGTGTGTGCAAATTCAAAAAAAAATTGTTCTTGTTTATTCACAAAAAACAAAGTAGTGATAGTGAATAATATCGTATGGTAATATAATATCATGTAAATGTTAGTATTGCAATCTAATGTAATCTAAGGTTATGAAATGTAAAAACTATGTAATGTAAAAACTGTACATAATTCAATATTCTAGTTAAGTAAGTGAAAATGTTATTTTCTTTTTTACTGGAATAAAAAACTTATGAAAAAAAAAGGTCGGTTCATAAATTAATAAACCTCGTGGTTTTAAACAAAAAAGTATTTTATTTTATTAAATAAAACACTCTTCAGACTCTCTACCCATTTAAGGTTCCAAAGTCTAAGGTGGGCCGGAGGATGATATCAGGAAGGATGCAAGAGGACCACTCCATGTTGCAGATTGGAAGACGACGGCCGAGGACAGAGGGCGGTGGAGGCTTATCTTGATGGAGGCCAAGGCTTGAAATGGGCTGTAGCGGCATTGAAGAAGAAGAAAAAGAATAAATAAAACACTGAATATGTACGAAAACCCATTATTTTAATAATTATTACAATAGATAAAGACGCTAAGAATCTAGCGTGTATTCTCTAGATTTCGTTTGTAGAAGGAATAATTTACAAAACAAGATCGTGATTATGAATATTGGAAGACGAAACGATTGTATCTCCCACGGTATAAAGGAAAGACCTGCAGCCCTGATTGACCTTGCAACATCTCCATCGCTTCTTGGGGTTGTTCATATACCTTCGTTCATTCTCCTTGAGAAACCTATGGCCCATATATTTGATCAGGGGCTTTCCTTGTTTTGATGTACCGTAGAATACTGAAATCAATTGACATTATGTCAGAAAGAGTTGTTAAACAAATATATACATTTTCTTATATGAGTACCGCACAAGAGTCTCAACTGCTTCCAACCATCTGGAGACAGTGAGACAATGGCATACCCAGTTGGGTTATGTTGTGAGGCCGAAGGTATCGGTTAGGGGAGTGAGACTGGAAGGTGAGGAGGTATCTGCTATTCAGATCTGGTCGCCAAACACTGCTAAAGCCAATTCAATTCCGAATGGTGGTGTTTCCACAGATATAATAATAATAGCCTTTATTATTTAGACAGTAAATTACATTACAGTACAATATACTTTTCACATATACAGGGTGTCCGGGATTAAAGTACATTAACTTCGGGAGGTGATTCTACACGATTTTTCCGAAATTCCAACTTTTTTTCCCATACAAAAAGACGTACCTATTAAAAATCCTTAGTGTGAGGTACGATCTTACTCGCTGAGAGCCTGCCGGGCGCCCGATTCGTTTGTGATTGGCTCGTATCGTATCGCACACGCCGGACTAATTTTATCTTTTTACCTCAAAACTACCCTTAAAAGTTGGAATTTCGAAAAAAGTTATTCATCTTTTTTACTTGTACTATCATGTAGAATCACCTCCCAAAGTTATTGCACTTTACCCCCGGACACCCTGTATAACATTTATCATGCATCGACTCCCTGTCTGTATGTCACTAGTTGACAAAGGCCTCCTCCAACTGTCGCCATTTCTCTTATATCATTAGCAACTCTTGTTCATGTACTACCTGCTATGGCTTTGATGTAGTCAACCCACCGTCTAAATGGTCTACCTAGTTTTCTTTACTTGTCACTTGTGAACCAATTCATGACTAATTTTGACCATTTTTCACTTCCTCTGATTTTGTGGCCTGACCACTTCCACTTATGCTTTTTATTGTTTTTATGACATTTTTGTTCTTGTTTGTTTCTTAATGGTTGCAATTTTTATTCTATCGGACAAACTTTTCCCTATCATACTTCTTTCCAGACGTATTGGAAATGCTTGGAAACAATATTGGGTTTTGAAAGAAATTATGAAAAAAAAATGAAACCAGGATAACTATCACACGGAAACACGTACCTTTTTGATACCTGCATACTTCCTGTACTTACTTATGTATGTTACCAAACTTGGGCAGTCACAAAAATTCACAATAAGAAGCTTGAAACATGTCAAAATTCCAGATTGAAATTCGAGAAATTGGAAAGAAGTTCCACGGATATACGATAAATTATTTAAATGGAATAAATTTCTATACAGCACATTGGAGGGGACCCCACCACTTTCCCAACGGCGTTATAAGGAAACATATGGTTTCCTCCTTCACCGCACACGTCAAGACTCTATTTTATTGAACAAAACTACATGTATTTGAACGACTCTAGACCCTCCAATGTCCATGCATACGGGGTTAGAAAGCAGTATGCAAGTACTTACATTAAAATACATAATACAAAACAATAGTAAATGTGGCAGCCCGTGGAATAATTCTTCTGAATCTATAGAGAAAAATATATACAGATAAAAGTGTTAGTAAATAAAACGAATAATAAGAGCCGTGCCCGGTTGAGGAAGCCTGGAATAAGAGAAATAACTAAAAAATAACAGTAATAATACAATCCAAGTATTTACAATAATAACAGAGAGAAAATAAAAAGCATAAAAACAAAATATTCAGAGAAGGTATTCCACAAACCACCAGCCATTCACAAACCATCTATATAGCACAGTGGAGGTAATCCACCTCTTACCCGCCTTGGTATAAGTAACTGATGGTTACTCCTTCAAGGCTCTCGCAAGATTCTAATTTTTAATTTTAACAATGTATAGGGTGGAGCCGTTAACGTAACACACCCCTACCATAATAAAACATTGTTCCCATCCATATTTCGAAACTGTCAAATTAGTATACGCTTGCCCTTAAGAAGGAACGCTTGTTCTGAAACCGGTCGGATTTACTCATTATATAAGTGGTTCAAACAAAGTTGAATTGTTTCATTTATATTATATTTTAATTAAAAATAACTACCAAACGCAGAGTCTAAAAATATAAAGAAAATTATTTTTTCGATAATATCTAGAGCTAAGGAAAGCTAAAAACATTAATAACAAAGTAATCAACAACCAAATAAATCTAAATAAAAGTCCGATACTTAGGTTGTTCCCTATCGACAATGAGCACTCTCTTCCCAATCTTCTACCTACCCTAATTCCTAACTCCTGAATATTTAATTTAATTTATACGTTTGTCCTGACGAAGAAAATATTGGTTTAGAAACATGTCGATCAGTTTGAGTAAACAGTGGTGTACACAAAGTTATTTATTTTTCCTAAAATAAGTATATTAAGTTAATAAGTTGTATTACTGTCCAAGGTCTGTGAAACAACTGCCCCATAGAATAATAACAGAACTTTCGAAGATAATAAGTTTTAAGATTTTCACGGCCAAAAGCATTTTCGTTATTTGTTTTTGGGGTGTTATGCCGTGTTGCGCTACCTCCTTCTTTAGCCAACGTTTCGGACATCGTTGCAGTGTCTATCATCAGGGCAGATCCGGCAGATCCGACACATCTACCGGATCTGCCCTGATGATGGACACTGCAACGATTTCCGAAACGTTGGCTAAAGAAGGAGGTAGCGCAACAAGCCTAACACCCCAAAAACAAATAACGAAAAAGAACTTTCGAAGTTTTAAAATGCAACTGTTCATTAGTAGTTCATGTGGGAAGTAAATCCTTGTAAAGTTTAAGGCTTTTGTTCGTTTCTTGTGGATTACCCTAACAGAGGTCGTTGGGTCGTTGCTGATCTGAGAGTTGGGTGTCGTGAATTGGTTAGTGGAAAGCACATTTTGGATAATGCTTTAAAAACCATAAACTATAACTTGAACCGAATTATTTCAGGGTGTTGAAATACATGCAAATATTCGCCGGTGATGAGATAGTGACATTGTCGACAGATTTAAATCACCACATATATAAACATCAATAGCATCTTGGTTTTGTAAAACATTGCTTCGTAGGCCTAACATTCCTACACATAGGCTCTCAACGTGGGCGATAACGCCCCCTTTTGGGCGTTTGAGACTTTCAGGGGGGCAGTAGAAGACCCAGATAAAATTAAGGGGCGCTGAAATGGTACAGTAAGCGCGTGGGTAGGTTAAAAATGTCGTCTAAAAAGACAAATAAACACGCTAATCACGTACTAATAAAGCAAAGTAAACTTTGTTTTTGGTTAATTTTTGTTATTGTATGCATTTTAATAATTTTAATCGCATGTGCGAAAATTCACATATTTCGGTAGGTGGATTCAGATCTAAACTAAATAGGATCATATGATTTTTATTTTTTTTATTATAAAATATTATCATCTTAGGCGTATTATTATTATTAAGAATTGTCACCATATCGTGAATGCAAGAAGGAAAGAGGTAGCAAACGGTTCTTAAAATACAAAAGAATTGCCTTTTTAACTTGCCAAACAAAAAATAAAACAATACATAAGGTTTATAATTCAATATATTCTTATTCTAATTATTTATTCCATGACAGTTGAGCCCCCCCACCCTGAGAACCTATACACCTTTAAATTTTTTTATGATGTTTACATCGAATGGTTATGAACATCTTTAGCATAAATAACGACATCGTCACAGGTTTGTAAGGTAGCTTTGCATCCATTGTAAAATTTGTAGCACATCCAACGTTTCTTGGGTTTGTCTCTGTAAGAGCTCTGCATTATGAACCTGTAACCTTTGTATTCTAAGGCATCTCTTCCTCTTTGAGAAACGGAGTAATAAACTGAAAGAAAAAATATCTAAATTAATGTGAAACCATCTTATCTACTTGCGATAATCTTACGTAATTCCAATTTATATTTGTTTACACATATTTATAATTTATATTCCAATTTATATTTGTTTAAACGTAATTAAAATTAATATTTCAATTTATATTTCTTTAAACATATTTATAATTTATATTCCAATTTATATTTGTTTATACGTATTTAAAATTTTGTTTCCATTTGTAAGTAACCTTTATTGAGTCCCCGGCGTGGCCCGGACTTAAGACAAAGTTTTTCGTAATCAGATTTAGAGAGTGACCTTCCTCTTGTTTTGAATCGAGATGCAAAATAAGTGTGAAATTTGTATAAAAATAAAAAAACGCAGCCGCCCGGTGTCTGCCCGTCCGCCGGTCGCCACAGACAATTTTCTTAATTTAAATGCATCCAAACAAAACACATATAATGGGTAGTCGTATTTCCAAAAAGACAGGAAGAAAGTCTAAAAACACCTTTTTTGAGTTATCACGTCATTTTATGGAATTTAGGGTTTCAAAGTTTTGTCGCAAAGATAAAAAAAAAATGTAACAACAAAATAATTTCTTTAAATTGTAAATTTAACAAATTCATCATAAATTTTTGTTAGAATAATTGTAACCTTTCTGACGTGCGAAAACCAACTTCATGTTAACATATTTTAATATTTTATTTTATTCTACAAGTCTCTCGTAGAAGGGTGAAAGAAGTATGTATGAAAAATGAGTCAATGATGAATGTAAGTCTAAAGTCATGGGGTTTAAATGAGAGACATTACGAAAACAGTGGGCAATATAGTTATGAATGATGAATACTTGGAGTAGGTGGATGAGTTTGTGTATCTGGGAAAAATGTAGGTAAGTAAGTAAGGACCGGTCATTAGTTTATTTATTTATTTATTCAACGCCCAGAGGGCTTTTACATGTTTATTTTTTTTATTTAAATAAAAACATAAAACGAAGTTGCATTCCGGTGAGTTATCAAAACTCGTACAATTACTTCACGACAGATGATTTATATATATAAAGAAAAAAATGAAAATAAAATTAGATAAAAAATGCACACAAGTCACAAAAATACAAAAAAAAAATACAAAAATACAGCGATTTGATAAGTTTACAAAAATGCAGATATGTTTAGGAATAGTTTTGGAATAACTTTTTTACAAGATGCACAAAATTCGCCAAGTTGTTGTTAAATATGTCAACATGAAGTACTGATTTCCCATAGTGTGAAATCGATGTATCGGAGAGTGGGCTATGTAGTTCGGCTTATGGATGCTGCAGTAGAATAGAGTATTTTGTCGTGTGGTTACTGTCGGTATTCGTAAGTTTATGAGTTGCAGGAGTTCGCTACAGTCGAATTTAGAGTTAAATATTTTGAATAAAAATGTTAAGTCATTTTTTTTACGTCTTTCGTCTAGTGTGTGTATTCTTAGAATATTTAGTAAAAGATTATATTTTAAGTTTTCTAGTGGGATATTTAATTTAAAATTTATAAAACGCAGATTTTTTTTTCGCTCAATATTATTAACGTGAATTTTGGAAGATGGAGACCAAACTACCGAGTTATATTCAATTTGGCTTCTAACTAGAGACATAATAGTTTAATGGCTTCTATGGAATTAAAGTTTTTGGTTGTTCTTAATACGAAGCCTAGTGTTTGCATACCTTTGTTCATAATTTGGTGGATATGATGGGCGAAACTTTGTTTTTCATCCAAAATAATTCCAAGATCTCTCAATTCCGTGAATTTTTCTAAAGCTGTGTTATTGATGGAATATTCAAATAAAACAGGATTTTTATTTCTGAAGAAAGTTAAGGTTTTGCACTTTACTACATTTCAAAATAAATTATTTTGAATGCACCCATCTTTAAACTTATTAACATTTGACTGTAGTACATGGCAATGATTTATATCAGTTATTTTCTTGTATAGCTTGATGTCATCAGCAAAGAGCAGTACCTCGACATCAATGAACATAGCTGAGTGGACATCGCATACGACATAGTTGAGTGGACATCGCATTTGAGTCCCACCCAGACGTTCCGTGTTCGATTCCTCGGCTGGCTAAGTCCTCCATCACTACTTAAGCAACATTTACGGCATACTGTGGTGGTAGTAGGAGATTTTCAAATATTGTCGGGTTATTCGTAACCCGGGAACGTATTTCCTTTTCCGTGTTCAATACGAGGCAACCATGCCTCGAAATCAACACGGGTTTGTAATGCCATTTTTTCTCCAAACCCGTGTCCAGTAGAAGTCAAGCGGCATCCTACTGTGCACGGGTTTGTAACGCCAATCCCTTCCCAAACCCGTGTTCAGTACGAGGCACGCGTCCTCCAAACGTGATTATAACATAAAAAAAGGAAATGTGTGCATACACGCACAATATAATGGATGGGCAATAAAACGCAAACAGCCTTACTAATAAAAAATTAAAAAAAACACTTTATAATATAGTACTTATAACACTCTATAGTACCAATCTTATAAAATAAATTCTCTAAAATAAACTCGAATGTCATAATAATTTTTAAAAACATCACAGGTTTTGAATGGTTTGTTTGGCAAAGCAGGGTTTGTCTATTTATTTTAATTTTATTTATTTATTTATTTAACGCCCAAAGGGCTTTTACATTTTGGTAGTACAAATAATTCATGACAGATTATTTTTAAACATATACAGAAATAATAAAAATAAAATTTGATAAAAAAGCACACAAGTCATAAAAATACATCGTTAGGAATAGTTTTGGAATAAGTTTTTTTACAAAATCAACAAAATTCGCCAAGTTTATGTTAAATATATCAATATCACCTAAGTACTGATTTCCCATAGTGTGAAATCGTTGTATCGGAGAGTGGGCAATGTAGTTCTGCCTATGAATGCTACAGTAGAATAGTGTATTTTGTCGTGTAGTTACTGTCGGTATTCGTAAGTTTATGAGTTACAATAGTTCGCAACAGTCAAATTTAGAGTTAAGTATTTTGAATAAAAATATTAAGTCGTTTATTTTACGTCTGTCTTCTAGTGTGTGTAATTTTACAATATTTAATAATAAATTATATTTCAAGTCTTCTAGCGGGATATTTAATTTAAAATTTATAAAACACTGAAATTTTTTCTGTATTCGCTCAATGTTATTAATGTGAGTTTTGTAAGATCGAGACCAAACTATCGAGTTATATTCCATTAGGCTTCTAACTAGAGATACATATAATAATTTAATGACTTGTATGGAAGTTTTTGGTTGTTCTTAATACGAAGCCTAGTGTTTTCATACCTTTGTTTACAATTTGGTGGATATGATTGGCGAAACTTAGTTTTTCATCATCTCTCATTTCCGTGACTTTTTTTTTTTTTTACATTAACTCCACACAGGAGGCCCTGAGGAAAATAACTTCCCTCAGGGCCTATGTTATCTTTGAATATGCTGTGTGGAGGGTCTTTTTGAGGAAAGGAAGGAGTGAACACGGGTCTTGAAGAGACCCATGTTGTAGGAGGGAGGAAACACACAGGCCGGCAAATCGTTCCACAGTCGAGCCGTTGAACTCAAGAACAAGTCATAGAAACGACCCGTTCTCATGTGATTAATGTCAACCGTGTACAAATGTTGAGCGCGTGTTTGGCGTGTTTCCCGACTATGCACCGGTGCCGGGGGGATCAATGACGCTAGTTCCTCGGAGCATATTCCATTGTAATACCGGTAGAACAATGACAGCATTCCCACCTGACGCCTGTGCTCTAAAGATTGCAGTCCGTCTGTTAAGATGGGATAATCTATCAAACGAACCGCCCGTTTCTGGATGAAGTCAAGGGTTTTTAGGTATTTTGGAGCTCCAGACCAGAGGTGGCTGCCAAATTCAACCGTTGCGATTTGTACAGGGTTAGCAGTTGTGTACTATTAAAGTATCTGCGAGCCCTGTACAGTACGCCCAGTTTCTGAGAGGCTAACTTAACTCTGGTTTCGATGGAGCCCCTGTACCTGAGCTGGTCACTTAAGTTACACCAAGCATATTGATGGAGGTCCTGTTCGGAAGATTGCTTCCGTTGAAGGAGGCTAGATTTTCATTTCGATCCCTTTTAGGCGTTATCAAACATGATTGGGTCTTTGAAACATTAAATTCGATGAGGTTATTCTTACCCCAAGAGAAAACACTCTCGAGGTAACCGTCCATTCTTTGCTTCAAAGCCCCCGAGCTATTGGAGTTTGTGTGCCCTTTGGGGGCTTGTCAAACAAAAAGCTATCATGACTTATGACTCTTCAGCTATCATGACTCTTTCTAAAGCTGTGTTATTGATGGAATATTAGAATAAAACAGGATTTTTATTTCTGAAGAAAGTTAAAGTTTTGCACTTTTCTACATTTAAGAATAAATTATTTTGAACGCACCAATCTTTAAACTTACTAATATTTGACTGAATTATATGGCAATGATTTACATCAGTTATTTTCTTGTATAGATTGATGTCATCAGCAAAGAGCAATACCTCGACATCGTTGAAGCATGAAAATGAGGAACAAAACCGGGCCAAGGTGACTACCTTGCGGTAGGCCACTAGTAGCCCAGAAAGCTTTCGACATAAAACATTTTATTTTGACGAACAGTTTACGATTTAATAAATAGCTAGTAAACCATTTTAGCATGTTATCCCTTATTCCTAGAGCAAATACTTTTTGGATTAGTAGTTTATGGGATACTTTGTCAAATTTTTTCGAAAAGTCTGTATATATGAAGTCGACTTGTTTATTTTCTGCAAAAGATTGTATTTTGAAGATTTGAAATATTGTTAAGTTAGTTGCGGTAGATCTACCTTTGATAAAACCGTGCTGTTTTTGGTCAATTAATTTTATTAATTTGGGATAGATTTCATCAAGGACCAGTGATTCAAAAAGCTTAGGTAGTACTGACTGTATACATATGGGGCGATAATTGGCTATATTAGTGTCATCTCCTTTTTTGTAGATAGGTGTAATGAAGCTAGATTGGTGTAATGAAGCTAGCTAGGGGTATGTGTAATTATTCTAATACATTTCTTCCATGTTCTGCTGTTATTAGGGAATGTCAATCCCGGTATACCGGGATCCCGAAATACCGAGATCCCGCAGACATTTTGCGGGACTAATCTCCGTCGAAAATTTTGCGGGATCCCGCGGGGCTGGCGGGATTACAGAGAAGCTTAGTTCATACGTTTTACTTTGCGCGCGGCGGCGCGTAGACTGGGAGCAGGGAGGGAAGCAATGCGAGTGAGATAGGGACGGTTGGTGCTCCTGCTGACGCTGATGATCTGGAGACATACGCAGCAGCAGCTCCAATGTCACTTCAAGACTAACTCGAACTTACTTTGATTAGTATGAAGAGTTCGAGATCAACATCCCAACAATCTAGATCTGGCAACCTTGAGGTTTTGATAAAGAAGGAAATGAATTACTTTTTATTAGGAAATGAGTCCGGTGGATTAAAAGGCACATACCTTCAATTCACTTACAATGCGCTATTTACTATTGTGCCAACCAGCGTGGAAGCTGAACGAGCTTTTTCAGCTGCTGGCTACCTTGCGTCCAATATCAGAAGCCGTTTATCAGACGACACAATTAATACTTTAACTTTTTTACGAAGCTATTTCCAAAATAATGTTTAAACTTATGATGCTTATTGTACAAGAATATTGTTTATAGTGTGATCGTTATTATTTAAATTTAAGTTGTGTAAATTTATGTCTTATCTTATTCTTTGCCAATTTATGACTTAAACTTTACCTATGTCTAACTAAAGATATATTAATAAACCATTTAAAATGTCCCAAACAACTTGTTAAATTAGGTATAAATTTAAAACTCTAACAACAGGCCTCCGTAGTCCAGTGGGTAAGACTCTTGACTCACAATCCGGAGGTCGCGGGTTCGAACCCGGCATGCGCAAATAAATTTTATTTGATTAATTTGTGTTATTTCACAATTAATTCATTTAAAATAATATATAGTATATTTTCGGCATGTTCCAGAGTGGAAGAAACTATCAGCATCGCCCTGGTGTAAGACCACCATTCAGAATTGAAACGTTGCTTGAAAATGGCTTTAGCCGTGTTTGGTGACCATATCTGAATAGCCAGGTACTTCCCAACCTGCCTCTTCCCCACCTCCTTCCCCTCCCCACTACCTTCAGCCTCACAACATACCCCAATTGGGGATGCCATAGTCTCACTGGCTCCAGACGGGAGCAGTTGAGATTCTTGTGCGGTATTCACTGTAAAAAAAAAACAAGGTTGGTAGATCGATGTATTAGGTCTTTATTATACGATTGATTAGATATCTAAGTCCACCCTGCTGGATCCCGCAAATACCTGGATCCAGCGGGACTAAGATTGTTCAGTCCCGCAAATACCTGGATTGAGATGGTCTTGCGAGATTGAATTCCCTAGCTCTTATAATACAGGTACAAACTTGTCTGTAGTGTATTCACTTAAAATGTCTCGTACTGAACACGGATTTGGGAAGGGAATTGGTGTTACAAACCCATGCACAGTAGGATGCAGCTTGCCTTCTACTGGACACGGGTTTGGTGGATAAATGGCGTTACAAACCCGTGTTGATTTCGAGGCATGGTTGCCTCGTATTGAACACGGAAAAGTAAATATGCAACCAGGGAATGTTTGTCTTTCTTTTTAAAATTAAAAAAAAATCTTTACGAGAGAAAGGGTAAATGCGGATAACTGCATTAATGGAGGTCTGAATGCCGTTTTCATTATAATAAAAATACTGTCAAAAGAAGCAAAGCTAGCAGTCCACAAAGGAGTGCTGGTTCCTGGCATGTAACTGGCAGAGGAAGAATAAAAGTAAACTGAATGCTGTTGAAATGAGATCCGTGAGGCATATCTGGGGTAAAACCATGTATGATCGTGCGATCTTACAAATAATGCAATGCTGATGTAAGCGTAATGAGTGAGATTAAGAAAGGGACCGGTGATGAGCTAGTGGCATTATAGATATTTAAATCACCACATATTCAAACATCAATATCATCTTGAGTTTGTAAGACATTGCCTGATAGACCTAACATCCAAACAACTTTATATTGTGTCATGGTGATTACATCGAGTGGTTATGAACTTCTTTAGCGTAAACTACGACATCGTCACAGGTTTGTAAGGTAGCTTTGCACCCATTGTAAAATTTGTAGCACATCCAACGTTTATTGGGTTTGTCTCTGTAATAGCTCTGCATGACGAACCTATAACCTTTGTATTCTAAGGCGTCCTTTCCTCTTTGAGAAACGGAGTAATAAACTGGAAGAAAAAATACCTTAATTAATGTGAAACCATCTTTTGTTCAAAGTATATTTATTTATACATTATTTAAAATTTCGTTTCCATTGGTAAGTAACTTTTATTGAGCCCCCGGCGTTGCCCGGGCTTTAGGCAGAGTTTTTCGAAGTCCGACTTAAAAAGTGACCTCCTTTTGTTTTATAAGTGTGCAAAATTTCATCAATTTCGGAATAAAACTGTAGATTTGTATTAAAACAAACAACGCAGCCGCCCGGTGTCTGCCCGCCCGTCGGCCGCTACAGATAATCACTTCATAGATAGTATAAAGTCGCTCAAAATGTATGTGCACATAGATCTTTTAAACTAAGCAACGGATTTTCATGCGGTTTTCACAAATAGATAGAGTGATTCAAGGGGAAGGTTTATGTGTATAATATATGCTTATTATAGTAGAGAAAAGCCGATAAATTTAAATATTCAATTCAGGCAGCGGGCAGCGGGCAGCGGGCAGCGGGCAGCGGGCAGCGGGCAGCGGGCAGCGGGCAGCGGGCAGCGGGCAGCGGGCAGCGGGCAGCGGGCAGCGGACAGCTGGCAAGCGGGCAATGTGGATTTTATAAAGGTCGGGTAATGGCGTTGTGTTTCGTTAGCCACAGCAACGTGCGTCCGGGTCTGCTAGTCTTGTTTATAAATAGATTTAATAAAAACACTAGTATATACCTATGGATAGTCGCGTTTCTAACAAGACAGGAAGAATGTCTAAAAATATTTTTATAAGTTATCACCTCACTTTTTGTGTTAATTGTGAAATACGGCACGACATAATATCCTAAGGACAAAATGCATCTCCACTACGCTGAATTCTTTTTTTTGTTAGTTTAGGTTTAAGTAGATATTTTGTGAGGGATGTTTTGTCCGTGGGATATTTTGTCGGGGATATATTGTCGGGGGATGAAAAGTCGCGGAACCATGATATACATAGTTTCAATGTTTTGAGACAAAGATTAATAAAAAAATTGTAACAATGCAATAATTTATTTAAATTGTAAATATAACAAATTCGTGATAAAATTTTGTAATAAAAAACTTTCTGGCATGCGGAAACCAACATTCATATTAATATAATTTAATATTTTATTTTAATCAACAAGAGATTATAATGCCACTAATTAGATTTTCAATAATAGGCCACTTGCATGGATTTCATAACGACTTGGAAAAAATCGTGTGGATAGATCTTTTTACTAAGATTACGAAAATGTTAGTAAAAATTTTTAGAAATGTATAGTTTTTTTTTATTTTCTCGTGACCTCACTACATGAAAATGTCCCGTCTCCGAAAATGTTCCTATTAATTTCGTAAAATTCCATACTGATTTATTTTTTTTTATATGGCATCACTTTGATTTCAGGCGAACTTTTGAATTTGACATTTAACGTTCACTAGATTTATTGTTTGTTCTCTGCGACCTTATCATTTGGTTTGACTTTTTGACAGTTGTTTTGAAGAGAACCCCGTACATTTTAGATGTCGTTAGTGTTTTAGAGGTATAATGGTAATGGTGCTGATTTTAACAAAATAAAATTTTATAATAATCTTATTATTATTATAATTTACAAGTATCTACAAGTATATTACATTGGATTTAGTAATATAGACGTTGTAGGTGATTTATGACCAATAAGATAGATCAAGGAAAAAAATATTTATGAGATGTAATATTTTTGGTATGCCTCGTTTTTCTCCTGTGCCATTCGTGTGGAAAACATTTTTTTTTTTTTAAATTTTATTTTTTTATTAGCAATGCTAATTAAAAATACATATAAAGTTACATCAGTTACATAGTTACATAAGGTTAACAAAAAAATAAAAAATTGCCTTTCCTCACCATAAAGAGACAATACTCTTGTGTTTGGTGACGGAGTTCTAGCTCAATTAGTAAATTAAAAGATCGTGTAAGTTAGTAATAACGGCTATTGTAAATAATATGTAGGTTCAAAAATCATGTATAAATTTAAAAATAAAAATCCTGAAGAGTTTAAAAAATCACAATATAAATTAAAAAATCATTATAAATGAAAGAATCATGTAAGTTAGTAACAAAAATTATTGTAATAAGTAAGTAAAGGATACGTAAGAAAGAACGCAAGATTTATACAATAGTAGACTCAGAGATATAGAAACTAAGAAATGAAAGAAAAAAAGGAATGAATGATTTATAAAATAGCAGACTTTAAGTTACAAAGTAAACATATTTGGGACTTTTATAGCAGTTTAAGGTAATTTTTTTAATTTGGGCTTAAATTCCTGCATATTTTCGATTGTTTTTAATTTGAATGGGAGGTTGTTATAATAGATTATGCCTAGATAAAGATAGGAATTTTGAATGTGTTTAGTATTAAATTTAGGGATTTTAATAGTTTTCTGGTATCTTGCGGATGTATTGAATTGGAAGTTATGAGTATTTAACTGTATTTCTTTGTA
Source organism: Limnephilus rhombicus (assembly GCA_929108145.2). Lineage (NCBI taxonomy): Eukaryota > Metazoa > Arthropoda > Insecta > Trichoptera > Limnephilidae > Limnephilus > Limnephilus rhombicus. The sequence goes on along the minus strand of OV815284.1, from coordinate 35,605,621 downwards.
AATTTGAAGTATTGAATGTTTTTTATAGATTTTGACTATTGTAGGTACATTGAATATTGAAAAAAGAATTTCAGTAGGAAATTTAGACGGTTTTCTCAAGATTACCTTAATTATCAACCTTTGAATTATTTTGAGGGGATTTAAAATATTGTCATATGTTCCTCCCCAGCCAGTAATACCATATTGCAATATAGATTGAACAGTTGCATAGTACACTCTTTTTAGGTTTTCTAAGCTAAGAATATTTCTAAGTCTAATAAATATATAAATACATTTCCTAATCCTTGTGACGAGTTCACAAATATGCGTTTTCCATTTAAAATGTTGATCTATATATACACCAAGATATTTGATTTTGGGAGTTGGACTAAGTATAGCACAATCTTGATTGCAGTTAGTTTTATTACATTTACTTTGGTGTATTATGATGTTTAAATTTGGTTCTAATTTGAATTTATTGATAGAGAATGGGATAAATTTTGTTTTTTTCAGTGTTTAGAGAGAGGAGATTTTTATCGAACTAATTTTTCAATATGTTAATATCAATATTCGCTAGGTTATTAACAGTATTCCAATCGGTACCTTTAATTATTATGACAGTATAGTATCAGCATAATATATTATTTTTCCGATTAGTTTTTGTATGAATATGTCATTAACATAGATAATAAACAGTAACGGTCCCAGGACTGTACCTTGAGGTATGCCGAAATGACTCATTTTTGGTGAACTAAGCACACCATTAATTTTTACAACTTGGGGACGTTTGAAAAGGTAGCTTTTTATTCATTCTAGAGCTGAACCATTTAATCCAATGTTTCTTAATTTACTTATAAGTTTGTCATGTGATATACTGTCAAATGCTTTTTTGAGATCTATAAAAATTCCCAGGCATTTAAATGATTTATCTAATGAACTATGTACAAGGCTACTTAATTTTGCAATTGCATCTTGTGTACTTCTACCTTCCATAAAACCAAACTGGTTTTCATTAATTATACCATTGCATTTTATAAATTGGCTCATTCTTTTTTTAACTAGTTTTTCAAAATTTTTTGCTATATTTGAGATTACTGATATGGGACGGTAATTGTTTACTTCTTCTGGATTACCTGACTTAAATATTGGGGTAATAGTAGTTTGTTTGTAAATTGATGGAAATACTCCGCTTTGGAAACTTGTATTTATTATATGCATTAATGGCTTAGAAATTTAATTTTTTTATGTTTTTTTAAAATATCAACCGTGACTGCATCAAAGCCCGGAGCAGATCCTCCTTTCATATCGGTTATGATAGAAACTATTTCGTCCTCTGTGGTGACTTCAAATGTTGTCATTTTATTTTTAGCATTTATATTACAGTCTGGAGATGTTATAATATTTGGATCAATGTGAATGAGATTGGCGAGATTTTTCCCTACATTTGCAAAGAAAGTGTTAAATATATTTGCAGCTTTTGAGGGGTTTTCTTTACAGCATGTTTTTGAGTTATCATGAATAATAGCATTGATTTCGTTATTATTGTTTTTTTTTCTTGTCAATTATTTCATTTACAACCGTCCATACTCTTTTACTATCATTTTCAGCTTGATCCAACTTCCGTTTATAGTAACTTTCTTTAGTATGTTTTATGATATATGAAAGTTTATTTTTATATTCTTTAAAGTGATTGAGTAAGTTTTTATTATTAGGTTGTTGAGTTGTTAATTTATAAAAAGCTTGCTTACGTCGTTCAGATACTATTAATCCATGAGTAATCCATGGTTTTATAGGTTTGAAGTTAGACAGTTTGTGTTTGGGAATTATATTTTTTGACGAGTCATTTATGTATTTAGAAATTTTTTCTTCAAATATTTTACAGCAGATATTGACATCATTACATTGTAATAATTCGATCCAATTTTTTGATAGAAATTTGTTTTTTAATGTATCGATATTAAGTACTTTTTTTGAAGATTTTGTTTGTTTAAATGATGGCAATATTGGATTGCTGGTTTTGTGGTTAAAAGTACAAGAATAATGATCAGTGATAGTTGTGTGAATGACAGCTGCTGTTATATTTTGGATATCCGGTATATTTGTAAAAATATGATCTAAGCATGAAGATTTTATATTTTATAGATTTTACAGATTATATAGATTTTACATTCGATTGTTAGGTACATGAAACGTCAAACGTATTTTGTAAACCTCTAAAATAATAAACCTAAAAGTGTGATAAAAAGTGAAGTAGACCATTACAATCAGTGCAGTCCTGCGCAGTTTTGAACGCGCTATCGACGGGTGTTATGTCTTCTAATTTTTCCACACGAAAATATCAAAATATGTGTTTTTGAAAAATATAAAACGGTACGCCAAAGTTCACAGTTTAATTCTTTCAAAGAAAAAACACTGCTATTTTCTGAAGACTGGTGGAAGTAAAATTAAATAAAAGTTAATAAAAGTGAACAATCCAGTTACGGTGTTTTTTATTTTAAAAAAGTTAAACAAGTTTCAAAAACATTTTAGTGCGACAATAAAGATAATCAGTGACTCGACGCGCTATCCGCGTGAACCGTCACACAAATAAATACGAGTGTTCTTCACGGGATTCCGAAGAGAGTCCGTGGCATTGTGGGCCAACGCGTCGGAACTGCTTTTTGCCCGAAGTAACAGAATAACTGCCGCGTTCGGTTCGAAACTCACACCAGCGAAATTTTTTTTATTTTTTATTTATTGAAATTTCTTTTGTTTTTAATAAACCATGTAAATTCAATTACCACACATCCGAAGGAGTGAACAAATCTAAATATGGAGGAATTTATAGAAGACATAAGAACTGATATTAATAAAATAACAACTGTTAAAGACTCTAAAATAAAACAAAGTTTAGAAAACAATATTAAAAAGCTGGAAGAAGCGATAAAATGCGAACATTTAAAACTACAAAATAAAATAATTCAATTGCAAGAACAAATAATTCAAAATAATGAAAATTACTGCCAAAAATTAGAAAAAATAATTACAACAAATCAAAATGTTAAAACATACGCTGAAGTTAGTGCGCAACACAAATCCCCGGTATTATATCCCATCATTATAAGCTCAAAAAACGAAAAAGAAGATATCAAGGAAATAATAACTAAGAACGTAAAGATTTCTAAAACTGGCGTTGGTATTGCTAGCATCAGAAAAACATCGAAAAACCAACTTATTATCAACCTTAACAAAGAAGAAGACCGGATCAAGACAAAAAACGAAATTGAAAAAATGAACCTTGAAGGAATTAACGTGGGCGAATTAAAGAAGAAAAGTCCGTGTATGATCTTCAAAGGAATCGACGAAAACTACAATAAAGAAGAATTTTTAAATGACTTAATCCTACAAAACGAAGACATAAACATGTTAAATGTAGAAGAAAAAATCAAAATAAAAGGAATAATCAACATTAAAAAATATAAACATATTAACATTATTATCGAATGTAACGGAGACATTAGAAACTTACTACTAAAAAAAAAAAAAGTAAACCTGGGTTTCTCCCAAATTAAAGTGGAAGACTGTAACCCGTTAATGCAATGCTACCATTGCCAGAAATATGGCCACACAGCTACGCGCTGTCTAAGAATAAACGAAAAACCAATTTGCCCTCACTGCGCTGGTGATCACGGACTCAAAGACTGTCAAAACAAAAATGAAGTGCCAAAGTGCATCAACTGCACAACTAACAACCTATTTAAAAAGAGTTCTTATCCAACAAATCATAAAGCCAACAACGAAGAATGCAAACAACGCATAAAAATGTTACAATTTGCAAAGGAACGAATCGATTACAACTAAACATGGATGATTACATTACAAAAAAAATAGACCAAAACTACAACATTACAGAAGAAATATGCGAAAACGTTAACGAAATTAACAAATGGTGTCATAATACTGATTCCGTTTTTCTAGTGCTAAACATGAACATAAGAAGCCTTTCAAGAAATCTAGATGAATTATTAATAAACATTAATAATTTAAACACACCACCGGTGTGCATAGGGTTAACTGAAACACACTGCAACAGCGATCAATACATAAGTGCGCTACCCAACTACCGAGGAATTGCAACCAAAATATCTATAAACAAAAATAGTGGAATAATTATGTTCGTACGCGACGATTGTGAAGTGTTAAACACAGAAGAAGTGAACATTGAATTTGTAAACTGCTTAAAAATAGATATCAAATTTAAAAATTGTATTTATAGAATTATAACAATATACCGTACACACAAATCAAATATAACGAATTTTACAAACGAACTTTATCTATACCTGAATAAATTAACAAAGATTTTTACGATTGTATGTGGAGACTTTAACATAAATATTTCTAATAACCATAATTCAATTGAAAAAGATAACTTCTTGAACATGATGACTCATCACAACTTCAAATCGTGCATTAATAACTATACCCGAGAAGTACCCAATCAAACGCCATCTTGTCTAGACCATATTTGGTGTAATGTAAACCTGAATTACATAAAAAATGTCAAATCTACGATTTGGAAGATAAACATAACCGATCATCACGCAACACTTTTTAAATACGAAACTAAAAATAAAAACAAAAACATACATAAAGTAAGTACCACAAAAACCACATTAAGCTACCAACTATTAGAAAAATCACTCTCAACAGAAAAATGGACTGAAGTAATAAACAGTAAGTGCGCTAATGAATGTGCATATTTTTTTGAAAAAAAATTATCAGAACACATTTTAAATGCCTCTGAAATTAAAAACTTGCATCAAAACTCAAAAACTCAAACCCTGGATCACTAACGGATTAGTAAAAGCAGTTAGAAAAAAAAATAAACTTTTCAAACAAGCTCATCAACCGAATGCTAAAAAATCAATTATTTCATATTACAAAAAATATAAAAACATATTAACAACTTTAATTCGAAAAACGAAAAATAGCTACTACTCCCAACAAATTATAGAGGCCAAAAATAATAATAAAAAAATTTGGACTACAATAAACGAAATAATAAATAAAAATAAAAAGAGAAGTTGTATATCCGAAATTTCAGATGGGAAAAAAACGTACAATGTCCAACTCGACACTAAAAAATGCTGTAATATTTTAAACAACTATTTTGTAAGTGTTGGAAAAAATCTGGCAAACGCTATACAAACATCTCCCAACAATAATAAAAATAATCCCCACACTACCCAACACCAATATAATAATTTCAACAAAATAACAGAAACTGATGTTGGAAAAGTTATCGATGATTTAAAGGGGGGCTCTGCTCCCGGTTATGACAACATAGATGTAAACATATTAAAAACAATGAAACAATATCTAATTTGCCCATTAACTCATATAATAAATACAAGCCTTATAAAAGGTGTATTTCCAAATAATTACAAAAGAACAATAATAACACCAATATATAAAGCAGACTGCCCAAAAGACCCACAAAATTACCGCCCTATATCCCTTTTATCTAATATATCAAAAATATTCGAAAAAATTGTAAAAAACCAAATCTGGACCTTCTTAGAACAACATTATAAATTCTAAACAGTATGGTTTCAAAAAAAACACCAGCACCCATGATGCCATTGCGAAAATAACAAACTATATATATACCGCCCTAGACTCAAATGAAAAATGCATTGGAATATTTATTGACCTAAAAAAAGCATTTGATAGTATATCTCATACTAACTTAATAAAAAAAATCAAATCAATTGGAATAAATGGACTGGTGCTATCCTGGATTATAAGCTTTTTGGAAAATAGACCACAACAAGTAAAATTATTAAATGAACTAAGTGATTCCGAAAGTAGTAACTTCTCAATACCACAAGGCACAGTTCTGGGACCACTTTTGTTCATATTATATGTAAATGATATATTTGAAGTTGCTAAATACGGGGAAATTATCTCATATGCAGATGACACAGTGCTTCTTCTAAAAGCAAACACATGGTTAGAACCTAAGAGTATGGATACTAGAGAGACGGCGTGTAAAGTGTGCCCCTCTGCCCAAAGCATGCCTTTTCAAAAATTTTACCGAACGGTTTTTAGATGGCTGACATTGGCTTTTACACCTCGGTCGCGCATAGAGCTCACAGAAAAACGTTCATAAAACATAGAAAAATGGTCCACTGTGCCGTAAAATTGTGTAAAAGTAGTTCTATAAAGACCTTTAAGAAGAAAGACAGTCTTACCTTTCACATGTAAGTGTTTAAACATAGCTTAAATATACATTTTATAATTTTCGGCGTGTTCATTTCAACCGCCATCGCCATGAGCCCGATCTTATCACGTGAACTCCGACTGCCAATGGGCCGAATCAGTCAACTTAAATTATAATAATTAAAAATTACCAAAATACTTTTATGTTTTTATTAATCATAACGCACAAATATAAAGTTGTGATTCACACATGTCATAGGTATATGTTTTTTATCATTTAGCTTATTAATTTTTTGAAATTTTTACTTTGTCTTTTTTGCACTGTTATTTTTAGATTTTCTTCCTACTAATTTACCACTCCTTTTACATATGTTTACAACGTCAATTCAAAGTTTATAATCACTGTATTGTTATGTAAAAGTCACATTGACATGCCCTCGTGGTCGAGGGGTACAGTTCTTGACTAACAATCTGGAGGTCGCGGGTTCAAATCCCGAAATAAATTTTATTCGATTGATCTGTGTTTTCAACATTTTATAGTTAAAAACATTATAAGATATATTTCCGGCACGTTCCAGGTGGAAGACATTCTCAGTATCGCTCTGGCGTAGGTAAGACCACCATTCAGAATTGAAATGTTGCTTGAAATTAATTTAGCCATGTTTGTCGACTAGATCTGAATAGCCGAGTACTTTTCCAGCTTTCTTTCCACCATTTATTTCCCCTCACCATTTACCTTCAGCCTCACAACGTACATGCTACAGACGGAAGCAGTTGGGATTCTTGTGATATATTATGGTATATCTCTACATATTATAAAACAAAGTTATTCGCCGCGTCTGTCTGTCTGTCTATTCGCGATAAACTCAAAAACTACCCAAACGGATTTTTATGCGGTTTTCACCAATAGATAGAGTGATTCATGAGAAAGGTTTAGGTATATAATTTGTCAAGGTTTTGTGTAAATTTATTGAAATATATAACATATCTGGTTAAGCGGCAGCGGGCAGCGGGCAATGGGCTGGCAAATATGGGCGGTGTGGATTTAATTTAACAAATGGCGTTGGTTATAAAGGTTGGGTAATGGCGTGGCATTTTTTTACGTTAGCCACAGCAACGTGTGGCCGGATCTGCTAGTATAAAATAATATGTACATTATTTTTAAATAAATTAATTATGAAATAACACAAATTAATCAAATAAAATTTATTTGCCCACGCAAATAAGTCAAGCAGTGTTTGTTCCTATCACTTATTTTTTTGTTATCATTGTAAAACTGTAAATACAGTTCTTTTATAAGATTAATATCGAGCACTCCTTTCTTAAAACACAAGCACCAGCTTACATCAGAATAGAACGCACAAAAATTTTCACTGCAAGTCTGTTGATTTTATAAAATACGTATAAAAAACCATACTTACTATTTATATGATAAATTAAAATCTATTTCAAACTGATGAGTTAAGCAATGATAGCACCAAGGAATGGTGCCTTGAGTTACAGTGAGTTCATAACACTAGTTTTTTTACCCACTTGCACTTGTCAAGTGAAAAGTGAGGCCGATGTATTTCGACAAGCGCTTCACTAATCTTGATTTCGCAAAAAATGAGTTAAGTACGTCCTAGTAGATGAAGGTAACTTAAAATAACTTGTATAGGGAACAATAAAAATTAAACAACACATAAGTCTCCAGTCTCCTTGTTACTACCCTGGCCTCATTTCATTACTTATTTTTCAATTAAGCTATTATATTTTATGTCCAAAATGTAATAAAAAATTAACGAAAGTTTAAAAAATATAAAAATAATAATGATTCCCATTCACAGTTCGGCCCTTATCTCCAGAGCGCCGCCTTCCCCCCGCAAGCTAGCCACATTCCCCGTTTCTATCCCCTCCCACTAGACGGCTACAAATTTGGAGAGCTACATAGGTTTTTCGCTTATCCCCGTAATATTCCGAAAGTATTGCCGCTTCCCTTCAATCTTAGTTCCATGGTTAGAACTGAATAAAAAGGCTAACATAGACATAAATGAATTAAAAACATGGTTTGACAATAACCTACTAACATTAAACTCTAAAAAAACACATTACATACCATTTTTCATTAAAAAACCAAACACGCCGTATGAAATAAACATAAGGATCCATTCTGCACCACACACTCAACAACACCACTGTAACTTATTGTGTACTAATATTGAAATGAAAACTTCAACCAAATATCTAGGAATCACTATTGACCAATGTCTAAAATGGATACCGCATATAACCATTCTTAAAAACAGAGTACGAAAATTGACATATATATTTAGCTGTTTGAGACACATTCTAAGTAAAGAACTACTGAGAATGACGTACTTCGCATTCTGTCAATCCATAATCCAATATGGTATAATAGGATGGGGTGGCGCCTATAAAACTCACACACAATCTCTTTACATTGCGCAAAAACTAATAATTAAAATAATATTAAAAAAACCTTTTCTATATCCATCTGAACTCATATTCAAAGAATTTAAAGTCAGAAAATTAAATACTCTCTTCCTGTATCATTCAACCTTACAAGTTTACAAAGAGGATATCCTAAACAAATCCAAACCCTTCAAAAACACAGTTAATCTCAGGCAAAAATACATGTTACCAATTCCCATTTGTAAAAAAACTTTGGGTCAACAAAACTATAAATACTTAGGAACAAATTTCTTTAATAAATTACCAGAAAATATAAGATCCCTTAAGGACAGTTTCAAAAATTTCAAAACACAATTAAAAAAATATACTGAAAACATTAACTAAAAAAAAAAAAAAAAATAATAATAATTAAAAAATATATATACATATACACACATATGTTTCTCTTATTCTTAATATAAACTAAATTTAAAAAAATATATACATCAAAATAACCTAACAAATAATACTTCCTCCCGTACACACAAGCATTTGCTTATTATGGGAGTACAATTAAAAAAAAATATGTATATTTGTATTTAAAATATTGTATTAAGTTTTTTCTTTTTTATATACTTTCATTATATTTATGTATCTATTGTATGTACTGTACCAAAATAAATAAATAAAAAATTTAAAAAAAAAAAAAAAAAAAAAATATATAGATATATAGATTTAGATAGATTTTATAGATTTTACCGGTAGAAACTAACCATCTTCTTATTTTAGTACTAACTTCTATTATGTAATTAGATGTGTTATTATATTTGTTTTACAAGATCTTTTTTAACGTCATCTCAAATTCTGGTTTATCTATCATCACAGCCTTGATATCTTCATTCTGTTCGATAATATCTTGTAAAATATCATCCTTATTGTAGTCATTAGCAATGCCCTTAAGTATTATAGTTGGTCTTTTCTTTTTAATTTCTGTAGCACTGCTATCTTTGAACTCGTCCCCAATAGCTTTACTCATTTTTTCCGCATCGTACTTTGTCGAACATTTTATAAGTATTCTATTTTTAGATATCGCATTAACACCAATCACTTTGGCACCAATCTTACTTAAGTTAATTTTCTTCCTGATTTTATTTTGTATATTTTCTGAAGATTCTTCAGCATTGTTCGATGAAACTATTAATTTGTAATCACTTTTCAATATTTTATTTTGGTTTTCAGCTACTTTCCCGTATCCAAATGTTGGTTCAATTATTTTTCTTTTGCTTCAGATAATTGAATAGTTAAATGTCCCATCCAGTTTAATATAGCTCTTGTTTTCGTTGTAATTAAGTGAATTTGTTCCTTGTTAAATTTATAAACTTTATCATGAACACAATTCAATTGCCTACTTAGCAGAATCCATAAATTGATGTGGGTTCATTTTTTATAAGTTATCGCCTTCTCTGTATTAATTTTAAAAATTAATGTAAAAAAAAAAAAAAATTCCGGACCGAGGATCGAACCCCTCCTCTCTTCAGCTGCTGGCTTTGACAGTTTAGCGAGTGACGATAACCGCTAGACCGATTCCTAGATGTCGGCGGCCGAGATTTAATAGGTTTATTAACGTTATAAATAATAGTTATCAATTAATTGAAATTTGTATTTTTTAGTTGTTTTTAACTCACTTTTCAAGTAAAAAAACACCGTTTTTCTAGATTATTTAGGATACACTTTATATTTCGTTGTGTTTCACTGTTTATTATTTATTTACTTCACTTTATCGTTGTGTTATTGTCCTTTTTTAAGTTTAAAAAAACGCACAGACAACTCACAATCGCAAAATAAATATATTCTGCACTTTTTATTGTGTTTATTTCTTTAAATTCGTATGAGCAAAGATGACACGTCTAATCTGTAGGTAGATGTGTAATTTTTTTTATAAAATGATTTTCGGCTATGTAGTTATCGTTTTTTCGCACCTATAAAACTATGCCCCTTCTTTCCGGTTTGTAAAAAATGGTCTGATTTTTCGGATTGAAATTTTCAAAAAATCAGCAGGGTTTCAAAAAAACGATTAAAAAAAACAGGGAATGTCTTAGAATATTTGCCTAAACCGGATTTTTTTTTTAAATGTGATGCAAGTGGCCTATTATCACGAATGGTTGTGCGTGTTTCTGGTGTAGACGATGCAGTCCTTTAACGTATGAATAGCGGCCCTGCAGGACTTCTTGGTACAGCTCCACCTGACCTTGTCTTTGAGTATGTATTTGCTCTCCGGCGTGTACCTGTGTCCGTTGTATTTGATGGCAGTTCTGCCCTTTTGCGAAACCGTGTATATTACTATAAATTAAAATTATTAATAAGCATTTTATGAAAATGTTAATTCGTTGAGAGATAGATTTAAAATACAAAACGGTTCAGGAAAAAAATATCAGCATTATGTAATGTGGTAGTGGTAAACGCATAACAAATCTTGCAGGCACTTAAAATCTACCATAAAAAACAGAGCGTGCAATTCACAGGCGGTAGAAGTGAAACCTTCAGAAAACTAAAATAGACAAGGGTGGGGAGGCTATGAAGCACCACACAAAGAGGAGACCGATTGTAGTATATCATTCTCTCGTATACTAAATCCTTTAGGGGAAGGGGGGGCAAAGTGGAAAACTTAACTTCGGTGTACAGATTAATTAAGAAAATGTAATTTTTTTTTAGTTTTTAAAAGTTTATTAAAACAAGAAACTTACATATTTTTGCTAATTGAAAAAAAATAATACTAAAAGAGAACAGTTTTGGTAATGAGGACCCAGTTCTGAAAACTTAACTTTTTTCCACTTTGCCCGCATAGCAGGGCAAAGTGGAAACGTGGAAAGGGTGAGTGGAAACATATAATATAGAACAATAAAATACAAAATACGATAGCATGATTTCTCTAATGGGATTGGCAATTAAAGCAGGTAAATTTTCCAACATTCCAATATCGACACACAGTTCATGTGCCCATTCTTGACACACATTAATTGAATCCATTCTTCAGTTGGAGGATCAATGTAAATTTCTTTGCAAAACATGTAAAGTATAAAATGTTGTTGTTTTGATGTGCCAGGCTGAGGTTGAAAATTAATTTTCTCTTTAACTTTGTTTCTCTTCGAGAAAATGGTTTCTCATCTTTCTTGCAGATTTTTTATTTTTTTTAAATTTTCTTTTTCTGTCCCATTTTCTCAATTTTTATTTTCTTTTGTATTTTTTACTTTCTGCTCTCTTTCCTTGATAATTTTCATCTTTTTTGCTACTTTTTTTCTAATTGATTTTTGTTATATTAGAGTAATACTGGACATCTCACGAGGGCGGGAAAAGTGGAAAGGTTTCCATTTTGCCCTCATATACAACTTTCCACTTTGCCCAAATGGTGTGAAAGGAACAAAAAATATATATATATCGAAAAATCGTACCAAAATATCACAGAAGTATTAAAATAACGTTGGACAATACTTATATGCAATGCAATAATAAATAGCATATAAATAAATCCTCACCTTTCAATGAAAAATCAACCGTTGAAGTTTGAATGTTTTCGTAAGGAATCTGCACAAATCACTCAACATACACGTGCACCGCGCTGGGTCGCCGCAGCAGTGCTAAATTTCATCAGGGGCACAAGGGCGACATGCGACTTGCGGTAAGTGAGCGCAAAGGGGGGGAAGTTGCTATTTTTGGTTTTATGTGAACTTTCCACTTTGCCCGCCCCTTCCACTTTGCCCGCCCCTTCCACTTTGCCCCCCTTTACCCTATACGTATTGTTTGTCTCTTTTTAGTGTCGCTATTTTTCGTTTTATCACTTTCAAATCAATGGTGCTAAAGAAGTTTTCATTACAACAAATAATAACACAAGAAATTGATGTGGACGGTTTCGAGATCCAAAAGTCTGTTTCATCATTATGAACTTCAAATGGGATGTCGAAGAGACAGAGCGTGGGGTAAATGACGTAAAACCAAAAGATATTTAGTCAGTGTTGACAGTGTGTTAGAGATTGGTTTTTTGTGGCAGAAGAACTTCAATGAAAAACATCTTCTTTCAATGGCGAATTTCATACTTGTTTATTCACTTTAGCACATGTTACAATAATTTTTTGTTCCCGGCCCGACAAGCACTGAATTCGGTCACTTGACCACTTGCTAGTTAATTCCAGCTGTTTTCCAAGGGATCAAAGAGATAAGAGAGGCCTTTTACCTAAAAAGCATATTATTTATAACCTAATTCCTAACACCAACAAACAAGCTACCTATGTCAGCCTGTCAAAGCGATACAGAAATCTGCTTTATCGACTATCATTAATCAGTGAAACTCTAAGTAGCAAGCATGTAATCTGTAATTAAAAAGGCAAGCTACAAAATGCTACGCTAGATGTCAGTAACCTTCGCTTTTTAAACACATTGGTTGGCATTCAAATCTATATGGAAAGCATTTCAAGGGTGTATGATTTATTTAGTGGAATCCATCATTAAGGTTAAACGTCACGTACGTTATAATCTACGCATTGCAGCATTTCTTGAAAGATTTGGGTTTGTTTATGGACAAAACTATTTATTTATATTAATATTAAATATGTACGGGCGCAAACAATTATTTCACCTCAATATTTTCAAACAAAACGTGCAAAAATCATTAAAAACCTAAAATAATTTAATTGGCGCCATCTGTGAATGAGTAGATTATAACGTACGTGACGTTTAACCATAAGCTGTTTCTCGAAATATTCGCGGCTAAAATGTATTTTTTGTTGGGCTTGGGGTTGCCGGTTGGTACATGATTACATAATATATGTGGCTGGGTGAGCTACTCTCTCCCGCTTCCACAGGTTGGTAATCGATGGATCATTCCTGGCATAAGCTTAAAGTCGCCTGCAATAACGCTTATCGCCAACTTTTCCGCTTACCGAGATACTGCAGTGCTACGGAAATGTTCCTGGGAGTGTACACTTTCCGAGCACTTCTCGGCCACCGCATGGGAAGTTTATGGTGCCGACTACGCCAATCGAAGAAAGCGATCATTACCGCCATGATCGCCTAGATGAATTGAAACCCTCCGTAAACAGCTGCTTACTTTCATTTTAGTGTTTAATTTTTGTTTCAGTTTTATTTCTCGTGTTTTTCACGCTAATTCGTTTTTTATTTTATTTATGTGTTGTTATTAACTTTTTAACCTCGTCTTATTATTTATCATTCTTTTGTTATTTCGATATATGGAATGTATTGCACTACTACCCTGCGTAGATTCTGGAATCAACTATAATTACTTGTTGATAAGCAGCAATATTATGGTCAGCGTTTTAATTTTTCTCAGTTCGCGTTTCAAATTTCCGATCCTTTCAGCTGCGCCAATATGATATCGGTATGAAGAGATTGTAAGATAGGTGTATTCTTCAGATGTTTATTCTAGCAGAGATCTATCTCCTGACAAAAAAAGCGAAACACGCATTTTCTCTCATTTATATATTCTACGAGTTCAATTATAAATATATCCTTCTCGCTTGTCTATCTCACACACATCACAAAATACTTACAGTCTATTAATGCCTTTCTTTCCAAAGTATTACCTGAACCATCCAATGTATAATATGAGCTTGAATATATCCTATTTAAAGCGTCCCACTTTGAAGCGGTAATGGGACGTTCACACACATCACTCGGATGAAGGTTTACTCGAGGAAATGTTCCATTTTCGTTTCACCGCATGTTCCGACGGTTCCTTCGAAATAAGAGTTCCCTCGTCGTTCTCTCACTACAAAGTCGTCGAGTGTAGTCGCACGCGAAGGCCGGGGCTGATGGCGAAAATTCAATTCGGGTACATTTACGATTTTAAATTGACATTTCCTATAATGTCGGACTATATTACGAGAAATTGGTGATTCTCATAAACAATAAATAAATATCAATACCGTAAAATGAACATACGGTTAAATAATAACCTGAGACTGATATCTACCAGTATTTTTGCACCATCAAATTTTTTAATTCCAAAATAGGCCTCTTTTTTAATCCAAAAACTAAAAACTGTTTTTGAAATGTGATGAAATATGATTCGAAATTTTATTATTAGAAATAACCTTGTAATTTTATAAATAACTAAAATTACTGTAAAGAAAAAAAATATAAAAATCCACACTTATTTTGTTATACAAATGAATTTTAAACGTTTTTGTCCACTCACTTTTTGTCGCTTTATATAAAAATAATTCATAAAAAGTTCACAAAGTTTCATTATTTTTTTTTCAAATTTCGATCGGAAACTTTGGTTTCATAAAAGTGTACATTCGTGTTATTTTGCGGTTAACTATTAGATTGAATATATAAGGCGTTGTTTTCTCTTTCCAATGCCGTTTAGATCATATTTTTCACTATGATGTAAGGGAGAATCAACGATTTCTATGAGACGTGTGTGAGTTATGTCGAAAAGAGAATAAAACGGAGCATTTTGACGTTTAAGCCGCTCCGGCCACACGTCTTTACGCCAGAAAATTCTCGGCCGACTGATTCGCGAATGAACGACTGTTCACACGCATCATTCGCATCACGATGTCATATCGTGATGTTAATTCCGGTTGCGAATGAAGACCGAAATCCTTGTTGCAATGCTTCATTCGGCACTGTCTCTCATCACTTTCGTTTCATCGCGTGTTCAGACGGGCCATTTCGAGGGAAAGAGGCGGAATGAAATCACGAAATGAACGATGAATGAACTGTCTGACTTAGCTATAATCAAACGTCAAGTTAAATGAAAAAATAACAGGTTTAAGTAAAGGTTTGATATGGCTTGAAGGTAAGTGTTAAATGTTACTTGATTATAATAGTTAAACGTTATGAACCTTGTTGCGAAGTTAAAAATTAAATAATAATATGAAAAAACTTTGAAACATACTTACATTAGGCATTTTACTATAATATACCTTTAATATAAAACACACGTATTATGTGCAGATGACACAACATTTATTTCACGTACAGGTGATGAAACTGATGAGTATTTGTTAGCCATTTTGAGACAACACCAATAATAACAGAGGCAATAGTAGGTATCAAGCGATACAAATGCAATACCAAATATAATACGATTACCACGACGCAATACAAAATAAATTAACCAAAACCAATTGTATTTTGTTTTTAATTATAAAAAGGATAAGAGAGACAAGACCTCGAGTAGCTCTGAGATAGGCACACGAAAAAAACAAGTGAAATGATAGTACCAACATCACACAAGCAAAAACACAGTTATAGCTATCGCAATCATAGTTGAGTCGAACACATGTCATATAATAAAGAAAAACACAAGAAATGCGATGTGTACGTGTATCGTGATTCAAATATCTGACCATTCTTTGTACAAATTTGAAATACAGAAATTCGTTCGCCACCATTATGATATTTTCATTTCCATCAAATGGAATGGTGATACATGATGTCATGAAGTGTATGAGAGCCAGAGCGCGGTGGGCTAAATCGGCTAGAACAGAAATTTATGAAAGTTGTGGCTACAGTGAGTTTCTTTCAAAACATAGAAGGCATTATTACGCACAGTACCTACTCAGACAGTATACGATTTTAAACTTGATATTCGACTTCAGAAAAGAAAAATCCAGTAAAAAATTAATAATAGAAAGTAAAACTCTTCGAATGTTCAAATTCGATGATCGTACAAAATTTATGGCTCTTACAAACATAATAAAATAAAAAATAATGTTATGGCGAAAGAATAAACTCCTTAGCGCGGGATACCCCAGTGGATAAGACATGGTCAGAACATTTAGCAAACAATTGGAATTATTTTATAAGTCATAATGTGTATGCACAGGGTTGGCTTTGATGATGGTGTCTCCCATGGTGTAGAGACACGCCTTGCACTTGGCTGAACTCCTCATGGAGCAAGCCCAGCGTTTCTTCTCCTTCATTCTGTAGCAGTTCTCCAAGAAGAACTGACAACCTTCATACATTATGCGGCGGTTTCCCCGGGTTGTTATAATATAGTGCACTGTAATCAGGTAAGAACACACAATTGCATTAATACAAAAGAAGGTTGATTTTTTTCCAAAAGTCGTACGTCACCAATTTACTAATTAATGTGAATTCTAGGAAAAATAATGACAAATAATAATTATGTACCTAGGTACCCACCGACATATTTAATAAGCGTGAATGGCAGGAGACCTTGTCCCAGCTTACATACTCGTACGTCTCATATAACGTCTCGCTGTAACTCCCTTACTATTAGATATATGATCTAAACTGTGATAGAAAGGCAAAACACCCTTTACAGTCTAATCTAAAAAATTACCACCAAAAAGTAAAAGCTACACCTTTATCAAACTAAAGTTTTAAATCGCCATTTGAAAAAAAAAAAACTTCGAGAATTTTTTATTCATTATTTTTATATGAAAAGAGAAAAAAGTGAGGTGAACATAACGTTTATACCTAATACATTTTTCTAATAAAATATACATATGTGTTTTTTTTTCGTTATCAGTAATTTAAGTTAGAAAAAATGTGAGGTGAGCCATTTTAAAAACTTTTTTATGTGTGCATGCAAAAATTTTATATTTTAAAAGTTATATGTTTGTTTTGAATTATAAAATTTGAAAGCGTATTTTATCAAATTTCAAAAACAGTTTTTCGTTTTGGGATATGTTTAGAAATATTTCATATATTTGCAATTTATCGTAAAGCGGAAATATTTTAACCCTACGATGGTAACATAATTTAAATTATCACGCATGGTAACAGGGGTGCCGCGTCACCCCGTAATAATAAATTGAATAATAAACTTTTGTTTAATGAAAAATTAAACTTTTTATTATTGATATTAACTAAAGGAACACTCTTCTTGAGATCTATTAGGAACTAAATGATACTAGACTTTAAAAAATAATGTTTTTGGCAATTTAAATACAATTGAGACAAATTTTCACACGATGTTCAGGGCACGCAGGTTTTTTGCATTTTGAACAAAAAATCTTCACTTTTTTTGTCATTCTTTCGAGAACACAACGCACATCGAGCTTGCTTTTTTAATTTGGCGGGGGGTTCACTTACTGGAACTTCTTCGGGGACATTTAAAATGGCCCTTATGTTTCCCTTTAGTTGTTGTGGTAAATTTGAATCTAAAAAATTGCCAAATTTCTGAAGGGATGAAACAGATGAAACAGATATCCGGTAACTATCCGGTATTCGGCCTAAATTACTATCCGGCCGGATACCGGATATTCAAAAACTACGACAATTTCCTATAATAAAATGCAATACATTAATCTTTGAGAGGTAAATATCAATAAAATGGCTTATACTTATGACGGCTTTTATTTAAAGTCGAAAAAGTTACAAAAAAGCCATAAGACCTTCCAAAAAACTTAAATTTTCTTCTGAGATATTCACTCTCATGATAAATACATAAATAGTAAATATCTAAACTAAAAACTTACAAAAACCTCGCAGAGTAGCGAAAACTTAAATTTACATAACTAACTAATCACAATCACCATTATAGTGAACTAAAAATCATAAAAAGCACCTGTGCGGCGCTAAACTCGACACGACATGCAACTAGACAATGGGCCGAATATCCGGCCGCCGGATATCCGGCCATCCGGCCTCGCAGCTCGCCGGATATCCGGTATCCGGCCAAACAACTATCCCTTTCATCTCTAGTTAATATACAATGGGATATCGACTTAAGTATTTTACTTTGGAACACCGAGCTCCCGAGGTGTGTCAAGAGTAAAAATCCCACGAAAAAAATGTATTAAAGTCAGATTATTATGTGGGAATCGCTGGCGCTCAAGAGATAAAATGTTTCGTATCCAACGGGTACTTATGGCACTTGAGAAGTTAAAATGTGCGATAAACACATCATAATTATTTTTTTTTGTTTTCGGTATAAAAAATAAATAAAATTAAAACCGCAGCATTCTTCGTAATATTGAAGTTTTTTAAAGAAGTCAAGTAATGGAGGTGTGAAAAACGGCCCACAGAATAAAATAACACATTAACCCGCAACACAATTTAATTTATAATTTGTGCTTTTTCACAATAAATTAATTAAAAATAATGGATAGCATATTTGCGGCATGTTTATATATACAATTTGGCAGAAATAACATAAACCTATCTACATTACATAATAATAAAAAAAAATCGATACTCGCAATATAAGATGTCAATTTTTTAGTTGAAAGGTGAAATTACTACTATTTTGAAAATCTCACGATTGTGATAACATGTTAATACTTATAAAAATATCAGAGAACAGAAACTTATTTCTAGCAGGCACTTTGTGAAAGCTCACGATACATCACTTTTCTTAGCTTGCAACATAAAAACATTTTTTTTAATGAATTGATTAAAACACACACTGCGCATTTAAAGTATTTTTTTTTTATTTGACATATTCATTATACACGCTTATGCGAAATGACATCTAAACCTCGTCAAAGAAATTATAGATAATGTTAATGACAACACATAAATTATAGATAAGGGAACGTACCCATACTACGTGACCAACTTTTTGCAATTTTTAACCCCCCCCCCCCCGGTGACCAAAAACCTAAGCAACTCGCCGCTCATTTGTATGGAGCGTGACATTTTGAAGACCCCCCCACCCAAACGTGTCACGTAGTATGGGTACGTTCCCTAATGTTAATAACCTCTAAGAAAGTGCACCAGTATGGCGAGTGCAACCAATATGGCGAGTATTTATATTTAAATACTTACAAATGATATATTTTTTTAAATAATTAAAATGCTTGCCTTATCCACGGGCAAACATGAATTCTTTTGTTAGGGCTCTTCAAGAATAAATTAGTCCTTGTCACAATCAGGTTTATTATTGTTTTTACGTGTTTCCAAAATATTATACTTCTGGGTCACACAACCGAACTGAACTGGCTACGAATTGTATCAGGCTGGCGAGCGTTGACTGCCCCCACCGGGGGTGCCCGGCCGGCATCTGTAGGAACTCGAGAGAAGCTCTAAGCCTAACGACATCTATTGATATCAACAAAAACTAAGTGTCTTATTAAAACACTACAATTATGTTTATTTGTGTACTTCAAACATAAATAAATGACACACACAACATTTCTAGATCAATGTATCGGCTTACAATAGTACCTGTTATAGTGAATGTATCTATTCCATGTTGCAACGGTGGAAGTGTTCCGTATTGCCAGTAAAAAATGATTGTGATTTATTTAGAAATGAAAGCGAAAATGAAACACCACTCGGTAAGGGTACGATTACACGAGAGATATTTCGAGTATGATTTAAAATGGCAATCATAAAACGACATAAAATCTGTGTTTAGGTTTAGAAGAATGAAAAATGACAAAGACATTATTAACTGTTATGATTTTAGATTTTCACGGCCAAAAGTATTTTTGTTATGTGTTTTTATGGTGTTATGCCGTGTTGCGCTACCTCCCCCTTTAGCCAACGTTTCGGACAGCGATACAGTGTCCATCATCAGGGCAGATGTGTGACAAACATCTGCCCTGATGATGGAAACTGTAACGATCTCCGAAACGTTGGCTAAAAGAGGAGGTAGCGCAACACGGTATAACACCACAAAAATAAATAAATCAAAAACCATATATTAACTGCTCGATTATAGACTATTTCAGTGTAGAAATTCTAAACTAAACTAAAAATTCCAACTACCATACATACGTATTCCTCTTTGCCCAGAATACTAATGGAGGGAAATAATTATACCAATTCAGTTGACATCTTCAATTCGCCACTAAACAAATTCAAAATGTTGTTACTGAAGCAGTTCAGTTATGTACACACAATAAATACTGTATAATTTTCACTATACGTATGTAAAAGCCCTTAAAAATGCGTTAATAAATAAGATCAATGGAGCAGATAGACGTCAAGTTAATGTATTTACGTCATATTGCTCACATCGAATGATTCGTTTCAGTTGGGAGTGTGTTCCGCATCGCCCGTAAAAACATTAACCGATTTGTGGGGGAATTAGACGTGAGAAAACACCGGAGAAAAAAAATGGAAATAATGAAAAGAGAAATAAACAATGAATGTACGTCTATTTCATGCCGCTTGCATCGAACGATTCGCTTCAGTTGTGGGAATGTTCCGTATGCCCCCCGACAATACTACTGCCCACAGTGTACAGAGTGGCCCTACATTTCTTGGAGGATCTCAGAGAACATGGCCAGCGTTTTTTGAATTTATCTTTGTATTCAGCTCCGAGGTAGTATGTCTGCCCCGCGTACAGAATGTTTGGTATTCCGTTACGAGAAACCGTAAACCGAACTGAAAAATAAGTAGATATTTTTTAATACTTTATGAACATAAAATTGCAGAGGGAAATTCATTATGAAAGAATCCTCTTGAAAATATTTCCGTATAATCGTTATTAATTTTTGGGCAGCGCCGTGTTATAGCCAAAGTTTCGGAGATTTGTTCTTCCCTGCCCTGAAGATGGACACTGTTACGCTGTCCAAAGCGTTGCCTAAAAATGATGAAGCATAATCCGGCGTAATAAGATAACATGATTTTTGGGGTATTATGCCGCGCTTCCTCCTTCTTTAGCCAACGATTCAATAGCCTTGAAGCTTGCGACCACCATTTGCCATGACGGCTCAAGGCACTTACCCCCAAAATCAATCACGATAATACACATTGCTTACAAACTTACAATGACTAATTCGTTTCACAAGTGGGAATGTTCCGCATGGCCCCCGATGATATTTGCGCCCACAGTGTACAGAGTGGCCTTACATTTCTTGGAGTTCCTCAGAGAGCACGGCCAGCGTTTTTTCACTTTATCTTTGTACTGAGCTTCGAGGAAGAATGTCTGCCCCGCGTACAGAATGTTTGGTATCCCGTTTCGAGAAACTGTAAATTGAACTGAAAAAAAATTTTTTTTTTTCATGAGATACTTAATAATCAAGTCATGAACTTAAGATTCTAGAGAGAAAGTCATGAGAGAGATATACAAAATGATGAGAGTTTGGAGTGAATTGATCCAGAAACTGATTCTGAGCAAATAATATTTGACTTCTCACAAATGATTTCATAAACATATTTATATATGGTAGGTAGATAGTAATACAAAGCACAGAATTTCTTTCAAATATGTTTTATTAAAGTCGAACAAATTTAACGCCAAGCCAGCAAACAGATGCCTGTGCACCTTAACATATTAAAAAAATGTTTTAAAATTATTATTTCCTGTGAATACTGCCATTCTTCTTTCGTTTGGTGTTGAGGTTGGGAATGTATATGTCAGCGGCCGATCGTAAAATCCGGCAGATCACGATGCGCCTAGCTTTGAAGTGCCTGGCTACAAATCGTGAAGTACCTCAGGCGCATCATGATCGGCCTGATTTTACGATTTGCCTGCGATATGTATAAGCGACCAAGTAGTTAGTAACGATGAACAGCGGAGATTCACAGAACTTAAATTTAGATTTGCCCTTCTTTATTTATAGTACGGAAAAGACCATACGCGTATATGTAATGTTAACATTTTAATGATCACAACCTCCAAATGCCTGTATTTAAGCAGATAATGCACGCGGATGTAAATCCGTTTTACAGCGATTAATTATATTATTGTTCCTACGATGGTGTTAAGATTAGCCTTATAGTAGGGGAGGCCGACATGATAAATGGGTAGTTACTCGAGCGTTGTGGGGACCTGTTGGATTGCAAAAATTAGATGCTCAAAAGAAAAAAAGTTTGTATGATTTATGGCCTTTCAGTGGTAAGGGAGCGAATATAAATTTTCAAATGTGTAACAAAAATCGTCACAATGACATACTAGAGCTCGTCAGATATTAACAGCGTATACGCCATACGTGTTTCTGTTAACAGAGAGATATTAATCCGACGACTTGATTGGTGGAGGTGGCCGTATGAAGAGGTATAAAATTGAAAAAAAAAATTATTCTAGCTTGTCAGATATTCAGTAGGAATGTTAAGTGAACCCTAAAAGATGTCATATTCAAAATACTGGCGATTTGGACGTAACCTAAACTCATGAACTCATGACTGATTAAACTTACATTCAAAGTTGGTAAACCTTAGAATTTACTGGAAAATCTCGAAAAATTTACCGTAATGCGGGCTTTTACAACAGATATATCAGTTTGTTTAACAAAAATATAATTTATTAATAATTTATCAATTATCAACCTAATATAAAAATAATTCATCAATCTCCTAAACAAAATCGATATTTTTCTACACTGACTTATAGCAAATTACTGGAAAACTTGACAGGTCGTAAGGCGTAATCATGGCAATCAGTCAACCTGGCACCTGAAACGCCACTAGCCCTGCGAGTTGCGCTGTCGCCCTTGAGAACTGGTCTTTAACAAGTCGCCCGTGTGCGGACCGGCAATGAAATTTGCAATTTGCTTTCCTGTGGGTAGCGATTGAGTTGCAAACTGTTTTTTTTAGTTGCCCCATGAGCAAATGGACTTATTGTATTTCCATATTTTCGAATACCGAAACTTAATTGGGCTTCATTTCTTATGTCCCTGTTGACTAGGCCATGATGTATTTTCACGTACATTGCAGCTTATTCCAGGTGCATCCACTTTACGTTTACATTGTTCGGCTTAATACTCTATACTCAAAGACAGCGATGGGCTGTACGTGTTGGTGACCCGACAGTCGATCTCCCGAAAGTTGCCTACCCGCAAATATAATTGTAATTTTTTGTGCATTATTTACCAATTTCAAACCTAAAATCGGCTTAAAAATATCTATAATAATAAGTTGGTATGGATATGGAAATTTTTACAGCGTCCGTTTTTTTGTAATTATACGCTGGTATATACAGTAAATTTATTTATTTATTTATATATGCATAAATATTACAAAACATTACAAAATGATACTTTGTATGTCCAACTGGGAAGGATACCCGTTTCAGGACAGCCAAATTGTATATTTAGTTCATAATATTCTTAACAAAGGAATGGTTTCGTTCGAGATATCACAGGAATTTGCTGCTGTCAAGACAACTTTTGAGAACATTAAAAAATGTATTCTGAACGAAGGGATGGTTTCTTAATGTCTTTGAAAGAATCGCAAAGATGTGATTTTTTTCAAGGTCATTTTGGAGAACATTAAAAATTGCATTCAAAGTGAATGAGTGGTTTCTTTAGTGAGATCACAAGGAGGAGATTCTTTCCAGGCCATTTTAGAGAACATTTACAATTGCATAATTAGAATTTAAAGATTTATAAACCAATATTTGACATATAGACAAATATTTTTTCCTTTATGCATTTGAATGAAAATATGTTTTACACTTTTGTTATCCGACGATACATTCTCTCTGTACACCCCTTCGGGGACACTTAGTTATGTTTTGTGTAAGAAAGTATACCGTTTTTTTCCCTAAACCGACTGCATATTGTATGGTGACCGGACAACTCAGAATAAAACCAACTCAAAAGCACCTCAGAGAGGTCATTAAGAGCGATGAAAAAAAAATATTAAAAACTTGGTAAAATAGGTTAAGTTAGGTTAGGGTTACCGGCTATTTTAAAATTATTTTTTCATAGCTTTTAATGGCCTTTTTGAGGTGTTTCTGAGTTGGTTTCATTCTGAGTTGGCATGGAACCGTCCGGTTCCCTAACGATTTCAGGGAAAGATTTATTGGATAACCAACACCCCTGCCATAGGCCACCCCAAGTGGTTCGCTACGTTTGGTGACTTAGCAGGGGTGCCTGGATTTATGGGGTGAGCTTTGTCTAGGTAGTCTTAAGAAGCATCGCCAAGAAAATAATTCCTCCATCGACAAACACTATTTCAAAACAACCATTTTGAATATGAGGGAAGCATTTCTCAACAGGTTTAGCAATCGTCAAACACCGTATCAATGCTTTGATAACATATTTTAAATTTTCTCCTTATGGCACTGATGGTAACTTTGAAATACAATTGCTGGATTTAAAAAACAAGGAAATATGGAGCTCTAAGTTTGAACGTCTTTGAGTTGATTTGGAAATATTGGAGAAGAACCAATGTGAGCTTAGTTCACAACACAAGTGGCCTGCTTTGAAAGATCCGGAGAAGGAAGACACGATCGATAATATTTTTTACTCTTATGATCAGCTGAAAAAACTCAAGTTTGCTTTTCTTTCCCTTTTCGGTTCTACATATTAAAGGGACAATCTTTTTCAAGAATGAACTTTATCAAAAGCAATCTGAGAAGTCGTCTTATTAATAGAACCTAAAATCTGCCTAAAATTAAGAATAACAACTTCCAAACCCTCAAACTTTCCAAAAAGATGCAAGGACATTGTTCGCATTAAGTGTGTGTCAGTCATTGTCATGATTTAAATTTATGGATTCCTTAATTAAGTACATTTTTTTCTTTCGATGAATAAAATCTTTATTAAGTTTGAAATGAAGTTTTATTCTGCTTACCCATAATATAATGACGTGCTAAAATTATAATAAATGTTTGCTAAATCAATAAGCAGATTTGGCTATCAATTTTTTTGTGAATCGTTGTAAAGTACACATTTGGCTCTTTGGCTAATAAGTTTGCCGACCCCCGCCCTAGTGGAAGCAATTGATGGGCAGACTGAGGAAGAGGTGGATAAACTACATGGAAGGGAATTGGAGCAGGTCGGGAAGGACTTGGTAGAGAGTATTTGGGGTGGAGAAGGTCAATCCCAAATCCCATCCTGATGATAATCATTTTCGTTTTAAAGGTGAGTGTGCTCTGTATTTCCTACGATTATTGTATTATTCAGGGTGTAAATTCTAGCTCTGCATTTCTTTGAGGTTTTTGAAGAACAAGACCATCGTTTGTTCGTTTTGTCTTTGTGTCGAGCTTCTAAAAAGAAAGTATGCCCCTGGTACCGAATGTTTTGGTTTCCGTTCCGAGAAACTGAATATCGAACTGGAAAAAAGTATTATTTATTAGACCTTAATACGAAGGACAGGTATGTTAAATTATAATGAATAATTGATAATAATGCATGATGAATGTTGAGTCCCAATCGTCTGGAGTCAGTTATGCCATGCAATCCCCAATTGGGATATGTTGTGAGGCTGAAGATGGTGGGAAGAGGAAGGAAATGGGGTAGAGAGAGGCGGGGAAGTACCTAGCTATTTAGATCTGGTCACCAAACACGGATAAAGCCATTTCAAGCAAAGTTTCGATTCAGAAGGGTGTTCTTTCCCCCAAGGCGATTCCTTGAAACCCTGAAACGTGCCGCAAAAATACTATATATTATTTTAAATGAATAAATTGTCACATAACACAAAATAATCAAATAAAATTTATTTGCGTATTTGACCTCTCAATTTCCAGATTCGTAACCATTCAACCGCTGGGGAAATGGCAGGAGAACGAGAATTATTGTGATGTGGAGGCGCTTCCTAAAGGCGGTTAGGATACTCAGAATACTGATGATGATAATGATTAGGTATGTAGCAAGAAAAAACATCAATCGGATTTTCTTAATTAATTATTATTTTTTTAATTTATAAACTAACGTTTAGACATGAGTGTTTCAGGCTGACAATTATTGCTTGTAATAATTGTTACCCTTTGTGCTATGCATAAAAATCTTGTCTAAACGTTAGTTTATAAATTTAAAAAATAATAATTAATATTTAACAAGTTTAAGTATTTCCCCAATAAATGCAGACATAATTTGTCTCGACGCCACCTAGCGAGGGATTTAACACTAACAATGTCTTCCTCGCAAAAATAAAGTTGGTTGTTTTCAGGTGGAAAAAATATAACAAGCAGTAATTGTTGAATGAAACACTAGTATATATTGAATTATTTGGCGGGTATTTGATAAGCCGCCATAGCTCAGTGGTCAGAGCATTCGACCGGCAATCGGAAGGACACGGGTTCAAGTCCCGTTGGCGGCAAGTATCTTTTCTCGGAAGATTGTTCAATGTAAATGAGTGTTTCAGGCTGACAATTATTGCTTGTAATAATCGGATTTTCCCTAAAAACAATATACTTACATACTTGTAACTTATGAATAATGTCTATGAAGGTATCCTAGAGCACATTTCCAGAAATACATAATATTTAAAATATCTATTGGCTTTTCGAGTCACGAGGTATATTTTAGAGCAGCCGTACGGCTAATGAAAGGTCCTGAAGGTATGATTTTCTAATATATTGTACATCTTAATTTCAATACAATTTAATAATCAAATAAACCGAGACGTTTTGAAGGATAATTAAGCAAAAAAAACTCATGTATTCTTTTGAAAACCATTCTATAAACATTTTAAAAAGTAGGTAGATCTGGTATAGGTGTTTATTGGGGAACTGCTAAATAACAAGAGAGGACCGTACTCACCCGTTCCTTTTATTGTCAACTGCAAGCATTCTCTCGCTTGTACTAGCATACTTTCATGTACACATAACACATTCTAATACAAACTAAACGTAATTAGAGTTGCACAAACAAGTTCATTTATGATCTGGAAACGTAGAGACTTGAAAATTTTGCGTTATCGAAAGAACGCGAATTTTACCGCGTAATTCGATATTTTTAGAGAAAAAATGCGAATTCTGCTTTCTTCACGAGAATAACGCGAAATTAGTAATTTTTGGACAAATAAAACAAATTAACGGCGTTCCTCATCATTTTCTTGATGCAAAATGTTAACTTTCGTTCCAAAATACTACCGCTTTTCCCAAAAAATCCATACAAAATAACGCTAATTTTCAGGTCCCTATAAGCATTCCCGGGTTACGAATCACCCAACAATGTTTGAAAATCTCCTACTACCACCACAGAAAGCCGAAAATGTTGCTTGTATTGTGATGGAGGACTTAGCCAGCCGAGGAATCGAACACGGGACGCCTGGGTGGGACCCAAACGCGATGCCTACTCAACCACTGACCGGTCAAAGACAATTCCTAAGTATCAGAAAAAACAATATTGAAATTTCAAATCACCGTCCAACTAATATCACAAGATAGCTCCGCGATTACAGCCATAACAAAAATAGAGGTTTAATCTAGCTTTTAGTGGAAAGATCGTTATTGTAATGAGTTCAGCAGTGAGAGTGCTTATTATTGACCGCAATTATCCTACTGTCCACCGTGTAAATAGTTGCCTTGCATTTCTTCGAGGACTTTAAGGAACATAACCAGTGTTTCTTCGCTCTATCTTTGTAGCGAGCTTCTAAAAAGAAAGTACGTCCCTGGTACCGCATGTTTTGTTTTCCGTTCCGAGAAATCATATATTGAACTGGAAAAAAGTATTATTAATTAGACCTTAATATGAAGAACAGGTATGACAAATTACAATGAATAATTGAAAATAAGTTTGCATGATTGTTGGTATTTTGAGTATCGCTCAAGAGTCTAGATCCAGTGAGACCACGCGATCCCCAATTGAGATAAGTTAGGAGGCTGAAGATGATGGAAAAGAAAAGGAGATGGGGAGAGGAAGGCGGGGAAGTACCTAGCTATTCAGATCTGGTCACCAAACACGGATAGAGCTATTTCAAGCAACGTTTCGAATCAGAATGGTGTTTCTTCCTCAGGGCGATACTGGATGTATATACAATCCTGGAACGTGCTGCAAATACACTACATATTATTTTTAATTAATAAACTGTTAAATAACACAAATAAATAAAATAAATTTTATTTTGGCACGTCGGGATTTGACCTCTCAATTTCCAGATTTGTAACCACTCAACCACGGAGGCCGGAACTGGGGAGGTGGCAGGAGAACGGGAATTATTGTGGTGTGGGGGCGTTTCCTAAAGGCGGTTAGGATACTCAGAGCCCTGACGATGATAATGATTATGTAGGCAAGAAAAAACATCTATCGGATTCTCCACAAAAATACACTTATTAACTTATACTTGTAATTTATGAATAAGATCTACGAAGTTATCTTAGAGCACATTTCCAAAAATACACAATACTTAAAACATCTATTGGCTATTCGAGTGACGAGGTATATTTTAGAGCAGCCGTACGGCTAATGAAAGGTCCTGAAGGTGTGATTTAATAATATATTGTACATAATTTCAATACAATTTAATAATCAAATAAACCGATATTTTGTTAGATAACTAAGTAAAAAAAACTTATATATTCTTTTGAAAAACATCCTGTGGTATACTTAATAAGGAGCGCGTAGGTACTCGTAGATCTGGTACAGGTGTTTATTGGGGAACTGCTAAATAGCAAGAGAAGACCGAACACAAAATCAACATAATTAGAGTTGTACAAACATGTGAATTTACGATCTGGAAATGTAGATTTCGAAAAAACGCGAATCTTAAACGAGTAATTAGATTTTTTTAGAGAAAACAATGAGAATTCTGCTTTATTTCACGAGAATAACGCGAAATTAGCAATTTTTGCACAAATATTACAATTTTCGTATTTTTCACACGATTTTCTGTTTTCGTACGCCCAAAATGAAAGGCGTTCCTTCACTTTTTTTTTGCCCAACTTTCGTTGCAAAATACTACCACTTTTCCCAAAAAATCCATACACAATAACGCTAATTATCAGGTCCCTAAAAGTATGGCAAAAAACACATCCAAAAACAATTCCTCCGTATCAGAGAAAACAAAATTGTAATTTCAAGTCACTGTCCAACTTATATCACAAGATAGATCTGCAATTGCAGGCATAATACCAATAGAGGTTTTAACGTAGCTGTTAGTGGCAGGACCATTATTATAATGGGTGTGTAAAATTGTAATTTTTTGTGCATTATTTACCAATTTCAAACCTAAAATCGACTTAAAAAAACCTTTAATAATAATAAGTTGGTATGGATATGGAATTTGTTTGTATAAGTATTTTAATCTTAATAAATTTATGTTAGTTAGTTAAGTTAGTTAGTTAAGTTATTTTGGTAAAATAATACAGTTCAGCAGTGAGAGTGCTTCATATTTGCCGCAATTATCGAATTGTCCACCGTGTGAATGGTTGCCTTGCATTTCTTCGAGGACTTTAAGGAACATAACCAGTGTTTCTTCACTTTATTTTTGTAGCGAGCTTCTAAATAGAAAGTACGCCCCTGGTACAGAATGTTTTGCGTTCCATTTCGAGAAATCGAAAAAACTGCTGTAAATAAGAAAAAAAACGATGAATTACATAGAAATACGTGACTACCCAACGAAAAGTAAAAATAAGAGTACTTTTAGACTAAGGAACATAACCAGTGTTTCTTCACTTTATTTTAGTAGCGAGCTTCTAAATAGAAAGTACGCCCCTGGTACAGAATGTTTTGCGTTCCATTTCGAGAAATCGAAAAAACTGCTGTAAATAAGAAAAAAAACGATGAATTACATAGAAATACGTGACTACCCAACGAAAAGTAAAAATAAGAGTACTTTTAGAGCTTGTACAACTCTTTTTATTCTAGTTAAATGTATGCTATTTGTCTACAACAGACCTTCTTGCCTAGTTGTCAGGTTTACAAGAAAAAATCAAAACAACATTTAAAATTAAGACAATTATTGAGTGCAAAAAATTGTTAAACCTTGTTTAAGGGAATATTTCAAATCTGTGAAAGGTTAAAACAGGTTATTTTGAGTTAAGTTACATCATAGTTATTCAGTCGCTGGTGATGATTTCGCTACATTACACGAAACGAAAGAAAATATTGTGCTGATATATATGTTACAGGAGTTAATAAAAAAAATGTAGAATAACTCCGATCGTTATGCAATTGGGACGTTGACATTTAGTATGAACTTGCATAACTTTTTTTTTGCTCAGTGCCATCATATAATAACTGTTTATTTCTCGTAACGAAGTCTTCACACACATATTATCGGTACACAACACTCTAATAACAATATTTTATTTTGGTCTTGTCTCCAAAATTACTTCTAAAAAATTACTCCCCTTTATTTGCAGGCAAGAAATTTATAGTAAACCACATATAAATATTATAATATATTATTATTTCACATACCCATCTGTCCACGAAATATAAAAAACACGAATATCTTGAAAAACAAATTTATTGCCTTTGACAAATGCTTTACAAAAATATCACAATATAATCAGTATTTTTTTACATTGCATGTAGAAAGACCAAATACCTGTTTACATGAAATAATATTCAAAGGATAAAAGAAGTCATTTCAATTGTAAATTTTGTTAGGAAGTATTTTTTATTTTTTTTACATTAACTCCACACAGGAGGCCCTGAGGAAAATGATTTCCCTCAGGGCCTATGTAATCTGGGATGCTGTGTGGAGGGTCTTTTTGAGGAGAGGCAGGAATGAACATTGGTCTTAAAGAGACCCATGTTGTAGGAAGGAGGAAACACAGAGGCCGGCAAATTATTCCACAGCCGAGCTGTTGAACACAAGAACGAGTCGAAGAAACGACCCGTTCTCATGTGACAAATGTCAACCGTGTACAAATGTTGGGCACGCGTTTGGCGTATTTCCCGACTATGCACCGGTACCGAAGGGATCAGTGATGCTAGTTCCTCGGATCATCTTTCATTGTAATACCGGTAGAACAAGGATAGCATTCCCACCCGACGCCTGTGCTCTAAAGATTGCAATTCGTCTGTTAAGATTGGAGAATCTATTAAACGGACCGCCCGTTTCTGCACAGAGTCGAGGGTATTTTTCAGGTATTTTGGAGCTCCAGACCAGAGGTGGCTGCCAAATTCAACCGTGGGGCGAACTTGTGATTTGTACAGGGTTACCAGTTGTGTACTATTAAAGTATCTGCGGGCCCTGTACAGTACGCCCAGTTTTTGGGAGGCTAACTTTACTCTGGCTTCGATGGAGCCCCCATACCTGAGCTGGTCACTTAGGGTTACACCAAGCATATCAATGGAGGGCCTGGTCGGAAGATTGCTTCCGTTGAAAGATACTAGATTTTCATTTCCTTTTAGACGTAATCAGACAAGATTGGATCTTTGAAACATTAAATTCAACGAGATTATATTTACCCCAAGAGAAAACACTCTCGAGGTAACCGTCCATTCTTTGCTTCAGAGCCCTCCGAGCCGTTGGATTTTGTGAGCCCCTTGGGGGCTTGTCAAACAAAAAGCTATCATGGACTGTACTGTCATCCGCGTAACAGTGAATTGGTGCACATGACAAAAGGTCGTTGATGTGCAACAAAAACAAAGTCGGAGACAGAACCGATCCCTGTGGGACGCCAGCATTTATCGAGTGTGAGGAAGAGGTGAAACCATCGGCTACCGTCTGAATCGACCTCTCCCTCAAAAAGTCTGCTATCCACGTACACAAGGATGCGGGAAGTCCGTAAGAAGGCAGTTTGTTGACAAGTCCTCGGTGCCAAACCCGGTCAAAGGCCTTGGAAATGTCCAGTGCAACCGTTTGGGTCTCACCGAAACGTTCCAGGCACCGCCCCCAAACATGCGTCACATACGCGAGAAGATCACCGCACGAGCGGTTCCGACGTAACGGTCGTTAATAATTTTGTTCTTCTCGAGGTATGTGAGCAGTTTGCCGTTGATCACACGTTCCATCACCTTAGACAGAACTGGTGATCGCTATGGGGCGGTAGTTGGCCGGGTTGGAGGGGTCACCCTTCTTTGGAATAGGATAGATAACCGCTTTTTTCCAACCAGAGGGCACAGAGCCAGTCTTTAGGGACATTTTAAAAAGCTTCGTCAAAATTGGAGCTATTTCTGCAGCGCACCTCTGCAGTACCAGGGCAGGTATTCCGTCAGGCCCACTAGCTTTATTAACATCAAGCCCTCGTAAAACATGGAGTACTTCCCGATGCCGAATCCTTAGCTTTTTCATACGAAAACCGCAGTGAGGAACCGACGTCGGGACAGAACCTTGGTCATCGAGGGTTGAGTTATCCACAAATATTTTACCTAATAAGTTTGCCTTTTGGGTGGCGGTGTTTGCTAGTGAGCCGTCAGGTCTGGTGAGAGGTGGCAGAATGGATTTGGAGAAATTGCAACCTATTGAGCCAGCAAGCGACCAGAATTACCTGCCATGCGAGCATGCAGCCAGCTTTCCGCTGATCAGCTGGTCGTGGTCGAATTTTGACGTATTTATGATTCTCTTGGTTTCCTTTGCCATTTTGTTGTACGCTGTTCTGTCTTCGGATGTTCTAGATGTGTTGTAGGCTCGGTAAGCCGCGTTTTTTCGTCGCACTGCTTCAGCGCATTGTCGACTGAACCACGGCTTTGAGCCTACACCAGTGTCCTTAACAGTAGATTGGATGAAGCCATCCATCGCGGATGTGATGACTTCACCAATTTCCTGGGCACATCTTGAGGGATTCGAAGTTCGAAAACAGACAGCTAACCACGGGAAAGCATTAAAATGTGCCCGCAGACGGAACCAATCTGCTGACCTGCCAGTTGGATTGCAGTAAATTCAAATCTTCGGTGGAAAATTAACTTCAAGTTACGTCACGACTTTCTAGCCTATCGCCGCTCTACCCCTCGAAGAGCGAACACTTGTTAAGCATGCATTTTCTAAATAAATTAAAGTCTCCCGGTGGAAATTTAACTTCTAGCTACGCCACGATATTTCTAGTCAATCACTGCTCTATCCCTCAATGAGCGAACCTTGTTAAGTATGCATTTTCTAAATAAAAGAAAATCTTCCTGTGGAAAATTAACTTCTAGCTACGTCGCGACTTTCTATCCAATCACCGCTCTTTCCTTCGACGGCGTAACATTAAGTATGCATTTTCTACGAAACTTGTCGCTAGCTACACAAACTATTTTTTTACCGAGTAGAGCGGCCATTTTGGACTCTTTCATTGGACTATAAACGGCTTTCTGGTCTGTTTGAAAATCTTTGTTGTTAATATCCCGGTCGTCTATAAATCCACTGGAGCGATTATGGTCGAAAAATGGAACACTTTTATTTTTTTGCGTTTGATAGCGGTCCAAAATTGGACCACATTTTCCTACCATTCGTAAAACATTTTTTGTAATTATTTAAAACATTTCCCCGGCCAGCCGTTTATTTTAAAACGAAGCTATTGAAATGCTTTATCTATTATTATCATGGATGTCGCAAATCCGAACCTTGTAGACTATTTTAGAACGATGTTAAAATAAAAAAATTTATTATTTTTTTCACGTCGAATTTTTGATCAGCTGTTTACGGTTAAAATTGAGTCCCTTTTCCATTAATACGCACCTTTCATTATCTATTATACCACAGAAAACATAAAGAAATCTAAAATATTATATGTTGACTCGAATAAGTACCCCTCACGGCAGTTTCAAAGTAAAAATAAGTAGGATTCGCGCGGTTATAATCTTTACGATTTTTTTATATTTTTTTAATAATTCCTACAAATATGAGATAAACAGTAAAATACTATAAATCTTTGGCTATATAGCACCATAATAAGTTTTTATGTTTCTGTGTTAAAATTCGAAGGTATGTTATTTTTATGTTTGGCGAAAAATTTAAAAAATGATCTGGGAAATCGCGAGCAATCGATTCAAATTTAATTATTTTGCTTGATCGCTCCAGTGTAAAACCAAGAAACAAATTTATAAAGGCTTTTGCAAAGTCATGCATTGTTTTATTTGTTTACAAAAAAATAAAAATAAAACGCAGCTAAGATCGATTTATATGTTTATTGAATATGCAAAAAAATATAATGACCACCAGTACCTACTGGGTTATTACTCAGTCTGCCATAGAAAAAATAAAATATAGACACATGGTAACACAGCTAAAAAAATAAATAATAATTTTTTTTAACTCAAGGTAGATAACTAGTTATTTAAAATTATAAATGTGTGAGGTTACACAAGGTTTTACGTAGTATGAAAATCTTTGAAACAAACAGGCAAGCATAAAGGCACTTTGCAATCTGAACACCAAAATCTTGATTCTTTCCGTATACCCTTTTTAGAACATAATTTGCATCTTCGTGAAACACTTGCTTTTGAAGAACTACTCGGAATGTAATCTGAAAAATGTCTTCCCAAAAGCCGCGGTGGCTTTGGTGAAAGTGATGATCGTCCTGCGTCCTCCTGGCACGTCTCTAATCGGCAAGAAATTCCATGCGACACTGAGAAAAACAAAATTTCAAATCAAACGCAATAAAAACACTCGGTGAGACGCAACTTGATGCCTATATATATTTTATAAATGAAACGCAAACAAAAAAATCAGAGAATGCAATTCACACGCGGTAGAAGTGAAATCTTCATAAAACTAAAGTAGAAAATAGTGGGAAGTATACTATCTCATTGGCGAAACATATTCCAGTATACTTCTGACTAATGCAAAATATAACATTACTAGTGTACGCGGGTTACTGAATACTTTACTTATACGAAGAAGAAAACCAAGCATTTTACATGACCTAAAAATGTATATACTATACATGTCGAATTATTATCTTTCAGGGTAATAAATAATTCATCATCGATTCAATCTGCTAGCGCCGATCGAAAATGTGCGTAGCACTGCGATAAGAACTTGCATTACAACAAAAATTTATGGCGATAATTGGGCGTACCTAAATTTTTGTAATTAGTGTATAATATTCATAATGGTAAATTTTTAATTTAGTACATTATATGAATAGTATTTTTGTTCTTATTTCGAAATAGGTAGGTATTTATTAAAAAATGAGTATTTTTTTACCCAACTTTTTTCACTGTCTTACTTTATCCTCCCTAACCCTATATAACGAAAAGAAGGGGAGGAAGTTCTGGGAAGGAATAAGGTATGAAGGGTAGGTAGGAATCTGGGGTTCAGTATAATCAGGAGTGACAGAAGTATGAATCCATTCCTCTCACTGCGGTGCAAGGCGATGGGTTCAGAGAGTTCGGCTGGAGAAATCAAAAGGTCTCCCTCTATCAGTCTCACATGATCCGGCCTGCAGTGCAGTAAAAAAGTGGGCAAACCCAGACTAACCTCACCCCATGAAACCGGGCACCCCTGCTAAGTCACCAAAAGTACTGAACCACTTGGGGTGACCGATGGTAAGGGGGATTATGTTTATCCAATAAATGATTCTCGGGGCCCAGTATCCATCCACTTTTCCCAAATTCGCTAATCACAAAGAGTTTTTTTTTTTAAATATTTTAAGCAATAAAAAAAACTTTTATGAGAGTTGGTAAACGAAGTTTATTAAAAAAATAAATATGTATCCAATAAATAAGTATTGTTACTAAAACCTAACCTAAATTAATATAATATATTTAAT
This sequence comes from Limnephilus rhombicus, assembly GCA_929108145.2. NCBI lineage: Eukaryota > Metazoa > Arthropoda > Insecta > Trichoptera > Limnephilidae > Limnephilus > Limnephilus rhombicus. The sequence goes on along the minus strand of OV815284.1, from coordinate 35,569,845 downwards.
AACAAACAACAACAGAATTGTAGCAGTGAACTATAAACAAATCGGTATTTTAACGCACCAGATTTAAATGTCCGGGTTTAATTTTCCCCACAGGAAAAACTAAACCCTTTCAAACACTTCCCAAATGATCATCTGGTCAATCCACGTTATGCAATTGCACTATATAAGTATTATAATTACAAAACAATACAAGTCAATATTGTTCTTGTATTGTTATTTTTATTGTTATTGTTATTTTTTTTATTTTTTTATTATTATTGTACAACAGAACAATTCCAATTACAGTACAATTTAGTTACCCTATCAGCATTTAGGCAAGTGACTCTTCAATAATATTTTTTAAGGTATATAAAGAACATATCACAAAAGCTTAAGATATAATAAAGCATTTAAAAAATGTACACTACTCTTCCAGACACAAGCTAATGCTTCCATGGAAGAGTGGTATTAATTAAGATATTTGAACATGAATGTACACAAATTATTACATAATGTACATTTAACATTATATTTTATATGCTAAAATAAAAAAAAAATAAAAATAAAAAAAAAACATTCACTTACATCCAAATGGTTTGCAATTTCATTTAAAAGCACCACTTCCCTCGTCATTCTATGCTTTGCCAAGATGTCTGTTCTGCCGTTCGGTACTTTAAATAGGTAAGTCATGATGTCGACTTCGGCTGTAATGGTCTGGTACATATAAATCATAGCATCCCAAGAGAAATGGGCTATCGATGAAATTGTAACAAATTTCGAAAGACAGAAAAGCAAGACTTGCTTTCCATCTAGTTTCTAGACTCACAGAATCAGTTTCCTGAAGTAAGTCAATACGGTGCATGAACCTTGGATAGGTTCCATGCTTCCGCATATAAACATACCTGAGGAATTTCTTCTGGATTTGCTCTAACATATCAATGTACTTCTGGTGGTACGGGGCCCAAACATCGCTCGCGTACTCCAGCTTGCTTCTCAATATGCCTTCGAATAACGCCAGCATAGCTTCTTGGTTATCAAACTGCTTACAAGTCCTGTTGATGAACCCAAGAAGTTTGTAGCAAGACTGAGTGAGCTGCGATATAATATATGGCACGAGAAAGTCATTTCGGGATCAAAGACGACACCGAGCCTACACCGATTTTACACGTGATAACGTTTCGCCCTTTATTTTATAATAATCGTAAATTATAACATCTCCCCGGGGGGCGGTGGTGGCTTCAAGTTCAATTGCAACAGGGTCATTGAAGTCCCGCTTTGTAGCTTTGGGGGAAATAAGATCGGGCTGAATAAAATTAAAGACTACAAATATTTCATTACGCGTACAGGTATTATATAGCATTACATACATTATCCTAAGAATGGACATTTTACATATTTTTCAAAAGGAAACATGCAAAATCCACATTACAATCGATCGCTTTCGAGGTGCCCTTTACAACAGATGCAAAATTATAGTATAAATAATGTTATTTATATAGTTTTTTTAAATTACCTACTCATGTTATTCGAAACCCGGAAATGTTTAATTTTTTTCAAATAAAAGTACAAATTTTGCGACAGTTTAAAGTTTTTCTACACAGGTTGTATCAGCACGTACCTACCCCAAGCATTTTAACCAGCAATTCTTAAGCATATTTGAAGTAAAAGTGTTGATGTCATTTGGCTGTCCGATGATTTTTTTTTTCAATTACAAACAAACAAAAAATCAATGACATGTTGCTACCCATCCCATCGCTATATGTCGCGACGGGTTTGGCGCGCGCTGTTTCGTGTGTTACCGTGCTGCAAGAACGAGATGCAACGCTTATCGACTGACCCGCTAGACTATAAACGTGCTACTCTCCTGCCTACAGTTGCGGCGTTGCTTACATATAAATATATATTTGCATTTAAATATTTATCTCTAAATGAAAAACTGCAAAGAATGGATGTGAGGTGTTCGTTTTTTGATTCAATCAGAACAGGCCTACTAAACCCAAGAATTTATTTGTTCTACGTGTTCAATCAGTGGTTGTGGTGTACATTTCCAGCGACAATAAAATCTCCAACTGTGTTCAGGACGGCCTTACACCTCCTAGACCACCTCACGGAACATGACCAGCGCTGTTTTACCCTGTTCCTGTAACTGGGTTCCAGGCAGAAATTATACCCTTGGTAAAGGATGTTACGCCTGCCCTGGCGGGAGGTGACGTACTGAACTGGAAGGAAATTAAATATTTAATATCGCACTAGCAGACCCGTATAAAATCACGGGGTATTATGTAGGTAATTGTAGAATTTGTAAAGCTGATAATATTTATAAAATATTTTCTTAAAAATCATTGCCTATCAAAAAAATAATTAGAGAGAATTTACTTTTCGAATGAACGGCGTAAGCAAATTTAAAAAATCATCAGTGTTTGGGTAATTAAATTAGTTAATTAATAATGTTATGTTAATAAATTGTATCTTGGCTTTCATCATCATCATCATCACTATTGGCTCTACAACCCCTGGTGGGTCTTGGCCTCCTCAAGAGTCTTCCTCCACTCATCTCGGTTTTGTGCCAGCTCTCTCCAGTTTGGAAGCTCCAAGATAGATATGTCTTTGAGGACGTTCATCTTAGTCTTGGCCTTCCCAGGCTCCTTCGCCCTATTGGTCTTGAGTTCAGCAGGGACTTTGGTTCTTGATGCTCGGTCATTCTCTCCACATGACCCAGCCACCGAAGTCTTCCCAATTTTATAAATTTTGCGACGTTTAGCTCCTTAAACAAAGTATCTTGGCCTTATAATTTCAATAAAAAAAAATAAAAAAAATATTAGTGATTCAGATTTAGATCGGCCAAAATATTAAACAAACGAAACACACATTTTAAATATAGAACTATGATTAATAACTTAAAACTTGGTATCTACTTAACCGCTTAGTTCCCATAGTTATAATTTTAGTATATCTATCATTTTAAATTTAATATATCATTTATAATTTTGGAAATTAAAATTTCATTGAACGTGAGTTATTTTATGACAACCAACGACGACATTATTTCACCACAGACAACCGAAATTAGTAAGTTTGACATTATAAAGTGTTTTACAAAAAATCGTCGGGTTCCTTACCGGTAGGTACATTAGTTGAATTAGTGAAGTTGAGCCAATTAACACAAGTTTCAAGTTTTCGTCAGAACTTCATAAATCCCTATCGCCTTCCCACCCCTCAGACACCACACCCCAAATTAGGTACAATATCCGATATAGAGAAGTTGGGACTGATGTATCTTGTTCACATAGAAAAGAGTGATTTGAAGGGCAAAAATAAAAATCATTATCATGTTTTTAAATCGATAAATATAAAATTGTAATACATTTTTGCTAAACAATATCACTTTGTCAACAATAAAAAACGATATCGAGAAGTTGGGACTGATGTGCCGTGTTCACATAAAAAGGAGTGATTTTTTAAGGGAGAAAAATGAAAATCTGCGAAAACAAAAACTTATTATGTTTTTAAATTAATACATACAAAATTGTAATACCTTTTTGCTAAACAATCTCACTCTGTCAAAAATACAAAACGGACTTGTTGAACTTCAAATTAATTTATTATCAGGGTGATACCTTTTTTTACATCAGCTCCACAAGTAAAATAATTTCCCTCAGGGAGTATGTCATCTTTGAAGATGCTGTGTGGAGGGCTTTTTTAAGGAGAGGAAGGAGGAACATGTGTTTCGAAGAGACCCATGTTGTAGGAGGGAGGAAACACAGAGACCGGCAAATCGTTCCACAGCCGAGTAGCACAGAACGAGTCGTAGAAACTACCCGTTCTCGAGGAGAAGCTGGAACCAGCGATAAATTCTTATTCAGGATAAAATAGAGACGCTTGGTCCAGATTATCAGTTATGATTATATTATACACATTCATGATTATGACGATTGTTCACATAAATGACGTTCCCATCGACGGTTTTGACAGAGGATAGACAGCCACGGCGCGCGTAGGAACAAATCCAGCGTTGTTTGATCTTATCACGGTATCTCGAGTCCAGGTAGAAGGTTTGACCTTCGTACTTCAAAATGGGCTGCCCCCTCGTGGTGGTGTATGTGGAGAACTCGGCTGGAACTGAACATATGAATACATTTTATATATCAATATATGGTAAAAAAATACAAGTTTGCAGTCCACACATGGTAGAAGTGAAACCTTCGTAAAGCTAAAGTAGACAAGAATGAGGAGGCTACGAAGAACCACACAAAGAGGAGACCATACCATGATTCAATCTCATTCTCTCGCAGGCTAAATCCTATAGATGTATGGGGTTGTCTCTTTTTAGTGTCGTTTTTTCGTGTCATCGAGTTTCATTCACAGCGGTGCTAAAGAAATTTTCACTTCAATAATAAAAAAGTAAAACATTTAAATAAAGTGAAGACTCGACATACACGTTTAAATGTACATATGTACACCGTTGGTTTACAAAGTATAATTGTTGGTCGTTGCAAACACTATTTCAATGTAGGATGTTGCAAACACTATTTTAATGATTGACAGTAATTTTTATACGAGAAAAATATGATTATTGATTTTTTTTTTATAAGAAGAACCCCCCAGTAATATAGTACGGAGAGATATTAGTTTAAATATATTTTTAATGAACCAAAACAAAATATGCGTTTGGAAAATTTATTACTAAATTTCTGGGTTACCATTCGTTTCATTATATTTTTAATGAACCAAAGCAAAATATGAGTTTGGAAAATTTATTACTAAATTTCTGGGTTACCATTAGTTTCATTATATTTTTAATGAACCAAAGCAAAATATGCGTTTGGAAAATTTATTACTAAATTTCTGGGTTACCATTCGTTTCATTATATTTTTAATGAACCAAAGCAAAATATGAGTTTGGAAAATTTATTACTAAATTTCTGGGTTACCATTAGTTTCATTATATTTTTAATGGACCAAAGCAAAATATGCGTTTGGAAAATTTATTACTAAATTTCTGGGTTACCATTAGTTTCATTATATTTTTAATGAACCAAAGCAAAATATGCGTTTGGAAAATTTATTACTAAATTTCTGGGTTACCATTAGTTTCATTATATTTTTAATGAACCAAAGCAAAATATGCGTTTGGAAAATTTATTACTAAATTTCTGGGTTACCATTAGTTTCATTGTATTTTTAATGAACCAAAGCAAAATATGCGTTTGGAAAATTTATTACTAAATTTCTGGGTTACCTACTGCGGGAATTTTAATATGCACACTACTTGCGAAAATTGACTTTAAGGCGATTCACCATGTTGTGAATATTTGGAATTAGACCGCTAACAATAACACTTGTTATGTAGATGGCGATACGATTTAAATTTCCGATTGACCCAGCCACATGTTTTGATTTATGCAAGAAAAAAATTCGCCGTAAAGTGTGTTTAATTTTATTTTGCGAAGTTCATTAACAAATATAATAATGTTTTCCGATCATTTTCTAAAGAACTTAATTGGTCACATTATACAATAAAACCCTAACCGAAAAGGGGTTCATAAAAAGGAGATTTAGAACTTTAAAGCAGTTTTTACAGGGCCGATACTTTATTTTTTCTGGGTTTGTCAAAGAAATGCTCGATTTTTTCAAAACCCAAAATGTGTTCTAATCGCAGTGTGTGATATAAGCACAGATTTTATGCGATCAAATTTTGAAGCCAAAAACATAAAAAGAGAAAATTTCACAAAATTAACTGACGTTTTACACGAAACAATGAAGGAAACTATATCTTAATGTAAAATATTTATTTGATAAAACAAAAAACTGATAAAATAGTACATAATGTGTTATTGTAATAACAATGCGTTTTGCAACTTTATACAAACGCATAATCAAAAATTTTAAAATTAGTAAACACTTCAAAATACTAAAAAACTGTATTCACAATAAATAATGTGTATTCACAATTTCATACAAAAAGCTAATAAACTTTCCATAAATATGTCCACAGTATGAAAACAGCGCTATTTCCGCGACAATCACATAAATTTTATCGTCCACAGGATGCACACAGCCTTTCATGTTTTGATGAGTGGTCATTATAAAAACCGTAGTATCGTGAACGCACAGCAGAGCGCAGTGATTTTTTCAATGACATGTGTTCATGATGGATCATTCCATAAACCGCGTTATTTTGAACGGTGAGCATACATGTTCAGCACAATGCAATAATTTATTTATTTATTTGTAAGAAACAAACAGCTTTTACATAATATGCAGTGATAAATATGAAAGTGAACCGAAGTCAAGCCACAGAAGTATCTTATGCTAAAGTTCAATGGCAATGAAGTTTTAATAATCCTGGCGTCCCTTTCTTAAACGTGATCATGATTACTCATTAAATAAACAATGGTATCATTGACAGTGTGCATAACAGCGCGACACCCGTGTCGATCCTTGGCGCACACCCACCGTGTCTTGCCCTTCTTCTCGCTCTGGCGGCGGAACTTTTTTCCGTTGTATTCTATCATTGTTTTCCCTTGCTGGGACACCGTGTACTTCACTGGAAAGAGAGACAAATATTGTTGATACTATGAAATTAAATTGTTTTTAATAGATATTTTTATGGCCAAAAGTATGATCATAAGGGCAGATGTGTAATTAGACATCTGCCCTGATGATGGACACTGTAAAGCTGCCCTGATGCTACTAAAAGAAGTAGGGCAACACCGGATAATTCCCCAAAAATAAATCATAATATTACAATATTGTACACAGAGAAGTCACAGGATGGCTTGAAAGTAAAGATGATATACGATTATGTTATGATTTAAGATTCTAATGGCCAGTAGCCAGTGTCGTCGTATTGCAAAACTAGTATTTTAAACTTTGTTTTTTCATTCAATGAAATGAAGTGTTGAAATTATGTCTTAAGAAGCATGTTGAAGCACGGCTTAATACCCCAAAAGTCTAATAACGTGATATCATTTATGAAAAGAAGGGTGGGCAGTGGGCACATAAATAAAATAAAACAAAAGTTTGTAGTTGTAGTGATATATTGTTAGAAATTTAAAAAAAATACAATCAACTTTTTTCTTTTTTTTTTTAAAGAGAGACAAACATTCCCGGGTTACGAATAGCCCGACAATATTTGAAAATCTCCTACTACCACCACAGTAAGCCGAAAATGTTGCTTGAGTTATATGGAGGACTTAGTCAGCTTAGAGGAATCGAACACCGAACGCCTGTGTGGGACCCAAACGCGATTTCCACTCAACCACTGACCGGTTGTACCTACATGAATGTACAACCAGAAAAGAACTACAATATTTTGCTCCTATTGATCTCTTATAAAGCAAAAAATTTAACCACAGATTTTTAAAAGAATAATGCTTTCGAATACTTAATTTCTTTTCATATACCTCGCAAACCAACATCGAGGCAATATCTACCGTTCTATTGTGATAACTCCAACACAGAATCACAGTTGTATACCCCCGCTCGCCGCATACAAAATTTGGGAAATGACTATAAAGATGTTGTTGACATATTCAACACACCATTCACCAAATATAAGCAAGTCATTACCCAATTTATATTGAAAAGAAGAATACATATTACATACAACAATACAACCTTTACATAATCTTGGTAACAAATACTTATACAATATGGATGTTTTGATAACAATTTTTAACTTGGCAAACTTTAAACGCCGTTATGTGCCAACTATTTCAACTTGTTTCATTAACTATTGTGAACACCAATTTTATGCACTTTTATTAATATTATTGTTGATATGGAGGATATTAGAAAATTATCTAATACTAGCTGGGTTACCCGGCTTCGCTCGGGACAACATTCGAGATAGTTCTGGAATACTTTGCATCTTGTATTTTATGTAACCTTTATTTTATTTTCAATATTTTTTGATATCTGTATTTTGTCAACTCTTTATTTTGTTTGTAATAAAAAATGTACTGCGTTATATGTAAAAGCCCTTTGGAGGTTTAAATAAATAAATAAATAAACTTCTCAAAAAAAAAAAAAATACCTACCTAACCATCAACTTAAACGATGAACATCGTTATCACGGTGCCTAGACTGGCAGCTCCAATATATAAAATCGTTTTAAAAAACATTCACAATACACCGCACATAATTCACCGCGGAAAATTCACTGGGCGTGAAGTTCCTCGACCTCCGAGGGACTAGATACCCACCAGCATTCCTTCTCAACTTGCCAACGAGGGACTAGGGGACCAATAGCCCCGCTCAAGTTTAGGTACTTACGCGCTGACTGACTTATGACGGCAGGACCCGCATGTTTTAACTCAAATGGCACGGCGTTCTTGCCCTTGAGCATACGATATTTATTAGCAATATTATATTGCAACCATTGTGCCAATTATGGGTGGTTTTATTCTTTATTAGTTATAAAAGATATATAAAAGAATAACATGAGGTTATTTCTTGGATTTAGGCGGAGGATGGTTGTGGTCATCCTTGACCATGATGATCTCCCCGTCGACCGTGAAGAGTCTGGCTTTGCAGGCCTTGTTGTTGTCAACCGCGCAGCGCCAGCTCATCCTGCCTGTGGCAGCGGTGGAGTAAAGTCGGAACGAGAAATCCCCGAACTTGACCATTGGCTTTCCTGTCTTGGACAGCACGAATTGGGCTGTAGAAGAAACAAGCTTTTGAGACTCCTAACTCCTAAGTACTCTAATCTTTAAGAGTCTTTGTGCTAGACAACAGCAAAATAATTCTTGACTAATTTAATATTAAACGATAAACTTTGGACAATTTAAAAAAATTAAAATCACAAACTTTATAAACTTTGAACTTCTTTACAAATAATATTTAGGTTATTCTAGAGTAGAGGCAGACACACTATGCACAGTTTTTTTTTTATTTTTTTTATTATTAAGTTAAAAGAAACATAGTATTTCGCTTTCTTAACTTAAATACAGAGCATATATATATAGTACAGTAGTAAGAATAATATTTTTAATTTTGTTCCAACATTTTGAGTTTAAATAGTTTTTTTTTAAGGTTTTTATGTTATTTTCCGTTTTTAGGCTATCTGGAAGGAGATTATATATATGAACTCCCTCGTGACCAATACTTCTCTTGCCACTTTCAGTCTTGACAGTATTTGTGTACAATTTATTGTGTTGTCTAGTATAATGTTCGTGTACTTGTGATGTTTTTATAAATGTTGTGTTTGTGTGTATAAGTCCATTTTGTATTTTGTAGATTAAGAGACATATGTTATATTCGTACAATGTTCTTATTTTCAAAAGGTTCATTTCCTGGTATAGTTTTTTTGTGGGAGTGTCTGGGTTATAGTTGAAGAGTTTTTTAATAACTTTGTTCTGTATTATTTGTAAGTCGTTTAAGTACGTAATGTATGTGTTTCCCCATATTTCTATTAAATAATTTAGGTGGGACTGGATTAAGCTAAAGTATAAGCCCCTCTTTACCTCTGTTGGTAGAAGATGAGCAATTCTACCAAATACACCAATTAATGGGATGATTTTTGTTTTTAGTTTTTCTTCGTGTTGTTTAAATGTTAAATGTTTATCAATATATAAGCCCAGGTATTTTTCGCTATCTAGGATATGTAGGTCTCTTTCTTCTATTTGTAATGGTTTATGCGATGGTATTATTCTTTTAGGTGAGCTTAAGATCATGTAACCGGTTTTATTAATATTTATTGTTAATATATTTTGTATTAGCCAATCGTTTAGTACATTAAGATCCGTTTGAGATTGTTCTAATAGACTTTCTAAGTTTTTGCCGAAGTAAAAAATTGCTGTGTCATCTGCGTATATAGAAAATTTCACCATGTAGTTTTAGCTGACAGATGTCATTTATGTATATTTGGAATAAAAGTGACCCCAGTATTGATCCTTGTGGAACTCCGTAGTTTATACTCTCGAGTTGACTGTTTTTATCTCCTATGTTAACACATTGTTTTCTGTTGGACAGATAGGATTTTATTAGTTTGATAGCTGGACCGGTTACACCTGTTTTTTCTATTTTTTTAATCAGTATTTCATGACTTACGGTGTCAAAGGCTTTTTGAAGGTCTACGAGAATTGCTATGACATAGTTTTTATTATCTATGCTAGTTCTAAGTTTATTTATGAGATCATTAGTTGCAGAGAGAGTATTACATTTTTTTCTGAAACCGTATTGTTTGGCATATAGAAATGATTTTTTTTCAGAAAGTTGTCTAGCCTATCGTATATTACTCTTTCATATATTTTTGATAGAATCGGTAGGACAGAAATGGGCCTATGTTTATATTCACTCGCCCGAGTAAAGTCGAACGTGATCCGATGGAGCCGAAACATCATGGACGCAGATATAGTCTGAGCCGAAACATGGTTAATTTTCGGCCGAAACCGAAACCGCGGCCGAATCTTTCGAAAATAATATAAACTCACGATGAAAGAGAAAGGGGTCTTTTTGAACCGGAGCTCTGTATGCCTTTACATCAAAAGTCAAAGCGGCCGAATCTCGTTTACTGGTCGAAACCGAAACTTCGGTCGATCAATTTATAAATTATTACTTATGGTTTCAAATACAATTAGGTATATATAATGTAAATAAATAAAAGTATAGACGAAAAATAAATGTTTTCTAGTTAATCAGACCCTCCTCCTCTCCTTTTCAAAATGATCAAAGCTGTCGATACGGCCTTCAAATTAGAACAGCAATCACCAGAAGCAGCAAACGCCGTCGAAGCGCTGCAGTAGTGCGGTAGTTCAAACAGTACCTAGGTAGTACTGCTGCGTATGAAAACAAACAGAGAGCATGTTTTCAGAAATATTTAAAATTATCTCTAGAGCTCAATATCGCCGCCTTTATCGATATGATATAATTATTTTATGAAATGATATAAATTATAATGTAATAAATAAATCAACACAATGTTTTATAAAATATTGTTTTATTTAAAATGATTGTTAGGTTCATGATGGAAAAACCACCAGGCAAATTAAAAAAATCACAAAATTATGTTAATCAAAAATTAACAAATGCATGTCATTAATTTTATGACATAAATACAAAAAAATAAGAAATTCACTTATAAAATAATTCCGCTTATATGTACTTATCTCTTTACCTAATCGGAGCTTTTATTATTCCCATGGTTACGATACGTCAGCGGCACAAAAAAGGCAAAAAAACGTACGTTCTTTATCACAATAATGCAGCATCTCTTTCTTACACACTAAATAATAGTGAGACAAACGATGTACACGTGTCTGCTCCCCCCATAGGAAAAACACAATAATTATCATACATCTCCCTCACCCGTATTAAAGAAATGAGACGCTGTGCCGTTACCGTAGGAATTATAAAAGCAGCCATTGGACACATAATTTAATCCTAGTAAATCTATAGGTTATACTCATATGTTAGGAAGGCACAGTATTCTTGACTGATAACACATAAATTAAACAGGGCGTCTTTAAAGTTACTAACTAAAAACCATTTTCATGAACACTGCAAAATATGTTAATTTATCAACAAATCTACATAATATATAAGTAATTTTGGAATCATTTAGCAAATTTGCGATTTAGAGGAAATAAGAAGAATCATGAAAAAAATTCACATAAATTTCAATATGCTCCAACAAAAAAGATTTACAAACATCCTGTATTATCATTATACATAATGTTATTCTTGGAAAGACCAAATGAGTCCTATAATTTCAATACCCGTTATATCCGATTTTTTGACAAAATGATCTGAGTACGACATCTTGTTAACATTTTTACGAGGAACAAGAGTAATCTAAAATTGAGTTTCAAAACCTCCCGTATCAAGACCAAAAACCATGTTAAACTACGAGTGAGAAACAAAACCCGCTACATATCATTCAAGAAGTTACTATCAAAACCCGCTATATCGGAATTCAACCAATCACGAGCAGTTATTTTGCCAAGATGGCGGGTGTAGAAACACGCCCCTCAGGCCAGTTGAGCTTCAAAACCTTCTATATTCCATATATGTAAATCACGAAGTGAGTATCACAATCTATATCCATTTTATTTACCCAAATTACTTAAGTATTTCTAGACATACATTGAAAAATGAACACTTTTCGAATTTATATTACTCCAATTCATTAAAAAAAAATAATGCAATTTTTTATTTACGCTACAGACGTGACAGTTTTTTGCGGTTTTCTCCGAAACAGTGAAAGTTGATACAGCGGATATAGAAATTGAACGACTCAAATATTACAACTAAGTATAATAAAATAGTCTATAAATAAAATGATAAAAATGCATTCCAATACATATATCACTGCTTTATGTGTGTATCCAGTAATACACACATCAGTTTATTAGAAAAAAATATTTTCACAGAAAAATAATGATAACTGAGAAAAGTCCTTAGGATATTTTTATTATTATAAAGACAATAAAACAAATACCTGATAAAAGTGAGAGATCCGGGCTATGTAGGCCAATTATTATTTTATTACGTAGGTAATTCATAATGCTTGAAAAATTCACTTTCGTATGTAATCATTAATATAAGTATAGTGAAATGATTACCTGCTATGTATGTGGGTTTAAACAATAACTTTTACATGTTACTAAACTTTTCGTTTTTACGTTATATAAAAATTGTTATAACCGGTATTATCTACTGTAGAAGGTCTTCACATTCGTGATTGTGGGTTCCAGAAAGAAAGGCGATTTTTCCATTCTCCGTGTGACATCGGATACCGCATTGTCGCTTCTTCTGTTCCCCGTACAGAAAACTACACCTCCAGAAAACCTTGTGGTCCTTTCTTCTTGTCATTTGGAACTGGTATCCTCGAACCACCATCAGGGTTTCTCCAGTTTTGGTGATTTTATAGAAGAAATCTGTAAGATATAGATAAAGTTATCAAAAGATCCAGATAAATATGAACAAAACTGCATCACCGGAAAACCCCTTGTGTATTTTCTTCTAGACATCTGGAATTGGCATTCCGAACCACCTTCACTGTTTCAATTGGTAATTTTTAGTGACCGACCTAAGGTTCGGTTTCAGTTTCGGTTTCGGCATAAAATCTGCCGAACCTTCGGCCGCACTAAAACCCTGCGTTCGTGAATTATCGCGCGTCGTTCGGTTGACTTCGGGTGAGTTCGTGGCTCGTGTGTCACCCGTCATCGTCAGTTGAGTTCGCCAGCCGGTAGAAGTATTTAACATGTTTGTTAATTTTTATGATTTTTGTTTGTTTTATATTAAAAAAATAAATAATGTTTTTTTCAGATATTTCAATTTATTGTTTTTTTTTTATTTCATTTAACACGTATAATAAAGATGTTGTGATTATAAACGCAATGAAAATGAAAGTTCTCAATTTCTCATTTAATAGGTCCTTCCTTTATAATGTAAGTATTGATTTTTGTCAATTTTTTGTTCCAAGACGATTTTTTTTTTACATTAACTCCACACAGGAGGCCCTGAGGAAAATGATTTCCCTCAGAGCCTATGTCATCTGGGATGCTGTGTGGAGGGTCTTTTTGAGGAGAGGAAGGAATGAACATTGGTCTTGAAGAGACCCATGTTATAGGAAGGAGGAAACACAGTCGAAGAAACGACCCGTTCTCATGTAACAGATGTCAACCGTGCACAAATGTTGGGCACGCGTTTGCGTGTTTGTAATACCGGTAGAACAAGGATAGCATTCCCACCCGACGCCCGTGTTCTAAAGATTGCAATCCGTCTGTTAAGATGGGAGAATCTATTAAAGGGACCGCCCGTTTCTGCACAGAGTCGAGGGTATTTTTCAGGTATTTTGGAGCTCCAGACCAGAGGTGGCTGCCAAATTCAACCGTGGGGCGCACTTGTGATTTGTACAGGGTTAGCAGTTGTGTACTAATAAATTATCTGCGGTCCCTGTACAGTACGCCCAAGTAGTTAACATGTGTTGTTAATTTTTGTTTGTTTTACAGCAAAAATTTTAAAAAAACTGTTCACACGCTCCAATAATTTTTTTTTTTTAAATTTAAATTATCACGTTAACTGTCTGTATAAGTGTAAAAAATAAGCCACATTTCAGTACACAATAGATTGTTACCATGTCTAAAAAAGTGAATGAGGGGTGACACCCAACCGGGGAAAAAAAATTACGAAGAATATTGTCACAAAAGTATTACGTTGTGATTGATGTGCTCTCGTGAAGGGAATTATAACCTATTGGTTGTTGAAAAAGTTGTTATTCTGTTAGTGTAAAAAAATCAAGGTAGGTGGATTGGATAGTTAAATTTTTTTGTGGGAGGGACGGGGGGAGGTGGCACCACGTTATCCGCCCCGGGTGCCACCCATACCAGCTACGACACTGGTCTGAAAATAACCGTGATAAGCTGCAACCTATAGCGGTCATCATTAAAAAAAATATTGTTTTAATAAATCATTATAATGGAATAACACAACGAATAAAACTGAAAATTATTGTCGGTAACAAAAATAGACTTACTATATACATATAATACTGGCGCAGAACTGTTATTAATAAGGGATAATTTAATAATAGATGGTTTTTAATTGAATTTTAGAATTTTACGTACATTCGATAGGGTCGTCCCGTGTGAAGGCTATTTTTTGTCTTTTTTTGGAAAAAAAATTGGCAAATTAAATAAACACAAAATTGCAAATTTTTTCGTGAATTTCGAACTTTTATTTGTGGTTCAGCAAGATGCCTAAAATTTACCTACAAATATTTTTAATATTCAAAAACTAATTATACTTCACAGATTAAAATGCCATTTGAATTGATGAGTTGCTAAGTTGCCGTGTACTTGAAATGCGCGACGATTTCGGGATGAAAAAAATGTAAAGAACGCTCAAAATATGAATTAATGTGTGGCAAAAAGTTCACAGTTGGATGTAGGGGTCGACCGAGATCTCGGTCTCGGTCTCGGCATTCTCGGCTACAAATTCTACCGAGAAATCTGTCTCGGTTCTCGGCGAAAAATCGCCGAGATTCACGGCCATAACCGAGACCGTTGTAAGGAGGTACGATATAGGATAATGGGATTCAAATCTACCGCACGCGTCCACATTCGTCACTTGGTGTCAGAGTGTGAGAGAGCTGTCGATTGTGATGAAAGTTTTTACCAGCACCGCCTACTAGTGCAGCAAGTGAACAGCTCTTTAGCAGAGCTGGTCAATTATATAACCTCTTTGAAGGGTGAAAACACAGAAAAAAATGCTTAAATGTGCTACAACATCATGTTGTTTAATTTTGATTATTAAAACTATTTAAAACAAATTATTATTACTATTTTTAAATATACCATATTATGCAAAAATAGCGCATATTCATGTTTTTTCTCAATTTATCTATTCTCGGTCTCGGCCGAGATTTTAATTTATTCTCGGTCTCGGTCGAGAACGAAAAACCTGTCTCGGTCGACCCTTATTGATCGTTTATTTAGTTTGCCTAACTGTTTTCCACTTATTTATCGGCAGGACCGATTTGTTCCTATGGGATATCATCCGACAGGTAAATTAATGTTAATTTTGCTATCATCATACATACTTACGATATATCATGACATACTTACGATAGCATGACTATCTGCAAAAGTGAATTAATTTAATCACATTTTCAGTAAAGTTAAAGCAATAATTATACATCGAAATTGATGATTGCGTTATCGGTCTCCGGATGGTTTCCGGAAAACGCGAATCCTTATGAAATTCGAAATGTGGGTTCGATTGTCGAGTCCACGACATATCTACCAACGATTTTTTTTAGATGTCTATGTATGTAGGTAGCAATAAAAATAAATCAGGGTTTTAATTTGAAATGCTGCAAAGGACAATAAATCCAAAAAATTGTTAAGTATGTCATTTCATTCTTCGTTTTTCTATCTTTCAATTTGCGTCGTCGAAATACTTGTTGGAAGTTTTACGACATTTTAAGGGGACCTTTTTTTCTAAAAATTAAAAATAAATTAAATATCGCTATTAAAGAAATTTACAAAAAATATAAAGAAATCTGAAAGATCAATTCAATGTTATTTTATATTAACAATTCATTATTGAGGCACTCAGCGGAAGAGTGGCCCAACCCACAAAAATTCGTTATCAGCGAAAACATCATTTTGTTATATATTTTTGACATATCTATGAAGCCACAGGGGCCCAGTTTTAGTTTTCACTGTTTTCAAAGGATCCTTGAAATAGTGAAAACTAAAATTAGGTCACATTTTTGTGGGTTGGACCACTCTTCCGCTGAGCGCCTCAATAATAGGTCTACAAAAACAGGAGACACGATTGTTGGGAAAAAAATACTTTCTTCTCGTTCTCCTGACATTTTGTCCTTCACAGCATTTTAAATTTCGGTGATCAATACAATAGAATCACAAGTTTTTCCACGGGGATACAAACTTAACACCAGTTTTTACCACGGTTCCATCTGAATGGAACATAAAACAAACACAACAAAGAAAGTTCAAATACATTACACCTAAAATATACAATAACCTACCTGACAAAACGAGACAATCGAATAATATTAACAAATACAAAATCCTCATCAAACAATGGATCATCTAAAAAGGTCGTATAATATAATTAGTCACCTAACCCCATAAATATACAAACCACCCACCCTCACCCAAATATCCTCTATCTCATTATTGTTACCACTACCTACAGTACCTACCAACCTGAAAATTTTTGTCAAATATTTTTGCTTTATTGAAAAATGTACTTTATTTAATATTTATAAATTTATATAAACATCTGTAAACTAGTCTGTCTCGACACAGGATTTCCTAGTGAGACAGGCAAGGCCAAAAAAAATTGTAAACCTTTTTATATACATGCACATAATAAATAATAAAAAATGACAAAGCCGTCGAAAAAGAAATAGAAAATGCGATTTTTTTAAATAATGATCCAGAAAATTCGCCACTTCTAAGGAAAAAATTTCTATTAAAAATGCATTATTACGAAATTTGAGGCAATGAGCAAGTAGGCAATGAGCCCCTAACATTTCAAGAAATTTATCAAAAATAAGTAGCCACACATTATCAAAAAGCATTTGTTTGAAATATTATTCAGCGTACTAATACAGTTAAGACTGAAAGTAATAAAACGAAGCACAGGCCATGAGGGTATATATATGTCGGCGGCCGATCGTAAAATCAGGCGGATCATGATGCGCCTAGCCACATCGTAATCTGCCGCCATTTTACCGTTTCCCGCGATTGACTGACTAATTCGGTGACAAATTGAAAATTACGTGTAAAAATCTACTCGTCCATCCAACCTCTCCGCTTAGTATCATTACTGTCTCGCCCATCTACTCGGTCCGTGTGATCCACGCATTACCTTCAGTAAACTTATGTTTTACTATATTGATAGAATTCATGATTATGTTGGGTGTTGACGAAAATGAGAATATTGTTGAAGGTATGCACAAGGGCCTTGCACTTTTTATTGAAGTGTGTAGAGCAGCGCCATATCAGTTTACCTGACGAGGATTGAGAGTTACTGCAGGCAAATGTGTATCCGCAATACTTTATCAGCCGACCACCTTTTCTGGATTTGACGAAGACAGCTGAAATGTTAAAAATTTAGATTGTACACAATTATTTTGTTTTTTTTAGGTTTTTTTGAAAGTTGAAAGGTTCCCGTTAAATGCAGATTCTAATTCTGTCTCAACCTTTGAACAAATTGTGAACAGCAGAATACTTGATCTTTGAACATTTTATACATTAGGCAGAAAATATGTTTATGAATCAGCATAGAGTTATATAATAGACGTGGGCAGAATGATTCCCAGGAGTGAATCGATTCAGTCTGATTCCCATGGCCTTTTGAATTGATTCCTTTAATTCATTCCTTTAATTCAATTAAACCCCAAAAAAAAAAAAAAAGAAAAAAAATAAATAATAATAATAATAATAATAATTGAAAATTAAATGAATGGGGAGGCTAACACCGCACACGAGACCGGGAGGCCACGGAGTACCCGGAGTACCGCGAAAGAGGAGACTGATAGGCTACCAAGCATCGCACAAAGAGGAGACCGATTATTCTATCTGATTATTTCGCTAAAACCTATAGATTAATGTGTTTGACTCTTTTTAGTGTCACTTTTTCGTTTCATCGGTTTTCAAATCACAATGAGTGGGGAGGCTACGAAGCACCGCACAAAGAGGAGACCAATAGGCTACGAAACACCACACAAAGAGGGGACCGAACATTTAAATCCTATATTGTTTGTCTTTTTTTAGTGTCGTAATTTTTCGTATGTAAAATGTATTTATTGTTAGCAATTATATCTTAAAATTATACAAGTTTTCGTTTCACCCTTAAAATTTTATTGATTTTATTTTATTTATTAAACTTATAATTTTGTTCCATTTCACGTGATCTAATATAAACATACATTTAACATTAAGATGAGTATTTTATGACAGCTAACCACAGCTAATTGGCCTTATAATATCTGCAAATTTACATATTATATCGACCCAAGATCTACGTCTAAAAGTAGGTAGGTACAATATCTTCCGTACGTACCAAAAAACAGATAAGCATCATTTTAGCTTCTCACTGCTGATGTTCAGATTCAAAGTCGAAAGTTTTCGACTAACTATGTAATGAAATTGACGGCTTGGCGCGCGGGGGAATAAATGAACCGCGCGGACGGATTAAGGGCTGGCATTGCGGAATGAATTTGTAACTTTTGACTAATGTTTTGTGTCTTACCTAGCAGTGACTTGATTTACTCGCGAGCTGCGGACCTAGGACTGGGATGCGTTTGGGACATATCATGACATTGACGTGGTCTGAGATTCTGAGGTCTGAGATTTACAAAAGACCATGACGTCAGAAGTGAAAAAGACTTTTGTTTTAATTCCTCTGTCTGTCGGAATCGGACAATCTCGATTTCGACAGACTAGATACCTGGGACGCGGACATTAAACACGGACCTGGGACGGCGGGGACCTTATGACAATCTCAGGACTATTGATTAGGATGAATGATTAATTCATTGCGTGAAAGAGATGCTCGGGCAACCCGGATGAATCGCGGCCGCGTTTTGGCCATTTTGGGACATGGACTTTGATGATGTTCGGGTGTTTTTAGAATGGCGGCACGGCGGTAGCGGAATACAATCGTAATAGGCGAGTCGTTCACAATACCGTCCGTCGACCACTTCGCGGCGCGCGGCCCGTTTAATAATATTTAAATACCTATGAAACAATATAATATTTAAATCGTTTACAGAACACATTATTCATTGAAATAATTTAACAGTAAAATAAACGGAAATTAAAAATGTATGGTGTCATTAAAAATCGTAGGATGCAAGGCCAAAGATAAGGAATGAAGAATCAATTCCTTTTGAAATTGAGAATTAGATTGAGTGTGTCACAAGATTGAATTTATTCATTTAATTCGGTCATTCAATTTTGCCCACGTCTATTATATAATTAGAGGCGGTAATATTTCGTCGAAACGGGTTCCGATATGAACAGACTAGGAGCGGAGCGCGGGGACGGGTTTAAGCAATTTCCCGTGAGGTTAGCAGTTCCGCTGTGTGCCGGTATTTAACCGTTGGGGGTGTTTACCTCCAACTAAGTGGAACCAGTTTTTTCACTTCGTGTCTCATCTAAACATCAATAACTAGAACTCGTGAATTGTAAATTTTGGGATCTTGAAATTCGACATACACGATCTATATATAAATCTATTCGACCATGTTCAGCTCGAAACGTAAATTTCATCACGAGCTGTGAAGCTTTGAAATGTACATATACTTGTCATTAGTTAGTTTCCAATTTGTTTTTTCAAAAAAATATGTTTAACTCGGGCAACACTCAATAAATATTTAAAAATTGATGTTTCCATCCATATTAATTATGAGCTTCACTTTAAAATTCCCTACAAGGATGTAAGGGGGTCTAATTCAATATTATTTAATGCATCGTCGGCAGATCTTCCAAATCTCCCCCCCTTTTATATCTCCCTCTATTATCTGGTAACAACTTTTCATCAGAGTCCTTCTTGTGAACCGTGGTAGCAACAGTAGTGCTGCTGATGTGCAAATTGGACAGGACAAACCGTTTGCATATTCTTATTTTACCACCTTCATCATTTATAAAATAAAAAGCTTTATTAATGCCTCTGTTACTTCCAGGCAGTTTCCTTGCATATTTTGGGAAAATATCTATGAATTCCCTTTGACTGTTAAGATCCCCAGTTTTCCAATATTTTTCGTTAAATTGTTTACGAAAAATTTCTGTCAATTTGGTGGTACATATGAATCGACAGATTTAACCACAAGGTGGCAGGACTTTTCTAACAGGCATGTATATTCCACGGGATGTCACGTATGCCTGGCCAGTGTTCCTTTTCTTTTTGCGTATATTTCTAGTGCAGCTTGCTTCATTTCTCATTCTCTTAACGGTCAGCCGAAATTGCATTGGTATCGAAATTATTATCAGGTAAGCACAATTTTTTTTTTTTTTTACAAAAAAGATACATAAATTTTGGAATAGGAAGTATTGATGTTTGTCTAAGATTTCTGTTGAATAACAGTTCTGATGAATATGAGTAGGTTTTTTTGTAAATTGTTTTTATTATTAGTTTTGGTGATATGTAAATTGTTTGTGTTTGATTTCTATATGTACCGCCCCATCCTATAATGCCTTATTGTATAATTGATTGACAGAAAGCGAAGTATGTGGTTCTAAGTAATTTTTCGTTTAAAATATCTCTTAAGCATCTAAATATATATGTTAGTTTCCTTATTCTGTTGTTCAGAATATTTATGCGTGGGGACCATTTTAAACGCTGGTCTATTATTATGCCCAGGTACTTAATATCGGTCTTGCTTTCTATGTTTGTACATAATATATTGCATTTGTGGTTTTCTGTATTTGTCACAGAGTGGATTATTATGTTTAATTCTTTAGGTGTTTCTTGTTTTTTAATGGAAAATGGTAAATAATAGGTTTTTTCAGAATTTAAAGTTAACAGGTTTTCATCAAACCATAATTTTAGTGCATTGATATCTGTGTTTGCCATTTTATTTAATTCAGACCATGTGTTTGCTTTTAGTCGTAGGACTGTATCGTCAGCGTAGGAGACAATGTCTCCATATTTGGAAATATGGAATATACATATATCATTGAAATATATAATAAATAACAGTGGTCCTAAAACTGTACCTTGGGGTATTGAAAAGTCACTATATTTTGAATCGCTGACTTGATTGAGTAATTTTACTTGTTGAGGTCTTTTATGTAAATAACTAGTTATCCATGCTAAGACTTTCCCATTAATTCCTATCGATTTTAATTTATTTATTAATTTTTTATGTGATATGCTGTCGAAAGCTTCATTCAGGTCTATAAATATTCCGATACATTTTTTTATCGGAATCTAGGGCCGTATATAAATAGTTAGTTATTTTTGCTATCGCGTCATGAGTACTTGTATTTTTTTTGAAGCCGAATTGCTTATCATTAATTATTTTATTTTCTTCTAAGAATGTCCAAATTTGTTTTTTTACAATTTTCTCATATATTTTTGATATGTTTGATAGGAGGGAAATCGGGCGGTAATTTTGTGGATCTTTATGACAGTCTGTTTGATAAATGGGAGTTATAATTGCTCTTTTATAATTATTGGGAAATTCGCCACTTCCTAGACTTAGGTTTATTATATGTGTTATGGGGAGAACTAAGTATGTTTCCATCGCTTTTATTGTCTTTGCATCTATGTTATCAAAGCCGGGGGCGGAACCTCCTTTTAGTTCCGAGATAGTTTTGTCAATATCGGCTTCTGTGACTGGGTGAAATTTATTTATTTGACATTGTGTTATTTGTTGTGGATTTGATATATTGGTTGTATTTGTAGCAACCGCGCATTGTTGCTACGTCACGCTTTGGATTGCACCAGAAACGTATCGATGTTTCCAGAAGCGGCGCCTGTGTTCAAACATATGCAAGCGAAATTACTAGAGCTCTCGTCAGCCGTCTGGCATGGACGGTACGCGACTGAACAGTAGGTACCTAGTTCATCGGAACAGAACCGCGGACCTACCTACCTCTCACACATTCCAGAAAAGGTACAAACCATTGTACGCTTGAAATGCACAGTTCCAGTGCTTTCGAGCGGTGGGAAGTGTTTCCGTCCAACGGTTATTCTGATGGCACTTGATCGCTGCCTTCAGTTGGCGATGAAATCGTTCCACCATGCCATTTGCTGCGGGGTGGTATGCAGTTGTATGGATTTGCGTCGTGCCTGCCAGGAAATTCAGCTGCCTGAACAGCCTCGACTCAAATTGTCTCCCTTGGTCCGTAGTAATGCGGAGTGGAGTGCCGAATCTTGTAATCCAGCCCTTGTAGAAAGCACGCGCCACTGTTTCAGCCTCTTGGTCTGGGATCGGGAATGCCTCTGGCCATCTCGTGAATCTGTCTACGCACGTGAGGCAGTATCGGCATCCTTCTGAAGAAGGCATGACGATTATGTCGATGTGGACATGCTCGAATCTAGCGGAGGGTCTAGGAAAGGCTCCCAGGGGTGCTGACACGTGGCGTGTAACCTTGCTTCGTTGGCATTGAAGGCAATTGCGTGCGAGCTTAATAGTCTCGGCTTTGACGGCCGGCCAGACATAACGTTGAGTTATAAGCTTAACCGTGGCCTTGATTCCAGGGTGAGCCAGCTGATGGACCGCATTGAATGCCGCAGGTCTGAACTTCTTCGTGACGAAGGGTCTGGCTATGGTAGTTGAGACGTCACAGTAGAGATGCGCGTCAGTACCCGGAATATTGATCTTCTTAAGTTGTAGGCTAGAACTTCCCTGCAAGTGTTGTTCCAGTTCAGGGTCGCACATCTGGTCAGCTGCCAGCGCTGCGTAGTCCAGAGGAGTATCTATCGTCTCGACCCTGGAGAGAGCATCCGCGACGATGTTGTCTTTTCCGGAGACGTGTCGGATGTCAGTTGTGAACTGGCTAATATAGTCCAGATGGCGGAATTGCCTTGGTGAGCATTTGTCTGCTTTTTGTTGAAAGGCGAACGTGATAGGCTTATGGTCGGTAAATATGGTGAACGACCTGCCTTCCACCATGTGGCGGAAGTATTTCACAGCGAGATAAATGGCTAGTAGTTCTCTGTCGTATGCGCCATATTTCTTTTCAGCTGCCGAAAACTTCTTCGAGAAGAATGCTAGAGGCTCCCGGTGACCTGCGACGAATTGATGGAGTGCGGCACCAGCTGTAGTATCGGACGCGTCGCTGACGATAGAGAGTGGGGCGTCGCACTTCGGGTGAACGAGCAGGGTTGCCTGGGTCAGAGCTTCCTTGCACTTGCTGAAGGCTTTTACTGTTTCGGCAGTCCAAGACACGAATTGTTTGCCTTTTTGGTTCTCTTTTAGGAGGTCATTGAGTGAAGCTTGTGTCCTCGCGGCGTTGGGGATGAATCTCCTGTAAAAATTTATAGCTCCCAGGAAACGGCGGAGATCCTTGATGGAAGCTGGTTGGCTGTAGTTGTTGATGGCTTCCACTTTATCTGGGAGAGGTGAAGTGCCAGCGTCAGACACCAGGTATCCTAGGAATTTGACCTTAGTCAGGCCGAAATGGCATTTGGCGGCTTTGATGACAACACCATATTCCTGCAGGCGCTGGAATAATATCTTGAGGTGGGCTAGGTGCTCTTCCTCTGACGTTGAGGCAATAAGGATGTCGTCTATGTAGACGTAACAGAAATCTAAGCCTCTGGTAACCTCGTCTATGAAGCGTTGGAAGGTCTGGGCTGCGTTGCGGAGGCAGAAAGACATCACCGGAAATTCGAAGAGTCCGAATGGCGTAGTGATTGCTGTCTTCGGAATGTCCTCAGGAGCCACAGGGATTTGATTATATGCCCGCACCAGATCAATCGTTGAGAAGATCTTGGTGCCGCTCAGTGCCTGTGCGAAATCTTGGATGTGGCGTACGGGGTATCTGTCCGGAACAGTTCTGGCGTTCAGTCTTCTATAATCGCCACATGGTCTCCACTGGTCGTCCTTCTTGGGTACCATGTGCAAGGGAGATGCCCAAGAGCTCTCGGAAGGTCGAGCGATTCCGAGACGGACCATGGCCTCGAACTCCTTCTTGGCGCGTTTTAATTTGTCAGGAGCAAGGCGTCGTGGGCGTTCTGTTGGAGGTCCTGACGTAGTGTTATATCAAAGATATTCAAATACAGAAGAGATATGCTATGGTGTCCGCGCAACTGTCGCCGGACTACGCGCTAATTAGCGTAGTTTTCATACTAAAAGAATTTGTTCATTTCGTTGATTTTTTGAAAATGTGCATTAATATTGGTTAACAATATATTTTGAATAAGGAGAGAATTCGTTCATTTAGTTTAACGTTCGTTTGGTTTATTCGTTAATTATTTGTTCTTTTAGTTTATTTGTTAATTGGTAAACAATATCGGCGACACCCGGAAGCGCAGACCCACATAGTAAAAACAGCAGATAGCACATCTACTTATATTTCAATATCTTTGGTTAATATGGTGCAGTGTTGCGTGACGAACTTCCTTCCTGGCGCCGTCAGGGCGAGTGACATCAGGAAACTGTTGAAGTAGTGATACGGGGACGTTCCTGTGACCGTCTTAATGGAAGCGATCTTGTTGTCGCTTCGTTTTCCCGTGAAGGTTAAACTCGTCACCTGGTTCAGCAGCCGTTTATTTCGGACATCCACCAGTAGCTCGTATTTGGCGAGAAAGATGATAATGGGCTTGGAGACGTCTGCAATGACGAAGCTCCAAGTAAAGTCGCGTCGCAATCCCAGATCCAGGTTGAGCGTTAGGCTGCCATAGGTAGCGATTGTGCTGCCATTTGCTGCTGCCAGTTCGTATGTCACTTTAGTGGGCCGTCCCTGGACAAGGCGTCGTGGGTAAACGCAGAGATCTGCGCCGGTGTCTATAAGGAATTGGGTACGGGTTACCCTGTCGATAACAAAAAGGCAACTGACTTGGTTGGGGCTGGCGCTGGTCGCCATCAGTTTGAGCCCCGAGCATTTTCCTGTTGGAAGTTGCAGGGTTTGGTGCACTTGCTTGCCTTCGTCCCATGCTTCCAGTGGTACCAGCATGTGCCCTCGGGCTGACGACACTCTTTAGCTCATTTAGATAGCTTGCTACCGTCATTTTTGGGTCTTCAATTTGGGTTCAAAAATGCCCCCAATCTATTTAAAATTTAAAATGTTGTCTCTTGTTACAGTAACAGCCATAACAATATTCAAATGTCACTTGTCTTCAAACTTCAAATTCAAATTCAAACGGTTTCAAATTCAAATATCACTTGTCATGTTAATTTCAAGATTTTGTTTTTAAATTCACTCTTATAGTATATCTGTTCTCACTGTGATTATTTATTAATTGGAAAACGATCCACTTTTTTAATGTGATACACTTAGTTTTGTGTGAAAAACACAATCTAGATATCGATTTTTGAAACTCTTTGTAGGACAAAAATATTTGGTTACTTATGAAAAACTCCATAGAAATTAACTGTTTATATTATGATCCTTTTGAAAGGGAAGATAATAAAATATTTATGTTTATTATATTATTACTGAGACCTTCGTCTTTCTCTCTATGATCTGCATGCGGCGTTCAAAATGCACAAAAAATAGTATAAAAAGTTTTTTTTTTGCTTTATTTCCCGCCTTTCTGATGTACGTCTTTTATAAGAACGAGTAAGAGCATACCATCGTTACGATAGGTTTAAGTGTGCAATATTACACGACAACCATTTGTTTAGTGTCACTTGATTTCATAATAGTAATAACAGTAATGACAATAATTTTGATTGCTACAATATTGAAATAATTATATATACGATTAGATTTTATAATTATAAACCACATTAATAAGGTATCGAAGATATTACATATAAAAAATAAATTTTGAGTTATAACTATATTGTAATACATAGTATTACATAATCTAGATCCTCCACACAGCATCCCCAAAGATGACATAGGCCCTGAGGGGAATATTATACTCAGAGCCTGTATGGAGCTAATGTAATTTTTTTTTTAAACATGTGGGACGGAGACGAGTAGATAATGAAAGATAAATACACTTTAAGGAACGGTTAAAATAAAATATATACATATCTATAATTTATTTGATTTTTATTGACAAAATTCCATCGACACAAGTAAAAAAATATAATAAATAATATGTATTGCTGTCTAAAGACATCTCTCCCGATTATCTCATTGATTATGTCGGTCCATCGCAGCCTAACCTTTCGATCATCATTATTTGTGATGGTTTGAAAAATCAACAGATCAGTATTTCGATTGGTCATTGTTGGTTTCATGTTTATATTGGCGAATATGATACCATTGTTCAGCGCGTGAACCAAAGCCCTGCGTCATTCCTGTTATTCCTGTTACAGCCTCAGTCCATCGAAGTCTTGTCTTTCAATCATAATAATAACAGTTAATTTATATTGAACAATTTTAAACATTTCCTGATAGTTTAACTAAAGTGCGCTTTACCTTCTTTGTGAAAGTTAACAATAAATATAACAAATCAGATATTTCAAGCGATCTTTGTTGGTTTCACAGTTATGTAGAGTATCGGCATACATAATGACATTGTTGAGCATCTGAAACAAAGCTGTTAAATGCCTGCAACATCAGTACCTCATTCCATCGCAGGCTATTTTATTCAGCATAATTAGTGAAGGTAGATGGTTTGTGAATTTCTAACGTTTTAGTTATTTCAGACATTTAATGTTGATTTTATGGTTTTCTCGCGTATTGGCGAATATGGTGAAATTGTTGAAAATGCGAACCAAAGCCCCTATATAATTCCTGCAACATCGGTGACCTCAGTCCACTGCAAGCTAGTTTAACGGCAGCATAATTAGCAATGGTTGATGGTTTACGAATTTCTAACATTTTAGGTATTTCAAAATTTGTGTTATTCCTTTAAGGGCTTTCTCGAGTAGCAAACCAAAGCTCTTGTATCATTCCTATTCCAAAATCGGTGGGTTAAGTCCATCGCAGACTAGTCTAGTCTCTCCATCATCATTAGTGATGGTTTTTAAATTTCTAACAGATCAGAAATTGCAAGCGAACATTGTTGCTTTCACAGTTATGTCGCGCACTGGTGGATAATTTGATGACATTATTGAACTCAGATCTGAGTTCAGATTGATCGGCTTATCACAGGCCGCCATCGTTACTCGTATGTACTCGTTTATGCACTGAATAGGTATGCCAAGCGATCTTTGTTGGTTTCATGGTTATGTTTCGTATTGGCGAAAATGATGACATTGTTGAGTGTGTGAATCAAAGCCCGGCAGTTGAGCGAAGTGCGGTGGGTTGAACATCGCCATATGAGTTTTCCAGTACATGACTTTGTCGAATCTTTAGCAAACGTGTGACCGTCGTATTTTATAAGAAATGCGCCTCTTTGTGATTTGACAAACACAGCTGTAATTAAAAGGAACACAGCTTAGTTAAGCAATAAACCACTTAATGGAAATAATAAAAAGATATCAGGTAAAATAATATTTTTTCTGTTATATACAAAAAGATTAGATTATCATTTTTCGATTTACTTGAGATTAACGGCCGCTTTTCCCAAATTTTCGACAGACCAGTCAGAGTCTACTATCAGCTAAGCAATTTGTAAATATTTTGCATCAGTGACGCTCGATTCTCGTTGTTTCCAAATATTTTATCGTTGAACATCTTAGGTGACCCCGACCACCTTAGCCCCGCCCAAAATGGCATCAAAGTAAAAACTTTCGATGTCAAATTAATATTAAAGATTTTATTTTATTTTAACTTTATGAGTTAAACCTCAAATTGATTTATTTATTTAAATTAAGACAATAAAGCGACTGGTTCTTAGTCGAAGTATGATACAGTTAAAAATGACCGAATTTGACATCGACACCGTGGCACAGTGGTTAGCGCGGTTGCCCGGAAAGCAAGAGGTCCTGGGTTCGTGTCCCAGAGATGTCAATATCTTTTTCTGATTTTTCTGTTTCCAGATTTTCGATCGAGTTTCGCATATATTGTCTTCATTTAATTAAAAAATATTAAAGAGTTAAATATTGCATTTTTTATTAACACACATAATTTCTTTTAAATACTGTTATCAATAAAGTTGCATTTTATATTTTTTAAACAAATGTATAAAATATATTAAAAATAGAGTGTCAGTTTGACCTTTGCGTTGGCGCCACTCTGTTGACACTTCTTTATAACTTTGCTTTGCTCAGTCGAACTTAATCCACGTATCTGGGTTTTTATTTTATTTTTTTATTACACGAGCTCCACACAGGAGGCCCTGAGGAAAATAATTTCCCTCAGGGCCTATGTCATCTTTGGGGATGCTGTGTGGAGGGTTTTTTTAAGGAAAGGAAGGAGGGGAGAGTTCTGGGAAGGAAGAAGGTTTAAGGGGTGGGTAGGAATCTGGGGTTCAGTGTGTCCTGGTCATCCGCCTCCAAGACCTAGACAAACCTCACTCCATGAACCCGGGCACCCTGCTAAATCACCAAATGTAGCGAACCACTAGGGGTGACCTATGGCAGAGGTGTTGGTTCCCGGGGCGGCGGTACCCATTCCCGCCTCCCAAATTGAAAAGCCTTCCTTAAGGTTAAGCGATTCTTAAACGATGCTTGTGTGTTGGAAAGAGCGTAGTTGTGCATCTGAGCAGTGTTGAAACATAGTTTCGGCTTAGCAATTGATTAGTAGGATTGGGAACAGCGGCCGTTAGTACTCCATCCATGCTTGCGTCATGCGCATGTACCTACTTAGTTGGTCAACGATTGCGAAATAACCAAACGAAAGAACCAAACTAAGATATAAGTAAAAATGGTAACAAATAATAAGAAATTTTCACTAGATCTATTTTATTTACGCTCTTAGGGCTTACACATAAAACAATCAATTACATTAGTGTTATTAAATTAAAATAATAATAGCTTAAATTTATAGCTATATTGCACGGGGTACTATTTATTATTCCCATTTTTTTTATATGAATACCTCACAAGAGCCCCAACTGTTCCCGGTCAGAACCAGTGAGACTATGGCATCCTCAATTGGTGTGTGTTGTGAGGCTGAAGGGAGTGAGGAGGCGAAGGACATGGGGAAGATGAAGGGGAGAAGGTACCTGGCTATTTAGATCTGATAACCAAACAACAATTTCAAGCAACGCAACGTTTCAATTCTGAATGGTGTCTTATACCAGGGCGATACTGAGAGTATCTTCCTAAGTATCGCCCTAGTGTAAGACCACCATTCAGAATTGAAACTTTGCCTGAAATGGCTTTAGCCGTTGTGTTTGGTGACCAGATCTGAATAACCAGACACTACCCCACCTCCCTCTTCCCATCTCCTTCCCATCCCCAGTACCTGCAGCCTCATAACATAACCTCAACTGTTGATGATAGTCTAGAATTTGATGAAAAAAAGTTGATGATAATTAAATAGT
This sequence comes from Limnephilus rhombicus, assembly GCA_929108145.2. NCBI lineage: Eukaryota > Metazoa > Arthropoda > Insecta > Trichoptera > Limnephilidae > Limnephilus > Limnephilus rhombicus. The sequence continues at coordinate 35,540,379 of OV815284.1, read as the reverse complement.
CTCACTGGCTCAAGATGGGGGCAGTTGGGACTCTTGAAGACTAACTTCCGCATAAAATATTGGTTGCAATTCCAGAGGAAAGAAGTCAAGTTGACCGCCCCAGGCAAAGCTGGGAAAGAAATTCTTGAGACTGAGTCTGTTATGAACGGAATCCACTGAAGTAGCACAGGACACCGAATAACAAAAGTAAAAAACATTTTTTCATGCAAATGCATGATAGAACATGGAAAAATGATAAAACTACCTGTCTCTGTACTGTATATACCAGCGTATAAGTACAAAAATCGACAATGTAAATAAATTCGTGGACATCCATCAAAACTTATTTTTTACCTTTAATGAGGCGCGTCAAAAAGCTTACGTAATTAGCTATTATTCACGCGGGGTCGGCACCTACCCCAAAATGACGGGCATTCAATAAAACATATATTAAAATTAATGATCAACTTTTATTTATTCTTTATTTACTTGCTACCTATAAAATTTGTTAAAAATAACAAAAAAAACGTTAAAGATATTTTGACAACAATTAAAAAAATATATGTTTTTCTAAGTACAAAATTAGTAACAATTATTACAAATTTTCTTCGTGTGGTGAATACAGATGAATTTGGAACAGTTAAGGCACTTCACATTCGTTTTTCTGTCCATATTTCGTGAGCAGAGGTGGCATCTTGCTCGTTTTCTTGTTTCTAAGCCACTGCTAGATGTTGAAAGGCCTGGGACTTCACGATCAGAAACACGCTTTTTCAAAGCACTGGGCAGGGGCGGAATTACTACTTGCGCTAATCTACGATGAAATATTTCTGCAAATGATAAACACCCCTAATAAGATAAATGTCACAGTAGAATAAAATAAACATATATTTGTAGCTGAAGCATGAAGAAACAACGAAATATAATGGCGTACGCTCACGAAATAAAAACATGAAATAAACTCTCTATTTCATATATTAAAATAATATAACTATTAACACTTGACAGTAAACGGTTGTATTATTTTTAAATTGACAAAATAAAATAAATATATGCTAAAAAATTATAATTTAAAAATACATACTAACCTAAATTTGAAATGTTGTTCAAATTTAGATGGGCAAGACAGTACTCTCGGCCGAGTGCTCCGTACGTGTTACGTGAAACTGCATCAAACACATTTTTACACGTACCGAGCACTCGGCCGAGAGCACTGTCTCGCCCATCTACTCGGTGCGTGTGATCCAGGCATAAGCAATGGCGTACAGCCGTCAATGCGTACAGCACGTCTGACCACTTCCGCTGCGTGGACGACACCGAGGTGGAAGACGCTAACGAGCTAGGAATCTAGCAGAAAGTTCGGGTTGCTAGAGTAAATAACAACAACAAAAAACTTCAATATTGAAGATCACGTGGGGATCAAGATCAAGATCACATGATACGCCTAATTAAAGGTTAAAAGTATTTTTTTAATCGATTTTGGGTTTGAAGTTGGGTTAAGTAACGCACAAAAATTATAATTTTATAATCATTATAATTCCGGGGGGCCGGTTTATTCGGGCGCATGCCTTGTAGAGCCGCTGGAACAGAATGCGTCAGGCGCTCGGAGCAGCCTGACGCATTCTGGCCGGTCTCGTTATCCCTTATTAACTAACTAACTAACTAACCATCACGCCATTTCCCCGCAGGGGTAGGCAGAGAGGACGGACCGCCAAACAACTCGGTCTTGGCACACACTCTTTGCCTCACTCACATTCATACATCGTCTCATACATTCTCTTCTATTATTCTGACTTTTGACATGACCCGACTCAAGTATCTGATTCACTTGATCGTGCCATGTCTTCCTCGGGCGTCCCCGACTTCTTCTACCATTCACATAAGCGTCGTATATTCTTCTTACACTACTTCCTTCGTTCATTCGCTCTACATGCCCAAACCATCTGAGGGTCCCTTTCTTAATCTTACTCATTATGCTTACATCAGCCTTACATTCTTTGCGGATATCCACATTTCTCACACGATCATCGTTTACCACATATCGATACATTGTTTTACCACACATACGTCTCAGGGATCTCATTTCAACAGCATTCAGTTTACTTTCATCCTTCCTCTGCCAGTTCCATGCCTCACTGCCATACATCAGGGTAGGTACCAGGACTCCATTGTGGACTGCTAGCTTCGCTTTTTTTGACAGTTTTTTATTAGCGCCAACGGCATTCAGTCCACCATTAATGGAGTTACCGGCATTCACCCTTCTTTCAATATCTCTTTCAGCCTTCCCATCTGGCCTTATTGAATAACAGGGATTATTAACATTTTGAGACCTTTAAAGTGTCAAATAATGTTTATTACTCTGTGTACATTACATATGTGAACTCAAAATAATTTTATAGTAAGCAGTGTTAGATGCGAAGTGTTTAAAACCCAGGATGGGTAGCGAACATTTACCAGATGTGGTCATTTGTTCGGTCGTTGGGTGTCATAGCCGTACCCCTGCGCACCCGCACCTTTACTGCAACCCCCGCTGCTCGCCGCTACGTCGCTGTATTTACAACTGTGGACCTCAGAGTAACAATATATATATTTTTACTCTGAGCTGTGGACCATATGGCCCGTTCGGTGTGTGGGCCACCGAAGCGGCCTTCTAAGAAACGCACCAGAGAAGAGAACAAACTGATGACCTTTGCTATCTCTACATCCCTAGCTGCCCCCGCTGCCAACCGCCCGCGCATGCCCCCCGCCCCTAAGCACATGGACTAGGAAGTCATCGGACTGATCCCGCGCCCTTCGGTTTCTACCAGTGCCGTACGTATGAAGTGATAAATGACAAATTAAAATACCTAAGAGATAGTGTTTAAAACAACAATCAATAATAATAAACAGTAGTTCACAGTGACAATTATTACAGTGTATTACGAGTATATACATTTTCGTGAGCGTTGATTACTTGTTATTTTTATGGTTTCTTTGCAATTGTTGTTATGGACTGCAGATTTATTAAATATAGGTTTTGAGTATGTGTGAGTAAGATTAAGTTAGGTTAGATTAAGTAGATTGAGTTAGATTAAGCTAGACTTAGGATGTTAAGTAGATTACTAAATACATAAGGTAAATGTATTATTGCGGGGCAAGAATTCCAATAATCCATGCGCTTGATAGCTGCAAGACGAGTTGTTATCTAGCCTCCTACACAGTTAAGTAAATTAAAATACGTACATTTAAAAAGATATTTTATCTGATTTATTGGGGGGCTAGAATTCCAATAATCCATGCGCTTGATAGCTGCAAGATGTTGTTATCGAGCCTCCAAGTTAAGTAAATTCTAATGTAAAATCCATGCTAATTTGTACCACGCTCTTGAGGCGATTTTTCGCAAAAACAGCGCTATATAAGTTGTCCAAATTTATTATTATTATTAAGAGTTAGCCGCTAGAAGTTATGGGAATTTTTTTTTTCAGGGGTTACCTGCGTTATAATATCCTAATATCTTGGTTCTAGCACCTGGATAATAATGAATTCGAATTAAAAATTTTGTACAGGCGCTAGAAATTTGTTTTCCACATTTCGCATACTTTCACAGAAATTATAGTTTGCATCCGTAGGTACAAAAATAAAATAATAATTTTTTTTTAATTTATTTATTTATCTTAAAAATGGTATATATTATAATATTACTTGTCTTCCATTAAAAGCATTTGTGCATGGAAGAAGAATTTACATTTCATATAAGTACAAATAATACAGTCACATGTTTCATATTTTTTTTATTATTTTTTTTATTTTATCGACTAAATAAAAAAAAAATTACATACAAAATGTAATGGTGAAATTAAGTATAAAATATTGTTTTTCTTAGTCCTCCTTACTAGGGGGTCCTGTGCCGAGGCGGACTAAAGTTAGTTCAAAATATAGTTCATTTGTCTTCTGTGTCGTTTTTAGCGTCTTCGTTAGGGTTTTCTCATTGACCTCTTTAAGCCATATTTTTATTCTTGATTTGTATTCAATTAAATGTTTAATTAGTTTTATGTCTTGGGGAAGGATGTTATGGAGTTTTGTTGCAAAGTATGTATAGTTTCTTTGTCCAAAAGTGGTTTGATAACTTGGAATATTTTTTATATAATTTGTATTCGATCTAGTGTTATGCATACACGGTCTAGTAGAGGATTCATTATTTTTGAAGAGCTTCAATAATATATTTTTGGCATATATTTGCTGTACATTTGGTACGTCAAAGTTATTGAAAATTTCAATTGAAGGCGTTCTAATTGGTACTTTCAATATGGTCTTTATGATTCCTTTTTGAATCGTTTTCAGGCTGTGTAGGTACGTATGTGTAGCAGATCCCCATCCTATGATTCCATATTCAATTCGAGAATGACATAACGCGTAGTAGACCTTTTTCATATCCTTTTTATTTAACACGTTTCTTAGATTTTTAAACAAATATATAAGGCTTGTGAGTTTTTCCGTAATACCTTTAATGTGTAGGTCCCATCTAAGATTTTCGTCAATTATTACTCCGAGATATTTTATGTTTTGTGTTTTTTCGATGACGGTGCAGTAACATTGTATATTATTTCCATGGCATTCATGTAATTTTAGTTCTAGTGATTTTATTGGTTGGCCCCTTGAGTTCATTGAAAATGTTATATATGTTATGTTATATATTATATAGGTACGGTTAATATATAGCTTATATACAGTTAATATACAGTTAAAAAATAACTCAATCAAGACCCTTTAACCAAAAGATAAACATCATGTATTCAGTAAGGAGAAAGCACATTCTTTATTAACTTTTCACACTTGCAAATATTCAACAAAAATGGATTATTTTGCGGAAATATAATAAAGATTAAGATAATTTAACGGGAAAGTTAGTTTTGCACAAGTGTACGTTATTAATATGGACGATATTATTTTCAATTGTATGGAGGCGAGCGGTGCACCGGGGCTTGGTACACCTCCACATGGACTTCTTGCCCGATGTGTAGTCGAATCGAAAGTTGAACTCGTTTAGGCGAATCATTGTCTTTCCTTGCTGAGACAAAACGTACTGAACTGAAAATGAAACTAAAAGTTTAAACTGAACCATTTCACTGTGCAAATTATGCTATTCAAACTATGCCTACACTTCAACAGATTTGACGCCATTGCCTTCTTGTATCATTGTATTATGTAACACGAAAATCTATTTAATTTTGAAACCATCCAAAGATTCCATAGGTCCCAGAGACTGCGATGGGCTGGACATGTTGAAAGAATTTCAGATGATGGACACCAAAAATGATTATCAAGCGTGTGCCCCAGTAAAGCGACCCAGAGGTGAGTCGAGGAAGAGGTACTCGTAGTTACACTTTGTGGAAGAATATTGGAGCAGGACGGAAAGGACCGAGGACTGGAGACGAATGGCGAGGATTTTGTCTGAAAAGTTGGCCAAAACTATGGAGTGAATTTTTTGGGTTTGTTTTGTGATAGAAGGTATTTTAGGGGAATTATTTAATATTTTTTTAATGTAGCTATCACTTTGTGGTTATCCATTATAGAAAAATGAAACAATACAACTTTGTATAAACCACTTATATAATGCGTAAATCCTACCGGTTTCGGAACAAACGTTCCTTCTTCAGGGAAAGCTTATACTAATTTGACAGTTCCGAACAATGTTTTATTTTTTTTTTAATATTTTTAATAATACTAGTATTTACATTAATCACACATTAAATTCAACGTAGGGAATATATTTTTTTATGAATCTGTGAAAAAAACTGTAAATGCTTCACTATCGCAAAGGGAGACTACTAAAAAAACTCTATATTTGCAAGTGTTAAGCCATTATTAAATTAACTTAGAAAAATTTTCGATTTTTCTATTGCTAGCGGTCCATTTCTTTTCAAGTTAAAATATATGACAGAATTGATTTTTATCACTTCTTTCTGGGCATTAAGGGATTGGTTGAAGCCTACATTCCAAAAACATACGCTTTTCATCAATATTTCCATTTGAAAATTGTTTTTTAAGCTCGGAAATAAACTTTCAACTAAATTTTATCATCTTTGAAAAAATCCAATTAAATAATACATAAGGTATGTTATAATAAAACGAATATAAAACTTTATTCCACTTAATTTTATTCGACCGTAACCGGTTTCAGCTCGTCAAAGCCATCTTGTGCCATATTGTACCAGTCTGAAGATGGCTTTGACGAGCTGAAACCGGTTACGGTCGAATAAAATTAAGTGGAATAAAGTTTTATATTCGTTTTATTATAACATACCTTATGTATTATTTAATTGGATTTTTTCAAAGATGATAAAATTTAGTTGAAAGTTTATTTCCGAGCTTATAAAACAATTTTCAAATGGAAATATTGATGAAAAGCGTATGTTTTTGGAATGTAGGCTTCAACCAATCCCTTAATCCCTTAATGTCGAATAAAATTAAGTGGAATAAAGTTTTATATTCGTTTTATTATAATATATTATAATGGAATTCCACCATGAAATATCACTCTCAAAAATAGAAATATTAATACATAAGGTTTTAAGAAAATTCTTTTCCGGCACCTAAAAGTTTAGAGTTATGGATTATGATTAAATGGCGCAAAAAGCGCACAGTGGTTTTTTTTATCATCTTATAAGGAATAACCAAATTTTAAGGTACCATCAAAATAATAAGTAAACTCGATTAATAAACTCACATAATAAAATTATTGATTGGTGAATACCGCAGAGTCCCAACTGTTCCCGTCTGGAGCCAGTGAGACTATACAGTGAGCATTCCCAATTGGGGTATGTTGTGAGATTGAATGTAATGTGGAGGGGAGGGAGATGGGGAAGAGGAAAATGGAGTACCTGGCTATTCAGAAATGGTCATCAAATGAATGAAGCTGGACACAGCATAAAACACAAATAATAGGCCGTGAAAATCCCAAAACATAACTTTCTTTGTGTCATGTTGTGGAAGGGTTCTCGAAGACTTTTATAGTTACACATTTAATATTCTAACTGATCTTTTAATTTTCCCCATAATAGCCGCATAGCCATTTTGCAAATCAGTGTGAGGGGATCCAATTCCTAAAGTTCGAACAAATTCTTCAATAAGGTCGAAATTCTCACTTAACATTGGCCGCCTGTTTCGATTTATGCAAAAAAACGTTTTTTTTTTAATTCAGGCATAGTTATACAACATTATACAATAAAACCGAACTCGAAGAAGGATTGGCAAATAGGAAACTTTTCACACGTCAAAGCATTTTTTATACGCCCTGCATATTATATTTCCTAAACTTATAAAAGAACTCACAAAAAAGCACGGTTAAGGCAAAAACACTTGATTTTGCATTACTTATCATGGCATCGCCCAATCAACATCAAGTAATATAGCACAGAATGTAATTTTTTTTTCAAATCTGTATGGAAATGCGTAGTCCCCCAAAACACAATGTATGAAAAAAACACAAACATTTATAACATTATAATGTATATTGAAATCTCCTCTCGTCGAACATAACAAAAACATAACAAACCAAAAATTACGTGTACCACTCTTTATCAATAAATTTAAATCAAAACCAGAATTAAAACTTATAATAAATCTAGCAGAACTAATTGCAACCAAGCATGTTTTATACTCGGTCCATGTTCCAAAATTAAATTTTTTGGTGTATCAACATTTTAAATGGAAAACACATATTTGTGAACTCGTCAAACGAATTAGGAAATGCATTTATACGTTTATAATACTTAGAATCATTCTAAAACAAGAAAACCTTAAATAGAGTACTATGTAATTAATGTTCAATCTATATAACAATATGGTTTTATTGGCTGGGGAGGAACACATAATATTTAGAAATATTTCAAAGATTGATAGGTAATCTTGTAAAAAAACATAGATAAACACCCTTACAAAAAGAAGGGTTTTAAATTTTACACAACTGATAAACAACCAGTAGGTAATGTACGGTAATTGGTTATTTATCAGTTCTGTAACATTTAAACATTCAAGTTTTTTAGTAAGGTCAAAAATGAATAACAAAAATATTCAATACTACACAACTTACAATTTAATATACCAGCAAGACATGATAATACCACTCATATCCCAAAATGGTACCCTACGCACACACATTCAAAAAACTCTATCTGCATATCTAGGAATAACTGCCTTCCTTTAAATTAAAAAAAATATATTCGAAAATATTGAAGAATTTCAGATTTAATTGAAAAATTACCTAAAACTACTATTTTGGCTCAACTCTAAAAAACATATAAACTTCATACAAAAAAAGGAAATAATATAAATTATATATTTTTTAATTAAATGAAGACAATGTAAGCGAAACTCAATCGAAAATCTGGAAACAGTAAAACCTCAAATTGTAACATTTAATTAAATGAAGACAATGTAAGCGAAACTCAATCGAAAATCAGGATGTTTCCAGATTTTCGATTGAGTTTCGCTTACATTGTCTTCATTTAATTAAATGTTACAATTTGAGGTTTTACCCACAAAGTTAAAAATAAAAATTAAAAAAAATTATATATTTGATAACATGTGATGGTATGGGGTTAAGCAATCATGAAAATGGAAAGACATTATGATAATGATGTTCCTCGACTTTGTAATGATTATGTCTCGGATCAAGTTTAACGATGACATCGTCAATTGTGTGAATCTTCGCATTGCAGCCCTTGTTCATGTGCGTGGAGCAGATCCATATAATCTTTCCAGCTCGACTGGTCTTTTTGCGGCAGTAGGTATACCCCCCGAGACGAATCATCCGCTTTCCGTTCATAGACCTCACAAATAATACTCCTGAAAGCATATGTACTTTTACTGCATGGGTCTCAAATATTTTTTTATAGATTTGTTATTTTAGGAAATAACTTTGAAAACTTTTATGGTACCGTGGTCGATATTAAAAATTCTGAATTTATTTATTCTTCTGCATTTTTTAAAGATTAACTCCACACAGGGGGCCTAGAGGAAAATAATTTTCCTAAGGGGCTATATCATCTTTTGAGATGCTGTGTGGAAGGTCTAGGAAACAAAAAGGCCGGAAAATTGTTGAACTAAAGAACGTGTGGGTCGTCGAAACGATCGGTTCTAATGTGACAACTGTCAAACATGTGCAAATATTGGGCGTGCGTTTCACGTATTTTCCGACGATGCACCGGTGACGTTGTTGGTGACCAAAGACGCTGGTTCCCGGAGTACCATCCACTGAGACAGTTAAATCAAGGCCCAAATGACGTCTATGCTCTAAAGATTGCAATCCGTTTGTTAAGGGCCTTTAACCAGCCAGCGGCCGAGAATCCAAATATGTTCGAAAGATGTTCTTACGATCGTACAGTGCGGTTCCAATGAGAAAGATTAATTATACCAGCTTTTTTAAATTAAAACTCAATATCGATTTTATTTCATTCATAATTTGCTTAAATTCAAAAATGCTGAAAGGCGTGATAATAAAACTATTAAAATTATGTACTTTTTCTAATTATTTTTTGACCATAAGTATTTATAATTTTTCAATAATGTCTAAGCAAAATAAGAATGCAAAAAAATCTTAAATATATTAGTTTGTAAGACGGTAAATAAATAGACCAACTGAAGAATTTTCGTCACAAAACACGTGCGCGGATCTTTTATTAATGATTTTATATAAACTAAAATTAAAATTCTGAAACAAAGCTTTTCCAGATAATTTATTGATTTATTTTACTGCATGATTACTCGTATATGATTAAGTGTGTTGTATAAAAGTTTGGTTGAAAATTTAACAAATCTGCCAACGACCTACGGCATAACCTTATTATGCTAAAAAATAGACACATTTTCTGATAATTTAAAATATAGCTTTACCAGATAAAAGAACAATCTTTCGAAATCAATGTATACTGTTTTGTGGAAAAGAGTCAATACGGCAAAATTTTATTTAAAAATTACATATTTCCGGTTTTGTCTGATTATTCCCTCTTAAGATCGAGAATTTATCAAGTTGGTTTCTGCAAAGTCAAGGGTTGCTTCAAGTATTTTGGGGTACAGTATGGTAATAGGGACACTTGAGAGAGTATAACCAGAGAAAACCGGAAATATGTCATTTTTAAATCAAATTTTAGACGTATTGACTCTTTTCCACAAAAAATTATAAATTGATTTCGAAAGATTGTTATTTTATCTAGTAAACACACGTTTAAAATGTTGAGAAAAAAATTATTATTTTTAGTATAATAAGGTTACACCACAGGTCGTTGGCAGATTTATAAAATTTTTATACGAAAAATCTTATTTTACTAGACATATTTCATATCATGTAGGTAATCATACAATATTGTAAATGAATACGTTATCTAGTAAACGCATGTTTAAAATTTTTAATTCTAGTTCAAATAAAATCATTAAAAAATATATCTGAACACTTATTTACGACCAAAATTTATCTATTTTGTCAATCTATTTACGGTCTTACAAATTAATATATTTCAAATTTTTTTGCGCATTTATTTTGCTTAGACATTATTGAGAAATTATAAATACTTATGGTCAAAAAATAATTACAAAAGTACATAATTTTAATAGTTTTCTCGTCACGCCTTTCAGCATTTTTGAATATGGGTATAAATTAGAGCAAATTTTGAATGAAACAAAATCGATATTGAGTTATAATTTTAAAAAGCTGGTACGGAGAATAATTAATCTTTCTCAGTGGAACCGCCCTGTACGATCGTAAGAACATCTTTCGACGAAATGTGGATTTTTCTCCCGTGGCTGGTTAAAGGCCCTTAAGCGAGCATTGATATCGAAGATTAGTTTTAAAAATGAAAATATGAACTTTTCCCAAAATGAAATTTTACTGGTAAAATGTAATCAAAAGTATGCACCGATTCAATTTCTATTTTTATTCTTACTTTAATAAATTTGCAAATGTAACTTTCGTCATTGGGAAGTAAGGGTACTTCCCGTGGAATAGATACACGGACAGAGTAATTTGTGGGCGTTCTGGTTGTTGTGGATTTAAGGCAAATTTCTTAGAACTTCGGGCAAAATGTGATCCATTTTTTTTTAAATGTCGAAATAATTTTTTGAAGGGATAAACAATTTGGTGAAACACTCGATATCTTGATACGTAGTCAAAAAATATTAGGTAAATAACTGTTTATTGATGGTTCAAGCACAACTTGGTGCAACCAACAGTTCGGTTGTGTATTTCCTTCCCTTTTTCTTCTTATATTTCTGCTAGGCTATTGCTGGCCACGTGTAAATCAATGGGCGTTATGCAATTTATTTTTTTGTCTATGGCCTATGGGTCAAAGGGTCAAGAGAATTGAAAATATTAGGCGTCTTTCGAATAGATAGCACTTATAGATCTTAAGTGTTTAGTGGTGTCATTCAAGATATATCAGGGAAGATTAATGCAGAAAAAAATCAATTTAACATGTAGTTTGTTTATTTACACTATATAAACATATGTGTGTCCAAATAAAAACATGTTAGTTGAAAAGATCAATTTCTTTTAAATACATGATTAATTAACAAAATGCTTGTATTGCATATAAAATGGTGATGATGTATCCCTCGAACGCTTCCAAATTTTGAGAAATAAAATACCTTAAAACATATCAGTATGAACACTCAGAAACTTGTAAGTACTTAAATATCATTTTATTAATATACTATAATCTAAATTATATCACACTCAGTCTTTTTTCAAATTTTATTAAAAATCTAAAATAATGTCACAACAGTCATATAAACCTTTTACAAAAATAATGGATCATCGATAATTTAAAGAAAGGGAAAACCATCAATAATAAAATTATTGATAAAATAACATTAACATTTTTATGAAATTACTAGTATAATATTTCTATTTTTGAAACTGACAATAATTTGAGGTGGAATTCATTTTAATAATACATTGAAACAGAATTAAAGATTTGACAATTTTTTTTTTAATATTTCTGACCGTTACCGGTTTTAGAGTATCACTTCAGACTTACACATTTAAAAAAAAATCGGTATACATAAATACATATATACACATCATATAGGGAAAGGGATGCCAGGTGTGGTGAACAATGATTTTAGACAAGGACACATCATATAGGGAAAGGGATGCCAGGTGTGGTGAACAATGATTTTAGACAAGGCTGAAACCGGTAACAGTCAGAAATAAAATAGGTGGAAAAAAGTTTAAAATTGTTTCAATATATTATTACTAGCCCAGTGTTAATTTCTTCACACTATCAACTAAATTGTATTTAGATGGGAGCTAAGCAATGTTTATCAGAAAATCGTAAAAAAATTAATATTTATATAAAAAGATCATAAATTAAATAACTGATAGTCTTATTAACGAGTTTCTCTATTTTTGCCATCGTCCATGATTTGAATGATGGGTTGCAGATGGTTGCGGGTTCCTCCGACTAAGCGGGCAATCCCCTGATTCGACGATGAGAATTTTTATGGGTAAATTGTATATATGGTACAAAAAATGATCGTAGGTCAAATATTTAGACTACAATCAGGTTAACTTGTTTTCCTATATCTGCCATCGTCCATAATTTGAAAAATGGGCTGCGGGTGGTTGTGGGTTCCCCTGACCAAGCAGACAGCCTGCTCCAGGGTGTGGACGTAGGCCTTGCACTTGGCCGAACCCCTCTGAGAGCACCGCCAGAGGCAACGACCCCTCGACAAGGGGTTCCCGCCCGAGAAGGAGTAGCCGCTGATCAGGAGGGAAGTTCTGCCGGTGGTGGTGAGGATAAAGCGCGCTGAAACGAGGGGAGAGGTTATAACTGGACAGTGATAACTATACTACAAAATAAAATAGGAGAGACCTACAGGGTACCCTTTACCCTTAATAGCTACACGTACTAAACATCGGTGAAAGACTTCATATCTAAGTATAGAATAGTTGGAATCATCCCATCAAGCCTATCGCTAGGTCTATCCTAAACAACATTCATGCCCTGCTTACCGGTAGCCGACGGATAAAAACACCCTCCCCACAGTAGATGTCTTCTATGAGACGTTTTTAGTTGTTTCTGGTCGGCTTGCCTCGTTCTTACTTAAACTGGAATGCATCTGGAAAGAGTTTTAGTCTTTCTTAACTTCTTTAATTCGGGTCTTTTGGTTACCCGCATTAACCCTTCTTAGTACCTTTGAATGAATGCATCACGCAACTTAGCCCAACGGAGTGATGAAATAGTTCCCTTAGTAGTACTCGTACACAGTACAAGCAGGTGAGTTGTGAGGAGTGACAAACAAAAATAACCCTTCGCTGTAAAATCCAAAATCTCAATTTAGAGTAACTCACGGTCACTGGCTAAGTGGAAGATAAAAGGAGCTCAAGAAGACCAACTATAGGCACTATTGAACACAATAGTTTGCAATGTAGTGCAAGACCGCGAGGAGTAGTGAAGCCTAGTGGATTTGAATGCGATCAATCAATGAGGTGACTATTTTCAGTTTCGAGGAAACAATTGGGAGCTTTCCTACGTAGTACTAGTATTCCAACGGCGGCGGCAAGGCAACGGAATAAAAAAAGCATAAAACGTAGCTTCTTTTCACGATAAAGCAGCATCGCTTTCTTGCACCCTAAATAATAGTGAGACAAACGATGTATGTATGTCTGCTTCCCCCAAAGGAGAAATGCAATCATTTTCATGCAGCTGTTTCACTCGTATTAAAAAAATGAGACGCCGCGTACCGTTGCCGTTGTAATTTTAAGCGGCTATTGATTTTAATGAAGCAATTATAAAATTATAATTTTTTAGGCATTATTTACAAATTTAAAACCTACAATATGTTGGTACGGGATATCAGACGAATTTATTTGGTTTCGATTTTTTGTACTTGTACGCCGGTATACAGCGCATAGACAAGTAGTTTTATCCGTGATGCAATTGAATCAAAATATGTTTTATACTTTTGTGGTTCGGCGGTACATCCTCCCTGCACACTCTTTCGGGAACACTATTTTGTGTTTTTTCTTTTTTTTATATAAGCCCTTTGTCCCTTTTCATGGTCATCTTTGGGGACATTGCGTGGAGGATGTTTTTTTGGAAGAAAGGAGAGGAAGTTCTGAGAAGGAAAAAGGTATGAGGGGAAGGTAGAAACCCTGGAATCATTGCGTCCAGGAATGACATACGTAAATAACTAAATGACATAAATCCATCCAATGCGGTACGCGGCGATCGAGAGAGTCCTGAAATAGAGGTCAGAAGGTCCCCCTCAATCGGGCTTTCTGCCCACCACGCAGGTGGTGGGCAGACGAATCCGCCGCCAAGACCCGTCCAAACCTCAAACCCGTCAAACCCATGAACCCGAAACTCCTACTAAGTCGCCAAATGTAGCGAACCACTAGGAATAACCTACGGCAGAGGTGTTGGTTATCGAATAAATAGTTTTCGAGGCGGCGGTAACCATTAACCATACCCGCCTCCCAATTTGAAAATTAAAATAGGTATACTATACTGTATTTTTATTTTTCCCTAATCCACATATTGTGTATAAGTATGCCGGGGAGCCAACTATCGAGGGATCAACCGTCATGGAATCATTCATATAAATGTTATATACCTTCATCCCTTTTTAAAATTATTTTTTGAGGAAAAAGGAAATCTATATTCCATATCATCTAAATCTATATTAGCCCAATCGGAGTCTTCTTTCGGATTCGTTGTTCGACCATTATTCTTCGTAGGTGTAGTTCTAATTTTATTATAGCCGGAGAAAACATTTGAAATATAACCCAATCAGTCTGAAGGTTCCCAAATAAATAAGCGAAACGAAAAAAATAATACCAAAGTTCATAAATATAATAATGATTTGACAATAAAATTAGGTCATTAGTAACTCATATTACTTGTAAGGTTTTTCCCTAATCATCATTGAAGTGAGCTACAAACCCAAAGTAATTAGCTTATTGGAATTACCAAAATATTTAGAAATTCGACAGTCTAAAACGACTTAGCAAGAAATATAATTATTATAATTGATTAAAATCCTTGTAGACCACCCCTCTCCCCCTCCCCAATATGTTATGTATATAAACCGTAGACTAAGAAATATTTGTACCAGTCTGAAGATGGCTTTAACGAGCTGAAACCGGTTACGGTCGAATAAAATTAAGTGGAATAAAGTTTTATATTCGTTTTATTATAATATACGAAACAAAGACGTAAAGTTTTTAAAATCTTAATCGTAATCTTAACCGTCGTCAAACATATTAATGTCGGTGGTGGTCTGTAACTCTGTGAGTGATTATAACTCTGGATTTGCTTTGAATTTAAGTGCCATTTTCAAAATAGTACCTACCTGTAATATAATATTTTAATAGAAAATTATTTTAACTGCCACTTTCAAAATTGGAACTGATGTGTCAAGAATTCAGACTATCCCATACCCGTGAAAATCACGGGTAAGGCCGCTGTTATTATAATGCTAATGTTATTATTTATGAATGTAGATATTATTATGTAAAGTTGATCAGATTTGGGTAAATTTTGGATACCGTAATAATATAAAACGTCAACACTTATTTTAAAAATTTATTTTGTTTACCACGTTAAAGAAATGAAAACAAAAAAGAATATTGAAACATTACAAAAGTATTGTGTAGCTACACTAAAAATATTATAATTAATTGAAAACCAGTAGACAAATTTCATTTAATTAGTCAAATTGTCAATGTAAAAAAATATCTAAAAATGAACGGATATAAAAAAAGCACTAAAAATAACAAATAATACACAACAAAGGTTCAAATGTTTATTAAATACATAAAAACTTATTAATGAAAAAAATGGAAATGGAAATAAATATAAGTTTGCCTTTCGGCAACAAAGGTTGAGATTTACAATATAACTCACAAAAAATTATTAAACATTTAAAATAAATTAAAAACATCAATGCGATTCGCTGTCTTTATAAAGTCACTTTTTGTACATAAATACTCGTAATCTCATTGAATGTTGATTATTTTAGTATAGTTAAATTAAAAAAAATAACATCATCAACTTATTAGATATGGATTATTGAAATCACTAGCTCCTTTATTATTGGAATATTAAACTTAAAAATAAGAGATTTTTCTACGAAGACTGACTAAGGTTTTTTTTTTAAATGTTATCAACTCTAAACGCAAAGTTTTTTCTTACCTACCCATTTTCTGTAACTAGATTTAAATAATGTGATATGAAATGTAAATTCTATTCTTATAACCAAAGAGATCCTTCGACGGCCTCCGTAGTCAAGGGTTAATACACTCGACTAGTAATCCGGAGGTCGAGGGTTTAAATCGTGCATAACTAAATTTTATTCCACTAATTTGTGTTTCCTAATTAATTAATTTAAAAATTATTTGTAGGAAGATGCTCTCAGTATTGCTCCGATGAAAAACCACCATTCAGAAACTCTTGAAATGGCTATAGCCATGTTTGATGATCAGATATGGACAGTCAGGTACTTCTTTATTTTCATTCTCTCATCCACATTTAGACTCACTATATATATGGTTGGGAGCAGTTGGGAATCCTGTACGGTATTCACACTTACAAAATAGCTTAAAATATATTTTTTTTAATCTACTTTCCTTAATTCATATTTTTCTTAATACGTTTTTAAAATAAATCATAACTTGTCGAGATAAAATGAATAATTCAAAATTGAATTTATGGGAAAAATACTGACATTGCAATGGCATTAAAAAAATACATTTCTAACTCACACTATTCCAAAGACAACAAAAGTAAGGACAACAAAAGTAAGTACAACACAAGTAAAAATCAAATTATCGAGAGATTCTGATTTTCTTATCCCAAAATAATAGTTTATGGAGTTACAATATCTTGGCTGGCACCGATGTATTATTATTGTAATGTAATAAAAACATGACCTTTTAAAACGGTGCATACTTCAATAAAATAAGATTTTATTTCAATTCTTTATCAAACTCACGCCTCTACTCGAAATCACATACCCAAACCTTATACAATGTGGCGCAAAATTAATCACCCTATGGGAAGATGTTATAATTTTTGCAAATGGCGTCGTACGTCAATCATATTTGACATTTGTTAACTAGACAGCTGCAGTATACAGATAGACAAGCAATGGAGCGCTATACTCCGCAATAGCGTGGAATAATTGTGTCGATTTTAGCTTTAACGCTTTTAGCGATTTTGTGTCGAAAGTCATCACGAGCGACGAGGTGCATTTCCATTTAAGGGATTACGTCAATAAGCAAAATCTTGGTTTCTGGGGCACTGAAAATCCGCGTGAGATGCACGAAGAGCCATTATATTCACTCAAAGCCACTGTGTGGTGAGGCGTTCACGCGGTAGGAGCGATTGGGCCGTATTTTTGAGGACGCCATTGGCAATACGGTCATTGTTACTGGCGAACGCTACAGGGCCATGACAAACGACTTCTTACAGCCGGAATTGGATGATCGGGGCTTGGTGAACATGTGGTTTCAACAAGACGGTGCACACAGCACGAGCCACAACGGATATTGTGAAGGAAGCGTTTCCTGGTCGAGTAATCTCCCGATTTGGCTCGGCCAGCAAGATCGCCCAATTTAACCATCCCAGACTTCTTTCTTTGGGGCTACTTGAAGTCGTGGGTTTATTCCAACAAGCCTCAGACAATCGCAGCCCTTAAGGAGAATATTCGACAGAAATGCGAACAGTTATCACCGGAAATCTTGCGGAAAGTCATGGAAAATGCGATAAAACGGGCATAAATAAGTATCAACACTGGCGGCAGCCACTTAGCGGATGTCATCTTTTCCACTTAACAGAAAAAATTGTAAAAGTCGAAATAAAGATTTCCATTACTCAAAATCATTTTTTTTTATTTAGTAAAAAAGTTATAAAAAAAAAATTGGATGATTAATTTTGCACCACCCGTTAACCGAACCGGCGTTACAGAATCAATAAGTAAGACGGTTTAGGACTACAGACTGATTTAGATACTGACAGTTTTTAAACAAATCTGCTAAATTTCAAAATATTACTTAAGGCGCGGTATACCCACTCAAAAAGAAGAAGATGGAGAGAATACGAATGTTAGAGAGAGCGCACTAATGTTAAAATCGATACATTTAAGCGAAAATCGTGAAAATATGTAATAAAACAAGACTCGTTTAAAATAGAGCAAAAATCTCGCGGGGTTGTCTAAAACAGCAATTAAAGAAACACGTGTTTATAATAATTTTTGGAGCATACTTTGCGATTTTTTTCTATAAAGGGAATTTCATATAATTTGCTTTTCGGCGCGGTTAATGTCTAGATATTTATCTTCAAAAATAACAAAATATATTTTTTAAGAGCTTTAAAACTTAAAGTGTTTAAGGTACATACGTAATAAATCGGTAGAAATGGGATATGCCGCGACTTAAGAAATATTAGAGGTTATCAAAAAATTACAAAAAAACTATATCAATAAAAACAACGGTGGTTTGTGAATTATACACCATTTCCTGGTTGCACAAACTCAACCTTCAGCAATTTATCAATAGTAGGTGGTTTAACCTTCATACGACCCCTCTTAGTCAATCTGTAATATTTCCCATCAGCCCCGATCTTGAAAGACGGGGCCTGGTGCGTGTGCATCCCGTGGATCATCTTGGCGGCCCCTTCGACAACCTCTAGGCTCGCCCTGCACTTGTTGGACGTTGAGGTGCTGCAAAACCAGTACTTGTCCTTGCTTGACTTCTTGTAGAAAGGGTAATGGTTCACCATCAGTAATATTTTGTCATTGTGACTTTTAATGTAAAATGCCCCGTTCTTCTCACCTGATAAAAAAAAATCGGTTAGTATATATAAGAAACATAGTTAGTAGGTATATGAAAAGCCAGGTCTCTTTCGACCTCCGACAAGAACATTTGCTTACACATTTGCTTGAATATTAATACACACATTTTTTGTTGAAACATTGGGGCGAAGTGGGCGTGGTCACAAACATTTTGTCTAGTGGTCTGTGGTGAAGAGTATCTACGCACTGAAAGCTTGAAGTTTGACATTTACATAAATGTCAAGATGATTTCTTTTGAGGAAGAGATGCTAGATGCTCAAGGAGAAAACACGGATTTCATAGATATTTTAAAGGATATATATTTGTCAGGAAAGATTTATGGCTTATATCGATTCCTAAATGTACAATTTGAGAACTTCGTCTACGTAAATAATTACGTAGAAGTCAACAAAAAGTCAAGTTCTAAAGTGGAAGAGATTTTTTACGGTTTTAGATACATGCATCAAGTATAAAACGCAGATTTCATATTGGACCGTACCTACTAGCTCGAAATTTTATTAGGTATTTATTTATCAGGAATTAAGAATAGAATACCGATTTGGATTGGGCAATTTCTTCTGTGTCTCTGAAGAACTGGATTTAATTATACTCTCGTATGTGCAAGAAAAATTTAACCAGAAATACGAATTAGCATTATATTAATATTTCTGGCTACTAGCATTCGTACAATACCATGCCCTCTACAGGCTTTATTTACAGGTGAGTTCACGATAGAAATAATCATCCATTACGACAGTATTTATTTAAAATTTATTAAACTCGTAATTATTAGTTGACATAATCCCAAAACCTCGTTAGATTTATTATTATCTACCCATGATTGACCGCATCGCGCGGCTGCTGTAAAATATGAACTAATCCTCTCCACTGCCTTCCCCGCTTCACCCGGCAGGAGAATGTTTTCCACCGGCCACGGAAAGCATGAACATTGCATCTGCAAAAAATAATTTTTCAAAGCCACGCCCCCATTGACATTATAGTAATGTGCAAGCAAAAAAGTCGCAGGAGACAGGGCTAAAGAAAGTCAGTTATCATGCGTGACATTAGTCGAACATACTTTTCATGCCATAGACTTTGATAACGTGTCGACTTGCGCCCGGACAGCCGCTTGTCCACGGCAGAACCCTAATTCATCTGACCTGGGCAGAGGTGATAGCATCATTTTAAAATATCGCTCGGCTAGCAGATCACGGCACATCATCTGTGATACGCCCACACGTTTAATATATTATCTGTCTCGTGTGACATGTCTGCGTGGGATTGTACGGCGAGCGATATGGTGATGTAGGTCACGCCCAAACACTGCGTTAAGAGTATAGAGTCGTATGTCGGTAGCATCAAATAAGAGAGAGAAAGAAAGAGTGACAACAATATAGACGATATAAGGGTGTTAAAGGATACACTTGACATATTTTAACCAGTGATTACTGACATTATTTGGGTTAAAAATTTTTAATTAAATTTTGGTCTCCGGTGACATATTTATGTTTTTTTTTAAAAACAATTTTAAAAACATAAAAAGTCAGTAGGTATTGGACAGTTGAGGTCGGAGTGAGGAGGCATGTGGAAGATTTTTTTGTTTGGAAGAAAATTTCATTTTTTTATCCAAATAATGTTAGGAATCACTGGTTAGTAAGTCGAGTACGTCCCCCAACACCCTAATGCCCAGTCTCTCTTCTTCATCACCCATAAAAGCAGGTACCTATACATAACTCAGGTACGTAGTTTTTTTTACGTAAATACCTATGTAATTTTTTTCACAATTTTGACTTTTAACTGTTTTGTACCTACATCGGTACATATTTTAAGACAACCTTTAAACTTTCTTATAATGATGACATTAATATTGATCAACCAGTTGATTGTTATTGACACCGACTCCAAAAATATCAATCGTACCTACATATTGATGTGTAGAAAAAGTAAGTTGATTATGAAGTTCTAAAAGAATACGAAATTATTTTTTTTACTTTTTAGTGCATTTTTTGAAGTCGTTTTTTGTTTTGTTAAAACTTTTGTTTATTTTTTCTAGAATTTTCTATTGTCCATAAACTTTCAATGGGATTGAAGACGGCAGGGTTCCCTAACCATTTAAATCAACTATTTGGCTGAATTCAAATAAGGTTTGCATTTTGTTAGATGTTTGTAGATAGGGTGAAATAAATGATCTTTGAATATATTCCTTTTGTACAAATTTATTATATGTACCTTCAACTTTCTTTTCTCATTTGACAATACATTAATTATTATTTTTGTGTTTTTATTTACTTTTTACGTCATCTTATTATTTGTCTTTCTTTTTTATTTTAAAATATGGAATGAATTGCAATGCACTACCCCTGCATGCATTCTGCAATAAACTATTATTGTTATTAATTTGTGCGTAATAATTTACCAGGTGCCACACAGCGATTGCGCGTGGTTCGCTTCTTGTAGGTGGTTAATGGCTCCTGCGTAATTAATTCACTCCACAAAAAATTATGATTTTTTTCTTTGTGTCAATTCTCCATTAATGATTTCTTCAGCAACTTTAGTTTGATAGTTGTAATACAATAATTACAATTGGGTAATTCCCCAGAATAAAGGTACTACATAATATCAATTATTATAAGCATTAATTATCAGCGTGAAACACTCATCCACATTGAAAAGCTTCAAGAAAAGATACATGACGCCAACGGGACCCGTGCCCTTCTGATTGCCGGTCAGCTGCTGACCCAATTGAGCTATGGCGGCATATCTTATACCCGCCAAATGATTCAATATATACTAGTGTTTCATTCAACAATTACTGCTTATTATATTTTTTCCACCTGAAAACAACCAACTTTATTTGTCCCGTTGGCGTCATGTATCTTTTCTCGGAGGATTTTTCAATGTGGATGAGGGTTTCAGGCTGATAAATATTGCTTATAATAATTGTTACCCTTTGTGCTATGCATAAAAATCTTGTCTTAAACGTTAGTTTAACAATTAAAAATAATAACTACATAATATCGCTTGAAATTCTTACGATACATACATTTTCATGCATTATCATTATCATTGATTCACAAATTACGAGTACGTCCTTCCCATTTGATTTGGAATTCCCAAGAGATCCGAAATTAAAAAGTACATTAATTTATAAAATAAACATCTAAATTTCTCCAAAATTGGAAACTGACCACGGTGGGTCTACAATTGACCTCGGGACACGTTTGATTCCAAACTTACCATCTCAGATCATATAAACCAGTTGTGAAAATTATTTACAAACTTCTTGGGTTTATTTTTTATTTTATTTTTGTGTAGAAAAATTTACAACATTACAGATATTTTATCTAATTAATTGTAATAGTACCATTTTCACAGCGAGAATGTAGCGCCAAAAACCTTACAAACTCATTGAATTTTTCGAAGAATATGTCGAAATGTTTATCTAATATACTTAAATAGCGTATCGCTCTTCCCACGTGCGAATTCGGGTACAGACTTGTACGACTCAATCGGCAATATAATATGTTATGGCGACGTGCCCGAGAGTGAGACTCTGGTACAAATAAATTGATTTGCGCCAGAATCTCACCGTTAGAGACGAGGCCATTGATTAATTGAAAGAAATATTTTAGCAACGCAAAACATCTACGAGTTTCTAGAGAATGGTAGTTAGTCATACCTAGAATAAATCTCGATGGATAGAAATATGGATATGTTCCATAGAGGCGTAAAAATAAAAAACGTAGGAATTTATGAACTCTTTCAATGTTTAAAATATAGGATGCTTCAAATGGGGCACAGATAATACAATTCGACTCCAGTACACTTAGCACCAGTGAGTAAAGTAGCCTAATTGTTAGTGGGTTATGATACGAAAATTTCAATTAAAAACAATATTAGATGATTTTAGTGAATTATACATCGTTATCAGGTTGCACTACCCCAATTTCCAGCGTATTATCAACAGAGGATGATTTAAGAGCCTGCTTGGTCAATCTGTAATATTTCCCATCAAGTCCCATTTTTAAAGGCGGGGGCGGGTGCGTGTGGACCCCGTTGATCATCTTAGCCGCCCCTTCGATGACTTCCAGGCTCGCCTTGCACTTGTTGATTGTAGAGGTGCTGCATCTCCAGAACTGGTTCTTGCTTGACCGTTTGTAGAAAGGGTAACGGTTCACCATGAGTAATGTTTTGTCGGAGGTAGTTTTTATGTAATATGCCCCTTTCTGCTCACCTGTAAAAATAATTGTTAAAAAAAACCTCAGTGTTATCGTCGGCAGAAAGGCTAATTGACGTAACCAGCAAAGCCTCTTCTTTCGGGAAAGTCGAAAACACAAAAAAAAATCAGAAAATAGTAATGGTTACCACTTTCTCGTTGATTTTTACAGTGAACAACAGAATAATGTATATGTTTTTACCAATATAATTAGATCTATGTAATTATTTAAAAATAATGATGATTTTGGTGGTTACATCCATTCTTTTTTGTGAAAATTTTACGATTGCTTGGCTGTAACCAACAATATCTGGTATGAAAAGCTTGGTGTGATATTAATTTACGGAAAGGCAAAAGGGCGTAACCTCTTTTGTGTTATTTGTAGCTCCTAAGATGTCGTCAGAATCGGAGGGCGAGGACAGCCGACTACAAGAAGAACAAATACGCACTCTGTTGAGAAAATGCAAGGGTAAGGGAAAGTCGACTGGCTCGCCCAGAAAAAAAGCATTCGAAAATTTTATCTCAACTATCGACCCTCCTCCCCTACTAGAACGTCCAACTTCACCCTACACTAGCATACATAGCAATATGCTTTTGGAGGCAGTTTCAGAAGCAGAGGCTGAATCAACCAGCGATGCCACCCACCAACCAGCTCGACAACCCGAACGCCTTCATGTAAGTACCAAAACCAGAACCTCCCCACAAAATTAACAAGGAAGACAGGAGATCGATCCTCAACCAGCTTGAAGACATTAAAAAAAATTTTGTGACTGTCGCCATCTCCAATGCAGCCGCAATCGCTCGTGCGCAAGATTTTGCAGAGGTAATTAATGCTCAGAAAGGCTTAGCCTCCAAAATTGATCTCCTCATCAACAAGCCTCAACCAGCAGTTATCCCTCAGCCAATCATTGGAGGAAAGAAAACTTACGCCAGCGTAGCGTCGGAAGCCCCTGCATCCCAGACACTAGTGGTAAACGGACAGGAGAGAAAGGTCCCTCCGCTTCAACCTACCATACTGTTCTACCCAACCGTGCCAGAGGGAAAAACTTCTGAGGAAACTCAGAAAAGCCTTATGAAAGTCCTGAATCCGTCTAAAGACGGATTCCAAGCTGTACGAACCAGGAAAATTAAAGGGGCTGGCGTATTAGTACAGACCTCCAGCACGAGTGGGTTAGAAAATATAAACAAGGCGGCCGCAAAAATCGAGGCAAGTGGTTTTAAGATGGTCCACCCTCAAGGGAACCTCCCCAGAATCGTCATACATGATGTGCCCAAAACCGAGGCAACTGCAGACCAGGCCCTCTTTGAAGAAATTTTCACAAACAATATTCTGGGAAAGACCAACATAACCAAGGATGACCACCTTAGAAACATGCGTCGAGTCTCGCTGTTTGGCAAACGAGACGGTAGCACGATGAACATGATCGTTACCTGTCATCCGGAGAGCACAAAAATTCTTATAGACAGCGGACTCTGCTTCCTTGGTTGGAATGCCTGCCGTGTTCGCGACTTTTTAGGAGCCACCAGGTGCTTTAAGTGTCATCTTTAAGGACACGTGAGTAAATTCTGTACCATGACCACCACCACGTGCCGCCACTGTGCTGAAAATGGTCACGAGATGGATAATTGCCCAAGGAAAGCAGAGCCCGATGTCTGTGCGACCTGCAAGCGCTTTGGAAAACCATCGGCTCATTCCACTGGTGATAGATCATGCCCCGCCCACCAAGCAGCCATTGAAGCACAGATGAGACGCACCGACTATGGAAACTAATAACTTTATTACCATAGGTCAGATAAACTTGCAGAGATCCCGACTGGCCACGATCGAGGCGCTGCAGGCCCTGACTGACCTACATATTGACATCCTGCTAATCCAGGAGCAATACACCCGGCAAGGTAAAACGCCTACTACTAGTCCTGGAGCGGTACTCGAAGTAGGTAACTCCCCGGGAGCGGCTGTTCTGGTCAACACTTCGTCGATCAGCCCCCTCCTCCTCGAGGGGTTATCGAATGAGTACCAAACCTGCGTTTCGTTTAATTTTGGCATAACCAATACTTTAATTACGGGAATCCTGTCGGACCACATATCTTGAGCCTGACGCGCGCCCTGAACGCGCTTAAAGGTCGTAACATAGTTATAGGGGGAGACTTTAACGCTCGCTCGCCTTTGTGGTATGATAATAGAGGAATTCGGACGGAACGCTAAGACGCTGTCGAAGATCTTATTGCAGCGCAGGGTCTATTTTTACTAAACGAGCCAGGTAGCTTATCTACATTCTCTGGCACCCAAGGCGAGAGCAACATCGATCTAACTCTTTGCTCTGGATCCGTTGCGGACAAGATATCTGAATGGAAAGTTCACGACCGTGCGATCGCCTCAGATCACAGATTAATTACATTTAAAGTGGGTGTCAAAAAGACCGAAATACCAAGATCCTCCTGGAATTTCAAAACCACTTAGGCGAACTGGGATAACTTTGGGGAAGCACTACGGGATACTTTAAGGGGATTTCATGACGTAGCTGCTAGAGATCCGGACAATTTGGGGAACTTTTTTAACGCGGCCCTGGTATCAGCTGCTGATCGATCTTTGGGAAGATCAAACCCAAAGAAGATCATAAGGACGCCGTGGTGGTCGAGTGAGCTGACTTCGCTTAAGGGGGCCTATAAGAGGGCCTACAGGGCTCTGAGTCAATCCAGGCAGGGAGGTGGCACGACGGAGGAGACATCTGCACTCCTGGGCCGCCTCAGACTGGCCCGTACAGCCTTCAAATCGGCCGTACTTACAGCGAAACGAGCCGCATGGTATAATTGGGTTAAAGATGTGGGTAACGCCAACCCGTGGGAAATTCCCAGCGCTGTTGCAAAGACGGGAAAAGGTTCTGACCGGTTTTTAACAAGCATCGTCATTGATAACAATGGCAGGAATGTTGACAGTACGGACGTGGCTTCCACTCTCGAAACACTTCTGGGAAAGTTAGTTCCTCTAGACTCAGTAATTGGGGAAAGCGACCACCACCAACAGATTAGAAATCTGTCACGGCTTCTTCCTAGAAACCTCTCCCAGGAGGACCAGATTACACCTGTAAGTAAAGCTGAATTGGAGGTAATAATTAAGGGCTTAGGTTCTAAGAAGGCACCCGGCTTTGACAAATTGAACGGAGTAATAGTGAAGAAAGCATGGGTCGATGCCAAGGAGGAGCTCTTCCAAGTCATGGACACTTGTCTGCGAAGAGGGGTTTTCCCCACAGAGTGGAAGAAAGGGGTGCTCCGTATTATACCCAAGGGCAACGATAAGCCAAAGACGGAAATCAAGGCTTATAGACCTATTACGCTGCTCCTGTTCTGGGGATGATTCTAGAAAAAATTATACGGAACCGCCTTTACCAAACCCTGTCTCCAGCGGACGACTGTCAATTTGGCTTTGTCCCGGGTAAATCCACGGAGCACGCTATTAAGTTTGCGCTTGAATGGGTGAGGGTCTGTCCAAAGAGGTACGTTATTGGAGTCTTCTTAGACATCACTGGTGCCTTCGATCATGCGTGGTGGCCGATGATACTGTCAAAAGTAAAAAACCGTAACTGCCCTCGTAAGTTGTTTAAGATAGTCTCTGACTATCTCAACAACAGAAGTATCTCCTTAACATATGGTGATATCATCATTAACCGGGAAGTGAACATGGGTTGCCCACAAGGCTCGGTCCTTGGCCCGGAATTTTGGAATATACTCTTTGACGATTCCTCCAGGCTGCCCTTGCCTGAAGGATGTATCTCGGTCGACTACGCTGATGACAAATTATTATTGGTCTCGGGGAACAGCAGAAGGGAAGTTGAAAGTAAAGCTGAAGAAGGTTTGAGAGTAATCCTTGAGTGGGGTTAGAGAAACAGGCTGAATTTCGCTCCCCAAAAGACCATGGGTCTCCTTATGAAGGGCTTCCTCGACAGAGGAAGAAATCCTACTTTAAAAATGGGAGACTCCAACATCCGATTTGAGGAAAATGCAAGATACCTAGGCGTTAGGCTCTTCATCTTTCCTGGCGCATGTCAAGAGTGTATCAAGCAGGGCCCAGGCTCTGTTCATGAAACTGAGAAGAATCTCAACTGCGGAGTGGGGATTACGCTCTCCGGCACTTCGTCTACTATATAGGGGAGCGTATGTGGCGCAAGTCACGTACGCAGCCTCTGTATGGGAGCATCGCCTAGACAACGTACTGATCCACTCGGCACTTAAGCGGGGCCAGCGAACTCCCCTGCTGGCACTCTCGGGCGCATACAGGACTGTAGCTTCGGACGCATTGCCGGTTTTGGCCGGTATTTTTCCCATTGATCTAGAAGTAAGGGAAGTGTTAACTAAGAAAAAACTAATTAGAGGAAGGTCAGCCGTCCATCTTAGAGTTGAACTAATACCAGGTGGGGCAGTACCTCTCCCTCGACTGCTGAAAGAGATGCGTGAACTCACTTTTAATGAATGGCAAAAACGTTGGGATAGATCGAATACGGGCAGATGGACTTTCTCCTTCTTCCCGTCAGTTAAAGCCAGAATGGAAGGGGCGTTCATCAAATTGGATCATCACTTAACACAAATACTTTCAGGTCATGGTGAATTCAGGGGAAGACTGCACAGCCTGACCCTGTCTCCCCATCCAAACTGTGCGTGTGGTGACACAAACCAAACAGCCGAGCACATTCTGTGGCAATGTGAGATTTTGACGGACGCAAGGGACGAAATGTTGGAAGGTCTGAAAGTGACTACGAGACCAGCATGGAATGCGGATCTCGTGTCGAACAAGGAGAATCTCGAATGCCTGAGGAAATTTACAAGGATTTGGGTTGAGAGATGGCCTGAACTTAGAGTCGATGATTAAATTTAACTTCATTATGTGTTTAGGATCCAGGTGTAATTGCTCCTGGCATCCACGGTCACCCTTTTATAATATTTATACTACTACTTATTCACACTGAAACTGTTAACTCATGTAGCATGTTTTGTATTAATATATATCATGTTTTCTTAGGTACCATCTTCAACAACCTCTTTAACATCAAAAATTTGTCTATTACTTGTTTTTTCTTTTTTGTTTAACTAGATATTGTCAATAACCTTCGCGTATCCTAACTATACTTGCATTTTTCTAGCACTCTTTTTCTAAATCTAAGATATACATATCAACAAGTTTTTCGTGTCTTGACTTGTATCATTCAAGGAGCCGGAACTGAACTATCATCTCATTTTTGTATTGTCCTACACCCCATCAAGGGGGTGGACTAGATCTATGTCCGTGCAACAACCGAGAAGATGACTCCCAAGGTAGCCGCTGCAAAACCCGCCCGCGCCTCCCCCGTCGCCATGAGCGGGCCAGAAGACCAACCGTAGCGGACCGGTGCCCTACCGCCCTGCCTCCGGTGACCCGATGCTCTCTTTTATCCCTAGTGTCTTCAGGTCTTTCTGCCCTTAATCCCAACATTTTCTTCGAGGGCCTACCGGGAAGCCGGCTTAGGGGCGTGGACACCGAGTCTCGCTTGCGACTGGACTGATGGCTCCGCTTATTCTCGGCGGGACTGACGGGTGACTGTAGCTCAGCTGCTTTGGTTAAGTTAAACAATCTCATCATAATATGTATTTTTTTATTTTTTATTCTGCATATTAAGAAACTTTTATTTCAGCTACATCAGGTGGCGGAGATGAGACGTGATACTGTGAAATAAATAACTAAGAACATGTACGCACTCGCATACTGCCTGCTAACAATGTATGCCCGGACATTGGGGGTCTAGAGTCATTTTAAATAAAAAGTAGCTTCTTTATAAATAAAAAATTAGAGTCCTGACGAGTACGGTGAAGGAGGAAACCATCTGTTTCCTTATAACGCCGTGGGAAAGTGGTGGGCAACCTCCAATGTAGCTCCTAAAACCATAGTGTAAGCCTCTTCAAAGGGAATCAGACTTACAATTAGTTGATGTAACCAATTTAAATTTAAAAAAAAAAAATTGTAATGGGAGGTACGGGGAAATATTCTTTTAACAGCCGTTTTTATTCATATCGAAGGCAATAAGTTGACAGCTCGCAACTGACATTTTTTCAGAAATACAGTTATTCACATAATTTTGTTTGTTTTTTAAGCTCTATTTCAATAGCGATAACTCGTCATTATATCATTATATATCATTACTTTTTTTATATGCATCACTTATTTTTTTTAAATACGGCAATCAAATTTTTTTTAAATATAATTAAATAAAAATAATAAAAAATATATTGAAAAAATTCAAAACTTTAAAAAATCGTTCACCAAACACGTCCAGGCTGGTGGTCGGCCGATCAAAGAACTCTTCAATGGGATGATTAAGGGGGTAAACTTTCAAATTTTCATAATATATAAACTTCGAGTACACTGTTCGACGCAGTTTTTTTTTTCAAGTAAAATGGCATCAAAAAGTGAAAATCGACAAAATGTTGGTTACGTCAATTAGCCTTTCTTCAGTCGTTATGTAACAAACGTTCGACCAACCGACGCGACGTCTTGAATGAGAGAGACAGAATGGAATGTACGACCGTCATTAAAAAGGCCATGACCTACAGTGGGTGCGAATGAATTGGGACAAACAATT
Organism: Limnephilus rhombicus; assembly: GCA_929108145.2. Taxonomy (NCBI): domain Eukaryota; kingdom Metazoa; phylum Arthropoda; class Insecta; order Trichoptera; family Limnephilidae; genus Limnephilus; species Limnephilus rhombicus. The sequence continues at coordinate 35,510,769 of OV815284.1, read as the reverse complement.
TTTTAAGACATTTCTAACTTTTATTAGTATAATATATTTTTTAGAAATTTTCATATTTTTGAGGTAAAACTAGTAAACGTATTTAAAACAACCTTTACTCTTTTTAGGTACATTTTATATCGTTTTGGCATTACTATAACTAATGAAATAAATATTATATATTTTCTTTCATCGTCATGAAACCAAAGTTCAACAATTGCTGAAATCCACATCCCTTTTTGGGGTGCAATACTTTTTCAGTACTTTTTCTTCGCTCTAGTACATAAACTTTCAATGGGATTTTATTTTTTCAATACTTTTTCTTCGCTATCTTACATAAACTTTCAATGGGATTCAGGTTCAGAGAGTTCCCTGGCCATTTAAAAACAGTTATTTGGCTGGATTCAAAGAACATATGTATTAATTTTTCGAAGAAAGCTTCTTTTTTTTTTTTACAGTTAATACCGCACGATGAATCTCAACTGCTCCCGTCTGGAGCCAGTGAGACTATGGCACGCCCAATTGGGGTATGTTGTGAGGCTGAAGGTAGTGGGGAGGGGAAGGAGGTGAGGAAGAGGAAGGTTGGGAAGTACCTGGCTATTCAGATCTGGTCGCCAAACACGGCTAAAGCCATTTTCAAGCAACGTTTCAATTCTAAATGGTGGTCTTACACCAGGGCGGTACTGATAGTATCTTCCACTCTGGAACATGCCGCAAATATACTATATATTATTTTTAATTAATTAATTGTGAAATAACACAAATTCATCAAATAAAATTTATTTGCGCATGCCGGGTTCGAACCCGCGACCTCCGGATTGTGAGTCAAGAGTCTTACCCACTGGACTACGGAGGTCTTCGGAAAGGTTTTCACTTTGTGATGGCATTATTTATTTTAATAAAAAGACTTTTATATCTATTTTTTAAACGAGATAATATTTTATAAAAGTGATGTAAACAAAGTTATTTGTCTTTTTATTAAAATGTAGTTCTTTTCACAATTTTGACTTTAACTGGTTTGTACCTACATCGGTACGTATTTTAAGACAACCTTTAAATTTTCTTACAATGACATTAATATTGATCAACCAGTTGATTAGTCAGACATCTCCTAAAAATCTAAATTTGAGTTGAGTATTCACTTACATGTAAAAATGTACCCTCTATCTGATATAATACTCAGATTACTCATAAACACCTCCAAATCAATTATAATGCGAACAACCACTAGTGAATTAAACAAAATGTTGATGTTTTCTGGGTCACTAGCAGGCTAATTCAAAATGTCATACAAATGTACCGGACCGTTATGCCTCCAGGTGTTATTTAATAGCATATTCAATATGCAAAACACAGATACATGTAAATACTATTTGATTAATGATGAGCATTCGATTATTGCTTTCTTCGCTATCTCAAAACTTAGTATTTGGAGATATCTGACTAATCAACTGGACTACTATATACTAATGAATAACGTATATTTTTCATCTCATCGTCATGAAAACAAATTTCAATAATTTCTGAAATCAATTTGCCTTCTGCGGTGCAATCCCTTTTTCTAGAAGTTTTCTTCGCTATTGTCCATAAACTTTCAATGGGATTGAAGACCGCAGAGTTCCCTAACCATTTAAATCAACTATTTGGATGAATTCAAATAAGGTTTGCATTTTGTTAGATGTTTGTAGATAGGGTGAAATAAATGAACTTTGAATATATTCCTTTTGTATAAATTTATTATATGTACCTTCAACTGTCTTTCCTCATTTGACAATACATTAATTATTATTTTTGTGTTTTTATTTATTTTTTACAATCATCTTATTATTTGTCTTTCTTTTTTGTTTCAAAATATGGAATGTATTGCAATGCACTACCCCTGCATGCATTCTGGAATAAACTATTATTGTTATTAATTTGTGCGTAATAATTGACCAGGTGCCACATAGCGATAGCGTGTGGTTCGCTTCTTGTAGGTGGTTAATGGCTCCTTCATAATTAATTCACCCCACAAAAAAAAGATTTTTTTCTTCGTGTCAATTCTCCATTAATGATTTCTTCAGCAACTTTAGTTTGATAGTTGTAATACAATAATTACAATTGGGTAATTCCCCAGAATAAAGGTACTAAATAATATCGCTTGAAATTCTTTCGATACATACATTTTCATGCATTATCATTATCATTGATTCACAAATTACGAGTTCGTCCTTCCCATTTGATTTGGGATTCCCAAGACATCCGAACTTAAAAAGTACATTAATTTAAAAAATAAACATCTAACTTTCTCCAAAATTGGAAACTGACCACGGTGGGTCTACAATTGACCTCGGGACACGTTTGATTCCAAACTTACCATTTCAGATCATATAAACAAGTTGTGAAAATTGTTTTACAAACTTCTTGGATTTATGATACGAAAATTTCAATTAAAAACAATATTAGATGATTTTTGTGAATTATACACCGTTATCAGGTTGCACTACCTCAATTTCCAGCGTTTTATCAACAGAGGGTGGTTTAAGAGCCTTCTTGGTCAATCTGTAATATTTCCCATCAGGTCCGATTTTGAAAGACGGGGGCGGGTGCGTGTGGACCCCGTTGATCATCTTAGCGGCCCCTTCGATAACTTCCAGGCTCGCCTTGCACTTGTTGATTGCCGAGGTGCTGCATTTCCAGAACTGGTCCTTGCTTGACCGCTTGTAGAAAGGGTAACGGTTCACCATGAGTAATGTTTTGTCGGAGTGACTTTTTATGTAATATGCCCCTTTCTGCTCACCTGTTAAAAATAATTGTTAAAAAAACTCAGTTAGTGGTATGTAACAAACGTTCGACCAACCGACGCGACGTCTTGAATGAGAGAGACAGAATGGAATGTACGACCGTCATTAAAAAGGACATGACCTACAGTGGGTGCGAATGAATTGAGACAAACATTTTTTTAAGACATTTCTAACTTTTATTAGCATTATATATTTTTTAGATATTTTCATATTTTTGAGGTAAAACTAGTACACGTATTTAAAACAACCTTTACTCTTTTAGGTAAATCTTATATCGTTTTGGCATTAATATAACTAATGAATCAAATATTATATATTTTCTTTCATCGTCATGAAACCAAAGTTCTACAATTGCTGAAATCCACATCCCTTTTTGGGGTGCAATACTTTTTCAGCACTTTTTCTTCGCTATAGTACATAAACTTTCAATGGGATTTTATTTTTTCAATACTTTTTCTTCGCTATCGTACATAAACTTTCAATGGGATTCAGGTTCAGAGAGTTCCCTGGCCATTTAAAAACAGGTATTTGGCTGGATTTAAAGAACATATGTATTTCAGTAGATGATTGTGAAGACTGGGTGAAATATATGTATGCAGTTAAATCATTTGACAATGCATTAATATACGCATCCTAAGTGACCAGGCCCCCTAGCACAGTCGATCGATAAGGATTGATAGGATAACTTTCTCGGTAGCTTCTCATTGTTCCCTAACATGATTGCAGATCGCCAACGAATTAGTAACAGTTCATAATGACTAAGTTTTCTTAATATATTCGACGTCAATTGTTGTTTGTATTTAATCGATCTGCAGTTTTCCTAGAGAATGATGAGAAGTTACCGAAAGTTATCCTATCAATCCTTATCGATCGACCGTGCTAGGAAATCAGGTGCCGCGTAGCAAGCGCCAATGGTTTGCCTCTTCTAGGTCATTGCTCCCTCGTAATTTATTAGTTTCACCAAATCATGATTTTTTTCTTGTTGGCAATTCCCCATGGATGATTGCTTCAGCAACATTTGACCGTTGAAGGTTGCATTTCTTTGACGTATCCAATGCAACAAAGGGAGGTTTTGCATGAAAGTGCGAGACTGTCGCCGAGGTACAACCAAACTGCATGGACTACCAAGGCACCAGAGCCAATAAAAGTTATGCGTTTAATGTGTAGAAACAAGGAACAAATATGGGACAGAACTAAACGTAGAAGCGATTTTCAGTAGTATGGGTGAACGATGTTGGCGAGACTTTGGTGCGCGTGGTTTTTTCTAGAGTCTGGCAAACAAGAGAATGAATCTGATGGTTGTCGCGCAGTAACCAATTTTGGTAGGAGGCGAGGTCAACCATGAAACTCGGCCAATTGACTGGTCAGTGGTTGAGTGGGCATAGCGCTTGGGTCTCCCACCCGAGCGTCGCGTGTTCGATTCCTCGGCTGGCTAAATCCTCCATCACAACACAAGCAACATTTTCGGCTTTCTGTGGTGGTAGTAGGAGATTTTCAAACATTGTTGGGTTATTCGTATCCCGGGAATGACACCATTGACCAATCGGTCACAATTCCCGAAGCATTCAGCATAACTTCGGATAAGAAGCGCAATACCCGAAAAGCCAAATGCATTCTTCAATTTGCCAAGCTCTACTAATAAGAGTTCATGGGCCATATCGATTGTCTGTGCTGTTTATGGATTTATCTCAATCATGTGGTAGTTGGTCCAGGAGACGAGAAATGATCTCTCTCCTTTCAGGCTCGCTTTTGTTGGCAATGGACCTGTGCGTGGACTCGAAGTGCCTTTTTACTGAGGAGGTTCTGCACACTACTGTCTTGGAGCAGATGAGGCAACAGGTGGTCTTGTCGTCGTTTTTGATAAAGCCGTACTTGGTCCACGTGGGCTGAAAGCTGCGACTGTAGAGTCGCCTCTCCGATGATTTTTTCCCAGATCTTGAGCGACCTGCGGTAAAAGAGCACGTGCTCAATGAAAATAATAATGATACCATAAGTTGTGTTTATAATAATTTCAGATCTAGCGGAGATTTACAAAGTGTTCGTTTGAAATTGTGCTATAAAATGATCTTTGATCAAGGGCGTATTTAGGGGGCGGGGGGCACGGGGGCACGTGCCCCCGTGCCCCCCCAGACGGTATTTTTGTGTAATGTGGAGATTCCATCACAGTACATACTTAGAAGCTAAAACTGTATTTTTTAAACATTTTTGATTGTTTTGACACTTTCATAAACCTTCCTATACATACTTGAACTTGTAGAAATAAACTTGAAGTATGATACTTCAAGTTTGTTTCCAAAAGTAATTGTTGATTTTTTTGCCCGTCCCCCCCTTGTGCCCCCCAGAAAAAAATCCGCACTACGACCATTGGCCGTCGACCAACGAACAAAAAAGATTATCGGTCCGAGAAATTCTAATTTATTATTAAAAATATAATAGAAAAAGCACATCAACTCAGGCAAGGAGCGAGGGCGCTCCAATTGCAACCTGAATCAGCGTCCTGGCCTGGCTTGAGGTGGTAATGATTGTAGTCGATGAAGCCAATTCCATGTTTTTGTCTGTGAAAAGAGTTTTCGGGGGAAAGCTGAATAAAGTTTATTTTGTAAAAAAAATGTAATTGGTTTGAAAAAGTATATTACATTTGCACAATTTTTGGCGTTACAATAAAAGTATTACTAAAAATACATACATAAATATAAAATTGTTTCTAGCCCGCTAAATATTAGAGATCATATAATTATTCGTTATTTATAGTATGCATGTACAATGTACATGTCAACATGTTATAATATATTATTATTTACGGATTAACCTGACCAGAATAATTTATTTAACCACTCGGACCTCGAGACCATTTTTTCGGTACACAAAATATTTTCGTTTTGAAATAAATAACATCCAAATAAATGTAATATTTCTGAACATATCCGAAAACTAAAACTTAGAAAGGTGATGAAATGCGCTTTAAAATTTTATAATTCGAAATAACCATATAATTAAATTTTTTATAATAACAACTCTCTTTTTACAACTTTATAAGGTTATTCCCATCAATGTAGATAATATATCATTGAATAAGAAGATAACACTAATAAAATATGTGTTTTAATTTTTTTGTTATCAGTAATTTTAGTTAGAAAAAACATAAGATGATCCATTTAAAAAATATATATATTTGCTTTTAAAAAAATTATACTTAAAAAATTGTAGGTTTATTTCGAATCACAAAATTTAAAAGCGTATTTCATCAACTTTCAAAAACAGTTTTTAATTTTCGGATGCGCTGAGAAAAATTTCATTTATTTTGATTTTATTGCAAAGCGGAAATATGTTGACCTTCTGATAAATACGCCCGAGGCCTGGGGGGTTAAAGAACGTTTTCTTATCCAAAGACTAAAGGGTTATAGTAAAGCTTGTACTTTCCGTTCGGATAAAAGAGTTAAAATGTTTGTCTTTTCCAAAATTAGATCGATCCACCGGTTAGCTTGTACGTCCGTCCGGAACAAATAGTTAAGATGTTTGTCCTATCCAAAATTATATTGATCCACCGGTTAGCTTGTACTTTCCTTGCGGATCCACCTTGATCCTGTATCTCGTACCATACATGGATGGGTCGTAGTTAGCTTCGTGATTATGGTTGCCGAAAATTTTGAAGACGAGTCCATCGACGATGAAGATCCTCATGGGGCAGTTGGTCTTGTGTTTCCGGAAGTAGTTGCAGCGCCAGGACACCCGTCCCTTGGCCTTGTTGAAGGCCATCTCGTTGAAGAGATTGTTCTGTGCGACAAGTTGGACTGTGCCGAAGTGTGTCTGGACGTAGAACCATCCTGTTCGAAAAAAATTGATTAGAAAAATAAGCTATAACGCTGCAGATAATCATCACAACGTAACTGCTAATACTGTCCTCTTTGGAATAAATTCAATAATACATACAGGGTGGGGCAGAGTGGAGTTACTAGTTTCAAAAAGTCACTGAAGGCCCCACTGACCGAGCAGAGGGGCGAGGCGAGTGCCGTTAGGTCGGGGAAATGATGCCGTTTTTTTCGTGTTGTTTTGAAAATTATATCGTCTGGCGTGGCGGTCTTGGCAAGCAATACGCATATTGAGCCTTTCAAAGAAGTTTTCGGCCACTCTTCCCGGCATATCTTGCGGAATTCCAGCGATGACGTCCTCAATCGCCTCGTTCAGAGCTTCAATGGTTCGAGATCGTAGTTTGTTTACCTCAGTTTTGACGTATCCTCAGAAAAAAGTCACTCGGGGTCAAATCGGGAGAGCGAGGAGGCCATGGAATACCCCCCCCCCCCGCAAAGAAATCAGGTGACCTGAAAAGAGCTTTTGCAAAATTTCGCATGAACGATGGACAGCATGCGCCATGGCTTCATCACGTTGAAACCAGAAGGCTTCTGTGTCGTGTTCTTCGCCATACTCTTTTATTTTGGGACGCCTAAGGTTCGTCAACATTTCACAATAGTGAGATGAATAACTCAATAACGGTAATGGTTAATCCTTCGTCGCCAGTGCAAAAAACAGCGCCGAGGGATACAACAGTTACGATTGCAATGCAAGCACCTCTACGTTTCACAAAATCTTGTGGGCTCAATTCCCGTGTACGCATCATCTTGTAGGGGTACAGATGAAGGTCTGAGTGTAAGATTTGCCTTATAATTCTGGACGATATTCCAAGCGCAGCGGCATGTTTTCGCGTTGCTCGGGTTGGAGATAGACTCTTGGTAGAAATCTCAAAGTAGGAATCCAACATCAAGACAATTACACTGTACTCTATTTCTAGTACTTTAGTACTAAACTGCCACGCGTCGAGTAAGGTCGCGTCCTACCAGTTAGTAAATTGCATTAAAAAGCGCCAAAATTCCCTCCCGTGTAGGGTTGCCATCTTCTAAAATAAAAAAAAGCCTGACTCTGTGCTGTATTAGGCCGGACATTTTGCCCTAAAAGCCGGACATACGGACGTAATTTTGGAAATAAGTTTTATACATAATAATTAATAATAAAAAATCTGTAACAAGTTACAGTTGTTTATTAATCACACATTAACCAGTTTAATAACAACAATCATTATTAGTCTTATTCTTGTAATCATTTGGCATTTATATAGAATATGTCAATAACAAAATAAACAATATTGAGTCTTCTGTCTGTAGACATAACATAATAAACTTATAAAACACACAAACAAAACATAAAAACTTTTTCTGGTTAAACAGTTAACTAAAAATTTTCATTAAACAAATATATAATGAAACATATCTATCTTTGTGGACAAAAACGAAAAAAATAAATTAAAATCTCGACTTCCCCAAATTATTCAAAAATTACAAAATCTACAATTTTGTAAATTTGGATTTTTCACCTACTTTATCCAAAACTTCGTTTTCTTTGACATAAGATTCATAAAATTCTTGACACGTAATTTTTGAATTACACAATGTGTACATCATCTTAGCAATTGTTTCTGTTTGCAATTTATTGCGTTCCTTGGTCTACTGGGCGTCTATTAAAGAAAAAACTCTTTCAACGTTGGCGTTATGGCCTGGAATCGGAAAGATCTGCCATTGGTCAAAAAGTTTACTGTCATCTAAATTTTTTCAAATGTCTATCGTTTCTGCTACGTGCTCCCAGCTTGGTACCCCAGCTAAAGTCATTCACTTACAACGTGTTTCAATTCAGCACTGAATTCACTTGTCCAAGAGTTTAAGTAGTCTTTGGCAATTTTGTACATATTATTCATGTTTTCATTTAATTCTCCCACGCTATCTGGGTGAGCCTCCGATAAATGTCGTAAAATTGCGGTTAACTTGATTGGGCAGAAATTTTGTTCCAGTCTATCTTTTTTTATACAGTCCATTATTTGTGAACACTGGTCAATTACTTCCTTGACTGAAATATCTGAAATTTGCCTACATTTGATTCGACTTTGATATATTGGCATAAAAGAGCCACTAACGAGCCGACTAAAGACAAAACCTTCTCGAACCAGGAAAAGCCACCGTGGCCCACCCCCGCCTTGTCCGTTAACACGTTGCGCCTTGTGTAGCTTGCGTTGCGTTCTTTCTGCAGGCCCTGCGTGCGCCGCGTTACACTAACAAAAAGCCTAACAAAAGCCGTACAGGCCGGACATATAAATATTTAGCCGGACACGATCTAAAAAAGCCAAACATGTCCGGCTAAAGCCGGACAGATGGCAACCCTACTCCCGTGTGACGAGAAAATGTTTCCATTACACGGTAAACAGTAGTAAAAGCGAAGGAATAACATTTCATTTGTAAATACATGCAAATTATTTATTATTATCGATTATATAATTAATACAATTGCTTTCCGCCCAAAGATTTTATGCGTCATTAGAGAACTCAAGGCCTACTAAAGTACAGGTCTGGATGCGCAACTGCCAAATTACAAAGTCGATGCCGTCACTAAGTAAAATTAACTTTTTATAATAATAATATTTAGTTACTTGCTGCGGTAAAACAACATACAATCAGCAGAAACAACAAATACAATAACAATCAACGCCATTTGCAAACTATCGTTGTTCAATATAGCTTGAAAATTTGACACCTCAAAATTCGACTGGTGCCCAGGCCTCCTACTTTAGTCGGCCTTGAGACAGTATTCGAGGGGAACTTTTGAATTTTGAATACAAAAATGCCGCCCGCGTTCTATGTTTTGTTTCGTCCATATGCACACATTCTTTTAATAGTCTATCTTTATCGTACATGAGTAACTTCTGAATTAAGAAATTATTGAAAATCGCTGAAAACAGAAGAGTGTTGATTAATTGCCACATTATATCTTGAGTTTGTGAGACTATGGCAAGTTTAGTTGGAGACTCTTAAATTGACGCTCTGACTACCGCGATGTTTTCAGGTGTTTCAACACTTTTAGGCAATGTCGTTATATAAATAGACTCGCCATAGTCTCACATGCTCTTAAATAATAATGTGGCAAGTAAGCAACACTCTTTTGTTTTCAGCGGTTTTCAGTAATTCCTTAATTCAAAAGTTATTCATATATTAAAAAGTTATGCTACATTCACACTGAAGCCAAACTTCCAACTCGAACTTCCAACGCATGAACTACCCTTCTACGCAATCGTCCGAAAGTTTGAAGTTGGAAGTTGACCTCAGTGTGACCGTACCATAAGACAATTAAAGAATGTGTGTTTTTTTCTCAAATGACGTACAAAATTGTCGGACGGGGAACATGAAAATTAATTGTATTGCTTATAATAATCGATAATAATAAGTAATTTGTGTGTACATATAAATTAAATGTTAATTCTTCACTTTTACTAATGTTTGCCGTGTAATGGAAACATTTTCTCATCATACAGGAGGGCATTTTGGCGCTTTTTAAATGCAATTTTCTTACTGGTAAGACATGACCTTACTTTACGAGTGACAGTTTAGTACTAAAGTACTAGAAATCGAGAAAGGTGCAATTGTCTTGGTTTTGGCTTCCCACTTTTGAGATTTCTACCCCGCGTCTAAAGTATGTAATGTCTTTGCTTTTAGCATCTTCACTTCCTGCCCACCTTACATTACTGATCCATTTCCGAATGGTTTTTGGGATCAGGAACAATGTCATCACGATTTAACTCGAACCGAACCCGGAAAGCTCCATGCGTAACCACAACGCTTTCCCCGTTTTTAAAAAACGTCTCAACAATGAATCCCCGGTACCTTCCTGACCACGGCATGGTCACTAACATAAACGGCATCATTTCCCCGACCTAACGGCACCCGCCCCGCCCCTCTGCTCGGTCTGGGGGGCCTTAGGTGATTTTTTGAAACTAGTAACTCCACTCTGCCCCACCCTGTATAATATTGTATAAAATTGGTTTGCTGCTCGGCTGAACCTCTTTTGTGTATTCTAGTACCTACCTAATCATCAGTTGGTAAAGTAGATACCTAACCCAGCTGTTGATTTCTCGTTGTCAGTTGTGTGGTGTTTATTTTTTTATTGTGTATGTTTCGTTCTCCAGCATTTTTTTTATAAATACAATACACGCTTTCAACCTTTCCTCTTTTTACCTGAAGCAATCAACGAACTAGGTTTGTTTTAGATGCCCGGGACCGAGCCGTCGTGGATTGTTGATTGTCGATGTTCCATGTAGAGTCAAAAAATAGTGTAAGTCATATGTAACGTAAAATTGTATAGGCGGTATTTTATAGGAGAATTAAATGTATGCATTTCATTCATGCAGTTAGTTAGTAAGCTCATTAAAAATAAAAATAAATAAAAAGAAATTCTACCCGCATTTCATTTCCAGTAGAATTTCTTCTCGTTGCAGATTGTGAATGAAGAAATAAAGGAAAAGTATAGAGTATAAGAAAACCACTCTGGAACGTGCCGCAAATATACAATATATTATTTTTAATGATTTTTTTGTGAAATAACACAAATTAATCAAATAAAATGTATTTGCCCACGCCGGGATTCGAACTCGCGACCTTCGAATTGCGAGTTAAGAGCCTTACCCCTAAAGCACGCTGGTCGTCAAAGTAGTTAAGTGATGGATCGAGATAAAAGCGAAAACTGATAGGACGTTTAAGAAAACGAGCGTCGTTTTGTCTATACAAACGTATTCCTCAATGGGGTATTTCCACAAACGAGGAATTCTGTGGAAAATGTACGGAATATTTAAAGATTATTTTTCTGATTTTAATAATCCTACTAAAAATGTTTGATTTTTATGTTTTCATTCAATATTATTGGTTTTAAAAACGATCTAAAACTGACCAAATCAAAACGGCCCATGGTTGGGGAATGGGTTTGTGACGTCACAAGTGTCGCTAAGCTGAACTAGCATAAATAAACACTGTCAGTGAGCGTCCTCACTCATGACGTCACACGATAGCCACGCCCCAAAATATCGTTTTAGCGGTAATTTCAAAATGGGCAACTTTAACTCGCTGTAGAAAATTTATTCGTCAACATAAAAATAAAATAAAAATGCTATAATCATCGCAATTTTTTGCTTAATTTTTTTAAGCAATAAAAAAAACACGTGGAAATACCCCATTTCCTCTCTGGATTTTGTCACTAGTTCAAATATTTTTTTAGTATAATATAGATTTTGAACACTAGCGTGTCAGTACCTTTTGCTTTTTTGATAAGTTACTTGTTGTACGACCCCCCAAATTGTTGAAATTGCCAGGTTTGAACGCCTTAAACAGGCGTTCAGGATACAAAGTAGACAGTACTACACAGTCGTCCAGTTTTGGAGGAGAAAAATAGGGGATACGGAACCCCGATTTTGATGATTTTATTTAAGTATTATCAGCCTGAGGTGCAGTTGTCCCTTTCGTTCAGTATTCGGGGGAGTAAGGACGACAATGACAGCAATAGTTTTGATAAAATACCTATTGTTAAAAATTTTTGTCGCCCGGTTTTCTTCTTGCCCCTTTTACACAAGGCAGTTAGAAATCTACTCAGGTTCACAATTAAAGAAATATGCACAAGGTAAAACAAAATAATTACGTGTAGCATAAAATTCGAAAATATTTATTTAGAGGTAGGTAAGTAGTTGTTTTATAAATATATTTTATTCACATTAATAAAACATTATAATAACAAGAAATATTGGTTCATAATTCTTAGAACATACTTTTATAAATCTAACATCGGGTGTGTTAAGTAAAAACGTCTACCTACCTGAGCACCACCGAACAAAAAAATGCATTTCTCTTGAAATTTTCCCAACAAACCTGATATAAGATTTATTTTATTGTGAAATAAATAAAATACAACTTAAAAATCATTTATTTCATAAGCAACAATAGTATAACATGATAAATCACATGATAGTATCACATGATAAATTAAAATATTAAAAATCATCAAAAATTAATCACGGTAGAGCCAGTCTGAGACTTAATTGGTTTACGCGTGGTTTTGAGTATTAGACACCTCAGGCAAAATAAAATATGTACATCGACATAACTTATAATATATCGATAAAGTGTTGTGATCAATACTGTGCTGATATCGGTTAAACTGAAGAGTTCTTACTCGTATTAAAATCAACTATTTTTCTCTTCTTTCATACAAAATACAAGATTTCAAAAAATAAACATTTTAATTAATTGGGCTATATGACAATATTTTTTGTTTGTTGATAATAGATTCATTATTTTTAAGGGATTTTTTAATTTCAATCATGGATTTGTTCCCCTACCCACCCACTCTACACTAATACCTACCCACCCAATCTACATTATTAACTAACAACGGCTCCACCCCTACCATAATAAAACATTGTTCTAAACTGTCAAATTAGTATAAGCTTTCCCTGACGAAGGAACGTTTGTTCCGAAACCGGTCGGATTTGCACATTTTATAAGTGGTTTATACAAAGTTGCATTGTTTCATTTTATTATAATGGATAACCACAAAGTAATAGCTACATTCAAAAATACATAATAATTTGTTTTCTTATAAATAAACATTTAAAATTATTATTAGGTAACTGATCCGTGATGACACCGTTTTTGTAAATTTGGTAGATGATGAGTTGTTACAACTTATGGTGCAAGTTTTTGGGTAATTATTCTGCATTTAGCAGGTCATTTAAACCTTTAACAGTTTAATCATCACTCAAGTTTTTAGCATCGTCAATTACATGTAAATACATACGACAAATAATAAATACATAAAATAGTAAAACAATTTTTTTCAATTCAATTCAGTGCCGGCAACCCGGGCGTTTATTTATTATTTGTTATGTACAATATGATTTTTTTTTTCCTTACCCTCCTCACTAGACAAAGTCTGTTCTGAGGCTGGTAACTAACAATTTCTAATTACATAAAAACAAATAAGTGGTAAAACAAAGAAAAAAAAGAAACATATATATTATAGTAAAAATAATAATAAAAAATAAGAGGAAAATCAGAATTTAGAAACAGAGTAGAAAATAGAAAATATATAATATTAGATATTAAGAATATTACTTATCTCTCTTCTTTCCTTGACATTCAACCAGTTTAAAAATCTTTTGAAAACCCAGTTCAAATTATTAGATGCGACGTAGGTCTTTGTTTGGGCTACAAACTTATTGAATATATATGGTGCCAAGTAAGATTCATGTTTTTTTGCAAAATTTGATTTGATATATGGTACTTGTAGTTGATTGTGTGTGTTTGCTCTTGTGTATTGCGAGTGAGTTATGAAGTGTGGTGATATTTTTATGCAGTTTTTGTAGATGATCTTCTTTATGAATAGTTTATTTATGTCTAATAGGTTATTGTTGATCATTGTTAAACCGAGATATTTAATATTTTGCGCATAATCAATTTTGTCACAAACACAGCGTGAGTTAGTTAATGAGGTAACTGTGCAGGGGTGAAGATGTAGTTGTGGGCGACTATCTGGCTGACCAGCTAATGTTTTACTGAAAGTTAAGTATTTTGTTTTAGAGATATTTAGTGTCAGTAGATTATTTATTAGCCATTTATTTACTTCAGTCATCCCTGCTTCCGTGTTTTTGAAGACTTTTTCCCATGATTGGGCTTTGAATAAAATTACAGTGTCATCTGCATAACTGATAACTTTGTACTCTATGTTCCCTAGGCTTATCTCAGTTAGACTGTTAATGTAGATGAGAAACAGTATGGGACCTAAGACGCTGCCTTGGGGTACTCCATACCTGTTGCCTACTTTGTCACTTTCTTGATTATTGATTTTTACAATTTGTTGTCTATTTTCAATGTAGCTGATGAACCATTTTAGTGGTGGACCTATTATGCCAATGTTTTTGAGTTTTTGTTGGAGTAATTTGTGTGAGATGGTGTCGAAAGCTTTTGCTAGGTCTAAGAACACTCCTAACACCTTTGAACCGCCATCTAGGTTTTTCACTATGTAGGTGGTTAGTTCCGATAAGGCGTCTTCTGTTCCCATTTTCGCCCGAAACCCGAATTGACGGGTGGAGATCAGTTTGTGTTTGTCAAGGTATGCGAGCAGTCTTTTTTTCATAGTTTTTTCTAGTAGTTTCGATAGCGAATTTAGGAGAGTGATTGGTCTGTAATTTAAGATCAGCGTTTTGTCTCCCGATTTATGTATTGGAGTAATACAACCTAGTTTTAGATGATCGGGGACAAAGCCGAGGCTGAAACGTTGGTTGAAAATATGTTGAAGTGGTATAAGTATATGTTCTCGGAGACTAATCAGTATATGATTGGAGAGGTTATCTGGGCCCACAGCGCAATTTGGTTTGAGAGAAATAATTAAATCCGATATTTCCTTTGTACCTATTTTGTGAGCATAAAACGAATGATTTGGTTGCATGGTAGAGGATAGTTTGGTTAAAGAGTCTTCTGTTGTGCCGTTTTTTAAAAGAATTTTTTCAGCCAAGTTAGATCCAACTTTTGCAAATTGGGAGTTAATAAAATTTGCTATTTTACCAGGTTAATTTTTTGTAAGGGTTTTGTTTCCATTTATTAACAGTACTTTGATCTTCGAGTCTTTTTTCGTATTGGAGAAAGTGATATCTTTATTAGTAAAACAAATTAAATTAATTAGTAAAACAAATAGTAAAACAACAACAATCTTTTGATAATAATATTAAGCGATCATACCGATTTACATAAAGCATATTGAAAAAAAATCGAAAACAGACAAAACTTTCATTCATGTCACCCAAAGATTTATTTGGTACGGGAGAGGTGGCATGAAGGGGCCATTTGTTTTTTACAAAGTCATACATTTTTTACGAAGGCATATACGAAGAAAAACATGCCAACCATGAGGAATATTCATATTTAGCTAAAATTTACTTAACAAAGTTATCTTTTAAACTTTTCGAAAAACTAATATTAAGTTTTTAAAAAATCCAACATTTGGCTCTTTTGTAACCAGTGCGTAATCAAAAAAGCCAAGGTGTTATTTGAATTTGAACACAAATAAAATTTTCGAATTGTAGATATTAATTAATGCAGCAATATATTAAACTCACCAAATATTATGTAATAAATCAACAAAGTAATAATCTAAAATTAACTTTTTAGCGATGAAAACTTTGAACGAATGCACATTTTTTTACGTTTTTCCTGCCAACTGTCAAACGACAGCGTATGGATCTATGGACACCGGACGGTAATGGTTAATGGTACTAAAAAATACAAATACGTAATCGATACTGCCTAATCTGTTTGGGAGATACCGGCCATTTCTAAACTCGGCTCCCAACTGCCACTTCGGAATTGCCAAAAAAAAAATTATAATAAAAAATTACATCATGCCCAAACATACCATGAGATGTCGTAGGTACCCGTAATCGTAGTTCTAAGCTTGGAAGCATTTGCTTCTTGAATCCTTCTCTTCCCAATGAAGTGCGAGACGATGTTCCAAGAGAGTTCAGCTAGAGAGGTAAAAATATCTTCCTCAACCAGGGCTATGGGAGAGGTGTTGGTTATTCAATAAATGGCTGCCGGGGCGGTTGTACCCATTCCCGTTCCTAAATTAAAAATATTTGCTTGTGAATATTTGACGATGACGCTTCAGTATCTGCGGTCAAATCATTAATTGGTAATGCGTTCCTTGGAACCACTTGACGACGAGAATCCCAGAATCGACGCACCTCAGAATGTTACTCATACCATCAAATGCTTGACGACAACTTTTCCACAATTGTAGACCGGCGCTCCTCACGATTTGATTCCTAACATCAATTTGTTGAGTAGCTTGGAAACACTGGATGACGACATTCCGCAACTGTAGAGAGGCGTTCCGCAACTGTAGAGAGACGCTCCGCAGCATTTGCAACATAACGCCAATGATAATGCGTCACTTTAGAATGCACGCCCACAAGTGACAGATGCTCCGCATAATTTATTTCCAAATGTCAATGGTTATGTGTTGCTTGGGAATACTTGACGATTATGTTTCCACAACTGTACACCGACGCTCCGCATCCCTTGCTTATTTTATTGCACTGCCACCTGACTAGTCCGGTATTGGTGGTTTTATGTTTGCAGTATCTATACTGACCTATTTGTATGACGCTGTTTCCACGCTGAGAAACCGTTAGTACTGCGTTGGGTGAGAGAGTATCCAGACTTTGTAGGAGAATTGCTGGAAAAAAAGGCATCAACTGATTATTCAAGAAATCGAATAAAACATCTATGGAACTCAGCCGACACAGACATGTCTAAATATTTTCGGACTATTTGACTACAATACAACCCATTTTATATATGTATAAGTTTAATTTTGTTTTGAGATGATTTAATTGGACGGCATAAATTCAAAAGAGATTTTGAAAAAGCAGGTACGATGAATAGAATGTATTTAATTTATTTCATAATTGTCGTCTCTTTCTAACATTGTTGTCTTTTCTTAATAGCTGTTCTTTTGTTTAAAAAAATGTATAGTGATTCCTCACAAGAGTCTCAGCTGCTGCCGTCTGGAGCCAGTGAGACTATGGCATCCCCAATTGGGGTATGTTGTGAGGTTGAAGGTAGTGGGAGGGGAAGGAGATAGGGAAGAGGAAGGTGGGGAAGTACCTAGCTATTCAGGTCTGGTCACCAAACACGGCTAATGCTATTTCAAGCAACGTTTCAATTCTGAGTGGTGGTCTTACACCAGTGCGATACTGAGAGTATCTTCCACTCTGGAACCTGCCGTAAATATACTATACATTATTTTAAATGAATAAATTGTGAAATTAATCAAATAAAATTTATTTGCCACGCCGGGATTCGATCCCGCGACCTTCGGAATGCGAGTCAAGAGCCTTACCGCTGGACTACGCCGGCCGTCAGCCGGCCGTTCTGTTTTGTTGTAGACAGGGTTGTATACTTTCTATACAGGGTGTTAAGGGAAATAATTGACTTACTTCAACCAGTGATTCCTGGAATTATTGAAGTAAAACAAAAAAGCTACACTAAAAAGAGACAAACATACACATCTATAAGATTTAGCCTGCGGGAGAATGAGATAGAATAATCGGTCTCCTCTTTGTGCGGTGCTTCGTAGCCTCCTCACTCTTTTTTAATTTAGTTTTCTGAATGTTTCACTTCTACCGCGTGTGAACAGTACACTTGTAATTTTTTTTTGTTAGATGTGGCAAAAAAAAAATTGACAAAAAGTCTAATGTTTTTAAAAACGCAGATTTTTGTGTTGAAAAAATTTAAGAATCACATCGTAGAACATGTTTAAGGTGCCCAAAATATACATTTTTTTTATTTAAGTTGTCACTTAAAAGAAGAACGCTAATGTAGGTATTCCTCATTCACAGTGATTACAGAGGAATTGTATCAACACCAACGATGACAAGATCGGTGGAAAAATGTAGTAAAATATAGACGGAGGAACTACAAGTCACAACCACTTAAAAGTAGGGAATAACTGTAAAACTTTTTTTATCGGTGGTAGCTGTCTTTTAATCATAACTTTGATTTTAAAAAAAGGTATGAATGTGAATAAGGCAAAGAGTGTGTGCCAAGACCGAGTTGTTTGGCGGTCCGTCCTCTCTGCCTATCTCTGCGTAATGGTTAGTTAGTTAAATTATATCATTTACAATGTCTCGGAAGGCTAAAAGCCAACATCAAGTTTAGGTCGAGGTGTCCTGAAAGATTAGTAAGTTAGTTAGTTAACGTGTAGAAGATGAAAAGTTAAAAAAAATTTAAAACAGGAAATACGATTAACATTTTATTAACCACAACAAAAAAAATAGTTCATCAGAACTGAAAATAATATTCAACCATCACACCTAAAGAGGTATCACAGGAAAACATGCCATTTTCAAATATTACCTCAACCAGCATTTAGTTTTAACTTTTTTCTTGCTCCAAATGCTGACCGTATTGGACCATTACTAATGCAAAGGGTACCTACATTGGAAAACTTTTGACACACGCGAATTCGTACCAACATTTTTTCTAAAGATTTTTTTTTGTTTCCCTGTGTATACGTCGGTGTGAATTCAATTGTGATCTTTTGATTCAATTTATTTAGCATTAAACAGAATACATTTCTTTTGGCTTCTTTTATCGAGATTATTCCAGAAATTTAAAAAAAATTAAAATCTTTCGTCAGCGGTAAAGGAGTCTTGACATTTAAATAAGCATGCTTGACAGTCCACAGACTTTGGACGACTTTTTGACCATAGCTATTTCGCTCCTCGACATCTTCGGCGTTAAAAGTTTATCTGAAACCAAATCTTAATAAATCTGATCGACTATTTTAATTCCAATTGATTACTAATAACGTTTGTTCCATTAAATTGTGACAATCATATCATCCCACAATAAATTTTAATTTGACAAAAAAAAATGTAATTTTACAAATATTTTTTAATCCAAAAATCTAAGGAAGATTGGTTCAACAAAGCAAATGTGGTTTTTTTACATTTTTAACTTATGGAACCTTAGGTTAAATTAAACAAAGCTCCAACATTTTCAAATATATTTATTTTAAAACAATCCAAATCTAACAAAATGACTAATTTTCCTCTTAACTAATATAACATTAATTTAATAGTTGTAAATAAAAAATCTACGATATAAAACATTATTGTCATAAAAAAGTACACACAGCCCAAAGCTTTTCATTAGTTTATATAATAATATTAATTTCCTATGTGGAACTTTTGACCCAAATAAAATAATAGAATATAATAAAAAAATAATAAAAATATTTAGCACCATTGAAAGCATTTAAATAATATAAAATTGGGTTGCGAAATTTTTTAAACATTTTAATAAATTAAAATAATATTCTAAAAAAACAACAAGTTTTTTGGCACACCTGCCCTGATAAGTAAACATAGAAAACATGTTTACATTTTTGGAAAACAATTTCATGTACAAAGTTCTTTCAATCTATTAATATTGAGCCTGCTTCATTCATACGAACACATCAAGAGGTGTAAATATACTATTTATAAATTCAATAAACTCTGAACCTACTTGAACAAACGTAAAATATTTATTTTCACTCACAGGGTTTTAAATCTGCGACCTTTGTTCCCAGAGCCAAGAAACTTGGTCGATCAGGATCAACGACCAATAATAGTGAACCTTTCATAAATAGAGTGATATAAATTTGATTACCTCAGCAAAGAGGTATGTCAAAATTGTTGTTAAATGCGTGAAATTAATTTTACACAAAAGCAAAATGGGACTAATATGTAAATAAACGACATTCCTGAAACGTCACTTTTTTGGAGGCAAACCGAAACCATCTGAAGCCAGGAACTTGTTTTGAAACTGAGAGTGCCAAGGAGGACTCGAGGAGGAGCAGCACAGCAAAACCGTCTATTAGCCGCCGACGAATGTAAGCTCACGTCAAGTCGCTCGATTCCGTAACCGCGCTATTCAACCGGACTGTTGCACTGAGGCGTTGGAACATTACTAAAGGGCATATTCAAAAGATTGGTTGGAAGGGTATTCCACAAACGTCCTAATAATTCTTCAGATCTTGCAAATTAGATGTTCACCTTATTCGCTTTCTGCTAAATAATGTTCGATGAATCTCATGAAACGATAATGCTTTTTAAATTTGGTTTCTTCAACTACAACCGCGGATAAGTTGCCAGAATAATTGGATTACGGCGGGTAAATATTAGATTACCGAACATCCGTTGGGATAGGAATATCTTAGGATGGTGTCATTCGATGGGAATAAAACAATGTTCGCCTACAAGAGTGGGAGGAATAGAAAAATGTTGTCTATGGATGGGTGCGTGCAAACTTGAGACATTTAAGTAGGGACTGGGCTCAAAGCTGACTGGAAGAATCGGTAGATATTATCGATTATTAAAATAGGAACTTGAATAAAACGCGCCGAACACAATTATTTACAAAACCCATTAACTTAAATAAATAGTAAAATAACACCCTTGTGTCAGTTGGATATGAACTGCGGACAGTGATTATGCACTGTCATGGACTTGACGATGAGCTCATTCTGCGTATATAGCTTGGCCCGACAGTGGGTCAAGTGACGCTTAACGCATCTCCAGAGAACTTGGCCTCGAGGCGTACATCTCTCTTTCTGGAAGCGGAACCCGTCCATCACGATCACCTTGTTGCCGTGGCGAGAGACACCGAATGTTGGCACTGGAAACACATCACAAATTATTATCTGCGAGCTTGGGAATAACTCGTACTGGGAGAAGAAATAGTAGTCACTTCAGGTTTTGAAGTGGAAATAAGTGTGAAAGTTTTGAAACTTCGAGAAATATTCCTCAATGCATTAAATTTATTAAGAAATTCAGGACGGAAACTTAACTTAGGAAAATCAGAAACCTTGGAATACATTTACGCAAAGGTACCGGTACCGACCGATCAAAACATCAATTATCAAAATTTAACTACAATCTTAGAAGGCAGTCAATTACAAGGTAATTTTAATTAATTTCTTGCAGAAAAATTGAAAAGATGCCACATTTCCCAATATGACGTCGCCGGCGTTTCCTCATTTTCTGATTACATAAAAATGATATTACTAAACTGGGATCCAAACTAAATTTAGTTTTTACTACCACCATTCATCAAAATCGTAACAATTCTAGTGAAGATAAAAAAAATCATTTAACGTTAAGGCGGCCCCTAGACGATACAATGCGTCTATGGGCCGCCTTAAAATTAAACTCGCTCTTTTGTTCAATCATTTGGCAATCGTCAATATAAACCCTAAACGGTTAATAATATTGCTCAATTCATAATATTGAGCAATATAATTGATCGTCTAGGGGCCGCCTAACAGAAAATTGTGTTTTTTTTTTTTTAAATTTATTTTTGGAATACAATTTAATTCAGTTATCATTTAAATTTCAGATATTTTAAAAACATTATAAAAATTATAGAGATTAAATTTAGGGGTATTATGCCGCGTTGCACTACCTTCTTCTTTATTTCGGACCGTGATACAGTGTCCATCATCAGGGCAGATGATCATGAAGGCCTATGGGTCTTCCGAGCGGATTCCATTTAAAGATCGGTAAAATAGACTCAAAGAGCCCAGATACATGACCCTTTACAGTCGTTGCTGGGGGGATACTTACGTCGAAGTGCACCAGATAGATAATCATTGAAAATTGCGTTCCCACTTTGTTATAGGCTTTGGATTTGACTGATTTATTATTAAATAAAATTAAGAAAAATGTTTATCCTTC
This sequence comes from Limnephilus rhombicus, assembly GCA_929108145.2. NCBI lineage: Eukaryota > Metazoa > Arthropoda > Insecta > Trichoptera > Limnephilidae > Limnephilus > Limnephilus rhombicus. The sequence continues at coordinate 35,488,872 of OV815284.1, read as the reverse complement.
GAATAATAATGACATTTAAAATTGGTGAATTACCAAAAAATGCCTGCCTTAAAATTTATTTCACAGAGCGTCATACTTAGAACGTTGGTAACTTTATTTGAGGATACAAATAAAATTACTCATTTGAAAATAGCTCCCTGGTGTTGGTAGTACTTGGTCGAAGTATGATACAGTTAAAAGTGACCGAATTGGATATAGACGCCTCAGCTCAGTTGGTAAAGCTGTTGCCATGAAAGCAGAAGGTTCGGATTCGAGTTCCAGAGGAGCCAATATCTTTTTTCTGATTTTTGCGTCTCCAGATTTTCGATCGAGTTTCACTAATATTAATATTGTCTTAATTTATTAGACGCTTTACTCATTAAAGTTAAAAATAAGTATTTCATATAGTTTAGCAGGGAGGGTAGGGGGGAGGGTAGGGGAGGGGGGGCGGAAGGGGAACGGCAACGGGAAGGGGGACTAATGGGAAAACCATTTCTTTATTTAAGTGGCATTGCAACGCATACCGGGAACTCGCCAGCAAAATTTATAACATAAACAGAGAAGTAAGTACGGATTTGTCTTTATTATATAAAGGAAAGTCATAGATTTATTTGAATTTCAACACAATTAAGTGTATAAAGAACTGTACATAGTTATTAAGTAGGTAGACTAGAAATATGCACACCATGCAATATTTTTTCTTTAGATTAATTAATCTTTGGAAATTTAATAAACATGACTATTACCCTAACCCCCATGTTTACTATCACATCATAGAAACAAACTTTTGGCACAAGAAAAGAACAACAATATAAATATACATACTTATAATTTATAATTGTCCAAAAAGAAAAGTGTCCACAGGAGTCGGGTCTTTGATTCTTGATTGACATACAAAATAACGACTTGTTAATTTTAAGTCATGTATGTATTTGATCACTTATGATTGTGTTCATTATTTATAAATAAGATTGCTGAATTTTGGGTCTTCATTTTGGCTTTACATTCCATATAGTACCTGCTGCACCTCCAACTGATGGTTCCGTCTAGATTGAATTCTCTATTTTTGGTACGGATCTTAATGAAGCGGTAGTCTCCTACCCTAATACAGTCATAGCCCTTCGCAGTCAGTGTGAACACAGGAGCTGAATAGAATAAACCATTATTTTACTCGTTATAACCTCAGATATCAAACATTTAGATTTAAAAATTCATTATTATAACCATTGATTTTATCTGTTGAGTTTTCTATAGAAATGGACTAACACACAAAAATAGGCTACGTTAGTAACTAGTTGGAACTATACAATTGAAAAAACTAGAAGTCGTGCCCGGAGAGATGCAGCAAATAAATATATAAACTAAAATAAGTGAAAATATAAAAACAGTTTATTAAGAAGCATTTCTATGACAGTCTGGGCTTGCAATGAACGAAGTAGTCAAATAAGCAATGGATCAATAAACAAAAACATAGAATAACAATTTAATCAGAATAGAATAACAATTTATATCAATAAAATAGAAGTTGTGTTATGACAGACATGGCATGCATTATATATGAAACCAATACATAGAAAATAGGGATGAATGGAATTGGAGATGCTTTGTCAAAGTAATGGACTCCCAGAAGAGAAGGGTTATGCAAATAATGATAATTATGTAGAACGCTCAATAACGAAAAAGCAGTGCGAGGAGGGATAGGGGCCTGATAGAACACTGAAGTAACATAAGATACCTTGACAAAACCATACGATTCGGGCCTCAGAAGAAAAAAGGAATGAACATGGTGATGCACAATAAACTAAAAAGTCAGGAAAAAGAAAATGAGATAATAAACCAGGAACTAATGCCACTCAAAGAGTATAAGATGACAAAGGTACAATTAAAGAAAAACTTGGCTTATAGTGGACTGAGCCCACTCATACTGTGGCACAGTACAGGGATATTTACAGGAAGGTGGCTTGTCATGTACCGGCCCCAAGGAAAAGGCAATAAACTGGATGGAGCCAAATAATTTTATTTATTTTTTAAATAATATGGTAATCAAAGAAACAGTTTTTGATGACATTTAGGTAGTCTTATTTCACAAATGTTGCACTCCCAATAGGCCACTTGCATCACATTTTAAAAATTTCTGTATTTTTTTTATTGGATTTTTGAAACCCTGGCGATTTTTTGAAAATTTAAATCCGAAAAATCAGACTATTTTTTATAAACCGGAAAGACGGGACATAATTTTATGGGTGAATTAATTAATTATGTGTAATTACATCGCCGAAAATCATTTAAAAAAAAAAGTTCTCCACACGAATGGCACAGGAGAATAACGAGGCATACCAAAAATACTACATCTCATAAATATTTTTTTCCTTGATCCATCTTATTGATCATAAATCATTATAATGCTGAACGTCTATATTACGAAATCCAATGTAATATACTTATACTTGTAAATTATAATTATAATAATAAGAATATTATAAAATTTGATTTTGTTAAAATCAGCACCATTACCATTATACCTCTAAAACTCGTACAGACAGCATAAAATGTACGGGGTTCTCTTCATAACATCTGTCAAAAAATCAAACCAAATGATAAGTTCGCAGAGAACAAACAATAAATCTAGTGAACGTTAAATGTCAAATTCAAGAATTCGCCTGAAATCAAAGTGTTGCCATATAAAAAAAAAATCAGTGTGGAATTTTACAAAATTAATTAAACATTTTCGGAGACGGGACATTTTCATGTAGTGACGTCACGAGCCCAAATAATGGTTTTATTTATTAAAAAAAAAAAAAAACTGTACATTTCTAAAAAATTTTACTAACGTTTTCGTAATCTTAGTAAAAAAATCAATCTACACGATTTTTTCCAAATCGTTATGAAATCCATGCAAGTGGCCTATTGTATTTGTGCGGATCAACCTTGGTGCTACAGTTGTAACAGCGGCGGCGGCTCGATGAATTCACTCGCGCATGTTTGTCTTTGGCTTTGCGTTAATTCCGATGAAACACGAAGAGTATTTTTTTTTAAATAACTACGTCCTGGTTTATCAAAAGAATTTCTCGTCCAGGTCAAATCTAGGATAGTCCTACAGTACCTACATGCAAACAAAAAGTATCAAAAGTTGTCTATTGTATAATACTCAATTAATCATTGAAGAAGAAGATAACACTAATAATCTAAACGAAAATATGAAAAAGAACAAGACACAGAAAAATATAAAAATATGATAATGGTCGCAACTGCAACCATTATCTTCTTCTTCAATGATATATTAATTTGATGGGAATAACCTTCAGGAGTTCTAAAACGAGAGTTGTTCTTATAAAAAATATAATTAATCATTTAAATAATCAAACAGTATTAATAGGTTTGCGTCAACGCAATCTGCCGCCGCGCCTTAACCGTCGCACCATATAAACATCCGTGTACGTAGATTTTCATACAAAGCTACCATTTTCTAAATCAAGAATTCGTCACAAGATTACGCAACTTTCGTCGGTAAGACGCAAAGGGACGTTCCCTTCCAAGGTACAAGTTCTACGAATGTGTGAAACTGGAGTATCTCCCGGATTTCGAAAGATTGACGGTAATACTCAGTTGTATCAAGCGACTGTATATTACATATGACGTCAGTGTCCATCCCGGTTACTTTTTCGCGGTGACTTGCCATCACTGTCATCAATCGTTTACACGTTGACAGTGGATACGAGGAACAGGCTAATTTTGGAAGTAGTTCCTGTTGGATTTACAAAACAATCACTTGGCGAAGGCGAACCAAAAGCCACCCGCAGGGCCTAGCAGTAAAAACCTGCGGAGCGGGTTTTTAACTGCTAGTTTTAAGTTCAATAAAATTCAAAATGCACATAATAATCATTTAAGTTTGATAAACTAATTCCATCTACTACGTTGAGGGAGAGAATTATGGCAGACCTGATTGAATTGCATAATCGTTAAAAAAATGTGGTAGAAGTGAAACCTTCAGAAAACTAAAGTAGACCAGAGTGGGGAGGCTACGAAGCACCGCACAAACAGGAAACCGATTAACTTATTATGATAATGTGGAGGTACATGGTTATTTAACAAACTTAATATTTTTACAGTAGGTATGCGCAACGTAAATTTTTAAATACTCCATTCTTCATATTGGAAAAACAACTCCTAATTTTGAAATCAGAATCAAAGAACATTTAAGGTGTCTTAATAATAATAATTTTTCTGAGTTCGCTAACCATATCATTGAAAATAACCATAGTTTTGAAAAAAACACAGGGATAAATATTCTTCATTAAATCATAAAGGAAAACGTTTAGATAACTTAGAAGCTTTGGAAATTAAAAAATCCCTTAAAAATAATGAATCTATTATCAACAAACAAAAAATATTGTCATATAGCCCAATCATGGATTTGTTCCCCTACCCACCCACTCTACACTAATACCTACCCACCCAATCTACATTATTAACTAACAACGGCTCCACCCCTATCATAATAAAACATTGTTCTAAACTGTCATATTAGTATAAGCTTTCCCTGACGAAGGAACGTTTGTTCCGAAACCGGTCGGATTTGCAAATTATATAAGTGGTTTATACAAAGTTATATTGTTTCATTTTTACTCCATTCTTCCTCCACTTTTCACACTTTCAGGCATCTCATCAAAAAATTTCAATTGTATCAGTGCTAAAATTGGATTTTGAATATTGGAAGGAAAATCGTTAAGTTTATATTGTTATTAATCGTGGTTGTGTTCATTAGAGAGGAAAATGAAGTCCCTTCCAATAGTTCTTATCTTCGCTTTGCATTTCAAGAAATATTTGCTGCATCTCCAACTAGTGGTAGCATCAGCGTGGGTCGCTACTTTAAAAAAACGGTACATTCCAACGTCGATGCAGTCTTGACCCCTCATAGTACGCGCAAATACAGGAGCTGAAATGTTTTTAAATTGTTAAACAAAAAATGTCTCTACGGGTACGGAATGATATATTTTCAACAACGACATTTTTTTGTTTTTCGCCGCCCGTTGATGCCAAATTCAAGCATAATGACCTGATTTTGTCGGTGGAAACATATGGAGCACGGAACGTATTCAACTTTTGGGAGATGGAGGCAGTCGTGAGCCTGAAAGGCCCTGGAAGGAGCTATTCGAAAACAATTTTAAGCCGCGGGGTGAAGTGCACGACATGCCCCATTCCCTGTCTCAGCAAATAACAAATAAAGAAGCAAATAAAGTTAATAAGGCATAATATGCAAATAAAATAATTATTTATTTATGTTTATAATAATAATATTTTACACCACTTTGCATACAAATCCTTTCAAAAGTTTTCCAAAACAATTTTGGAAAATTAACGAGGTAATTTCCCATCTCCCTTAATTTGCCTTCAATATCAATTATACAAAATCAAACTACTGCTCTGTCCGGGGCTTTTTATGACCAAGGAAACAGTACTTTGCAGTTCATAAAGGCTGAAAAACCTAACCTAAGGAAAACAAACGATAAAAATTAATTTAAAGTTTTCTTTTAAATCGAAAAATTTCTTCCTTTTTTTCTCAATGAATTTGGTAAGTTACGTACACGGCACACGCTCGTGAAATTATTTGGCAAAAACAATGAGATGATTAATCAAATAGTATTTTTTTAATATTTAATGCCCAATTTACGCCCCGACATGAAAACACACAGCCTACTCTTTGGACACAGTGCAATGCACGCCACTAGGTGGAGGGCATCTTTATTCCACTTCATTTTCACAAATACTTACACAAGAGGGTACATACACAAGAGGGTACGTACATACATCGAGCATTCAGAATAGAAACGTTTCTCGTACGAATTGATATGCACTCACTTAGGTTTTGATTTCTAAACCGAACAGACACGCGAAAGCGATCAGTTTGAGATAAAACTCAAGACATAAGGCCTCTGAAGATGGACAGTGAGATCTGTCCGAAACGTCAAGAGTTAAAAAGGCCTTTTGATAAACCGAGAAAATTATTATTCTACATCTTACACCCGTGAAAACCTTAACCATAACACAAATACGAATGTATGTGTACATACGTATTTGTGTTCTCAGAACAGACATCGTCTAGTGAGGCGGGTAACTTACTTGTTTGTTTATGATAATGTTATATCAATAAACGCGCGGATTGCCGGCAATAAAAAAAATAAAAAAAATTGGGGATGTCAGCCCACTGACTAAATGCATCAAAGGAGGGTTCTTTTGAGGAATCGTGTACAAAAATAAGAAATATGTACAATAAGATATAATTTGGTTTTTCATGCTGTATTCTACTACAATTAAGCATATTATACATCCGGATGGGAGTGATCCATGCCCAAGTTAATTATAGTCTTGTCCATGGTCCACAACCTCGCCTTGCATTTCCTCCTGGTATGTTGGTTGCACCTCCAACTGATGGTATTGTCTCTATTCGTGTGGAACTTTACGAACTTGTAGTTTCCGACGCAGATGCACTGATGACCTTGAATGGTCCTTCCATAAGTCACTGGAAACAAATTCTTATGTTGAAAAGTTATGTACACATAACGACTTTTGCCTCTGAAATACTATGCATTGCCCAGTGCAACTTTTAAGACCTGCTAAACTTTAATATCTCTTCTATTTTAGCCACCTTCATTGAATTACTCTCACTTCTTTCAGCCTCATAACATTCCCTTAAACCTTAAATTAAGATGCTATAGTTCCATAACAGAGTTACGCAAAAAGAGTCTACAGAAGTAGGAAGCGGGGTTGATGGCCGTTAGAGACAATGAGGTGCCATCTTGTGCGCTATATATGCACGACGCCGATGAAGTTGTCCACCTTGTCAACTGTCGATAGGGTAATCCCTCAAATTAGTCCTTATACAAATAGTTTTCAGAATCTTCGAACTGCTGCGCTGTTGAGAATAGGCACTTTTAATATTCCCACGTTTACGGAACGGCGACGGTAAAAAAAGGCAATAAACATACTTTCCTTTTCACAATAATGCTGCAGCTCTTTCTTATACATTAAATAATGGTGAGCAAAAGATGAGACACATAATGTACTATGTCTTGTCTTTTGTATCACCATTGTATAATAGTTTGTGTCGCTCTCCATAGAGAAAAAAAGGCCTTATTTTTAAACGCCTGGGGTCTCAAAAGTTGCGTATGATCTGTAGCTATTCGAAAACGTAAAAATAAATGAAATTTTTGTTCACTATTAGCTCGCCAAAATGGCGGGAAGTTTTGAAAAAAAAATAGATATCGTGATTTGGAAAAAAAAAATAAAACAAAGGGTTCATATTTTATATTTTGTAGCAAACTTATTATTTATTCCATAATTGCAGTACAAATAACGCATTTTTTTAGTTACATATATATGTGATGTGTTTGTTAAAAATATAAAAGGGGAAAATAAAACTTTTTCTGGATAAAATCAGAATTCTTGTTAACTTACTATTCGTTATCTTACTATTACGTATTCATAAACTTGTTTTTTTTCATTTTTGTCAGCTGTACGCAGTTTTTAATAAAAAAAAATAAAAAAACAAAAGTTAAAAGGTTAAATTATTGAAAAAAAAATATTTCAGGTATTTTTTCTGATTTTCAATGCATTTTGGCGAGCTAATAACCATTTAAAAAAATAAATAAATGCAGTTCTCATTTTCTTTGTAAGACGCAATTTTTGACCCCATGCGTTTCTGAATTCAAAAGTTGAAATAATTGACCCGCCCTATTGAAAAAGATATATGCAAGAAAGAGCTGCACCTGCAGTATTATTGTGATGTTTATTGCCTTTTTTGTACCGTCGACGTCCCGTAAAAGTGGGAGTATTAAAAGCGCCTAATGAAGAGCGGCGTGTCGTTAGTTTGTTGTTTTCACGTTCTTCACTCGATGATCCAAGGAGACATACTGCTCCGACATCAACAAATGGTGTTGGAACGGTGAATAAGACACATTTTCCGGGTGAGATTAATATTGCCGTTTAGCCGAATAGCTCGTATACACGTACTACTCAACAGGAGTACGCCTCAGTATTTTATCTTCACATTAGATTCAATGGATTTCCCTTTTTTGTTTCCTCCAGAGTGGTGATGGGCGGTAGTTCTTCGGCACCACTCAGACCTTGCAATTAGTGTTCAAAATAATGTCACTTTGGTTCAATTTTATTCGCATAACAATTTCTATAAAGCGTAGTATTTTTAACTACATTCATTATTTGGGAAAGCTTTTTCGACTGTATATCGTCAATCCGTAAGTTCGTTGAGCTTAGTAGGCTTAGTTTTTGTAAGTTTCCACCAAAAGGAATTGCGAGTAGAGTGTTACCATGGACTGTTAGATCATTTATATAATACATGTACAGATAGTGATAGTGGTATTCGTGCAGGAAATGTCGTCATTTGGCCTTCCACGTTTCTTGGTGGTCCGGAGTCCATGAATAAGATATACCAGGGTTCGATGTCTGTCCTTAGGAAATATGGTCGTCCAGACCTATTTATCACACGAATTCATCAGAAGGTAATCGGTAAGGTTATAGAGTACTTTTACGTTACAGAAGAGCAAAAGGGAGGTATGCCGTGTATGGAGGAGGTAGCCGTATGCCGCATCTTCGCGGTCCGTTCACACTTTGTGATTCAGACAAATTAAATTCGACTTTAGGTATAGATAATGTTGTCAGCGCAGAATTACCTGACAGAGATAAGGACCAGGACTCAGACAGTGCGGTTTAAAAAAACATTCAAGATCATTCAGGTTTAAGGAATCCTGAATCGATTTCTTAAGGTTGAGGGAAAGTGTTGGAAGAAGTTTCCAAAAGCACTCCGCGATGAGACCGACGCGGATTTGCACAGTTACTTGGCTTACAGACGTAGAGACTGTTTGTAGGAACATTTAGTGCGAAGTTTTTAGGATTAATAATAGGTTCGTCATACCCTACAATCCATATTTAACTAGAAAATTCAATGCGCACATCAACGCATCCTTATTTTCCTCGGGGCCTCCTGTGTGGAACTTATGTAAAAAAAAAAGTTTGTTCCTCAGTAATCGCAATTAAGTATTAATACATAAATAATAAATATCTCGCCAAAATATGAATAATGAATGTGCTAGCATAGAAATTAATCAGAATATTTACCTAACCCAACTTCTTCCCACACGACCCACACTGGGGTAAGAGTGATGAAAAACGCCCTTTATTCACAGGGACGTTTTTAAGAAAAAAATTGAATGTGGAAAGGAAGATTATAAAAAAACAAAAATTTTAAATACATAATGTATGTAAACTTTATTATGTACATATTATATATGCACGATTTAAATAAATAACAACAAAAAAATCAGTTCACTTTATCCGACTTGTTTGAGTCAAAATTACTATCATCATCACAACCAACACTACCACCATCACGATCGTCATAATCGTAATCGTCACTATCATCATCATCATCATCCTGAGTTCTTGAATAATTTTCACCTGTCGGCTGTAATGATAGAGCCATTAGCAGTTCGACCGCTTTTTTGGGGAGTGAGGTCAACTTTTTTTTGGCAGCTTCCTTTTGCTCGTTATCAGAGGATCTGATGACAAGAACAACAAATTGAAAACATCAACATTGGATTTTTCACGACTGCATTTTCGTGAATGATGCTCCCTATAATTTTTTAAATCCTTATTTCGTGCTTCTTGCGCCTCTTCTGTCAACTGACCTATTGGCAATAATGCGCTTTTTATTATTTCTGGCCCGTGGCTTAAAAATTTATGAAGTGTGGGCGGCATGACGTACCACGGATAACTTTTGTACAAAATACCTCGCCGAGTCTAGTGCATACTTTCGGAATTTCTCCACATCGATTTCATGTCCACTTCATATGACAATGAATATGGTATGCATTTTCTTAATCAATTAAAAAATCGCCGCGCGGTGTTACCATCATTGGTGTTACAAAATCCTGGTTTTGGCTTGTCCACGATAAAACCTAGTCTTTGTTTAAACTGCACCTGAATTTGCCTCTTGGTTTCTGCAACCTTTTCTTTATCCGAGCCTCGAGCCTGCCATTTTTTTAAAGGTAGTTTGTACGCCAGATGAAGGAGACATGAAAAAAAACGTATCCATCCGTGCAAGACCGAAAACCAAATTTCAATTTTTTTGTTTTAATCGGTCTCGTAAGCAATTTCTCAATGGAATTAAAGTCTTTGGATGTAGCTCCACATATGTAGCACTTTTGCGAAGAAGTTGTGTTTGTAATGGCATTACATACTTTTCCGTCGATCATCGCAAATATCAGATTATGTTTGATTTTCAAAGTTTTCCATCAAGTCGCACCATACTCGTGGAAAGATTGTTTATTTGCTCGCCCACCTTTTTTTTCTTCCTGGGAAACTGCGGTGCTTTCTTTAATAAATTCAATTTTAATGGTCTGCAGTACCTAGTTGAACCCGGTCTAAGGTTTTGCCAAATCACCTTCGAACCAGATACTAAACGTAGAGGAACAAAACATGTAATAAAAACCATCTGCACCATAAAAAGCTTGTTTGTACGAACTATGACCGCTACTGCCATCAAAACCCCATTTCGAAAACAAGCACATATTATGTAATTCCTTAGAATTGAGTGCACATATTACATCGCCCTGAGCGGATACCAAACGCTTAATGGTAAGATTGAGCATCGTCTGCAAATCAACATGAACCGAAGTATCACTAACATTGATTTTTGCAGTCTGGGTAACATTTCTTTTTTGCGGCCTGTATAATTTTATAAGACGGGTATAGTTTTGGAGCGGTCGATCTTATTACATTGTATTGGTGTCGAGATAGTCCCGCTTCCACTACGAGTGCTACAGCATCCTCTCCTGACTTAGTAACTATTTCAAGAGAATTTCTATAAGCTTTTAAATATTTACTGGGACTGGCGTCTGTAGAATTGCTACAGACGCCTCTGTCAGCTCTAAGTTCCATTTGTGTGGCATAAACTAATTCAGTTAAGAGGACTTTCTTAAATCCAGAGTCTTTTGTCGTTTCATTCGTTTTGTACTCTGATCAAAGGTAATTTTCGGGCGACCGGGACCACCGCGTTTTAGTGTAAGATTAGGAAAAGAAATTGATGAATCCAGCCATGTTTTATTATTCTTCAGAAATCTTACTTCAATCCGGTGCGCTGCTACCCATCGTGAATAGTGTTCCGATTTGAAGCGATTTATCCTTATCGAAACATGTTTTCTGAGATCATCGATGCATCCTGTCCTTAATTCCATTTCCTTTTGCAGCGAATTTAGCTGATCTGGAATTTTTACCAGTCCAGAGTTCTTCATTATCGTGAATAATTGTCGTCTTGTCATGAATAAAGTATCGGAATTCGCACCTGTGTGAAAAAAAGAAAATGAATAAATTTCTCCGCTCGGTTCACGTAGTGCTGTATTTGTCGCGAAGCATCAAAAATCGCTGATTCGCGTTGTGCTATATCTGCCACCAACTGGCACGACTTCAGAAAACGCGTTATATCTTTTTTCTATTATGACCAGACATGTGGCATAAACCGTTTTAGGAAGGGAGAACATGAAGTTTTATCCTTGAGTTTAAACACTTTACCACTATATACCTTACGGTCAAAAATTGGAATTTGAATGTCGATAAAGATTATTTTGAAATAAATCTCTTTTCTGACAGGTTTTGTAACTAAAACGATATTAAACTGTCTGATCCCGAGTTATTAAAAAAACCGTTCATTTTAATTATAGCTACCGATCACGTTAAAATAATTGATTACTTCAAAAAGTGTACATATGTGTAAGATTTTAAAAGTGATTCGTAAATTAAAATAGTTACTGGTCCTAAAAGTGTTTGAATGAAAGCTCGGAGGTGCCCGGAGCTCAACTAATCTCTAAAAGAATATGATTTTTTTTTAAATCACGACTATATTTTTGTATATATTTGATATACAATTTTGCCTATCAAAATAATTAATTATGTTAAAAATATAATGTGAAAAAATAAGATAAATACCTGAAAATGATGGTTCCATAATCAGTTTTGGGATTCGTATTAGGTATCTTCCGAAATAAATACTTGAACTTGAGGTTTATGCTGGCACTTGTAAACGGCGCGTGTTATCTGCACGAGTGTTCGCTCTAGGGATGGACGATATACATCGATGTATTGTAAACACTCGATGTATAGTACCGATGCATCGTATTGAACCGATGGATTGTTAATACTTCAACATCGAATACATATCGATGTTTTTTATTCGATGCATCGAATACGCAAACTATGAGATGAGTGACTATGAGATGAGTGTCTATGAGTATGACCAACAGTGACTTACGACTGCAGTGACTTTCCGACGTTTCGTGAATCGGAACGTAATAATCAGTTTAGTCAATATAAAACGCCAACCATTTATCGGTTTGGCTGAATGGGTTATGCTCCCTTTGCTGCGAAGCCGGTAAAGTCAAACTTAAAAAATAAAACCTTAAATATAAAATAAAATTAATGGAGGGATTATAAATTTCAATTCCCAAAGCTGTACAAAATAGCTTTTAAGTATTTAACAATTGTTGGCACATCTGTCCCATCAGAAAGACTCTTTTCACAGGCAGGGCTAGTTTTTGATAGCAAAGAAACCGATTGAAGTGAAAAAGATTAATTACACTTTTGTTTTTACATAGCATTGAAAAAAAAATTGGAATTTGTAAACAAACTAAAGCTGTGTTTGCCGTGTGATTGTGAATTTTAATAAATATTTTTCCTTGTACTTAACTTACCTAGTTTTCCATTTGTCCATTGCGAAAAACAATCGATGTTTCGGAAACATCGATGTACTTCTCAATACATCTTATTACATCGGAAAAAACATCGATGTATATTTTAAATGTCCATCCCTAGTTGCCAGTACGTGATTTGTTATATTCCTACAAGCGATACGCAAAATACGGGGCTGTTTGTTTCATAAATGCAAGAGATATTAATCCCCCCCCCCCGACGCGGGTTTTGAATACATAGATGTATTGGAAACATCGATGTATTTCTCAACACATCGTATTAACATCGATGCAACCGTTCGATGCATTACATCGGAAAAAACATCGATGTATTTTTTTAATGTCCATCCCTAGTTCGCTCTCTACTGAGCGGAGTCACATGTAGAAGGGTGGGGTGAAGGGTTTCTTCCAGCTATATAATAATGCTACAACTATCGAGGTACCTCGAAACAAATGAAGCGACATCGTATAATTGATTTTTTTTTGTTTTTTGTATCAACTTGTAGTATTTGGCCCCAGTGTGCGACCTATCAAATCTACAAATAAATTAACAAAATTTTCATATTTTATTTTATTTATGATGTTAAGATTGCACATTTTTTTTGAATTTCTTTTTGCTTGTTTCACTGTTTACGGACATGGCATTGTAAGTGTACGTCTTACATATTTATGCACTCACACAATTAATATTGTGGTGAAGTGTATGTTTAAGTATGTAGCAGTGATAACGTGTTGCAAGCCTTAATCCTCTTAATGCGATTTCTGCGTTTAGTTTTGGTGTAGCCGACATTCTTATTTGAAACGACTCAAGTTTATTAAATTACCATGAATGTACCTGCCCATCGATAATCTTTTGTACCTTTCAGCCGATGATCCAGTAGGTACATAAAAATTACAGTGCAGAGGATCACAAAATCGAGGAAGATATAAAATAAAAACAATATGAGCAAATGCAAATTTATTTAAATGAATTAATTTTGCAGTGTGTAACAAACGAGAAAATTGCATAAATATCAATCTTTAAAAAATCATTTTAATCAAAAATACAGTTTATTATTTCTCGTGGAATGGAATGAAAACAAAATAGAGCTTTACTGAAAACTAAATATTATAAAAATATTGCCTTTTATTACACATTTTACAAATATTATTAAATTCTGCTTAATGTATTGACAATTTGATTTCACAAACAAGAGAATTTATTTATTTCTTAAACCTACTAAATACGAAAGGCACCTTTCATGAAATCTAAATAAATTTTACTGATAAAATTCTGGTTAATGTGTTTACTACGTACTGTGTTGCACAAACGTTCGTTTTTATTTATTACTAATTTATACGTAAGGCACAATTTCATATGTTGATAATTATTGTTAACGTTTTATTAATGTACTAAATTATTAATATATTCATTATTTAATTCTGGAAAACAACTTCACGATACATACTACCATAAACAGGCTGATATATATTTAAAAAAAGAACACATTGAGAATAAACAGCATGGAGCGAGACCGGTGAAAGGTAAAGTTTGATAAAATCCGAAGAGGTTCAACCAAGCGTTGCCTAAACTTAAGGCAACGTTTGTCTTCATCTTAAGAAAATAAAGGTCAACATAAAGAGTTCCATAAAATATATATATTTTGCTAAACCTGAAGAAAAAAACAGAACCTTAAAATAAATTCGCTAAATAAAAAAACATTGTTTGACAAAATCAAAAAAAAAACCCATAGTGAGATTCTCTAAATAAAAAGGAATGTTTCGTTAAATCTAAAGAAAAGGGGCACAAGGCAGGTTAGAGAGAGGATGATTAAACTTAAAGTAACTTTGTTTCCTTTTAAAAAATGAGGCACAACCTTGAGTGAGGACTTTCAACCTTTCTGATTATCAGAAGTGTTTTTGTCACTGTGCTGTGAGATGGCGTGATTACGTATCGACACTCTTTAGTGACATACATTATTGTGGAATCATGGCACAGAATAAGGAATAACAATGTTATTATATGTCTCTTAGTTATTCTTAAGTTATACTTATAATAACTTAATATTAAAAATAAACAATTACAACTTCAGTTGAGATATCGAAGCGGTTTGATCTGTTTGTTGCGGTGCGCTGGGACGTGTATTATTCAGAAGGGGGGTTTGTATCATTGCGGGAGATATTTTGAGTAACCGTACCTACGTTTATAGTATATAAATTCATTATGTATCACGGAATTTCTAGTAAACGCCTACATAATGTCTAAATTTGAAGGAATCTTATTATTGATTTAATAACGGCAGTCAATAGTTTAGGCGGTTTGTAGCTAACTTCAGACAGTTTTTAGTAGTCACCAAAATCATCGGACTGTACAGTGACCAAGGGTGGTCTGGGAAATGATGAACCACCACTCTTAATATTTTTATTACGAGTTAGTTGTCGATATCCCATAAAAATGATAGACCAATAATAATAATAATGGAATGTTTTTTATACTTAAACAAAACTAAACAATTTTCTTAACCTTAATCGAAGTTGAAGATGCGCAAGATCTTTAATTATGCAATGTGTTTTAAATCAAATCAAGCCTGCTTTACACTGTTGGCGAGACCATTCCGGAGGCGAAGAAGGCTTCCAATAACTCTCGAATTGCGCAGTTTTTTTTTCGGTGGCTGCATTTGCCCATAACCTCATCCATTGACAGTTCGCTCGTCCTTTGATTCGGGGACAAAAACACGACAAAGAATTGACCGACTAAACCAGGGTTTCCCAACCAGCGGTCTGCGGACCACTAGTGGTCCGCAAGAGGCTAGAAGATGGTCCGCGTTGGTCCGCCGGTCAATAAACGAGACAGCGCGCTGGGCGGTCCCTGGTCGAGAAGTCTGAATAAAAAAAATCGGGACAATATTCAGTTTATCATTATTGTACCTTGTGGTCAGTGGCCATAATGGTATTCTGTTTCACCCCAACCCATCCTACCCCCCTCCCCCCCGTTGTAGTAAATATTCTGCTCGAAC
Organism: Limnephilus rhombicus; assembly: GCA_929108145.2. Lineage (NCBI taxonomy): Eukaryota > Metazoa > Arthropoda > Insecta > Trichoptera > Limnephilidae > Limnephilus > Limnephilus rhombicus. Next base: position 35,473,142 of record OV815284.1, on the reverse strand, counting down.
CCGTCCCACCCTATCCCATTCCTCCCCCTCCGTTGTGGTAAATATTCTGCCAGAACCCATCCCACCCTACCCCATTCTTCCCCCTCCATTGTGGTAAATATTCTGCTAGAACCCGTCCCACCCTACCCCATTCAGCCCCCTCCGTTGTGGTTAATATTCTGCTAGAACCCGTCGTACCCTATCCCATTACGCCCCTCCCGTTGTGCTATTCGTCCCGGGTGCCACCCACGCTAAACGAACTTAAACGACAGGTGAGTGTCTATTACTTATGTTGTCTCGCTGTTGACACTTTTTGCATTCACTATATCGATTAAGAATTTTTAAATTTTCGTACTTATTACATTATTTAAGATATATTAGACAAATTCTGGTTTCTGCGGCTGTGCGTGGTTGTGCTCCGACAGCAGGCGCGCCACAACGCCCCCTTCGAGTTGCAGCCGGGCGGGGCACGCAGCGCCCCCCGGAGCGGCCACGAAAGCGCACCGCCAGTACTCACGCCCCCCGTCCCGGCACTGGTTCTCGTACTCGTTGCCGTCATACACGAGGCGTATGTCGTCTCCGTGCGATAGGATGTACGGCACGTCTGGAAGGAGATAAATTAGTTATGATTAGAGTAAATTAATGACGTAACAACAATGGGAAATAGATAACAAAAATAGATTAAAAGATGTATGGTTCAGATTGTTTCCCTAATCAAAGAAGTGTCGAATAGGTAGTAAGTCCGTTACCGACCTCAATCCGTCCTTTTGCTGGTCGAACGTCCTGCCCGGTAGGGTATGAATGCAAATTGCAATTATTTGTGCCTCTTTTTCTCAAGCAGAGATCACTTTTTATGAAGTAAATTTGTCGATAATATGAATTTCCTCGCAAGAATAGCAACACTTTTTGCAGGCTATAAGTAGGAATCTGTATGAATCCCAATGTCTAACTACAACATCATATGAACACAATAAAGCGCACACAAATCTGATGGATGTTGTCTGAAAGCTTCGACGAAGGATTAAAGTTGTGAAAATGCATGACCTCTGTAGAATGGTAAGTTACTTTGCTCTCGGCTAGCCCAAATCTAAAACCCGGCGAAATATCCTGAAATTATTGCTCTTTCAGGAAAAACCTTTTCGCACTTGACCCGCCCTTGGTGAAAGATACAGAATCCGCCTATTGTCTGCTTTCCAACCCTCTTCTTACCTTTTATGGTCCATCTCCAATGCATATTGCTCAATTTGGGAGGCGTGAATGGGTACCGCCGCCCCGGGAACCTTTATTGGATAACCAACACCTCTGCCATAGGTCACCCCAAGTGGTTCGCTACGTTTGGTGATTTAGCAGGGGTGCCCGGGTTCGTGGGGTGAGGTTTGTCTAGGTCTTGGAGGCGGATGACCAAGACACACTGAACCCCAGATTTCTACCCACCCCTTAAACCCTTTTCCTTCCCAGAACTCTCCTCTCCTTCCTTTTCCTAAAAAAACCCTCCACACAGCATCCCCAAAGATGACATAGGCCCTGAGGAAAATTATTTTCCTCAGCGCCTCCTGTGTGGAGCTCATGTAAAAAAAAAAAAAAAAATATCCTTGTTCTCACAATATACCAGGCGTCCCGTAGTAACTTGTCGTAGAAAGCGAGACCATTGTGTGGTATTTATTTTTTTCTTCAAACTTATAAAATTAACAAAACTTTGAAAGCGCACTTGAAATTAAATAACACAAAACTGCGCTATACAAAGTATGTTATTATTACCTTCGTAGAGCAGGCATATTGTAAAATAAAAATATTAATTTAAAATAGGCATATTGTAAAAAAATATATAAATTTATTTATATAAAATATTGTAAAATCTTAGCAATATTATAAAAAATATAACATTTTGCGTAAGAGAATGTAAGCAGTTAGGAATAATTTAATTATTTTTATCCATATCATCACAAAAAGACCAATGTTCATTTCTTCCCCTCCTCAAAAAGTCCCTCCACACAGCATCCCAGATGACATAGGCCCTGAGGGAAATTATTTGGACTGTGGAGTTAATGTAAAAAAAAAAGTTTTTTATCAAAACATCATTTTTATTTGAAAAAAAAAATTCTTTTCTATTCGTTTATCAATTCAATTGAAATGTGTAGAATTTGAGCGTCGTCCGTTGACAAATGTAATTTTCAATTTATTTATTTATTTATTTAATACATGAATTATCGAGAGTATATATAGTTTTTTGTGATATTTCACCCTCCATGCTAGGGATGACCCTGGGTTATGGTGGGTGAAGTTTACAGTTTGAGGATATACATTCATTAGTATAGATTGAAATTTTTCACTAATTGATACTATCAATACAAATTCTCCCACAATAAGAGAGTTTATGTAGTTATATTGGATTACAAGAATAAGGTGAAGAAGTTAGAGAATATTTAATATAATAATATTTAATTTTATTTAAAAATCGACTAACCAAACTAGGTGGATGGTTGTAGAGCAAAAAAAATAACAAAAAATAAATGCCTACTACAATATGAAAATAAAAAAAAAGTAAAAAAAAAATTTAAAAAATTATGGATTTGTGGCTATTCCGGGAACTGTATATCCTATCCCCCATTCCTGCAACTCTGGATCTTAAAATATTATAAAGGCTTGTCCCTCCGTGAATATGCTGAAAGCGCTGCAGTATTTGGGGAGGCCAAACATTACGCGCAAGGCGTTATTGTATTGGACACGGAGTCTTTCCATTCTGCTGTTTTTGTAGTTTACCAAAAGTTCGCACGTATACAACGTTCCGCAGAAAGTGAGTAGGGGTGTCAATAATAGCAAATATACATATAAATTAACCAAATTCCACTATGTACTATGTTGGTGATTTAGCAGGGGTGCCCGGGTTCATGGGGTGAGGTTTGTCTAGGTCTTGGAAGCGGATGACCAAGACACACTGAACCCCAGATTCCTACGCACCCCTTAAACCCTTTTCCTTCCCAGAACTCTCCTCTCCTTCCTTTCCTTAAAAAACCCTCTATACGGCATCCCCAAAGATGACATAGGCCCTGAGGGAAATTATTTTCCTCAGGGCCCCCTGTGTCGAACTCATGTAAAAAAAAAAAAACACAATGAATTCTTACTGTCTCACTTTAATACTGTTGGAGTTATATTAGCACTTTACTAATCCCACAAAAAAATAACAACAATAAAAATAATAATTATTAGCATCTCAGTTCCATTTTGTGTACCTGTCCACTGTCCAGTTATTGGTGGCTGGCGGATTTGGATACTTGGTAATATGCTATTCCGGAGATGTCATGTAAGTTAACAGCAGAATCGAAGTTGTCTACGTCTCCAAATCCAGTTCTCTTCGTATATGTGTCGGCGGTCGACCATTCTGCCTGATTTTACGATCGACCGCCGATGTCATGTAAATTAACAGCAGAATCGAAGTTGTCGACGTCTCCAAATCCAGTTCTCTTCGCATATGTGTCGGCGGTCGATCGTAAAATCAGGCAGATCACTATGCGCCTAGCTATTTCGTGAAGTGTGTGAAGGCCTGATTTTACGATTTACCTGCGACATATGCATGGTCGCCGAGAACGCGGTTCAGGGGTGAGGGGATGGGGGGTCAAACAATAATAACTCAGTAAAAATGTAAATATAACTATGTATTTATATATTTTTCACAGCGATTAAGCAGTAACATTATCATTATTTCAGACCCCATTTTTTTTGTTATAAATGAAGTTTAAAAAAGATATTATTTATAACAAGAGTATATACTTCATAGGTTCACAGCGTTACAATATTATTACAGTGTAATAATGTATTGTAAAATCTTAACAAATAATATTATAAAAAATATAACATTTTACGTAAGGGAATGTATGTAAGTAGTTCGGATTAATTTAATTATTTTTATCCATATCATCACAAAAAGGCTGTAACGTAAGTACCTACCTATGTACTAAGTTACACAATTAAAGGCACGACATTGCGACTTAAGACTATATTATTAATTAGGGTTAAATATCATAAATAATTCCAATTTAAATAATCTGCTCTCACAGTCCAGACCTTAAATTAATTAATTTAAATTTTATCTGCGTTTTTTTTACAATCAATTTCAATTTCGGTGCCGGCAACCCGGGTATTTATTTTATTTTCATTTGTGTAGATAGTTTTCTTTTACGCACCTCACTAGACAGTCTGTTCTGACGCGGGTAAATAACATATTATATTTATTAAAAAGATATGTGTCAACAAAGATATGTATGCATATAAAAAGATAAAAATATATGCATAAATGTACACATACATGCACATATGTATTTAAAATATTTTTTTTAATAAAATTTCCATAAAAAGGTTGCATACGTAATATAAGATTACACATGGAGATAAGAAAATTTAAATACAGTAGGTACATGATTATATAATTAATGTTGTTAGCAAGCAGTACCCAATAGCTCCACACTCAGGAGGCTCTGAGGAAAACAATTTCCCCCGGGGACTATGTCATCTTTGGGGATTCTTTGTAGAGGGTAGTTTTAGGGAAAGGAAGGAGAGAAAGTTCTGGGAAGGAAAAAGGGAAAAAAGATATGAAGGGTGGGTAGGAATCTATGGGTTAGTGTGTCGAGTGACGGACGTAATCCATCCCTCCTACTGAGGTGCAAAATCGAAAAAATCCAGCTGGAGAAATCAAAAGGTCTCCCTCAACCAGTCTCACCTGGACAGCCACGCAATAGGTAGGCAAACGCAACCGCCGCTAAGGCCTAGCCAAACTCACCCCATGAACCCGGGAACCCCTGTCAAGAAATGTAGTGAACCGCTTGAGGTGTCCTGTGACAGGGGTGTTGGTTATCCAATAAATGGTTTTCGGGGTGGTGGTACCTATACCCGCTCCAAAATTGAACGTACCTACATAAATAATATATCTAAAACTACATAAACAACATAACCTTTTAGGAATGTACTAAGAATAGCTTTTAATAAATTACGTTTATCCCATTACATGAGAATACAAAAATAAATGCCTATGAATTAGTAATAATATTATGCCTTATACATATACACACACGAAAAGTAACACGTACAAAACAATTTAGTACAATAATATTTTTTTTAACATTCAATATATTTTGTTATTTTTTTAAGTATTTAAGGCACAGTATTTTAGCAAAAACACAAATCATTGCGATGTTGAATTTCATGGACGGCAATACAAGAAAAAAACATATTCATTATTTAACCAGGTAAAAAGAGATACCTACATGAACAAACAAAATTGTATTTCACACATGCGTCCTAATAATATATTATAAACAAAATTCATATCATACCAAATCATTTTAAGTAAATTGACAGTAACGGCCTTCGTGGTTGAGATCATTTGCTATGAATTCGAATCCCGGCGTGCGCAAGTAAAGTTTATTTGCGTTACTTCACAATTTATTAACTTTGAGTATATTTGCGGCACGTTCGTAGTAGTGAATCTTTCAGTATAGCTCGGTGGAAGATCGCCAAACGTTGCTTGAAATGGTTTTATCCGTCTTTGGTGATCAGATCCGAATAGCCATTTACTTCCCCGCCTTCCTCTTACCGATCTCCTTCCCCTCCCACCTACCTTTAGACTCACAACATACCCCATTTGAAGATGCCATAGTTTCACTAGCTCCAGACGGTTGAGAGCAGTCGGGAATTTTGTGCGGTAAAGTAAAAAAAAATATTTTCATTTGGTTTACTCCCCGGTGGATAATGTACCTACCTACTTATTTTTAAGCTGTGTTGTTAATTTGCCTGATTACATGACGAGCAACAATTTTGCCATAGAAAAACATTTTGAAATAATGGGTGGACGTAACCACCAGTGGCGGTCCGTGAGTTTTCAGTGAGCTAGAGTGCTAAGATTGTAAAATACGGCATTACTGACGTTGTTGTAGCTGAAAATTAGTGGTTTTTTTTTTTTCAAAATTTCAACTTTTTGTATGAAGATCTTTCATTATGTGAATGCGGCGCATCCCTAGACTGAAATAATCCTGAAGATATTCAAAAAGTTGAAATGTTGAAAAAAAAATAAAATTCATTTTCAACGTCAATAACGTCATATTTTTCAATCTTAGCGCTCTAGCTCACTGAAAACTCACGGACCGCCACTGCCACAACCTAACAACCAATAATAATCAAAGCAAGAAATGCGCGATATGAGATAGTAGTACGGAAATGACTCGCAGTAGACGCAAGATTAGGTGTAGCGATTCACATTTTTTTGTATTTCTAACGCATTAACTATGTAAAAATTTCTAGACATTGTGTTTTGAAGAGTTTCACTTTCCATGTACATTTGTTACTTAAATTTATATTATCTGCTACCGATTTCGACACATCCGTGTCATTCACTACTAGTTCAATCGTAAGTTTTAAGTTTGCTAGTGAATGTGTCGAATGTGTTGAAACCGGTAGCGGATAAATTAAAATTTAAGTAATAAATGACGGCCTCAGTGGTCTGGGGGGTAAGACTCTTGACTCGCAATCCGAAGGTCCCGGGTTCGAACCCGGCGTGCGCAAATAAATTTTATTTGATTCATTTGTGGCATTTCACAATTAATTAATTAAAAATAATATGAAGTATATTTACGGCACGTTCCAGAGTGGAAGATACTTACTCTCAGTATCGCCCTGGTGTGAGGCAGAATTGAAACATTGGCAAAGGCGTTAGCTACATCTACTATCAACAATTGAATATGGAAGCAACCTCTGGGCTGGAGCCCCACAATACTTGATAAACCTACTTGATTCTGTGAAAGGGGGGCGGTCCGTCTGATTGATAATCCGATGTTAACAGACCGATTGCCATCTCTAATGCACATACACAATGTGTGCACACTGAATCTGTTCTACAGGTATTTTGATGGAGCTAGCTCTAAGGAAATTTCGTTGCTTGAAATGGTTTTATCCGTGTGTGGTGATCAGATCTGAATAGTTAATTCCTTCCCCACCTACCTCTCCCCCATCTCCAACATACCCCAATTAGGAATGCCATAGTCTCACTGGCTCCAGATGGGAGCAGTTGGGACTCTTGTGCGGTATTCATATTAAAAAAAAAAAACAATTTACATGGAAAGTAAAACTCTTCAAAACAAAATGTAGAAATTCACACTAAATATTATTATAATTAACTGTTAGGTAGACAAGTCCTCCATTATAATGGATTTGAGAGGATATCTCAGCCTCTTCGGCGGCAGGTGATTGTGCAGATTCTTCCTGGATATGACCACACCTCCCACCGTGTGCACAGCGGCCCTGCAACCCTTATTGCAGTGCGTGGAACAGTACCAAAGAACCTTGTTTCGGTTCAGGGAGTTCTTCTTGTAAGAGAAGGTGAACTGGTCCAGCACCAGAAGGGTTTTTCCGGACTGTGACGTCATGAAGAACTGGGACCCTAAAAAATGCGTGATAATAAAAAAACAATTTTTTATAATTATTTTTTAAAGTATAATATATGAGCACTCACCTTCATGTCACTTAATTTAATTTCAGTAATATCTTCATAACGTTAATTTATAAATTAATTGGGATAGCGGAATAATAATAGTCCATGGACTGTAATTAACACAGTGTATTATCTCGAATAATAGGCGATAAAGAAGAGGCACTGGAAAAGCGTTATTATTTTAATCACTCTATGAGTATATAATTAATGAAATACAATATCATCCTAAAATATTAAAACAATTTTAAAAAAATTTCCGCCCAATTTATTTGTGACCGTAACCGGTTTCAGCCTGTCAAGGCTATCTTCAGGCTGGTACAATTGTTTCTTAAAATGCGGTTTATATATTTAACATGTTGTAGAGGGGGATTAAAGGAGGTGATGGTAAACAAGGATTTTATTGGAATTACATTGATTTTTCCATGTTTTTTGCTGTGTCGTCTTTGACGATTAAATTTCTAGTTATTTGGTTAGGGGTCGTCCATTAATCACGTAAGGCTTGAAAGGTGGGGGGATGAAAAAATCACGAGATATATATATATATATATATATATATATATATATGTGTAGAACAATTTTCTCGGTTTACCCGCGTAATGTAGTCCTTAAAAGGACTTTTTAACTCCTGACGTTTCGGACAGATCACACTGTCCATCTTCAGAGGCCTTATGTCTTGAGTTTTTGTCTCAAACTGATAGCTTTCGCATGTCTGTTCGGTCCAAAAGCTAAAACTTAAGAGAGTGCAAGCCACTTCTTATGTCTAGAACGAAGTACCCGGGTTGCAGGTGATTGATGGTGGAGGGGGTGGGGGGCGGGGCTGGCAGTAGATACCTGATTGGTTAAGCTAATTGGAGACAGTACTGGTAATTTTGGAAATGCCGTTTTTGGGGGATTTTCATCGATTAAGACTTTCCAGGTGTTGGGAATTCTGATTGAGTCATTTCTAGTATTCATTCAACATCGGGAGTCAAAAAGTCCTTTTAAGGACTACGTTACGCGGGTAAACCGAGAAAAATGTTCTACATCTTACACCCGTGAAAACCTTATTCATAACGTATATATATATAATATACGTTATGAATAAGGTCGAGTGAACGTTCACTCGTCCCGTTTTAATTTTGGATTTGAGATCAAAATACCCTACCAAACTGAAAAATTATTTTTGTAATCAAAAGGTGTATCAAATATCTAGTACGTTTATGTGGTACTTTCTTTAATTTTGTTTTCAATTATAAGATATATAGTCCAGTCAACGAAAGCTCCAAAAGGAGGTGTAGAGTGCGTGAGCAGGGACCTAAGCGATTCCTTCAGAAACTTGTTGAGGGTGCTTAGGGTGTGAACATACTAAAAGTCCTGACGTCTAGGCGGTGAGCTAGAGGGGGAGGGGGGGGGGAGGTCCCAATTTTCGGGTTTCCGCTTGTATCTCAAAAACGGAGCGTCGCAGAGGAAATTTTTTTGAGAATAAATAAAAACTTATTAAATTCTCTTTCAACTTTTATTCTATATGTAATTTTCTAAATCCCAGCCGTTTTTGAGTTACACGCTCCACAAATGTGGATATTTTCGAAAAAAGTCATTTTACCTCACATTTTTCATCAAACATTCCTTCATATCGTTTAAAATATTCATCACACATAGAAATTTATTTGAAAGTTGTAAAGAATTTAATTTACTTTTAGAATATAATATACACATAGCACACAAATCTTCAACCAGTAAATATTTACAGCAATTTAAAGTTTTTTCGTAAAATGTCGCCATTTTCAGAAAAAGCTGTTTTATTAATCTTATTACTGATACACAGCTTTGTTAAATTCACCTAATAATATGTGACCACACTTTTTATTTGTAATTTATTTATTTATAAAATACATGTTACATATATTAGACATTTACGTAGATTAGATTTATTAAATCAACATACTAGGCGGCTGCCAGTTTCATGGTGATCAATTAAAGATAGTTACTTTGAGTGAAGTCTAGTCTACTTTAAAGCCAGTTATCAAATAAAGTAGACGAAAATTACATTACGTGAAAAATTTCAAATTTTGTTTTATAATGATAATGATAATATTGTCATGATAATTTTATAATATTTCGTTACATTAAGCACATAAAATTATAAACCTAAATTATAAAAATATAATTATAAAATAGCTCACCACCTAGACGTCAGGACTTTCAGTATGTTCCAACCCTAAGCACCCTAAACAAGTTTCTGAAGGAATCGCTTAGGTCCCTGCTCACGCACTCTACACCTCCTTCCTTGACTGGACTAATTAATAGGGCACTAAAGATTTTAATGTTTCTTGATTTTAGAGGTATTATTTGTGAGTAAATGAAAAACATTTCAAATTGGTGAGTTGTTTGTGCGCACGCCCGCGAAGGTCTCTATATATACCAGTGAGCTCTGGCATTATGAAATTTGTATAAAACAATTGGAAAAGGTGGCCGGCAAACTGTTTGAAAACTGAATGTACCGGGACTGAATGTATGGAATGCGTGAGAGAGGTGAGGGGGAACGCTGGAGTGAGGGTTAGCGGGACGGGGAACGGGAGAGGGAAGAGGTAAGGCGGCGAAGGTGGAAAGGGAACGGGACGGATGGGAAAGACAATTTTGCAGGAAGAACCATTTTTTTATTAAGTGGCATTGCAACCCATGCCGGGAACTCGCTAGTATTTATACACATAAATTAGATCAGAGAAAAAAATCATTTCAATTTCCATTAAACTTTATTCTATGGTTGCCCGGGATAATTGCGTGGTATATAATTAAAAATAATGTTACATGAGTTATCTGAAAGATTTTAATATCATAACAATATACATTTTATTGTTAGGTGAAAATGAGAGGAAACTTCAATTTTATTTTCTTAAAAATAAAACATCAAATTACAAGCCATTATTAATATTAATTCTTATAGTAAATTTCCATTGCTTAAAATTATACAATTATTACTACCAGTTAGTTCTTACATTATACATAATATTACAGGCATAAGAATTATACGAAATAAATATTCGAGACTCTTCAAAAATACTATGTGATACAAAGAAGAAATACTTTAAAATGCATATTTTCGATATGTAGAAAAACAATAGTTGCTAGAAAATTTTTAAAATGCAATTACAAAGATACCCGTTTTGTGATGTAAACATTGTCTCCTCCATTGATCGTTGACCGTACATTGATCGGGATATAAATACATTAAAAAACATTCGAGTAGGTATATTAAAACATCTATTTCTAAGACGACTAAAAGCAAATAATAATATTATGTTATATTCCTACAAAACATATTTATCTATATATAATTAATGTATTAATCGATTCCACTCTTGCCACACACTTGCCATAAAATCCGCTCTAAATCTAAACTTTATACAATCGAACGAACACAAAGCCAAAAAGATTAGTTCGGATATCTGAATAAAAAGCGACAATTTTAAGAATTTAGGAACAATTATATTGCTTGAGAAAATTGTCGAAATTTTTCATTCCGTATAATAGTATTTTTTTTAAATTTCTTTACATAGAATTTTCGTTCAGTTTTTGAGGTACACTTCGACTATCTCCCCCACCATGAGGAAGCGGAAGACCCTGAATCCTTCGGTCCCGCGGGGTCTTCAGGTTTAAGTTTCCGCCAAGGAGGACCTGATTCCCTTGACAGCGATGCTAGGTTTTCAGTTATAACCCCAGGATGTGCTGAAGAAGGAGGCCTTGAATCTCTAGATTCAGAGGACGAGTCTTCGATTTTACACGCCAGCAATGGTGACGGGGGTGGTCCCGAATCTCTGTGTGCCGAATCTCTGTGTCTCTGAGATTCTGAATCTCTAGGTCCCGCATGTGATATTTCAGGGTATAACCTCTTCCATTGCGCAGAAGTCAGTCCTGCATACTTGGTATCTGCAGGCAAGTCTTCGGCTTTTAACATCCTAGATGACATAGATGGATGTCCAGCATCTCTCGATTCCGTTGACATGCCACTATCTTCAGGGTTTAATCTTCTCCAAGGCGAAGGAGGGGGTTCTAATTCTCTTGAAATTTTATGAGGGTCATCGATTTCTACCGTCCAACCGGGTGAATGTGAAGGCCCAGAACCTCTTTGTCCCATTTGTTGGTTCTCGGATTTTGGTCTTCCCCAAGGTGTTGGTGCAGTACCTCTATTCATTTGCATGGGAGATTCTACTGTTTTTAGATTTTCCGTATTGCCTTGCATGATACGGCCCATCTCCGTAAGGCTCTTCATCCAAGCGTTGGGGTGATTGTGCGCATTTTTCGCTCTGATTATCTTGCCTCCCATGGTGAAGATGACGGCCCTGCAGCCCTTGGTGCCGTGAGTGGAGCAGATCCACCTGGCCTTACCGGAGCTGGTGGACTGGTGGCTGTGGGTGAAGCCGAGATACCTGATCATCACGCGGCCCTTCTGCGACAGCATGTATTCCACTAGAAGGGAAATATACTATGTTTAAATGAGGACGATTACAATGCCGGCGAGTCACAGTCTCTCACAATGAAAACATTCCATTTATTTATCATTCTGTCAAATACACGAACAGATCGGAAGCAAACTTATATCCATCCTTCACACATGTATTATGTTGGTTGAAATAATAATGTACGTACAAGTTAGTATGACTTTAATTTAACTGATTAAATTGATCTTTAAATTTAATTAGTGGGTGCCTAATACATAAAACCATACGAAGCTTAATCTGAACAAATTAAAAATAAATTTTCCTATTAATCAGAAAATCTATTTGCGTGCTCACTAAAAAGTTGCGAACGGTGAACTCTGGCATAAACAAATAATGTGTACAGAATATCTAGAATTTCCTTTCTTCCTAAAAAATAGGACAAGACGCCGCTTGACGTCTGTATTCAAAATTTACCAATATAACATACATATACACACATATATATAAAAATAAAACATAACTTCCATGTGGAGAATTTTATCGTTTATTTCAGCAATTTAGCATGTAAAATGGTTAAAATACGTAAGTATAAATAATACACGTAAACATATTACAACATTTTGGTAATTATATAGGAATATAATATATATTGCTACTAGAAAGTCAATGACTAGCCTAGATTGTGCTGCAGAAAGGAATTTCATATCCTTTCTTTAGTAATTCATTCGTGTCTTTTTTTAAACAATTAAATATTTGTATTACGTAATTAAAGTCATTACGCAAAGACTGGGTGTTATCAAATACAAAGACTTATTTGAAACAAAAATATTACATAAATCAATTAAATTTACATTTCACAGGTAAATGACACTCAAAGCAAATTTATTGGTGGTTATATAATTTAAATATATATGTATCAATATGATTAGGGACCTTACAGATTAGGGGTGAGCTAGCAAGTAAGAATGCAGTCAGAAAAAAAATACTACTTTAACTAATGAATTCGTATTTCAAAGGAATTTAACACACAGTGACACACAATTGCATATTTGAGGGCTATTTTTGTATATTACTTGTGTAAAAATGATTATGTGTAGTATGTATAAACTAGGGCTTATCAGTAAGATGCTTTCAGAACCTACATAGGATGTCCGATATACTAATATACGAAGTGGGGTAATAGGTGGTCCAATTCTTAAACCTTTCTATGTTAAATAGATTTTTTTATATTTTTAATACGCAGTATGTCATCTAAAAAAAATCATAAAAAATGCATTTTTTTATTATGTTGTTAAATTATGGTTTTTTACATTAACTCCACACAGAAGGCTCTGAAGAAAGCAATTTCCCTTAGGGTCTACGTCATCTTTGGGGATACTGTGTAGAGAGTCTTTTTAGGGAAAGGAAGTTCTGGGAAGGAAAAGGGAATGAAGTGTGGGTAGGAATCTGGGGGTCAATGTGTCCAGGTGTGACGGACAAATGAATCCATATCTCTCACATGTGGTACAAGATGATGGGTCGAGAGAGTCCGGATGGAGAGGTAAAAGCTCCATCAACCAGTCTCTCCCGATCTGGGCCACTACGCAGGAGCTGGGCAAACGCAGATGCGTCTGCCCTACTGCTTCATGGCGGGCCAGATCGAGATACTGTTTGAGGAAGACCTTTTGACTTCTCCAGCAGGACTCTCGGAATATCGCCTTGCACCGTAGTGTGAGGGATAGATTCATGTGTCCCTCACTTCTGGACAAACTGACCCCCAGATTCCTACCCACGCCTCTAACCTTGTTCCTTACCAGAATTTCCTCACTTTTCTTTCCTAAAAATTCCCTCCCCAAAGATGACACAGGCCCTGAGGAGAATTTCCTCACGGCCTCCTGTGCTGAGCTAATGTAAAAAAAAATATTAAAAAAAATTAAAAACGTTCCATTTTTTGATAGCACATTGAGTATTTAAAAAAAAACACAAAAATCGATATAACACTGAGAGGGAATCCAAGCACCACAAATGAGGTCATTTTGATTGCAAATGTCCTTCCCTATCACCACATTTCGTTTGATCCATAGCTTACAAGATACCCTGTATAATATGTAATATCTACTAAATTCGCATTTCATTGGGATAAACACACAGTGCTACAACTACAGATTTGAGGGCTATCCTTAGCAATATGGGAATAATTTGTAATTTTTTTTAATAATTATGTTTAGTATAGGTAAAGAGTAGCGCTTATCAGAAAGATGCTTTCAAAACCCTATACATTGTGTAATATCTCCTACAATAACCAGTCCATCTGCCGACTTTCGGCTCGATTGGATGTCGGGAAGTGGGTTAATTTTCACTTCCAAGATTTCGGTTCATTCACACATTCATTTAACCAAGAAAACAAAAGTGAAATTCAATTAGACGTATTTAAAAATATGGATTATACTTATTTTCATACTAAAGTATGTGGATACGTGGATAGAAAGTTACATCTTTGAACTCTCACAACTAATCTGAATACTTAGATAGGTTTATTGGAACAAAATAACCAGATAAACAACCTAACCTACTCCAACCCGACTGGTGTGTGTAACAACCACATTAAGAGACAGAAATATAATATATGTATATTTAGGCATAAATAATGTTTAACATATTATTACATCTAATAAATATGTTACTTATTAGGTATCTACACAGAAAAAAATATTTTGATAGTTTTTTACCAACATTTTGAGTTAGTAAAATTTTACCAGGATTCTGAGTTGGTAAAATTTTGGACTAAATATTAAATTAACGTAAAATAAATGTATTGCACGGAAATATTTATGAATATATAATATCGATATAACATTTAAATAAAACCCTGAGAAGACACATTAACAACAAAACAACATTAAAAACGTAATTTGAGTTGATCCGTGAATAATACGATTACAGAAATCAACCTGTTTGGAAAAGTTGGCGTAAAATTTAAAAAAAGCCATATCTCAATCTGGGCACAACAATCTACTACTCATCTGATAAATCTAAATAAGAAATGTTCTTATTACTAGAAGACGAAGGTGTTGGACTTGATGTTGGAATAATTGCATTCGGAGAAAATGGATAAAGACCACACTTCCTAAACCCATCTTGCAAAGCAGTCTCATCAATGGTATTCTTGATAACAGTTTCCAGTAAAGGAGCAAAATCTTCCTTTTTCATCAAGAGCCCCTCGAGTTCAGCCTTCCACTTGTCAACTGCATTTTTCCATGCGACCTTTATTGGCTGAAAAAGTGTACGTTCCAGAGGTTTCAAAATACAGTCCGTATTGCGGCAGAGAGCCATCAATATAATTTCCTTTTCCTTGCAGAAGTCGCTCAGCGGTATGGACAGGACATGAGAAGAATCACCTCCCATATACACGATTACAGGGAAAGTAACTTGTTTCTTTAGCAGCCACGGGTAAAATGTATTCATTATATAATCAAGGAATGATTCTCGATTCAGAAAACCAGAATCAGAACGACCCATCCCCCAACCGGCAGGAACTCTTCTGGCAACCACCGTAGGAGGCAATTTCTTGTAGCGGTAAATGATTGACGGCGGTGCTAGCTCACCAGCCGCACTCGCCATCACAAGAGTACTCAGCTCATCGTATTTTAGAGAAGTTGGTGTGTATTTCAATGTTTTCTTTGCGGGAACATCCTTAGGGTTCATGGACAGAATCAAATCATCGCAATGATAAATCCGCTTAGGGTCACTGAGAACTTTTTCGTGATTATTTCGAATGTAATAACTCTGTATTTTTGAAAGCCACAGGCGGATGTTAGTATCCATTTCGTTAACGGTGGGCGTGGGCAAGTATTCGTGAATGGGGGTAAATATTTTTGAGTATCTGTTCAAAAATGATTCAAACCATTTCATCGGGACGACACCCTTGCACTGCTCGGGTCGTTCTTTCAAAATGAGTTGAATCATTTCCAGCAATACACGTTTATTTGTATGGAAGCCTGTTTGCTCAATTCGGACAATCCACTCGACCAACAGCTTCTCTTCGGGAAAAGTGAGAGAGAGAGCATTTTCCGGTGTTTCTCCTCTAGTAACCGGTGTTCTTTGGTCTGAAATTCAAAAGTTCAAAATGTAATTGGTACGACAGAATAAACAAAATTGGTGATTGTCATGAAAAATATAATTAATCGCTTGCTCTAAAAATTAATATTAAAAGGCAAGATAAAGGTCGCCGAGGGCCTGGTAGGAGACAAATGTCTTGGCTGCGAAATGTACGAGAAGTGTGGAGGAGCTATTCCGGGCAGCGCAAGATAGAGATACATTTACCGAGTGATCGCCAACGTCGGGGGGATCTGATAGGGCACACGAAGAAGAAGAAACTGTAACTATCATGTAAACAACGCATGTATTTAAAATAAAAAAAAACATTAATTTTTATTCTTTTTAAGTGTGAATATAATACGAGTATTATGTACCATGACATTCTCGAAAAAAATATCACAATGAAATTGCATTAATGCATAAAATTAATGCATTAATGCATAGTTTACAAACTATTTAAAACATAACCAGTAATGTCATGGGATGTCTTCTTAGTTATCGTCTTGGTGCAGGTAAGGGAAGGGTTTCCAGATCACCTAGTCACACAATTGCTCAAACGGCGAAAGTGTATCTCTTATGATCCCACAGTCTCTGAGTGAAGGTGGATTCGTGGTTGTTCTCCCCCTGCATGTCGAGGACAATATCGTGATCATAAAAGTAGACGCGCTTTCTGGTCACTTTGTCGCATTATTTCGCTTCCTTTTTAACATGCTGTCGGGTCACCTTGTAACATTATTAATTATTCACGATGGTGAAAGGTTATTTCTAGCGACCTCACGGCGTCGGCTTGAAGAGGGTTTCGTGGTTGTGGTCCGCTTTCAAGTCGAGGACAACTCCGACAATCACCGTCCGGAAGTAGGCGCGCGTCCAGATCCTCTTGTTAGTGTTACTCGTATATTGTGTTATTAAACGGTGAAATGGTTCATCTCGCGAATCCACAGCTTCGGGTGAGAGTGCGTCTGAAGTTGTGTAATATTATGTTTCAGGTTAAGGACAACCTTGACCATACTCTGGTTATCACTTCTCGGTGGGAGGAAGTAGAAGCGCTTCCAGGTCAACGTTGTTCAAACGGTGAAAGGGTATCTCTTGCGACTCCAGAGTTTCTCCGTGTAGGTGGGCTCGTGGTTGTGTTCTGCCTTCATGCCGAGGACGACTCCGGCCATCGTGAGCATCCTGCCCCTGCACTGCGTCTTGGTGCGGGGGAAGTAGCAGCACTTCCATGTCACCTTCTCCCCAATGTGGGAGGCCTCGTAATAAACGTGGCCATCGGCGACGAGCTGCAAATTCCCCTTTTGGGAACGCATGTAAAATACTAAAAAAAAGACACATCATTAATTACATCATAATACCAAAGATATATTACACATCGATAATTTATTTATCGAATTCCAACTGCAAAGTCAAGTCAGTTTATCTAAAATACTCACTATGTATATAGGTACGTTCATAGGGTGAGGTTTTTCCGGGTCTTGACGACGGATGTATCTGCCGAACAACTGCATGGCAGGCCGGATCGGGAGAGACTGTTTGAGGGAGACCATTTGACCTCTCCAACAGTATTCTCAAGTAACATTGTTTTGCACTGCAGTGGGAGGGATGGATTCCCACGTCCGCCACTCCTGGACATCTGACCTACACTGATGCATCTATGATACCTACATACCTCTCGAACCTTTTTCCTTCTCAGAATATCATCTCCTTCCTCCCCAAAAAGACTTTTCGTACAGCATCCCGAATTATTTTCCTCGGGGCTTCCTGTGTGGAGCTAATGTAAAAAAAATATGTCCATCATACATAATAATAATAGACACGTTTTAAGATTTTCACGGTCAAAAGCATTTTCGTTGTTTGTTTTTGGGGTGTTATGCCGTATTGCGCAACCTCCTTCTTTAGCCAACGTTTCGGACATCGTTGCAGTGTCCATCATCAGGGCAGATCCGGCAGATGTTGGCTAAAGAAGGAGGTAGCGCGACAAGGCGTAACACCCCAAAAACATAATAATAATAGTTTATTCCAGAATTATACACATAAAATTCCGATTCTATTACATGGAAGACAAACATTAATACATATTATTATGCATAGATAAATATCACACCAACGCCTATTCAAATTTGTTTTTTTTTTTTTTGTTTTAAATCCTTATAAATAAAGCGTGAGTTCTGAGGAGGGAGTACGCCAGTAGTACCCGTAGTGAGTTCAGAACTAGATCTATCTGACCACTAGCTGTTCGTTTTACTCACCGGGCCAACGCATTGGAAAATAATTTATTTTCCAATGCTTGCAAAGCAGGTAAAATAGCAGATTTGAGAAACGACATTAACACCTAACGTCCTCAGAAAACAATGAGAATGATAACAATAGTGGCTACATGATACAATATAGTTTCATAAAATTTATGTTATTAGATCCTACCAAATCAAACAAAAAAAATCAAATATCAAAAAACCAAAGAGCCAAACCAGCCTATAACAATGAACACGTTGAATGGTATAATTTTATATAAGATTTGATTCTAAATCGTCATAATTGAACGGTTTATAAAATGAATAATGGTAAGCCAAAAATCTTGTAAATGCGATACAGGACAAAAAAAAATATGTCGATTTTTTGATCCACCGCACTTAGGAAGTACGCAGTTCTGCCCACAGGTGAGTTCATAAATAACTTACAGGGACAGGAAGTACGTAATGGTGACGTCTAGGAGAGCGAGACCTTGTAATTGGGATGGAGTTTAAGGGTAATTAAAAAATGTTGCGTTTCCATTTATTTTAATTTTTTTTTTACATTTATCAGCTTACTTTTAATTAGTGACCGACCGAAGGTTCGGTTTCGGTTTCGACAAAAAAATCTAGGCATATTAAGAATTGATTGTTTACTGTTATTAGGCTTATTTTTTACATTTATTCAGACAGTTAACACGTGTTAAATTAAATTTAAAAAAAAAAAAAAAAAAAAAAAAACAATAATTGAAATATGTGAAAAAATACATATTTTTTTTATATTACTTCTATAAAACAAACAAAATTTATAAAAAATAACAAAACATGTCAACTACTTCTTGGAACTTCTCGCTCGGCCGACTTCGGGTGAGTTCGTGGTTCGTATGACACCCGCCATCATCAGCAACATATTCAATTAATGAGGTCCTTCCTTTAAGTGTTGATCATTGACAAATGTTTGTTCCAAGAAGTAGTTAACATGTTTGTTAATTTTTTATTTGTTTTAAGCAGTAATATCAAAAAAATAAAATAAAAATTTACATACTTTAATTATTGTTTTTTTAATTTTTTTTTTTTTTTTTTAACAGGTATAAAAAGAATTTATAATGTAAGGGTTGATTATATTATTAACAAATTTTCGTTCCAAGAAGTATTTTTTATAAATAAACTAATAATAAATAATATAAATTAATTAATATAATATAATTATAAATTTTGTTTGTTTTATAGAAGTAATATAAAAAATATATTATTTTTTCACATCTTCAATTATTGTTTTTTTTATTTAATTTAACACGTGTGAACTGTCTGAATAAGTATAAAAAAATATGCCATATAACAGTAAACAATCAATATTTAACTTGTCTAAAAAAGTTTCGGTTTCGGCCGAAACTGAGACAGACACCGAAGATTCGGTTTCGGTTTCGGTGGAAAGTCCTGTTTCGGTCGGACACTACTTATAATACAATTTTTTTTTAAATAAGTCTGTTATCGGGACGATGATACGTGATGAAATTCTGTTTTTTTTTTTTTTACTTTATTTATTCCCATTTCTTTGTACATAAAATGTATAATAGCAAATAGTATATAATAACATAATATATGTATAATAACAAATAGTATGAACAAGAAATGAAAACCCACTAAGGCACTGCCTGAGTGTGGGTAATATTAAAACAAAATACAATATTTCCAAGTACCCAAAGTATAAAATGGACTTAAAAAAACATATAAAATATAAAGATAGTACCCTTTAGAGCCCCTTGTGATTAATGGACGACCCCTATGTGTCTGCAACAATTTAGTATTGGTTTGTGGGGTGTAAAATATATTATTTATTCTTTTGATCGTTTTATTTCATTTATTTCGAAATTATTTTTGTTTTTAAATACATATTTCAAAGTTTGTAATATAAATAATTTACGTATATTAA
This sequence comes from Limnephilus rhombicus, assembly GCA_929108145.2. Taxonomy (NCBI): domain Eukaryota; kingdom Metazoa; phylum Arthropoda; class Insecta; order Trichoptera; family Limnephilidae; genus Limnephilus; species Limnephilus rhombicus. The sequence continues at coordinate 35,453,036 of OV815284.1, read as the reverse complement.
ATATTTTAGTTTCTTTGTATAGTAAGTCGGTCGAGAATGTTTTATTTTTGTTATATATGTCTTTTGTAGAGGCTTCATAAATGTATCAAGTGCACCACCCCATCCTATAATGCCATAAGTGATTGATGATTGCACCAGGGAAAAGTAGATCATTTTCAATTTTTCAATGTTTAGTACTTCCTTAAGTCTATAAAATATGTAGGTCAGATATCTTAATTTAGAAGTGATTTGATTAATATGTGATTTCCAATTAAGATTTATATCTATTGATACTCCTAAATATTTTATATTTTCGACATTAGTGAGTTCGTTGCACATGAAGCACATTTCTTGATTGCAACTAGTATTATGGATTCTAATTTTAAGGTTGTCTGTAGGTTTATTTTTAATGGTTTTATAAAAAGGCAAGTAAAATGTTTTGCTGTAGTTTAAAACGAGTTTGTTGTATTTTAGCCATGTTGAAATCAGTGAAATACAATCAGATGCTTTCGAAAAAGTTTCTTTCCAATGATTACCATCTACTATTATTACCGTGTCGTCTGCGTGAGAAACAATTTTACCAGGGATTACAAAATTACATAAATCATTAATATAAATTAAGAATAAAATCGGGCCAAGCACAGTTCCCTGTGGAACTCCATTTTTTATCTTTGACTCTGAACTATAATTATTCCCAATTTTTGTTTTTTGTGTTCTGTCTGTAAGATAGTTAGAGAGTAGTTTTAGTGTGTCTTTTTTGAAGCCTAGTTAATTTATTTTTGTAACGAGTAAATTATGATTTACGGTGTCCAAAGCTTTTCTTAAATCTCGGAATATGGCAAGACATTTCTTTTTTTTATCGATAGATGAGTATATCTTTTTTGTCAATTCATATATCGCATCCTCGGTGCTTAGGTCTTTACGAAAGCCGTATTGATTTTTCGATAGAATTTTATATTTTTCTAAGTGTTCAATGACTCTAAACTTGATACATTTTTCGAATATTTGCGAGAGGTTTGAAACAAGAGATATTGTTCTATAATTGTCTAATTTATTTGTATCTCCAGATTTATGAATAGGTATTATAGTTGAGATTTTAAATTGCTCTGGAAAATGACCATTTTTGAGGCATATATTAAAAATATGTTGCAATGGAGTTAAGACATGTTATTTTTTTTTTAACGTATCACAAGATAATCCATCATTTCCCTTAGAGTTGGATGGTTTTAGGTTATCAATATATTTTTCAATTTCATTAAAAGTAACAGGAGAAAAATATTCTATAGAGTTAATTGAATCATTATTTGAATCTAATTGAGGAGACGTCTCCGTACAAGCATCATTAACATTAATGCCGGATGATTCAAGTACCTACTACATCTACTAAAATTTGTAAAATAGTTATTAAAGCTTTCTGCAATGGTCGATTAGTTAGTTATTATTTCATTATTTATTATAACCTCATTTACAATATTTGAAGACATACTTTTTTTGTTGGCAATTTAATTTATAATATTCCAAGTTTTTTTAGTATTATTTTTAGCATTTTCAATTTCAAATTCAAGGGCAATTTATTGTTATATTGATAACGCAAAACTGGTTTAAATTAAACGGTGTATCAAAACTGGTTTAAATTAATGCGGTGTATCAAAACTACACTCAGAACATAAAAACGGTTTTTCTTTGATTCTAGCGGTCTGAACACAAAACTGGTTTGTATGCGGTGAATTAAAACTAAACTCAAAACATTGGGGCCGAGGAAAATTTCGCTGCGCCCTTGTTAGGGTACTTCAAGCGGCAGGGGGGGGGGTGCATATGGAAATCTTGATTGATACTGCGTTAGAGTCCCCAAATAATAGTTACACACGCAACAATCAATTTCACAAAATTTTACTGCATTATGTAACTCAAATGTAAAGCTTCACTTGATGCACGTTATTTAATGTATCGTTGTATTCTGAACACAAAACCAGTTTGTTTTCGGTGAATTAAAACTACAATCAGAACATGAAAATGGTTTTTCTTTGAATCTGGCATTAAATAAAAAGTCTGCAACTGGAATTTCATAACTGCACATCGAATGACAGAATGTTTTCTTTCGAAATGTGTCAGCAGATTACAACTGGAATTACACATTCTGTATTGGTTAAAATTAAATCTCAAATTTGCGAATTAAAACTACACTCGGAACATGAAAATGGTTTTTCTTTGATGCTGGCAGCACATACATAGTCTGCAAACAGAATATTATAACTAAACTTCAAATAAGAGGATGTTTTCCTTCGAAATGTGTCAACAGGTGAATCCAACACTGGAAATTTACATTCTCAACACAAAATTGGTTTGAATTAAGTCTGTATGCGGCAAATTAAATGTACACGCAGGACATTAATATGGTTTTTCTTTGATTCTGGCAGCACATACAGAGTCTGCAACTAGAATTTTATAACTGAACTTCGAATAAGATAATGTTTTAGTTTGAATTGTGTTAGCAGATGAATCCTCAAATGGAATTTTACATTCTGAAAACTGGTTTAACCCTTCCAATAATTAGAAAAAAATATCTTTAAACTTTTGCCTGTCACTGTTTGCGCACAAAATATCCGGTTCTTCCCATGCATTTTAAATGTTCCTTTTTATTGCCTTTTTTTATCCTTTTGCAAAAAAACAAAATTGTTCTAAAATCTAGATAAAGTAATTTTTCCGACGTGCTTATTAGAACATTATTGTTTCTAAATATTAAAATTTTGATATTGGAAATGTGAATTGGCTCAAAAATACACGCCTGCGATTATTCGAATTAAAGTACCTTAAATATAATAAACTTAAAATTTTATGAAAATGTAATAAAACGCATCTTAACTTTTTATCGCAATCACAAATTTATTTTAAAAATAAATGTGTGGGACATAATTTCATAATTTTATTTTAAAATTAAATGTGTGGGACAATTTGCGCCTCCTGCGATTAGACAGGTTAAATTAAATCTGTATTTGGCGAATTAAAACTACACTCAGAATATGAAAATGGTTTCTCTTTGATTCTGGCAGCACATACGTCAGCAACTAGAATTTTATAACTGCACTTCTAATAAAATAATAGTCTCTTTCGAAATCAGCAGATTAATACACAGAAATTCATTTGAATTCATTGAACACAATTCTGGTTTTAATGAAGAGTGAATCTGTTTGCGAGTTATCAGCTTTAATTAGTATCACTCTAATAATATGTGTACGGTTTTCCTACGAATTGCGAAATTTGCAGCATTAAAAAATATAATTATTGATATTTTTAATAAATAATTTTAAAAAAGTTGGATTCGTAAACGAAAGTATCGTAGGACATTTTCAAATAATGATTTGAAATGGTTTAAATTTTTCCATGATAATGTTATTTATTGTGAAAATTTGCCGCCCCCCTTAAAAGTGCCGCCCACACATCTGCCCTGATGATAGACACTGTAATGCTGTCCAAAACGTTGGCTAAAGGAGGAGGTAGCACAACACGGCATAACACTCCAAAAACAAATAACAAAAATAACAAAAAAAGTTGTTGTACAGGTTTGTTCCATTTTATCCCTTTCGCTACACCCATCGCATTTGGGTGATTAGAAAAAAAAATCAAATTTCCCTCCATTTTCAATTTTTACACACAATGCAGTCGCTTTCCTTTTTATAAATGTGTTAATGGTAGAATTATTTTTATTTTTTTATTTTATTGTTCTAAAGAAATAAAATAAAACAATGTTCATCATATTAAAACATAACAATTTTCTACAGATATAACTCTGGTAATCACTATTGTACGATGTGGCTGTAAGTATTGTGATAATACAGAAAATTTTATGTTAAATCTAACAAACAAAAAATCCTCTTTCCCTTTGTATATAATATATGTACACATAGCTGTTTATTTATATAATATATTACAATCATTGTATTTTTTTCTTTTATGCATTATTCATAATAAAATTTCGAATATATTTCAAAAATATATTATGATTAACAAAAACATTTCAAAGTTCATCTAAAGGTTTATCTTTCAATCTGCCGATGGTCTTGGGATGAGAATGTACATTATGCGTGACAAACACACGAGACCCAACAGTAAACAATCTAGCTCTGCACTTAAACTTCTGACTCTGGGTGCACTGCCACATTTTCTTCACGCTGGACATCTTTTCAAAATTATAAGTCTGTCCGTCGTAGACCAACTGGGGGTTGCCACGGATGCTCAGGATGAACTCCAGAGGCTGGGATATACTCTCCGATCTCTTCGGAGAGAAAGTCTTCACCATTTTGTAGATTTGCTCCTCCGTCAAATATTCTGTTCGACCCAATTCGCTGTTCGCATCGCACGATGAGTCGTCGTAGTCTATCAGTAAAGTTGTGTATTCTTCTACAAAATAAAACAGAAACAAGTTTATCTCTAGGATATCATCTCATTAAATTGGATAGGTGAAAACATGTATCTGAATTTTTTTTTAATACACAGTTTTTAATTTGAGATATTAAAACCAAAAAATAATAATCAAAGTTCAAAGTTACAGGTTTCATAAACAGATATTTATATACTTAATAGAAATTGTATACTTATAATTTAAAAAAGAAAAAACAAGTTTTATTGCATAAAATTTATTTTGAAATGTGGGTATTTTGTGACACAGAATGAAAAATAAACAGAATTTAATTACATTTTTTTTATTGTTTGTAAAGCAGTTATTTTGAAAACACAAAGGAACAATAATTAAACATATCAATTTCGGATGTCGGTGATGTAATGCTATTCTGCGTAATGCGTGAAATTTTAATTTTCAAAATTGCAACTATTTATTGGAAACTTATCATATCAGACTAGCTAGCTATAAGTTAACAAAATTCTTGTAAAGTAATTCAAGTAAACAGAAAACAACAGTTAAATAGTTAACGCACTAAACAAGAAATTAAATGGTGCTCTTGCCCTTTTCCGCAGGGGTAGGCAGAGAGGACGGACCGCCAAACAACTCTATCTTGTCACACACTCCTTGCGTCGTTCACATTCATACATCGTCTCATACATGCTCTTCTTTATTATTCTGACTATTGATATGGCCCGACTCAAGCATCTGATACACTTGGTCGTGCCATGTCTTCCTCGGGCGTCCCCGACTTCTTCTATCATTCACATTTGCGTCATATATTCTCCTTACACTCCATTCCTCGTTCATTCGCTTAACATGCCCAACTAAATAATAGAAAATAGAAACACGGAAGATGGGCCATGACCCATTATTAGTTTGAAACCGCGTGCGTAAGTCGCCAACATCGTTCACCCACACTGTTGCAAATAACATCTGCGCTTTTTTTTACAGACACACCAATGCATAATCTTCATTCGTCGCTTGCTGTTTGGTTGTAACTCGGTGACAGTTGGTACGCTTCCAAGCCATTTCTCCCTTTGTTTCTATTATCTATACTTATGAAATTTAAGAATTCATGATCTTTGTGAAGTAAATGTAGCATTACATAAATAGCAAATAAAATTAAATAACAATATAATATATTTAAAAAAATGTTAAATCTTTTTAATATTACCAAGATTTTACATTTCTTCATTATCAATAGTCTCAATTAAACTCTCAATCTGGTAATGCCGCCTAATTCTCTTATTATCGGGTGCATGCTCATGTTTGCCAGATTGAGAATACAACCTTCCATTGTGTGTGATGCAGCGAGCTTTGCAGTTACGGTTACAACAGGACCAGTAGATTCTTTGAGTCCTGCGCTTCGTCGCCCTGAACACATAACCTCCGACAACCAAACTGGGAGCGCCGCGCTGGGTTTTGATGTAAGACAGTTTTTCTGGAAGTAGAGATTAAAAGGAAAAGATTAAGCGCAGAATTATGATCAAAATTGTTATTTTTCTGAAATTACTATCTTCATACATCAGCTTAAATATTGAAATTTTGGAATTTCTTGTATTCCTTATAATAATAAAATACATAGGGTAACCGAGTAACGCTGTGCAATGATCCCTCACGATAACAGAAGTTGTTTTGCATCGTGGCAAGTTGAAGGTTAAAAACACTGATAGCTCTTCATTTGCATCTCTCATTGGTAATGCTTTCAAATACATTAAAGTTTACATCATCGGAATAGTTTGAACACCGATGGATACTGTGTTAATGAGGCGATCAATCGGCATATCTTGAATGACCTCCGTAACGTAATGGGGAACCACGGATGAAAACGTACGCCGACAAAATTATTTTCATACATACACCGGTAAATGTTACAAAAATTGGTATTACAGCTGCAATAAGGAAAAAGGATAATTATCATAATTAATAAAAAGAGTATCACTGATTTAAACACAGCACCCTTGAGATGATTTTTTTACAAAAACGGTGTTACACAAATGGTTCCATTATTGTTATTATTAAAATACGCATTGCATTATTATCGAACAATTACCATTCTATCACACAACTAGGTTTTAACAATTTGGAGATGATACGAGTGGGCTAAAGCATTGGGTTTACACTCAATGAGTATCGGTTCAACCCTCTGCAAGTTTCTTAGCTATCGATGAAGCAAGAAAAATCTTAACATTTTCAGTAACTAACATTAATCAAAATATGATAAATAAAACAACATTTTCAATTGAAACAATTTTATTTAAAAAGGGTCAAAACAAAATATAATTTATCTAAATGTGTTGCATGCCAATTAGCAGTCAGATATAACTGCCATTTCTGAAGATTCCTACGTTTCTTCCATTTTTATAAAAAACTAGCAGACCCGGCCACACGTTGCTGTGGCTAACGAAACACAACGCCATTACCCAACCTTTATAAAATCCACACCACCCGCTTGCCAGCTGCCCGCTGCCTGAATTGAATTTTTGAATTTCTCGGCTTTTCTCTACTATAATAAGCATATATTATACATATAAACCTTCCCCTTGAATCACTCTATCTATTGGTGAAAACTGCATGAAAATCTGTTTCGTAGTTTAAAAGATCTATGCGCACATACATTTTGAGCGACTTCATTTTATACTATGTAATGCAATTCGAGCGATCGCCACTAATTATACAATGCTTGCAATGCAACACTAGATATTTGAAAAGGGAAAATCAAATACCTACTTACTCTAGGACATCTATTTTCCAAAATTTCTTCCGTAGAACGAATTTCAAAAGTGACTATAGTACGGCCCGCCAGCCGTCTTAAATCGCACAAAAATATGTTTTCTTTGAATTTCTCGGCTTTTCTCTAATATAATTTGCACGTATTATACATATAAACATTCCTCTTCAACTATTGGTGAAAACCGTATGAAAATCCGTTGCGTAGTTTAAAAGATTAACGCGCACATACATTTTGAGCGACTTCATTTTATACTATGTAATGATGTATAAAATAACTATGAAAATGGATAAAGAAGACACTTAACTAAACATCCCCACAAAAATTTACTATAGATAAAACAACAATTCCAACTACAATAAAATACCAAAGCATTTCTTAGTTCTAATTGCATCATATCCACATATTTATTTATTTCAGGATTAAATTTGATGGATTATAATTATTAGACTGTAGTTTAAGATAAGGAAACCATATTAAAATGGCTAAAATAAAAAAATTAAGATGTCCACTTAGGACGGGCTGTTTCAAAAAATTTAAGTTAATTTTCACGTTCTGTGTAAGTTCTGTTATTAAATCATTATAGGCCAGTTGCTTGATAAAACTGAAATAATCACAGAAGGTGAATAGAATTTACACAGAATGTGAAAATTAACTTCAAATTTTTGATGAATCCGTTAAAAGTGTTTTAAACAACCCGTCCTAAGAGTAGCCGCAGACTGCAGAATTTTGATCGGCTGACAGTTTAATCGTTTGTGTAATCAGCATGAAGACATGACATGAGTGCGCACGCCCAAGGATTCGTAAGCAGCCAACAAAAAAGTTTGTGGGGCAGCCCGATTCCCTTTCAAATTAAAAGAATGTCATCTATTGGCCGACTGCTTAATTTGATGCAGTAAGGTGTGCCATATGACGGCGCAGACTCGCCAACTGTTCAATCGGCGATGATCTCAGTTTACGGAGTTTCGGAGTCTTTTTTGGCCCATTATTGGGCACGCACTACCGAATTGATTCATTAATTCATATATAATATAATCACCCTACACAGGTCCAGAACACGTGTACAACACATATAAATCGCAAAAAACCTTAGAATTTATGCTAATAATATTAAATCTCATCTAGGTAGCAATCGGCTGACTACCGGACAGTGTTCCCAACGGTATGCAAAAAGAAAACAGTTTCGTTTGTAGTGTGCAAGGAAACGTCCTGATACGACTGAACTATCGGCCGATCATTTAGTCTAATCTACATCTACTGATTATGCTCAGGAGAAGAGGAAAAATACAAATGACTTAGACCATAATATATACAAAAGTTTCTAAGTACTTTTCATCTACAGTGCATTAAACGGGCTGTCATAAACACAATGTATTTGCCAGAATTAGTAACAGGCAGTTGTAAAATACAAACGGCAAAGTTAAATTGATTATTTTCATTAAAATGACAACTTACCCTCTGTGATTTCAACTTTATCACTAGAAAAATGACTAATAATATTAAAAAATTTACTTGACAAAATCGTTTCAAAACATACAATCACGTTTTTACTAAACTTAACACTTAAAATATTAAATTTTCAATAATGAACAACCAAAGATAGGTTACTGATATTATTTGTGTCAACACAAATCTTTGATTTTTAGGTTATCTTAAAAATACACTTTCTTATTGTTTGACACCTGACAGCTCTAATATCACGCTATAAACTGATAGTTTTACAAGCACTTTGTATGAATAACGCATTGCTGTATTAAATATCTGACAGAAACAACTCCGTAAATGAAAAACACAAATATTTTGATTGAATTGTAATTTATATCATTGTACCGAAATTTAAACGTTACAATAGAAGTACCAAAAAAGCGAAAACTGAAACATTTTTTATATTCGGTAAAAGGATAAACTATTAAATAATAATATATTATTGTTGATGTACATCAAAACAAAACCCTCGAATACTTCATTATGACATATGAAAAACCATGACAGACCGACGCCATTTCTGGCCGTCATGGCCTATTTGTCTATGAAATGGTCATGGACAAAAGTAAAATTTAAAAATTTGGAATATTTTGCTCCAGATTTTAATATTTTTCTTTAGGTTCATAATAATATTTTTATACGACTAGACTAGGTACCTACAAAATAAATTTTATATACGAAAATGTTTATAATTTGAGGACTCCACAAATTATAAACATTACTTCCAGTCTACTATAAAAATTTAGATATAATAGGTAATTTTAGGATTTATGAAGCTGGAAGTATTTAATATTTACTTGAGGATCGTTGCCTATCTAAAACAAGTACATAGGTACCTATTGCATATTGTCATTTTTCTTTTCAATGTAATAATATTTTTTGCTGACAAAATATTAGAGGTGAACAGATTTGGATGAGATCCGTTGATAAGAAAATTTAAATCTGACAAATATTTTCACATTTCAAATGGAGAACTAAATAATAAAATAATTCTTGCACGTAAACTATTGATACTATTTTTTTATATTTTGGTAAAAAATTTACGCTTATTTCTAAATATGCCCAAATTATATATTTTTTTATGTAATATAAATAATATGAATTACATTTTTACAAAATATTATATTTAAGGGCATCATTGGTCATGTACACCTTATGAGAAAAGAGGAAGCCACGATTTTTACTTAGGTTGTATGTTATAATATGTTTTGTATAAAATATTTATATTTTACTTTACGTTTTGAGAAAAAAGTTGTTTTATTGAAATAAAACCTTATTTCAAATTAATTAGTACAAGAAACAACAATTTACGTCGAGAGAAAACACCCACAATGTAGGTACCTAATTAGTTTTTCAGTTTGGGTTATTTAAATAATTTGTGTAAGTTTTAAACGGTTTCATACCAACTCAGAATGAAAGCAACTCAGAAAGGTCTAGCTATGAAAAAATAATTTTAAAATAGCCGTTAACCCTAACCTAACTTAACATATATAACTAATTTTTTTATCATCACTCTTAATGACCTTTCTGAGGTGGTTCTAAGTTGGTTTCATTCTGAGTTGGCCGGTCACCCTTTGAAACATGCTAAATCATGGAAAATTTTGAACTTTTTGAAAAAAGGAACTTTAATGCTTTTTTATCATCTTCCTCGACGTAACTGTTGTTTCTTGAGGGGCATACATTGATTCCAATCTAGACCCCTCCCCCCCCCCTTGGTGAGATAAACATTGACCACTTCGTAAATTCTTTTCAAGTAACGTGAGATTTTACTGGACCCCTCCCCACGCCCCCTTTTGAGCTCACTTAATTAATGTATGCCCCCTTGTAGTATTTAGTTGAATAAAAGTGTTATCATTTATATGCGTATTAAGAAGAAGTAAGCGGAGTACGGAAATTTTAACGTATCTTGTTTTGTTAGCTTTAGATAAACAATATATTTTTACACTACTACCTAATACTGTTTTGTTTGAGTTATTTTTTGAGCCTGTTTGTTTTGTTATATTAATACATTTTATTGTATATTTTCAAATATTGACTTCTGAAAATTAAAAATAAAGTTTTCAGTATGTAAAAGTTGAACTTGAATCTTAAATACGGAGGGGTGGTTGTTCACACTGTTCACTCTCCCCTCCTGAGATTCACCGCGCTGCCGCATAGCCGTCCGCCGCCTGGATGAAATTAGGAAAATGGATGTACCGTAAAAATGTAATGTTTCGCATTTTAACATTTCATTTCACGTAACTAAAAATATTACTTAATTGTACATGTATCGCAAAAATGTTATGATTCAGATTAGTTTATTGTAATGGTACCCATTTATATAAAATGTAATCATGCAACTTTTTACAGGGTCAAGAATTACGTGTCGTGCAATGAATAATAAAAAAATAAAATGCTCCCGATCACCGAGCCTGTGATGATTAAAAAATAAGGTTTTTCAGAATACTTGACATAGGTACATTGCTTTCGAATGATTAACACACTTTGGACGCGGTGGGTAGTTCTATGCCGCTCCTACTTAAACACCTGGAAAGGCGTTGCTGTAAAATATTTTTAAATGAATGTACACCAATCTCTTTGTAAGGGTCCGAACTAAATTTAATATATATAAAACATATAAATAATATTAATTTTATATGTGTATGTGATACAAGTCTTCCCCATCGTTGTAGCTCTTTGACTTTTGTACGGAAGAACATTTTATCAAGAGGAAACTTACGCTTTGACGCTGTAGTTGCGCATAATATTTTTTAAGTGAAAACTTCTTTGGCACATTTTGTGATTTGAAACTCGATGAAACGAAAAATGGTGACACTGAAATGAGACAAACTATTTAGCCTGCGAGAAAATGAGAGTGTGTAATCGGTCTCCTATTTGTGCGACGCTTCGTAACCGTTTCACTCATGTCTAAATTAGTTTTCTTTAGAAGGTTTCACTTTTCACACATAGAATGTTACTAAATGGCCTTACTGTGGCAGGCTGTAATTGCGGACAATATTTTTATAGTTTGGGATTACATACATCGTCTAAAAACAAATTCAATTTTCTCGAACGAGTTCATTATTTTCACCTGCCTGAAGGGTGTTTATTTAACAATTAGTGAATTTATTATTCATATTGAAAAAATAAAAAAAATTATATGACCTTTAAACGAATATTCTCATATAATTTAAAAAAATTGCTGTTTCTATACCTACTGAAATCTGAAAACAAGTGTGAAATACCATAAATCAGTTGACAAACTTTAAATCATTAATAAATCACCGAAGCCTAAATTTCCAACAGTTATGGCGGAAAAAAAGCGGGAATGCGTATGACTACACAACTGCTCATCCATATTAGAAGAATCTATGAATCTGAGTGCTATTTTGTCTATGGTTAATTTTGTCCTGTCCAATTGTCACTCGGTATTATTATATATTATTAATGATTTATTTTGCTGTTTTACTGCCATTTCTTTACGAAATCGAAGTAAACAATTATTGGCTTGCATCCCGGTAATTAAGCATACGTTCGGCGTGAAAATACTATTAAATTTTGATGTTTTTCTATAAAATATAATATAACCCAACTTTTATGAATAAAGTGTTGTGTTTGCTTTTTAGTGTAAACTAGTGCTTATTTGGTAAGATATTTTAGTTCTAAATCTCAAGGTCGGTCGTAAACTACATAAAGAATAATTAATACATGAGAAATCTACAGTTTAAACAGTGTAAATAGTTTGTGAGTTTCAATAACAAAACAGTGATTGTCATAATAATAAGGTTTTTGAATTGTGTGCATCCTTGTGTAGGTTTAATGTCATAGTTGGATACTAAGGCGTATCTCAAGTTTTATCATTCTTCCTACAACATCTAATGGGGTAGGTAAGTCTTTTCTAATATTTGTTAGAATAATAATGTTATTAGAATTTTGGGCATGCATTCTTTTACCAATATTTGCCGACACTGTCATTTTCGGTACATTCTGCCTGTTGCATTCTTCGATTAAGTATATCGTTGCATTACTTGAAATCTTGTTTATAATTGTGTGATCTTTTCTTACTTCTAATAAAGCTTCTAATACAAATTTTAAGGTTTTCACTGCAATCCAGAAATTGTTTACTATATTTCTAGATGTTATGTTGTGAAAGCTTCTATGTTTTTTCCTAGAACTCTCAGGAATTACTTCGTAAATGATTTTTAATATGTTATTGTAATAACTTTGTGGTGCACTCTTGTTGGAATATATTTTTTAACTGAATCCTGTGGTAACCGTGTAGTTTCTTGTACTGTATACATATATGTAATTTAGATGCATCTTTAAAAATGTTTCTTATTCCATGTGTGGCTTTGTAACTATGGTTTGCCAAGATTGTTCGAACTTCCCGTTGAAAGGTTGAAAATTTTAATTGGAATGTTTGGTTGGTGGGAAACACTTTTTGTATTTGCTTGTTTGCTTGTCCTCAGTTTTTATTTTAATAAATCCTTGGCCCTAATCTGTCAAAGCAATCCAAATATGACCAATCTGTTAGATTGTTGACTAAAGTTAGATATGGGAATACTCGCTCTCAAATTGTATTGAAGAAGTCTTTTTCATTTTGTTTTACATACATGTCTTACTGGCGCTCATGCTATAATGATTAATAAAACCTTAAATGATACTTTTGTGTTATTCACACAGCAAAATGACCGTTGTTCCAAGCCGGTTTAAGCTATAAATTATAAATGTTGTGCACACCAATGTGCCTAATGGCGCTTATACACTTGCAAGCCGAATCACGAATCATGGGAAAGGAATGAACCAACCGCAAACGATGGTCCGGTTCGGTTCGCAAGTGCACATGTGCCAGAAAACCAGAAAAGGAGATCGACATAAAATACTCGTGGTGTATGCATAATGTTAATTCCCTATAGCCAACGCAAATTGTGTTATCCTTACCTAATTTCACTAGTTATTTCTTTGATTGATTCTACTGAAACTGTTGTAACCTAACATTGTTTTATTTTGAATTTTTGGGTTTACCTGACATCGTAACATTAAGTATATATTATCAGTTTTCAACTTAGGCCAGGCATACACTAGCAACTTTTGTCACGGCGACAGTTCCATCGCTGTATCAAAATCCATTGTGGTATATGAAGACACACGCGTGATGACGTCACACTAGGGTAACTTTTTTGAATTTGTTTTGAAATTTGTCTGTCACCGCAACCGAAGTTACTTGTGTGCGCCTGGCCTTACTTTAACAAAATAAGGTGTTTCATTTATTAGTTTCCAACTATGCTTACGATAACTACAGATTGGGTTACATTATTACAAATTCCTTGCCGTTAACTGAAACTTTTTCAAAGGCAGGTGTAAAACACTTAAGGATCCTTTTATTGATTCAATTCTCAAGAAAACTTTCAAAGGGTATTTATAGGGTAACATATTTATTCATATAGTTCGAGTTTACTATTCTTACTCAAACCTGTGAATAGTGGCTATGTATCGGATAAGTTAGCTGAGTTTTTTTGCCTATTGCAAGTGTTTTTTTTGTTTATTTATTAGTCTTCGTTATCTTACGGATAAACTATTAAGAAGATGGTTAAGTACCCCCTCAATAGGATTAATAAATTGTTTTAAATGCCTTAGGGCCTATTTTCAAAAAGATAACGTTAATCCGTTGGATGCTCAAAAAATTATTGAATTATTCAATGAATGTTTGCAGTTACGTCAAACTGTATCAAATTGTCAACTTCCTGGCACAAAATTTTGAAGTGTTTCAAACAATCTTCCCAGTTAACCCGCCATTGGTGACGTGAATTTGACTTACATCGTTGGTGACCCCGGTCTCACGCACCGGGATTTTTGAATACCAGTTTTTCAATAATTTACTCTTCATGCTACTTTTCACTGAAAAGTTTATAAAATGTTATCTTTTTCTGTCAATAAAACATAGGTATTCCTTAAATCAATTCTTTTTTATTAACATAATACAATATCTTTAGATGCATTAAAATGATGAGATATTTTAACAATATTTATTTAAACCCAACAATCTTAAATATTTAACTACAAATCAGACTTCTTCAGTCTGATTTTAACGTAAACTAAACATAAAATAAAAAAAAACAAATGATAATACTTATGTTTTTTTTATTTTATCTTATAAAATTACCAATAACCATTTGACTTACTTAGTTGGTGATGCCGGTCTCACGCACCAGGTTGGCGCCAAAACTCTATAACGTACGTCCGCATCGCTGTCGCGGGGTAGACTGGCGGTAGGGGGCATGGAATAAGGCAACTACTCAAAATCGCAGTGTGATTCGATGAACGGTAAAAAAAAAATTACGCTTTTTCGAATTACCTTGTCTCACAGACATATACGTCACCAATGGCGGGTTAAAGACAAAAGATTTAATTTGAAAATTTTGTATTTTTACTTTTGAAATTAATTATACATAATAGAATATGTGTTTATTGAACATTTTTTAATATATGTATATAAATTTACTAATTAGCTCAAATAAATTATCCTACTACTAAAATATTTATGCCCATTCATGCAACATTACTAAAAAAATTATAATACTATTTACTAACTGATGTACACAATGAGCTGCTCACAATAAAGTATTTACAAAGTTTAGAACTAATCTTTTATTTCATTTCCTTCCATTTTATTCTTTACCAGATATACACACATGTGAACTTTGAAAATTGACATGCGAAATTTACTACTGCTGTAATATTATTTATCAATAAAATTAGTTTATAATGATAGCGTTTGTACCTACTGTAGGCTGTAAAATAGTATTGATATTTCTATTCGCCAAGAGATGGCGCTAGTGTACAAAATTGAATAATATTTTCAATACTTGAAATTATTTGTACTGTGAATAGTGAAGTGTTTTATAACTATGTAAACATTTTAACAGTGAAAGGTAATTTGTAACTATTATGTGAAATAAAAATGTGTTTTTTTAAAACTAAAAGATTATTAAATTTTGAGGTTCTCATATCAATAGCTTCTTTATTGGATTAAAAAAAATTATACTGTCTCATCTGCCTTGATAATGTGCACTGTTTTATGCATATTACATTGTTGTGTTTTTCATTTCTTGTGAATTATTTATTTTATTTTACTACAGATGTACAGTCCCTGGCCAAATTATTAGACGCACTGTATTTTTTTTGTAATATTATGTTTCTTAAGAGTTTTTATGCAATAATGGTATATTTAAACTACAATATTATTGATTTTTATTTAATAGAATTGTTGGAGAATTCTGTGAAGCTTTTTTGGCAGAAAAAAGTATCCCTCTGTTGGATTGGCCGGGTAATAGCCCTGATATGAACCCGATTGAAAATGTGTGGGAGCTGCTGAAAAGAGAAGTGGCTAAAGATGTGATTACCAACAAAACGCAGCTCCTAGAAATGATTATTTATGTGTGGAATCATCCTCAAATGCAGGAGACAGTACAGTCTTGCATTGATAGCATGCCTCGCAGAATTAAAGCTTTGATAGCGGCTAAAGGTGTATACTAACATTAATTTCACTTTTCATTAAAACTTTATAAACTTATGCTTTTCTAAATGAATGCTGTTTTATTTATGTCAAATAAATCGGTAATTGATTGGATAATATAAAATTAAAAAAAACAAATCAATCTAAAATAATAAAACGGTACAATATCACCCGGTAATTGGTATTTTGCATGAAATCTTGCAGTGCGTCTAATAATTTGGCCAGGGACTGTAGTAATGTAGTAATGAGGAAAATACAAATAATATTACAAGGTAACGGTATTGCATATGTAAGGTAGGAATGAGGGGTAGGGTGCATAATACCTGCTGTATAATATAATATGGTATTTTTAATTACAGTCTTTCGTAAACACCTCGCTAGGAAAAAGGTGCTGAGGTGTTCAAGTATTTTATTCATAAGTAGTTTGTATGTGTTTTATTTTATATTTTGATCCTAGTTTGCTGTTTTATTTTTATTTTTTATTGATTTATCTAACTGTAATAATCCATATTTGAAACTCAATTATTTCAATACTGTTGCTGTTATCTTTTGTGAATCCCCATTATTTCAGATTGAGAGTATGTTTTGAAGCTGCATCATAAAGTACGTCTAAAGCACCTGCATCATCCGGACGTGCTCTCAGAGAGTTGAGATAAACAATTGCACGGCTAGTGACTCGCATCTCACATTCGGGTTATAAAGGGCCCCACAATCACTCTCCAAAGATCAAGTTTGTACATTTTGATTTTTAACCATGGAATATGTTTAAATGTTGAATAACCTTAAGGTTTAAAGTCACATACATTATAATATATGCATTCACAGATGGCGCCAATTAAATTATTTTAGGTTTTTAATATTTTTTGCATGTTATGCTTTAATATATTTAGGTGAATTAATTGTTTGCAACTGTACATATACAATATGAATAAAAAATAAATAGTTTTGTCCATAAACAGACCCATGTCTTTCAAGAAAGGCTGAAAAATACAATATTGGATTGAGTCACCGGTGCAAAATTGAATTTTTCAGCCTTTCTTGAAAGATTTGGGTTTGTTTATGGAAAAAACTATTTATTTACAATGATATTAAATATGTACGGGCGCAAACAATTAATTCACCCCAATATTTTAAAGCATAACTTGTATAAAGTATTAAAAACCTAAAATAATTTAACCTTAAGGTTAAACGTCACATACGTTATAGTCTACGCATCCACAGATGGCGCCAATTAAATTATTTTAGGTTTTTAATACTTTTTGCACGTTACGCTTTAAAATATTTAGGTAAATTAATTGTTTGCGTCCGTACATATTTAATATGAATATAAATAAATAGTTTTGTCCGTAAACAAACCCAAATCTTTCAAGAGAGGCTGAAAATTCTATTTTGTATCAGTTTTTTAGCCTTTCTTGAAAGATTTGGGTTTGTTTATGGACAAAACTATTTATTTATATTCATATTAAATATGTATGGGCGCAAACAATTAATTTACCTTAATATTTTAAAGCGTAACGTGCAAAAAGTATTAAAAACCTAAAATAATTTAATTGGCTCTATCTGTGAATGCGTAGATTATAACATACCTTGTATGTTTAATCTTAACTGTGGAATACTTTGGTTGAATGAGTTTAACGGAGAATAATTTAAACCGTTAAATAAGTTTAACTGTTGAACTCATAGTTGAATAAGTTAAACCCTGGGATAAGTTTAATGGTTGAACGAGTTTAAGGGTTGAATAATTTCAAAGTTGATTAAGTTTAATGATTGAATAAGTTAAACCATCGGTAAGGAATAATGGTAATAAATTTAATGATTAAACAGCTTTAATGGTTTGACAGACCATACTTTATTTAATATTTATAAAATATTTGTAAACTAGTTTGTCTCGACACAGGATTTCCTAGTGAGACAGGCAAGGCCAAAAAATATATGTAAACCTTTTTATATAGATGCACATAATAAAAAAATAAAAAATAATAATGGTTGAGTAAGTTTATATGGGCAATTTAAAAAATATTTGTCCTTTGACACTTGTCCCTAAACTTGCACCAGCAATATCTGATTTAAATTATATTCTTTGCTGTCCTTGTTCTACCGATATTACAATGGAAGATGCTCCGAGGAACTAGCGTCATTGATCTCCTCGGCACCGGTGCATAGTCGGAAAACACGCCAAACACGCGCCCAACATTTGTACACAGTTGACATTAGTCACATGAGAACGGGTTGTTTCTATGACTCGTTCTTGAGTTCAACGGCTCGGCTGTGGAACGATTTGCCGGCCTCTGTTTTTCCTCCCTCCTATGTACATCATGGGTCTCTCCAAGACCCATGTTCACTCCTTCCTTTCTTCAAAAAGACCCTCCACACAGCATCTTTAAAGATGACATAGGCCCTGAGGGAAATTATTTTCCTCAGGGCCTCCTGTGTGGAGTTAATGAAAAAAAAAAATCGAGGTTTTATTTTTAAAACAATACTATAATTATTACCATTCAGATGAATGTCATACTATATTTTGTGATAAAAGAGTGCTATAAAGTAATTTTGAGATGTATGGAAAAAGAATTGTCCCAGATCAAATTGGCAAATTCTGTCTTCAATTTTATTGCTAAATATAAAGAAAGTTATATGTTTTTATGTTATAAATGAAATCTTTATCTCTGATGATTAACTGATTAAACTATTATTATAGTATTTATTTAATTATAAATATGAATGTTATGCTCCTTTATGCATAATGCCCACTTTATTTAGGTCCATTAAGTTACGAACTGTAAGGTTTCTTGGTCAATTTTATCCTTTAGTCAGTGAAAGCACCACTAATCTTCAACTTATCTCGCCAAAACTTGTATGGACCTATCAGTTGATTTGACACCAGATAGTTGTGCACGACGTTTGAGTCCAGCGATCGGTTACTTAAATTTGTTCATTAACCGCTCAGGCCCCGAGCCTATTTTTCGGAAGGTCAATAAAATCCAAATAAATGGAGTATTTCTGAACGCATTCGAAAACCAAAAACTGTTTTAGAAAAGTGATGAAATACGCTTTCAAATTTAATAATTCAAAATAAACATATATTTTTTAAAATATACAAATTTTGAACATGTAAACATGAAACAGTTTTAAAAATTGTCCACCTTATGTTTTTTCGAATTAAAATAACGGAACAGATAATGAAAAAAAAAACGCGTACACATTTCATTAGGCAAATGTGTTCAAACTTTCATATTTATTTTTCAAATTGCGGTGGGAAACTTTGGATTCATAAAGGTGTACATTTAAATTATTTTGTGGTTAATTTTTAATTTCAATACAATGCGTGGTATTTTCTCTTTCGCACATCGTTTAGATCATATTTCTAACCAATATAGTAAGGGAGACTCGATGATTTCTATGAGACTATGTGAGTTGTTCCGAAAATCGAAAAAAATTAGTCTGAGGGGTTAACCGGATTTGCAAGGTAAGTACTGGGACTTTGAAGACCATTCCTCCATAATGTAGTAAAGGTACTCATTGCCTTTTAACTAATAATTTTATTATTCTGGGAATCTGTTTGCAACAAAGGTTTGCCATAATTTCTTCAAAAATATATATTGCAAGTTAAACTTTTTTTTTCAATTTATTGAAATAAATTATTGACGCTTGTTAACCTTTTTAATTAACTATTGTTATATTTTAATCACTGAAGAAGATAATATGAACAAATCTAAAACATGAAACAGAAAAGAAAGAAAATAAAAAGGTAATGGAAAATAATTAGGTCTCAATAGCTTAATAATTGTGTAGGGGAAATGGAAAAGGATGAAAGTGCCAAAAAATAAAACGATTTTTTGCAAGGAATGTGTTGTAAGCGACATCGCCAATAATCTAGAGAAAGTTAAAAGTGCCAGAAAAATTCCTACTAGTTCCTAGAGCAATCGCAAGGAGCAGCACCGTGAAAGCGCCCGCTGACCGTCAGTGGAAAAGGCTGAAAGTGCCACCCGCCATGATTAATGTGCCTTTCCATTGCAGTAGTTTTTTGGCTAAACTTCCAGCCTTTTAACTAACAAGGTATGGGACTTACAGCGTTTCCCAAAAAAGATATGATGGCACTTTCAGCTTTTCACATGCAAAATTAAGTTATATAATATGTACAATAAGAAAACAACTCTTGAAAATCAAATAAAATAAATTATATTTTGTATTTTTAATGAATTTTGTAGATTTTTAAAGCATACAGTATAAGTTTTATGAAGTTTTTATTGAATACTGAAAATTTTACTTTGTGGCACTTTCAGCCTTTTCCATTTCCATTACACAATTGTAAGAGTGTTGTCCCGGTAAAACAAAGATTCTGGGTTCGATTCCAAGTTGCGACCGTTATCTTTTTATTTTCTGTGTTTTCAATTTCATGTTTGATTTAAGAGGAAACTGGGCGGCGTTTTGTCCATACAAACGATTTCCCCAATTTCCTCTTTGGATTTTCACACCACTGCAAATATTTTCAATGTAATATAGATATCCACCACTAGCGTGTCAGTACGTTTTGTTTTTTTGATAAGATACTTTTTATAGTATTTTGAACCATCCAAAAATCGTCAAAATTGCCTCATCAACACATGTTCAGTATGCAAACTAGACAATGTATTTTTTAAACAAGCAAAACGTACAGAGTATTTTATTCTAATACAGCTAGTAAAAAAAAATTATATCGGTCTAGTTTTGGAGGATAAAAATGGGGAATGCAAAACTTATTTAAATGCATCAAAATGTATTGCACATGCCTCATCATCGCTAAATAGTAATAGACTCTTCCTAAACTACTATAAAACATTTTACCTACCTTTTTATAAAAACGGTAAAAACAAACCACCCAATAACCTTAAAATTAGAATACACAATGCTAACTGTAATCAATTAACATGCTCATCTTGCTTTGAACTTGGAAAAGTTGAAAAGATCAACTATTTGGGTCAAAAATTGATTCAAATTTAAATTGGCAATCACAAATTAATAATACCGTTTCTAAATTAAGATATCTTACGTACAAGTACTGAATATTGATAAATTGAAAATGATTTATTTTTCTCTGGTGCAATCTTCACTCATGTACGGAATAATAGGATGGGGTGGTGCGCTTGATGCTTTTATAAAACCTTTACGAACAAGTCAATTATATTATCAAAGTTATGTATAATAGAAATAAAACATTTTCGGCAGATGCTTTATACAAAGAATCTAAACTATTCAGTCTCCGTAAACTGTTTATACTGCAAACTATGAAATATATCTATAAAAACGTAAACAAATTCGACAAAAATGAAAACAGAATAAATATTAGAAATAATAACGTATTCTGTACCCCACAAACAAACACAAAACAAATGCAAACTCACAGTAGTTTTATTGGACCTCTCACTTTTAACTTTTTACCAAAAAAAATTCAAGTTACAACTAAAATTCCGCATTACAAAAAGAGTTAAAAATATGGCTGAACCATACAGATGATGTAAAAACTCTATTTATTTAATTTTATATAAGTTTATGTTTCTCCCAAACTTTACACTTATTATTGCACCATTACCTCTTATTACACTAATTTATTATTACCCTGTACACTATAGTACACACTTTTTGTAATTTTTAATTTTACAATTTTAATCATGTTTTTGCTTTATATACCACTATTTGTTTTTTTTCTAGATGCTAAAATAAAATATATTTAACTATATTACCCACGTACAGGCTGTTCCTTAGTTGGTTCCCATTATTTTTATTATTTCCAAAATATGTAACTATAAAATGTAAAATTGGGAAAAATAAAAGATTTAAAAAACCCTTTGATTTTGATGATTTTCGTTAGGTATTTTCAGCCTGAGGCGCAGTTGTCCCTTTCGCTCACTATTCGGGGGAGTAAGAGCTACGGTGACAGCAAGAGTTTGATCAAATACTTATTGTTCAAATTTCTTGGCGGCCGGGTCTCAAGATCAATATCTTAAGATTTGTTAAGTAATATTATTTTCTTCAACGATGAAGCCTTTTTATTTATTTTCCTTCCTTATTATTTTTTTTAGAAAATAAAGAAGTCACGAAGTCTTCCAGAAAGAGAAGTAAAGTTTGGAATCACTTTTCTGAATTGGACGGAGGTAAAAAAGCGAAGTGCAATTATTGTTCCCAAATTTTGAGCACTGGACCTGGTTGCTCTGGAAATCTTAATAGGCACTTAAAACAAAAACATCCGACTGTTTCTGTTCAGCACCCCTTGCCTTTCGTGTCCTGTGACCACGTTTGCTGCACCGATTGCGAAAATAAATAATTTATTTTTATTGTGTTCGACTTCTTGACGGCTTTTACATACGGTGTTTCACAATACCCTGAGGTGATTTTTCACAACAACCGAGCAATATAAATCAGACAAATATTATGAGAAATAATAACATTTAAAAATAAAATAAGATCTACGTCAATGACAAGAATGAATTAAATACAATAAACAGAAAATATAAACAATAAAAATCAACCTGAAATGAACAAAGTTTTTTTACTACAATACATATATTTTAATATAAACAATAAAAATCAACCCGAAATGAATAAAGTTTTTAACTATAATAATACATCTATTTTCAATTTTCTAGTTGGCTACTAACCCATTTCAGAGTAATACGCGTGAGTGCCACCGTTGATAGAATGCATTGTCATCGACAACTAGTCTATCTGCCGAGTTTCAGCTTGACGGTATATAGAGAAGTGGGTTAATTTCCATTTCCAAGATTCACATTCATTTAAGAAAACAAAATTCAAATTGATATATTATGTATTTAAAAATAGGTATTCTTCTACTGTCCAATTGAATGTTCATACGACTTTTGAAGTTAGCTAATTTTAATTTTTTTTGTCAAACACCTCCATATCGTCTAAACATTTGTCACAAAGATTATGTAAACATTGTATGGAATGCAAACCATAGTTGGAATGATATATATAAATATTAATATTTGTATAGGCTAAAGGAGGTAGAACAATACGACATAATACGCCAAAAAACAAATCACGTTAAAAGTTTGTTTCCATACATTGCGTAGATTGATTAAAAGCAGGTGTTCAGAACAATCGAATTTAGAATTTAACGATTTTAATAGTGTTAGGTCTTTCTTTTTGGATATTCTTAAGTTGGAAAATTTAAAACGATGAGTAATTTATGTGTTCTAAAGGAGTGGCGCTTGGTGCTGGAAGGCTGCGTTCAGCACCCTATTGTCCACTATCTGCATCCTGGCTCCAGAGACGGCCGGCATAGTACAGCGGTAAGGCTCTTGACTAGCACTCCGAAGGTTGCGGGATCGAATCCCAGCGTGGCAAATAAATTTCATTTGAATAATTTGTGTTATTTCACAATTTATTCATTTAAAATAATATATAGTATATTTGCGGCACGTTCCAGAGTGGAAGATACTCTCAGTATCGCCCTGGTGTAAGACCACCATTCAGAATTGATACGTTGCTTGAAATGATTTTAGCCGTGTTTGGTGACCAGATCTGAATTGCCAGGTACTATCCAAACCTTCCTCTTCCCTATCACCTTCCTCTCCCCACTACCTTCAGCCTCACAACATACCCTAATTGGGGATGCCATAGTCCCACTGGCTCCAGACGGGAGCATTTGGGACTCTTGTGCGGTATACATGTTAAAAAAGAAGAAGAGACCCGTTGTCTTACCAGGCCATATTAAAAGTGTCTGTGGGCCTTGTACGGTATGCCCAGCTTCTGATAGGCTAATTAGTCCAGTCAATTAATCCTCCAAAAGGAGGTGTAGAGTGCGTGAGCAGGGACCTAAGCGATTCCTTCAAAAAACCTGTTAAGGGTGCTTGTGTGATACTAAAAGTTCTGACGTCTAGGTGGGGAGCTAGGGGGGGGGGGAGGGTCCCAATTTTCGGGTTTCAGCTTGTATCTCAAAAACGGTGCCCCGCAGAGGAAAATTTTTGAGAATAAGTAAAAGCTTATAAAATTATCTACAACTTTTATTCTATATGTAATTTTCTAAATCCCAGCCGTTTTTTGAATTACACGCTCCAGAAATGTAGATATTTTCGAAAAAAATAATTTTACCTCATATTTTTCATCAAACATTCCTTCATATCGTATAAAATATTCATCACACAAAGAAGTTTATTAGAAAGAAGTTGTAAAGAATTTAATTCCCTTTTAGAATATATATAAATACGCAAATAAATCTCAAACCAGTAAATATTTACAGCAATTCAAAGTTTTTTCGTAAAATGTCGTCATTTTCAGAAAAAGCTGTTTTTATCTTATTACCGACACACCGACGCGCAACGACGATTATGCGATGTTCTGATCGCTTTTAGTCAGGCGTATGGTCAGATATGACCATTGAAACCACATTGATGCGATCATTCAAAAGCCGAGGAGGCATAACAGGAGCCAGAGATGTTTCGCACAATGTAGTCAGCAAGTGCTTAGTTGGTATGAGCGCAACTCTAGAGATCTGCACTTCCCTTAAAGAGTTTTGTTTAGTCTTCTTCACGTCAAGTGAACAGGACAAAGACCTCGGACAAGCCCACTGAAGTAGAGATACAACAGACATTTCAAAACTCTGTCAGTGGTTTGATGCACATCCTCCCTTCCCACAAACCAGTGAAATAATGTCAATTCCCAATGTCTTCTGTCAGCTCGTCGATAAAAATTCACGATGAAAAGGTTGCAGTTGACCCAACATTGCTGTTTCAGCGGATAAGCAAACCATCAAGAAAACTGATAAGCAGACGGTCAGATGAGGTTTTGATTAAATTCTTTGAGTATAAGTAGGCCACATTTCTCTTGGCACTGTTCAATGAAAGTGGGATGCGAAAGACCACTAAATCTGTCCTGTACAGCTTATTCGAACCTACTAAAAAACTGGTCTACTGCCTCAGATGAACATAGTTGTGGACGGAGGATTTCTACTACACAGAGTAATTTGGCAAAAAGATGATCGTTACATCACCTACGTCAACCAACACTATCCTGGATGACTCGCTCGCACTGTGGTATTTGATGGGTAGGCAAACCCAGCCAACAGTACGAAATCACAATAACAGATACGATGATGCAGACTGAGAAGATCAGTTGACATCAATTTGACTTGGAACACCTGTTAAACAGGAAGATTTTTTATCCAATCCTACCAACAAAATTAACTTTATCTCCTACAGACAAAGCTTCGGGAGAATGGGATACAGACTCTTCACGCCACCGATGATGCCGATGTCCTTGTCGTTAAGACTGCTGTGGAACAATCCTCTCAAAATTCTGTGGCTGTCGTTGGTGAAGATGTGAACTCACTGTCCTATTGATTGCTTCCACTCCTCCCACCCAAGATATTCTGCTGCTGAAACCTGGACGAGGGAAAACCGAAACAATGACACTGTCCACTCAAGAGATGCAGCAGTGGATTTGAACACACATTACATTCATTTACCGGCTGCGATACAATATCTGCAACTTTCAGGAGAAGCAAGGTGGGCTTCTCAAATTTGAGTCAGAAATCATCAAGCAAGCGGCAATGTTCTTTTACAACCCCTCCTCTACTCGCGACGAGGTTGAAGAGGCTGGAAATAAATGTTTCCTTAAATGGTATGCGGCGCCAAAAAGACAGACCTCCTTTAAGGGGAACGTATGCGCGGCCCATTTCTGCCCGTTTCATACAAATCTTAGATTTGGATTTGAGATAAAAATACCCAACCAAACTGAAACATTATTTTTATAATCAAAAGGTATATTAAATATCTAGTTAGGGTGTGAGCTACTTTATTTATTTTTGCTTTAAATTATTAGATATAGGCCATTAAAGATTTTGAGGTTTCTGAATTTTAGAGGCGATTTGGGAAATTATTTGTGAGTAAATGAAAAACATTAAAAATTATATTTTACTAGATTTATCATATAAATATGATGAAATATAAAATAAAAATGTATTAAAAAAATCATTTTGATGGGTGTAAATTAAAAATACAAATTTCCTATTTACGGCGGAATAAAAAAATAGTCGTTTATATTTTTAAATTATTACCCAAAAAATGCATTTTGAAGAATTTTATATTTTTTATTTTATTTTTCATTGTATTTTTAATATAAATATAGTAAAATTATTATTTCGATGTTTTTCTTTTACTCACAAATAATTGGCTAAGTTGCCTCCAAAATCATGAAACGCTAAAATATTTAATGTGCTTTATTTTATAATTTAAAGCAAAAATAAATAAAGTACCTCACATCCTAACTAGATATTTGATATACCTTTTGATTACCAAAATAATTTTTCAGTTGGATTCGGTATTTTGATCTCAAATCCAAATCTAAGATTTGTATGAAACGGGCAGAAATGGGCCGCGCATACGTTCCCCTTAACCAGTACCGCTTTCAGTCGTTCACAGGGTCGGTGGACCTATAATATGTGGGACCTAATAAGTGGGCAAATATGAAGCCTGACATCAGCTCCCTCCCTCCAACAGAGAGCGCAGCTAAACAGCATTCCCAGTGCACCGATTGAGCTGTCCCCTGAAGAATGGGGGTGGAAACGTGAAAGAGAGACCCTGGTGCCAATTACAACAGAAGATCCACCAGCACCGGAGGTCCTTCTGAATACGATATTTTGCCGCTGCACCAAGGATTGTGCAATTGGCAAATGTGGATGCCGAAAAGCAATGCTGACCTGTTCTACAGCGTGCCTCCACTGCCAAGGGAGATGCCTCAATAGCGTTGCCGAGGACGACGATGAAGACAACGTAGAGCCTATTCAGCAAGAGCCATCCACTACTGAGGATGAAGATGCCATAGATGAACAACGCTTACCAGGACCCTCACGTTCAAAGAGGATGAGAGTGTAACACGATGTTATTGAGAACAGTGATAACAATGAGGTTTATAATTTTATGTGCTTGATGTAACGAAATATTATAAAATTATCACGACATAATAATCATTATCATTATAAAACAATTTAATTTTTTTTAAAGTAATATGATTTTTGTCTACTTTATTTAATAACTGGCTTTAAAGTGTGGTCACACATATTTGTTAGGTGAACGAACAAAAGCTGTGGGTCAGTAGGTAATAGGATTAAAACAGCTTTTTCTGAAAATGACGACATTGTACGAAAAAACTTTAAATAGCTATAAATATTTACTGGTTGGAGATTTATGTGCATATGTATATAAATTCTAAAAGGGAATTAAATTCTTTACAACTTCTTTCCAACAAATTTATATGTGTGATGAATATTTTAGACGATATGAAGGAATGTTTGATGAAAAATGTGAGGTAAAATGATTTTTTTCGAAAATATCTACATTTGTGGAGCGTGTAACTCAAAAACAGCTGGGATTTAGAAAATAACAGATAAAATAAAAGTTGTAGATAATTTTACGAGCTTTTACTTATTCTCAAAAAATTTTCCTCTGCGACGCACCGTTTTTGAGATACAAGCGGAAACCTGAAAATTGGGACCTAAACAAGTTTCTGGAGTAATCGCTTAGGTCCCTGCTCACGCACTCTACACCCCCTTCCTTGACTGGACTAAATGTAAATCTGGCTTCATTGCAGCCCTTGTGCTTGAGCTGGCCACTTAATTTTACATGAAGAATGCCAATGAAGGCTCATTAGACAAATTGCTTCCAATAAACATTGTGATTTTTTTGCATTACTAACAAACATACATTTTGATTACAGTTCAATTTATTACAAGGAGGGGAAAGCCGATGATTGAAGTGAATGGGAGAACTTATTCACATAAGACGACGAGAAAATCCGGGACCCATATCTGGATGTGCGTCAGGCGAACTAAAACTAGTTGTAACGCTTTGGTCAAGACTATAGATAACGAGATATTTTATATAAACGATGTACATCGCTGCGGACTATCTCCTTTTCCACAACCTTGTGATGCTGGCGATGATCGACTTTGGTGAATATCTCGGCTGAATGAAATTGGTTCAATTCTATTGTATTTTTGTTACAATACTCTCTACACTTGATATCGGGCGCACCGAATGACATCAGCGTTAGTTAGGAGCGTTTTGATTTGTTGGTTTTTAATCGATTTTCAAAATAGTTTTCATTCTACACGGTAATTTATCTGTATATAATCAACGTTTGTGGTTCCGTTTTAAGTGATGTGCACAAGATTTTTTATAAGTGATGTACACAAAGTTATTGTTTTATGTAAACAAAAACTATTTAAAAGATATAATTATTTTACTTGCATTCCTAAGAATCCACGGCTTTATCATCCGCGGTAACATTTATCCGTCACAAAATATTATAAAATATTATCCATCACAAAATATTATAAAATTATGTAATTTAAGCTTTAAAAGTTCGCACAGCTCATCGCACCCTCCTTTCAAAAACTCATTTGGAAGCAAAATTGTGTAATGATACGTTAGACCAGGTGTGGGCAGGTAATTTCTAGCTCCCTCGACAAAGCGTCGCAGACGAGAAATTTTCTGCGTATAATGTTAGATCAATAAATGACGTTTTTTTTTCAATTTGGAAAGACAGTTTCCAAACAATTTTTAGTAGCGAAATGGTTTAGAATTAACGGAAACGGAGTGGGATGTGACCTGGCACATCCTCGAAAATACACGAGAAAGGGCCGCAGACGAAAATTTTTCATCGTTTTTCATATGTTAATTTTCGTCGAGTCAATAATGACTAATTTAAATTGTCGATATTCGAACAATATTTAGCCGTTACATCTTGACCGCGGTCCACTTACATTACGTTTGCCGACGTCTACATTAGACATTGGCTTCAGGATGCCTTCGGGACAACGCGACAGGCAACGGGACGTTTCCGTTCAAAATGTGACGCAAGGTCACGATATCTGTAGAGGTTGAAGAAAATTGGCTAATATTTTCCAACAAATAACTTAAAGGCATCATTTAATTACTTTATTGATGACCCTTACAGAATATGATTTCAATATTTAAACACATAAACAAATGATAATAATTGAAGTCATTGTGTGAAGAACTAGAGTCGTACAGTCATAGTCACAATGCATTCAAACTTCACAAAAAATTGAAGGAAATTACAGGCACTTCTTGAAGAATTACTCCATCATGTTTAGTTGACGATTACAATAAATTAATATGGGATAAAAATATATATTTTACAAGCATGGGAAAAGTATATGCATGATACATTCAAAGATATTAGACCTGACATTAGTATTCCTAACGATCAATTGCATGGACCATCGATTTTAAAATCAGAAATTCTTCATGCGATTAAGTACTTCAGACAATAGAAAAGCGTGCGGACCAGACGATATTCCAGTTGAGATGTTGAAGCTCTTTAGTAATGAAAATGTTGACTACCTGTTGAGGTTATTTAACTCTATACATGACACAGGGAATATACCCCAAGATTGGCTAAAATTCACATTCGTGATATTGCCTAAAAAACAATTACCTAAGAAGTGCAGTGACTATCGATTAATAAGCCTGATGAGTCATGTTCTTAAATTATTCCTTAAAATAATACATGCCAGGATACGCAATAAGTGCGAGCAGGACTTGGCACTCAGTTTGGCTTCAGAAACGCGTTTGGGACGCGTGAAGCATTATTGTCTGTCGACGTACTATTGCAAAAGTGTCGTGACCAAAGAAAGGAAGTCTTTGCCTGTTTTATTGACGACGAAAAGGCATTTGACAGGGTAAAACATGCTGACCTGATGAAAATGCTTGCGGATTGCAACGTTGACACCCCGTGTACATAGACATTGGAGGGTCTAGTCTCTAGAGTCGTTAAAATAAATGTAGCTTCGTTAAAAAAAAAGTAGAATCTTGACGTGTGCAGTGAAGGAAAAAACCATATATTTCCTTATAACGCCGTTGGGAAAGTGGTGGGGTCCCCTCCAATGATCGCCAACGTCGGGGGGACCTGATAGGGCACACCAAGAAGAAGAAATGTTAATTAATAATATTAACCATGTACTAGAACGGCCATGAAATAGGCCAAGTCAAATAATGCTGACGCTTTTATCGCTAGTTGTGACGCCAGTGTAATATTGATGAAATTATTTTAACATACGTTTAAATTATAAGGACTTCTCATCATAAGAATATAATTAGTTATTTCCGGTTTTACCGATACCCATACATTCCTACCACAAGATGTAATAGTGACAAAATGCATGTAAATAATAATATTATGTTAACAAACTGTTGATATAACTACGTGACGAGGCTTCGAAGACCGGAATGACTGACACACAATATAATATGTATATGTAAAAAATGATTTTGTATTTATTTGTTGAATAAATGATAAAATTTATAAAAATGAAATGCAAGTTATTTTGTTCTTATCGAATAATCGTTTTTAGCAGAAATTCAAATGTAACATTGTTATCAAATGACCATTCAGCGCTATTTTTTTTACATTTGAAAGGTCCCCGTTAAACGCCGATTCTAGGTGCGTTTCAACTTATCTATCAAATTGTAATAAGCCTAACAACGTGATAGTTATCCTCTTCTGCTGATCACGAGTTATTAAAAAACTGAAGCCTGACGAACTTAGAAACGACTTTTAACGAGTACCCTTCAACTAAAAAAAAACAAAATGGCGATGAATGGCCATTTGATGACTTTGTCACACGTGAATTTTTGCGAAACTGGGCCTTAAGAGGGTTGTTTCACAGAATTTGAACAATTCATCAAATTATAAATTTCAATTCATCAAATGTGAAAGTTCTATTATTATTTCAGTTCTGTGAAGCAACTGAACCATAGTGATTAATAACAACTAGAATGGGACTTTTACAGCACTTAAAAATTAATGTTTAAATTTGATGAATTGTTTAAATTCTGTTAAACAACCCGTTTTAAGTATTTATGTGCGTTATGCCGATATGTAGACTGGGCCGTAGAAAACTTCTCGTATTATGTACATAAATGAAACTTGGTCACCGCACGGGACACGTGTCCCCGTCGCTTGCTCATTCGACGTAGAAAATATTGACAATTATTTTTTTTTACTAACTAGGTTTTTATATAAACTTGACGGGATTTTAGTACAAAAATACAATTTGAAAATTAGAAATACAAAAATCTATGTAACTATAACTAAACGCGTCTAGAGAGATGAGGTAGTTTAATCATAGATTTTGGTTATGTTCTCGCTTCGTACAATGTCCATGAGATTTCATTATCACGATAACATGTGCTGTCGTTATCAATCTGTCCGATAACATTTTGTTATCGGGGAGCAATATTTTTACAGTATTTTTATCCCAGCGCGTTTTATTTGCGCGACGCATGATTTGTATTCATGGAAACATGACAACAGTTTGCTTTCATAGATAAATGAGTAGCGTGTAAGCTTGATTGGAAAAGGTTATTGTTATTAGGTTCCATAGTTACACTTAATAAGGTTTTTTTTGTGAGTACCGCACCAGAGTCGTAATTGCCCTCGCCTGGAGAAGGTCTGGAGTCAGCGAGACTGGCATCTACAATTGAGGAGCGCTTTTTCGAAACTCGATATTATTCGACGTCAATTTTTTCTGCACCTAACCATTGTTTTGAAGTGAAACTTCTATTTTATTTATTTTTATTTTTTATTTTAGTTTATTTAGGAAACAAACAGTTATACATATTTTATAAGAAAGTAACATATTACATGATTGCATTAACCAGCGAAGTTTCCGCTACAATTTATAATATATAAACATGGATTAAAACATTAAAGAAAACATAAAGTGGTAGAAAAAAAAGAAATATATATATATATACAACAGAAATGAAAGAAAAAAACACACACACAAATTAAAGCATATGGGATATATAAATCATCCAAATATTATTATTATAATAAAAAGAAGGAAAACCAACATAATGAGAATGAAAAAAATAACATGCAGCAGGGGTGGAGAGTTCGTAATTAACAATTTGTTTTAATTTTTTCTATTATGGATTTAATAAATTGGCCTGAGGACAAATGGAAAATATCAGCGCCGTAAAAGATATCATTGTATTTTGTGCACGTCCTTCGGAGAAATGAATGTTGTGTGTAATTTGTTTTTGAGTGTGGGATGTGGAATAGTTGGTTTGACCTTGTGTTTCTTATTGGACAGTGGAAATTAATGTGTTCTAGAAGATAGTTGTTGTCAACAACGTTGTTAATGATTTTGAATAAAAATTTTTGGTCAGATATATTTCTTCTATCTTCTCAAGTTGATAAATTATGGAATGTTAATGAGTCTTTTAGGTTTTCTGAAGTTCGAAAGGATTTAAAGTCTAGGTGTTTGAATATCTTTTTTTGAATTCTTTCTAACCTTTCAATATTTACTTTGTATTGGGGATTCCATATGACTGATCCGAATTCTAATATTGAGCGAACAAAAGAGACGTACAGTATTTTGATTACGTGTGGAGACCTAAATGGTTTGGTCACTCTTATGATGAATCCTAGAAGTTTGTACGCCCTGTCACAGATGGAATTTATATGTGTTCGGAAAGACATTCCGGAGTCCATTATTATTCCTAAGTCCCTCTATAGCTATATCTATAGTTATATTCTATAGCTCCGTTGTGATTTGGAATTCGGATGAAACGGAAATGACGCGTAACAGTATCTGCGATGCATCACACTCCTTTCAAGGCTCCTACTGGTTGAGACAGAAAATGGAAATGACGCAGGGTCTGCGTCATTTCCATTGCAGGTCATTGGTCGCTTTGATTATGACCTCACTTTTCAAGGCTCCTTGAAAAGTGAGGTCACTTGCTTCTACCGCGTGTTAACTGCACTCGATTTAAAATAAAAATTATTTCTTAATGATTAGAGGTAAATAAAACTCAGATACTATTGTTAAAAATTTAAATTTAACATAAATACAAGAAGGGTAACAAGTTTTCATTAAAGTAAAAATACGCAATATGTGTGTATTGAAATATTTATCAAGATATGAAAAAAGGCGTAGGCGTAGTGGGTAGGGGAAGGAGACGAGGGTATGCAATATGTGACGTATGTTATAATCTACGCATTCGCAGATGGCGCCAATTTAATTATTTTAGGTTTTAAAGACTGCAAGTTATGCTTTAAAATATTACCTAAGGTTAATTAATAGTTTGTGCCCGTACATATCCAATATGAATTAGAATAAAAATAGTGTTGTCTATAAACAAAAACAAATCTTTCAAGAAAGGCTGACAAATCCAATTTTGTGTCAGTT
This sequence comes from Limnephilus rhombicus, assembly GCA_929108145.2. Lineage (NCBI taxonomy): Eukaryota > Metazoa > Arthropoda > Insecta > Trichoptera > Limnephilidae > Limnephilus > Limnephilus rhombicus. The sequence continues at coordinate 35,419,732 of OV815284.1, read as the reverse complement.
ACTCAATCAAATATTGAATTTTTAGCCGTTCTTGAAAGATTTGGGTTTGTTTATGGACAAAACTATTTATTAATATACGTATTTAAAATATTTGTGAATATTTTAAAGCATAACTTGCGAAAGTTTAAAATGTAAAATAATTAAATCGGCGCCTTCTGTGAATGCATAGACTATAACGTACGTTACGTTTAACCTGAAGTACCTGGCTCTTCGGATCTGTTCACCAAATACGGCAAAAGCCATTGTTAGGGATTATCTCTTCCTTTCCTGCACCGAGGACGGACGAAAATGAGCGGACACCGTTAACACTTAAGCCCAGTCGTATGTAAGTGGACGGTACCGAGATTTATTTCGTATATTAACTACTGAACATTTTTAAATATAATATTCTGTTTCAGAAAAAAATGCGTGTATGTGCGCGTGAGTGCCACCATGTATAATGCATAGTCATCGACAACGAGTATCTGCCGAATTTTAGCTCGATCGGATGACGGAAAGTGGGTTAATGTCCACTTCCAAAATGTGCATTCATTCATTCATTCAAGAAAACCGAATAAAAATTCAAATAGATATTTAATTGAATGGAGACAGTGTTAGTGAAACTCAGAAAAATCAGAAAAAGATACGGTCACATCCCGGATACGAACCCAGGACCTTTGCCTCGCCTTTCTACCAACTGAGCTTGCAGTTTAGTACCTACCTATATACTTTTTTTACATTAACTTCTCACTGAAATAATTTCTCTCAGGGCCTATGTCATCTTTAGCGACGGTATATGGAGGGTGTTTTTGTGGAAAGGAAGGAGTGAATCTGTGTCTTGAAAATACCCAGATCTTGTAGGAGGGAGGAAACAGAGAGAGGCTGGCTAATTGGTCCACAGCCGATCTCAAGAACAAGTCGTAGAAACTACCCGTTCTCATGTGACAAATGTCAACTGCGTGCAAATGTTGGATGCGCGTTTGGCATGTTTCCCCACTATGCACCGGTGGCGAAGGAATCATGGACGCAAGTTCCTCGGAGGATCTTCAACAAGGACCGCATCCCCATCCGACACCTGCACTCTAAAGATTGCAATCTGTTTGTTAAGATAGGAAAATCTGTCGAACGGACTGCCCGTTTCTGCACAGAGTCAAGAGTTTTTTTCAGGTATTTTGGGAGTTTACACCAGAGGTGGCTGCCAAAATTCAACTGTTAAAGTATCTGCGGTCCTGTACAGTACTTTCAGCTTCTGAGAGGTCAACTTTACTCTGACTTCGATGGAGCCCCCGTACCTGAGATGGTCACTTGAGAGTTACACCAAGCATACTAATGGAAGGCTTGTTCGAAAGTTTTTCATTTCGATCCCCGCTAGGCGTAATCAGACAAGATTGGTTTTTTAAAAAAAATAATTTAATAATGTTATTATTAAGTTCTGCAAGTATTTTAGTTTTCATTAAATGAAGTATTAGCGAAACTCAATCGAAAATCTGGAGACAGAATCAGAAAAAGATATTGGCACCAATGGGACTCGAACCCAGTACATTCTATTTAGATAACATTTACTTCGAGTTTGAATCTTGCAATCATATATAAAGATAGGAGCCAATAATATTTGCGTTAAGAAAATGAAGATAATGTTAGTAATTCTTAGTCGAAGTGTGATACAGATAGAAGTGACCGAATTGAATATAGACACAGCTCAGTAGCTGTTGCCATGAAATGTCTAAGCAAATTAAGAATGTAAAAAAAAACTTAAATTGTAAGACCGTAAATAAATAGACAAACTGAAGTATTTTTGTCAAACAAAACACGTGCACGGATCTTTTTTTAATGATTTTATTAAAACTAAAATTAAAATTCTGAAAAGTATCTTTACCAGATAATTTATTAATTTATTGATTTATTTTACTGCATGATTATATAATTTGAAATGTGTGTTGTATAATACAAAATTTTGTTTGAAAATTTAACAAATTTGCCAACGACCTACGGAAAAACCTTTTTGTACTAAAAATAAACACATTTTCTGAAAATTTAAAACGTAGCTTTACTAGATAAAAGAACAGTCTTTCGAAATCAATTTATAATTTTTTGTGTGAAAAAAGTAAATACATCTAAAATTCGATTTAACAGTGACATACTTCCGGTTTTGTCTGTTTATTCCCTCTTTAAGGTGATTTTTCATAAAATCGCTGTTATAAAAATTATCCAATTATTGTTATTACCGACCAGATATTTTTTAGAAGTGTGTTTTACACTGACCTCAACTAAAAGAACATTTTAGGTAGGATCTTTCGACTCCCAGATCACAGTCAAGCCTCGCATGTTTGAGAAAGAATTCCGATGAAAGTGTTTGTGATCAGTTTTACCCGAAGTAGGGAAAAATTAAGATTTATTTCGGCATACAGACACGCCTACGGCATGCATCTATCGGTTTATCTCTGAAGTGCTTGTAGTTTAGATAATATAACCTCACAACTTGTTTGTAGATGTAAACTAGAAGTAGCATGAAAGTTTTTCATTTGTGAGAAAATACTTTTTATTATTGTTAATTTGTGTTACCCACCTAGGTACCCACATTGTTATGAAATAATTGATGTTTTTTTCTTTTTATTTACAGTAAAGTATTCGATTTCACGAAAAGGAACACAGAACATTGTGTACCATGGGCATACTTTCTTTTTGGAAGGTCAATACAAAGACAAAGTAAAAAAACGATGGTCGTGTTCTTTGAGGGCGTCCAAGAAATGCAGAGCCAGAATCCACACCGTGGATAGTATGATTATTTCGAGCAATACGGAACACACTCACTATTGATGTCTACCATTTTAGGTACACACTAGGTTAGGTATCTATCAAGAATAGCAACCAGAGTTTAAATAAAATAAACTAACACCTTTCACAAGAGCGCCCTTGTCTGCAAAGTGTAAAGACAGGGGAATTATATCGCCACCCGTTTGTGCATCATTGTGAGGCGTGTTAAGGTACGGTATTTAGGAACGGATTTATTAATAAAGGTCTTGAAGAGGTCCGTGTTATCCGCAAGGAGGAAAAATAAACGCCGTTAGCTCGTTCCACGTGCTAGTCGAATACACAAAAACGAGTCGAATAAACGATCATTCCGCTGGAATCCGTCGAATTTCGTTCACTTGCACCGGTACACAGGGAATCAATACTCTAACTCCTTCGGATAGGTTCCACTGAAACCTGTAGAACAAGAGTTGGTGCGAAAACACTTGCATTGGTTGCATACAGTTTGAGGCCCTATTGCGTACTAATATCTCGGCGAATTGAAATCCACTAATAGAATGCGAAAATCGGTGCCAGTACACCGAATTTTGTAGTTTCCAATCATTAGGCGTTAGAGCATTGGGAGCGTTAGACCCCAAATCGGATTGATTGGACAAAATAGTAGCATAAAATAGTGTACCTAATCTATTTTTTCGCTTTATGTTTCATCTAATTATAGTACATAAAAGCATACAGCACGTTTCAAACTTGTCATTCGACTTCAGAAAATAAAATACCAGGGAAAATGAAAAACATGTTTAAATTCGACCGAAGTGTAGGTAAACTTGTTGTCCCTTTGTCGCTAATAACAATAAGCAAGCGTAAACAAGACAGCAATCTGTTTCTAAGTGACGTTTCGCATTGACGTCACTGTTGGAAGTTGGGTAAACATATGCATCAATACTCAGTACACACAATTGTGTCGTGTGGGTCCACATTAAGACCCTGCTCCCACTTCCGATTAAAAGCCTGGTGTTGGGCGCCTTATTCGAAGATAATCTCGGAACTAATTATTGTACGATAATCTCCGAACGAATAAAAAAATCTGATGTTGGTTCGTCAAAACATTTGATTTCCTCGTTCTTTAATAGACAATATTGACTTTGTTTTTGTTCCAATTTCTCAAAATCGGGCACAATAGATGGCAAATTTCCCACAAAGCCGAAAATTTCACTTTTGATTTTGATAGAATATTTGGGAGACCACAAAGTCTGCCCTAGGTGGTTCCCAAAATGCTCACTGATGATCACAAAAAACAACGGGTTGAAGCAGCCCGCGAATTCCTTGAGTGCTACGACATCGATGGCGCAGAATTCTTGGACTCAATTGTGACTGGGATACGACCTGGATTCACTAAATGATACCACCCACAAATTAACAATCCCAGTGGCTTTATTCAGATTCGCCGAAGCAAAGTTTAAAAACGAATTACAGGGCGTAACTCACATCTGGCGGGTGCGGCGAGTGAAAGCTCCATCTTGAACGGCTACCACACCCAGACTAAGCATCACAGAGGCTGCATCGTGGTAGGGATTTGGCAAGGGGAAACCAGGCTACACGCCAGTGTTAAAAGATTGCTCGTAAAATCGTTTTTCATGACTGCAGCACCTTGGAGACCTTATTTTACGGACAGCCCTAGTATATACTACACAGCATAGATATACCATGCACGTCGACAGTAGTTTGGTTTTACAAACAAACGTTCCTCTATTAACACAGCATAGACAATAATGTAATATTGGTGATATCTACATACGCTTCGACCTACACACGGATGATGCACCAAGCCGCACTAAGCTCGACTTCCCAAGTTTAAAATCCATACTACAGGCGTCGTTTTTTGAGAAAGGGGAGGGGTTGTTTAGTTAGGCTTCTAGGGGTTAATTCGTAAATTAACGCAAACTTTGAATTTGTTACAAAATGTGATTAATTTTAGCCCTAGTACATAAACATTTACATTATTATTTGCCCTTTTAAAACCCGAATAAACTAATTTATTTATTATTTCTGAATTTTCCTTTTATTATTTTTCCAAAGATGATTTGTAAAGATAAATAAAATTGAAAAAAATGGCGTGGTTGGTTAAATTTTTGCTTTTATTCGCCAATATTATTAATCTTTAATTAATTTTGTCACAGGTGCTTTTGCTTCATTTGTGAAAACCAGCAGAGGGCGAAAGGCTATAGCCATGGGAAACTTCAGGTTTACCTTTCAGAAGGAGGGACGAAACTTCACTCGTTGGTTGTGCAACAGACGAAACAACAATTGCAGGGCCAGTCTGTACGTGAGGGGTTCGGTCATAGTGAAAACCAGTCACGAACACAATCATATGTAGGTGAGGGGTTCGGTCACGGTGAAACCAGCCACGAACATAATCATACGTAGGGTCAGCCTGTACGTGTACGTAAAGGCTTCGATCATTGTGAAAAGCAGCCACAAACATAATCATGCATATGTCAGCCTGTATGTAATTATACATATGTTTGTCTGTGCTGCACCTACTTAAAGAATTTTATAAGATTGGGTATGCACCAGCATTTGTAAAAGTCGTTTTATGACATTTTTCATATTTTTTTCTGTGTTGATAGCGGTCAAAATTGGTTAGCAGGGTTAAGGGAACGTACCCATACTACGTGACCTGTTCAGGGGGGGGGGGTCTTCAAAATACCACGCTTGGTACAAATGAGCGGCGGGTTGCTTAGGTTTTTGGTCACCGGGGGTGGGGAGGTGGGGGTTAAAAATTGCAAAAAGTTGGTCACGTAGTATGGGTACGTTCGCTAAAGATTGAGCAGGCTAAAGTTTCCCAAATTATACACGCTTCCCGATAGTGAATGTATTATTTTTTAGTTTTCCAACATCCTAGGGCCACGGGGACACTAATTTCCCTCAGGGCCTATGTCATCTTTGGGAATGCGGTGTGGAGTTTTTAATACACCACTAAATATTGTCGATTTTTATCCTCATCATAAACTTATTGAAGAACATAAATATAAAATATGTTTGCGGTTATGGGCGGATTAAATTTTTTTCCATATTGAGTTTTTTTAACATTCGACAGCGGATTTATCATTATTGTGTAAAATTTTTAATAATTATTGTGTAATATTTTTATAAAATTATTTGTTTGTAATTTAATTAATAAGTCAAATTAATGTGCAATAGAACCTAACATAACTGTATATTTAAATATATATATATATTTTGAATGCATTTTTTTTAAATACTAAAATGATTAGTGGGAGACAAGGAGCAGAATATATATTCACATATATAGGGGTTATCAAAATATTTAGTATTTATTGAAGACCCTTACAAGGAAATAAATAAATAAATGTATGTGAACAGAATTATTTGTACATTTCGCACAACGGGTGTAAAGTAGTAGTACAAACACAAACATAATTATTATTTTATTATTACATCATTACATTATTTTGGCAATAAATTTTGGAATATTGTAGACATGTTTGCAGATTCCATATTAGTTATAAAACGAAATCTTTATAATTACTTTAATGAAATGTATGATTTTAATTTTAATTAGTTTTATTTTTCATTATTATTTTAATCATTGTATATTGTGTACTACATACCTGCCTAACTGTTATTATCTATCTTTGTAAAAGCCCACTAAGGCGTAAATAAATAAATAAATAAATAAATAATAATATTTTGAATTTTTTCAAGCAGTTTTTTTTTGGCATTGACATCAACATTTTTTGTTGTTGTCAATGTTGTTTTCCAACTTTTAAATATTTTACACCCTGTGTGCGATTTCATAAACAAAGAACTTTCATTTCATAAATATGCTGATTCACACATACATAAATATATTTGGTTTACTAGGTTTTATAAGCCATAAGTAAGATGGTTTTAATGTATTGTTTTCTTTCATAATAAATGTTTCCATCGTAAATTTTGGTTGTATTTTCATTTGTCTCTGGAATTGATCAACTTTTTATCCTTATTTTTATTATCCTTTAATCCTAGTTTTTGGCGAAACAATACTTTTTCTATGGCGAGTTGAATTTTGTGTAACATTCAACCTCGTGAAGTCATATTTTTTTTTGAGGCAAAATCTCAAACTTAAGGTGCGTTAAGTTTTGTTATTCGTGAAAGTATTATTATTTTATTTGTAATCGTTGTTTCAGTCTTACCTAGAACATTGCTGTAACTGAATTTCTCATTGCAGTCGAGTTCGTGATATCAAATCGTGGACGGCGCCACTTGAAGCTGAACGGCTATACGTTTTACGCTGAAAAGATGCATCCCGAAATACAGAAAGTCCGGTGGCGTTGCACCAGGAGAACTTGCACTGCGTACGTGCACACAGTGCACGACGCGATCCTCGCCGTACAGGACAACCACTCGCACGTCGCGCCCGTGCCCAAGTACGCGCACTCCCAGGTCATCTCCGTGACCCCCTCCATAGACTACATCATGCAGAAATGATCCTTGTCGAAGCGGTACGCAAGGAAGAAGAGACTGGCGAAGGTGAACGTGACTTCATTCTTCAATTAGGGAGCGTCCAAACTTGCGTTGGAGCAGGCTACTTCTTAGTCGCACCGCTAAATAATACATACCTAAATTGTGTTTTTTATTTGAAAGAAGCAAAGAAAAATTTTCTAATTTTTTTTTTTACATTTTGTAGAAATGATCCTTGTCAAAGTGGCGTACAAGGAAAAAAAGACTGGCTAAGATGAACGATAGTTCATTATTCTATTGGGGAGCGTTCAAACTTGCGTTGAACGATTACTTGTTGGTCCCATCGTTAAATAATACCTAAATCACGTTTTAAATTAAAACCAAGCAATTGAAATTTTACTTATATAACAGTTTTAAAAGAGCTTAATTTAATTCATGGCACCGACACTCGTCTAACGTAATATCTTACCTGTATTTATTGATCCCAAGTGTTTGAAATGAATAATATTTCTATTTGTATATTGAAAATTGAAACCGATAAAAAGAAGGTATTTTTTTGTTTGTTAGTTTGGTATGATAAATTTATTGTTATGCGGAACGGACAATCTGCAATCGGTACCTACATCTTGCCATAGCATTGTGTACGTTGTGTTTATAAAATGTATGAAAATCTAAGTCGCAATTAAACACGTTTTATTTGCGTTTAGCTATAACCATTCCTCCATTATTTCTGTATGTACGTTGTGTTGATAAAATGTATGAAAATCTAAATCGCAATTAAACACGTTTGATTTGCGTTTAGTTATAACAATTCCCCTATTATTTCTGTATATTATATTTGATTGATGTCACTATGTTTTGTAAGCATAGTTCTTTATCGTTAGTTCTCAATGTGATATATTTAAAATTAACATGTATTCCACCTCTGCATTCCAATTTTTTTTAAATTTAATATACGAGTATATATTTTTTATTTCTGTGCAGGATTTCCTGATTTCTCATTATGATTTTATCTTTTTTGTGAATGCTGATCAGAGAAGGGTCTTTAAAAATTCTCAAATGACCTAAAATCCGATTTTACACGACCGTGTTACTGTTAGGTTACAATATTGTAAATATTTAATGTTTTTTGCAGATATGTATGTATCTTAGGAAAGTGCGTATATATCAAGCCTTTATTACAATGGTACTTGTATGTGAATATTGATCTTTTATAAGAGATGACAAAATAGATTAAGTAAATAAATTGCTGAATAAAATGTAGCATAATTAATTTATAATATCATGTACAAAATATGGTAGTGAGTGCGTATTGAAAAGTTTTCACAATCGGCGGAAAGACTACTTGTTTATTATATGTAAAATATTGTTGATTTTGTAATCCATATTCGTTTTTACGTACAATACCTATCGTTTAGGTATTGACCATCATCCCATCCCTTCTAGTTATTAATTCGTTCGATTTATTTACGATCGTTTACAATAAACCAACAATTTGTTAATTTGGTAAAGTCACAACAGTATGTTGAAAATGAGAAGATTCGGGAAAGAATGCAAGGCTGATGTAAGCTTAATGGTTAATGTTAAGAAAGGGACGTTTAGATGATTTAGACATGTAGAGCGTACGAACGAAGAAAGGAGTGTAAGGAGGTAAGTAAGTACGATTCTCAATTTGTATGGATTCTAATTATTGGATACCTAATACCTCTGCCACAGGTCACCCCAAGTGGTTGGCTACACTTGGTGACTTAGCAGTGGTGCCCATGTTCATGGGGTGGGGTTTGTTCGGGTCTTGGTGACAGTTGCGCCTGCTCACTTCTGCGTGGCAAGCCGGATCGGGAGAGACTGGTTGTGGGAGACCTTTTGATCTCTCCAGCAGGACTCTCTCAGAACTGTGTAGACTCTCTCAGAATTGCCTTGCACTTCTGTGGGAGGGTTGGATTCATACATCCGTTACTCCTGGACACCCAGATTCCTACCCACCCCTTACACATTTTTCCTCTCTTTCCTTCTTCTTACTTTTCTAAAACCTTCCACTAAGCATTATAGCCTATAAACCACCTAGCCTATAACCCCCGGATTCCTACCCACCCCTTACACATTTTTCCTCTCCAGAACTTCTTACTTTTCTAAAACCTTCCACAAAGCATCCCCGAACATGACATATGCCCTGATGGGAATTATATCCTCGAGGCCTATCGTGTGGATCTAATGTAAAAAAGGAGAATATTTGACGATAAAGTTAACGCCGGGGACGTCCGAGGAAGACATGACACGATCAAGTGATTCAAATACTTGAGTATCGTCAAGTGTATCTATGTTTGAGAGGATACATGAATGTGAATGGAGAAAGAAGTGCGTATCGAGACGGAGTTATGTGCGTTCTGTCCTCTCTGCATATATCTGCAGAAACGGTGTGATGGTTAGTTAGTTCCTTAAGTAATGTCACCTCATTTGAAGCTTTCATTCCTTTCCCATTTGACAGTTTTGGAACATATTGTTTTATTTTCCATGTTAGTATGTTCTTCGTTATAGCCATCAGGTGAAGGTGTATTTAGTTCAATTTCTCTACGCGCAAGCAACTGCAAATTCGCATTACATAATAAGTATAGTAAAAAGTTTTATATCGGATCTATTGTTAGGATAAATGATAATAATGTTTAAGAGGCAAATTGTCTAGTCAAATAAAGATATTATTTTGAAAGGGATCATAGAAAACATTCCAATACATGAACATTTATTTATACATAAGAAACAAAACTATATGAAAATGTCTATGTTTTTGTAGTACATATTTAATCTAATTTTATGTATTTATTTATCAATGTGTAGTGTAGCTAAATATTCGTCCAAGCTGTGTAAGATTAAATATGCAAATATAATTGCACTGGAATTAAGCGTTTCATTTCTTGCACCGATTTCAATCTAACACCGATTCCCATAATTGGATACCTACCGATTACTCGGTAATTAACACCAAGCACTTGGCGTTATTTGCTGTCAATGAAAATCGGTGTGCTTTCATATTAAATTAGGATTAATTTTTTTTTATTATTTATTAACATTTAAACCTGCTAAACCTTCTTATGTAGTTTATCAGCAGGTACATAATGACAACATTTTTGCAATAACATGGTACAATGGTAAACAGTATGTAGGTATGTCAAATGATCATGATAAATGAACAATAAAGATAAGTAGTATAAATATAAATATCGTCGCATTAATTCGTAGACTGCGTAACTCCAAATTTTTCAAAAATACGTTTTTGATGCCATCTGGTGTTAAAATTAGTCCCGCATCGACTAGTAAAACTTGCAAATTTTAAAAAATATATCTTTTTAGATAAACACAAATTAGGAAACTGCTTAAACACCATGGTGCCATTTTTACTCGCGAATACTTCGAAACTCCTAACTCCACATACTTTATTTTATTTACCATTTCAGGTCTTATTATTTAACTTCAAAATTATTCGTAGTATTAGTATTGTGCTGTTATGCTTTGTGTACTAAGTACTATTATATTTATCCTGTTATTCTTACATACTGAGACTATATATAAAAGTCAATTAGGATGTTACCGAGTAATTCATAAAATAAATATCGCAGTTCTGTATTGTTGTGTTTTATTTTTTTAATGTAAAATTCCTATCTCCCAAGTCTTCAGCTAGTTGTTCATAAAACTGTTCACAGAAAAGTACGTATCTATCTTTGTAAAATACGTATCTCCATTCTCGGTTTTTATGTAAACTTCCTAACTCCGATTTGAAATAGAAAGCCTTGACTTACAAAATTTAAATGATTGAAAATAAATTTCGAAATATATTGTATGTTCGGAACATAAATAAAAACAATGACCCGTCTTTCATTTATTTTCACTACGAGGTTTTTGTGCCTCCTGTAAAATTTGACATTTGATGGTTAAGCATTCTACGAATTAATGCGACGACATGTAAAAAGTAGTATAAGCCTTATATAACAAACAAGTAGAAATGAATTTAATATGAACAAATGAATATTATCAACAAGTACAAGATGACATACGATTATAATATGCAAGACTCCTGTAATTGTGTCCGCGACGCATGGACAGGTGCGAAACGTTTGATATAAACATTTTCCTAATATTTCATCCTCTGAAACTATCATTATTTTATACATCGCACATCCCGTAGAAAAGTGTCGTAAGTCAAAAAAGTTAATTTTACAGGAGAGCGAAAACAAATGAATGAATGATAAACAAGCGGTTATGTGGAAAAGAGATACGCAATAGCGACGTTTTTACGGAAATGGAGTGAACTAACTTAATACGGGTTTCGTGAGGCATAGATAATCACGACCACTTCACATTTGAGAGATAAAACGTAAACTTGAAAATTTTGACTTACGACACTTTTCTGGGGGGTGTGCGATATGTAGTTATTTTTTAATGATTTTTATAATCGGCTGATTGAATCGAAATGATAGTAGAGTTTATTTTTAATTTTGGACTAACTTAATTAGTAAAACCTCAAATTGTAATATTTAATCATTAGAGACAATATTAGCAACTCTTAATTGAAAATTTGAAACAGAAAATAGCATGCACAAACGTAGTAGCTAATAAAAATAAGCATTAAAAAAATTAAGATAATGTTGGTAGTTCTTAGACAAAGTATGATATGGTTAAATATGACTGAAGGGGAGAGGGTTGAATTAACTCAGTGGCAGAGCAGAACCCCGGCAAGGCTAAGGTCCTGGGTTCAATTCATAGATGAGACCTTATTTTTTTCTGTTTCAAATTTTCAATTGAGATTCGCTAATATTGTCTTCAATGATTAGTTAATATTATATTTTATTACAATTTTTCCAGGTTGGCTAAGAGCCGAATACATCAGGAGACGCAATGGTAAAGTTCTGCTGATGTGCCAGGGATTCACATACTACCAACATTCCGTCAAGAGGGGGCAGAACGTGAGATGGCGTTGCTCCTCCTACGACAAACTGAAATGCAAAGCATGTGCTTTCACCAATCAATTGCATTGCGTGGTGGCCATTGAGAAGGAACATATTCACAATCCTCCCAAGTATTTACGCACCCAGACCGGAGAGTATGTAAAAATATAGCGGGTTATTTATTATGTGGGAACGCTTTGCTAGCAGTAGACACCAAAACGAGACAAACACATATATTTATAGGATTTAGCCTGCGAGAGAATGAGATAGTATAATCGGTCTGCTCTTTGTACGGTGCTTCGTAGCCTCCCACTCTTGTCTGCTTTAGTTTTCTGAAGGTTTCACTTCTACTGCTCGTGAATTGCACACTTTGATTTTTTTAAGTGAAAACTGTGATTTCACTTCAATCTTGTTGTGATTTCAAACTCGATGAAACGGAAACTAGCGACACTAAAAAGAGACAAACACACACATATATCTACAGGATTTAGCCAGCGAGAGAATGAGATGAGACTAATCGGAGTCTTCTTAGTAGAATAAAATATAAAATAATTTTTAAACTTTGTAACAATAATATAATAAATGAACCCCACAATTATCCTACTCCTGATACTCTGCATTCGTCTCATTCTCTCGAAGTTTTGTTTTCTGAAGGTTTCACTTCTACCGCGTTTAAACTGCTTTTTTTTATTAATTATTGATATTAATTACAATAAAGCATCAAAAATGCGTAACGGTCAGTGCTTTTATAAACATTAAATTTTATTTATTTATTTATACATGCATGCATATATATTACAATACATTACAAAATGATACTTTGTCTGTCCAACTGGGAAGGATACCCGTTTCAGGACAGCCAAATTGTATATTTAGTTCATAATATTCTTAACAAGGGAATGGTTTCGTTCAAAATATCACAGGGATTTGCTTCTGTCAGGACAACTTTTGAGAACATTAAAAATTGTATTCTGAACGAAGGGATGGTTTCTTTATGTCTTTGAAAGAATCGCAAAGATGTGATTTTTTTTCAAGGTCATTTTGGAGAACATTAATAATTGCATTCAGAGTGAATGAGTGGTTTCTTTAGTGAGATCACAAGTAGGAGATTCTTTCCAGACCATTTTAGAGAACATTTACAATTGCATAATTAGAATTTACACATTTATAAACCAATATTTGACATATGAATTCCCAATGTATTTATGACTATTTAATTTTAATAAAGTACTATAATTTACTAGAGCTTCTTAAATAGTAGAAATTACACAATTATAAACCAAATATCTGACAAATGATTTTTTTTCAAGCTCGTTTTGGAGATCATTAATTTATTTAGTTGTTTATTTATTTCATTTTACGCCCGGAGGGCTTTTACATAAATAATAAAGGCAGTACCTCCATCTTTAACAAGATAAAAAAATAGTTTAGTTAAAGTTACGATGGAAATAAAAAGTATATAAATGAAATAAAAATATAATCAACAAAAGTTTAGTACAGTGAGATATATAATAGGTATCAATATGTTACGATAACAAAATTACGTACATAATATAAAAATATAACCAACAAAAATTTAAAAGTAAGTGAACAAAGGTTTGCAAAATTGCAACATTAACCATGTATTTAACACGAGTACGAGTAGATTCGCTCAGTGTCAAGCCGATGTATCGATGGTACCTACCTCCTGTACCTCTCTATGCAAGTTGCAGGAGTTCGAATCTATCCAATTTCGAATTTAATATTTTAGGTAAAAAAATTAACAATTTAAAAAAAAAAAAAAAAAATTTTAATTTTTTTTTTTAATTAACATTTTAACGTTTGGACAAAAATAACCCCTTTCAACTATTTAGTTTAATTAATATTAATATAACTTTAATTTAATATTACTAATATGAACTTTTACTAATAATTCATGATCACCATTCCGAATCGAAGCGTTGCTTTATTATTATTTTTTATTATTAATATTTATTAATTATATTACAATTGATGATGTGCTATGCCTGTCTCACTAGAAACTTCCGTGTTGATAGCCGGCGCAGTCTACAACAGTCTAAGTCCAAAAAATAACGGTGACCGGCCAACGCAGAATGAAACCAACTCAAAAGCACCTCAGAAAGGTCATTAAGGGTGATGATAAAATATATAAAAAAAATGGTTAAGTAGGTTAAGTTAGGTTAGGGTTATGGGCTATTTTAAAATTATTTTTTCATAGCTTTTAATGACCTTTCTGAGGTATTTCTGAGTTGGTTTCATTCTGAGTTGGCATGGAACCATAAAATACATCCAAAAATTAATAATAAGAACACCTAAATGCATCCCATCTTTTGTTGTTCTGAATACGGTAATTGGCCTAACTGTTAAGTTCGCGGAGAGAACGGAGATGGGGGAGACGAAGGTTGGGAATTATTGGTCTATTCAGATCACTGAACACGTCTTTTGCAATGTTTTATTTTGTTCTCTCCGCGAACTTGACAGTTAGGACAATTACCGTATTCACAACAACAAAAGATGGGATGCATTTAGGTGTTCTTATTATTAATTTTTGGATGTATTTTAGATATATTTTTATTTGTTTTTTAATATTTAATGTACATTACACTAAATGACTTATGTACCAAATCTATGTATCTATCTGTGTAGGTGTAAACATATTCAATGTAAGTGCATTTTTGCGCTGTTGCGGGAAAATGTTATTTTTTATTGTTGGTTTTTTATTATCTGCTGAAAGAGTCTATAGTTATTTCATTTAACCTTTACGCTATTGAATTTGTCGAAATTGGCCAGTAAAATTTAGAAAATAATCTTATTTTCACAATTGTTGGATACCTCTTATATGACTTAATATTTATATGGTTTGTTAAATGGGTTTTTGTTTTATATTTAGATATTTTATTATGTAAGTATATATATTTTCATATATATTTTTGATTGATGAAAAAAATAATTAAATAGGTAGCCAACCATTATTAAACGTTATCTTTGGAAACTTATATTTGAAATAATAAATTATTACCCGTCGTTAACGATTTTCATTTTACATATTTGAGATCGGAAAAATTCTACAAATATTTTCGTAATTTCTTCTTTTTTTTAAACTGTGTTCCAAAAAATTAGTAGGGGCTGAATGGCGAAATTTGATTAAACGATTCGTGTATTTTGTGGAAATTATTGTACATTGGTCTAAACTGATTTAATTGGTATGAACAGTGTTTTTTAAGGACAAAACATTCACATTTAGAAATATGCTAGCCGACGAATTGATGTCAGACTTTCGCGGCAAAAAGACGAAGAGCGAAAACAAAGAAACCAAAATCAAATAACGTAATCTAATAATTGGATTATAAAAATGTATATTTCAGTATTAAAGACTTCCATTAATAATAATAATATAATAATAAGCCTGTTTATTTCTTGTTTTACAATAGTTGGTGGTTACACTATTACAATAAACTCCTATTTGATTTGAATTAGTAAGTTAGCTTAGCTTATGTTAGTAATATAAGTATATGTTTTAAAAATTATTTATGAATTAACTAGAACCCGGGTTTGGGTAAAGGCCTCCAAAGATGTCCATTTTTGTCGGTCTTGTGCGATGGAGTACCAGTTTATGCCAGTTGATCCTTTCTGTAGCAAAGTATAAAGGTGTTGAGTTCTTCTATTTTGTTGCCCTGTCGTCTAACTTCCGAAATTTCCATAATTTCTTAGGGAACGTACCCATACTACGTGACACACTTTTTGCAATTTTTTTACCCCCCCCCCCCCCGGTGACCACGTGTAGTATATTCCAAGACCCCCCCCCCCTACAATTTTCACGTAGTATTTCATAAATATGGTTTCGAATCATTGTTTGCTAACAAAAAATAAAAATCTTTATTAATACGGCGCTTGCTGCGTGACAGCAAGAGTGCATGCATTACAAGTGGAAAAAATATTATCAAGATAAAACTTATGTCAAAATATATTGAAACCGGAACGTAATTTATGGAAACGAAAGTCTTGTTATTTTTATAAACATTTTTCATCTCAATCATCTTCAACAAACACGTTCCCTGAACTTTTTCACTTATTTGAATGTACGAGAAATAAAAACCAAAATTATTTTTCCTTTTCAACATATTCACCTACTACCCTAATACATTTTTCCGATCTTTAAATTAACTTAAAGGAACTTTATAACAGCGCGGAACTCAATTTTCTCCACATTTCACAATTTCTTCCCGATTGAAGTGTTTGGTCGACGATAGCTCAAAGACTAATGATCTAATTACGATAAAACCCGGTGTTTATCCTAAAAATGAGTTGTTCAATTAGTACCTAATTCAGCGGTACCCCCATTAATCACTTACCTTCCCATTCCGCGAACTTAAAAATTTCTAGATTGACTACGTGATAAAAACCTAAGCTCCCCCCCCCCCCCCCGTTGTGACCAAGCGTCGTATTTTGATGACCCCCCCCCCTGAACAGGTCACGTAGTATGGGTACGTTCCCTTAGTTAATTTTACTTAAACATTCTTCCAGTTCTATATTCGGTCGTATGATGACAGGGTGTTGACGTTGTATGTTATAATTTTTAATTGACGGCTTAACTTTGTGTGATTTTTCTAAGTTTTTAAGATTGAGCTTAAGTTTTGTATTTTTGGAGGGTTTTGGTTATAGTCTTCCACGGTGACCAGCCGGATTGGAAGATTCCCATTAAATAAACAAAATTTACATATATAAATTTATCAAAAATTAAATACAGGGAACCTGTCGAACCTCGGCACTATGTGTACGTAGGCCAATTGGCCCTTTTCAAATATTTCCGCGCTATTGAATTCTGTTGTGTATGGTATCGAAGGCCACTGGGTTAAATATTCCCCAAATTCTCAATGTGTCCTAGGTACACCGTGGTACTGGCCGAGGTACAAAGGGTGTGTTGTACCTTGGCCTTATTTCCCTTTTTTAAACGTCTTAAACACATGTAAGTATGAAATAGACATTTCTGATATTTTCGTGGTGGGTACTCAAATAACTGACCATCCAAAATATGCAAATACGGTTTGTGTACAAAATTAATCAAATTTCAATAAAAAATGTATATCTAAAAAACTGTCCTAGGTACAACAGGTTCCCTGTTTTATTCAATTTTTATTTGTGTTTTTGTGTTTTGAGCCTTATCAATAATACAAGTAAAAAGAAAAAAAAACACTAATTTTTATGATTTTTTTAATGATTGTTGTCAACGTCAAACGAAAAATAAATTAACCAACAGATTTTTTTTCTATTTTATTTCTATAATTATGAATTGTTTTAATTTTACTTTGAAATTGTTTAGATTAGTAGTTTAATTTTTTGAAAATCATTGAAGAAGAAAATACATAATAATAATTTTAACGAAAATATAAAAGAGAATAAGACACAGAAAAACAGAAAAAGATAATGGTCGCAACTGGGACTCGAACCCAGAACCTCTCGTCTATCCGGAACGTGCGTTTACCAATTCCGCCATTGCGCCCTACTGTCAAACCGTCATAATATCCAATCTTATATTTCAAATTTTAGAATTAACAATATTATCTTCAACTAATTTATTTTCCATATCATAGGCAATTACCCTTTTTTTTAAATCCCCATCGAGACAATCTATTCAGACTGAGGTAAGCAAATACAGATTATTTAAAAAAAAATTTAAACGACTCCTTTAAGTTATTGAGTTTTGCAAATCGACATTGTTATGGTAAACACGATGCCTATAAATGCACTTGCATTTTAATTTTATAACCCATTTAGTGAATATTAATATTTTTTGATATTTAATGAACGTTAAATCAATGAATAAAAAACGTTAATTTGCTCAGCAAGGTAGTTTACAGGATCGCGCAAGTACACGACGAGTTTTAGCCTGTATTTATTATACATAAATATAATGTTAAATTGGTAACAGTAGTATACGAAATTGCTAAGGGTCAGCTGTTTCACAGAATATGAACAGTTCCTCAAATTTCAAAGTCCTGTGAAAGTTCTATCCAAGTGCTTTTAATATATTATCTTTATGTTATATACAACTAGTGAATAATGATATAATCACCGAACTTTTTTTTACTCCTTTTTTTTGTAACATAAATTGTGTTCACAGTTTTTTACACGCCTTTCGACTACCACACTAGGCATATTATGGTGTCGAATAAAAACTCTACATTACTTGAAAGTGTACTTTGAAATTTGATGTACTATTCTAATTCTGTGAAACAACTCGTCCTTAGTCTTCAAATTGAAAAAGTATAACTTATTGTTGTTTACAACTCAATTTTTTTTTGCTACACGCATATTGGGATATTTTTTTATAAATGTTTGATCATTTTAAACCGACCCTAAAATGGACTGCAGAAAAACCCCTCGGATGCACTTAAAGCAATGATTTTTATTGCAGTATTCCTTCAGTTGAGGAGCATTCACATTCAGAAGTTCAGGGACGATTGGTTTAGAGACATCAGGTTCCAAGACTGGATAGAACGCGTGGCGGGAAATAACGGTAAGGTTTTCTGCAAGTTCTGTAAGACTGTGATGGTGTCAAAGGTTCATATTTTGATTCGACACACCCAGACGGCCAAGCATCGAATAGCCAGAACGTTCCCTAGACATATGTTTTATTTTAAGTAGAAAATTTATTGATGTGTTTAATAAATTCGTTCCTATTTTTCAATCCATACGTGCACCTTTTAATTATCAAAGAAGATCAAGGATAATTAAAAGGTGCACGTATTTCCATAATGTGTATGTGTACTAGAGCTATTATATACATAGGTACCTGTTTTACTTTCGAAAAATAAGGCAAGACGTCGTGTATCATAATTTCAAATGTTTCCTCAAATACGGTTTTATACCGGAATATTCGGGAGTACATTTTTTTTCAATTTGAACCTTGGTGATATGTTTATTTTTTAACGTTTGCTGCATTGAAGTTATTATCATGTAGGAACGTAAAGTTTGTTACACACGAGAAATATACCATTTATGAATATAATGTGGGCGTACACAATATAGATTATAATATGTTCACTCTCTATACCAAAGCTAAATTAGTGGTTATAATATATTTCAAGTTGTGGGGGAGGAACACCGTTCGGTAAGAGAGGGGGAAATATAAATTAGGGGCCATTCATTTATTACGTAAGACGAATTTTGCTAGTTTTCGACCCCCCCCCCCCCTATTATAAGAAAAAATAAGAATAGGCCGACCCCCTCCCCCCCTGTTTAATATTTATTACGTCAGAATCTAAAGGAAAAAATGAATACACGTTTGGTTTGTTTTAATGTTTATTTTTCAAAGTAAAAATTTTTAGAAATGTTTATTTGTACTTGCAAAGGTACTAATAATTTTAACTCTGTTTTCAAAGTATAATTTTAACTTTACGCATTTTTGTGATCTTACGTAAGAACTATCGAGACTCCTCCCACCCCCTTGTAAGAAAAAATAAGACATGGTCGACCCCCCTCCCCCCGTAAATCGTCTTACGTAATAAATGAATGGCCCCTTACAACATATCGCTCGGCTAGTAAGTAGATCAAGAAATATAATCTAGGCCACGCGCACAACATTATTTATCATATTACCCGTCCGTCCGTGACGACTGTGTGGGATTGTATAGCGAACGATGCCGTGATAAAGGCCACGCCAGTTTATATTTACATTATATTTCTCGTGTGCAATGGCCTTAAATATTTTAATAAAAGTTCGCTATTGATGTCATATTTTCTGTTTTGTAAGTTGTAATATCAATTTGATTGAGCCTCATTGTGTCATAATATTTGATTCTTTTATAATTATTTAAATGAGTCAAGTCTGCGGGACTACAATCTGCTCGAAAATAGTATAATGTTTTAAAATTTCTTAAATTTTGAAATTATTAAGTTCATGTTAAACAGTTTTAACATAAGTCTAGTCTTTATATTTTTCTTAATAATTTAACATTTCCTGTAAGTATTATTTATATGTCCATAATGTCGTGTGTTATATTATATTATGACATACATGTGGATAAGATATTATATTATAATACAAGATTATTTGTATGTGATCTCCCTGTTTATGTACAAAGTACACCTAATATAAAGTACCTATCTGTAAATTGTTGTTATATATAAATGCGTCGCATTAGAGTTTTACAATACATACTTTTATTACTCTATTGCTGTAAATGGTTTAATTTGTTATCACAGGGTATTAGAGAAATAAAAAAAAGAGTTTAATTTAACTTTATTACCGAATTGTGTTAGTATAAGCACATTGGTGTTGATAATAAGTCACATATACTTGTATGCCAAATATTAATCGAATAAATTGCATTTAATATGCAATTTATTCATATTCATAAATTGAACATTATATTACTGAAATGAAGACAATATCAGCGAAACTCAATCGAATCTGAAAACGGAAAAATCATAAAAACTTACGGTCACATCTGGGACTCGAACCCAGGACCTCGCCTTGCCGGGGCGAAGCTCTACCAGTTCATTTGTCCCTATCAGATTCGGTCGTGTTTAACTATGTCATATTTCGCCTAAGAACTACCAACATCTATCTTCATTTTCTTAACGCATATTTTTATTGGCTGCTATCTTTATGTATGATTGCAAGATTCAAACCCGAACTAAATGCTATCCGGATGCCTTGCCTTCTTAGTTGAAGTATGATACAGTTAAATATGACCGAATCGGATAGGGACACGTTAACTCAGATGGTAGATCTCCGCTCCGGAAAGGCGTAGAACCTGGGTTCGAATCCTCGATGTGACCTATGTTTTTCTGATTTTTCTGTTTTCAGATTTTCGATTGAGTTTTGCTAATATTGTCTGCATTTAATTAAAATATTACAATTTGAGGTTTTACTCATTAAATTAAAAATAAAAAGAATAATTAAACTTTATCTGCTGAACATATATGTACTTGGTTAAGAATTATCTTTTTCTTAATTATATGTTGACATGTAATAAGTGTAATAGTAATTATAAACCTGTACAAGTAAAATAAATATATTTGTCACTTAAGTTGGTGTTGTGCATTCATTTTCATTTCCCTTTATTATTTTATTTCTTCGGTCTTTTCTTAGTTGAGTAGGATTTTCTCGCTCTATTTATCAGTTAATATTTTGTTGTCTCATTATTGTTATGTATCAACGCTTGCGCCTTAACGAAACAGTTATGACAGGTTCCAGCACCTTTATGAATTATGCACTCTGACGAAACGTAAGCCTCCTTACGAAACATTTGCCTTGTCGAAAATGCGTCAGGCACCTTTAATGCTACGGGCACACATGCTCATTTGAAGCCAAAGAGCATGCTACCTAGTAGCAATTGCTACCTTGTAGCAAGTGTGTCAGTGACGTTGCTAGTAATGAGCATGCTCATTTCAAGCCGAATGAGCTTGCTCACAAATCAACAGCCATTTGATTAATTAATTATTTGATTAATTAATTAATTATCGGGTGGAAGGGGAAGCCTCTAAGCATGCGTGTACAGGCTAGCTTATGAGCATGCTCATGTCAATCCGATTTCAGTTCGCATCTGCGCATCCTTCGCAAAAATGTCAAAATAGCCCGCTGGGGAGACGAAAAAACCTTGTTTTTCGTGATTTATTGTGGGAATCACGAATATATTTGGAACACACGGTCACTAAAATACCCACAATAGATTTCCAAATTCCTCAAAAGCTCCTTTACCTCCAAAATGAAACCACATTCTATTGAAATTAGCATTTATTTTTTAATATTTAGTCGTTTTCGGAGTTGTTGACATCTTGGACCCAAATCAAACGTCTTATTTTATTGCGTCGGAAGATTCTTAAATAATTCCATTGCGAGCAGTAATATTATTTTGTTTAGTTCCGAGCGAATGAAACTGACTCTATTTGACATTTATATTTATTTATTTGACATGAGCATGCTCATTAAATAGCATGTGTGTTCAAATGTTGGCTTTGAGCACGCTCATTCACGAGAAAGCTCAAACCAAGCCTGCTCATTATTGAGCAAATGTGTACAGTTGACTATTTTTGACAGAAGCGTACTCATTAATGAGCATGCTCATAAGCCGGCTTCTGTGAGCAAGTGTGTCAGTACCTTTAGAAACATTTGCCTTGTTGAAAATGCGTCAGGAAATTTTAAGAAACATTTGCCTTGTCGAAATATGCGTCAGGCACTTTTAAGAAACATTTCCTTTGTCGAGACATGCGTCAGGCACTTTTAAGAAACATTTGCCTTACCGAGACATTCGCCAGGCATATTTATGAAACATTTGCCGTGTAGAAACATAAGTCGAATAGAATAATGACGAAACAGTCGTCAGGCGTCTTGAGAAACAGGCGTCATGTCAAAACAGACACCATCTAAGAATACATTACTACTAACCCCTGTAAAAAGTTGTAACCATAGGGAACCTATGTAAAAACCCTATGGACGTGTAAAAAAGTTATAAATAAATACATCTTACCAAAGCAATGCATACCATGTATTATGAAGAGTGATAGTCAAGCAAAACAATACTGGATCTGATATAAAATATTATAATATAATGTTTAATAGTTTATTATAAACACTGCATGTTGCAGAAAAGTGAAGGAGAACTAACCAGCACTGGTCGACACATACTAGAAGTTGAGACAACGATAACAAACAGCATCGAAGACAAGAAACAACATCCCAGCAGTAGCTGTTTTTCAATGTCCGAAATGTCCACTAGTTTGTGGAGCTATGATTGGGCTGGCACCAAACGTAGCGAACCACTTGGGGTGATCTATGGCAGAGGTGTTAGCTATCCAATAAAAGTAAGACACCCTGCCCATGCGCTGGCCTGTGTGAGTGTAGTTAAAGGAACTATATCCACGCGGACACACAAATAAACGCACGCAACCACCATCTAACATACTAACCTTTATGCAATTAATTTACGAACATTACTCAAACGTGATTTTCTCTTTTTATTTTAGCTGCTCGCTTTGTGATGTCTAAAAGGGGGGCCCTATCCATTCTGAACGAAGGCTTTTTATTCCTGAAAGACAAGACTTCCAGATCAGGGGTGTCGAGGTGGTACTGCAACAAAAGGAGATTTGGATGCAAATCTAGGCTACACGTCCAGAATAACAACATCATCAAAAGTCAAATTAACCACTCGCATCCCGTTGATATGAATAAGAAATTCATTATTCCATAAGAGTTGTCAATAACTAAGTCTTTTACTAAATTTTACACTTTGGTAGTTTTAAAATCAGTTTGTTTTTAAAGTAATAATAATATTTTTTTAATTTAGATACTTTAACTAGATATATTACGTAGTTTTCTTTTTTTAATTTTTTTTTTCATGATTAATTAGCACGTTTTTCACCAAAGTTATTTCCATATTATACTTTGATAATTTTAATATATTTTAATCAGATAATAATGCACTGATTGACGATGACTCGCACCGTTTTAAAACATCGGCTCTGACTCGAGTACGCTTTTTTATGATGACTCGAACTGTTTTAAAACACCGGCTTTGACTTGAGTACGCCTTTTTATGATGACTCG
Source organism: Limnephilus rhombicus (assembly GCA_929108145.2). NCBI lineage: Eukaryota > Metazoa > Arthropoda > Insecta > Trichoptera > Limnephilidae > Limnephilus > Limnephilus rhombicus. Next base: position 35,396,050 of record OV815284.1, on the reverse strand, counting down.
CACTGTTTCAAAACGTCGGCTTTGACTTGAGTAAGCTTTTTTACAATCAACAATGTTTTCAGAAGTTGGAGTATTTTTAAAATCTTTAAAACAGTGTTTTTACTTTATTTTATATTAATAATACGTAGTTTTTAATGGTTTTTCTAATAATTATTTTCATTTGTTGTTGGTTTTTGTCTTGTTTAATTAATACATTTTACTCTCTTACTCCAAGAAACTGTTTTGTATGAATTATCAAGTACATTATTAACATACATCCCTAGCCTTAATTTTTATTCAGTTTCTATAGTTTTTACTTTCCTTTAATTTTAGTCGCCCAGTTTTTACTATCGAAAAGGGGTTTCCAATACGTGATGAGCGAGGGGCAAAAATTCATTTATGACAGCAGATCTAGCAAAGGGATAACCCGGTGGTACTGCAACAAGCGCCGGCATGGCTGCAAGGCTCGAATCCACGTCTTCGGCAACAGAATCATCGACAACAAGAACTATCACACGCACCACATGGCTGATAATAATATCTATAATAATAATCAACATTTCAACCCTCAGCAAGTTTTTGAACAATGCAAGTTGTTTATGAACCCAGCGGGTGTGTTCTATAACACCATGTAGGCTGTTAAAAAGTATACCAATATTGATGCTGTCAAACTGACCCTGTTAATTATGTATTTATTATTATTATTTGTTAGCACCTAGCGGCATGACGAGGTGAATAGTGCATCTGAATAAAGTTTTCAAAACAATTGATATCTTCTGTAATAAATTCGTGTGTCGGCGTGTGAAGTCCGTTAAGAAAACAGCATAAATATTTTTTAACCAATCAAGTTTGCAGAAAAGCTGACATTTTGTTAAGGAAGATCAGTAAAGTCTATGTTTCCTTTGCAAAACAAGTGGTATTTATAATAAAACAATTTTGTATTTTAGTTTACCCGATTTTGAGTTACAAGAGAGGTTCGATTGAAGGATGCAAAATTTTAAATTTGAATATCTTGACTTATCTGTCTTTGCACTCCGATCCACGATTTATTTTTCCCTGAACTTCTTATTAAGGGTGTTTTTATATGTATATCATAAGCTAAGAATTGAGTTTCAACCATTTTACATTATCTGGACCAAAATAGTACTTATTAAAAATACATGATTTTTAAACGACTTGATTTCAACCCTTTTTACATGCTTCGTGAGAGGTTCTTAATTTTTTTTCGGTAGGTATAATGAGCATATCATTCGTCCAATCGATTAGTCAGACATCTCTGAAAAATGGAAATTTAAGTTGAGTATGCAGTTGTATGTGAGAGTGTACCTCCATCTGCTGTAATCATTGAGGTATATAACTAGATAAGCAAACTTCATTACGGCCCGTCAAAAAAAGCGTAACCACTCTACAACCGCAACGACGTAGCTTTGAAACCACTAAACATTTTAAAGTAAACGTATATTTGTCTCACTTGCACAAGTCACAAGAACAATACCGCCGCAAGGATTACACAAAAACAGAAACACAATCCTGCGATTGCGGGTTGGTGTTGCCTGCCATTCGAAATTTTACCAAAAATAAACAATAAAATAGAAATTTTTTAACGTTAGATTATAATAAAATATATGTTTTTATTATATGACTAAAAGAAAGCATAACTAATGAAATAATTAAGACATTTTTTGTTCCAATATTTTTATTATACCAATAGTATATAATACTCGAACGGAAAGAGTTTCAAAAATGTTTTCAAAGTTCTTTTCTCAGCAATCGAATTATTTCCACCCACTTCCCACGGCGTGCTGCATCTTTATGGTACCCTGCAAAATTATTAATATAAAATACGTAAAAAAATATAACTACTAGATTCATCAATTAACTAAAATAAGTTTAAAATATAAAACGGAAATGACGCTAGGTCTGCGCTCATTGGCCGCTTTGATTATGACCACACTTTTTAAGGCTCCTAGGTTTTTCATTGGTTTGAATTATTTTGCATGAAGATTAAAACGTAATTTTTATTATTATTTCCAAAATATTTTAATATGGTCACCTCCATAGTAACTTATTCCATAAATTAAGTATTTCCCCATTAATGGGGGAAAACCAAAACGACTTTTTAGTGGCAACACTGAACCTGTATTACAGTAATTGACATTTTATTTAAATTTCAGCGTTTTTTTAATTAAATATTAATATGTAAACAATAAACTTACGTTTGGAAAGTAATTCCGCTTGCTTTATTATGCTTTTCTGACCTTGAATCGCCTTTTTTCGCGACGCATTTAACCATTTTGGAGACTGTTCTGATCGCCAAATTTGACCGGTTCAACCCGGTCGGCGTCACACTGAGCACTGAACTAACTTTATCGGCACAGTTGGCTGTGGCCAAGTGAGCAACTAGAAAATTGCTTTTTATCATTATCTCAATTCTTATTTGGAGATGTCTGTCTAATCAACTGGACGATCGATATATATATATTATTTACATCTTGTTTGACCAATGTACTAGTATGTACCACACCAATCGGTTTTTATTTTAAGCAAAAAATATTATTGCTGAATTTATGATAGTGTTATTAGTTTGTAAATTAAGTATAAAATCATTAAAAAAATACCAAAAAATATATCTTTTAAAGGTTTTATTGTTTTGGGTTTAGGCGATGAGTAATCGTGTGTACACGAATATCTTAATTTTATTATAATAGTCATGTTATGTTATTATTTGCATTCTTTTTAAACTCGGAAATTACTGTAGTCTCAAAAAAATAATCTTAGGCGTCAGTGATGAATTTTCGAATATTCAATGAAATGTTTTTGAAAACCTGTATTTTTTGTTGGTTTTTTTTTGCTTTAAATTTGTTTTGTTAGAAACTTTATTTCAATATTGTTATCTATTACGAGTTTATTATTGTAATGCATAATTTAAGTTCTACTTATTATTATAAATCGATCCAAAGAAAACTTCACTATTTTAATAAAGGCTGGATTTAAAAGGGTAATTAATTAGTTTTTTTTTTATACATACCTACTACTCGAAATTCCTATAGAGAGAACCAAAAAGGCTACTACACCACCTCTCTCTACACTCCGTCATACAATGAGCATGGGTTCCACGCCAACTCAGAATCAAGTCAACTCAACAACTGTTTGAAAAGTCATTAAAAGCTATGAAAAAATAATTTTAAAATAGCCGTTAACCCTAACCTAACGCAACCTATTTAATAATTTTTTATCATCACTATGACCTTTTTGAGGTGGTTCTGAGTTGGCCGGTCACCAATGAACATACTTAAAAAATGTCATTTCGTTAAATTAGTTACCCACACTTCGATGCTACGGGTCTAGAAATTCTCAAGGATTTTCACGAATACGTATCGACACCGGAGGCGAAAAGCAGCAGTCGTGCATAAGAATAAATAGTGCCCCTAAATCGTGTTCGGTTAAAAGAATCGTTTTTCTTATATTGGCATAGTATCATTGTGTTAAAAATATTGTTACATTTTTTTTTAATTATTCAAAGAGGTTCTATTGGGACACCTACTTGCCTGTAAAAGATCTATCGAAAGGAAAAAAAAGGTAAACCCCTTAGGCAAAGGAGTAAATAGGTAAACTGGTTTATTTATTAATTTTTTCTGATCAGTGATTGCACATTCTTATTAAACTGAATAAAGCTCCTCTATTTCCAGCCCGATTCATACTTTCCAAAAGGGGTACCAGAGCTCTGATTCTGAAGGGCTATTCCTTCTACTTCCTGCAGCAGAACAAGGATGGCCGGATGAAATGGAAGTGCTCCGCCAACTCCAGGTTGAAATGCCGAGCCCGCGCCACCACGATGAATGGGATGGTCATTATGTTGACTAACCCCCACAACCACCCACCTTGCTCTAGACCTAGACATGTCAAACAATCGAATAAACCTGAGATTGTATGGTAGACAGCAAATACTAGATTTAGTCATCAACATAAATACACATCTACCCACCTTAATCTAGACACGTCATGTGATCTGATAATTTGATGGACTTAGACAATAGAGGGCAGAGTTAGTTAGTCATAATTACGTGTAATCTCACAACCTTCCACCCTGACTGTCAAACAATCGGATAAATCTGAGATTGTAAAGTAGACAATAGGGTGGGTCACGACTGTATTTGAAAAAAAATCTTGTTTTGATTTGTCTAATAGTGATTAAAAGGTGTTAAATCGAGATATAAAATCACATATTTTTTTAAAAATAATATTCGAAATTTATCATAATAGAGAAAAACCCACCCGTTAAATCTTAAAAAATGTTAGATAAACTAACTAACTAACTAACCATCACGCCGTTTCCCCGCAGGGGTAGGCAGAGAGGACGGACCGCCAAACAACTCGGTCTTGGCACACACTCTTTGCCTCACTCACATTCATACATCGTCTCATACATTCTCTTCTATTATTCTGACTTTTGACATGACCCGACTCAAGTATCTGATTAACTTGATCGTGCCATGTCTTCCTCGGGCGTCCCCGACTTCTTCTACCATTCACATTCGCGTCGTATATTCTTCTTACACTACTTCCTTCGTTCATTCGCTCCACATGCCCAAACCATCTGAGGGTCCCTTTCTTAATCTTACTCATTATGCTTACATCAGCCTTACATTCTTTGCGGATATCCACATTTCTCACACGATCATACATTGTTTTACCACACATACGTCTCAGGGATCTCATTTCAACAGCATTCAGTTTACTTTCATCCTTCCTCTGACAGTTCCATGCCTCACTGCCATACATCAGGGTAGGTACCAGGACTCCATTGTGGACTGCTAGCTTCGCTTTTTTGACAGTTTTTTATTAGCGCCAACGGCATTCAGTCCACCATTAATGGAGTTACCGGCATTCACCCTTCTTTCAATATCTCTTTCAGCCTTCCCATCTCTCGTAAACATACTACCCAGATACACAAATTCATACACCTGCTCCAAGTATTCATCATTCACAACTATGTTGCATACTGTTTTCGTACTCTCCCTTTCAAACACCATGACTTTAGACTTACTTACATTCATCATTAGCTCATTCTTCATAGATAAACCATTAAAAATTAACTATTTTTAATAAAACACGAAATAGAGGGAATATTTTGATTTATTTATTAAAAAAATATATGAATATAATTCAAATCATCTCAAGGCAGTGTATTCAAATACCAGCAAAATCCTTCTTTCTATCAAATTTCGGCATTTTCACGGCTTGGGACTTTTTATATATGATTTCGTAAAAATATACAATATTTGCTATGGAAGATTACAAAAAATATGGTTTAAAGGATTCATAGTAACTTTTATATGCACTAGAAATAACCCCTTAAACGGAAAATTTTTAAAACATTGAAGTGAATCCGGAGAAAGAAGAGCGCATCAGAAATTTAAAAAAAATTAACTCATCGTTTTGAACCCATTTGACACCCTTTTATCGCTTTTAGAATTAAAAATAATATATTTTTTAAATGACCCACCATAGTAGACAATAGACGATAGAGTTGGTCTTCAATATGAATACTGCGCACAGCTGGCCACCTTGCTCTAGACACGTCAAACAATCGGATGAAGGGTAAAAGTCATCTGCAGTTAGACAATCAGTATGAATTTTCGCAACCATCCACCCTTTCTAGACATATAAAACAATCGGATGAAGGGTAAAAGTCATCTACAGTTGGACAATCAGTATGACTACTCACAACCATCCACCCTTTCTAGACATGTCAAACAATCGGATGAAGGGTAATAGTCATCTACACTTAGACAATCAGTATGATTGCTCACAACTAACCACCCTTTGTAGATATGTCAAACAAACGGATGAAGGGTAAAAGTCATCTACAGTTAGATAATCAGTATGACTGCTCACAACCATCCACCCTTTCTAGACATGTCAAACTATCAGATTAAACCATAAACTGACTAAAGACTGGAGGTGAAACTCTCAGAGAATTTCTGAGAAAATCTGAGATTCTGTTGTAGACAATGGAGGTGTCATCTTGTTGATTCATTCACACAACCAAAGAGTAGGACTCATCTGAGGCAATGGTGGAGGTAGACTATTCGGCACAACCATCAACGGTACTATAAATAAACCGACAAACCTTTGATTGTATGGTATGTATTTAATTAGAGATCAAAGTAAATTCACGTCTGTTCTTAATTATTAATAATTCAAACGAGTCAGTTAATATTGAATGGCAGAAAATGATATTATTTGTTATTTAACAATTTTTCTCGCGAATTATTTTTAATTTGATGATAAACAATTTTCTGATTTTGGAAAGAAAGATTTGCAAGAAACAATCTAATTTTCTTAGCCACGAGTATTTTTGTATTTGATTTTGTAGCTTTAGGATATAATTCTAATGAGCCTCATGTTTTGTTGTATTTTGAGTTAAATAAGCTAGTAGTGTAATTTTACCACAAAAATGTTACGAAGTCTGTGATTATGAAAAAAATTGTTTTAATAAAATAATGATATATTTTTGTATTTTTGAATGTAGCTATTACTTTGTGGTTATCCATTATAATAAAATGAAACAATGTAACTTTGTATAAACCACTTATAAAATGTGCAAATCCGACCGGTTTCGGAACAAACGTTCCTTCGTCAGGGAATGCTTATAATAAATATTTATTATAAGCATTTATTATAAGCATTCCCTGACGAAGGAACGTTTGTTCCGAAACCGGTCGGATTTGCACATTTTATAAGTGGTTTATACAAAGTTACATTGTTTCATTTTATATATTTTTGTAGTCTTGCAGTAGGTATTCACGAATATACATAATCTTTATATTCCATTGTTTTTAATTCTTCCATTATTTGAAGAATAGCAATGTTAAAGTTAGAATTAAATTGATCTCGAACGACATAATGTTTTATTACCGCATTTTATTCCTTTACCGTTGACAGTGTTTTGCTTTTAACTGACCGTCGTGTCACGAAGAGGCGTTTTCGCCACGAAATATTATTAGCTTTTGAGTCATATTGTTCCATATGTACCACCAAATGACAGGTCGCCATAAAACTCGTCCTTCTCTTCTAAATCTTCTTTTGTGCTATGGTCAGGCATATTATGATATAAACAGTTTTAGAAAGAGAGAACTCCAAGCGATTTCCTTTTATTTAAAAGTTAACCATAGGCAATAGAGCTCTCGCATAATTTGAAATAATTGAATTAAATAGAAAACCGCCATTTTAACTCTGTCGCTTGTTTTTAGTGTGCGCGGACAGCAAACTGTTTGACATAGTATTTATAATTTGTACGTGTACATGAAATATCCAGCTCACTATTATATGATTAAAATACAATATACCTATTTTGATTTCTCATTGGTGATATTTTTTTATTTATATAGTTTCCATATCACAAAAGCTTTTTCACTGTTGGTTCACCATTATCATATTCGAAATGTTTTTAACGCTAAAATTGTTTTATTTCAATGTATTAACAGCAAAAAATAATAAAAACACATTAAAATGCAATATTTAGTAAAAACATCTAACGTTTCCAAAAAATGGGCGTTTTTACCTACACGTTTTATCGAAAGCCAATTGTATATCTAGATCCTGCAGAAAAGCTGCTGTCAGAAGCACTAGTGATGTGCATATCGAAATTGCAGAATTAAATAAAACAAAGAAAACTAAATACATAAAATAGTACTTAACCCTTTCAATACCAGAATTTTTCCAGCCATTGAAAAAATGCTTATCTACGTTTTCGACTTCTGTAATTTTTTTCAATATTTTTACAAAAAAAAAATTTTTTTTATCATACAGTTTTGGAAATATTTCATGTTCCTGAGGAAGAACATTGGGGCTTCGGGGGTGTAAATCAAAGAACGGGTAGTACAAGAAGCATACATAATTTTAAAGTGTTTTTAATTGTTTTAATGGAAAATAAATATACAAAATTCAATATTAATAAACTATAAAGACCAACATATTAAATTACAATATAATATTACGCTAAAATAATTTTAATACACAATAAAAACTCTAAATTATATTTTTTTTTACCAAAACCATTTCCCTAAATTAACATAAGACAAACAAATACAAATAAAATAGAACATACACAATTAAAATTGTTTTGTTTTATTCCATCATTAATGATGGAATAAAACACGTGTGCCGCATCAGGTCCCCCCGACGTTGGCGATCACTCTTGAGAATGTCTCTCTGTCTTGCGCTGCCCGGAATAGCTCCTCCACACTTCTAATGCCGGTCCAATCTCGTATATTACGCAGCCAAGACATTTGTCTCCTACCAGGCCCTCGGCGACCCTCTATCTTGCCTTTCAATATCAAATGTGAGCAAGTGATACTTCTCCCCTCGAAGTATATGACCCAGATATGAAATTTTCCTGATTTTTATTAATGTAAGCTGTTCTCTATCTGCTCTAGCCCGCCAAAAATGATAATAATAAGTTATATTCTACCGGAAAATGTTAAAATAAATTAATACATCTTGAAAGAATCAAATTAAAACAAGAAAACAATATAAAAGCCCCAAAAAAGATCTCCATAAAAAACATCCACCGACAGCCAATGTGCCTCCACAGGAACATGAACGTTTTTAGCGAAAACAAAATGAAAAAGCAATGTTTTTGAATCGAAATCATATTTATCGACCAGATTAGACATGTATATACAATATAATAATTATTTTCAACAGAAAAATGCTATATCTTACCTTTAATGTTATGCAGAAATCCTAGATGAGTCAAACCGTTAAATGCTGTCAAAGATGCCTTTTGAAATCGAAATAACAAAAATATTTGGTGTTGCCAGTACGCGATTTGTTATATTCCTTATAAAATATATCTTTCACAAGCGATATGCAAAATACGGGGCTGTTTGATTCATAAAATCAAGAGATATTATTTTTTTCCTTCATGTTCCTCAGGAAGAACTCTGGTATTGAGAGGGTTAATCGGTTTATTTTTAGATTATATTATTCTTCGTTTTTCAAAAATGGAGAATATTGCCTCATGTAGTTTGTAGAGCCGGATACCATGCCGACTCACGATACTTCAAGGAGTCGGTGGCCAATAGTTTAGAAATTTCTTATATATTCAGAATGGATAGTTTTCAGTGCTGGGGTTGCCAGTGGCGGAAAAGAAGATGTACTTTTAATAAGATTAATTACTTGCATTTTTAAAGATTCGAAATTCCCCATATTTTCAGACTCCAAAAGTCGGCTATCGCTATCTGCTTCACCCACTGCACGTGGGGAGCGACGTGGAGGGCGACGCAGAGGACAACGTGGAGGCAACACCTTCCGCGGCGCTGTTTCCGACCCTTCCCGCATTACCCCTGGCTATACCCACTTCCCCGAGATAAATGACACGCCGAAGGCTGGCGATAGCAATCACCCCACGCCTGCTCAAAAGGCGCGTCGCCAACGTTGCTTTTGGTGTAGCAGGGTCAATGGGGTTGTCAAAAAAACCATGTATAACTGCAAAGCTTGTAAGGTTTCGTTGTGCATAATTCCGTGCTTTGAATTTTATCATACTTGCCAATGATGTGCGTGACGAAATCTTGCAAGTTTTTGAATTTATGTAAAGCTGAATGAATTTCGCATTGAGTCGAGTTCCAAAGTTTTTATTCGTCATGGTTCTCATCTATTTTTCTTTTTTTTTTTACGTTAACTCCACGCAGGAGGCCCTGAGGAAAATAATTTCCCTCAGGGCCTATGTCATCTGGGATGCTGTGTGGAGGGTCTTTTTGAGGAGAGGAAGGAATGAACATTGGTCTTGAAGAGACCCATGTTGTAGGAAGGAGGAAACACAGAGGCCGGCAAATCATTCCACAGCCGAGCTGTTGAACACAAGAACGAGTCGAAGAAACGACCCGTTCTCATGTGGCAAATGTCAACCGTGTACAAATGTTGGGCACGCGTTTGGCGTGTTTCCCGACTATGCACCGGTGCCGAAGGGATCAATGATGCTAGTTCCTCGGAGCATCTTCCATTGTAATACCGGTAGAACAAGGATAGAATTCCCACCCGACGCCTGTGCTCTAAAGATTGCAATCCGTCTGTTAAGATGGGAGAATCTATCAAACGGACCGCCCGTTTCTGCACAGAGTCGAGGGTATTTTTCATGTATTTTGGAGCTCCAGACCAGAGGTGGCTGCCAAATTCAACCGTGGGGCGCACTTGTGATTTGTACAGGGTTAGCAGTGATTAGTTTTGTCTTATCTCGGTGATTAGTTTTGTATAGATATCCCCCCCCCCCCCCCCCCCTCTCTCTCTCTCTCTCTTCTGGTAGTTTCAATTCTTGCTCTGCACTCTGAAATGCGGTGTAGTCATCACAGTTCGTCATGCGTGCCTTGACTATTGCGCTACTGACGATAAAATAAATTTGCCTATCTACAGTGTTTCCCCTTTCAATGTGTTCAAATTAACTTCTCGACTTCTTTTGCGATTAATATGCCTGCAAGTGTTGCTGATAATAATAAAAACTATGTCAAATTATCTATCCCAGAGAGATTACAGCTCAATGGGGTATTTTCATTGGTTTTTTATTCTCGAAAAAATGTATTAATTGGTCAGTTGCATGGTGTTATATGAATCCCAAAAAGCTAATAAAATTAATTCTCTTGACTTGCGTGACCATCTAGATGGCTTAGGCTAAGATATTAACCCGAATTCGATCTCCCCCCCACATTATTTTGAAGTACCTAATACAGTAATTTCTGTGTATTTTCTTTTCGTTTGGCTCGACAAAATACCTTTATAAAACTCTGAGGGCCCCCGTACAGGACCTGACAGGGATCATTTTTGGGTGTGCCTCCAAATTTTTAATCGAATCTTATTTTTGATCTAATCTCGTTATCGAATGTTGTTGAATAGTGGTTTGGACTCGCTAGAGCTTAACAATTTAATAAAAATTCATTTTCCGTCAAAATCAACCCGACATACCAATTTATTTCATTTCCCATTATGTAGAACCAACATTAGAAAAAAATACCCAATTTCCCGTATATGAGCGCAATACAACACAAAATTTTACATTGTTGGCATTCTTAGCAAACCCTCAGAAATATCAAAGAGAAATAACGTATACGATCATAAATTAATACGTTGGTATGGACTGTTTCGGGAGCATCTCCTATCCTTATCCTATATTCATCTTCCTCACCCCCTTACCTAAAATTGGTTTTAAGACACAATATATGTAACTGGTATCTCTAAGCAACTTCAGCGTAAGAAACTTTTTTGGCTTAACTTTAATTAACTACGCACTATCTGCATTCTATCTTTGTTTTATATAATACCTGATGTTTATTTCTTACAAATAAATTAATAACTTCTATGTTTATAATATGTAAATAGACATTGTTGCATTTGAAATATTTTTTACCAGAAAATGAATGTAAAATAAATCCATCATATGTTTTTTTTTGCTATTTATTTATTATACTGTTTTATAATATTCCTGTGCATTTTTATTGATTTTTAAAATTATATTAAATAATAATTACCAAATTAGCGTTTTATTTTTGTGCATTCTGTAATTATTTTATTTTTATGGAATAAATATTATTATTTAAAATATGTTTTAAAATTAATGTAAAATTAAATTAATTTCATAAGTTTCACTTCTAATGAGCTATTTTTGTCTTCTTATTTTTTTTTAATACTGCCGTTTCAAATTTTCCATTGACGTTATCTAAAAATCTAAAGATTCGAAATGGATTTGCACATCAATAAATCTGTACCCAACAACCGCTTACTTCGCCCGATATTGATAATGTCGGGGATATTTAAAAAAAAAATTGTTGTGAAATATTGTGTGAATTGACCAGTTTTCATCGTATTTATATACGCACTTGATGTATTTATGACATCCATAGTAAATAAAACATCCATACTTCATTGATTTTTTTTTCGAAATTACTGTTTTTATGTAAATGAGGTTATGTTTTCGAAAAAAAATAGAAATAACTTCGTTTACCCTAAAAGTGTTCTACAAGTGTTTTGTAAGTTTAGTGTTCTGCATTGTTTTTTAATAATATTTTTTTAATAAAAAACGGAAACATGTGAAGCGACAATTACCTTTATATTATCAACATTTGTATGGTAAATTAAGTTTTTTTTAGTTTCTGATAAAGTGGTATTAATTGTGGTTTATTAGAAAAAAAAACCATCGGTAAGTGGTTTACCTATCTCTGTTTGTATTGAAAAAATTTAGATTTTTAATTGAATAAAATATGTCCGTTTGTATTAAAATCTGAGCTTTTTATCTGCTTTCAAAGGCAGTATTTTATTTTGGAATGCTTTAAAAAATAACGAATCTATTTGTCAATTGAAAATATTTCTAAATAAATATCTGATTTGACAGATTTTGAACCCAATATGAGAATATAAGGCTCTAGGGACTAACACATTATATGCGGAAATTCCTTTTTACCGGGAAGTTTAGTGACCATATAAACTATAAGTAGAAATATAAAGTATATTACCGTGGCATGGGTATTTGGCATTCAAATATTATAATGTCACTAAAATTATTATATAGTTATTTATGTAGTTAAAGCTAACAAAACTCATCTACTTCTTCAAAAAATTAAGAAACATCTTGTCCATGAGGGATCTAAAGAGAGTATATTATGCTTTATGCCACTCTCGATTGGAATATGGAGTAATAGGATGGGGCTCAGCAGCATCTAATCACTTAAAACAACTTAAGATAACTCAGAATTGCATTATAAAGACCATTCTAAAGGTCCCTATAAGGACGTCAACAACAGAAATTTTTAAACAGTTTGATGTTCCAAGCATACAGAAAATCTATGCCAAAAACATTCTAGTACATCACCACCAAAATGATTCAGAGGCAGACACCTCACACGCTCATAAAACCAGAGCCAAACAAACAGACATACTTAATGTCAAAGAAGTTCTGCATTTTTAGCAGTAAAGTTATATAACAAACTCCCACTTAGTATCAAACAAATTTAAAAAAAAATAGCTACATTAAGGACATTAAATGTTAGCTGAAGAATCTATCGGAAAATGAACTTACTAGTATACTTAAAACATCATAGAGGTTTCTAGAAAACCTTATCCAATCAATGAAGTTAAACCATAGAAGTCGCTGAAAAACTTATCCAAAGCATAGTCCCCCTCAGCACAGGATCTCCTAGTGAGGAGGACTACGAATATATTTTATATATGCATCTAACTAACATGTTTCATATAAAAATGTAAAAAATATTATATAGTTACTAAATAAAAAATAAAAATGTAATTTTTGTATTTTAGATACAATGAATTTCATTTTAAATACTTACATTAATTTATGGCACCTTGTTTAACAGAAATTCTTTTTAAAAAAGTGTATAAACCAATGAAATCCCCCATTCATACTGAAATAAGAACTTGCGAAATAATTTGAATAAATAGAGGTCTGCCAGAATGTTTAAGAAAAACTGACCTGCGCGAAAATTTTTTTTTTTTTTTTACATGAGCTCCACACAGGAGGCCCTGAGGAAAAAAAATCCCTCAGGGCCTATGTCATCTTTTGGGATGCTCTGTGGAGGGTTTTTTAAGGAAAGGAAGGAGAGGAGAGTTCTGGGAAGGAAAAGGGTTTAAGGGGTGGGTAGGAATCTGGGGATCAGTGTGTCCTGGTCATCCGCCTCCAAGACCTAGACAAACCTCGCCCAATGAACCCGGTTACCCCTGCTAAATCACCAAACGTAGCGAACCACTTGGGGTGACCTATGGCAGATGTGTTCGTTATCCAATAAAGGTTCCCGGGGCGGCGGTACCCATTCCCGGCTCCCAAATTGGGATTCACTTCTGCAATGCTTTTAGGGTATATCGTCGCACAATATGCATAACTTTTGTTACAAATAAGTTACAAAAGATTTACGTAATATTTCAGGGGACCCGAAAACTATACATTCGGTTGTGCTTTGTAATGCAGGAATTAAAACAAATGCCCAAGAACCACCAATCACCCCTCAAACAATAAGAAGAACCCCATATATTGACCCCCCTGGAAGATTATCTATGGACATGTCAAAACATCGCTTACAAAAAATATTGACATTCGGTAAAAAGAAAAACCCTCAAAGACAATGTCGTGTATGCAAAGTGCACAAGAAAAAAAGTTTAACGTGCTATATGTGCAAATTTTTTTCCATTCCTCTTCATAGGGGTGATTGTTTTGAAAGATATCACACTATGACTCAATATTAGATTTTTATTTTTGCACATTTCTTAGCGCTTTTTTTATTTTAAAAAACATTTGAGTATTATTTTAGAAATCTTCAACGTTTTTATTTTTAATATGCAACAGGACACAAATCTCTTCTAGAGGGCTCTTTCTAGCGCAAACTTACACTATTAGCATCAGTATACCAGCAGAAGTTTTTTTGAGAAGCCGCGTTTAGCTTCGTATTTTTTTGTGAGGTGAGTATGGATGATGGAGAAGATTTACATTATTACTTTCCTATTACGTATACCCTTGTAATAAAAATGGCCTGCTCTCAAAAGGGAATTCCGATTATTTCAAAGATTATAATGCTTCCACAATCGTAATATATGTATAATATATGGAATTCTTGTCCGCGTAGTAGGTATTTGTATCTTCAAAATATACACTGGAAAAGGGACCGCATTGAAAGGCAAAAAATAGACAAAATCAGCAATCACGTTTTTATTAAAGTGGGCTCTCTGAAGTGCTTTTAGACTGTAAAAGCCACACAATAAGGCGTCGTTGAAGTTAGTTAAACTTCAGTGTTACGAAATGTTACAGGGGACATTATACCAAAATATGTTAATGCGATTTGGAGTGTAAGAAAAGATGTTAAAGAACCTGAACCAACTACTTCAAATGATCAAACAAAACTCGTATTGTTTTGAACCCCCCCCCCCCCAGAAGATTACCATCGTAAAACGTCGATAAACATCGCTTACAGCTAATGTTGTCATCTGGAAAAAAGAAAATCCCCCAACGAGAATGTCGTGTGTGCATAGCGCACAAGTTAAAAAGTCAGACGAGATGTTTTAAAAGATATCACACGATGACTCGATATTCGATTTATTTTTGTGCTTTTCCTTTATTAGGTATATTTCAATTTTACGAACCGTCCGACTAAAACTTTATATAACACTATATCATGGTTATGTTTTGTGTAAGTATATAATATATGTTGATTTTATTGGAGCACAAAATGTTGTGTAAATAAAATATATTTTCGACACTATACAGTTTATTTATTGTTAGAATTTACTCAACCTGAGATTTAACCGAGGTAATTATTATATGTTTTTTTTTAAATATACCACAGGTTAGTCTTTCTTTAAACTTTTGTATACAATTATTGCTGTGTTATTTTTTGCGAAATATCTCTAAGCTGATAATCGCATAAACAAAATATACATAGAAATTGAAAGGAAAGTTAGTTCACAGACTTTTCACAGAGAATTCTTACATAGACACCAAATTCAATCGAAAATAAAGTGCAAGTTTTTGCATGGCTTTATCGACATGCTCACTACCGCATTATGCATGCCCCTCTTAATCTGACCTAAACCTAACACGACAATGTTCCTCTCCTTTTTTGATTGCTGCATCCACAACAGAACCGTAATCCAGCCTTAGAGCAGACATGACCAGTCTCAGAACAGACATCGTCTAGTGAGGCGGGTAACGAACCTGTGTTAAATGTCTGTTATATTGCATAGGTACTTGTGTTTAATGTCAATATACTCCCGGGATGCCGGCAATTATGTTTTTTTAAAGTAATATTTTCGATTATATTTCGCGTTTGTGTAACAGACATCTGGCAGATGTAGCTAGCAGTTTATAGCCAGCCTACGAAAGGTTCCAAGTTTATTTTTTTGTTTCATTCACATTCGGCGCTAAACTATTGCATGTTTTAATAGTTGTTGAGTATTGTAAGCTATTTTGTGCGCGTACCATTCTATTCGATTCTAAAACCAGCTCATTTTGACTAATTAGTTTGTATTTTTTAGTGAAGTTCATTCTATCCCGCACCGGCACGACACTGCTGCTATACAAGGACTACACGTACTACCTGCATAAGAAGTCCATGGTAGGCGGCTGTCGCTGGGCTTGCTCCAGTCACGGGGGCAAGGGCTGCAAGGCCGTGGTGCACACGCGGGACAATGCGGTTGTGGCGCACAAGGACGTACACACGCACTACCCCCGCAAGCCGTGGAGGCCGACGGTACCCTTTCTCAATTCTCCGCTGGGGTTGAGCTTTTACAATCGCTGGTGAATTCATTTATTATACGCCGTGTTCACGCTCATATCACACAGCTTCTGGTGGTGATTAGTCATGAAATACTAAGAATTTTTTTAGACTCCAAGAGAACAGATTCTGTATTCTGTCACAGAGATTGACATTAAGTTCGTATAAGTGTGTGCGGTTTCAAAGCACGTAACCTCAGTATTTGAAAAAAAAAAGATACAACTAGGCATATACTGCAAGTTTTCAATAAACGGCCTGTTATTCCAAACTATTTTAATACTTCATAAAATTTCAATGTTAATTTTCAAGATCTGTGAAAGTTATATTAAAGTTCTATTATTATGTTAGTTATGTTAAACAACTAGTCAACAATTATACAATAACAGAACTACAATAGAACCTTTACGTAACTTGAAATTTAACTTTCAAATAAGATGATTTGTAAAATTCTGTGAAACTACTGTGAAAGTTCTATTCAAGTTTCTCTGAAATTTCAGATTTTGAAATTTTGGTGATAATGTTCAGTTAACCTAATACAAAAAATATCCGAATATTGTACTGAACTATTTCAATGATCTCAAACATAAAAAGATCTCACATTTTAATAAAATAATTTTCATTGTATAACTTCGACCACTAAATGTCTTCCATTAAATCTGTATATAATAATATTTTAAATTCCTAAAAGCTCCTCAAAATTGAATTAAATTATATTTTTTATATAATTTCACATAAAATATTTACAAAATATTGTGAGGAAAAGTGTCAAATTTATGACAATAAATTGATAATTTGTGATAAAGTGTGATTGAAACTGCGACCAGTTTTTGTGATGATTTTGGAGTTAGATGCAATTAAAACTATTCCCATTTTTTACGTACTAGACACACACTTTCTTATTTTATATATATACTAAAATATTTAGTGTCTACACTAAAGTCATTATGTCAAGACGGCATTTGCAAAAAATGGGCTTATTGCCGATAGGGTGATTACTTTTGCTCTATCTTATAAATTTATCTAATATTATAATATTTTAAACGTAGATATACATCCTATTATATATTTTTATACAAGGTTAATCAGGCTGTTGATGCAATTGTAATAATTATATTTTTTTACGTAAACATATATAGTCAATAATATAGTGCCTATTTACAGTTGTATGTATTTTGAAATAATTTTTCAAAGCTTTATAATTGTCGTAAGTAATGTTAAATGTGATGAAATCACTTTTACAATAGATATAATGGTTACTTTTTTATTAATTCACTTTGTCCTTAGTTAATAAATGTCTTGAATGAGATTTTCCATTCCATTGTTTTCCATGAAATCTTTTCACACTCGGAGATTCGGGAAATTTTATCACGTTAATCATAAACTCAATTTTTGATACAACAGTTTTTTATTCGTATTTTTATGTGAATGCAGGTACACTTATACCTTATAAAAAATATTAGGCGAACGTGAATATTTAAATTTCATCATATTTACGAGTATGATGATTTTGTGATATAAAATCAACTATTAAAAGTGTTCATTTTCCATCATATACAAAAATATTCGAAGAAAGGGTTTATTCCCAATAAGACTTTTCTCATTATGTAATCTTAGGCCTTTTTCAAATAAGTTCTTAAAATTAAACATCGCATTTATCTTTTATATCTATTTTATTGTTATGTAGTTTTAATAAGAGTTTATTAATTGTTAACCAAATTTAA
Organism: Limnephilus rhombicus; assembly: GCA_929108145.2. Classification (NCBI taxonomy): domain Eukaryota; kingdom Metazoa; phylum Arthropoda; class Insecta; order Trichoptera; family Limnephilidae; genus Limnephilus; species Limnephilus rhombicus. The sequence continues at coordinate 35,378,082 of OV815284.1, read as the reverse complement.
TATATTTTAGTAAGATTGTTACTTAATCTATAAAATTTTGTTGACAATTTTGTTACTACGAATTTTGGGTTATTTAAAAAAATTTGAAGGATTCATAAAATATTTGAAGTTGATTTTCGCGTTCTGTGTAAGTTCTATTCAAGTTCTGTTACTACAACATTATAGGCCAGTTGCTTCATAAAACTAAAATAATCACAGAACTTGAGTAGAACTTACACAGAACGTGAAAATTAACTTAAAATATTTTATAAATCCGTCAAATTATTTGAAACAACCCGTCCTTAGTAGTATCTTGCTATGGTGTTGGAAATTATATTATTATTCTTTTGAATAAAGCTTATTGACACGAATGTTTGTGTTTTTTTTAAACCTGTAATGGATACACGGTGTATGATTTGGTTTGGTGACCGAACAATACAACAAAGTGGTAACACTAACATAATTACTCATTTGAAAAGTCTTTAAAAGTGATAACGTTTGGAAAAAAATATGGGTTTTTTTAAGTGAAACTTTTTTAACCCCGTTAGTGATTTGAAATTCGGATGAAATGGAAGTGCGTCACTAAAATTTATTATTTGACTGTTCGTCGGTTCTAATATAATGCGGTAAATTCGCGCCTCGCCGCGAGCCTCCCACAGCGCAGCGGGTAAGGCGCTTGACAAGACTCAGCGGCCAGAGAGACAGACATCCAGCGAACGGAGGTTCAAATCCTACGAAATCCAAAAAAGTAAACATTTTTATTTTTGTGAAATCAATATCCAATCTTCAAACCATTTTAAAATAAACAGGCAATAGAAAAGAAAGCCAAATCTAGCGACTTTCTAGTTTCACTTCTAACGCGTGTGAATTGCACACTCTGATTTTTTTCATTACTTCTAATGACTTTTCGAAGAGGTATTGAAATGCCACTTTGTTGAGTTGTCATAGAACCATTTGGTTTCTATACAAAAATCGAAGGAATTGAAAGCGAAATATATATTTTTGATTGTTTTTAATTCTCCGTAGGGCAATCGCTACGAGTTACAGAACTCATTTTAGGACGGGAGGAACTTACAATTAATAAGTGGGAGAAAATAGTTACAATTTTACCTAGGTATTTTGATATAAAAAAATATAAGTTTTACATACAGTATAGACGAAAAATAAAAGCAGGTTAAGTAGAAACAAACAATAGAAAACCAATAAAGAAAAAAGAACAAGGTTATACAAATATGGATGATTACAGATTCATGGAAAAAAAAGGAGAGACAAAGATACAAGACAGAATAGAGCATGTCAAGAAAATTAAATAGTTCCATCCTTAAAACCCGTCAGCTTGGTTCAATATATTCGCACCTCGGAACAATCCGGAAGCCGCGGTTTCGCGCATAAATTGTAAAACCGATTGTAAAATATCTTTGCAAGATAGTTTTCATATTTCAAAGACAATAAGAAGCATTATTTCGTTCTCTTTCTGGTTAAAAGAAAAATACATACGTTTGCATGAGAGGAAGGGAGATATATAGCTTTTAAAATGTAAGGTCGCTCAAGACGTTTTTGGTCTTACGAAAGAATAACGCGATTACCTGTTTTGGGATGTATTTATTCCTAAACAAGCAGGCGGGTTAAACGTACTTTCAAAATATTCTTTTAAAGCATTACTCTGAATTTTTTTTATTTTGCTGGATTCCCTTGTACATATCTGGAAGCGAATTATATAGTGTGTAGGCAATGTAGTTCAGAGATTCTATCCCATATTTTGTATTGTGTGTTTGAGGTACGCGAGTTTTATTGCTATTTTGATTTTTGCGAGTGTGGATGTCTTGATTGCAAAGTTGCTTAATGTTAGTGTGAGTTGATTATTGGGTAATTTGTAGGATGGTGCTTGTGATTTCATGTGAAGGATTGTGATTGGAAGAATACCGGAAACTGAATAAGTGTCTCTGATATGGGTGTCCCATGGAAGTCGATATGTAGTTTTAAATTCAACGGCGAAGTAATATTTTTGTATTATTTTTTAATTTAATTTTTGAAAGACCGGTCAGTGGCTGACTTTTAACATCGCGTTTGGGACCCAGACGCCGCGTGTTCGATTCATCGGCTGGCTAAGATCTCCATTACGACACATGCAACATTTTCCGCTTACTGTGGTGGTACTAGGAGATTTTCAAATATTGTCGGGTTATTCGTAACCTGGGAATGCTTGTCTTTCTAAAACAAAAAAAATATGTATAAAAGAGATGAAGAATGTGTTCTTAGTCCTTCTCAATAAGAGATGCTGTGCTGAGGGAACTAGGTTTTGGATAGAGATGGTTCAACTTCAAGATTTGAGTAGTGTTTTTCAGTAACTTCTATGACGATTTTTTTTTAAATTCTGGTCAGTACTTTTCCGATAATTCCCCCTTAGTGGAATTTTTTATTTTTTTTTATTCAAAATTTTGAAATGAATGACAAAAATATCGGTATACATGATGTTATTCATATTTTTAATTACGATTTTGGCGGCGGCAAATATATGGTAGTATTGATAACTTCAATAAACATGTGTTATTTTAAAAGCTCACTGCTACGCTAGGAAATAATTAACTTGTATGTGTGCTCACTAGAATGCCACAATTCCACTAAGGGTTTTATGCTAAAATTTGAAAGACTCAATACACTTATTTTTTTGTTTGAATTTGTTTGATACTTCTTAGGAGTTTGTTTTATTATTATTTTACAGATAAAAATTCAGAATTTCTTTGTCCAAAGGTATTTTATATATTTGTGTAGGTATATTTATGTACCTTTTCTATTTACTTTGCTCCGGTTCATGATTATGTGAGGTGTTTGCCTCTTTGTTTTTTGAGCCGATGAACCAGAATTTATTTGGATTAATTACCAGAAATAATTTATTTTTTGTATGCCTACTTGGAACTTCGAACTGTTTAAAAATTGAATTGCATTTTGAGTCAGATTAGTATGGATTTTAAAAGAGAGATTTTTAGAGATAATGATTGTTTAATAATGTTGTGGGAATGCTCCGTTGGCTTCATTAGACTGGCTTAAAATTGCATACATATCGATATTAGGTGCAAGGGTTTTTTACCCTCGAAGTGATATGTAATACAAAGCCATGCCTGTTATATGACATTCACATTTTTTTGAATAAATTTTACAAATTTGTTATTTATTTTCAGATGATGTCCTCATACACTCACTGTGCGGGAATACGATGGTCCTGTATAGTGATAACACTTTAGATTGACAAAAAAGTAACATTCCCTTCAAGCAATCACTTGCTTGTATGTAATTTGGCACTTCGTGTGTGACGAATTATATTGTAATCATTTTTATTGATGATACCGAATACGTCCCTTTATATTGGTTGTTATAGTTTAAGGTTTATAAGACTATATTTGAATTTGTTATTTTTCTAGAGTTAGATAGAAATGCTATTTTATTGCTTAGTATTTTTATATTAATCGATTCGTTAAATTTATCGATTTATTTCCTTACATATTAATTATAAAGATTTTTTATTCTTTACTATTTTCTGTGTGTTAGATTTTTAAATTTCAATTTGTTTTGGTGATGGTTTCATATATTATTTTTATTTATTAAGAAATTTATTAAATAGTTCTTATTAATAAAAATTGAATATCGCTTTTACACGGTAAAGAAAAACATTTGTTTACGGGTAGGCAATACAAATTTACACAAATACAAATTTTTATTTAGGGGTGTTAAGGGATGTACTTGACTTACTGTAGTAACCAGTGATTCCTGACATTTATTTAGGGGTGTTAAGGGATGTACTTGACTTACTGTACTAACCAGTGATTCCTGACATTTATTGCAGTAAAAAATGTAATTTAAACTTTGGTCTCGGGTGACTTTTTTCCATGTTTTTTCTTCATAACCCAACAAAAAAACATCCAAAAGTCATCACTGGTCACTCAGTCTAGCAACCACACTCCTCACCTCGACCCTAACTGTCCTGCTGATTTTTTTATGTCTTAAGTTGAAAAAAACATAAAAAAATGTCACCGGAGACCAAAATTTCATTTACGTTTTTTTCAATAAATAATATCAGGCCTCACTGGATAAAGAAAGTCAAGTACATCCTTTAACACCCTATACGGAACGAATTAAAAAAATTAAATAAGTTTTCACAATTGATACACTGGTATTTCGTGTAATATAGGTGGGACATAAACATTTGCACTTTTGTAGTTGTGCTAGTGGGGATTCCGAACGGGGGAGGCGAGCAGGGCCACTTATGCGCGGCTACCAGCTTCTTGAAAATTTTGTGACAATGGATCGCTTTACGGGAGAACAACGCGCTTTATGGGTAAAACATTTTTGCAAAAAACGATTATTTTGTTCTATTCTGTTCAACAATGATTGTTTTCTGTTTTACAAAACAATGATGCACGCCGCCTATTTCGTTCGCATCACCAATTACAGATATTCATTAGTGCCCAAGTGTTAATTTAATTAATTCATGGATTAAAAACTTCGAAGAAACCGGAGCGACTCTCAATCGAAAACAAAAAGGGCGGCCATGGAGCAGGAGGGGCGAAGAGAACATGGTGCAAGTAAACATGTCTGTATGAAACGATCCGAATATGTCGACGCGCAAGCATCAAAGCTGCTTTGGCGATAGAATTTTTTCAACCATTGTTGCAGCAGTACGTTAGTTACAATAATAAACGATGCAGCAAAATGGTGCAACCTGCCAATCCCGCCATACTTCCAACGAGAGTATACCGATGGTTAAAGAAATTTTCCTTAGCAATCTGATCTCGCGCAGAGGAGATATTTCATGGCCTCCCCTCAGCCTGGATCTAAATAAAACCCCAGTTGATTTTTGTATGGGATATATTTGTATATATGTATATATTATCTTACAAGTCGAGTCTACGTAAATAAACCAGTGACTATTCTTCAATTAGAGGAGAACATCTATCAAGAAATGGTCAACATACCCCGAGATTTGTGTCGAAATTTTTTCAAAAATCTAAGGGCCAGATTTGAGGAATGCCAGCGGAGAGATGGCGGCCATTTCCATGTAATTATTTTTACGAAATTATTTTCCAGCCTTTTTTTGTTCTTATCAATAATAATTTATTTAAATACAATCTGTTTTTTTCATGGTTGTTTCAAAAGTGCAAATGTTTCTGACCCATCCTATATAAAGGTACCTACTCGAATTTTTATTTCTCATTTGACGAAATAATTTCTAACAAATGCGGTACTTCAGAGGCTATTTATGTAGTTTTAAAATATGTAAGAACTTATAATTCCATTTACGTGATTTGATTTTTATCATGTTTTTTGTGGTTTTTAGTTTTTAAATGTTAAATATATTAAGCAATCGGATATACGAGTATGTTTGTCCCACTTACATTTGTATCTCCTCCATTGAGCGTTGTCCATTAACTTTGAGTTTATGACTAAAAACATGTTATTTAATTAACTACTAAATAATATATTTCTTTTCTAATGCGTAAAAAATAAATAATAGTGATTCATTCAAACTTAATCATGATATTATACTCGTATAAACTATTTTTAAACCGTTGTTTTCAAATAAGAGTCCCAATATAATTATGATGTATGTACTCTTCCCGTTTATTTTTCAAATAATATTAATCAAATGCACATATCGGCGCTCACATTATAACACCGCGTATCTCATTTAACACCGATTTTCAGGAGGAACAAAAAACCGCTTGTTTTATTAAATGATAACTTTGAAAAAAGAAGGTCAACTATTTAGGGATCAGTTATTTGGAGAAGTAAAAAACGGTGACCGGACAACTCAGAATGAAACCAACCCAGAAGCACCTCAGAAAGGTCACTAAGAGTGATGATAAAAAAATATAAAAAAATGGTTAAATAGGTTCCCGGCTATTTTTAAATTATTTTTTCATAGCTTTTAATGACCTTTCTGAGGTGTTTCTGAGATGGTTTCATTCTGAGTTGGCACGGAACCGTAAAAAACATATGGTTAGGTATTTTGAATGACATTCGTGGCTGAGAGCTGAAAAAAGGCTGAGAAAAAAAATTTATACGTTGTTCTTATGCGAGAAATATAATATTACTAGCAGACCCGGCCACATGTTGCTGTGGATAACGAAACACAACGCCATTACCCAACCTTTATAAAATTCACACCACCCGCTTGCCTGCTGCCTGCTGCCCGCTGCCTGAATTGAATATTTGATTTTCTCGTCTTTTCTCTACTATAATAAGCATGTATTATATATATAAACCTTTCTCTTGAATCACTCTATCTATTGGTGAAAACCGCATGAAAATCCGTTGCGTAGTTTAAAAGATCAATGCGCACATACATTTTGAGCGACTTCATTTATACTATGTAATGATGATGATGATCAAAGATGTTCAAATATAGAAGAGATATGCTATGGTGTCCGCGCAACTGTCGCCGGACTACGCGCTAATTAGCGTAGTTTTCATACAAAAAGAATTTGTTCATTTCGTTGATTTTTTGAAAATGTGCATTAATATTGGTTAACAATATATTTTGAATAAGGAAATAATTCGTTCATTTAGTTTAAGGTTCGTTTGGTTTATTCGTTAATTATTTGTTCTTTTAGTTTATTTGTTAATTGGTAAACAATATCGGCGACACCCGGAAGCGCAGACCCACATAGTAAAAACAGCAGATAGCACATCTACCTTATATTTCAATATCTTTGATGATGATGATATTCAACTTTCTTCAATTAATAAAACAAAAATAATTATAATAATTTTATTCTTATTGCTAAGTTAAACTTTTGTATAAACATTTTCTGCTAATCATTAACAAGTACCAATTATTTTGTTACAAAACTTTGCATAAAAGGAGCGGTGATTGGTCAGAACATTTGTTTGTCGATTCAAACCATGGCGCATGTAGTGTTTTAACAGAAAGTCTAAACAAAGTATTTTTTGAGATAAGCGGTGTTGTAATGAGCGAAGATATGTACACTACTTATTTATTACAAAATTATTTATTTCATTATCTTGTTACAAAGCGGACAATATACTCGACAGGTTCACTTCATTTTTCTGATAACAAACTCATAAAAATGTGTCTAACGATTTTTTCTTTGCGTTTCAATTATGGTTAAAAAAATAGCAGGTATTATACCAGATTACCCACTATCCTTTTATATTTGAATAAAGACAATTGTTAAAATGCAAAAATAAAGCATAAAATTACATACTTCTTTATTTTTTTAAATGTGAATATCGCACAACATTCCCAACTCCTCCTATGTGGTTCCAGTGAGACATGGCATCCCCATTTGGGGTATGTGAGTCTGAAGGTAGTGAGGAGGGGAAACAATGGGGAGATGAAGGTGGGGAAGGACCTGGCTATTCAGATCTGGTCATCCAACACGTCTAAAGCCATTTCAAGCAAAGTTTCAATTCTGAATAGTTGTCTTTCACCAGGGCGGTACTGAAAGTATCTTTAATACTGGTTACTAAGACAACTCGCGTGATTTCACTAAACTAGGTCCAGTGGATATACTTAAGATTTATTGCGTTTAATATCGCACATAAGTTCGTTCGTCAGACAGGCTGTCACCAGCTGCCACCCTCACGTCGCTCTAGGCTCTGTTTGTGAAAAAAAGTCTTTCTGTATTTTTGTGAGGTGCAAAAATCATTCGCGATTAAAAAAACAGATCTCATGGAGTTTCTTTCCATTCAAAATACACACAAATCACTTGTCATTTCAATAAATGCAATTGTGTTCACAAGGCTTTTAGCTGCCCGAAAACGATAAATGGGTGCTTTTAATATTCCCACGGCGACGGCACAAAAAAAGCATAAACGTATGTTATTTATCTCAATAATTCTGCATCTCTTTCTTACACAACAAATAATAGTTAGACTTTGGAGGGGTCCCACCACTTTCTTAACGAAAGCATAAGGAAACTGAGAAGTGGCAGGAGTTACGAAGTGGGATCATAATATATAAGAAACTGGACGATCCGGGAATATCTGAACATTGAACCACTGCTACTCATCATAGAAATATCGCAACTGAGGTGGCTTGGTCACGTACTAAGAATGTCTGATGACCGAATTCCGAGGAAAATACTGAGTACGATTCCAGAGGGTAGATGGGCCACCCCAGACACAGCTGGGCCATGCAACTCCAGAAACTGTTTGAGGAGAGGATGGGACTGCCATGGACGAAGGCCGAACAATGAGCACAAGATAGGAACGTATGGAGGAGCCTTGTCGATGCAGTGGGTCCCCGGACTCGAATAGGATAAGGGGAAGAAGATGATGATGAATTTAGTTAATAAAATAATTGCACCCTGCAAATCGTCCTTATTAATAATTTTCCCGTGTAATGTCGATTCTTTCCACCTTTCTTTACCTCCTCCAAAATCACCCCTACCACTACCCTTACCTAATTAAATCTAATCATTGTACTTGCATAGAATTTTTAAGTTAATTTTAAGTTTGCTAGCGAATGACATGGATGTGTCCAAACCTGTAACCATAAATTTAACAAATGTGCATAGAAAATAAAACTTTTCAAAACAAAATGTCTATAAATTGTTACATAGTTGATGCTCAAGAAATAAAAAAAGGATTTTAATCAATTATATTAATTACATTTGTTACTAAGTCGTCTTTAACTGACGAATTTCTAATCATTTTGGTTATTTCCAGTATGTTTAATTACCTCGAGTTTTTCGCTACTTCGATTTTGTTCGGTGAATTGAACCTTACAAGTAATGTGAATTATTAATGACCTAATTTTATTGTTGTAAAATCGTTATTATATTTATGATGATATGGATTTTTCTTATTGTGTTTTGAAGGGACACATGTTTTACATTGGAGTAGGAATAATCTTATTTTATTTTTATTTTATTTTATTAGCGTTATAAACAGTCTGTACAAAATTTGTAAATGACAGTGATAAAAATAAGTATGTCATCATAGACCAATAAAATAACGACAAATTTCAATTTAGAACCACAATGCAATGTCATTATAAAAAAAATATTTTAATTTAGAACATATTATGATGAAAATTACAGTGGATATAGAAGGGGAGATTAAGCAAATGATTCTAATTGCTCATTCATTACAAACTTAGGTTAGATTTCTATTTTTTTTAGTTAGGCGGTGTGGAGAACTTTAACCTCTCTGTCTTTGTCAAACGAGTGTTTGTCTTCTAATAGTTGTGACGCTACACTCGACAACTCACTTTTGTCATTCACCTAGTTTGTTAAGTGGTAAACGCCCGAGTTTTCAAGTATTTATCTCTGTCTTTATTGTTAATTAAAATTATTATTAATTAGAATTAACAATATAAAAAGCTTTTCTACATTTATCATTATTAGTTAATCTGGATATTTTTGTGGATATTTCACCAATATAAGGAATATTAACCCATTATTTATTAATATCTTTTAAATTTTTATTTTCAAGGCCTTGTGAAATTTTTATAATATTTAATTCATTAGTATAATTTTTATAATTATAAGATACACGTCTGTGAATGGGTGAATAGAATACTGATAATTTATGTGAGATGTGGTGTCTAGATGTGTTGTGTACGATGTTATCACTATATGTTGGTTTTCTGTATGTTGAAAATTATAATTTTTTGTTAATCATTTTATTACCCATGTCAAGAAAATTAATCTTATTTTCCCCCACTTCCATTGTAAACTGGAACGATTTATTAATTTCTTTTAGAAAAATATCTAATTGTCTATGTGTTCCTGAACAGATAATTAGAATGTCATCTACGATAGAAGGCAAGTTTCTTAAATGATTATAATTTTTCGATAGATTATTTATTTGTTCTAATCCATGACGAATTCAGCTAACACCGGGGAAATCGGTCAGCCCATGGCTACGTCACTAAATTGAATGTAATAAGGGAATTAAAGGAAATTTTGTTCCATACATATACGAGTATTTAGTAGTCTTGTTATTTCTTTCCATTTGATCAAAGTAATGTTTATTTTTCCATATAATTGTTAATAATTATCTTTAATTCGTTTGTTGGTATACTGGAGAACAAACTAGCAACATCAAATGAAACTAGGGTAGTCTTTAATGAGGTCTATAAGTTGTAGGGAATTCATTCCGTATTAGGGTAAGGAAGGCAACGTTGTATAGGATCTTCTGAAAAGTGTAAAAACTCCAGGAAATCACATTGTTTGTTTCGATAACTTACTCGTATTTACATCGATCCCACTTTTGAAACATTTAAGTGATTATTTTTTTTTCAGTACTGGTGCGAATGGTTCATCCAGAACAAAATATGGGCCTTTTGAAATTTAGAAGAAGTGTGGCCACCGCTCCCATGAAGTCGTCAAAAGTACATTCTTCTTCTATTGGCATTCCCAGTAGATTTGCGACAGCATCAAGGTCAAGAATAACAGGAATTAGTCACTTTTTAAAAAAAGGGAAAAGTAGAAGTAGATGTCGTGTATGTCATTCACAAACATATTTTATGTGTCCAGAGTGTAATGTGCCATTGCACCATAAATGTAACGAAATATACCATTTCCATAGCGGAAAATAATGTTTATTGTAATATTTGTGTATGCTAATTTCTTATTATGTCTTTTAGAATGGTGCACTTTCCAACTTAATTATACTAGGTATCTGTTTAATTTTAGTCATAAGTATGTTTAATGTTAGTAATAAGGTTTATAAATTAATATAAATATATCCACTTTCAAATAAACTTGTTTGGTTTTATAAATTTACTTTCTACTCCCTTAAACGCTGACGCACGGTGGTCCCAAAACCCAATCTAGCTAGACAAAAATATTTTTCCAAGGCATACGTTGCAAAAGGGTCACATAATAAAAACAATACTTCAAAAATATTTATTTATTTTAACCACTGTTACAAAATTTTCAAATTAAAATAAAATACTAAAACAACACACATAGTAATGTTTCAAAAGAGTCAATAACAGTGTGCTTATTCTAGGTAATTAGTTTAAAAATATTATTTATAACAAAATAAAGGAATAAAACCAAATGACATTTGTTGACGAACTTGAAATGTTGAGTCACTATCGTCATTATTGTTAAATGATAATATTCCTGTATTGGCACTGTCTGCAGACTTCTGCAGTTTCTTCGCTGGCACTTTTGAAATCGACAATAATTTTAAGACATCATTGGGTAAGACATCTGGATGTTTTCTTTATATTGTGGCAATTCCGGATATAATAGGACCTGTACTTATAATTAGTGTATGAAACAAATCTTCATTTGCGTTGGAAAGCGATGTTTTTCGAGAATGAAATCCCCTGATTTTAAAAAAATCTTTTTTTCGAGATTTCGGAGCTTTTTCCTATCGGAATAATGCAAGAACTACTTAATAATATAATAATGCAAGAACTACTGACGTCTCATATTTGACTTAAGTTTTAAAGTACTTCTTCTGACTTAAATCCATTTTCTATGAAAGATTTATGGAAATGAAGCGATGTGCTTCTTTAGTAAATTTTCCTCGAGTCTCGCGAAATAATTTTTCTATGCAAAATGTTTACATGTTCATAAACATTCCATGTTGTAGAGCAATTCACCTTTTTTTCTTCTAACAGCTCCAAAATATCCAATTAGTAGATCGTAGGTACAGGCTCTATAAAAGTCAAAAGAGCACGTAAGAGCAGACAAATTCTATAACACAATATACATAAAGAATGGTTTTATATTAAAAAAAATCGTTGAGGTACAAATCGGTACTCGATTTTGAAAGTTTAATCAAACTTTTCATGATTTTTATTATTTTCTTCATTAATAATAAAAGTAATATTGAATGTGCCAATTATTAAATACTTAAATAAATTTGAAAGAACATACCATTGACTTCAATTTCTACCTTTGCGTAATTTCTCTCCGATTTCAAATAACGCCACTAACGACCGAACAGCGTTCACACCGAAAAGAGACTGACCGCAGGGTGAGCGACAAGTACATCCAAAGTGCCACGTATAGCGCGTAGATATTGTTTTAATTTTTTTATCGATGAGAACATAATACTACGGACTGTTTTCTATGTTAGGGAACGTACCCATACTACGTGACCAACTTTTTGCACTTTTTAACCCCCCCCCCCACCGTGACCAAAAACCTAAGCAACCCGCCGCTCATTTATACCAAGCGTGGTATTTTGAAGACCCCCCCCCGAACGTGTCACGTAGTATGGGTACGTTCCCTTATGAACATAATTTTACACATAAATAAAAACATCGTTGAAATCTTTTTGTCTAGCTAGATTGTTCTAAGGTAACTACCGTGTGACGGTGCGAAAACGCACCACCTCATATTTTTGTAAGTATAAGTTTTTCCCCTTTTTAATTTTTTTAATTGTTTGTATATACCACACATCCAAATTTCATCAAAATCTGATTATGGGAACTAATAACGGCGAAATATGGGTTAACTAATAATGATAAATGTAGAACAACTTTTTATAATGTGAATTCTCTAGGGAGAATTTTAATTAACAATAAATGTTAATTAAAATTATACAACAAAATTAGGCAACTGAGCTAAACGAAATAGACAGCGGCGCTACGTTGCGAAATAAAAAAAAACTGCAATACTTCTGTCTCGCTTACGTCGCAAAGACGTAGATTATCTTTCTAGGTTTAACGAAGTAATATTTAATTTCTTTTAAGAGCATTCGCAGAATAACGTTAATGTATTAATAAATTGTAACTTTCCAGGAATATCTTTCGTCAGATCCCTGCGCGGCAACCGCCTCCTGAAATACGAGGGCTACACCTACAACGTGAACCAGGTCGACCGGGCCGGCGCCCAGCGGTGGATTTGCTCCCAGAGAAGTAAACACATCCGGTGCAACGGTTGGATTAAAACCCTGGACCAAGTCATCATCGCTATGAAGGGCCAACACACACATCCGCCCCCTCCTATGTATTATAAAAAGGATAGACATGAAAAGAAATGAACAAACGCCTGTTCTTAGGGGGTATTTTACAACCTAACCAACGCATGTCCACAAAATCCTTCAACAAACGCCTGTTCTTATGGGGTATTTCACCTCCTCGAAGACCACCATTCAGAAGAGACTTTGTTGAAATGGCTTTAGTCGTGTTTGGTGACCAGATCTAAATAACCAGGTATTTACCAACCTTCCATTTCGTTTCCTTCAGCCTCACAACATACCTCCAATTGTGAATACCATAGTCACACGGCTCTAGACATTTGGGTCTCTTGTGCGGTACCTTTGACATAAAAAAATAGTAAACTAATGAGTACACCTACTCGTCAAGTTCAAGTAAACTGTTGAGTACACCTACTCGTCAAATAACTGTAATCATAGGATTAACATGACGGTATATCGACCAACGTTTCACCACCGTCAAGTAGCTCCCAATTAATCGTTTGATCGAGTGCCGAATAGTTTAAAACGAACATTCACTTGACTGTAACGGATATTCAGAAGTGGTAAAACAGATAACATACGGTACTCGAAGAGTAGCTCTAATAGACAGTTTACCAGAGGTGGTGAAATTTATACTCTGAACCCTTTTAGTAGGGAAACATATGAATTTTACCAATTTAAATTAGATTTCAGTTTTTTTTAAATTATAAGCAACGTCGTTGACAAAAAAGTTACGACGCAATGTCACAGAAACAAAACAAAAATAATGTTTTTCAATATGCATTCATTAGGCATTTACAAAAAACACGTTGATCTGTTTAGATTTTGGGGAGAATGGAATTATACAGAATGCCCCACCCCACGTTTCCTAGTAATAATTTATATCTACATAAATAAAACTTTTCCTCGTACATTAAATAAAAAAAATATTTTTAAAAACTGATGTAATGAGCAACACATCAAATCAGTTAAAATATAGTAAGCAAACACCAAATTCCTAAAGGCTGTTAAATAACAATAAAAACATCTTCCCTCGGTGAGTAACTTTATAATTTTATTTTAACTCTATAAATTTCAACCTTTCTTTTTAATTAGAACCTATTTTTTTCACCTTTGTGTTTTCGACTTATAAAACCGTATGAAAAAACTAGAGTTTTTATTTTATAATAATTATCATTTGATGAGATTGTATGCAGTGCTGTACATATATCTATTTATAATATTGTTTAGGCGTGTGTTGTACTAATTTGTTATTAATATAATTAAGACCTCTAATAAATACGGTTTTCGTTTACCAAAAAAAGTTTGTTTTACAAAAAATTATATTGTAATCCTTTTATTAATTATAGTAGAAGTAGTCGGGGACTCCCGAGGAAGATATGGCAGACATGGAAGACATTATTCTGTCATGGTCAGAATAATAGAAGAGTATTATGAGACGATTTATGAATGTGAACGAGCAAGAAGTGTGCCAAGACCGAGTTGTTTGGCGGTCCGTCCTCTCTGCCTACCCCTGCGGAGAAACGACATGATGATTAGTTAGTTACATTGTCTAACGCAATTACACCCGTCTGTCTCTCCATAGTATTTTGGGTAAAGTTAATTATTATTGAAAGTGCCCCGAGTAAATCTGAAGTTTCTGTGCCATGGTCCATGGGGTAATAGCATTTCATAAAATAATGCAGGCTCTTTCTTTTTTGTTAATGTCTTTTTAACGTTAGCTCTTATAGGTCAATATAAGACCTAATAATAATAATAATAACTGTGGAGAACTTAAACCACCACCTTACCGTATACATATATTCACATAGACTGTATCGCCAGCAGATGGATTGACATCTTGTTCGAATTTATACTTTTGATTTTTGTTTCAAATATAAAATTTTAATTAATTTTTTCGGATTTTCGTGCTTGGCCATTTTAAAAATATTATTTGTTATACAACTTGAGTAAATAAATATACATCTATATTTGTGGTTATCCATTATAGAAAAATGAAACATTACAACTTTGTATAAACCACTTATATAATGCGTAAATCCTACCGGTTTCGGAACAAACGTTCCTTCTTCAGGGATCTGTAATAATTGATATAAGTATAAGCTTTCCCTGAAGAAAGAACGTTTGTTCCGAAACCGGTAGGATTTACGCATTATATAAGTGGTTTATACAAAGTTGTATTGTTTCATTTTTCTAAATAAACATCTATTAGCATATGGAGTAAATTATGTTTGAATCGTCTCCATATCAACTCAGAATCATAGAATTTCAACACCCCTTTGAAAAGTCATTAAAAGTATGATTTTTTTTAAATATCCCATAACCTAACCTAACGTAACCTATTTAACCAATATTATTTTTTCATAACTTTTTTTGACTTTTAAAAGGAGGTGTTGAAGTTGAATGATTCTTTGTTTTGCGGTCACCGTTTGAACAATCGTGTTTGTATCCGAAGCACATGCGGCTAGTATTTCAAGCTAGAACAGCAAGCTATTGCTAGTAATCTTGCAAACAAGTAATTCTAGCTACAAGTAAACAGAGTTAGCTTTTTTTTAACCTAGTACTCTAGTGAGGAAGCCATATTAGGAAGCCAGGATAGTTTAATATGATGAGGTTCTATTGTTTGTGCCAGCAGCGTCCCCCACCATCGAAGTTTCTTGATGAAACTTGGGATCCAAATTTTGAGTAATGCTTAATTTTTGTTGTGTTCACAAGTTGTTGTATTCACACAATCACAACTAGTCTTAGAAGGAGATTACTTCTTTGGAATAATGAGAGTTCTTTATATTAATCTAGATTTATTAATACTTCGCGTATTACAGATGTTGTGACTGCGAGTAGTCAACCTAACTAGAAGCTAGCTGAAATTATTATGAATTATGTGAGCTCCTGCAAACTGCACCCCGACCCTCAGTCCTCCTGGTGCACAAACTCCGAACTAAACTAACCGCCATCTTGCGGACTTTCGGGACAGCTCTTAGCACTGCCCTCTATGTGACAAGCTCGGCTTTTAAATATACAACAATTTTGTACTTATTTTTCATGGATTTTGACACACGCTTTTGGCATAGTTTTAGTTATGGAAGATCTTGAAACTTGAAACTAGAAAAAAGTGGCTGAGCCTCCTGTAACTGATGCCAGATGAAAGAAAATCTAAAGTGATCTCCTATTTCACTCTTTCTGGTAACGCCGCCATCATTATAGTATGTATTCGTTGTATTAGTTGTCTCAAGACTCAGCAGGACAACATCCATATCAGGGGACATTCGCAGAACACTCTTGTACTCACCTAGATCTTCACAGTGAAATTCATTTTCATATTTCGCTCCGGACGTGTTGTTACTTAAGTCACTGCAATGATCCTGGCTTAAAATTTCTTATCATCGTTTAAACCGCTCTAGCTTGTGCCAAGCCAGGAGAGTAAGCCAGGATAGGACGCCGGTATAGTAGCTTACTGTCCTGGCTTGAAATGCTAGCTTCGTGTGACTCAGTCATGCCTGCCAGTATCCAGACATTCATGAAGCTCTTACTTAATCTCACAAGATACTAATCAATTTTATTTTTCAGGTCCAGTATTCGTGAAGTCTCGCCAAGGAAATCCAGTGCTAGACTTTCACGGCTTTCGGTACGCAAAATACCACGTGCTAACCTCAGGCATAACAGCCTGGAGGTGCATCAAACAGAAGATATCTTCGTGCCGGGCTAAAATATACACCTTGGATGAGAAATTCGTCAAGCACCGTGGAGTCCATAATCACTATTAATAAATTAATAAAATCTCATACCATCCTTCTTATTAGATGTTTAAGTGCCGATTTATCATTGGTTTAGATCAGCCGACCTTAAGCCCGGTTACAGCGGTTTTAACCATACCTACGCCGTGGTAATAAGTCAAATTATTCACCATTCCGACCTTACACCAGGCTAGTATTAAAATTAGTTTTATTAATTATTGATATTTTAGTCATTCCTGCTTGTTGTTTTTCTTGCAGTTGCTGTTTGCTTTTTTTCTGTTTTTTACCACATTAAATTAACTCTGTGGTTATAAAACTTGGAAACTGGCAAGTTGTGGGTAAGTGTATTTAACTTTTTTTTTCATTTTTATTATATCTGTTGGCAATTTGTATATTTTTATTGTTTTTTTTTTCATAATTGGTAATTGCCTTTGGGTTTACCAATTATTACAGATCTTATATTTTTATAAGAACAATATTGGTCAGAAGATAGCGGTAAGTGTATTTACTAATAATTTTCGTTCTTTATTTATCCTTTTCGGTTGTATTTATTAGTCATTATTTTCTTTATTGGAACAATGGTAATATTATTTAGCATATAGTCTTAAAATAATGTTTTTACAATTTATAAAATGAGTTTGGAGTAAGTAAGAAAATTAAAAATAACGGTTTTAATAGTATAACTTTCGCAAAAAGGGCGACACGTGCGCTTACTTCGGACTGGATTAGAAAGAAAAAACCTCTAGGCACTCTTCGACCTGAAAGGTCAAAGAGACGACTAACTGGCTACTAGGAACTGGTCATCCGCCTACAACCGGCTAGGATGTCTGATGATTCAAGGTCACGCACCCGTTTTTATAGGTCGCCCATTCTTCGGTTGGTAGCGGGAGTGCTATAGCGATTAGTGATCTGCCTGCTTTGTAGAAAGAGATCCGTCTTGGGTGGTAGGGAGAAAGTATTCGAGCCCACGCGTTTTGTCATTAAAAATTAAATTAATTAAGGGGGTTGGGTTAAGGGTTCATAAGAATAATAACTGCATCATGTAAGTAATTTTTTTCCTAAAATATCGCCATTTTGTTTATTTTAATGACCAAAACTAATGAACGAATTTAACCATAGTTCCTAAGTTATTGATAAGTTGTTTTTTATTTTTATTTTTTTGCCGTTTTGACTCTGTGCTCAGAAGTTGCGAGTACAAAACCCATTGAAGATAAAATTTTATTGTTATTATTATGATATATTAATAATATTATGAATAATGTATTGAGTTCAAGAGTGGAAGATATTCTCAGTACGTTACTGGTAAATGACCACCATTCAGAGTACAAATGTTATTTGAAATAGATTTAGCAATGTTTAGTGATCAGATTTGATTACTTCCCCTTTTCCTCTTCTCCCTGTTCAAAAAATTCCAACTCCTGTCTCACAACATATTCTAAATGGGTGTGAAATAGTCTCACTGGCTTCGGTCAGCAAAGATATTGTGTAGTGTTTACACACTATCCCTACATTCAATAATATACGTTAAAAATAACATTATCGATTGTTAAAATGCAGATGATATCTACATAGTAAGTAAAATCTCTAAAGGTGTCTTGTAGCACTTTATATTGAATGTTCTTTATATATTTAATTTTAGATAACTCGTAACACTAATATGAAATAATATAGGTTTTGTGGATATGGTACCATGTATTAAAAAAAATCAGTGTTATAGTTAAGTTAAACAATGGTTATATTGTATTCTAACAATTCCTTTTTTTATTTAATAAAAATTGTAATCAAAGCAATAAAAATATACGTTTATGTATGTACCTATGTAGATCAAAATTTAAAGGTAATTTAGTGTGTTTAAATGTTTCGTAGGCATAAAATAGATGGACGCTCATGTTGTAATAAATGTGCGCTACATTTTCAAGTTTGATGTTAAATGTTAAGATTAAAAGTGTTTTATTTTGAACAAATGAATAAATTTTAACGAAATTTCATTTTTTTATTATTCTTCATCAACAAAATTTTATGCGAAAAAGCACGAGTTTACCATTTCTAATCTAATTGATGTTTATAAACTCGTGTAAATATCGTAGAAAAATAAAATGCTCAAATAAAAAAAATGCTACCTACAGTTGAGCATAAGAATAACTATTAGCCATTTAAACGAGACCTTAGTTATAAAGAAAAGCACGTACATACCTACAACCTTTTTTAGGTATGGAAAGGAGTGACAGCCAGCAGTGATACGCAAAGGTTTGTGCTTTATCCTTTTTTGTGATTTTTGTAGGACTTCTAAACGAAACATTTACATTGCATTAGGCAGAGCAAAAATACCGATAAATTATATATAAAACCCATTTACACTTCGACAGCAAATGTAAATGCGATTTCCTGTCCACTAATACCTCTCAACTCTCGTTAGGTATGCCGTAATTTTTATTCATTCCATCCCATTATTCTCATACTTTTCATGCCAAAATAGTTTCTCTTCTTTTCAGTCTTCCGTCAACATTTTTCTGTCCATCAGGGTTCATCGAATTTTAGCATTAGATTTCCGTCTTATTCCTTCTTTCAAAAGTCAATTACAAAAATCCCTGTATTAGTGTTAAAGGGCCATCCATAAATGATGTCACAAGATTTCATGATTTTTTGACCCCCCCCCCCCCGTCCCGGTCACACATCGTCATATTTGTGAGACCCCCTCCCCCCTAGTGTGACGTCACATATTTTGTAATTGTACATCCAAAAATAATCAAAACAGTAGTTAAATTTTAATAACGTTTAATAAGCCTTAAAAAGGCTGATCTGCCGGTGCGTCTTTATCGAGTACACGAATGAAAACAACATGATGCAAAAATAGTAGATGCAGGAACACGCTTTCTTGTTGCTTTGTACGGGGGTGACATGGATGAGGAAACCTTGGAAGAAGTCCGCTACCAACGTTTCGCAAAGTCGACAACAAAAAGCAAATTTAATCTTGCCCCTTTGCCACCAATGAATTTCGCTGCACGGTGCCATGCATTTAGGACATACGTCAAGTCCAAAAATGGTATGGAATCCAAAAAAATCCAGAAAACTGGGGGCTGGAAACGTGGCACTAATGGGCTTGTTCCAGTAAGAATGACAAAGAAACCAGCACCCGAAACTCTATTAAAATTTATTTAATGAAGAAATTTTTGTCAATGGAAGCCTAGCATCTCAGTACAACAGGTAACGAGTTAGATCATGATTTTTGCAAGGTAAAACTCCCCACTGACTGGACTAATAGGAACACTGAAATAATAATGTGTATTTCAAGCCAAGTATTTGAAATCTGATCTCTGTTGCGTCATCATATTTATAATAGTTTTTCTGCCTTTTGTTGTATTTTTTATTTTAAATTATTTCTTATTAATATATAAAATCCCTTTATCTTCCAGCTTTGCATACGGTTTACAGATATGGAAAGAATCAGTTGATTTTAAAGAATCATATTTTCACTTTGGATTCCCAGAGTCTGTCCGGAAAGGAGAGGTGGATCTGTTCTTCTCACCACAATAGAAAATGTTCATCAGTTGTAAATATTTTCCGTAATGTTATTACCTCTGTGAATGATCAACATAATCACTCCTAGGATCTGTCACATAACACCAAAGTTAGCATAAATGTAGAAGGATTCGCTTCTGTTAAACCAGGAAATTCGTCAATCGAAGTAGAAGACTCCATGACGCATTAGAAAGAAGAAAAATTAGAGTTCTTAAGAAATTATTAGAAGAAGATGATAGTTGACCTGAAATCAACACTTTTTCAGAAATAAATCACGTTGGACTCTTAAACAATATACTGGAACATTTCGGGGACGAATCCATCAGCCATGAAAAGAAGCAAGATTTATCTCTGTGTTTTTTGATCCAGCGTCATCGAAAAAGGCTTGATGCAAAATTGCTTATATTTTTAGGCTGCCTTTGAAATGCTTTTAATTTTCCTTGATATTTGACATTTACATCGTACGTAGAAATTCGTGCAAATAATGTTCTTTATTTTTTTCATTCAAAGTTACTGTCGTGTTACATAAAAGTATATGATTTTTATTGATGGTAATAAATAATTTACAAAGTATGAACTCTTGGCTACAACTTTATTCTTTTGTTGCTATTACTTCAGTTTAGTTATTTTATCTGTATTTAGGCGGTTTGGGTACCCCACCCCGGGAACCATTTATTGGATAACCAACACCTCTGTCATAGGTTACCCCAAGTGATTCGCTACGTTTGGTGATTTAGCGGGGGTGCCGGGTGAGGTTTGTTCTGGTCTTGGCGGCGTTTTCCCACTAGCTACGTGGCAGGCCGGATCGGAAGAGACTGGTTGAGGGAGACCTTGTGACCTCTCAAGCAGAACTCTTTTGGAGCATCGCCTTGCGGGAAGGGTGGATTCATTCGTTTTGTATTCCTGGACTCACTGACCCCCAGATTCCTACCCACCCCTCATACCTTATCCTTCCCAGAACTTCTTCTTCCTCCTTTCCCTCAAAAGACCCTCCATACAGCATCTCCAAAGATGACTTAGGCCCTGGGGGAATTCCTCAAGGCCTCCTGCGTGAATCTATTGTAAAAAAAAAATTCTAACTGAGCAAGTATTCTCACAACCGTGTTCAGAATCGAACGTTAGGACGGTAAAATTTTTTTATCAATTCCTCAAATATTTGAAGTTAATTTTCACGTTCGGTGTGAGTTTTCAAGTTCTGTTATTATATCATTATAGACCGGTTGCTTCATAAATCTGAAATAATCACAATAAAACAGTATTTATTAAGCCTCCTCTACACGTAGACAGATTCATCTACAGATGTCATCGGCGGACGCGTCCGCCGACGTGTAGAGGGGGTGATTTGCTCGTCTGTGGTAGGTATTTGATATCGGCAGATGGGCGTTTATCAAAAATTTTGGCTACTCGAAAATGACGTGTCCTACGATTTTCAACAAGTTATTTTAAAGATAACAATTTTAGAACATGTTTCTTAAAACTAAGTCCTATAAAATAATTTATAAACCTAATTTTTTAGATAGCAAAAACCCATAAAATACATATAATTAAAATAAGTATTCGTCAAATAAGTTAGAAGAGAGGCGATTTTTTGAGTGTCCTACCCTACTTTTGCAAAATTCCGAATGCAGAATATTAATGTTTGCCCAGTCCCTGTTTTACATTTTGTGTTAATTTAAATTGTCATATTATTATGTTCCAAATTCATTAATATACCTTACGTTTAGCAGAGTAGAGTGCAAAATAATTAAAAATATCTGTTTTATTCTGTGCCTAAAAATGATGTAGGTGGAAAATTCCGCAACGCTACGACAATAAATCACTTTTGAACAAAAAATTACTTTTAAAATCATTGTGAGAATCGGTTTATTTTGATGAATGGCAACATTTGCTCCATAAACAATCGCCATCTTATTTTTGAGCCGCAGTGTATACGTCTCCCGTGACACACTGAGTGGTTGGGCATCACGTTGTGCTGTTTTTATTTTCCACCACGAACTTGGTTTTTGTTGGTAAGTAATAAAGATTTTACTTACAGCTTTTGAAGGTTAATTACTTAAGTCGTGTAGAATATGATTGAATAAGCAAATTAGTGAAATCGGTCTTAAAAATAAGTGCTTTTTGAGTTTGTTTCTATACCGGCATTAGACGTCACATCCAAAACGTGACGTGTGATGTACTAGTGGAACGCAAAATTTGACGTATTGGAACTATTAAGCATGGTTTACATTGTGCCAAATGATCGATGTAATCTGCATTTATTTAATTCTAGATATAGCAACTACTGCCGGTTTTTACGTTTTGGCATATTTAATTTTTTTTATTTTTAAGTCTTTTGAAAGTAGGAATAAAATTTTTATTTACTGTTTATTTCTGAAAATAATCTCTGGTGAGCGATGTCTCGGTAAAGTCTCTTTCGTTATTCAGTAATTAGTTACGTCAGTATTGCGTAAAAAAAAGAATAAATAACTACGAAATCAATTTGATATAAAGTTTTCGAATTCATAAGCTTATAAGTAACAGTATCTTGGAGTATGTGCAGTCAAAAGCATGTCAGACTATACAAAACTGTGAAATTTTTCCAGTCGAATTTAACCTTTAATGATTAAAAATGATTGACAATATTTGACAGTTTGGGGTAACCCGATGTTCTGTTGACTGTATTATAGGTAGGTACCTACCTGATTTGCTGTTGAATGTATATAGTCCAGTCAAGGAAGGAGGTGTAGAGTGCGTGAGCAGGGACCTAAGCGATTCCTTCAGAAACTTGTTTAGGGTGCTTAGGGCGTGAACATACTAAAAGTCCTGACATCTAGGTGGTGAGCTAGGGGGGGGGGGGGGAGGTCCCAATTTTCGGCTTTCCGCTTGTATCTCAAAAACGGTGCGTCGCAGAGGAAAATTTTTTGAGAATAAGTAAAAGCTTATAAAATTATCTATAACTTTTATTCTTTATGTAATTTTATAAATCCCAGCCGTTTTTGAGTTACACGCTCCACAAATGTAGATATTTTCGAAAAAATCATTTTACCTCACATCTTTCATCAAACATTCCTTCATATCGTCTAAAATATTCATCACACATAGAAATTTGTTGGAAACAAGTTGTAAAGAATTTAATTACCTTTTAGAATATGTATACATAAGCACATAAATCTCCAACCAGTAAATATTTTCAGCAATGTAAACTTTTTTCGTAAAATGTCATTTTCAGAAAAAGCTGTTTTAATATTATTACTGACCCACAGCTTTTGTTCGTTCACCTAATAATATGTGTGACCACACTTTAAAGCCAGTTATTAAATAAAGTAGACAAAAATCATATTCCTTAAAAAAAATTAATTGTGTATTATAATGATAATTATGTCATATTTTATAATATTTCGTTATATTAAGCACATAAATTATAAACCTCATTTCACTATGTCACTCTATTATCACTGTTCTCAATAACATCATGTTACACTCTCATCCTCTTTGGACGTGAGGGTCCTGGTAAGCGTTGTTCATCCATGGCATATTCATCCTCAGTAGTGGATGGTTCTTATTAAATGGGTTCTACTTCGTCTTCATCGTCGTCCTCGGCAACAGGCACGCTATTGAGGCATCTCCCTTGGCGGTGGAGACACGCTGCAGAACAGGTTAGCATTGCTTTTCGGCATCCACATTTGCCAATTGCCCAATCATTGGTGCAGCGGCAAAATATCATATTCAGAAAGACCTCCGGTGCTGGTAGATCTTCTGTTGTAATAGCCACCAGGGTCTCTCCTTCATGTTTCCAACCTCATTCTTCAGGGGGGCAGCTCAATCGGTGCAAAGTGCTGTTTAGCTGCGCTCTCTGTTGGAGGGAAGGAGCTGATGTCAGGCTTCATTTTTGCCCACCTATTAGGTCCCACATATTAGATCCACCAACCTTGTGAACGACTGGAAGCGGTACTGGTTAAGGGAGGTCTGTCTTTTTGGCGCCGCATACCATTTAAGGAAACATTTAATTCCAGCCTCTTCAACCTCGTCGCTAGTAGAGGAGGAGTTCTAAAAAATCATTGCCGCTTGCTTGAAGATTTCTGACTCAAAGTACAATATTGAGAAGCTCACCTTGCTTCTCCTGAAAGTTGCAGATGTATCGCAGCCGGTAAATGAATGTAAGAATAGGATGTGTTCAAATCCACTGTGCTGCATCTCTTGAGTGGACAGTGCCATTGTTTCGGTTTTCCCTCGTCCAGGTTTCTTCAGCAGAATATCTTGGGTGGGAGGAATGGAAGCAATCAAAGGACGGTGAGGTTAACATCCTCACCGATGACAGCCACAGAATTGTGAGAGGATTGTTCCACCGCAGTCGTAACGACAAGGACATCGACATCATCTGTGGCGTGAAGAGTCTGTATCCCATTCTCCCGATGCTTTGTCTGTAGGAGATGAAGTTAATTTTGTTGGTAGGATTGGATAAAAAATCTTCCTGTTTAACAGGTATTGATGTGTTCCAAGTCAAATTGATGTCAGCTGATCTTCTCAGTCTGTGCCATCATATCTGTTCTTGTGATTTCGTACTGTTGGCTGGGTTTGCGTACCCATCAAATACCACAGTGCGAGTCATCCAGGATAGTGTTGGTTGACGTAGGTAATGTAATGATCACAAATTGTGGCAACTTACTCTCTGTAGTAGAAACTCTCAGTCCACAACTATGTTCATCTGAGACAGTAGACCAGTTTTTTGGTAGGTTCGGATAAGCTGTACAGGATAGATTTAGTTGTCTTTCGCATCCCACTTTCATTGAACAGTGCCAAGGGAAATGGGACCAAGTTATACTCAAAAAATTTCATCAAATCCTCATTCGATCGTTTGTTTATCTTTTTTTTTTCGTCTGCTTATCCACTGAAACAGCAAAGTTGGGTCAACTGCAACCTTTTCATCGTTAATTTTTATCGACGAGCTGACAGAAGACATTGGGAATTGACATTATTTCACTGGTTTGTGGGAAGGGAGGATGTGCATCAAACCACTGACAGAGTTTTGAAATGTCTGCTGTATCTCTACTTCAGTGGGCTTGTCCGAGGTCTTTGTCCTGTTCACTTGACGTGAAGAAGACTCATCAAAACTCTTCAATGGAAGCAGATCTCTAGAGTTGTGCTCATACCAACTAACCACTTGCTTACTACATTGTGCAAAACACCTCTGCCTCCTGTTATGCCTCCTCGGCTTTGGAATGATCGTATCAATGTGGTTTCAATGGTCATGTCTGACCATACGCCGGACTAATAGCGATCCGAGCGTCGCAAAGTCGACGTCGCGCGTCGGTGTATCAGTAATAAGATAAAAACAGATTTTTCTGAAAATGACGACATTTTACGAAAATTTTTTAAATTGCTGTAAATATTTACTGGTTGGAGATTCATGTGCATATGTATACATATTCTAAAAGCGAATTAAATTCTTTACAACTTGTTTCTAACAAATTTCTACGTGTGATGAATATTTTAGACGATATGACGGAATGTTTGATGAAAAATGTGAGGTAAAATGATTTTTTTCGAAAATATCTACATTTGTGGAGCGTGTAACTCAAAAACGGCTGGGATTTATGAAATTACATATAGAATAAACGTCATAGATAATTTTATAAGCTTTTACTTATTCTCAAAAAATTCTCCTCTGCGCCGCACCGTTTTTGAGATACAAGCGGAAAGCCAAAAACTGGGACCTTCCCCCCCCTCCAGCCCCCTGCTCACCACCTAGACGTCAGGACTTTCGTATATTCACACCCTAAGCACCCTAAACAAGTTTCTGAAGGAATCGCTTAGGTCCCTGCTCACGCACTCTACACCTCCTTTTGGAGCATTTATTGACTGGACTAATAAGGGTCTATCTAGGTTTTATGTTAAAGTATTCAAGGTTGAAATTCGAGTGGAAAAATTTGACAGTTTTGTAAAGCCTGATATGCTATTGAGTATATATACTCTTCCATACTGAGCTTATGAATTCGAAAACCTTACATCAAATTGTTGTCGTAGTTTTTTTTTCAGGTAAGTACATACTATTTTAATAAATGATTAAAAATAGTAATTTGGTTTATAGAACTTACGATGGCGTTGTCAGCTGCGGAACGATCGAAAAGATACAGAGAAAAAATAAAACAAGACCCAGAAAAGCGTGAAATTTATAGAAAGAAAGAGCTTAAAAGACTGCAAAAACATTCTAAGAATGTAAAAGATCTAGCTGAAGAAGATAAAGAAGCGAAAAGGAAACGATGGCGGGAATAAAAATGGAAGCAGAAAAAGAGAAAAAATACAAAATCTTCATCAACACCACAGTCACAGTTTTATTAAGAAAAGATTTTATTTCCTTTAATTACATATCTTAAGTTATGTGTTTTTGAAGACTGTTTAATTTAAATGATAGTTTAATAAATAATTGATTAAAATTGCCACAGAATTTTAATTAAATCTTACCTAAAGTTTGTGACGTAATGGAACTTCTCATCACTCTCTTCATTAAAACATTGATTTCCTACTAAATAGTAGACTTTTCTTACCTATATTTACTATTTTTATGAAGTTAGATATATTATCAACTCAATAAAAAATAGTTCGTTACTAAAAAAAAAATTTTTTTTGTGGATTCCATTACGTAATGGACATTTTTTTTAATAAATGCCCAGAAGCGTCCGGCACTAATCCGTTAGTTGTCGGTTTTTGTAGCACGGATCAAAGGGTTTCGGCGCGGCAGCGAGCGGTCTGTCCACACGTCCGACGACGGATCAGGGATCAGTGTTCATCGAATGAGAGTGCACGGGTGATTCTTGCAGTTTTTTTTTCGTTCTTAACTCTACTGCGATGGACACCTAAATAATACTTAAAAGTAGGAATAAACGTGTTGCTTCTGTCGAGAACCAGACTGATCCACCTACAGATGTGTGGACGGCTCGTGGAGATCCGTCTGCGGATGCATCTGTCGACGTCTGCGGACGCATCTGCTGACGTATAGAGGGGGCATTAGACTTAATAAACAAATATCCCGTCTTATAATTACCGGTAGCGTAGAATCGCAGCGTAATAGCTACCCGAATAAGAGGAGATATGGGCAAGCCGAAAATACGAGAGGATTTACTAGATGCATTACTGTTATCTTTTCCAACCGATATCGTTCCTTAAATTGGCTTTCACTATAGAATTCCACTGCCGTCCCGTGTTGTATGGATCAGCGGCGGAGTCCATTATCTCGTTATCCATATTCATCATAATATCCCTCTCCATTATCTTACGTCTTCGACAGCAACAATTGGGATCACATCACCGACAAAGGTAAAGGTACCGCTCTTACCAACCTCGAGTTTTGACATTTCAAATCCAAAGGGTGCAAGAATTCACTTGCGCAGTTCCGTAGAAACTTTCCCAGTGTCATCTCAGAATAAAAATATTTTAAATATCTTAACCCTCAGGCCTCGAGCATATTCTGTCAGAAGGTCACAGTGTTTTCGATTTCCAATACA
Organism: Limnephilus rhombicus; assembly: GCA_929108145.2. Lineage (NCBI taxonomy): Eukaryota > Metazoa > Arthropoda > Insecta > Trichoptera > Limnephilidae > Limnephilus > Limnephilus rhombicus. The sequence goes on along the minus strand of OV815284.1, from coordinate 35,350,460 downwards.
ATCTAAATAAATGGAATATTTCTGAACGTATCCGAAAACAAAAAAAAACTGTTTTCGGGAGGTGATGAAATAAGCTTTCAATTTTATTATTGGAAATAAAAATGTTTAATTATTAAAAATATTATTTTTTGAAATGTTAAAATTTTGACTGATTTTGAAATTACCTTACGTTTTCAATTAAAATTATAGATAACGATAAAAACCTAAAAAACACTTATTTTATTACACAAATGGAATATAACGTGCCAAAAATATTTAACATGGCTTATATTAATTCATTTGTGTTAATTGTGACATTCTGTGTATTTATTGTAATAATATTATTATGTATGTTTAAATTGTAATTGAAAATTAACATTCTGTTGACAAATTGATTTATTGTGGTTTAACGGGATTGTACTTTGAAAATCAATAATAAAATTGTGAAATTGTCAACTTATTCTCACCTCACTTTTTGTCGTTTCATGTAAAAATAATTAATACAAAATTTAAACATTTCATAAATTTTTCGGAAGCTGGTTTCATGTACGCTCATTTTAATTTTCTCCAATACCGTTTAGATCATATGTGACGGTAAATGTTTACAAATTTGTACATCTTGTGTAACATCAGTTTCTGAATCATTCACATGATCCGTTAAAGTTTTGAAAATGATACTTAAATTCAAAACAAATTTGAGTTCCCTGGACCAAATTACACGGGGCCGCATAGACAATTAAAATTAGTATGTTTGATGATTATTAGAACTTATATCTCACTCAGCATGCCGCGATTCCCGAAGGAGACTCCTTGGCTTGGGTTAGCTCTCACTCCAGAAGGGATTGATGTGAAAAATGCCCATCATACCTTATCCCACTAAGAGAAATTCTCACTGCCTCGTAATTTCTGATTCTCCATCAATAGAAAAAAATGCTCCTACAGTCGTTGTACCACATGATGCACAGATGGGGCCCTATAGTCGGTGAAATGTGCGGCGATGTAGTGCCGCTGCGGTGGAGACCACCAAGCGTGTGGTCAACGAATGTCCACATCATTTATGCGCCGATGGATTTGGTAAAGTTCACAGGGCTACCTTCTAAGGACCTCACAAACCTGGATGTTACCCTTAATGACTCACCATAAGAAAGAAAAATAATTGATTTCTCCGCAGATTAATCGATATATGACACGACACATTCCTTACTAAAATTTAAAATTCATTAAGGGGTGTTCAGACACGGCTATAAACCGCGAGCAGATATCTGTTGAACCGCGAGCGCTTGTGTTTTGTACCGTTCACACGACACTATCAAATATTTATTTTTCCTTTGGTAGGAGAGCAAGCGGCAACGGAATGCACATTTTTTATACTGAATCTGTCAACTTGACATCTGTCATCCACCCGTTTAGGCAGCTCCGTAATTAAAATGACCCCCTCTCCTGTTTTCGTCCGAGAGGGGGGCACTTAACTTTTCGTATATCGCCTCACGAGCGGTTACGGCGTAAGATTTTGTTGTCTATGGTTGATCTGCGCTTAAACAGCTTAGGTGTGAACGGTCTGAAGGGATTATATGGAGAGCGTTATTTGGCGTGTGATGATCTTTTATATTTTATAGCCGTGTCTGAACACCCCTTAAAACTGCATAATATATGTCAGTTATCAAATGTAGCAAAAAAAAATTTATAAAAGAGTCGGCTCTGGGTGTAAGTCTCCTAGCAAATTTATATTGATGCCAAAAATATGTTTGATTCACTTGGTAAGTCTTTTAGACATGTTTTTATATTCAACAGCGTGATAACAATGAGAACCCACAACAAAAAGGGAGACTGCGAAGAGAGGAAGTCCAGGATTCGCGATTGACACACAACAATACATTTTCATTTGTTTTCAATTAATGATCTGTGAAGCCATATAAAATAAAATACCTACCACTAGTTTATTTAAGAAAATCAACTTCTTCCCACGCTCGAGATAGCCTAGAGATGCTTCAAGGAACCATGTAGGTATCCATCAAATCATATTTTCATAAAACTCATCAAAGTATTTCAATTATGCATGTCACTAATCCCACATGAATCAATGCATGGATTTAATTGTTTTACGAGCGATCGTGGGTAATGAGGATTATAGTTTCTTATGGACCGCTCAGTAGCTATGTTGGAAATTCAATTCTTCGGCTGGTTTAAGTCCTTCAAGCGACCTCTTCCGCTGATAAAGATGGGGTAAGAGATTTTTCAAATATTGTCAGGTTATATTCGTATTCCGGGAATGTTTGTTTTTCTTTTGAATAACAAAGCTGAAGACAACGATATTTATTATGCTGGTTGCGAGTTCGATTCTCGTAAATAATTCACTGTGATGCAATATGGACACAAATCATCCGTCTATCAAAAAATAAGAGAGGAGGGGCTTGATTTTCAATGATCTGTAGCATCAGGCAGTCAGAATACATGAGAAAATACTTGGTAATAGCCCAGTCAAATTAGACAGAAAAATGCCCGGATGGTCGGAATAATTCCAAGAAAGCTGATTTTTTGTATGTATGTGTGTTTCGATATTAGAAATGAGTATTTTACAAAATACCCAAAATCTCAGTAGCACAATATGAAATGTTAAAGGTCGAAGGTCACAAAAATTGGTTTTTCGCGAAAAACTTGCCACATCTTCAAGTCGATATTTAAAAGTTATATAAAATCTCAACTATAAGACGATTATACAAGCATTCTTTCCATAAGTTTAACCCCTTTTGAAATGTAATGCAGAGAAGGGGCAACGATAACTGTAAGTCTCAGGTTGTACATAACGTCATCGACTTATCGTCCTAAAATTCTAAAAATAAAAATCTTCCTTCTCATTTCTCACACACGTCGTATAGGAAAACGAAACGAGACGGAAGATATAAAAATGATGACAATAATAATAATAATGGTCTTTATTCCAGAATGTGGGAAGGTGAGTGCAATCCCACACATCCTATATAGTGTGTAAGTACGTACATAAAATACATAGGTAGATATTTATATAATATGGTAATAAGAAGAAAAAATATATAAATTTAAAAAAAAAACATAAAAAAGTAGTTAGTTAGATAAAAAGTCTTCATAAAAAAAAGAACAAAAAACTTTAATTGGGCTCTTATTAGTCCACCTGGTCTGGAATTATGGGAGCCAGTGTCTTTCTCCAATGTTCTTCTAAGCTCGTTCCTGAAGTCAAACGGGATTCTATTATGAGAATATTGTGGTTTATCCTTCCCCTCAGTTCTTCAATCCTGGTTCTTAATAGAGCTTTAAATCCTGGAACTCGCCCTTCTGTAAACATTGAGGAGACACTGCAGTGCCTGGGGAGTCCAAACATCAGACGGTAAGCATTGTTACATTGCACCCGAAGCCTTTCCATGATTCTTTTTTTGAAGGTTGCCCAAAGCTCGCAACAGCGTGGTGCAGAAGGCTAGGAAGAGCGTCCATTTTACCCGTGGACTGCATAGCCGAAATCTTCTACTGAGCATGAGACTACTAATTTGTAATCGAAAAGTATGTAAGTATATACAAAAATTCTGCTTTCTTGAAATTATTCCGACCAAAAATCCTTATTTTATTAGCCTATGTGCGAGAATACTGTCCACACAGACCATGTCCGTCTTGACGGAGTCCCCCTTGATGATTTCTGTTTATTTATTGTATCTTGTGAAATAAACGATTATTTTTGTATTAAAGGAGATTTTTAAAAATCGGAAAGGTGAACGAAGTAATTCACATATGTTTCATAGTTATTGGTACTGTGAAAGTAGCGGAATGATCGGTGAAAACTCAAGCATGGTCTTGGAGGTAGGAAGATGATAATTGATGAACCCGCAGATGAAATATTCTATTTTCTTAACTAGAAAATAAACAAAGGAATACAATTAGTAGGAAATGGAGCAGGGTTGTTTTAGAACAGTGTATTTTTCGTAAATCATATTCATAAATTATAAAAATGCTTATCACTAATATTAAATACAAAATTACTTAATCGGTTTATTTTACAGAATTTGAACAATTTTAAAAGTTAATTTTCAAGTTGTAAAAGGGTTCTATTCAAGTACTTTTATAATATTATTATTGACATAAGTGAAATAATAAATGAACTTTCCCTGAACTTGAAAATTAACTTTGTAATTTGATGAATTGTTCAAATTCTATGAAACATCCGTTCTGTTTGTTGGTACCGCTGTTAGCGGTCATTTAATGAAAGCAATCCGATAGCGGGCCGTCCTCCAAATAAAATAAAAACGACTTCTTCGTACATAACAACAACCCTATAAATAAAAATAACTGGCTGAGTAAACACGTAATAAATAGTGGTTTAAACAAAGTTGGTTATTTTCATTTAATTTAAATACATAATAATTTTAAGCATTTCACTCCAAATAATATTTGTGTAGGTACCTATTACTTATTTAAGCTACAAATCATACAGCAAGAAATCAACAAACAAAACACCGATGAGGATTTCAAATAAATTATTTTGTTTGAACCACCTATATAATGAGTAAATCCGACCGGTTTCGGAACGACCGTTCCTTCTTCAGGGCAAGCGGATACTAATTTGACAGTTTCAAAGTTAAATTGTTTCATTTTTTATTTTATTTTAACTTTATGAGTAAAACCTCAAATTGTAATATTTAAATAAATGAAGACAATATAAGCGAAACTCAATCGAAAATCTGGGTTCGAGTCCCAGAGTTGTCAATATGTTTTTCTGATTTTTCTGTTTCCAGATTTTCGATTGAGTTTCGCTTATATTGTCTTCATTTATTTAAATATTACAATTTGAGGTTTTACTCATAAAGTTAAAATAAAATTAAAAATTAAATATTCATCCTAGACTTGCAGAAAAGTCGATAGATGTCGCATATTAAATAAAATGGATAATGATTTATCCAGACACTATCTAGAGAGCATTTAGTTCGGGTTTGAATCTTGCAATCATACATAAAGATAGGTGCCAATAATATATGCGTTAAAGAAAATGAAGATAATGTAGGTGGTTCTTAGTTGAAGTATGGTACAGTTAAACATGACCGAATTTCATATCGACACCGTGGCGCAGTGGTTAGCGCGTTTGCCCGGAAAGCAAGAGGTCCTGGGTTCGAGTCCCAGAGGTGTCAATATGTTTTTCTGATTTTTCTGTTTCCAGATTTTCGATTGAGTTTCGCTTATATTGTCTTCATTTATTTAAATATTAAATTGATTCATTTATCTTTAACGGATAACCACAAAGTTATAGCTACATTCAAAAGTATAAATTATTAAAAAATTCTGCGGCGTGTAAAATCTCATGCTAATGCAATAAAACGATTATTTCTGGATAAAATGACACCAGAACAAAGAGAACTTAAAACAACCGTAGGATAAATAGCATTTCCAGATAAAATCGAACTGTGAAGGAATTCGCATCTATTACAGAAAAGTAAATGGCAGAGGAACTTCAGCAAAAACAGTTATGGAGAAGAAATTCCTGAAAGTACAGACAGAAAACCAGATTAATACATCTCTAGTGTCATTACAGATGATACACACGTTTATCTGTCCTGATATCAAATATGAAAGACTGTTAAAAATACAAGGCTTGTCGAACCAGAAAGAAAGATTTATTAATAATTAATAAATCTTTCTTTCTAAAAACATTAATATCGTCACGTTAATAATTTATGTCTTGGCTGCGAAATAAACAAGATTGGACCGGCATTAGAAGTGTGTAGGAGCTATTTCAGGCAGCGCAAGACAGAGAGACATTTTCAAGAGTGATCGCCAACGTCGGGAGAACCTGATAGGGCACACAAAGAAGATGAATAATTTATTAACGTGACGATATTAATGTTTTTATAATACCTTTTTTCCTCACACATTATTTTGTTTTCCAGTCGCCACGTTCGGATTGTCGAGGCACGGAAACCCCGTTGTATTGATGAAAGGGTACCGGTTTCAGAAAGAGAGAAGCTGTAATTCAAAGGGTCAGATCCTTTGGAGGTGTATCAGAAGATACAAGACCAGGTGCAGGGCCATGCTGTACACCCGCAACGCGGAAATCACCAAGTGTAATCTTACTCATACTCACAGTCCCTTTTCCGAGGCGTACGCTCCTGAATCTTTTAACGAGTCTTACGGATGCTTCGAGGTTCCTAAGTAGGTGCTAAAATAGTATTATTTTACAGAAAATGTAACTGTTAGTACTCGTACCTGCAATATACACAAAAAATCATGTTCGTCATTTTGTCATTTAAGTGACTATCTACGTGAATTTACATACAAATTAATAAATCAAGCTTTCATAGTTAAGTTCAATTAAAAGTTGGATTTTTTAAACTCGTCAAAACGGCCTAAGTTGAAGCGAAAAATGGTCGTTTTTATCAACCACATATTTCTTAATCAACAATAAACATCACTAGAGCCATTTTTCAGAAAAATGGCGCTTTGCAATTCATCAAAATATTATTATTATTTTCTCTAGTTTAGAAAACTTTAATTCATGGTGGTTTTCCATTTTAAAATATTTTTTTTTATAAACTAATACCTGTATCTTTATAACTTTCTTCCACTTCTTTATTAATGACCGAATTTGTTTCACCTTATTAGGGGTACTCCAGACCGGTACAATTTGAACTAAATCTATGGTATATAATGTATTCATTTTAGCTTCTGTTCAGGAATGAGTTTTATTGGCTCTGTAAAATATTGTACATTTGTAACACTTTTATGTAAGTATATCTGTAAATAATATGTACGCAATTTGTAAGTCTAAAGATGCCCTTCGTAAGGGGGCATACATTAATTTCGTGAGCATAAAAGGGGGGAGGGGGGGGGGGGGTCCAGCAAAATCTCACGTTACTTGAAAAAAATATATGAGTGAAAAAATGAAGTTGTAAAGGTGTTTTGATCCTTAAAAGAGTAATATTATTAAAATTTATTTTAATTTGCTAGGATTCGATCCAAATAATATGTGTATATAATATTATATTAATAGCGTGTATTTTTAATGAAATCAAAGTCATTAATTAATATTTTGATTTTATGGATGTGTGTACCTACAAATATTTTATTTATTAATCATTATTAATTAACAACTAGCAGTTAAAAAAACCCGCTCTGCATGTTTTCGGCGGCTTTTGGTTCGGCCTTGCCCAGTTAGTGTTGGTGACCATTGTATAAATCCAATAGGAACTGGTTCCAAAAATAGCCCGTTCCTCGGATCCACTGTCATCCTGTGTAGCTAGTCACCGGGATAAAGAAACCGAGACAGGCAATGACCTCATATGTAATATATAGCCGTTTGATACAACTATGTATTACCGTCAATCTTTCCATATCCGGAGAGATACTACATATTCACAAATTCGTAGCAGTTATACCCGGGGGGGGGGGGGAAACGTCCACACCCAAACTGCCGACGGGAAGTGGCGACATCTTGTTATGAATTCTTCAATTTGAAACTGAATAACAACGGTAGCTTTCTTTGAAATTCCACGTACACAGATGTTTTTGTGGCGCGGCGCGTATGGCGTGGCGTCAGACATGCACTCGAAGCCGAATTCTAAAATTCAACCACGCACACGCGAGCCTATTAATATTATTCGATGGGCGTTTACACATGTTTAGAGTTTGCATGATTTAGTGCTTACAGAGAATTTTTTTTTTTTTAAGGTTTAGATAACCAAAAAAACAAAAAAAAAAAAAAAATGAAAGTTAATTTGAGTCTATGTAAGAAATATAATTATAAAACTAGTTTTGAAACTGCAGATAGGATACAAATAATCATTGTTGTATCTTACAAAGTGGGTTCATAATATCTCTCTTTACAAATGCATAATACATAACTACATTTGTGGATAAAGCGTAAAAACATTAAACTGTGTGCTTAGCTGTTACTCGATGCTCATGTACGAGTGGATTATATATGTAGATATTTTATTAAGTGTGGATGTATTTTATGTGTGTGACTTACTTATAAAGAAGCGTTGTTTTTAATGTGTGAAATAAATTGATTTAAAACTTTTGATTGAGAGTTTATTATGCTCTTTCATCTCCGCCCTACCCATACGAATGTACGTGATGCGGCCGCTATATTATCGCCCGAACGCAACAAGCTAGGTAAAAAAAAAAATTGAGTGCACTTTACACGCGGTAGAAGCGAAACTTTACCAAATCAATCTGAATCAAAAGGAGCCTTGAAAAGTGAGGTCATAATCAAAGCGGCCAATGAGCGTAGACCTAGAGTCATTTCCGTTTCATATCTCAACCAATAGGAGCCTTAAAAATGACATCATAATCAAAGCGGCCACTGAGTGCTGTTTGATGCTTTGAAGGTGCTGGAATGCGTCATTTCCGTTTCATCCGTTTTTCAAATTATAACGGGGCTAAAGAAGTTTCACTTCAAAAATAACTATACCCGAAACCCACAAAACGTTAGTGATACGTTCGTATTCATTAAGTTTGTTCCTGCGTTATCGCTTTTAGTATTTCAAGGCCAGCCGAAGCCGACGGATGTGTTTATAGTATTTTCGTTAGTGACCGACCGAAGGTTCAGTTTCGGCAAAAAAATCTGGTTTCGGTATCAGTTTCGGTTTCGGCAGATTTTCTCGGCAGAGAAACTCTGCAAAAGATCTCAATAAATGGTAAATTTAGTCTTAAGTGGTAGTCTTGTGATTGTAAACGCAATTTAAATTAAAATTCTCGACTAATGAGGTCTTTCCTTTATAATTTATAATGTACATAAGTGTTGATTATTGACAAATTTTTGTTCCATGAAGTAGTTAATATGTTTGTTAATTTTTAGTTTCATTTAACACAGATTAACTGTTTGCATATGTGTAAAAAATAAGCCAATTTTCAGTAAACAATAGATTTTTAACCTGTTTTAAAAGAGTTTCGGTTTCGGCTGAAACTGAGACAGCTACCGAAGATTCGGTTTCGGTAGAAAGTCCTGTTTCGGTCGGACACTAATTTTCGTCTCTTCCATATAAGTCACGCCGCTAGTATTACGTTTCGTGTTTTTAAACTTTATCTGAATGTTAGACCATTTATTAGTGACTTTGTTATTATAGCAGAGTTTTCATCCAACACGGGAAGACCGTCAAGCAACCCAAACCCTTTACGTCTAACTGATAGACATTTTATTGATGTAATTCCCCCTACCGCAGGCAAACTGAATGCTACAAGACATTGTGCTGTTTGCTGCTCCAAAGTAAATGAAAGAGAGAAAAAAGTGAGGAAGGAGACAAGGTATTACTGTCCTGACTCTGATGTGGGGCTTTGCATCCCTTGTTTCAAAATGTATCACACAAATTTTTTTTTAGTGGAATAAAATAAAAATGTGTTTTTTTTTTCGTGAGCTCCACACTAAATTATTTCCCTCAGAGCCTATGTCATGTTTGAGAATGCTGTGTGGAGGGTTTTTTTTAAGGAAAGGAAGGAGAGGAGAGTTCTGGGAAGGAAAAGGGTTTAAGGGGTGGGTAGGAATCTGGGGTTCAGTGTGTCCCGGTCATCCGCCTCCAAGACCTAGACAAACCTCACCCCATGAACCCGGGCACCCCTGCTTAATCACCAAACGTAGCGAACCACTTGGGGTGACCTATGGCAGAGGTGTTGGTTATCCAATAAAGGGTCCCGGGGCGGCGGTACCCATTCCTGTCTCCCAAATTGTTAACATCTTATGTTGAGAACCTCTGGCTTGCAAAGGATACAAAATAAGTAATAAATGAGTCTATTGTGTAAAAAAATTGTCTGGTACATTGTAAACGAGTATTGTTATTGCGAAATTTAATGAAAAAACAAGGTTTTTTTACCTAATTTTTGAATAATAACCCAAAGGGACTCGAACCCGGTTCTGGGTCCAGTTGCGAACTTTATCTTTTTCTGCTTTTCTGTGTCTTGTTCACTTTCATATTTTCGTTTAGATTATTAGTGTTATCTTCGTCTTCAATGACATAAATATTATATTGATGGGAATAACCTTCAAAACTTATAAAAAGGGAGTTGTGCCTTTGAAAAATTGAATAACATTAATTAATTTCTAAACATTCATGTTTATATGTTTAGGACATCATGTCTGTTTCATACACATTTAAATTTAGCCATATTTTAGCCGGCTATATCGGACAAAATTAAGCTATTCATTATGAGGTGTTAATGATCAGCCGAGCGATTCTTTGTGTTTTGTGAGATCGAGATAGATCTCGGACGAGATCTCCTGTCAGATTTGTGTGATTTTCTAAGGCTGTTAAATGAATAAATAATCATGCATACTTGAATGTTTAAAACAACCTAAACTAAAATAGGTGACAGCTCACAGCTGAAATTCTGACATCGGCCCGTAGAAAAAGCAAATAACAGCCAAAGAAATCACACAAATATGACAGGCGATCTCGCCCGAGATCTATCTCGATCTCACATAACTTAGAGAATCGCTCGGCAGAAATTGGAATATGTACAAAAATATTGTAAATCAATCGAAAAGTGTGTTTATGTTATGGTAACGAAGCTGATTTTTGATAAATAGCGAATTCTTATATCATCAATTGAGTTATAGATATCGCATCAATTTTATATAAATTACTAGCTGACCTGGCCACGCGTTGCTGTAACGTGAAATCGGAAAACAACGTCATCTACTGGATGGTTACCCAACCTAGATAACCAAGTGTTGTGTCGATAAATTAAATCACACCGCCATCTTTTAGAAGCTTATAAATAAGTACAAAGCATTTAAGGGAACGTACCCATACTACGTGACCAACTTTTTGCAATTTTTAACCCCCCCCGGTGACTAAAAACCTAAGCCCCCGCCGCTCATTTGTACCATGCGTGGTATTTTGAAGACCCCCCACCCCCCAAGATCACGTAGTATGGGTACGTTCCCTAAGCTATAACAAACATTTAATTCGCAATAATAAATATTGGGATCAATAATCGAGATTAAAACTATCCTATCTTTTAAGTTAGACCAAAATACACACAGTAAGCCAAATTTCATAAAAATTGATTTAGTAGTTTCGAATTTTATCTCGAACAAACAACGTGAGACGAGATTTATTTATATATAAAAGACATCGTCAATGTGGGGGTCGTTAAGGTGAATTATAATATTATCACTATTTGCTAGAATTAAAATCACCACATGTTGATGTTAAGAACTCGTGAATGTTAAGGTGAATTATAATATTATCACTATTTGCTAGAATTAAAATCACCACATGTTGATGTTAAGAACTCGTAACCAATTTTTTTCACTGATATTAAAGATTTTTATCATGTTATTTCAGTTCAACTATTCACCAGCAGAAATGGTAAGTCTTACCTGGTAATGGGCCGATTCAAGTACTACAAGATATCCACAGGAGCGAACGATAGGATCCGCTGGGGATGCTCTACGCACAGAAGTAGAGGATGCAACGCCACTTTATATACTCAAGACAATGCCATTGATAAAGTCAATAACTCTCACAATCATTAAATTCCGATTAAAAAACATTCTGCTTCTTTATAATATAATATGGTGTGGAAGACTTTTTTCAAGAAAACTGATTTAAGTGGGGGTACTTAAAACAATTAAACGCATACAATGTAATAATCAAAATAAAAAAATTATGTTGTTATTTAGCATTTTTTTTATTTTGCTTACATTTTTCAGTAGGTAAGTATAATTTTGTTTGATGAAAAACAAAAGCGTTGATAAATTGCAAAAGTTATAATAAAACAGTTTTAATGGAATTCTATTTTTTCTAATAATTTTTCTAGTGATTCTATTTTAAAACTATACTCATCTACATTTATAAATATAAAATACAATAAATAACAACTGGTCAGTGGTTGAGTTGGCATCGCCTTTGGGTTTCACCGAGATGCCGTTTGTTTAATTCCTCGGCTGGCTAAGTCCTCCATATACAAGCAACATTTTCTGTGATGGTAGTGACTTCAATATTTGATTTGTCCCACTCCTTTATAGATTATCCTCAAAATTATAGCTATCTTTCTTTACTTTATCGGCGCAAAGCACTCTTTTTTGAGTGAATTGCCTATTTCAAAAAAAAAAAGAAAAAAAACAAATAACACCCAAATTGGGAACACTAGATATCAGGGTCAAAAACATATCCATTTAGTGACTACAGGGTTGGGCAGAGTGGAGTTACTGGTTTCAAAAAATCACTGAAGGTTCCCCAGACCGAGCAGAGGGGTGGGGCCGGTACCGTTAGGTCAGGTAAATGATGCCGTTTATGGTAGTGACCATACCGTGGTCAGGTAAGTACCGGGGCTTTGTTGTGAAGATGTTCTTCAAAAACGGGGAAAGCGTTGTGGCTACGCATAGGGCTTTCTGGGTCCGGTTCGACAGTTAAATCGTAATGACAGTGTTCCTGATCGTAAAGCCATTCGGAAATGGATCAGTAATATAAGGTGGGCAGGAACTGCAGATCCTAAAATACCAGATGGACGAATTAAAAGTGTGCAAACACCTGAAAACATTGCGGCAGTAGGGGCGTGAATTGAAGAGTCTCCAAACCGAGCAGCGCGGAAACATGCTGCTGCGCTTGGAATATCGTCCAGAATTAGAAGTCAAATTTTACACTCAGACCTTCACCTGTACCCCTACAAGATGATGCATACATGGGAATTCATCCCACAAGATTTTGTGAAACGTCGAGATGCTTGCAATCGTTACTGTTGTATCCCTCGGCGCTGTTTTATGCACTAGCGACGAAGGATTAACCATTACCTTTATTGAGTTATTCATCTCACTATTGTGAGATATTGGAGAACCGTAGGCGTTAGGCCATTAACCTCTGCAAAAAAATCCCATTCTCACTCAAAAATCAAACTTAAAATTAAAAGCTGGATACGAAACATAGAGAGAGTAAACATAGAAAATATACTGACGCCAAATACAGACAGAAACCGAAACTGCTGCACTAAAAAAACTAAATATTTTCTAATTTTTTCTGAAAAAACATTACATATTTTATTTATGTTGACCGGACAACTCAACAACATACAACTTCAACACCTCCTTTGAAAAGTCGTTAAGTGATGAATAAAAATGGTTAAATAGGTTATGTTGTGGGTTTAAAAAAAAAAATCATAATTTTTTAGTCAGTAACCAGTTTTAAAGTACGCGTAGGTACCCACGTCTCAAAGTTTAGGTAAGAAAGGAGTATAATAATAATAATAGTTTATTTCAGAATGTTTGCAGGGGTAGTGCAATGCAATACATTCCATATTTTTAAATAACAAAAGAAATTAGACAAAATAATAGGTTACGTTCAAAAGTAAATAACAACACACAAATAAAAAAAAACGAATAAGCATGAAGAGAAATGAAACTGAAAAAATAATAAAATGAATTCATGCAGCTGTTTACGGAGGGTATTTCATCGTCTCCCGTCTCCAGAGGGCCATCAGGGGGGACTCCATCCAGGCAGTCATGGCGGTGATGACCGCATTCTTCTATTGGCGTAGTCTGCGCCATAAATTTGTCATTCGGTGGCGGACAAGTGCTCGGAAATTGTACACCCGTCCCTCCAGGAACAATTCCGTAGCACTGCAGTATCTCGGTAGGCGTATATATATATTATCTATATTAAATCTTACCATACAAATACAGGATATTTCTCTCATTTTTATCGGGAACATTAAGAATTTATGAGTGCGCTTTACAGTGCTCTAATTATGACTTTTAATTATTTTAAGACTTTTTTAATAATCTAATTTTGCCAAAATTTAATTATTATTTAATTATTGTGCGCCCAAAGGGCTTTTACATAAATACAGGTAGTAAAAGTTTATAATGAGAAATAATTTTGGACATGAGAAAGAAATAATAAAAATTAAATTACAACCGACCAAGAATAAATACATGAAATATAAAATACCGGGAGCATGTTTTTTTAAATACAGTGATCAAATACGTTCGCAAAGATACAATGAAAGTTTCAGAATGGGACTGGAATAGGTTTTTACTATTATTTTTGACACATTTGACACAATTCACCAAGTTAACAAAAAATATGGCAATGTCACCTAACTTAAGAGCGGTATAGTAATGCGAAACCGCTGAATCGGGGAATAAGCAATGTATAGTTGCGCTTAGAGATATACTGCAGTAGAATATCGTGTCGTGTTGTTCTTGTGGGTATATGTAGGTTTATAAGTTATTTGTTTTCTTCCTTTTACACATCTTGTTTTGCATTAATTTGTTGTTTGACGTTGTTCTTAATTAATTACTAAACATTCATGTTTAAGGCATCATGCCTGTTTAGGCCATCATAGCATGATAACTTATAATTTATGCTGAATAATGCCCTTCTAGTGATAGAACCACTGAACGGCGCTGTGTAAGTTTGGCCACATTTTAGCCGGGTGTAGGCCAAGTTGAGGTATTCATGATGAGATTTTAGTGATTAGAAATTGGAATATTTATTTATTTTGAATTTCCCGCCCGGGCTTTTACGTGTTATTTTTTTATTATTGCAAAATCAGAAACAAAATCAAAAAACAAAATAGGTATAAAACAAAAACAAAGTAAAAAACGAAATACAATAAAAACAAAATACTCCACCATGCAAGATGGAAAAACAGTGTTCTAAGAAAAGTACAATTCATTGGTAAGATAAGTTTTTTTCAATTAAATTAAATTTGTGTTTCTTCTTTCCGATATAAATTGGGTAATGACTTGTTTATGTACAGTGAATGATGTTTTAAATATATCTACAACATCTTTATAGTCATTACCCCGGCGAACGGGGTTATACAATTGTGATTCTGTGTTGGAGTTGTCACAATAGATTGGGTACCGCAGCCCCGGGAACCTTTATTGGATAACCAACACCTCTGCCATAGGTCACCCCAAGTGGTTCGCTACGTTTGGTGATTTAGCAGGGGTGCCCGTGTTCACGGGGGGAGGTTTGTCTAGGTATTGGAGGCGGATGACCAGGACACACTGAACCCCAGATTCCTACCCACCCCTTAAACCCTTTTCCTTCCCAGAACTCTCCTCTCCTTCCTTTCTCCAAAAAACCCTCCACACAGCATCCCCAAAGATGACATAGGCCCTGAGGAAAATTATTTTCCTCAGGGCCTCCTGTGTGGAGCTCATATAAAAAAAAATGTGGAAAGAAATCAAGTATAAAATAGTTCAAGGCTGTAAATATTGATATTAATCGCAAAGTATGTTTATGTTATCATAATGGAGCTGGTTTTTTATTAAAAACGTATGCTTATACCGATTGCGTATGATTTCATATGAATTATCGTCAGTGTGGAGGATCGTTACAGAAATTATAATATTATCCCATTTGCTAGGAATAAAATCACTACATATTGATGTTATGAACAAGCAACCGTATTTTTTCAATGATATTAAATATTTTTTTCATATCATTTCAGTTCAACTATTCACCGGCACAAATGGTAAGTCTTACCTAGTAATGGGCCGATACAAGTACTACAAGATATCCACAGGAGGCAACGATAAAATCCGCTGGGGATGCTCTACGCATAGAAGTAAAGGATGCAATGCCTCTTTATATACTCAAGGCGATACCCTTGATAGAATCAATAACTCTCACAATCATTAAATTCCGATTAAAAAACATTCTGCTTCTTTAATACATGGTTGTGGAGGACATTTTTCAAGAAAACTATTCAAGAACTCATCAAAGTAAGAAACACTAAATCTCGGGGTCAAAAACATATCCAGTAAGTAACTACAAATGCAATATTTGGACAAAAAGGCTTCTTACACTATCGTATTAAACTCTGCAATAAATTCCCGCTCTCACTCAAAAATCACATCAATATTATAACATTTAAACTTCAAATAAAAAGCTGTATACGAAACATACGGAGAGCAGACATAGAAAATATTCTGAAACCAAATACAGACTCGAACCGATAACACTGCGCTAAAAAAATCACCATATAATATTTTTTATAATTATTTCGGGAAAAAAAAAAATGGTGACTGGGCAACTCAACAACACACAACTTTAATACCTCCTTCGAAAACTCGTTAAAAGTGATTAAAAAAATGGTTAAATAGGTTAGATTGTGGGATATTTTTCATTAAAAAAAATCATAACTTTTAATGACTTTTTAAAAGGGGTTTTGTAATGCCACTTTGTTGTGGTACCTGTATTAATAATTACTGCATATTATTCATACTATTAAATAAAAAAATGTAAATGGAATCCTCAGCACGGGAGATCTTAGCGAGGATATCATCTCAATTTGTAAATGAAAGATTGTTTTTTGTAAATATGTTTTACATTAAAGTATTTTAAGATTTCAGTTTTCTTAAAACCTTTTATAAATTATTCAAATTTTAACATTAGATTGAAGAAAAAGATCATGTGTAGTAGAAACACGGTATGTTCATAGATGATAGGACACACCGGATGTTCTCATGTGATGAAAGTATGAATATTTTTTGAACTGCAAATTACAACTTATTTGTCCTTTGTTTTTGACATCTAAGAGGTTTACTTACCAGGAAAGTATATATTTTATTTTTGCTTATAAAGCGTTACACTCGATGGTAATAGAACTAAAGGAAATTAAACGTGAACAAATAGTATGAAACCACACGCACAAAATTGTTGGCAACGTCATTTACTCATACTACTAAAAATGGTATTAAGTAACGCACAGCCAAACCCCGGCTTTGTTTTTAACGGTTCCATGACAGTTGATCCCCGACAGTCGGCCCCCGGCATACTTATACGCAATATGCAGTCGGGTTAGGGAAAATTTGGTTTACCTACTCACACAAAATATAGCTACGTGACCCCAAAGAGAATATAATAAAAGTATAAAACATGTTTTCATTCACATGCATAAAGGAAAAACTACTTGTCTATATAAGTGCAAAATATCGAGTCTGTAAATAAATTCGTTCGATATCCATGCCAACTTATTATTAAAGGTATTTTTTAGTCGATTTTTGGTTTAAAATTGGTAAACGGTAAACAAAAAATAATAATTTTACAATAATTATAATTTCGGGGGCCAACTGTCGGGGATCAATAGCCGGGTCACCGTTTTTACCAATACACCAAACGCATCATACCTTTGACTCCGCAACTTTGATAGTCTGTGCAGTTTGGTTGTAGTTTGGTGACAAAGACACACTTCCATGCCATTTCTCATCCTCCTTTTGTTTTTATTTTCCCTGGTTACACATTTAATAGTGTGACGTTTTTATGCAGTATTTTATAATGGTCGAATCGGAAAATCCATTTCAAAGTGATCGGTATATTATTTTCAATCTTAGCGGTTTGTTAATAAATACGGTTTGTATAATGTACTCGTAACATATTACATATACATATAAGTGTATTATATATAACCCCATTTTACCGCGCATACAATATATTATACCTACCACATATTTCAACGTGTCTCTGGACGACCGTAAAACAATGTGTTTTCTCTTTTTCAGTTCAGAAATATATCAACAACAAGGGAAAAACTTACTTGATAGTAAACGGTCACAAGTTCTATCAGTTTTCCAACGGAAAATACAATACCGCTTACATTCGATGGGCTTGCTCCACCCATAAAAGTAAAGGATGCAAAGCTTCTCTGTACACCCAGGACGGTATTATTGTGAGACTGAATGATGTTCACAACCACTGAAATATTAATATTAAAATTTTATATATATTTTATACAAACATAAGACGAACTGTAGCAATGCCTAACACCTTTTGCGACACTTCGAATTCAAGATACAATAGTAGCAAGTTTAATATTTTTACGAAAATTTGAAAACCGTCCTGAATACTCTCATTATAATATAAGTAGATTTTATTTGATTATTTGAGGTCAATGTTTGAAATAGCTCACCATTATGTAACAATATAAACTGTAAGCTTTAATTTTTTTGTATTTTTCTAAATTAGGTACTGACTCGAGTTATAATATCTTTTCAAATCTACGTATAGAGTGTAGATATACCAACAGAGGGAATCCGATAAATTCACCGCTAACATTTCACCGAGGAAAATTCATCGCGTGGTAAGTTCACCGCCCACTATATACCTCTAGGAATACTCTGCACCGTATTTCAAGCTGAGATGAAAGCCATTAAGATTTCGGGTACAGGAATAAGAACATAAGCATTAGTTCTGATTGCCAGGTAGCCCCATTGGCACTAGAAAGTATCCGATGCGACTCCAGACTAGTGATAGAATTCAGGAACATTTTTGAATAACTTGCTACAATCAATAAAATATCTGGACATAAAGGTATTGAGGGTAAAGAGAGGGTTGACGGACTAGCAAGGAAAGGGGGGGGGGGGGAAAACTCTTGCGGGATCCTAACCGGCTGTAGGAGTTGTAGCTTGCCAAACCAAATGTAGGTCAAATTCCAGAACTAGAAGGAATCACCCGGAATGAGCCAATCGTACGTAGAGACAAAAGTACTCGTACACGGAGCAGACCCTAGACCAGACAACTACTCAATATGGAGAGATATTCACTGAGAGAACTGTTAAGACTTACCGGACTTAATGGGCCGTCGCGCATTCAAGTTTCACAGTGAACTGAGCTGTAAACCGTTGTCTTAAAGCCTCGATTACGTTGAGCGAGTTTACTAGCAGATAGTGAATTCGCCGGATAGTAGCTTGTAAACTCGCTCAGTGTAATCACATTTACTAGCTGTAATCAGTAGTGTAATCACATCTACTTTAATTAAAGTAACAAATGTACATTGAAAATTAAAACGCTCACTAAAATAACGACTAGTTCGCTACTAGAGCGAGTGGAAAGTTTTGTGTGTCATCATCACAATCGCACACGCCGATTCGCCCGCTTTTTTTACTTTTCGGATAGTAGTAGCTTGTAAACTCGTTCAATGTAATCGAGGCTTTACTTTCAGTCCTTACTTTTCTGCGCAGCGGCCAGAAGTGGCGCACTCCGAAGTGTACGTGTGGGATGTACATTTGTAAATATTTTTATTTTTGTCTAATTTTTAAATAGGTGTGGTCCGAATAAAAATAAATATAGACGATCGGCAAAATGTTATCCGATAAATTTAATATTAGTAGGTAGGTAACTATTGCTATGCAACCTTCTGTATTTTATATGTGTAACCATTTTGTAATACGTAGTTTTTTGGTACGTATTATTTCAAATTATTTAAGTTTTTATTACAAATTAATGAAATAACCACACTTGGTTGACTCGGTGCTTATTGTTTTGATATAGGTACCTACATATTATTCACATTTTCTTAGTTTTAAGTTCCTTTATTACTGTTTCGTACAATGAATTATAATTATGAATAAATTAAATATGTTTTATTCTAAAAACATAAATACAATTGTTTCATTTAATTCCTTTATTCAGAACCCTAATTATTTTATATATCTATGATAGTATTTATTTTTGTTTTAATGTAACACATTATAAGAGTGCCACTGTCTGTACAGTGTAAAGGCAGAGGAACTACATACGTCGTCACCAAGATGGGCAGCGTTGTAAGGCGGATTAAGGGAGGGGCTATATAGAGGGATTTATTTATGCGCCCTTGAGGCTATGATTATATGAAGAGTGAAAAATAGATGTCGGTAGCGCGTTCCACAAAAGACTCGACTTGCATAAAATGAGTGGAAAAACAACCCGTTCTCATGAAGCCAATATTATCTGTGAACTGGTGTTCGCTTGTGTAAGTCGAGTTTTACGCATGTGCTCCGGTGCACCGAGGACAATGGTGATAGCTCCTTTTATATGAACACCGCATAAAAGTCCCAACTGTTCCCGTCTGGAGCCAGTGAGACTGTGGCATCCCCAATTGGGGTATGTTGTGAGGCTGAAGGTAGTGGGGACGGGAAGGAGATGGGGAAGAGGAAGGTGGGTAAGTACCTGGCTATTCAGATCTGGTCACCAAACACGGATAAAGCCATTTCAAGCAACGACATTTCCTTAGAGCTAGCTCCATCAAAATACCTGTAGAACAGATTCAGCGTGCACACATTGCGTATGTGCATTAGAGACAGCAATCGGTCGGGTAACAACGGCTTATCAATCAGACGGACCGCCCTCCTTTCACAGAATCAAGTAGGTTTATCAAGTATTGTGGGGCTCCAGCCCAGAGGTTGCTCCCATATTCAATTGTTGATAGTACTTGAGATTTGTTTAGGGTTATCAGCTGGTCAGAATTGAAGAATCTGCTATCCCTATACAAGACGCCCGGTTTCTTGGAGGCTAGGTTTACCCGGGCTAAATAATACTTCTAAGTATGTAGGTACTGATTTTATGTAGTTGGTATTTTATACACTTATCCATAAAAGTCAGAGTAAAGTTAGCCTCTCAAAAACTGAGCGTACTGTACAGGGCCCGCAGATACGAGTACTATAATAGTACACAACTGCTAACCCAGTACAAATCACAAGTGCGCCCCACCTCTGGTCTGGCGCTCCAAAATACCTGAAAAATACCCGAAACGAGCGGTCCGTTTGGTAGATTCTCCCATCTTAACAGACGGATTGCAATCTTTAGAGCACAGGCGTCGGGTGGGAATGCTATCCTTGTTCTACCGGTATTGTAATGGAAGATGCTCCAAGAACTAGCGTCATTGATCCCTTCGGCACCGGTGTATAGTCGGGAAACACGCAAAACGCATGCCCAACATGTGTACACGGTTGACATTTTTTTATTTATTTCTATTCTTGAACATGCACTTTACAGATTATGTCATTGGTTTACATAGATAATAAGTTCAGTAATAAGAAAAAAAAGTAATCAAGCAATAGAAAACTTGATAGGAGTATAATGCTTCGCAGGTGCTGTACGGGTCATTTCCGAATCACTAAGGGGCTTAAGGAAGTTTCACTTCAAAATTTAATTTTGGCGGTACTCTCCATAATATCAAGTATTTTATGTGGTTGTCACTGTCGCTTGTAGAATTGTAACTTAAAAATATGGATCTACGTACATAGGTACACGACGTTTATGGTTATTTTACTCTTGAAGGATTGTTCATTCTGGTTAAGCGCATCATACTTCAATATTATGAACGAACAGTGTTATTTTTAAGCCATGCAAGAATCCCAACATGCCGAAGAAAGGAACAAACTAATGTTTGAAGAAATTGGTTACAAAAAGAAAACCATTCAAGCAAAATTTTTCAATAATTCTGATCGATAGTCTTTCAGTAGATGAAAATGTTTTCTTTCCTTCCTTTTATGCAACCGTCTGCGAAATTCTGATTTGGCATTTTCAAGACATGAAATTGATCATTCCATAGAATCTTTATGCTTAGCCATGGAATGAAATCTTAATATGTAAAAATGATTTTTTTTGTTTGTCCCGTATGCTTTCCTAAACCATTCAACATCATTGCGATGAAACTTTGGTGTGATGTTGGGCGTGCGCCAGCGAAGGTTTCTATATATAATGGTGAGCTCTGGCGTTATGAAATAAAATAAAATCATATACCAACTATCCGATTGCGATGAAACGTTGGCGAGTTGTTGTGCGCATGCCCGCAAAGGTTTCTATATATACTGGTGAGCTCTGGCGCTATGAGTTTTGCATAAAAAAATTAAAAATGCGTGTATTTCAGATAGTTTAGCGGCAGGGAGGGAAGGATGGAGGGGTTTGTGGGACGGTGGGACGCGGGAGAATGGTAGACGAGGAAGGTGGAAGGGGAACGCGGAAGGTAAAGGGGACGCGGAAGGGGATCTGGGGCGGGAACGGGGACGCATGGGAAAGGTCACACAGGGAGACACAATTTCCTTCTTTATGTCGCATTGTAACGCATGTCGGGTAATCGCTAGTATGTTTCATAATAGTGAATTAAATCAGTATTTGAAAGGCATTACTTATGTTTCAAATATTTATTGTAATTTATTTTCAGCTGAGTTTGTCCTTACCAAACGCGGAGGTATGAAACTTACATTCGAGGGATATCTGTTTGGTTTCCACGCCAAGAGACGCTCTAGCAATCATTGGAAATGCATGGCCTACAGGAATACAGGCTGTCCAGCCACAGTCAACACTCGAGGGAACCTCTTGATGTACCCTATTAAACGGAACCATAACCACATACGGAAGGACAAATAATAATAATAAAAAATAATCTTTGGAAAAGGAAGATAAGGTCGAGTCGAAATAGGGTTTTGGATTTAAGTATGCAAAGCTCGTATCTTGCAATAAAAAATACATGAGTTTATATTATATTAAAGAGTTCAAGGAATTTTATTCAAACAAAGGACATAATGCGATGGGATTCAATACCTATTTATAAAAAAGGCGACATGAAATATTTAAGTGTGTTCATTTTTCTTTTCCTATCTCGACTCTTATCATCTCGTACGCAAAACTGTCCAATGAAATATATTATACCTATATTCGCTGAAAATATCACATTTTATGGTTTATTTTATTATCTTGTTATGCAGGGTGTAACAGCACGTACCCGAAGGATTTTAACCAGCAATTCTTTGGCATATTTGGAGTACTAAAAGTAAATGTCATTTTAAAAACTAAAAATAATTTTCCAATCTCACGTTGCCACTGATCACATTCCTAAACGTCGCGACGGGATCACGTGAAAAGCGCTCTGTTTCGGGTGTTACCATGGCGCTGGAACGAGACGGTGTGCTTATCACATGACCTACTAGGTTATACTCGACTTCTCAGTTGCGGCGCATGATGGATTTTTTATTATTATTTTTTTTAATTGAAAAAAAAAAACAAATCATGGGACAGCAAAATGGCATTTGCATTTTTGCTCCAAATATGCTCAGGAATCGATGATTAATTCAGGTGCGTGCTGTTACACCCTGTATATAGTCAGAAATTTATCAGGTGACTTTAGTAAGTTTTAAACGATTTTTCAGTTTTCCGGAAAATAAAGTTTTCCTATTTATTTTATTCTTGACAAGATTTTCCCGTTTGTTCTTACTATATAAACCACTCGTTTGTTCTGGAAGATTGAGAAAATCGTTTAAAAGTAATGACACACCTTAAAATTTTAAGTATAGGTGTACAAGTGCAAGTGATATTACTCTTAAGCTTATCTGCCTTTCCCCACTGGATTCAGCACGGTTGTTTCACAGAATTTGAACAATCCATCAAATTTCAATGTTAAATCAAGTTTAATGAAAGTCCTAGATTATGTTATTATCCTATAATGTAGGGGAAGGTGGGGCGTGTTGTGACTAAATTACAAAACTGAATATAATAGAAAATCTTCAATGAAATCAAACGTTTGACATTTTAATGGAAACAAATAACTCTTTGGCTGCATTATTTTGGTATTATTAACCTTGTTAACATACGAATAAAGCGACAAAGTATTATTTTACAAAATATGGGAATTGCCCCACCCGTGGGGCGCGTTGTGACAGGGGTGGGGCAGGTTGTGACGAACAAATAATTAAGTAGTTAAAATAAGAAGGTAGGTACGTAATAAAAGTTGTAAAAACTCATGACACCATCTAAGCCTTTTTATGCACCTGACCCACCTTTCACCAGAAATATTATTAGAATTGGGGTTACAAAAATATATACATTGCTCTTCTTCGTTGCGTCGCTGTCATCAGTTTCCAAAAGTGGTGGCTCCTCTTCAGTTTCGGTGGATAATGTGGACACCAAAAAATTTTTTTTTTTACGTCTTAAATATTTTTAATGTAGTTCTGTTTTTGTCACCACATTTAATTTATTGGGTGTTTGTTTTTTTTAGTTAGTTTGTATTTATACTTTTTTCTATTTTTATTCGCTTCTCAGTTTGTCTTCTCATTCTATTTTTTCTTTATAGGGGTGTCCGTTAAAATTGCCCTCGCAAGTTTTTTCTTATTTGGAAAGTTCTTTCTTGGTTGTGCTTTTGGTAATGGCCGGATTTGTTATGGTGTTTTCTGACACACAGGTTTAATGGTTCTGCTAGTTGATGGTTGAGGGTCCAAAAATTTTTCTTCAATGTCTGCATTCGTTATGTTGTGCAATGGTGTTCTTGTGAGATCAGCAGCAGAGGTGTTTCCCTCCTCTTCGTCTTTTTTTTTATAATTTCGGACCATTTTGCAAGCCTGGAAAAAAGTTTGAATTACAAATAGACACAAAAAGGAAATGTATATAGGTAATACATGTATGCATTCATAATAAGTTGAAAATACGCCTTTTTACATAATACACATTGGTTTTATATAAAGGTAAATAAAAACTAAATTCCGGGGGCGAGTTGTGAGTGTCACAATACGCCCCCGCCTTGATGTCACAACTCGCCCCACCGGACGATTTTATGTAAAAATGACCACGCAAGTAAACGTACTTGACGTACACATTTTATTTATAACGAATAAGACAGTCAAAAGACACGCTGTTTGGAGAAAAAATATGTAACGACTTACCGGGTGTTAACAGATAATTTCGAAAATTTTCAGGAAAAGTTCATTTAGCACTGAAAAATCACACGTTATCGTATAGCTTTAATTATATCAACCGCACGGCACCACTGTTTTGACAGAAACTGGCGGTACAGAGTTCACACGAAATGGCGCGATACGCGCCCTGCTTAGTTCACTAGCGAGAATGTTAAGCGCGATGTCACAACCTGCCCCCGTCACAACACGCCCACCCTCCCCTACTGTGAAACAACTCAAAAAAACAAACAAACAAACCCATAATGAAATAACAGTAGAACTTGAATAGAACTCTCATAGAACTTGAATTTTAACTTTGAAATTTGATGAATTGTTCAAATTCTGTTAAACAACCCGTCCTTAGTATTCATATTTTTCTGGTTCTATAAAAAAATTATTTAATGATCTTTGGTTTAACCACATATTTATATTGCACCGCCCACTTAAGGCATACAAATATTTTTGAAGTTTTCTATTAAAAAATCTATATCAATTGTTTAATTATTCTATAGGGACCTAAATTTTATTGTATTTGAATAAAAGAATCTATTTTTTATGTGGTTATTTTTACTCTACAAATCTGCATATTTATATGCCAAAACCTAAACTTAATTAAACGAATCGCACCTAGTGAACGCAAGCTTTTGAGCGCTTCATTTTATTTTAGTATGGTGTCAAAGTTTACGGTAAGTACGAAAAATATGATTTATATAATGCTTTACTCTTTTGCAAGATTTATTTATTGCAATTCTGACAAGTAGTTTTTTGCCATCGCGATCGACGGAAACCAATATTGATTATAATAATATTTATTAAAAACGATGTAACGTAGGAACTAGATCTGGTAACCCAATCGTCCTCCTTCCCCTTCTTCTCCATGTTCTCTTTATTTCTTCATAGCCACAGTCCCCAAAAGCCATATTGCACAGGTTCTAAACATGAAACTTGTATGGCATTTGGCATTAACACAACAAACCAAATTTTAATATTAATTGAACACATTTATATTTATTACGAAAGTTTTGTAATTTTTTTCCCCTTTATTTGGTGTTTTCCCCTTTCATCTTTTTTTAAAGAACGGAAAACATTTCCGTGTTATGAATAACCTGACGATTTATAAAAATCTCCTACTACCACCACATTATGCAGAAAATGTTGCTTGTGTTGTGATGAAGGACTCAGCCGAGGAATTGAACACGCGACGCCTGGATGGGATCCAAAAGCGATTCTAACTCAGCCACTGAACCGTCGAAACCCAATATACTCGTATCTACATATTTTTTTAAATATAATAAAATAGTAATTCGAGTGTATGAGTCGTTAATAATAGTTAAATTGACGGTCCTCATCCATGAAGTATTTTTTATTAAACAAGGAAAAATGTTAGTCTTGGTGTCATGGCAAAGAAAATGGCTTTCTTAAATAGGCTCTTATGTGAGCAAGCTATCTTTCCATATGTACGCGATCTCAATAAGAATGTATGACACGCACGGAACCCAGCAGTAAACAGAATGAAAAAGAGAGAGAGGGGTAGGAAGTTTTGATGTGACGGGGACACACCACGCAACTTATTGGTTAAAACTGTCGAAAAAATAAATTTACAAAAACTTATTTAAATTTTAAAGCATTCTTCCAATTTCACGCATATTTTTTTGATTTTAGTTCGCTTCGTAGATTCCCGCAACGGAGGCTGTCTCTTGCTCTATTATTACCAGTACACCTTCTACGCCGAGAGGACATCAGCCAGTTGCAAAACCAGGTGGCTGTGCTCCACGCACAAGTCCAAAGGCTGTAACGCGGTCATCTACACCGTGCAAAACACGGTCGTATTTGTGAAGAACGAGCATAATCATGAACCGGTTTTAGTACCTAAGAATAGAAAATCATATGTGTAAATCATAAGATAACATTGTCTTTGCTGGTTAGCTTGTACAGTCAACAGATGATATTGAGAAATAATAAATATCAATTCTAAGGACTGCAACACGATCATATACACCAGCCATCGATATATTAACTATAGATTAGCCCTCCCGTACCCAATTCCAATCCCAAATTGACACCACCTAAGTCGAAGACATCAGCGGTTGTCACCCTTTTTGAGCCTGCGTACCTCTCTTACTCTTACTACAAATTTGTTGTATCCGTACCCTCTATCTATCTTTTGTATACATGCAATGAAAGTCGTATTACATTTGTAATTTTTTAATACTCTCATTATTTATTTATTTATTTACGGACTTACGTCCAATTTAAAACAAAGTATCACGAAGTATAGAAATGAACAATGTAAGGATTCGGATGGTACATGAAAGCAAAGACAAACAGTGAAAATAGAAGAAAAAATAAGTGTCATGTCACGTCAAGACCTTGCAGAAATTAGGGTGAATAGGACATATCTTCATTTGTTTAAAGAGCGACAGAAATCATTTAAGCTAATACCAAAAAAAATCAAGGTCTTGACGTGAGTTGACCAGTCTACACATTCTGGACAGTGGTGAGTTATAACCATAGTTAGTCGAGTGCTGATTGAGGAAAAGCAGGTCTTTATTTCTGAGTCTACGAGAAGGTATATTAAATGTGATGAGTTGTAGTAATGTAGGCGAGTCGATTAAACAGTTAATAATTTTGAAGAAACAAATGAGATCAGATTTTATCCGACGGTCTTCTAAAGGAGAAAGGTTTAGAGTTTGTTCAATTTCAGCATACGAGTAAGTGCCTCGCTCTAATCCTAGCCTCCAAGCAATTCCCTTTAGGAACCGATGTTGAACGGATTCAATATGACGAATATGGACAGCATAAAAAGGAGACCATATAATACAATCATATTCAAGATGGGGGCGAACCAAGGAGCAGTAAAGAGTTCTTAGCGTATTTATGTTTTTGAAGTCAGAAGTGGTTCTAGTGATGAAACCAAGTAGCTTGAGAGATTTATTAACAATCACATTTATATGTTCCTGGAAAGAAAGCTTGCTATCAAGAGAGACACCAAGATCTTTAATAGATTGAACAGTTGTTAGGCAATTATTATTTAATTTGTATTCGAAAACAATCGGATTTTTAGATCTGTAGAAGGACATAATTTTGCACTTATCGACATATAGTTCCAAGCAATTAATTTTACACCAGTCATTGAAAGAGTCAATATCTGATTGGAAAAGAAGGCAGTCATGGTAGTTTTTGATTATTTTTAGGATCTTATTGTCATCAGCAAAAAGCCAAAAGCGTGTGTGAGAGAAAATACGAATAATGTCATTTATAAACAAGTGAAGAGAAGCGGGGCTAAATGTGCTCCTTGCGGTACGCCGGATGTTACTTCAATAATAATAGACTCAATGTTATTTATTTTAACTCTTTGTTTTCTATTGCTTAAATAAGAATTAAAGAAAGATAGCAATGGGTTTCGTATACCTATAGCATATAGCTTGGCCATGAGGATAGCGTGTTTTACTTTGTCAAAAGCTTTAGAAAAGTCGGTATATAGAACATCTACTTGTGATTTATCTTCTAGGCCATTGACTACGGTGTTGGTGAAGGAGAGTAAGTTTGTAGTGGTAGATTTAGCAGATCTAAAGCCATGCTGTTCCTCAATCAGCACATTTTTGAAAATAGGTGTTATTTTTTTTGTGATTATAGATTCAAAGATTTTAGGAATATGAGATAACATCGATATAGGTCTATAGTTTTCTACGTTCGACTTATTACCCGATTTAAAAATAGGTCGTATATAGGAAACCTTCCAGGAATCCGGAAAAGTGGCAGATGATAGTGATAAGTTATATAATAAACAAATTGGCTTAGATACAACAGATTTACATTCTTTCAATAATATTTAAGGTATACCATCAGGACCAGTGCTTGTTTTGCTGGGAAGATTTTTTAAGTAATTGAAAACATCTACAAGTGTGATTTCGCAATTATTAAGGTCAATAGTATTAGCATATTTAAGTGGAGGGATGGTGCATATGTTATCAGTATAGACAAAGGAGAAATGTTCAGCAAAAAGGTTGGCAATATCGAAATCGTTGGTGGCGTGAGTTTCATTAAAAAATAAACTTGAAGGGAGATCGTTATAAACACGTTTTTGTTTAATAAATTTCCAAAATTGTTTAGGGTTAAGATTTAATTTTGTCTCAGTGAGTTCAATATAAGATTTGTAACACAAGTTAGATTCAATTTTGGATAATTCTCTTAACTGAGAAATTTTTTGATAAAGCGCTAAGTTGTTCGTTAATTTGAATAACTTGTGTGTTTTCTTTTTTTTCCATAATTAAATGCTTTAGTTTCATACTGAACCAAATAGGAAATTTAGGCTGGGAATAAGTTCCCCTTGGAACGAACAAATCTATAGCATGAGTTATACATTCGTTGAATTTAAATACAGCATCATTAATATTGTTGTTTGATAACATACCTGCCCAGTCATATTGGGCAAGGTACCTATTCATGCCAGTATAATCACCTTTGTTAAATTTGTAGTGGAATGTAACTGCTGATTTCAGAGTGTCACTTTTGAAAGGATTAGTGAAGTTAATATCGAGTGGTGGATGATATTTATCTATTGGTAATATTGAGTCAGTAGCTTCACATACACAAACGCTAGGCATATTGGTAAATATTAGATCAAGACAGTAACCTCCACAGTTATCGATCGAGTTTAATTGGTACATATTCAGGAAGGCAAAGAAATTTACTATTATGGAAGCATGAAAGGAAACATTATTAGGAGTTTTCACATCATGACTATCATTAAGCCACACTATTTTAGGAAGATTATAATCACCACAAATAAGTAAGGAATCGACCTTTATGGAAACACGCTCAACTGCTTCAGTATGTGACTTATAGATTTCTATTGAAGAGGAGGGGTGAATGTATACACAACCAATGACAAGTTTCTTGGAACCAAGTAGAACACAAATAAATAATTGTTCAGATACATTATTAGACGATTCAATAATGTGGCAAGAGTATTTTTTTTTAATACATATCATTACCCCACCTCCTCTACACTTGTTAGAAGAGGAAGAGCGGTCACAGCGAAAAATAATGTAGTCATGTAGTCCAAGTTCTGTTGAAGCAGTATTGTCTGATAGCCATGTTTCAGTAAAACATAAAAAATCATAAAGGCATACATTTATGGAGCATCTAAAGGAGTTTAGCTTAGTATTGAGACCACGAATATTTTGATAGTAGGTGGAAAAGTTAGTATTAATAAGGTGTCGATTCTGATTCAGCCTAAAAAATTGACTCGAGATAATTCGCGTCTCTCAGCGGCTTGGCGGGCAGGACAGTCAGGGGAGCCAGTGTTGTGTGTGGCCGGTTTTCGGAAGAACTTGCAGGTAGCACATGCTGGTGGCTTTTCAGGAGTCGAGGATTGCCAAGATGATGTTCTCGAGGGGCACAACTTGAGGTAGACCATGGATAGCTATCCGAGGAAGTTTATGCGAAGAAACTGCTGCTTTCAGACCAGCATCGGATAGGGTCGGTGCATTGGCAAGTTTTATGGCCTCCGCATCGATACTTGGATGCACGACTACACCTCCGTTCCTTATTTCTCGTACCCCCGTGATTGTAATTACTAAAGATGATGGGTTAGGTGAGGTTTTGAGAGTTTCAAGAGTACTGCTGGAAGGAAGTGACTTGTCATCTTTGGGGAAGATAAGTACGGCTGGTCTTGCAGGAAGTATAGTGGCATTGTTTCTTGTGTTCGGTGGATATTTCGGGAGGACTTGGTTGGACGTAATCGAACTATACGTTCTGTTCCCATTTTCGGGTGTTTGATTTGAAGACATATATTTGTAGGTCTTCAATTCTCCTTCAAGGCTCCCTAACTTTACACCCATTTGACCGACATTACCCAATAGATCGGTGAATTTAGGGGCGAGTTTTGCTATTTGTTCCTTGGTGAATTTGTTTGATGTGTCCATTATGATGATATTTAATAGGTTTAAAATAGAGGTTGCCTTTGCCAGGAATTGTTGGGCAGAGTTTTCTTGTTCCATTATAATATTATGGATTATTATTAGATGTAGGTAGATGTTAGAATGGTAGAATATTCTGTTAACTTTTTGTCTATGGCTTCAAATGTCACTTGATTTCAAACTTCAAATTCAAATTCAAATGGTTTCAAATTCAAATATCACTTGTCATGTTAATTTCAAGATTTTGTTTTTAAATTCATTCTTATAGTATATCACTGTGATTATTTATTAATTGGAAAACGATCCACTATTTTAATGTGATACACTTAGTTTTGTGTGAAAAACACAATCTAGATATCGATTTTTGAAACTTTTTGTAGGACAAAAATATTTGGTTACTTATGAAAAACTCCATAGATGAAACTATTTAATAATCAAGTCCCACAAATACAATGCATGCAATTTTATACAGAGTGTAACACAACTTCAGGCATTTTTAACCAGTGATTCTATATGTGTGCCACGATATTGCTTACCACAAGGTTGAATCTGATCCACTGATCTACACTATAGAAAATCCGGTCGTCTTCATGAATAATGAGCAAGGTTATGCGTTAGATTTAGTTCCGAAGAATAAAAATAACCGACTTAAAAACAAACTGTTTCTGAATAGATGTTCTTTACAGCATTCTCCCTCTTTAAATCTCATATCTCACAATTGATTTTAGTTCGCTTCGTGGCCTCCCGCAGCGGAGCCCGCCTCCTGCTTTGGTACCAGTACACCTTCTACGCAGAGAGGATATCAGCCAGCCGCAAAACCAGGTGGCTGTGCTCCACGCACAAGTCCAAAGGCTGCAACGCGGTCATCTACACCGTAGAAAACACAGTCATCTTCGTGAAGAACGAGCACATTCATGAACCGGTTTTAGTGTCGAAGAAAAGAAAATCATATGTGTAAATCGTAAGATAACATTGTACTTGCTGGTTAGCTTCTACAGGCAAAAGAGATCCTTGAAAAGGGATATCTATGTCCAAGGGCTGCAACGCGGTCATCTACACCGTGGAGAACACGGTCAATCTTTGTGAAGAACGAGCACATTTATGAACCAGTTTTAGAGTCGAATATAAGAAAATCGTATGTGTAAATCGTAAGATAACACTGTACTTGCTGGGTAGCTTCTACAGGAAAAAGAGATCCCTGAAAAGGGATATCTATTAAGTCCAAGGTCTACAACACGGTCATCTACACCATGGAAAACACGGTCATCTTCGTGAAGATCGACCACAATCGGCGATTCAATCAATGAACCGGTTTTAATGCTGAAGAATAGAAACGCAAGTCAACGCACGGCTTTGCTTGTAAACTTGAACAGACTATAGATGCCATTGAAAAGAGATTTCTGTAAGTCCAAGAGCTACAACGCGGTAATCTACACGTACCGTGGAGAACACGGCCAATCTTCATAAAGAACGAGCTCCACCATGAACCGGTTTTAGCGCCAAAGAATAGAACATTATGTGTGAACTTAAGATAATATTGTCTTTGCTGGCCTTGTATGGACAAAAGTAGTAATTGAAAAGGGATTTCTGTCCAAGTCCAAGTGCTGTAACGTGGCAGTCTACACGCACCGTGGACGCTGTCATTTTCGTGAGAAACGATCACAGTCATAAGCCATCTCCGAAAAATAGAAATTATGTATGTAAATCGTAAGACAACAATCATTGTCTTTGCTGGTTACCTATTCATTTTTGTTTTTGAGTGCAGAGCTTGTACAACACTGAAGTAGGAATATGTAATCTACACCGGGGAAATCCCGGTCTTCTTCGTAAAGGACGAGCACGAAAAATCATGAACCGGTCCTAGTTAGGTAGAATATACCTAAAGTTATATTTGTAGAGAGCTTATTTTATTTTATATGGAAAACCATCAGTTACAATAATTTATGAAGTATGATAAAATATGTGTAATTTATTTAACCAATAATAGATCTTCACTGACGTACTCGTATTTTAATTATTTAGTGAATATAAGGAAAGAGTTTAATTGGCTTATGCGGATGGGATGGTGATGGTCAAGGGCGGCTAGTTGCACAGTGTGTTCCTGTGCAGCACTGGTAAATTATATCGCCTAAAATTACTTTAATATAAAATCTATGAAATTCATTAAAAATATAACCTACCAATATAATGCCTAATATAATATGAATCAGGGAGAGCAAATTCTCACAGTTCCGCGCGAAGTTGTCTGTCCCCTGGTGCAGGCCGATTGCAAGCGAAACGAATTATGTTTTTGTATCGAATATCACAAACATCGCCAGCGCGCAACGCCATCCATATGTATGAAAAATTAAGCTATATTCGTTTGCCGCACGGGCGGCCTTTATCATACAAACTTAAATTTGGATTTGAGGCAAAATTACTTAACCAAACTGAATAATTCTATTTTTTTTATCAAAAGGTACAGCAAGTACCTAAATTTTACATATATTTTCTTTTTTATTGATTTGTGTTTTAAATTATAAAATGCAGATCATTAAGGAATTAAATTTTTTTATTGGTAACTTTGACAATTTTGCCCACGTGCTGTTTATACATTGTTTATAAGTACTGTTTGTATACTGTTTATAATGAAATATAAAACTAACTAACTAACCATCACGCCGTTTCTCCGCAGGGGTAGGCAGAGAGGATGGACCACCAAACAACTCGGTCTTGGCACACACTCTTTGCCTCACCCACATTCATACATCGTCTCATACATTCTCTTCTATTATTCCGACTTTTGACATGGCCCGCCTCAAGTATCTGATTCACTTGATCGTGCCATGTCTTCCTCGGGCGTCCCCGACTTCTTCTACCATTCACATTTGCGTCGTATATTCTTCTTACACTACTTTCAAATCTATTTAATGAAAAATTCATAAAATAAAATAAATTAAACATTGTTAAAAAAAACAGTTTTTTGGGTTGAAATTAAAGATTTATTTACGTGTTGTTTTCATTTTCTTAGTACAGAAAAAAGATCTGTACCAAAAAAATAATTTTTTTATTTAAAAGCTATATGTAGACGTTTTCGCCATTCGAAAACAGCTTAGAATAGAACTTCTCTCCAAATAAGATTAATGGAATCATTTTTACCTAATGTTGCTTAATAATCGTTATCTCTTAGGTCCGGATTATCAGTGAACCACCACATTTTCAGGGCAGCGGCCGCCACTGGTGATGGTGATACAATTTTACCGTTTACTTGTGCATGCAACAAATAAACGCTTCCTTTCACAGGTTGCCACCGGGGACATTGTAAACTTATAATTTTTCATAACAAATTTATGTTTGCTATTTTTTACCTTTTTCTATTGTTTTAAATCCTGCGAGCCTTGTAAGGTATTGACATTTATAGTCCCATTCCTAAGCCCTACAAGGCATCCAGGGAAAGCAAACCGGAGTCTCTACTCCTCAAACTACCCCTTTGCCACTGGGCAAGGAGACTACTTCGCCGCCAGGAGGCAGACTCCTTTGCCGCCAGGAGGCAGACTCCCTTGCCACTAGGCAAGAAGAGTCTGCTCCTTTGCCGGGGAGGAAGAGTCTGGTCCTTCGCCGGGGAGGAAGAGTCCGGTCCTTCGCCGGGGAGGAAGAGTCTGGTCCTTCGCCGGGGAGGAAGACTCCTTTGCCCGTAAAAAAAAGACTCCTTTTCCTCCAGGCGAGGTTACTCATTTTTGCCTCCAGGCACTGCTTTGCCGCCCGGCAAAAGATTCCCTTTCCTCCAGGCGAGGTTACTCATTATTTGTCAAGAATTTTTATGTTTGTTTTTGAATGTATATTTTATCGATTATTTTAACTAAAACACCCTGTAGGACAATGAAACAAACACATTTCATTCCAGCATCCTGCAGGGCATCCGGGGAAAGAGAGTTTGAGTCTCTAACCCGTGAACTTTTTGAATTGAGGCAAAAAAGCCGCAAAAAAAAGACTTAGAAATATTTTTGCTAAAAATACGTTTTTTGGAATTTAAAAAATCCAGGAACCTTGTAGGGCAATGAAACAAACAAATTTCATCGCAGAACCCTACAAGGCATCCAGGGAAAGAGAGCCTGAGTCTAACCCTTAATTTAACCAAACTAGGGCGTTTTGCCCGTAAAAAATTTCGAGCAAAACCTGTTTTTAAGTCTCCAGAACTCCATGGACCCCGTAAGATGCTGCAAAAAAAAAGTTTCAGTAACCCATCTTACGGGGCACCTGGGAAAAAATAGTTTGTACCCTTTTTACCCAAATTCTTTGGCCAAAAGGCAAATAACTTTTTAGACTCTGCAAATTTTCTAAAAAGTGATCAAAAAATCTAGTTATGAACAATTGTATTTCATTAACTTCACTACCCCATAACATGTAAATTTGTACATATTAAGCTCTGTAAAAATGTTTTTAGTTGTTAATTTTAAGCGACCGATTTCAAATAAACAGTCGACAAAATAGGTGGCCAACAGTCAACCGCACCTTATATAGTTTTGGGCAAGTTCAAACCTACCACCCCGTTTTTTACCACGTGACGCGAATTGCGTGGCATTTTTTGTATAATACTTGTACCAACAAGTGTTTTTCTTTACCACCGCTGCCTTCCGCCGTCTTCTGCCTGCCTCTTCAGTCCTGGTACCTACCTCCTCCAGACTAGCCGGCTCTACTCCAGATCACCGCAAGGCGCCAGGATCAGGCAGAAGAACAGGCACATCCTGTGCTACTCACTCACTCGTGCACGGAGGCCAGCGCTTATTGTTTTCCCCTTTATCATCGACATCCTGCGTGTACCGCGACCCGGTACTATTTTACAGTCTTGTAAAGGCATCACGTCTGTTACAGGGGGATTATAGTAATATATGCCTTTTCTCGATCATAAGATAGCATCGTTTTTCTGGAAGGTCTTTCTTCTGCCAGAATGCAGTTGTTTATTGTACAGGAGTTATTTAAAAAAAATGAGAACGAACACAGAACTAAATGTTTGGAGAATGAACGCAATTTAATTGTATATTTAGTTCTTAATATTCTTAACAAAGGAATGGTTTCGTTCAAGAGATCACAGGAATGAGCTTCTGTCAAGACAACTTTAGAGAACATTAATAATTGTATTCTGAACGAATGGATGGTTTCGTTATGTCTTTGAAAGAATCGCAAAGGTGTGATGTTTTTCAATGTCATTTTGGAGAACATTAATATTTGCATTCAGAGTGAATGAGTAGTAGGAGATTCTTTCTTAATCACAAGTAGGGGATTCTTTCCATGCCCTTTTAGAGACATTACAATTGTATAATTAGAATTTACACATTTATAAACAAATATATTATGACATATGAATTCCCAATGTAATATATACTATTTAATTTTAATAAAGTACTATAATTTTTAGAATTTCTTAAGTCGTAGAAATTACACATTAAGCCAAATATGTGACATGAATTTTTTCAAGCTCGTTTTGGAGAACATTAATTACCTGAGAGAGGCCTTCAGATTTTTATTTGAGTTTTATAAAAACTCCTGAATTCAAAGCGAAAGTCTTCTATCATAAAAATTATATTCATAATAAATAACCTAGTAAAATCGAAAACCTATTTCTGAACTAACCCGTAGGTTATTATATTATTTTCGATAGCACTTTTGTGCAAATTTTAAATTTCTATGGATCTTTTGCTCCAATAGGCGTATAAAAATATGATAGGTATATAATAATATGAATAATACACCTTTGCTTAAATTTCGAAAACGGAAATCATAATGAAAT
Source organism: Limnephilus rhombicus (assembly GCA_929108145.2). Lineage (NCBI taxonomy): Eukaryota > Metazoa > Arthropoda > Insecta > Trichoptera > Limnephilidae > Limnephilus > Limnephilus rhombicus. Next base: position 35,314,402 of record OV815284.1, on the reverse strand, counting down.
TTATATTTCAAATTATCATTAATGATGGATACTTGTTAGTGTTTACTGCCCGAAATGTTATCTGTGGATGGAGTTAGCGCATAATTCCTGACATTATTTGGAGTAAAAAATGTGAATAAAATTTTGGTCTCCGGTGACATTTTTCATGTTTTTTATTTCTACATAAACATTAAAAATGGTAGGTGTTGGACAGTTGGAGGCGGGATAAGGGGTGGGTTGGCTACTCGGCGGAGTGACCAGTGACGACATGCGGAAGAAAAAAAATTCGTTTGATTTTGAAGAAAAAAATTTAAAAAAAAACAATGTCACCAAAAAAGTCACCGGAGACCAAAATTTCATTTACATTTTTACTTCAAGTAATGTCAGGAATCACTGGTTAAAGTAAGTCAAGTACGTCCTTTAACACCCTGTATACATTATTTATGAAATGTCTTGACTGCCCCAGCTATGAGGATTCACGTTTTAGGACAGTCAACTTATAGGTGACGTTAATTAAAACGACAAAATATGATTTCGGGTCGGTATGTACATTTTTGCATCTTATCATCCAAAAATTGGATTGGTTTTCTCTCTTTCTGATTGTTTGTGTTTTCAGATGCCCCGTTCAAAAAATGTATGTGGTCGCCTCGCAAAATGAAGCTGGCTGTTGAAACTATTTCAGCAGGTGCAACATTACGTAAAACTGCTGCAAAATTTGGGGTTCCAGTGTCGTCTCTCCGTGACCACTACAAAAAGGGTCCTGACTACAAACCTAGACTAGGGACTAAGCCAGTTTTTTCTCTCGAACAAGAAGTAGAGTTACGGGATGAGCTCATTAGGCTCTCAAAAAGGTTTAATGGGCTATCATCACAAGCGTTGAGAAGTGCTGTATATCAGTACGCGCAAAGAAATGAAATTAAACACCCATTCAACAAAGAAAAAGAAGAAGCCGGGAAGGATTGGTTTTATCGTTTCTTGAAACGTTACCCCGAAGTAAGGCCTCGAGTTCCTGAAGCCACGAGCGTGAGTAGAGCGTGAAAGGTTAGGTTTCATTTACAGGTGTTCGAAATCATGATGGATGATGTAAGACTAATTCTTAGATTGATTTATTTATGTCTTTTCTTGAACACACATTTTACAAATATTACTATGTTTTATATAGTAGTACAAAAAACAAAAATCAAAAAGTTAATATTTAAAAGCTAAGTTAATATTATAAAGCCGTGTGTAAAAAGTTTTTTATTTGTTATGTTGGGTGTAAGGTAGATTTGAGTAGGTAAAACTGATTGACTTACACTTTTGATAAGCATGCTTTAAAAGATCGTGTGCCTCTCATTTTGGATAATCATTTGAGCCGCACATTGTTAGCGATATTTGAATTATGTCTCAAAGTAGAGTGGTGATGGTCACGATCTCACCTCTTATTTGTATCGTCCTCAACCAATTAATCTCACTTTCTTTAGACCTCTCAAGTTTGTTTACCATAAAGAATGCGATTTGTTCACGAAATCCAATCATTATGGGAATCCACACCATACGGCATAGCCTCACTTTTAAAGAAGGCATATTTGAAGACAGCATCTACGGCGAAGGTTATCATTATCAATCGTTTTGCAGCTGCTGGTATTTGGCCAATAAACTCAGACATATTTACAGGTCAATAAAACACACCTCTAGAGGCACCGATGGAGTTGCCTGATATTGGGACCATCAAACGATGAAACCATATACTCAAAGCCTTCAAGGAGTAACACACCTTCAGAAAAATGTATTGGTTCCTGATGCGAGCATATATAGTTCCATAAAAGACATTCAAGAACAAGCGCGTTCACCAATTCCACCACCAAGAAAAAGACAGAAATCACCGGAAGAAAAGGGGAAATAAAGAAACTGACTTCAGAAGTTTTAATTTCCACCCCTTTTACAGAAGTTTTGTAGCTGAAAAACACTATGAAATAAGAGTATGAAAGGAGAAACTGCTAGAAGCGTCAAAGAAAAAACAAAAGTAAATACAGGATCATAAAACCAACGTATAAGAGACAAATTTAGTTTTGAAGATGAAGCCCTGATGCTGTGCGATTATGATGGCGATGTTGCTCATTGAGAAATAGGTGTAAACAACGGAGCTATGTCTCATTTGCGGTAAATTAGGCAAAAATCAGGAGGGTATCGTTGCATAAAGTATGGAAATTGGGTTCATGCATTACGTAACGACGAAGATTCTCCAGACGGTTTCTTTTGTGGGTTTAGAGTAACTTGACGGACGTAAATCACTCTCACAGATAGCAAAAAGATATAATGCAGTTGATTGAGCTAAACCTAAGGTGTACCCGAACCCCCGCGCTCCCCTCCTTAGGTACATTTTGAGAAAAATAAGTATAACGTATGTTCAAAACATATATTTTATTTTACTTTCCGGCTAATTATATTTACTACTATTTTTTTACATATGTACTTGATGGTTGTAACAAAATAAAATTATTAAAAAAAATGTTAGCTTAAATTAATGAATAAACTTATTTGAATTATTTTTTAATCGGATTTTTATTTCTAACATAATAATCCCTCAAGTAGAAAAGTTTTCTTTCCTTTTCAATATAGTCTTTTTTGGTACGTAAGTTTTCTTTATTGTTTAATAGAAATTGTAAATATTCGTATTTTGTGGTATTTTTTTAGCTGTATCCAAAATTCTCGTGAATGACCGTATAACATATTTCAGCGCGTTTCATCCCCTCTAGAGGCAAGGGTAAACTTCTGCTGGTAAACAGCTATACATATTGGCAGAATGGCGCTTCCAGGAACGGTAGGACGAGGTGGCAGTGCTCTTCCTATAAGTCCAGGAAGTGTCCTGCTGCGGTCATCACCAAGTGGAACATCATCACGGGAGTCAAGTATGCGCACACTCACCTGCCGCTCAAGATGACAAAGGGCAACCGTGATTTCAGTGCCGAAAGTGTTAATAATGTTAATATGTACTATTAAAACAACCTGGAAGAGAGAAAAAATTGAGAAGTGGCGCTTCTCTTTGTACAAGTTTACGAAGCTGCAGTCAACACCGAGTGCAACATCATTGCGGCGGTCAAGGATGCAGACACCCATCTGCTGCTCATGATGACTTAGGCTGCCGCTGATTATATTGATTACCGAAAGGGTTATTGATGTTAATTATTTTATGTACCATAAAAAAAGGTTCCAGTAGTAGAAAAACAGAAAAGTGAAGAAAAACAAACAAACAGTCAAACAACAAACCTCACCTAACTAAACATTTATTTGATCATATTATGTTTTGTCGGTGTTTTATTTGGTTACTGTAATGTTGGGTATTTCCTTATACTAAAAAACTTTAGATCTGTGGGGGACTTCTCAAATAATCTTAGATTCACGAAAAACTATCTGGTTTATTAGAGATTACGTCTTTACAATAATAAGGCTGCAAATTAGCCGACCTATCTATGCGACCTATCTATCGGAGTGCCCTTATCGGCCATCGGGGGAAGTACTTCCCTGCTGAGACCTAACGATGTCACTTGAAATCTTTTTCTGTACATTACAGTTACCTATTATAATAAGCTAGCCGAAAGAACGTGAGGACAAAGTAGCAGTTCTATTTTTTTATTATTCTTTATTCAAAAACATATATTTGTTCAGGTATACAGTTTTTCAAGTTTTTCGACTGCCACACTAGGCACATGCCCGTATTATGGTAATCGTAATCAGTTATCACACTATTCTGTGCCAAAACCGGCCATGAGGTATTGAGCTTTTTTTTTTAATAATATTTGGATATAATCTTCTTCCTCCAGGTTGACTTTGAAATTTCACATAATAGAGAAAACCCCACCCTTGTTAAATCTTTAAAAAATGTTGGATAAACCATTAAAAATTAGCCATTTTTCAATAAAACGCGAAATATAGGGAATATTTTGATTTATTTATTTAAAATATATATGAATATAATTCAAATTATCTCAAGGCAGTGTATTCAAATACCAGCAAAATCCTTCTTACTCTCAAATTTCGGCATTATTTTGCGAAACTCAATTTTGGGACTTTTTGTAACTGATTTTGTAAATACATACTACATTTCATAGTCACTTTTATATACTAGAAATAACCAAAAAAAAATTTAATTTAAATTTACGAAAATTTTCAAAACTTTAAAGTGCATCCGGAGGAAGATCGTATCAGAAATTTGAAAAATTTATAAACACGTCGTTTTGAACCCATTTGGCACTCTTTTATCACTCTTAGAATTTAAAAACCACTTTTTTTTTTAAATAACCCACCCTAATTACCCACTTTAGTTGTCCACTTCGCTTCGATATCTTCGGAGATTATTGAAATTCACCGCGCGCAGAGCAATTTGATGAAAAACAGAACAAACAGTCCTTCATCGAATTTATTAAATTCGTCATCCGTACGTTCCACATTCCAAATATTCCAACGATCTCAGTACTTAAAGAATTCACCAAGATCATAAAATCAGTCATTGTATTCACACATTCATCATTACTAACAGTTAAGAACCCGCTCCGCAGGTTTTGCTGCAAAGCCCTGCGGGCGGCTTTTAGTTCGGCTTCGCCCAGTTTGAGTGTAGGTATATTTTTATAAATCAGATAAGCACTGATTCCAAAAATAGCCAGTTCCCCGGATCCACTGTAATCAGTGACAGCTAACCGTGACAGGCAATGGCGCTGTTGCGGCGGGTAGCAAATGATCCCTCTCAATATCGAGGGATCAAATGCTGCGTGGATGTTGTGGACTGTATACTGTATGCGGTTCTTATTTACCTATTTTATTATATTTTAATCGCACTTACCCAGACTGCTTCCCTCTTCATTCAGTGTTCACTGGAAAGGTAGGTATGTTAGTTTGGTTGAAATTTTGGAAGGGAATGGCGATTGGGAATGAACGTTTGATCGCGAAATAATAAGCGAGAATGGATGACGCGTGGCGATGGTACTTGCGAATAGCTGCGAGATTTAAAAGTTCACTTTGCGGTTTGATTACTAAAAACTGTAAAAGCGGTGCGGTTTTAGGACTTCTGGCATGTGCGGCGAGGTAAATTCAACTGAGGCAGAGGGCACCAAATACGTATTTTAGAAAGAACCACATGTAACAATAAAGGCGCAAACAGGCGCTATATGAAATATCTCCATATCCGGAAAGATACTTAAATTCTATAAATCCGTAGTTCTTATACCTAAGGAATAAAGGTCCACATGCGAACTGCTGACGAATTCTTGAATTCAAAACCAAATCTCAACGGTAGTTTTGTTTGAAATTCCACATATGTTATTTGTGGCGCAACGCGTACGGCGTGGCGTCTACATGCACTCGAAACTGGGTTCTGAAATTCAACCACGCAGACGCTGGGGTATTAATAACGTTCGATTGTATTTATACTTTTACGATACTCGTGTAAATTTTAGGTATTACCAATATGTTATGTACGTATGTCTAGTCGAATACTTTTTTAGAAATTTACTGTTAACGTATGTGTTGTAAAGATGTTAAATAAGCAGATTTAAGTATACCTACTAAGTTCTAGTCATTGAAACTGTATTACTAACATTTAATAAAAAAAGTATTGATATTTAAAAATTAAAAAAAGCGTAATATAAGTTTAAGAATGTGATGTATCCTAGTCGTTTTCCGCCAAATTAATTTTAACGGTTTATTGTAGTGAGCTGAATTTATTATACATTTTTTACTCCTTAATTATTTGTTTTGTAATTTATTATAATGTCTGTTGGTGATAAAAAAAAAAAAAATAAATTTCTGTACATCTTGAAGTTGTTTCAATCAGAAAAAGAAAATGTATAAAATGTTCATGGAACGTTTTTGCGTAAAATCTCAAGGACGCTTATTAAACTAGTGTGCAAATGATATTTAAGCTATTTAAGGATGCGTCGGTAAAGTCGTGTATTTGTCAAACATGGAAGAATGTGACTAAGCCATGTACTGTTATTTATAAGGATTGCGTAAAAGAGTTATTTTTCAATTTTTCCTTTAACAGATGAGCTTGATTTTAAGGTAAATGTTATAAATCTTAATCATAAACGCAGTGGCTTGCAGTTCATAAAGTCTGATAAACAGTGCCTACCATAAGAAAAACGAACCACTAAAGAAAATAAAAGAAATTTTGATCACAATGTATTTTGTCCAGAAATTTGTGAATATTTCGTTCGTCGCAATCGTTTTACATTTAAAAATGGTTTTTTAGACGTTTATAATAATATTAAGTGCTATTGTGTTTACGCTAAACATCAGAAAATTCGGAATCGCTCGTTTAGTGATGCTAGTGACATTCAACCTTAAATCATTGCGCTCCGAAGGCAGGTAGGTACACCATTATAGTATTATTACCTATATTGTATACAGTATTTAATTTACCCGGATCATTTTGTATCTTCAAGGTGGATACAGTGCTCAATTCATCCCATCACGAACTCCCGGCAGGCAGCTCCTGATGATGAATAAATTCACGTACTGCTTGGAATGCACCTCTCAAAGAGGCAAAGAACGATGGAAGTGTTCAACGCACCAGTCGCAAGGCTGCAGGGCCTTCGTTCACGTACAAGATGGGGTTATTATGTTAGCGAAGGAAACACACCACCATAATCCTCCAATGTACAGTATTACGTCTACTGGTCGCCATTTCAAAGTTGGCTGTCGTCGAACATAGCGTGATACGGATTCACAGAACACAGGTCATATGGACAAGGAATTATGAATCCGCTCTCCCAAAATGACTAGACCTTCGTCCACATAAAGGGAAATCGCTAGCATGTTAACGTATCTACAGTAGCAAAGGCGTTGCCAGTAGCCATACCATTCCATCCTAGGGAGTGATTGGAAAATTTATCGGAAAGTTTTTTTGAGATATCAATTTACCACCACTTATTATTTACATCAAGCTCGTTAAACCTCCTAAACCCCCTTTCCCTCTTATATGCGTCCTTGTACAGTAGTAATTCTTCATCTGGTCTCAATTTCAAATGTGGTGGTGAACGTTTGGCACTAATTCCATGATGCAAGGCTTTCCTTCAAATATAAGGAATTTCATTGGCGTATTCTTCCAATGTATAGTAATTATTCTGGTTGCAATGTTTTAGGAAGTGGCTCATGATAATTCTCGACCCACCAACGTAAATCTTTCGTTGTAATATTACAAAGAATTTCTTATTTGAAAAATAAGTAAATTACCAGAATATTCTAATGGAAAGTGTTAAATAATGTACATAGGTAATAATAATAGACTAGGCTAGGTATGGAATTATATACTGTGATGTGAAGAAATTATTATATGAAAGCGTATATATACGTTTTATTAAATGTTGCAAATTTTATTTTTATCCTCTCTTGTCACGTTTATCCCACTGCTTGTAAATATTAATAAAAGGAGGAAACCTAAATACATTAAAATAAATATGAGCGTACATAAAATTTGGATTATTATTTTTGAATTTTAGATTATTTTTATTTGGATACGAACACAATCGTCATGGTGCGCCGTTATTCAATGTGTTGGGCGTTTGATTTCTCTTGAAATAAATAAAAATGGCCTAAATAATTTTTCATACGGTATCTTTTCATATATTATCTCCGCCTGACCGAGGTTGAGGTGATCGTGTTCGAGGAGGCAGGTACGTGATTTTTTTTAAAAATAAGTAATATAAACAAAAGTTTACGAACAACCTGACAATTTTTGAATTTCTCCGACATACTTCAGTCATCGTTTGTTGAAAATGTTGCTTGTGCGATGTTAGGGGACTTGAAACTTCATAATTTAAAAAAACAGTATGTTATAAATAAATAAAGGTCTTTATTAAAGAATGTGGGGAGGTGAGTGCAATCCCACACATCCTATATAGTGTGTAAGTACATACATAAAACACATAGATAAAATATGGTAATAAGAAGAAGAAAAAATAAAAATACAAGTAAAAAAAAAAAAAATAATAAATAAAAAAAATCAGTCTGGGGTTATGGGAGCCAGTGTCTTCCTCCAATGTTCTTCTAAGCTCGATCCTGAAGTCAAGCGGGATTCTATTATGAGAATGTTTCTGGAGTGGTTTATCCTTCCCCTCAGTCCTGCAATCCTGGTTCTTAATAGAGCTTTAAATCCTGGAACTCGCCCTTCTATAAACATTGAGGAGGAACTGCAGTGCCTGGGGAGTCCAAACATCAGACGGTAAGCATTGCCTAAGCGGTCTTCAAACTGAGCCACTCAGCTTGATTTTTTCTCATAAATGACCACAATAAGTTGCAACCCGAGAATTCAAAGAACGACATGTAAACAGTGCCATTTTTGTAATTTCAATAAAATATCATAATAAATTGAGGATTTTTTAAAGTCTTCAAAGCGACGGAGAGCCAGGATTTTGTTTAAATTGTTTCAATGTTTCAATTGTTTTCGACACTGGCTAGCCTAGTGAGGCGCATTATGAGAAACCTAAATTTATTTTCTATTCTTCAAGTACCTACTGTTCATATTTATATTATTTTCCGTTATTAACCTGTTGTACTTATGTAACCTATAAACCACTGTAAACATTAACCCGGATTATGTACTTTTTGTTATAATCTTGCAAAATTTCAAGAGTCTGTAAGATATTATGAAGATATTATTATTATTAATGAATTTCACGCATAATAATAAATTGTGAAAAGGATTCTATTTGTTTTTTATTCATATCGCTGCAATATCCATCCGATCCCCACGGTAATTTTAAATAAATAATCTTTTAAAATAACTCCACAAGAGGATTTGTAGAAGGCTAAAAGCGAATAAAACTTTCTAGTTGAGATACCACCATTCATGATTCGTTTTCAATCATTAGTTGGCTGTCCTTCCCACTAAATAAATAACACACAATTTTTATCAGATACTGAAAAGAACATTGTAACTGAAGTCGTATTTTGGTAAACACATCAATGCAAATGTTCTGGATGCTGAAACTGAAAAACTTACCGAAGAACTAAACAGAACTTACCCGAACGTAACGGTGGAGATAATACGAAGAAATGTTATTTTGACTTATTTCTTATATTGTTTTTTTTTAGAGTTTATTTAATCCTTTGTCCCTTCCATTCCCACAATTTTGTGCATAGTAAGCGTAGTAAGAATGTGGAAATGTGGATTAATCATTATCATTACATAGTATAAAATGAAGTCGCTCAAAATGTACAGGTCACCCCAAGTGGTTCGCCACGTTTGGTAACTTAGCAGGGGTGCCCAGGTTCATGGGGTAATGTTTGTCTGGGTCTTGATGGCGGGTGCATCGGCCCACCTTCTGCGTGGCGGGCCGGATTGGGAGATGCTGGTTGAGGGAGACCCTTTACAACCGGTTACCGTTGTCCGGGCCGCTCGGTAGTACAGGGGCCCGACCCCGAGGGTGGGCTGCTCCATCAACGAGTGCAAAAACTCCGCCGCTGCTGTTGTGCTGGTTCGTGACCGGAGGGGACCCAGCAGTAGCGTTTGGGGCGCATTGGGCGACCTCTCCAGCCAGACTCTCCCAGCCCATCGCCTTGCACCGCAGTGGGTAGTTTGGACTCATACGTTCGTCACTCCTGGACACTCTGATCCCCAGCTTCCTACCCATCCCTCACACCTTTTGCTTCCGGACCTTCCTTTCTCCTCATAACCAAAAAAAAAAAAAACCTTTAAAATCATGAATCCAACAAATAACAATAACATCGTTATTACAACGGCGAGAAGCAGGAGTCCCCGGTGCAGGTCAAAACTGTTGGTGAATTTCACCAACATTCGTGGACTGCACAAAAACTTAAACTTCGTCCACCACCACCTTCTCTCCCAACGTCCTAACCTTCTTTTCCTTTCTGAGGCGCAGATAGTCGAGCCTACAGACGTCTCCTATCTGAATTGCCCGGGCTACACTCTCGCAGGCAAATTCAGACCCAAAGGAGGTGTCTGTCTCTTCAGCTGAGCTGACGTCAACTGTGTGCGACTGTTGAATCTGGAGAACTCCGGATTCGACGTAATGTGGGTGAGGGGCCCAAAGTGACCCACGAGTTTAATGGCGATGTGCCAGTGTAACGATTATTGTACCTCATTATCCGAGGCATCGGTTTAAATAATAACTCGCCGCGCCCGTGATTGTATGCAGGGAAACTAACGAATTCCAACCGGGGATCATTTATGGAATAAACACGGAAAAACCGCCGAGTCGAACAATTCTCCGCCGCCATTGCTGATGAGCCTTCCTTACAAATTTGGAGGAGAGTCAGGGTACTCCTTCCTTTCTCTGAGGGTCCAGGACAATCTTCCCTTCCATGCGATCGCTGTGGAGGCCGCTGGTCCATGCTATGCCGCAGAGGTTAGGACCTCCCTTGCCACCAGGAGGTGGTGATGGTTACTCACGACATCGGGGGAACGGCGGCAGTAAATTTATTTAGTTTAGCTAGGCATAGCATAAAATACGCTATTGGTCCCGGGGTGAGTCCATACATCTTATTTTAATATGTCATATCAACACAATACAGTGAACCGATTTTCTACCCTACCACTTGTTTTATTATATAGATTCCCTGTGCAGCCTTTTCAGGAATGCTTTAAATATAAATGGCCCACACTCTGAGAAATGAGTATCGCGTTCTCCGCTTGTTGACATACTCAGACATGAGACTGAGTTTGGCGTCCAAGGTTTCCTGAGATGAAATCAAAGTTGACTTGCAGATTACACCCGAGCCTGACAAAGGCACATCATTACATTTCCCTTTAACAATATAACGTACTTTCCCTTAACAACGTCTAAAAGGGATCGAAATGAAAATCTAGTGTCCTTCAACGGAAGCAACCTTCCGAACAGGACCTCCATCGATATGCTTGGTGTAACTCTAAGTAACCGGCTCAGGTACGGGGGCTCCATCGAAACCAGAGTTAAGTTAGCCTCTCAGAAACTGGGCGTACTGTACAGGGCCCGCAGATACTTTAACAGGACACAACTGCTAACCCTGTATAAATCGAAAGTGCGCCCCACGGTTGAATTTGCCAGCCACCTCTGGTCTGGAGCCCTAAAATACCTAAAAAAACCCTTTGACTCTGTGCGGAAACGGGCGGTCCGTTTGATAGATCCTCCCATCTTAACAGACGGACTGCAATCTTTAGAGCACAGGCGTCTGGTGGGAATGCTGTCCTTGTTCTACCGGTATTACAATGGAAGATGCTCCGAGGATCTAGCGTCATTGATCCCCTCGGCACCGGTGCATAGTCGGGAAACACGCCAAACACGCGCCCAACATTTGTACACGGTTGACATTAGTCACATGAGAACGGGTCGTTTCTATGACTCGTTCTTGAGTTCAACGGCTCGGCTGTGGAACGATTTTCCGGCCTCTGTGTTTCCTCCCTCCTACAACATGGGTCTCTTCAAGACCCGTGTTCACTCTTTCCTTTCCTCAAAAAGATCCCCCACACAGCATCTTCAAAGATGACATAGGCCCTGAGGGAAGTTATTTTCCTCAGGGCCTCCTGTGTGGAGTTAATGTAAAAAAAATAAAATAAAATGTGCGCTTAGATCTTTTAAACTACGCAACGGATTTTCATGCGGTTTTCGCCAATAGATAGTGATTCAAGAAGAAGGTTTATACGTATAATACGTGCTCATTATAGTTGATAAAAGCCGAGAAATTCAAATATTCTATTCAGGCAGCGGGCAACTGGCAAGCGGGTGGTGTGGATTTTATAAAGGTTGGGTAATGGCGTTGTGTTTCGTTAGCCACAGCAACGTGTGCCCGGGTCTGCTAGTATAATACGTAATAATTAATTATGTATGATGAATAGTTTTTAGGTATGGTTTTTCAACGTTGCAAGACTCATCTGAAAACAAAAAGTATATATTAGTCATATTTTCAGCCCTTTCTTATTGTCTTCGCTGTTTCCTTACTTTTTGTTAATTCTGCCTTCTGCCCCATTGTTAATCCCATTGATAATAGAAACAAGAAATATGGGTTATGAATCAGTATGAAACAGCGCCCATAATATTTAAAAAAATCATTGTCAATTTTATATAAGAACGACAAAAGTATGAGATTACTCCCTATACATTTGGGTGTAACAATATTCATATGTCTACGGGTGCAACACACTAATTAATTCGAATATTTTGGATACTACCAAGGTAAAACTTGATATTGTACATGTAGTGATTAGTGATGATCATTGCCTATCAAAAAATAATTAGAGACGATCAGAAATTTACCATTGGAATGAACATCGTTAGGGGGCGTACATTAATTACGTGAGCAGTTTTTCTTTCAATCTAGACCCCCCTCCCCTCCTTGGTGAGATACATTTGGGCCACTTCGTATATTATTTTCAAGTATCGTGAGATTTTGCTGACCCCCCCCCCCTCCCTTTGAGCTCACGTAATTAATATATGCCCCCTTAGTAAACTGTAAAAATGGTAAATCAGATTTATAAACGGTTGTTTAACAGAAATTGAACATTTCATCAAATTTGAAATGTAAATTAAAGTTCTGTGGAAGTTCTAATCCAGTTCTGTTATTTTTTAACATAATGGTCTGTACAGGATTTGAAATTGTGTTTGATTCGTTTCCATATTATAACCTTTTCTGTTCCTCGATGTTGCAGGCGATGATCATCCGGAATTCATCGCTTCCAGAACACCAGGCAAGCAGCTCCTGATGCTGAGGAAGTACACGTACTGTCTGCAGAACATCGCCCCGAGCGGCAAACAGAGGTGGATCTGCTCCAGTCGGCAGAACTGTAGAGCTTGCCTCCACCTCTACAACGGGATCTGTTCAGTCAGGAATGAAGTTCACAACCACGACCCGCCACCGTACTACAGAACTCCGCAAGGGCAATACTTTAAATTGTCCAAACAGTCTTAGTTTTTTACAGAACCTAAGTAGGGGTAACACACAAAGTTCTTCACTATTTTGTTTTAACATATATTTATATGTATTTTTTTTACATTAACTCCACACAGGAGGCCCTGAGGAAAATAATTAAATCAACAAATGAGAAAATAATGCCATCTGCGATGCTGTGTGGGGGTCTTTTTGAGGGGAGGAAGGAATGAACATTGGTCTTGAAGAGACCCATGCTTTAGGAAGGATAATACAGAGGATAATACAGAGGCGGCAAATCGTTCCACAACCGAGCTGGTGAACATAAGAACGAGTCGAAGAAGCGACCCGTTCTCATGTGACAAATGTCAACCGTGTACATATGTTGGGCACGCGTATGGCGGGTTTCCCGACCATGCACCGGTGGGGAAGAGATCAATGACGCAATGTTCCTAGGAGCATCTTCCATTGAAATACCGCTAGAACAAGGATAGCATTCCCACCCGACGCCTGTGCTCTAAAGATGGGAGAATCTATCAAACGGACCGCCCGTTTCTGCACAGATACTGTAAGAACTAAATCACAGCAAACATACAACATACAATAGCAATTAAATCTCTGATTTTAAAAATTTAAAATTATTCATGAACTGATCATTAATGGATGGCGCCAAAGATATTGAAATATATGATGTGCGATGTATTGAAATATATGATAGAGATGTGCGATCCACAGTTTTTACTGGGTGGGACTGTGTTTCCAGGCGTCGCCGATATTCTTAACCAATACTACTACACACCTTAAAAAAAAATCAACTAAATGAACCAATTCTTTCCGTATTCAAACTATTCCCATTAGGTAGTAGTCCGCCGCGCCGACGCGACGGTCGGGCGGCCATCATAGCATATCTCTGTGAAAAAGCTAATTAAAAAAAAAACTCGGCTGAACCAGACTCCCCCCTTCCACAAATGAAATCAGGTGGTTTTAAAAACAACTTGGAGTACTGGACTGAGGTTCCTTTAATAATCAATACTTTAATTTTTATTATCTGTGGTGCATCTTTTGTCTATGAATCTAATTTGTGCTCACTTCTAAAGACTACCCACAAGGATAAGTAGATACCAATAAACAATAAAAAAAGAAGTGATCTTAAGAGTTTGTTAAGATACTATATTGAACCATCGGCACTAAATTTTTCGATTAAATAATTTCAATTTGTATCGCCGCCACGGAAACCATTTATTGGATAACCAACTCCCCCGCCAAAGGTCACCCCAAGTGGGTTGCTACGTTTGGTGACTTAGCAGGGGTGCCCGAGTTCATGGGGTGAGGTTTGTGTAGGTCTTGGTGGCGAAAGCGTTTGCCCACCTACTGTGTGGCGGGCTGGATCGGGAGAGACTGGTTGAGGGAAACCTAACCTAGACGTCTCCAGCCGGACCCATCACCTTGTACCACATTGAAAGGGATGAATTCATACGTCCGTACTTGGACACTTTGACCTCCAGACACCTACCAACCCCTCATACCTTTTGCGTTTCCATAACTTCCATCTTTCCTTTACCTAAAAAAGATCCCCTACGCAGCATCCCCAAAGATGACATCGGCCGTTTCAGATTTTTTTCCTCAGGGTTTCTTGTGTGGAGCTATTGTAAAAAAAATCAATGGGATACGGACACGTAATGAAAACATGTATAAAATTGATATTTCGGACAAGAAAAGTGTAAAAGTAAATTAATTTTTGCTTATATGCTTATATTTTGCTTGTATATGAATATGGGACTTAAGCACCTTAAGTCTCATATTTTAAACACTTGTTGGAAAAAATAACAATTAAACTTTTTTTAAAGACCCGATGTGTTTCATTTTTAAGTGATACTTAGCATTTAATTTTAAACTATATATTTGATAGGACAGTTTTTCATGATTCTTTCATAATAAGTTGTTATGGACGGTGACTGGTCAACTCAGAATTAAATCAACTCAGAACCACCTCAGAAGGGTCACGAAGACTGATGATATTAAAAAATTGGTTAAATAGGTTACCGTAGGTTAGGATTAACGGCTATCTTAAAATTATTTTTTCATAGCTTTTAATGACTTTTCAAAGAGTTATTGAGTTGACAATATTCGACTGGAATGCGAACAGTTATCACCGGAAATCTTGCGGAAAGTTTGGAAAATGCGATAAAACGGGCACAAATGTGTATCAACACTGACTGCAGCCACTTGACGGATATCATCTTTTCCACTAAACAGAAAAAAATGTAAAAGTCCAAATAAAGACTTCCATTACTCAAAATTATTTTATTTATTTAGTAAAAAAGTTATTAAAAAACAAAATTGGATGATTAATTTTGCGCCATTCTATATAACCAGGCAAACCTAACCATATACCACGTCGGTCTGCGGAGTGAGTACACAGTGGAGCCGGGCCTCCTGCAACAAAATGTTTTCAAAATACGTACACGTTTGTATATGTACGCACAAATATTTTTGTTTTCCATCGGCCACAAAATGCTATTAAATTATGCATTTATTAAATTACGCATACACCCTTGTGTATGGCCACGCCCCAATTTTTGCGCAAACCCTTTGTACAATGTTTGCAATGTCGAGCAATAATAATAATAATATTTGGCTAATTTATATAGCGCCGTTTTCGTGAAAAATCACCTCAAGGGCGCTGTACAAATAAATACATAAAATAATAAAATTACTGGCTTACAACTAAGATTTACAATTATTACTAGTGACTTACATCTAAGACTTATAGCTAGTGGCTTATGACTAAGACATATAAACGCTAACCTAAACTGAACTCAATGACATACATGTTTACAATCATGACTTAAAGTTAGAGATTTACAACTAACATATAAATATTTACAATTAAAAATACTTCTACACATCTTATACATGTTATACTTTCGCCAGAATCATCCACAGCGCCAGAAGAAGAAGGAAGTTTTTACATAATATTACTTTTTAAGGACATGGACGCAAAAATTATCGGATTTACGAAAACGTATGGATATCTTAAATAAATTATTGAAATTAATCGCCAATCTTTACCGTATTAAGATGATTCACCGCACAACATTAAACAGATTGA
Organism: Limnephilus rhombicus; assembly: GCA_929108145.2. Classification (NCBI taxonomy): domain Eukaryota; kingdom Metazoa; phylum Arthropoda; class Insecta; order Trichoptera; family Limnephilidae; genus Limnephilus; species Limnephilus rhombicus. The sequence goes on along the minus strand of OV815284.1, from coordinate 35,298,474 downwards.
GGTGTTAGATTATCACTGACAGTCTATTTATTGGTAGGTAGATCAATAGCATTTTGACTTTTTCATGAGTAGTTGTAGGGAATAGCAAATAAAATAGTATATATTCGTGGATATAATGAGTATAAATAAACAGAAAAAAAAAATAAAAAAAAAATAAAAATTACGAAGTTTAAATCAAGTTAAATCAAATGAGGAATTTATGGAAATGAGTATTTGAAAAAGTGAGTTTTTAGTTTGGATCTAAATTCCGCTGTGTTGGTTATGCATCTCAATTCCATGGGAAGTTTATTCCAAGCCTCAGGGCCGGATACTCCAAATGCACGATCACCAAAATTAGTGTTCGGATTTCGCTTGGGTTCTTTCAACCTTCCAATTGCAGACGATGTCGCTGATCTAAGAGATGACTGCCTTGGACCTATATTTTCCGGATGTTTGAGCAATCAATGTCGCAGGCCGGCCTTAGGTATATAAGAGTATTACGTATTGCTGATAGAAAATATTTTATTTTAACATATTATACATAAACTGTTACAGATGGTGATCAACTAGAATTCATTCCTTCAAGATTTGGTAGGCACCTCCTGATGTACAAACAGTTCACCTACAGTCTGCACAGTAACACGACCTCAGGGAAACAAAGGTGGATCTGCTCCGTCAGAAAGGACTGTAAGGCTTGCGTGCATGTCGAATTCGGGATGGTTGTTGCAGTTAGGAATGAAGTTCACATCCACGAGCCGCCACCGTACTTCAGAAATATGAAAGGGTTATATGTTAAGTTGTAGATACGATTTCGAAAATAATATTATTTATTTATTTTGATACAATACTGGGTGGCTTTCCCGTTCCGAGGCCCCAATTTTACGATAAAAAATTCAATAAGATGATGTAATAAATTTTAGTCAAATACTTGGTAATGAAAAAAATCGGCATTTATTATGCGGTACGATTGTGTGTGTGTGTGTGTGTGTCTGTGTCTGTTTCAAAATGGTTTTTTGTGTTACGTGTATGTGTTTTATTCATTTATATTATATTTTTTTGTAATATTGTCCTTTTTGTTGTTTAATCCGTCTTCTGAATTTATTGTTTTTCAATTTTTGCTTGCTGCTTTTATTGCCTGGTATTTATGGTGTCTTGTGTTTACCGTCTGAGTTTTTATGTCTTTAATTTAGTTTGAATATGAAAAAGTGTTCAATAAACTAATATAAGTGTGTAATTCGTCTTTTTATTACAACAATTACGTATTGGTAAGTTTGTTAAATAAAGGTACGTCGTAATGTATTTCATTCGTTCATTTAATCAAGATAACAATAGTTAAATTCAAATAGATATACATATTTATAACGTGACTGAAACCACCTACGCATAGATGAACTTCATAATTGTGTTAGTGAAGATCTTATAAGCGCGCGTTGACTCTACAAAAAAAGTTCAAGGAATCTTACTCGTGCAGCCAATATCAAGGAGGAGGAACACAGAAAAGGTTATAATTTTACTGGTGGATAAAATAATTTAAAACTCCAATTCGCTTGTCTTACATAATCTACATATTTTAAAATCCTTCACAAACCTACAAAAACCTAACCATATAACCTAAAAAAATCTAACCTATAACACTGCGGTCGTGGGTATAGCACCCAGTAAAGCCGGGTCTCCTGCGACAAAATGTGTTAAAAAAGCTTACACATTTGTGAATGCAACACATAAATATTTTTATTTTCCATCGTCTCGAAATCGAATAACATCATGTGTTCGCTTACTCACTTGTGTATGGCCACTCCCCAACGTTTCTTTTTTTGTTTGTTCGATATTTGAATAAACAGTGTTGCAGGAAATCCGGCTTGAGGTATACACAAGTGTTAGGTATTACCAATAAAACAAATTGTTTATAGTGTTGTGTTTTTTTTAACATATTGTACATAAACTGTTTCAGATGATGAACAACTAGAATTTATTCCCTCAAGATTTGGTAGGCACCTCCTGATGTATAAAAAGTTCACATACAGTCTGCACAGCAACACGACCACAGGGAAACAAAGGTGGATCTGCTCCAGCAGAAAGGACTGTAAGGCTTGCGTGCATGTCGAATTCGGGATGGTTGTTGCAGTTAGGAACGAAGTTCACAACCACGAGCCTCCACCGTACTTCAAAAATCTGAAAGGGTTATATGTTAAGTATTAGATCTGAATTTGAAAATAATGTTCATAGTTTATAATATTTATTTATTTAAAAAGAAAGACAAACATTCCCGGGTTACGAATAACCCAACAATGTTTGAAAAATCTCCTACTACCACCACAGTAAGCGGAAAATGTTGCTTGTGTCGTGATGGAGGACTTAGTCAGCCGTTCGATTCCTCGAACACGCGACGGCCGGGTGGGACCCAAACGCGATGCCCACTCAGTCACTGACCGGTTATATATTGAAAATAGATGTAAATTTTTAATAATAATAATAATAATAAGTTATTTATTTTAGCCGTTAGTTATTTATTTAAGTTATTTATTTTTTATTTTTTAAATAATGTACCTAAGTCGGTAGTTCGTATTTTTATTACAATAACTACGTTGTTAAAGAAAGGCAAGCACAAGTTTACTTTTCTTGGCTGTTACTTTTTAAGATGTCGACAACTAAGGCATATTTGTATCTTCTCTGTGTATGTCGCAATCTTGATTTCCTAACTCAAAAAGATTGGAATCTCAGGTCGTGAACTGAACCTCACTAAAAGCTACATGGCAGAAAGGTCATATTTAGTCAGGATTAAAAATGAATCAAGTCAACTAATACAAATCCAATATGGAGTCCCGCAAGGCAGTGTCTTAGGCCCGATTTTATACCTGATATGTATAAATGATTTATGTGATCTAAACTGTCACGGCTCAGTCATTAGTTTTGCCGATGACACTGTCCTTCTATTCCATGAAAAGTCGTGGGAGACTGTATTTGAAAAAGCTGAACACTAACATTAAATGATACAAAAACTAAATATATTAAATTCAAAATCCACAACAAACAGACGAATAACCTCAATACAAACCTAAACATAAAAAATCATAAAGACTGTATTAACGTGAACCGGGAAATTCCTTGCAACTGCCCAAAATTGAATGATATACAAACAATAAAATATCTTGGAATAATAATTGATCAAAACTTAAATTGGAACTCCCAAGTGGAAAATGGAAGCAACAAATTAAAAAAACTTACTTATTTTTTCAAAACAATAAGAAACATTTTAGATAAAGAACAGCTAATTAAAATCTATTATGCATTAGCCCAATCTCGTCTACAATATGGTCTTATCGGATGGGGAAGCTCATGCGATTCCACTATAAAACCAGTCCTCATAGCACAAAGGGCAATTTTGAAAATTATACTTAAGAGTCCCCATCAGAACCCCTATAGACTGTGTTTTTAAAGCGCTGAATTTAATGTTACTGAAACAATTATATACAAAAGATATTCTAATGTACGCATTCAAAAACCAGGATAACTTTACACAGACAAACTCGGGCCGATTCACAAGATCCACATTACAACATACATTCCACCAAATTAATATATAAATATATAAATAAAATATAAATTTCAATTTTTCCTACATTAATTTTAATAAGTTAGTAAAACATAATATCTATCAGAAGTTAAAAAGAAGACGTTGACACTGGTCAAAATACTATCAAAACCTGGATAAAGAGAGCTTTCAAAACAGTTTAACAATGGAATAATTTCCAAGTAAAAACTTATTCGTGCTCTTATTTACTGGGCTATTGTTACATATGTGCGGATCTGTTTACCCACATTATATTTATGGTTTTGGCGTGTGGCTCCTCTAGCATTTAAGCATTGACCATTGGGCAGATCATCATTTTGGGTCACAACGGTTGCCAAATCTGCGATCAATCACAAAACGTCAGTTCAAATCGGAGCGGCAAACCATAGCCGGGAGTAGCGTGTACAGCGGGGACTCCGCTCGCTAAGTTCGTCTTTTTAAAATCTGAAAAATCCTTGGACCATGAGAATCTAGACACATCTAGATCCCGGATTTTTACTGGTTACAATATTAACAAGGCCATTCTAAAACTGACAAGATTTGTAGAAAGAGATGATTTGTTGCCGAACTATCTAATCAACTACCCACGATTCACGTATCAAACTGTATCACTCCATTTATATCTAAGCAAGCCCCTTTTGTTGGTTTTTGTTAAATTTGGGATGTACTATTTTTAAATATAAATCTTAAATGCATTACGCTCTTTTATTTCGTTAACAAAAACCTCCTCCTTTACAGATCAGATGCTATAATACTTGAAAATATGCTGAAATAGTCAAAACCTTAGTTTGAGAAAGCCATATTATATTGTTGGCAGAGGGGGTTGAGGAATAGTTGGAGAAATTCTGTGATAAAAACAAATATTTCAGCACAGAAATATAAAGACTTTGTATGAATAAAGAGCTAGAAAATCTGAAAAACTCTAATTCTAAAAAAGCTGAGTTGACGACATTGATGATGTTTGGGTCAAAGTTTGTTCGGCGGCTTCATCTCATGTGACTGGTTGCGTGAAGGTGAAATGGGAGTCGATGTCTTCGGCCGTAAATACCCACGTTTCGGCAAACGGTGAGCCGCGGTTTGCCGACCCCTGCCTTGTGACGTCAAGAAGAATTTAAATGGAAGAAGACGCAGAGTCTTTTAAGTTGAATATATGAGATGTTGGGGAATCGATCATAATGTTATGTAAATCGAACATGAGAATTATGTTTAATAAATGTGAAATTGGCCTTAGTCCATTGTTTCGCTAATTATCTAGTAATACTAGCGCAAACCCGTCAAAAATATTGAAAATGACACTTAAAATTTGAGTTCATTCTACTATATTTCACGCAAGACTAACGCACAGCACAGTCACTCAAAATAGTATGCTATATGTGATCTTGTAATTTTTATCATATATATTTATTTCAGTTGTCTGTGCTGTGCCTGAAATTTGGTTCAATGAACTCCAATTTGCTTTGAATTTAAGTGTCGTATTCAAAACTGGAGCTGATTTTGTGAATAATTCAGACAAGCAATAAAGTAGCCTACCATTTAATTTTTAATGTAATATAAAAGAAAATTATTTTTTCTGTTGTTATGGTAGTAGGGATTGAATTAGGGTTTTAATAAGGGTTATCTCGTTAGGGTACTTAATATATCAGGGTAATGATGTTGAATGGGTAATGACACTGGATGATTGTGTTGTGATTTGTACCTACTTTGTGGTCACGTTATCATGACATTTACACCTCTTATTGAGTGGGTGTATTAAATGTTATAGTTACAGGGTTATACATAAAGGTACACAGTTATCAGCTTTAATCCCATGGGATCTTGGACGCCAAATCTCGTAGGTACGAGATATGCTGACTGTGTCGGTAGGCATGAAATACTCCCATCAGAGCGTGGGCACTGTTATTTTATTCAATTTTGTGAAGCTTGGAAATATAAAATAAAAGAGTGGATGTATAACAAGATTTATATATTAAAATATTAATAACTACTATTTATCAACCACATTGATATCATTACTAATAAAGCTATGAAAATGCTGGGTTTCATTCTAAGACTATGTAAAGATTTCAAAAACATTCATACATTTAAATTACTATATACAACTCTGGTTAGGAGTCATTTGGAATATAATTCCCCCATATGGAACCCTCTCTACAAAAGCCACGCAAACTCCATTGAAAAAATCCAACGCAAATTTCTCCGATCAATTAATTTCAAATTAGGAATTCCCACGGATGACATAAACTATGATTCTCTATTACAAAAAATGCGACTCTTATCGTTAAAAGATAGAAGAATACTCAATGATCTTATTTTTTTATTTAAAATAAACAATAACTGGTTTGACTCCCCTGAATTGGTATCGTTAATAAATTATCATGTACCTAGTAGAACAACTCGACTCAAAACACCTTATTATTGCAACAACACTCTCAGTAATGCAGAACAAAATTCAATAATACATCGTTTACACACTTTAGGTAATGAATTTGCTCATATCGATCATTCCGAAATTCTGTCATCATACAAAAGATGCATTAGACAAAATTTATCTGCTAGTACTACATAATAAATAATAAGTATAATCATGTAACCATAATATTATGTCCTACCAGTATGCACTCTAATACCTATGGCTTAGAAACATATCATAGGTACCTATTTTTCATATCGCTTTGTATACTCCGTAATACCTTCCTTTTATTTATTATATTTTTTTTTTTAAATTTTGGTTATCTTCAATATTTGGCTCCTAAGAGCATTTCTTACTGTTTACTTGTCATACTTTTTTATATTTATAACTTTTGTACTTTATATTATTTACAAAGGTAACTTATAGTTTATATTATTTCCTGCCTTTCAACTTTTTATCTTAACTTTTTACTTTTACATTATACTTTATATTTTATAGTTTACACTTTTACTTTATACTTTCATTTTATACATCATAATTCTATTTACTACTCATTACCTTAACTCCTTTCTTTTACCCTTTGTTTTTATATTTAACTTTACATTTATATGTCACTTTCTTATGTTATTGTATTATAATATATATAAATATAATTATGTCAATGGCACATGTTGTGCCGTATGTTTTGAAATAAATAAAATAAATAATAATATAATAATAATAATAATATATCTTTATTGAACAAAAATTTTAAGATTTATAACTACAAAAAAAAGTATACAATAGTTTAAAAGTTGCATAAGTACAAAAGATAATAATGGTAAACAATATACATATAACAGTAGGTACTTAAAGAATAGAGATTTTATAATTATAAACGTAGGTTTCTCGTAACCTGCCTCACTAGGCTAGCCTGTGTTGAGGCAGTAATTTTACGTCAATTTATAATTATTTTCAAATCATATTGCTGTGCTCCTGGTATTTTGTTCTTTTCGCCAGATTCACATTTTATTTATTCATACAGTTACAAACATGTGATGTATTTTCGTTATTTGTTTTTGGGGTGTTACACCGTGTTGCGCTACATCCTTCTTTAGCCGACGTTTCGGACACCTTTGGATATCCACAAATTTTTATTTTTATTTGAAAGTATTTTTTTTTATGGCAATAAGTGCGAAATATAACGTCGTCTAAATCTCCGCCGCGGCTTTGCTTGGTGGTACGAATTCGGGAGGTCCAATTTTCAATGACTTTGTCGCATAAATATGGCTGAATTTGCTGGATGGCTTTTGACGCCCTCCAAGTCAACAGACTTGGAGGGCGTCAATTGTTGCGGTTTACATTTACTTTCAAATTAAAAATTAAAAATTCAGTGGATTTCTCACACACAAACTTGTTTTATTTACATAATCGAGCGTCCTTGTTGAAAGACCATATACTTTACGTTTGTTTAAGTTAGGGGTTAGTTTTTTCATCGCTTTTAATGACTTTATATCACGTTTCAAGGTGTGTTGTTTTGCCATTGTGTTGAGTTGTCATGGAACTTTATTTATGAGTTGTGCTATTATAGCCTTCTTTTAACTCCGTGCAGTTGAACACATCTACTATTTCTGATCAAGGTTATAAATAAAATCCAACCCGCCAACTGCCGAGTATCGAAATGACCCAGTTCTGATTTGACGTGATCTTTTTGATGTTTATGATTATTTTGCTTATGATATTTATTTATTTTTTGCATTAATAATAATGTGGCACTAGCGCCACTGCGGAAATTAACACAAATAATACCCTATTTAACATTTTTCGTGACCGGACAACTCAACAATTTACAACTTCATCAGTCCTTTGAAAAGTCACTACAAGTGATGAAAAAAATAACGTTAGGCTACGTTATGGGCTATTTTCTTTTTTGTACTCTTTTTCAAAGGGTGTTGAAATGCCACTTCGTTGAGTTGTTGTGGAGTCGACATTTTTATGCTCCTGGTATTGTGGCCTAGCACAGGTTCACGTTTTGACGTTTACTATTTAAAACGTGAAAAATTACGAATAGTGTGAATTCTCGTCTATGCCGTTTCAAATTTGAAAATGGAAACTAAATAATTTATTATATTATAGGTAGGTACTTTATCGCTTCTCTGAAATCTGCAAACAAACGCTTCCAATTTTGAAATGACACTTAAATTCAAATCAAATCCAATTTCTAGAGTTCATTGAACCGGAGTCACTGTCAGACACCACGCACGACCGAAATTAGGATAAATAAATCGTTGAAAAAAAATAAATTTTAATACATATTCATAAATATTCGTATATAAGCCGACTGTCAATTTATAGAAATATTATGTTTGCATAAAATATAGTTGGATTAGGTCGGAAGTGTTGCTGACTGTAAGTTACACAATAATACAAGCTCTCGAGGAAAGCATAACATCTACAATCTGTTATTAAATTCATGTTTCAGATGAGAATACGCCAGTGTTCATTGTATCTGAAAATGGGAAGAAATCTATCATACTGAAAAGGTTTATCTACGGGTTTCAGAGGACATCCATTGCTGGAATTCAAATCTGGTCCTGTTCATCCAATAAAAAGTGCCATGCTGTCGTCTATGTGAAGAACGGATTAGTAATGTTGAAAGAAGTTCTTCATAACCACCAACCACCTTGTTTAATGCACACGGAGGACAATATGGCCAACTTTTCTGAAGATGAAGAAGATTTTTAATTAATTGCTGAAGTTTTTATTTATGTTTTTTATTATTTTTTTCGTGTTCTCCACAAAATCGTTATACACCAATATATCAGGGAGAAAATTACAAATTAAAAAGGTATGGGGGCAGTTTTACTATATTGTGATACGAGTCGAAGGATAGTTGCTGAATTGTTTGTAATTGACATCGACCAAGGTAAGTGACGTTGAAAATGTCGATGGTCAATACAGAATCTTTAAGCAACTGAGTCGCTCTGTTAATTAGCGTGTTCTGATAGGCAGAAGTCCTCGCTTTTTCTTTTGCTTTTCCTCGCGAAGGTCTTAAATTGCAAACAAGTTGCATTAATAGCAACCTTGATGATTGGAAATTTTATGTTTGAAAAGAAAAGTCTCATTTGAAGAGAGCTGAGAGGGATGAATCTGCTAACGCCATAAATGAAATTAAAATTTTTATGAAAATTTGACTTATTTGATTTTTTTTTGTGAAAATAAAGATCTGTAAAACATAATACTAATTAAATAAGACAATATTAGCGAAACTCAAACGAAAATGTGGAGACAGAAAAATCTGAAAAAGATATTGGCACCTCTGGGACTCGAACCCAGGACCCTTTGCTTACATGGCTAGTGCTCTGCCAACTGAGCTAAGGTGTCGATATCAAATTCGGTCACTTTTTAACTGTATCATACTTCGACTAAAACTACCAACATTTTCTTAATTTTCCAATTGCTAATATTGTCTTCATTTAATTAAATATTATAATTTGAGATTTTACTCATAAAGTTAAAAAATAAACATAATACTAAACTTAACTTGAAAATGAACTACTTCGAACCCTGCTGTGAGAATGAAACTACGATAATATCTGACCGATATAGCCTAGCGATGTCCGATAAGTATTGGATAACCTTTTACCGTGTTTTCAGAACCTTTCTTTATATCGTCGAAGACCGGAAGAGAACTCCTGATGTTAGACAACTTCACGTACTATTTCCAATGCACCTCCAAGGCTGGCAAGGGGCGGTGGGCCTGCTCAACTCACCATAAAAAACAGTGCAGAGCCGTCGTCATTATTGAACACGGTTTAATTGTGTCTGCAGACTCTCGTCATAATCATGATCCACCGAATTATTATAAAATGCCTGACGGAAAATACGTAAAATTGTAACAACTCAGCGAGGAGTTTGCTCTTCCGCTACATAAACAATGATTTTATCCAGTGAGGATTTATCAGGTGAAATGTCATTGCCACCGTTGACCATCAAAGCCTTTTAAGTCATCGTATGGCTTACAAAAGACAGAAACAACAATTAGTATATACCAAATATAACAATAAAAAAACTGACTTCTAATGTTACACAAATAAGCTTGATTTTTTAACAGTAAATACACTTTATTTCTCAACGTGTAACTTTTGTAGTTATCTTAAAAGTAAGGATATTGTTAAATGTTTATGCTTGATGTTTAGTATTTGATCTGAAACTATGTTAAATATATAATGTTCACATGTCTAACTTTTATCTTTTTCTTCCCTTTCTGGAGAATTAATTAAAATCTTCGTTTTGATTTCTTATCTCGTGTAAGAACACGTTTTAACAATATAATAGGTATAATAATAATAATACTTGGATGATTTATATAGCGCCGTTTTTGTGAAAAATCACCTCAAGGGCGCTGTACAAATTTATAATGCATTTCTAAAATCTAAAAAAAAACTACAAGCTAGACAAACAATTAAAAACAACTTAGGGCTAAAAATTGCATACACCGGTTCATTGATCACCGATACGAAAATATAAGTACAATATTTTGACCAATGAACGCGATGCTGCCTAAAAATTAATGAAAACAGGACCATACTTACCTGGGAGGTCGCTTGATATTAACACTGTATACAATTCATTTAAAGAAATTTAGAAAGAATTCCCACGCAGAGGACATAATTGTGAACACATGTTATTTTTAATCCTGAAAAATATTTTAATATTAATATGTTATGAAATTATTATTTTTAATTGTTAAACTAACGTTTAAGACAAGATTTTTATGCATAGCACAAAGGGTAACAATTATTATAAGCAATAATTATCAGCTTGAAACACTCATCCACATTGAAAAATCTTCCGAGAAAAGATACATGACGCCAACGGGACGTCAACGGGACGTCGGGACGCCAACGGGACGTCATGTATCTTTTCTCGGAAGATTTTTCAATGTGGATGAGTGTTTCAGGCTGATAATTATTGCTTATAATAATATGTAATGTATTCTTTGATGAGTGTATTTTGGAAAGCAAAAGCAACATTTAATGGTGGGTGGTGCAGTAGTACCTATAAGGATTTGATATTCCAAAATGTGATTCGTCAAGAGACAGATTGATGTGTAAGGTATGTATTATTAATTGCTTTATTAATTAATTATTAATTGCTTTATTTCTTTTGCTATTTTTTTAATAACAATTTATTTTATCTGCCATTTACTTCCCCAATTCTGTTGTTCTTGGTTCATGTGCTCAGCAAATTGAAGCTCAAATTTTACATTATGTCTGTAAATAAAAATTTTGGGCCATGGCCAGCTTTCTACCTATCTCCGACTGTATTTTGGGCCATGGCCAGCTTTCTACCTATCTCCGACTGTATTTTGGGCCATGGCCAGCTTTCTACCTATCTCCGACTGTATTTTGGGCCATGGCCAGCTTTCTACCTATCTCCGACTGTATTTTGAATACACAGATTACTCTGATTATTTGTTTGATATAAACTAATTGTTTTCCGTATTTCAGGTACAGCAAACTACTTAAAATCACATACTGGAAAACGTCTATTAATGTTCGAGTCTTACACTTATTATTTCCGTCACAAGTCTGGAAACGGAAATGAAAGGTGGGTTTGTTCCACACACCATCACAGGAAGTGCAACAGTACGGTGACCATCAACAACGATCGGGTGGTCTCTTGTAAGAATTGTCATAATCATATCCCACCCAAATACTACTTGACTGCCGGGGGAAGTTACATTAAAATCTGAAAAAAAAATTGTGGTAGAAAAACATGAATTGCTTGCCAGCTGTATGAGAGTCGGCCAATGGCATGAATTGGTCCAGTTTTCCGTGGAGGGACGGAGCCATGTAAATGTCGTACAAATTTGTGTTGAAGCCAATTCTGTTGAATGAGTCAAATTCACATGAAATTAACTTATTTAGCTGACACAATCCATGCTTTATGAATAACGTGGTTGAGATAGGGAGATTAGTAGATTTGTTGAAAATAGGTGTGTCAATCTTTGGAAGTGCACAGGTTGCTTTCAAATAACTAAAGTTCTCAAAATCTGTGGATACAACTATTGAAACTAAAGTGAGTGCAGTAAAAGCGATGGTAGGAAAAGGAAACATGAAGTGAAGTTGTGGATCAGAAAATATGCTCGCTTTAATAAGATAA